>CP141138.1:48619826-49993905 GCA_035236585.1 Warburgia ugandensis | reverse complement strand
AAAAATTGGATTCAATTGTCAACCCATTCCCTATTTGTGTTAGGATTGACTGCTTAATTTGAGCCACAGTACATGGTTTGCACAAAATCCAGTCACGATTGATTTTCCCGATCTAAATCTATGCGCTTTCCAGGGAGAAGAAGATTTCCTGTTCAGCATGCTCTATTCGACACCGGGTAGGGAGAAGAACCCCGACTCTCAGTATTGTTAAAAAAAAGAGAGCAGGAAGCGAGTAACCAAGTCTAAGACATGATACTCGTACTCAACCTCTTTCTTCAAAGCCAAAGATCTTACCATTTCTCGGAAGCGAACTTGGAGCTACATCTCTTTTCACTTTCCTATTCAAGAGTTCTTATGTGTTTCTACGCCCTTTTTAAGTCAGATGAAACAGTGACGAAATTCTCTCGCCATGCTCTTTAACAGATGGAACTCTGCCAGCAGCAGCTACCATCACTGGAAGAAAGGACTCACCTCTAGCCGGGATCACTAACTAATACTAATATAATAGAAAGAACCAGTTTTTCTCGTATACTTTCCCTTCTGCCTGCTACCGGCTCACGCAATCGATCGGGATCATATAGGATATCCCTTCAACACAACATAGGGTCGTTACTCTGGGTAAAGCTGATCTCGGACGACCCACCAAAGCATGAAAGTCGTGATCTTTCTGCAAAAATGGATTCCTATTCGAAGAGTGCATAACCGCATGGATAAGCTTCACACCAACCCGTCAATTTGGGAATCCACCCGGATTTTCTCGGGGAGGACATTCTGGAAGGAATCTGGAATGGAATAACATCGATTCACACAGTAAGAAAAGGTTCTCTATTAATTCAAATGTCACACTCTATGGGATACAGGGATAGGGAGGGAAGAGGGAAAAATCTGATAACTCTTCATCTTTTCTTGGATTATCTTACATTTTTGCAAAAGCTATTTCCCACGCTCGAACCCATGGATTCACAAGCTGTCACATTTATTGAATGCAACCTTTATCGTTGCACCAAGGCTCCCTTCCGAAGCTGTCAGAATATTTAGTATTTCTTGAAACACTTTGGTCCTTAGCTTGTAACATCTAGAATTTCTCTATCATACTTCTGCTTGTTCTTTCGGGGCCTAAATTGATTTTGGAGCTGAATGTAAGAAAAGGCGAGTAGAGAATTTTTATTTGAAATCATAAATGGAATTCTTGACATCAAAAGTCATTTCTCACTAAAGATGGGAAAACAATCTTTCAATCTAGGGATGTTCTTTCAAAAAGTTACTCCATTGAAAGTGTTATGGTGATGGAGAAAAGCCAAATTAGTGGATTGATCTAAGGGGCTTTGAGTTTCTTACTTTCTCAAAGATAAAAGTAAGCAGAACATGTTTGTTCTGCACAAAATTCAGTTAGCACGTTGTGGTCAAAGAGCCATTTTGTGAATTCCATTTGGTGAGTGGGATACTGATTTCTTCTCAAATATTTTCAATGCTGAAGTTAGGAAAGATACTTAGATGGTTCTAAAAAAATTTCTTTGATTTTTCAAAATGAATTGAATTAGGGGACTGACAAAGACAGAGTGACTTTACAACCAAATCCTATTATTTTCTTTCTCCTCAGTAAAGTGTATATGAGACAACCTAAGATAGATAAATAGGTGAAAACAAATATGAAATTTCACACTTGTCCATTCTAAGGGTTAAGTCATTCATGTGGTTGGTTGCATGTAGAATCAATTGCATAAAGGAGGCAGTCTTGGTAGGCATCAAGCTCCTGCCTATGCGGGGTCCAGTGGAAGGGGTGGGCCACAATGGTCCATGAAAGTAGAACAGACTCTATTACCTTACATTTTTGTGCAAAAAAGTGTAGGCCTGGCTCCACACTTTGAACTCCGGTGACCTCAAGGTCATTACATGATGACAACTTTTACCGCTTTGCTCCAAGCCTCCCTCTACTTGTTGCAATATATTCTCACGTTAACAAGTGGATAATATCCTGCCCATTGTTGGCTGAAAATGGAAATCTGTACAACAGATTTACTACAATGAACTAAAGTTCATTATCTCTGCAAGTCCTCAAGACTTATTCCTTCCAAAAATCGACCTGTCAATTCACTTTCTTGGACAATGCTTTATAGTACTGGTTTAGAAAGGATCAAACAGACACATAATGTATATCCTACTTTAAGGAGCAAATTCTACATTCTAGCTTAGGCCATTTGGAATGAAAGAAAACATGAATGTCCCTTCTAACAAGAACAATGTGGGTTTCATGAAACATCAAAGTTCAAATGAATTGGATCTATAATGTCGCCTACAAAGCTTAGGAATTCTCAGTATAGTGAGTTACAGTGGTATTCCTGGACAATCAGGCACTCTATTCTTAGTAGGGATGGGGGGTAAATTCTTTAGTTCAAATATAGTTTCAAAGACGTTGCTGGAAACCACCTCTCAGAAGCATCATGTTCGACTGTCATCTGAATAGATCTGCGCTGAACAATCTCATGGTGCAGCAAGTACAGGAAGGGTTCTTCCAAGATCTCAAGTGGAAACTTCATTGATGGGCATAGCATTGCTCTTCACTCCCAGACAACAATAATGTAGGGTCTCTATCATGGTTTAAGTATTGCTTTTCCTGGTAATTTGGGTGTTCAAAATTTTGTAGATCTGTGGGGGATTCCTTGGTTGGTGGGAATGCTCTAAAGAGGAGACTGCAGCAAAGTCAGATGGAACCTGAAGAAGCACCAATGTAGTGAGTTAGTAGACTCATTGGAAAGAGAATGTTTCAAGTCCAATTTCGGTACAGATGTCTCAAAAAGGTTGGTTTCTTTCACTTTCATGTATTTAGAAAAGCCAATATGATAGTTGATTGTCTTTCTAAACGAAAGTGCCGCCATCTATAAGGGCTGAAAAGTTGTGTTTTAGCAGTACACCCTCAATCCATTAGTAATCTTTTGATGAAACATGTTAGAAGGCTGGAGCCTTGGCAGAATGGCAGGAAAGTTATCGGCCATGCTGGTCATTCGAGGTGTCACGGCGATTCACATGGCCTGGAAACATGAATGTGCTCTTGCAGAAAATACAAGGTAAAGGGTCATGGTAGCGCATTTCAGGCCCATGTGGTCCACTCCTTCCTCGGACTCGCGATAGTGGGGGAGGTTCGGTGTACTGGGACTGCTCCTTGCCTTACATAGGCGGATTCACAGGTCCATACTAAGTCCTATTGATTTAGTCCTGGGTATCTATCATGTACTATTAAAAAAAGAGTAGCCCCAATGCATGAAGCTCTATGCTTGTGCAGTGGTCCGGAAGGGAGCAAAGTGACCACAAGGTTCACACTAAAGCACACGGCCCATTACCTTTGCATTTCTTGCAAGAGGTTATTTCCACGCTTTAAACTCCACGAGCTCAAACTTACACGACCACAACTCTACAATGTATCATTAAGTTTAACAAAATAGTATATCTAAGTTACCATGGTGCATGAATTTCCCACATATGAGGGGAGTTAGAGGAAGGGGGAGCCTCGGTGCGACAAGAATGATAAAAGTTGTTATCAGGTAACCTTGAGGTTATCGTATTTGAGGTGTAAAATAGCAAATGCCAGCAGTTTTCTGGAGCTGTGATTTTTCTCTTCTTCAGGTTTCTCACACAATTCCTTTGTCCTCTTGACCGGTTAGTAGTGAAAACCTTCTCTCTCCTTGTGATGATTAAGTTGCTACGGATAGGAAAGCCTTGGGCCCAATGATAAACTTGTCATCTTGTGACCTTTGAGGTCATGGGTTTGAGGCACATGAAAACAACAAATTCACAGTTTTGGAGCTGTGCATCTTTCCCTTCAATTAGTTTCTACACAATTCCTTCATCCTCTTTGACTGATTAATATTTGCCACGGATAGGAAGGTTAACCACCTAAGTTAATACCTTTTTCCCCATTTAATTGACCTAGGGGAGCCTTTGATTGCTATATCGTATGATCTGTTGGATCAATCTGACCCGTTTAATTGAAATGCCATAACTATTTGATAGTACATACAGATTGGACTCAAGATCTAGAGCTCAATTTTGACTATAACATCTGCAGATCACAGGCCATTTTGAGGGGGTCGCATTATTTCAATTCGATCATCTCATAGATGATCAACATCTAACCCGGTCTTCACCTTTATAGATCTGAAGGCTGGCATTCCTGACTGCTGGGGTTGCCAAGGTGCTTTTGTATGCTCATATGGGGTTGATCTAGCGTCTCAAAAGTTTCCTTCACGTTCAGTTGACTTCATAGGTAACGTACGGTTAGAATTATATCAACGGTCTAGAATACTCCAATCCGGGCATACAAGCTTTCAACTACTAGGGACAGATCGGCCCTGCATGCAAAGAAGTAGGTCCAGGAGCACCTGCAAATTAAAGTTAAAAGCGGGGCATTCCTCTCTACCGTACTTTCCTTTCGCTAGCGTTTTGTTCTTTAACCTTTCAGGGCTAGGGTGTTTTATTTGAGCTTTTAGGGTTTCTCTTTCTCCTCCGCAGCGCAGTGTCTTTAGGGTTTAGAGAAAAGCTCCGGCAGCGAAAATGGTGAAGGGCCGTCAAGCGAGAGCGCTGGTCAGGTCGAAAATCTCCCTCCTTCGACCCTAATTTTGTTCTTCAAACCCCAATTTTTCTTCCTTAAGCTCAAGGATTTCATTTTTTCCCTCTTTTTCTTCGGTGCAGATTATACGTTCGGAGGAACTGTTCTCGGATACAAGCGGTAGGATCTCATACCCCTCAAAAACTAAATCACAGCTTTCAATCGAGAACTCTCAACTTCTCTGCAAAAATTGCTCGCTTTTTCATTTCTTTCTGATGTATGTAATAGGTCGAAATCAGAATCAGTACCCAAGCACCTCCTTGATCCAGATCGAGGGAGTTAACACCAAAAGCGAAGAAGTAGCATGGTATTGGTAGTAAGAGAATGGCTCTACATCTACAAGGCCAAAGTGAAGAAGAATGGATCCCATTACAGAACCATTTGGGGAAAGGGTAACGAGGCCGCACGGAAAACAGCGGTATTGTGCGGAGCCAAGTTCAAGTCGAACTCATGCCTCTCCTAAGTCCATGGTACTTCTCCTGGATCATGGAATACTTTGTTTTGTTTTTATCACATTTCTCTCCCTTCTGCCTGGGGCTTCAAAATTTTGATTTTGATTTTTTGGGTTATGGCAGGGTGCTAGGGTTCAGGGTTTTCATGAGGTACCTACAACATATAAGGTATTCTTATGGATCTTGCTTTGTTACTGTTCTCAGTTGGTTGATGCTGTTGAATTCAACTCAAACTCACTTTGGTTGTGCTTATTTTCATGTTATGATAGTTTGTGAGTGATTCTGAGATAAGAGGACATGAAATGAACAAAATTTTCCTCTTGTGTTCTGTGTCAACATTTTTAGATGGCATTTTCTTTGATAAAATTAGCTCTTGCACAGACTGAACCCCTTGAATCTTAGCTTAGACGTACGCACCAGAAAGGTAGTCCTGAAGCCTTTTACAATTCTAAGTTCTCTGCCTGACAACGTTTGTTAGTGATTTACAGACGTGGGTGGGTTCTAATGGTTTTCACAGCAAGTGGTTGTTCCACTGGCCCCAGTACGTTGGCGGTTCAGTAATTGTTTGTGCAGCTTGAAATGTTGTTTTCCAATTGGCAAGATTATAATTTATGGCTTCATAGTGAGTGTTTCTTGGATATTTTAGTGGTTTTACACTACATGAAATTTCTCACATGCTCACGGCTTTTTCGGGAGAGTGGATCAAATTGAGAGGATGAGGGGATTGACACCCTACATTTGGGGGTAGAGTGGCTTGAGGCTTGTGTTTGTATTTTTGACCCTTAGCAAGTTGGTTCTAATACTTCAATTTCTTTTTTAGGTACTTGTCTTATTGGATTACTTGATTTGTTCCTTGTTATCCTAGTTCATTCCCATCTTGGTCCATCTCTCTTTGATTTTATTTGATTGTAATGCTTTAGGTTTTATAGTGTCTTTAACTCTCTTTATTTGAGATAGTTTTGGACGGGATTAGGGTAATGTCAAACATCTATTTTCCTTCTCATTGGATGGAATAAATCATCCTCTTGGTTTTTGTTTTCAGTCATGATACTTGATGGGATATCTCTTGTGAGAGTGCATAAAAGCGACATTCATTGTGCTCAGATTCATTAATAATGGAGGACTACACCTTCGATGGCTCAAGACTCAACAACTTGAAGTCTGGTGTTACTATCCATCAATTAGTTATGTTCAAAAAATGTCTGATTATTTGCAGTGGCTCTTCAGAAATTGTATGAATTCTTAAAAATTGCCGAATTGAAAATTAAACTTTCTAGTTGAACTGGAGTTTTTGTCGGTAAATAGGATGCATGGCTATAATTCCTCATATCCATGTATTTTTAATGTATTTGTTGCCAGTTTCTTTGCTGCCATCTTTTGGATACTTCACGAGTTATGTCTGAGCTTCTTTCCTTCTTGCCTGTCCATGTTTTGCTTCTCACTTTTCTCATGTGTATTTATTTTTGCAGTGCAGTGGTATATGTAGATGCGGACATGTTTTTCCGGGAGTTAGAGGGTCTGTTTCTGTTTCGAGTCGAGGTCGAAAGGTTTTGTACTTCTGTTTTTTGCACTGTCTGCCTTGTTAAAATTTAAATAATGCTTGTTATAGTGATTCTTATTAGGTCTGTCACTCGGGATTTCATCCATCGTTTTGCATTGTAGCTGCATATTTGATTACTCTATTTGGTTGATGTATGGGTACTTCAGGACATTCTTACACAAAACGGTAGTATAGAATAGGATAATATTGCTCCAATGCTAGTCCTGCTATTATGTCCAACAACTACTGTTTCTCAAACATCAAAGTTTAGTAATTATTATGTAGTTTCTCTGGGGAGTCCAGATAATTTTAGACGCTAAAAAGGCATCTTCCAGCAGATGCCCTTTTTTCTAGATCGAAGTTGTGAATCTTCTTTGGCTCCTCATATTTAGCCTGTATGGAGAAATTATGGTCATCTAATATTTCTAACCTGTTTTTTTTTTTAAATTATAAATTATTCTTATTTAAAGCAGAAAGAAATGCAGGCTACAAATATCAAATGGTCCTATTTTTTGTACTTAGATAATCTAAGAGAGTCCAAGCAAGTTCTATGAGATAGATGTTCCAAAAGTTTTCCCCAAATTCATGAAAAAATAGAGGCATTTACAAGAAGGTGCATTTTTAGTCTCTACACTCATTATGACTCAGAAGAGATTACAAATGAGGGCCCTGTCCAGTTCACATGTATGCATAAACACTTGTTCACTAGGACTGTCAAGTAAGGGAAAGAAGTACAAATCAAAGTGTCAAGTAAGCCACTTGCTTGAAGAAAGTACAAGTTAAGAAATGCCGTTTAGCATCTCTCCTAGAAGCTTGCAATTTTTCGCCGGTAGTCTTTCAAATCTGATCTTTGCCATGGGGCATTTTATTTTTTTGGAAGTGGTTGAGGATAAAGCACAATAGTTCATTGAGGCCCCGTAAATGCGATTCGATTTGGAAAGGGATTATTTGATAGTGAGCTAAGAAAGTGGCAATTCACACCAAAATGGCAAACAATTTCGGCGCCCTTATATTTTGGAATATGGATAGATGGAAATAATGGTGCCATATAGAGGAACTTCGAAGTTGAGATAAAGTGAAAGATGACATTATCGTCACATTGTGAAATGTGAAGTAATATGTGCAGTTGAGAAACTTCAAGTTGATTCATACTTATGGAGGGAAACCAGGTAGTGTGTATTCGATTGTAGGAAACTTGGGCACCGATATGAGAGAGGAAGTATGATGCAATCAGTTTTATCGTGGTTGTATCAAATGTGTACAAGAAGTGAAGAGCATCTCCATGATTCAAAAACCGATCATCAGATTTGCCTCATACGAGATGGTCTATATACCAAATTTAATGTGAATGAATGGTCCTTTATCTTTTTAATAATTTGAAATCAAAATAATTTTTGGGGCATTTCCATTTGTGTTGTCTTTTTTGTTACTTCGGAAGATCAAAATCCAATAGATTTCCATTTTTGTGCATAGGCCATTTGAGGTGAGGCAAACCCAATGAACAGTTTGGATCATTAAAAGAAATGAAAGTAGTTCCGTCCTTTACTTTTTGGTACACCTATAAATCAGTTGCATCATACAATTCAGAGAGAGAGAGAGAGTACCAAATTGCAACTTGAATTATTGGAGGGAGAGGTGCTATGTGGATTATTTTGGAAAGGGATGGATATACAGAGCAAGACCATTTAATGCACTTATCGTATGAATGAAATAACACAGAAGCAAGATGGGATAGTGTAAGCACAACAACGAGTTGTGGTGTGCCCTACTTTTGCTTGAAGGGTTCACAGCAGACACTATGCCTTTTGATCATTATTGCTCTAATAAAAGTAGGCCTGGAATGTGCTTAGAATCTAAACAGACGATCTTTTGATCACATATCATTGACGATGGGAAACCTTGTCTAAAAGAACAGTCCATAGTCAAGAAGCACACTTTTCAGATGTTATATTCATTCAATAACTTTGATGTTTGGTATACAAGTGATCCAGAGGCATACAAAATCTGATGGATAGGTTTGATCAATAATTTTTAGAGCGGGACAACTTCTGGCATTATCCCATTATTCATCTACTATATAATATAAATAACTCAAAATATTCAAAAATCCCTTTGCATTAAATAAGGTAATGTTTCTCTTCTTTGTTTGTTGATCACCCCTTTGTATAAATTGATTTATGATTAAAACAAGGGTAGTGATATATGCCCCTTGTTTTTCCATGTGAGCCTCTCAATAAAATGAAATGAACATCTATAACTTTACGTACGGCTAGATTTCTAAAGATCTATGCAATGCCATGTGGCAATTTCCTAGGAATTATTACTTCTTGAAAAACCTATGGTAAAACATTTTTTTGTTCATTTATCAACTTAAGAAAATAGAGGCTAAGATCATCTAGTTAATGATTTTTGGAGCATGGCCCATCTAAATATCTGTGCTATATGAAATTATAACCATTTGTACCATTTATTGAGGGGCTCAAGAGGAAAAACAATGGGGCCATATGTCAATACCCTAATACAATTGCATCATTCAAAAGAAAAGAGATTTTAAGGCTCTAAAGGATTTAAGGCTCTAAAGTAGGATAAGGATGAAGGAGCTAAGGGAGGAAGAGTTTGGTTCATATAATAAAGGGGGAAAATGCTCTTGAGAAGGCATTTGCTTGCTAAATGGTACATGTGTCATGACACTATGATCAAATTCATTAATTTAGAAAATGGTGGTAATTACATTTTACTAATACTAATTTTGGCTTGATTGGACATTCCTAAAGCTCTCAATCTAAAAGCCCTATTTTTTGCTACAAAAATGTGAATAGTTTAATTTTTGTTACTCTACCTTGCAATTAAATATTTGGGTTCCATGGACAAAGCTATGTGGTTTTACTATTGATGATGTACAAGTTTATTGGTATGGATTCATGGATCCATAACTAGACTTTTTTCATGTGGCCCAAATAATGTTTATCTTGTGTGGTGGGGGGGGCAGCCCCAAAGGCACAAAGCTCCCGCCTATGCGGGTTATGGGAAGGGGTGACCACAAGGGCCTAAAGTAAATAACCTTACCTTGAATTTTGCAAAGATTGTTTTCACGCCTTGAACCCGTGACTCAAGGTCACACGACAACAACTTTTTCATGTGGCCCAAATAATGTTTGTCTTGTGTGGTAATCCAAAAGGAAAATCATGATAATTGTTACCTAAACTTAAGGCAATTGAAATAAAGAGATTAGTAGTTAGAGTCTTATAAAAGGAGACCGTGTGTGCACAAGTCTTTAGCCCAATTAAGTTGGATAAAATATAAATTAATAGAGTCTTGGTATTTTCATACCCTAAGGCAACATCTTATTTTCAGAAGTTATATTTTTGGCACATTTTTTAGATCTAAAAAGTTCATATTGTTTGGGCTCCTGGTTTTATCTTTCTTATAAGAAATCATGTCAATCAAATGATCCCAACTTCTATTTTTGTTCTATTTTTTATTTTAATGATTTGATTCAAAGCATTGAGAAACATATGACTGCAAGCATCCAATAAAAGTGATTTTTGGTGTAGGGGTAATTTAAGGGATTTGAATAATATCAATGTGTTAGATCTTTCAAAAAATTCAGCCTAAAATCATAATTAGCATTTGAAAGTATAGGACTCAGCCCAAAAATAAAGAGATTGAGTGTCTAATTTTTCGCTTTTAATATAAAATTGAATACTTCAATCAACATCACTCAAAAGGGCAACCCTTGGCACGAAGCTCCCCGCCTATGCAGTGGTCTAGAGAAGGGGCGTACTACAAGGGCCTAAAGTACACATGTACCTTACCTTACATTTTGCAAGAGGTCGTTTCCACGCTTAGAACCTGTGACCACAAGGTCACACGACAACAACTTTTGCCATTGCGCCAAGGCTCCCCTTCACTTATTTAGTGATAATGCATCGACTTGTCAAATGCTTATTCAATCCAACCAAATGCCATTTAACATAGTTGGTCTCAATAAACAAGGCGTCTCTTCTTGTTATGCTTGGTTTGAAGTTGAAGGTGCCGCTGCCCCTTTTGAAGATATTTTAAGTAGATTTAAAATTTACAATAATATGTTGATTTTTTTTTTTTTGGTACATTAATTTCGACTCTCGTACATGAGTCTTTTTTTTTTTTTTTTGCAAGAGATTATTTCCATGCCTTGAACCCATGACCTCAAGGTCACATGACAACAACGTTTACTCATTGCATTAGTGGCTCCCTTCACTCATCATCAAATCTAAATCTAATGAGTAATTAATGAAAAATCTAAATAGGAGCCGATTAAATGGTACGTGGCAAAATACAAGTGAGGACCACTTTCTCAGTGATCCTAACCATTTATATTCTTGGCCAGAATATCAGTAGTTTTGATCACGAACAACAAGTCGTACTTGGTACTTCTACCATTTGTGTGGCTCCTTGTAACAAAGATGAAATTGATCTTTTTAAGATTGAAAGTGGTCCGTTATTTTCGTGGACAAAGATTATTGCCTAAGTTATAGCCATAATGGTTATTTTTTTTATGCTTTGGAGCTCTATAAAAAAAAAAAAGGCGGCCTGGGTGCACGAAGCTCCTGCCTATGCGGTGTCCGGGGAAGGGGCAGACCCCAAGGGCCTATAGTAAGCGCCTTACCTTGTATTTTGCAATAGGCTGATTCCACGCCTTAAATCCGTGACCTCAAGATCACATGACGACAACTTTTACCATTGCACCAAGGCTCCCCTTCTTATAATAATTCGAAAAAGAGAACTAGAGGTCGAAACAAGTCTTACTGGTGAGTGCTGTTTCAGCTGCGGCTGAGATGAGGGATTTGGGGAAAGGAATGGATATCCATGCTCTATTCAACATGAAGGCTTGGACTCGGATACCTTGGTCCCTACTGGTATCATGACTGTGTACGCAAAAATGTGGCAGTTTAGACAAGGCAAAGCAGCCATTTGATGGAATTAGGAGAAAGGATGTAGCTGGTTGGTCTGCGATCATTGCCGCTTTTTTTTCAGACCGGTAATCTAGAATAAGGGGTATCCCTTTTTCGATTAGAGTTGCTATTGCGGAAGATTCCAAGCGGGTTGAAACAAATAGAGATGTGTCTCTGGAGTTTTGTGTAATCGGAAGGTAAGACTCAAATTAAAAGAAAATTTTTATAAGATAGTTATAAGGTCAAGCTATACTTTATGGATCAGAGAGTGTTAGACAGTAAGGAGCAACGTGTACATAGGATGAGCACAGCTGAAATGCAGATGCTTAGATGGATGAGTGGTAAGACAAGAAAGGATCTAATCAGAAATAAAAACATTAGAAGAAACTTAGAAGTAGTATTAATAAGTAACAAGATGAGATAGATTATACTTAGATGGTTTGGACATGTCCAACAGAAACAAAAAAGGGTACCGATTAGAAGGAATAAGGTGATTCAAGTTGAAGGTTTTAAAAGAGTAAGGGGAAGGCCCAAAAGAACATACATAGAAGTGGTGAGAAAATATTTTAAAACTTTTGAATTAAATGAAACCAGGACACTTAATAGAGGAGAATGGAGGAACAAGATTCATGAAATCAGCCCCAAATCAAGATAAGGTCTTAATGATGATGATGAGAGTTATTATTGCAGAGTGCTTCCAACATGTGCAGACCTATCAGCTGTTGAAATTAGAAAAAAATCATGCACTGTTATGTTAAAAGAGGCAGCCCCCAGTGCACAAAGCTCCTGCCTATATGGGGTCCGGGGAAGGGGCAGACCACAAAAGTCTATAGTAGGCAGCCTTACCTTATATTTTTACAAGAGGCTGTTTCCATGCCTTTACCGTTGCGCCAAGGCTCCCCTTCATGCACTGTTATGTTATGAAAGCTAATGTTGGTTTTGATGTTTCAACAGGCACAGCTGTGTAAGCCAAGTGTAGTTTCTTTTATTGGGTGGTTCATATTCTATTTGACTTATTGCAACATTAAAGATGTTGCTACATGGATTGGAGATGCAGATAATACTTTAGAAAATGTTCTGTCAATTACAATTGGTAGGACTTCGCCCTGACTCCGGGATCATGGTCTGTGTGCTCCCAGTTTGTGTGCTGTTGGAAGATCTCGAATTGGCCATGTCTATTGATCGGCACATTGTCAAGAGCGGGTTGGAGTCTAATCTTCATGTTAAAAATGCTACCATCGACATGTATGCAAAGAGTGAGAGTCTTGACTGTGCTGAATTCTTGTCTAGTGAGTATGGCTTTGTTGAGGATGAGATATCTTGGAATGTAATGGTTGCAGAATACATTCAGAGTGGACGTGCCAAGGAAGGAAGATCTTCTTTTCATACGATGAAAGCCGAGAATCTCCGGCCCAAGTTAGTTACTATTGCCAGCATTCTTCTGGCTACTGCATATTTGGCTGCTCCAAGGGAAGGTCCAGCGCTTCATTCCTTCTAGTCAGAACTGGCTTTTAGTCTATTGCACTCGTGGATAGTAGTTTGTCGATAAAAAGGGCAGCCGATGCACAAAGCTCTTGCATATACAGGATTTGGGGAAGGGGCGGAACACAAAGGATTTATAGTATGTAGCCTTACTTCGTATTTTTGCAAGAGACTGTTTTCATGCCTCGAACCCGTAACCTCCAGGTCACACAGCGACAACTCTACTGTTACACCAAGGCTCCTTCGTGCTAGCAATCTGTTGACATGTATGCAAGATACGAATGGTTGGATTTTGCAAGAGAAGTTTTTATTAGAATGGATGATAGAGATACAATATCACGAAATGTGATATGAACTCTGGAAAATACAAATTCATTCATGTTGGTTTAATTCAAATAGGATTTAAACCACTAACCCTTAATTGCCTGAATGCCTCTATTATGGTCATCCTTCGAGATACAAGATGCCTTGATTGGGCTCCTTCTCTTATGGGAGTAATACAAAACCGGGCCTATGTCATGTAACCGGTTTACATTAATGTTTTCCCTGATTTTACTCTGTCACTGTCTGATTCAAATATCTTTGATACTCTAAGTTTGTATATTAAGACTCACGGTTACATTTTTAAACCAGGATTCGAGACAATAGCTTTCGCCTATAGACTTCAATTTAAAGTCTTACCTACCTTGGATACTAAAGCCAAACATAAATCTCCAAAAGATAAAACGGTTTTAATAGAAACCAATCTTCTATCCTCTGATATAGCTGTTAATAGGACTCTTAAATGGAAAGAAATTGATTTTCCTCAATCCTGGCAGTTATCTAAAGCTGTTCCTCCCCGAAGATTTACTGATCAGAGACTTGATCAAATAATTCAAACCGATGATGGAGATGTGGAAATCCGTTTTGATAATAGAAGATCATTCAAACTTCCACGAATCACTTCCTTTTCCTCTAGTACATCCCAATTCTCTGTGGACAATAGACAGGAAATCGAAAATAAACATGAATCTAGTTCCGTTGACGAATTAAAAATTTCAGATAATAATATTGTCCATCCAATTTACAAACCTCCTTCTCAGGATCATACTCCTACTCCATCTGAGATGGCTTTTCATTTGTAATTTGCATGGATTTTTTCCCCGGGAGTTTACTGAGGAAAACAGTCAATGATGAATTTCAACTTCTTAAGCATAAAGACTTTAGGAAATGGTATTTTGAAACGTTTAAGAAAACCGAAATACAACAATATAAAAATAAATTTTACGAACATCTGTCTAAAACACAGACAATTGAATGGTTTGTCCCTTGGTTCTTCAAAACTTATGTTCAAAATGAACTTAATGTAATAAAAATCTGGACAACCTCAAAAGGTGAAAAAATATCATCTGAATGTCCTCTGCCTCATCCCATGAAACTTCCAACCGAAGGTGGTGATCTGAATACTGTCTGTTATCTTGATTCAGAATCAGTTCTAAATGATATTAATAGTCTAATACGACAGGACAATTATACAAATCTGTACATTCACACCTTAGGAGAAAAGGTTGATACAATTGAAAAAGATATAAGGCAAGTGGTAGATTACATTAACGGCATAAAAGCAAAAAAACAAGAGAAAATTGATTCTCAAAAGATTGAACCATCAATTAAACCACCCCCTGATATTACAGGATTTAAAATGGGTAATACAAGTGAGAAAATTCTTGAAATTATGAAAAATAAAATGTCAGATCTCAACCTTAGTACTCTTTCAAATTTCAGAATCGAGGTTGAGCTGCACTTTTAGTTTAACACAGTCGGAAGATTTTGAAGAATTAAGTGACCCTGCAATCCTTCATATTCAAAATCACTTTCTCAGGTTAATAAAATTGAACAAGAACTTAGAAATCTTAGTAGGTTTTATTATAAAAGACCAACACTTACATATGTTCTAATTGAAGAAAATGACATTTATCTGCAGAATGAATACCGAGCCAATTCAATATACGAATGGAACATTGATGGCATGACTGAAAACCAAATTTACTAGACAGTACATCGTTTTCTTATGTATTATACTATCTGTAAGGCTAGAGGAAATACTGATAAGCAAATTGCTCAAATGATTACAGCCGATTTTACAAGAAACCTTAAGGGCTAGTGGGACAATGTACTCACCTTGTCCCAAAAGGAGGAAATCCTTAATACCGTAAAACCTGAACCTAATACTAGTCGAGTAAGAGAAGACACAGTTTATACATTAGTCTGTACTATAATACAACACTTTACAGGAAGTATCCAATCACAGTTTGAGAATTCTAGGGCACTGTTATAGAATCTTAGGTGTCCTTCTCTTACACATTTTCACTAGTATAAGGACGTGTTCCTTACCAGAGTCCTTCATCTTAGCGATGCAAGCCAAACTTACTGGAAACAAAAGTTCATTGAAGGACTTCCATACCTGATCGCAACTAG
Source organism: Warburgia ugandensis (assembly GCA_035236585.1). Lineage (NCBI taxonomy): Eukaryota > Viridiplantae > Streptophyta > Magnoliopsida > Canellales > Canellaceae > Warburgia > Warburgia ugandensis. The sequence continues at coordinate 49,978,437 of CP141138.1, read as the reverse complement.
GGTGAAGAATTCACTTAAGACTCAACATGGTGGGGAAATCCCCTATAATATCCTGCCATACAAACAATTAGTTCATTCCTGTATAAATGGAGGAATCTCTCTCTGCAATGAAATTAAATTGCGAAATCAGCTTAAGAGAGAATGAATAACAGAGAAAAAATAGTTAGGCGAATTTTGTCAGCAATTTGCAATTGACATGCCTAAAATAAAAACTCCTAAAAGGGAAAGGAAACAATATGTTTCTAAAAGAAAGAGAAAATTCTCTAAAAAACGTAATGAGAAATTTAAAGAAGTTAAAAATCCTAAGACAAGAAAAACATCTTTCAAAAAGGATAAGTCTAAAATCAAATGTTATAAATGTGGAAAATTAAGACATGCAGCCAATAGATGTTGGACTCAAAGAAAAATTTCAGAACTTCAAATAGATGAAGAAACCAAACAAAAATTGTTCAAAATGATATTAAACTCTTTCGATTCTGACTCTATTGAATATGTGTAACACCCCGAGATTTTATGACATTTTTATAATAATAATAATAATAGCATTCGGGATCCCATGTTCAAAACTTTATATTAATTATTACTACAAAATTTCTTGAAAACCTCCGAGTGTTATTTTCTGTTTCCAAACATCACAATTATAAATTTAAAACATAATTAAATTTTCGTAGCAATACAATTGAACCAATACACGTGTTAAACCAAAGTCAAAACCATCGGCACCTTTATTTTCAAAACAATAATTATCCAAAACACAATAATAATTTGGCATATGGTCTATCAATCATAACATCCCATCTAAATGTAGATCATATGTATAACTATCTTAATCAAATCCATAATATAAAGTATACAATCCATAAAGAAAATCAAATGATAATCCTGTTTATTAACTCACGTCACTGTCTATCAATCAAGTAAATGAATCCCCTACTGCTATCACGGTTTCTCAACGGTCTTGCCCTTCCTGATGTCGCGCTCAAGATCTGAAGCATTGCAAAACAAAGCAATGCTTCAGCAAGCTATTGCTTGTGTAGATACATAGATAATTAATGCAATAAAGATGAAATAACAATAATGACAAAAGTAACAAAACTAAAATAATTATAACTCATGCCAACATAGTATCAATTTCTCAAGTATACTAAAACATGTATTTCACGGATTTAAAACATGATATGATCAATGTAATTGAGTATACAATAATAATAAGGGCACCTTAAGGTAATGTGTCCCATATGGGTCGTATACACTAGTATCTCTGATCATGAGTACTCATATCCAATCTCTGAGTGTCGTCACACCCAGGCATACCATCCCATCACCATGATCATCATGCAAGCACACATAATAAGAGTATGGATCGTCATGCCGCAGTGGCAACCCTCCATGGGTCTCAACCACCGCTGCTCCCCGTCGACACCATAATGGGAGACTTAGCGTTCGTCCTCATGGAAAGGCTCGAATCGGTAGTGTGGACTATCCATGTTACTAAACCCCTACCGAATGCCATCTACGGGCAGGTGTCTATCATATCAAAATCTCATCACATCACAAATCTTGAAGGGTGAGTGGCCAGCCCTATCCCTCCTAGCATGACGCCCACCGGGTGAGAGCACCCATCATAAAACACAAAACACAGAAATCATATACATGCCAAAACTCAAGAGTACTCATAACTCGCAATCCCCAAGGCACGCTCCTCATCTCGAGGTTAGCCTATAAAAGGACCAACCACCAAGTCTTTACTTTTCTTTCTCATGCAAATCAATCAATTTCAATGATGTAATAAAGAAAAGGAATTTCTAATTATGCATAATAGATAATATCATCTCATGAAATCATTTGTAATAAATCCATTTAATACATTATTGAAATCAAGTAACGATAATATTATTGAATTCTAAATCTAGCAAAATCAACGATTACTATTAAGTGCAATTTAAATTCACAATTAATTATGATGTTATAATCATGCAGAGTTTGAAAATCAAAATAAAACATTAATTGTCGTCACCTACCTCAACGTGAGATCACTCAGTTCACTCGTAAAATCCCTTTAACTTATATGTTCGGATGCACCTGTTAATGTCACATCACTATTTTAAAATTCTTCTAAAGTAAAAGTAGTTATTTATAAGTTTTTAGATTAAATCTAGGTCTGCGTCGTCAATACGGTCATAATGCCTCTTTCGAATTGTGATTTGGACTCCTATAGCTCTCAAAATTCAAGTTTAAAGTGGAACTATGCCTCTTTTAGGGCTGATCGACCACCATAAGCTCTTTTGCACGGCGTGGCAGTTTACACCGGTTTATACCGGCACTCAGTTTACATTGAGTTACACTGGCGGCCTCGATTTACACAGGGTTATACCCTGGCACCCGCTTACATCGTTACACCGGCAAATTTCGGTTTACACTTGCGCCGGAGAAGACAATTGGCTTTTGGTCATCTCCGATGACCCTACAGGTGTCCAAATCACTTAGTTTTTGAGCCATTTTATTCGAAATTTTGTCTAGTTTCCATTTCTACCATCTTTTTGCATTAATTATTCCAAAAACTATAGTTTTTATGCAATTTTTTCCATGTTCCTAAAATGTTTCCTAGGTACTATTTTTCACTTTTTCTAGAAATACCAGTCGTTGGATTTTTCTCAAATTAAAAGGATTTGATCTTGGGTCTCTTATACATTAGATGAATGGTCTGATTTGTAATCTAACATGGTTTTATCAATGAATTTATGCTCTAACAGTAGCGTAAATAGGGTTCCTAGGGGAAACATAGTTTTTCCTGATTTTTCATGTATTTCTATTTTACAAATATACATATATAATATAAAAATCAAGAGATTAAGGCTTACCTCGATTTACTTGGTGTTTATTGGTATTGCTGGAGCCCTACTCACCAAAAAAATCATACTTTTGCAGAGGCTAGGATTTTGGAAAAGAAACGGCGTGATGAAGAGGAATAATGGCTGATTGAGGATCAGGCTAGGGGAGGAGTTTGCGTTTTGGGAAGGGGAATGAAACTCTTCCCTTTTTAAGCTTTTCCTCCGACGATTTCAATAATGAAATTGCTGGATCTGATAACGCAAAGTGGATAGGGGTGCCATTATCAAAACTGCCCCCTCCTATTTCATGCTGTGACAATTTACCAAAATACCCATATAACTTCAACGGCTCATAACTTCTTTGTTTGAGCTTCATTTTCTGTATTCTTTATGGAGTTGGAATCCTATCGACGAGTACTTTCTAATTTTTAAGTTCTCATGACCAAATTCCTTCTATAAATTTTTTATTTAATTTATTTAATAAATTCTTAATTTATACCTAAAATTGAGGATATTACAATATGTATCATCTACTTCTATTTCAGAAGATAAACCCTGTTGTAATCAGTGTAATACTCTAACTAAGGACATTGAATATTAGAAATCCATTGTTGACATGAATAATCTGTCTATCAATGTTTTATCTCAGTCTCAATATGATCCTCTTGGTGTAATAACCAAAATTGAAGATAAAGAACTTAGAACCTTGCTTTTTGAAAAACTAATAGCTTTCTATAATAAAGATGAAAAAGAATAGCCAGACAAAATAATTGATACAGATAATGTTTATAAAATGTTTGAAGTTACAAAAAGACTAAGTACGAAACCAGCTTTAAATACAACTATTTCAACACAAGAATTGAAACATGAAATTAATAATCTCAAAATAGAAATTGTTCTGTTGAAAAATGAAAATCAGTCTATGACTCAAAGAATAACTCGATTAGAAAACTCAAAATTAGAAATAGGACAAACATCCAACATTGTTGATGCATTTGATCCAGAACCACAATATCTTGATCTAATCAGGCAAGTTACTTCACAAAAATGGTATATTAATGTTACCATATTTGTTGCAGGTGAATGGTACTTTTCTAATCTTATCGCGCTAGTTGATAGTGGCTCAGACATAAGCTGTATTCAAGAAGGATTAGTTCCTACCAAATATTTTGAAAAAACCTCGCAAAGTCTTACTTCAGTGAGTAATAATAAGCTTTAAATCAATTTTAAACTTAACAATGTAGTTATTTGTAATAACGATATTTGCATTCCAACTCCTTTCTTGTTGGTCAAAGACCTACACCATCATATGGTTTTAGGAACATCATTCCTCTATAATATTATGCCTATTGATAAAATTGATCCTTCAGGAATATATTTTTCTAAAGAAAATTGGCAATTTTGCTTCAAATGTATTACTAACCCTAAAACTCATTTGCTTAATGAAGCTAGGCAAATCCTATTAAAAGAACAGAGTAATTTTATAAAAGAAGAAATTGCTTATCACGATGTCCAGAATAATATTCAGAATAAAATGTTTCAATAGAAAGTTAAAAATCTCCTTCACACTTTCTTAGAAAACCTTTGCAATGACCTTCCAAATGCTTTCTGGAATAGAAAAATTCATTGTGTCACTCTTCCCTGTGTTGAAGACTTTTCGGAAGATAATATCCCAACTAAAGCTAGGCCAGCACAAATGAACTCTCAATATACAGAGTCATGTAAAAATGAAATCTCTGATCTTGTTAATAAAAAGCTAATTCGTAGTTCATCTTCCCCTTGGAGCTGTACTGCTTTCTATGTTAATAATACAGCCGAAAAAGAAAGAGAAAGACCGAGACTTTTGGTCAATTATAAACCTCTTAATAAAGTATTAAAATGGATCAGATATTCAATTCCCAACAAACATGATCTGCTCAATAGATTACAAGGATCAGTAATCTTTTCTAAATTTGATCTGAAATTAGGATTTTGGCAAATTCAAATTCATAAATCTGATAGATATAAAACTGCATTTACTGTCCCTTTTGGACAATATGAGTGGAATGTTATGCCTTTTGGTTTGAAAAATGCTCATTCTAAATTTTAGAAGATTATGAATGATATTTTCAATTAGTATAGTCAATTTATCATTTCATATATTGATGATGTTTTAATATTCTCAAAATCTTTAGATCAACACTTTAAACATCTTGAAGTTTTTCGCTGGTTAATTCAGAAAAATGGACTTGTTTTATCTACTTCAAAAATGAAGTTATTTCAACCTGAAATTAGATTCCTTGGTCATAATATTTTTCAAGGACGCATCGTTCCCATCCAGAGAAGCATTGAATTTGCTTCTAAATTTCTTGATGAGATTATTGATACTGAATAGTTACAAAGGTTTTTAGGATCTTTAAATTATATTTCTAATTATTATCAAAATCTGGCAGCTGATATTGCTATCTTATTTAATCGCCTCAGGAAAAATGCTAAGCCTTAGACTGAAGAACATACTAAGATGGTTCAGAAAATTAAGTCTAGGGTTAAAAGTCTTCCTTGTTTAAATTTTGCCTATTTTGAATGGTTTAAAATTGTTGAAACTGATGCCTCTGATATCGGCTATGGTGGTATTTTGAAACAAGTTAATCCCTCTTCTAATAAAGAAGAACTTATTTGATTTACTTCAGGCAAATGGAATGATACTTAGAGAAAATATTCTACCATCAAACAGGAAATGCTTTCAATTGTTAAATGCATTTCAAAATTCTAAGATGATCTCTTAAATCAAAATTTTTTACTTCGCATTGATTGCAATGCTGCAAAACAAATGATTGAAAAAGATGTTAAAAATATTATTTCAAAACAAATTTTTGCTGGCTGGCAGGCATAATTATCCGTCTTTGATTTTGACATTAAATATATCAAGGGAGAATATAACTCTCTTTCTGATTTTCTAACTCGTGAATTTTTGCAGGGATCATAACTGATCTAGGAGAATGGTTTACCCCTGGTAATACTCATAGGGGTCGTGGAAGAGGTAGTCGTAATACCCAAGACTGAAAAGGAAAACTGAGCCAATAGTCACTGCTTCAAAGTTCAGCCTCCAAGCTAAAATTAATAACTTTGGGTAACATCCCTCAGTTGAGTAATAATCCGCCTTCATCCTCTATTGATGAAGAAATTCCTTGTCAACAATTTAGTCCTCAGAAATCTGCTAAGGAGGTACTCACTATGATCAAGTGAGCAATATTTACTCTGTGACTATTAGGATGTAATACTTAACCTTGATAGCTCACAAATATTGCGAGGATATGATCCCCAAAATCCATGGGACGTAGCCTATAAATATTGGCAGAATAATACCTACCCGCCGCATGTTGGGCGAAGTCAATTCCTCATGGAAAAATTTCTCCAAGAAATTTAAGTCGTGAAAATCAACCACTTTTATAATCATGACAAATCTATCATCAATTTTAGTAAAATCCTTATTAATAAGGTCATATGTCCCCAGGAATGAGATATTAACCCAGGTCAATATAAATGAGTAGAAGCCAAGGGCACTCGTTATCCATATAACTAGTGGGATTATGTTGACTTAATGAGTTATGTAATGTATCTCAAAAATAATTTGAGAAAACACTCATGGTTCATCCGCATAAACCCCAAGCTAATACAAGGGGATCTCTATCCATTGTTCTACCATTGGTGGAGGAGATTTGGATCATCTCTGGCCATATTACCAAAAAAGCTTGAGCTATATAATAAATGGGTGAAATATGCACTCGAAGTTAACTCTATCTCTCCTGACTAGTTAATAATAGGTCAATGCAAGGCAATGTTCTTTATAAAATTTGATATTCCATGGATATGGATTGGTTAATGACCATTGGCAAAGACGAGCTTAATATTTAGGTTCTAAAAAGAATATATTTTATCAAATGGTGGACAAAATTTGATTCAGAGGGCAAGGCCCGTGAAATTGAACTTGTCATACAACATAATAAAGCTGCTTGGGATAATAAGCCCAGCCAATAGTCATAAGCTCCAACGAAAATATCCGACCGACAACGAAGGACAAATACTTGTCAAATGTATGGATTTTATGAAAGATCAAGTGATGCAATCTTTTAATATCTCTCCAGTAGAATCCTCCTCCACAAAAGCCATGTCAGAAGACAATGTCTTTCAAGATAGCCAAGATCCTAATGAAGATAAAAATTTTGAAGACTATTAGGATTCCTTAATGACTGTTCTTACTCAATTTTTGAAAACAAAAAATCAAGCAAAAAATGCTCAAGCTAATCCTCCTAAGGAAATTCCCCCTCTGAATGAATAGTTTCAAAATATTCTTAAAGCTTACGACAAAAAAAATGAAAGGAAAGATGAAAGCCTTACCAGATGAAGCTGATGAAGATCTGCCCTAATAACCATCTCCTGACAGGATGATCATATCAGTCAATCAGTCCGACATAGCAGGCCCACCACGAGAATCTCTTTTTGTGAAGTTCCTCAAATTATTGAGGAATCTCCTTTTCTTTTTCTTTATGTCATTTCTTCTTTTTCTTTTGTCACATCGAGTCTTTTGAATTATTGAGTCGGATTCCAAATCGTGTTAAGTCTGGAATCTAAGCGTCTATAAATATCGAGTCTATTTCAGTCTGTGAGTATCGCTTGCTTGGTTGCTCTTCTGATGCTAAGCTTGCTGCCTCTTGTAGTCGTTTCCCTATCCTTGTAATCTTTCCCCTTCTTTTAATAAAATCCCTTCGGAGTCCTTTCTGTAATATTGGGTTTCAATTCTTGCTTTGGATGAGCGTCGTTCTGTAAGTATTTTCCTATTTCTTCTCTGCTTTCTTGATGCACGCCGCCAAGAGAGAGAGAGAGAGAGAGAAAGAGGGGGGGGCAGTTAAGGGAGGCATTTAGCCGCCGCCTCTTGTGTGATCTGATTAGATAATATATTCCTCGTCTTCCGTGGATGTAGGCATGATTGCTGAACCACATAAATCTTTATATATGTATTTGTGTGTGCGTGAGTGTCCAATTACATATCTACAATCCTAACCGTTAGATCTCCTGCAGTCAGATCTCTGAGCCGCAGGAGATCTAATTCACATTTTTCTCACAAATGCAAGAAGGTCATCTGGAGGTTGATTTAGTGTCATTTATCAGTGTCTTATCTGCCTGCAGGCATGGAGGTTTAGTCCATGAAGGAAGGAAAATTTTTAATTCCATGACCTCTGAACTTCTGCTTGAACCGGGCTTCGAACACTGCTTGCACGGTGGATCTGCTGGGCCGTGCAGATCAGTTAGATGAAGCTTGGGACTTAATCCGGAGAATGCCTATGGGGCCGGATTCTGGTGTATGGGGGGGTGGGGGGATGGGGGGGCTTACAGAACGCATTCTAATGTGAAATTTGGGGAAATTGAATTGCATCAACTTGTTGACTGAAGCCTCAAAAACCATCTCACTGTGTGCTTTCAAATATTTATGAACAAGCTGGGAGGTGGGCAGATGTAGGAAAGATTGAGATTGATTATGAATAGAAGGGGATTCAAGAAAACCCCTACAGTCCCACCCACAATTTGAAAGACAATAACTCCACCCTCCCAGCTTACAACTTTCATCGTACTGTGCTCTCCAAAGAGTAATTCTTCTCAAAATCTCAAAAGGTGCTATGTTGGAATCCCATTCTAAAGATTCCTGTGTGGATCCAGTTATGCATAGATTTGTGGAATAATTTACACGTGAAGATTGGAAAAGAAGGGTAATGTTCCACATACAACTTATGTTCTACAAAATGCTAGTCGTTTCCATCACTTTTGAGAACAGTAACTGCTCATAAGGGGATTACTGTTGAGCTGAACATGATGCACAAAGTTTCTCTTGTTTGCGTCTGACAATGATAATTTAGTTCTGAATTTAGTGGTGGAGATGCAAGTTTTGAATGCGTTTGTTGGCTGATGTAGGGATTAATTTATTTCTCTTAATCACATCTTAAGTTCAGAAATTACCATTAGTAAATTGATCGAACGGGAGCCTTGACGCAATGGTAGAGTTGTCGTCGTGTGACCTTGAGGTCACGGGTTCAAGGCATGAAAACAGCCTTTTCCAAAATGCAAGGTAAGACTGCGTACTATTGACCTTGTAGTCCGCCCCTTCCCTGGACCCTGCATTCCCTGCACGGGGGCTGCCCTTTTTACCATTAGTATATTTTATTGTTGGAGATGCAAGTTTTGAATGCGTTTGTTGGCTGATGTAGGGATTAATGGTGACCTCAATGAAAAACACAAACCTCTTGCTAGAGAGAAACAGTATTGATATAGCTCCATATTTGTCCAGTCTAGAGTCTACTGACTGCTAGCGGGAAGGAGATATCCTGCTTGCATTAACTAGAAATCAAGGGTTGTTTCCAACGTATAGAACTTCTGAAAAAGATATAAATGGCGTTACAGAGAATGCCTGAATGCATTGTCCTACCAGGAGTGCAGCCTTCTGGACGAAGATTGGCATGTATTACCTAAAGCGAAACGGCATATATTACTTCAAATTGAAGCTTGTTTGAAGCTACAGGAATTTTTACTTCTACTTTCTCCGAGACTTTTCTGATGGGGAAATCAAGTGGAAGCAACTTGGTTTCTTCCGTTCCTTTAAGTGAGATCCAACTGAGGATCCATGTCAGGGTAACTTTAGGCATTTGTACAGAGGGCAGCTCAGTGCACGAATCTCCCACGAATGCGGAGTCTGGGAAGGGACAGACTACAAAGGGTCTGTAGTAGGCAGTCTTACTTTGTATATATTTTTTTTTTTTCAAGAGGCTGTTTTCACGCCTCCAACCTGTGACCTCCAGGTCACACTATAATAATTCAACTGTTGCGCAAATCTACTTCAGGCATTTGCATGCACACTATAATTTTTTCAGGAAAAGGCATTTATAGGATCAAGAGTTTCGGTGATCATGCTAATGCATCTGATGTATGATTCTTTACAGCTACTACATTGATCAAAGCATGAGTTCTAGGAAAGATATTAGACTCTATATGTAATTGGTCCTTTAATGTAGAATCAGTGTTTTGGAGAAGTAAGAACTTTCTACTATCTATCCATTCTCGAGTCCAAGTAGATCACTTCGTAGCAGCAAGTACCAACTGCTCCAAGAGACCAATTTTCTATTTCATGTCTGTTTCCAATCAAAGCCCTTACAGCTCAAGAAGTGAGAACTTAATTCAGCAAGTCCAGCTTTCTTGGTGTTCCAGTGGGATGCAAGTATGTTCTCACTGATTAGTGTGTAAATAGCAAAATAGAAGTGTTTGTATGGTTTCAGGGTGAGTTAAATCCAAGGTATAAATAACACTTCTAGAAATACATTTGGTTTCCACTGGTTCAAGGTATGCAAATAGTCACTTACAAAATGGAAGGCAAAGTTGTGTACTATTGACTCTTGTAGTCCGCCCCTTCCCTAAATCCTGCATAAGCAAGAACTTTGCCCACCGGAACTGACCTTTTAGAAATACATTTGGTTGAGTCAAATTGTTCATCTTCTTGGCAACATCTTAGCTAAATAGATAACCATTAGGTAAGCTATGAGCTTTTTTTGTTTCTCTTTTTTTTTATTTTACATCATCTAATAGTAAGGTAAAAGTTGTTCTCATGTGAACTTGAGGTCACGGGTTCAAGGCATAAAATCAACCTCTTACAAAAATGTAAGGTAAGGCTGCCTACTTTAGGCCATTGTGGCCCACCCCTTCCCCAGACCCCGCATAGGCAGGAGCTTCATGCACCGGGGCTGCCCTTAATAGCAACCATCTCTCTCTCTCTCTTGCTTGCCTATGCACTCTTGGCTTAATATAATGAAAGAATTAAAAGGAAGAGGTTTGGCACATTTTGTCCTATGTTTTTTTTTTTTCTATTAATTTAATTTAGAACTAAAGTCAATAGAAGGCTGATGTGGAAGATCTTTATTTCACGTGTACTATAATCCATAATCCAGCATGTAGGGCAGCCCCGATGCACGAAGCTCCCGCCTATGTGGGGTTTAGGGAAGGGGCGAACCACAAGGGCCGATAGTAGGCATCTTTACCTTGCATTTTACAAGAAGTTGATTTCACGCCTTGAACCCGTGAACTCAAGGTCACATAACGACAACTTTTCCCATTGCGCCAAGGTTCCCTTCCCCATAATCTAGCATGTATGAAGAAATATTTCTACCAAGCCAACCAAAATTAAATAAGAGAACAAATGATCAACATCAAGTTAAACCCTGGACAAGGTTTGGATGGTGACCACAAATGCAACCTATTTTTCAGCCATTAACAACGTAATGACAGTTACAAATTACCTTTTGTCACTGCTCATGAAAGCACCAAAAGAAGCCTTCTTAATGGACAAAGGAGCTATTAACACCTTTCTTCGCCCTTAAAGAAATCCTAGACCTTATCTCCATCCCTAAATTGATCAACTTATCGTGCACTTCAGAAACTAAAATGACAGCATTAACAACACTAATAATTGCAAGTAAATAAATAAATAATTAGCCTCGGTAAGAGTAGACACACGGTTAATTGTTTCAGGGGAAGCATATTCGCTTCCTAGAGTATTGTTCGTCAAGATATAAGCTGTTCATCATGTTTGGCGTACAATAATCAGGTAACAAACAAGTTCATCAAGATATAAGCAGTTCATCACGTTTGACGTACAATAATTAGGTAACAAACAAGAAATCAATGCTACCTAGATGACTCTAGCACTTGATTTGGGTCTTTAAAAAATTGATGAAAATCGATTGTCGTGATTTTCAACTCAATAAAATATAGGCTAAGAGCATCTTAGGGGTATTTATCTCAGCTATTCTAAACATGACGAATAGTTTATACCTATAGAAACTATGACGATGGATGAAAAAAAGGGAGAATCTCTTTGCACTGCACCTAAAGGAGGCAAAATACGACACGCGATTCAAACTCGACATGGATTTGGTAGGTTAAGGTCGAGCCTTATCATGTTTGCGTCATTTTTGGGTTGACCCAAAAATGAAATTCTAAAAATTGTGTTGAATTCGGGTCACCCCATGTTGACCTGTTTGACTCACAACCTATCAACCTACCGTGTTGACTCATTTGAGTTGTGACTTGTTAACCCATCACGTTGACCCATCTGACTCGCGACTTGTTAACCTGTCGTATTGTGTCAACTCTTTTAATAGCAGATCGTGTTCGAGTTAAGGGTTCTTGACACAATTATTAATTGTGTCGTGTTTATATCGACTCATATACTCTAATGGGTCAATCTCGACATCACCCGAACATGACTCACCAAACGATTTGCCACCCCTAACGGCACCCTTAAGCACTTACTCTCACAAGGACTATAATAATAATAATTAATAACTCACTTTGCACTTTAAAATAAATAATTGTAGTTGTTGATATTTACTGCAATGAGGCTAAATATTTAGCATGGACACTTACATTCCAAATCCAGGTATTAGTATTACGGCCCTTAGCTATTGTTCTCAACAATGGATGGGTCTATTAGCTCATTCCTTGGTGCGATTCCTATTCATGAACTTCAATTTATTGGTAATTTACATTCATGCTACTCGTGAACACATTGTGGCTGGCCCCATCCACAGCACTAAATCGGATGAGACGATCTTGAGCATTGATAAAGGGCAGAAAATGTAAGGTTTCTTCTTTCTTCTTTTTTCTTTTAAGCATCTTCAAGCCTTTATAGTGTATTCTCACAAATCTCTAACCTAATTGTTCTCGTTAGGGGCTGAACAGACGGACTGTAATGTTGGCTAAATTGCTAATGGCGAATATTATGATCTAGAAATGTAGAGTTGTCTGCGACCAACTGTGCTAGACATTTGTTGGTATACTTTTAACTATTTTATTTGAAGGCTTTTATATGTGTAATAAAGTAGCTGCCATAAGGACTACTCGTATTTGTTTGGAGAAATAGAATTTTGAAATCCCTAAGAAGGTGCTCGTAGGTCAGGGTTTCAAGCTTGTGGATGGGTATCTAGTTTAAGGGTAACAAAATATGATACGACACAATAACATGACTTGAACTCGACACAGATTTAGCGGGGTAGGGTCGAGTCTTACTGTTTTCATGTCATAACATGCAAAAAATCGTTTCGTGTTTGGGTCAATCAATGATGACCTGTCGTGTTGACCTATTTAATACATGACCTATTAATTAGTCGTATTGACGCATCTAACCCCGCAAGCTGTTAACCAATTGGGTTGAAAATATAGGATGGTTCATCAGAAACAATCCTATATTACTATAGCAATATAGGACGGTTCTTTAAAAACCATCTTATATTAGTTATTTTATATTTATTTAATCGTCTTACACTAGTCGTGTCGTGTTGACCTGTTTAATAATCGTGTCATGTTTGAGTCACGAGTTCTTGATACGATTATTAAGTAGGCCGTGTTCATGTCGACCCATATACTATAATGGGTTAATCTCGATATGACACGAACACGACCTACCAATCCAAATTACCAGGCCTGATATAGCTTCCCAAAAAAAAAAAAAAACAAACAAACAACCCGTCCTAAAATGCGACATTTTTGTTGCATTTTTAGGAAGTACAAATAAATACAAACGCAAGTAGGTTTAACTAACTTAGCAAGTGCTGAGTAGGCTTAAGAAGTAGGTAGTTTTTATCGTTTTCCATAATAACTACCACAAGCATTGAACAATGATGGTGATTAGGGCCTGACTTGGTTGTGCTGCCACTAAACAACGTAGCAGGCGTTGTTCTTATGTTAACTAGAAGCCTTGTGTTGTAAAAAGCAGGCAAAAGCTGGTGGTTAGGTGCTCTATGGGAAATTCTTTAGACATATATTTAGTCAAGTCAAAATTTCTTCTTCATTTTTTGTGCGGCTTTGGTTTTTTTGTACGTTGGGATAGGGGAGAGAGTATTCCTCAACTTGCATTGTGAGCTCCGCTCTTGTGATCTTGATTAGTATGGCAAGGAAAAAAATTGGAAAAATAATTTACAAGGATATGAATTTCATCACCGTTATCACCATCAAGACCTTATTCTGAGTAGGGTTGGTCATATGAATCTTGTTCATCCATTTCTCTCTGTTAAGTATCATTGCTTCATTTAATTCCAAAGTTTTTATATCTTTTTTCATAACTTTTATCCACGTTTTTTGGAGCTGTTTTTTTGCTCTTTTAGAACTTTTGACTTGGATCGCTTTACCCTTTTTAATCGGTGCTGTTTTAAGTCTTCGTTAAATATGTCAAAATCATCTAAGTCTAATCTATCATCTTGTTACCTATTACTGTTACTCTTAAGTTTACTATAATGTTTTCATTTCTAATTTTCTCATTTCTTATCTTGCCACTCATTTACATTTTGGCATTGCTCATCTTGTATACATGTTGTTCGTTACAAGGATATGCATTTTTTACAAGATCTACAAATGATATTTGATAATTTAATAAAATATTTATTAAATTTGAGTTTAATTCATAAATTAATATTTAATCTGAATCATTTGAAAAGAAAAAACTGAGGATAAAAAAGGTCAGGACATTTTAAAAGAATTTCAATTATTGAGTAATTTGTTAGTACGATCCCTGTCCGAAGGCCAAGCGGATGCTGATGGTGTCTCGAGAGGGGCTGCGAATATCAAACGACGTTGAATACGTGTTCAAACCTCTCAAATTCCCACCAAACGAACTTTCTGGCGCGAGAAATCCTTGACTCTCATCCTTCGCTTTCGTCTACCTGTTCGTCGCAATTAATCGGACGCCTTTATTGTCTCTATCCAATCTCACTGTATAAACACGCCACTTGGAGAACAATTTCCACTCCAATCCTGCTCACAGCTCTGGCAAGGTACCTCATTTCTCTTGGAACTTTTCATCTCCAGTTTTCCGCTTAGGGTTTTATCAGTGGCTGGGGTTTGCAGTGAATTAGTTACGTTTCATCCGCCCCATTTAGAATTGTTTCCTGCTGCTGATTGCTGAGCGTTTTCAGATTGTTGTTTTCACTGAAATTTGACTTGAAATGGCTAGTTTGATTGTTTTCTTTTTCCTACTTAGCTTTTGTTGTTTGGCTGTTGAGCATGGTAGGGAGGAAAATTAAAAGACTGCAATTGAAGTTAGATGAACGTTAGTTTCTGTTCTAGGAGATATGACTTGCCTATATATACATTCATGGATTCATGATGTTATAGAAAATCCTACTGGGAAAGGTTCAGTTTTCTGCTGTGAAGGTACTGGAACTCCAAGCAATGAATAGTGATCATCGCCTTGGAAAGTAAAGTCAAGGAAACCTAGTTATTCTCGGACTATGGAAGTTGGTGGGTGCTCTTGTGGATGTGAAATTGTACCTTTAGTGGGGCCCACCGGGCGTGGTCCAAGGATTGTCCTCGATCCTTAACCATCTGATCAATGGGCTGCAAATGAGAATTTTAACAGCAAGCTCCACTGATGGCAAGTTTTGGCCTTTGATAAGTCTGGGGAGGCCCAGCAGCTGATTGGTCTATCAGTGTAGAGGATGGACATTTCGGCTGATTACCAATTTCTGTTCGTCCAAGGACGGGCATCCTCCAACCTTTGATGTTTCTCTTGCTACTATGCATGATTTTGAAGTTCTTGGTACATCGAAAAGTAAAGTTAGATCAAGCATCTCTTTAGTGTAACTGTCCAGAAGCTTATTGAACTGAGCTCGAGTGGTTGAGTCTATTTGTATCCATTCAGCGTTTTGTCTTAGAAACTGTTCAATTGGTTGCCGTGAGCAGTTCTGCTTTTCAGTCGCTATTCTCCAGAGCAAGCATAGTTTTTAGTTAGTCTAGGAGTTGTTGGGTGGATGGTTCTGACGAAGCGTAGGTAGCCTAAAGAGATGCGAATATGTCACGTTCAGGGTCTTCATTTACATTTGTTTTGTGCATATTTTGGTTTCTATCTAGAAGGGGAGCCTTGGGTAAAAAGATTTGGTTTTTAGCTGCTACTTATAGTATATAATTTCATGACTACAGGAAGCAAGTTGAATTCTGAAGCACTAGCCGTAATTGTCCTTTGCTCTAGTATTTAAACTTTCAGCAGGTTATACTCATTATTAACTGAAGATTATGATCATAATTTTCTTTTGAGTTGCAGTTGGAAGAAATGGGAAACAGTGAGCGTGGACTATTATTTGTCTAGGCAACTGTCATGGAGTTACCTTCTTCCTTATTCCGCCGCTTTCAGAGGCCATGTGCAAGCATCCAGTTTGTACTTCTGCTACTTCTTCTACATGATTGCAGGGGAACACTCTCGGATTCTCCTTATTTAATTGGGCTCGGAAGCTATGACATAACAGGACCAGCAGCAGATGTCAATATGATGGGATATGCTAATCTTGAGCAGATTGCCTCTGGAGTTCACTTCAGGCTGCGAGCTCGCACATTTATTGTAGCAGAGCCTCAAGGGAAGCGCGTGGTATTTGTGAATATTGATGCATGTATGGCATCACAACTTGTCACAATTAAAGTGCTGGAAAGGCTGAAAGCAAGGTTGTTATGATCAAAATAACTCCTTCCCATGCTGTATCGTTTGAAACTTTAGTTCCTGTTTTTGAAGCTTCAAAAATCACTTCTAGGCACTAGCTTTTTTTTCTGTGTAGCTTCAGGTTTTCATGTCTCGGCATTCAAATGGTGTAGTTTGTGGCTATTGATTTTAATTGAGAAGTTCATATTTTTTCTATTCATGCAATCTGCTTCTTGGGTTTTCCATCTTTGGATGGTCTTAGAGAGCTCTCCGTTGGAGCACATTCGATACCTATGTCTCGTTATTTTGATCTATTTTATCTAGGTCTCCCTTTCTAAATTAATGCTGATGTTGTACTTCTATATATTTAGAGGAAAAGTTCATCTCTTGGAATCACTGCCACCATCAGCGGCAATTTATCCTAACTCAAACAATGAATCAACTCTTATTAGCTAATGAAGCTTAAATGATGTTTCCATTCAACTTGGTGAACCATGCACCCAATTGAATCTTGTTATAGTTTTGGTTTTACTAGAAACCTTCAACATTCAATCTTTTGAAATATCAGTTGCATCTTTCTTAGGTTTTAAGAAATTCCATCCTATTATTATTATTATTGATGGTAGGTGTAAAGTTGAGATCTGCATGTATACTCTCAAGCTGTGCGACTCTTACCACATCTATATGATGCTTGCTATCTATCAAGACAAGGAGGACACTGTATTACATTCAGTTGCTGGTCATTCGCCTGCAAGACTATCAAGTACTTGGAGATACTGTAGCTCCAGTGCAACACCTGCTATTGCAGTGTTTTTACCAGAATATAGTGGTGTTATTTGGAACTTCTAGAATATAGTGGTGTTATTTGGAACTTCTAGAAAACAAAATATCTGAGTTCTACGGAAACACTTATCTTTGTTTTATATTGAATGTGGGTAATTTAAATCAATTTTTATAATTAACTGAAGCATCTGAAGTTTTTCTTGTATTTTGAGTTTCTTGTGCTCTAATTCAAGCTTTTTAAAATGGTTTACTATTATTATTCCCATTGCTCCAGCATTTTGAGCCATCTTACATTAGGCCTTCTTTTCTGGCAGGTATGAAGATCTGTATAATGAACAAAATGTGGCAATTAGTGGTATTCACACTCATGCTGGGCCTGGAGGCTATCTTCAATATATTGTGTACATTGTAACATCTCTTGGTTTCGTACGTCAATCATTTGATGTAATTGTTGATGGCATTGAGAAAAGCATAGTACAGGCTCATGAGAATCTCCATCCTGGATCGATTTTTGTGAACAAAGGTGCAAATAACACTGTTATTTATGTTGCTTTCTTTATACTGCTTTTAGTATGTCATCATCTGTTCAACATCGACCTTCTCCATGGTAGATGCACCCAAAAGTGGCATATTTTCAGTGAGACAGCAGTAGCAAGGAATTTTAAGATGGTCTACACGGTGCATCTAACTGCCAAAGCATGCATGTATCTTGAATACTGTTGATATAGCATCTATCTTACATCCTGTTTGGTTGACTGGAAATGGACAGGAATTGATTTCCACAGAAAAAGGAATTCTCTGTGAAGTATTTTACAACTTGAAATTGAATTATGCTGAAGACCCAAAAATCTTTCAAGGTGTTAAATCTTTGGGTCTTTGGCATAATTCAATTTCAAGCCATAAAACACTTTCCATGGAGTTTCTTTTCCCATGGAAATAATTTCTGTCCATTTCCTGTCATCCAAATGGGCACTTAGTTCAAACCATTTGACTAAGATGTGTATTGTCATTTGCCTCTTATTGTGAAAGAATGAAACATAAATTAGAAGATGATGATGACAGAAAAAGAAGATTTCTTTATTTCATGTTCTTTTAAGGATGCCAATTTTCTTGATGCAGAAATTAATTTGAAATGCTGGCCTAACTGGTTCTATCTTGCACATGACTACTTAAACCCAACGCTGAAAGCTGAAACTCTATCTGTATAAGTATCCTGCAATTCCTTTGCTACTGTACTACTATTGAGGTTGAACTTTTCCCTTTCAAACTATATAAAAAAAAATTTACCCTGATTCTCCATCCCATATCTAGAGAAGTTGAAGATGATTTTGTTAGTTCTTTCTTACAAATGAATATGCATTTGTATATTAGTTTGTGAGGAAGAAATGAAAATCATCTCCAGCTTCTTAAAATATGGCAACCCTTGCGTTAGGTGCCAGTCGGCAATGGTGAAGCTGAAGATGATTTTGTTATTTTTTTTCTGCTTGCAAATGAATATGCATTTGTATATTAGTTTGTAAGGAAGAAATGAAAATCATTTTCAGCTTTTTAAAACTATGATAACCCTAATATGACATGAATCTAAAACTGACATTACCTCAAGCGAAGGCGTTCCCCATAAGCGACGCGTTGCATCGGATCCCAGGTGCGGTGAAAAATAGGTAAGGGTTGTGAGGGAGTTCTCTCAGAAGCGTCACGCTACATTGGATCCTGGATGTAGTGAAAAATGGGTAAGGGCTGCTAGAGCGTTCCCTCGGAAGCGACGCGTTGCATCAAAACCCAGGTGTATTGAAAAGTGGACATAAGTTCTTGCCATGGAGGTCGAGAAAGGCAATAGTAAATAGGATATCTCCAGAGCATAAGATTCGTATTGCCACATGGAATATAGGGACATTGACAGGTAAGAGTTTGGAGTTAGTAGACGTGATGAAACGTAGGAGAGTCAACATCGCTTGTATCCAAGAAACCAAGTGGAAAGGGGCTAAAGCTAGAGAAATAGATGGGTATAAATTAAGGTATGTAGGAAAGGATAATAATAGAAATGGCTTAGGAATAATAGTGAATAAGGAATTAAAGGATAAAGTTGTGGACGTTAAAAGAATCAGTGATAGAATTATAATAATAAAACTTTTTCTAGGAGAGCAGATTATAAATGTTATAAGTGCATACGCATCACAAGTAGGGTTACAAGAGATAATCAAGAGACAGTTTTGGGGAGATATGGAGGGAGTCACGCAGGAAATTCCCAACACTAAGGGGATATTTATAGGAGCAGACTTAAATGGTCATGTAGGAAAAGAAAAGGAAGGATATGATAGAATATGCGGAGGGTATGATATAGGTGAACGAAATGAGATGGGGGAGAATATTCTTGATTTTGCTTTGTCATATAATCTGGCCATTGCAAATACACTCTTTAAGAAGAGGGATAAATACTTAATAACCTTTAAAAGTGGGCTTCATAAAAGCTAAATAAACTTCTTTCTACTTAGAAATACTGAACGATTTATGTGTAAGGATTGTAAGGTGATATTCGGTAAGAATTTAACCTCACAACATAGGTTAATGGTTATGGATATCCATATCAAAAGATGGAAGAAAGGAAATGAACTTAATAGGTATCCAAAAATTAAGTGGTGGAACTTAAAAGGAGAGAAAATAACCTCATTCACAAATAAGTTGATGGTAGAAGGAAATTGGAACTATGAAACAGAAGTAAATACCATGTGGATTAATATTGTTGAGTCTATTAAGAAAATGGCAAAAGATGTCTTAGGAGTATCTAAAGGTAAAAGGCAATTAATAAAGGAAACATGGTGGTGGAGTGAAACTGTGCAAAAAGTTATTGAAGAAAAACGGATATATTTTAAAGCATGGCAGAAGACTAGAAATAATGAAAACTATGAACAATATAAGAATGCTAAAAAGGTTGCTAAGAGAATAGTAAGTGAGACTAAACTTAAAGTATATGATGAGCTCTGTAATAGACTAGGTACAAGATAAGGTGAGAAATATGTGTTTAAACTTGCAAAAGTAAGAGAACAGAAGGGTAAGGACTTAGATCATGTTAGGTGCATTAAAAGTGATGATCAAAGGGTATTAGTCAAAGATGATGAGATCAAACAAAGGTGAGAAACATACTTTCAAAAATTATTAAATGACAATGGCTCTGAGAATATAGGGATTGAAAATACTATAAATTTAAATAACATTAGATATTATAGATATGAATGTAGGATTAGAATACCTGAAGTGAAAGAGGCCTTGAAAAAGATGAAATAAGGAAAGGCCATGGGGCCTGATGGTATACTAATAGAGGTTTGGAAGCATATGGGAGATATTGAGGTAGTTTGGTTGACTAAGTTATTTAACAAGATTATAAAATCAAAGAAAATGCCTGATGAGTGGAGGAAAAGCTCTATTGTACCAATTTATAAGAATAAAGGAGACATACATAGCTGCACCAATTATCAAGGGATCAAACTTATGAGCCACAATATTAAACCTTTTAAAAGAGTGATTGAGAAGAGGCTACGATATGAAACAAGTGTATTGGAGAATCAATTTGGTTTCATGCCTGGGAGGTCCACCATGAAAGCTATTTTCTTACTAAGACAATTAGTAGAGAAATATAGGGAGAGGAGAAAAGACCTCTACATGGTCTTTATCGACTTAGAGAAAGCTTATGATAGAGTCCCTAGAGAGTTAATATGGAGGGTGTTGACCGATAAAGGGGTTTCGCATGGGTATATAGGCATAATTAAAGATATGTATGAGGGAGCGGTAACAAATGTAAAGACCACTAGTGGCAAGACTGGTGATTTTCCTGTCACTGTAGGATTACACCAAGGATCGGCATTGAGCCCATACCTTTTCACATTGGTTATGGATGAGTTAACAAAACATCTGCACGAGGAGATTCCTTGGTGCATCCTATTTGCAGATGATATAGTCTTACTTGATGAGATAAGGGAGGGTGTAAACATAAAGCTAGAGTTATGGAGAGAAGCATTAGAAACTAAAGAATTTAAAATTAGCTGAACTAAGACAGAATATTTGGAATGCAATTTTAGCAAGGAGAGGAGTAGAAGTGGAACACCAGTCAAGATTGATAACCAAGAAGTCCTCGTAAAAGACCACTTTTGCTACTTAGGATCAATGATTCATGAGAGTGGAGAGATTGAGATGTAGGTTACCTTGAGAATCTAAGCTGGTTAGAACAGATGGATGAGTGGTAAGACAAGGAAAGATAGAATTAGAAATGAAAATATTAGAGGAAATTTAGGGATAGCATAAATACGTAACAAGATGAGGGAGATCAGACTTAGATGGTTTGGACATGTTCAAAGGAGACCAACAATGGCACTGGTTAGGAGTGAGGCAATTCAAGTAGAAGGTTCTAAAAGGGCAAGGAGAAGGCCCAAAAGAACGTGGATAGAAGTGGTGAGGAAAGATTTAAAAACTTTGGGACTAAATGAAGCCATGGTACTTAATAGAAAGGAATGGAGGAATAAGATTCATGTGGTCGACCCCTAATTGGGATAAGGTCTTGATGATGATGATGAACCACGAAATTGCATTCTGGGTTGGGTATGTCCATTGTAAAGAGATCCTTATAAACCATCTTTTATGATATTCATGACTTGTGTTATGGGCATGTCTGTTGGTTTATGAGCAGACAAGGTCAACATTTTGCCCAATAGCCGGCGTAGTTGGCTTTGTAATGTTTTTAGTTGTGCCTCTGGGTGCTTGAGGTCCTGATGAGTATAATTTCCTCTTGTGGTTAGATGTAGACCTTCTTCTAGCAGCTAATCTTATGGTGCATAAAAAATTGGCACCTCCACCCTTCAGAACTAAAAACCCTGAATGTTTAGTTTTTTGGGTTGGCGGTGGGGTTGAGGGTCCCTTTATCCGGGCTTCTTGGTTTTTTACTTGAAGCCACATGGTATTCTGTGATTTGCTGTCTACATCCGATTAGTGAAGTTGGTATCATTGCTAGCATTTTCTGTTGATAAGCTTATTCTTGATGATGGCTAGATGGATATAGAAGTTAGATGTAGTAATAGTTTTGACTAGTTCCTTACTTCTTGTCTTGGTATGTTAGACTTAAAATGGCCTTGGACTGGATATTTCAAAATTACTACATGAAAACATGCTTTATGACTATTTTCCAACAAATTTAGATGATAAAAAAAGTATGTCTGCACAAGTGTCCTCACCCTCCATACTCATGAAAAGAAAAAAAGAGAAAACCACCAAGAGAATAAGGCAAGGCTCTAAAAGCACAAATAGCAGTTTGCCATGTGAAAATTGTATAAATTTATCTGTGGAAGTGTGATATTAGGGTTCTGTATAATCTGTATAATTATTTGCGGCATCTTGTACTGTACTATTGTTTATAGCAAAAGCCTTCGGATTATCTTCACCCATCTATTAGTCAAATAACATTATAATCACATAACTCTTATTTCCTCTTCTGTTTGTTTCTGTTTTTTGTATCTCTGCCAAATCCTAGATCTAGGCTTTCACATCAAAATTTGGTGAATTACTCCAGGATGATCTGATGTTTGACTCCAGTGACAAGTTCCTTATTGATGAATAATGGAAGGAATTGGATTAAGTTGACAGTGTTACTTATCCTGTTACCTATCAATTGACTTGACTAGTGTCTGATTCCTCCCTCTGTTTTCTTCCAAGGCTTAGTATTATTGTTTTAAAATCCATAGAGACTATCTTTATCCACTTTGAGGACTACTACCCAGTGCAGCACCTGTCGTATCAGTATCATGGTTCCAGCTTATCAAATTTTGCTTCTGTTTGGTGTCCTTTGATTTAACATACATCCCCTTTAATCCTCTGAAGGAGTAATTTTCATTTTCTTCATGTTACTAATCTTATAATCCATCTGGTCTAACTTTAACATACAATTTACAGGTGAAATCTTAGATGCTAGTGTCAGTCGTAGTCCTAGTGCTTATCTCAATAATCCTCCAGAAGAACGAAGCAAATATAAGTACGACGTTGATAAAGAAATGACTCTCCTGAAGTTTGTAGACGATGAGTGGGGTCCAATTGGTAGTTTCAACTGGTTTGCCACCCATGGAACTTCCATGAGTCGTACAAATTCATTGATAAGTGGTGACAACAAAGGGGCTGCTGCACGTTTCATGGAGGACTGGGCTGAACAGAATGGGCTTCAGGAAGATTCTTCAAGCTTGCATCCCGATGCATTTGGCCTTGGCATTAGTAAAATAAGTAGGCTTCCTTGGAGAGTTCTAAGCATAATTCCCAGACAACATGTAAACCGTAAGTTGCAATGATTGTTTCTGTTCCTCTGTTCTTCTATTTCTTCCACATGTATTAGCTTATGCGAAGCATTGGTTGCACAACCTTATTTTTTTAGGAGCTTCTAAGTTTATAATCAACTATTTCCTTGCTGCAGATGACAAGTTGATGGGGCTTGCAGCTTCCTTTCAGACTTCTGGAGGAAGGCCAGCGACAAGGTCTTCGAGTGTCATACGGCGTGTCCGTCGTGCTCCAAATAAGGGTGAGAGGCCGAGCTTTGTATCAGCATTTTGTCAATCAAACTGTGGAGATGTTAGCCCAAATGTGTTGGGAGCTTTCTGCATAGACTCTGGGCTACCATGTGACTTCAATCATAGTACATGTAACGGGAAGAACGAGTTGTGCTATGGCCGTGGCCCAGGGTAACTGCCAATCTGTTCTAGTAGTGTTCTATCAAGTGCCTCAAATAGCCACAAGATATTCAAATGTGTCTTTTCATTAATTTACCAGTTCAGATGAGTTTGAAAGTACACGCATAATTGGCGATAGACAATTCAGGAAAGCCGTGTCTCTTTTCAATACAGCATCTGAAAAGTTAAAAGGAAAGGTTGATTATCGCCACACATATCTAGATTTCTCAAATCTTGAGGTAATGCTTCCTTCAAAAAGAGGTGGTAGTGAGGTGGTCAAAACATGTCCAGCTGCCATGGGATTTGCTTTTGCTGCGGGAACCACTGATGGTCCTGGAGTTTTTGATTTCCGGCAAGGAGATGACAAGGTAATTGGTGTGTGCATGGAAGGATGGTGAAATATATGTACCACTCTGTAACTCCGTTTCCAAATTCTATTTCAGGGTAATCCCTTCTGGAAATTGGTGCGCAATGTGCTAAAAACACCGAGTAAAGAGCAAGTCAGTTGTCAACATCCAAAGCCAATTTTACTTACCACTGGTGAAATGAAACAACCATACTCCTGGGCAGTGAGTTCGCTTGCCATTTTTCTACTTATACAGTAAATAGGAGTGATTTTCTGTTATCATTGGATTCTGGCTAATCTAAATTGGACTGTTTTGTTTGGTGATATTGCATTAGCATGTACAAATGAACCAGGTTCAGCATGGGAAATGTCCTCCCGTGTCTTTTAAATTGTAAAGATACAGGAGTGATGTTGTATTTATCACATAATTGAATTGGGTTCTTCATAACCAGCAATTTCCATTATCATTGGATTCTGCCTAATGAAGGGGAGCCTTGGCATAACGGTAAAGTTGTCATCGTGTGACCTTGAGGTCATGGGTTCAAGGCGTGACAACAGCCTCCTGCAAAATTGCAAGGTAAGGCTGCGTACTACAGACCCTTGTGGTCCGCCCCTTCCCCGGACCCCGCATATGCAAGAGCTTCATGCACTGGGGCTGTCCTTTTTTTATTGGATTCTGCCTAGTCTAAATTGTAATGTTTTGTGTGGGGCAGCATATAGAAGTAATATTGCATTAGTATGTATAATAGAACCAGGTTCTCCATATGCGGGAGCTTCATGCACTGGGCTGCCCTTTGTTTTTCTTCTAAGTGGAGCCTTGGCACAACGGTTGAGCTGTCGCTGTGTGACCTGGAGGTTACAGGTTCGAGGCGTGGAAACAGCCTCTTGCAAAAATACAAGGTAAGACTGCATACTATAGACCTTTTGTGGTCCACCCCTTGCCAAGACCCCACATATGCAGGAGCTTTGTGCACCGAGCTGCCCTTTTTTGTAATAGAACCAGGTTCTGCATGGTAAAATGGACTGCTGTGTGTTGTACATTGTAAGCAGATACAAGTTATGTTACACTATCATGTAATTGAATTGGGTCTTTATAATCTGAATTGGACTCTGAAGCTTGTGTTTTGTGAGAATTCAGTCTAGAAACAAATTTGATGAATATTTTTTATAAACATGATGTATTAGAAATCTCAAGGTTTAGTGCCTTCTGCATCTTGCCTATCCTAAAGGTTGCTGTAACTGTTACCTACTCTCACTAAATAATTGAAGAATGCAAGTCAATGTAGATGTTTGATACTTCTATGTTTCTAACAGAGTTTTTGTGGAACTTCCTGTGATGAATTTAACATGAACGCAAGAGGAAAACAAAGGGAGAGAGTCCTGCTGTTTTTCTTGTTAGGTGTAATGTGATCTGAAATGGGTATAACCTTATGTAATGTTTATTCCCAAATACCAAACCAAAACCAGTTTTAAGTGTGCAAGGAATGTGATAGTGGATCACAAGTAAACACTAAGAAGATCATCAGAGAACCTTTCTTTTTTTTTTAAACATGGAAAAAGCTTAATTTAGGGAAACATCTGCAGCCAAATCTAAGAAAAAGATTCCACTAAAAGAATGAGTTAGAATGATAAGAAATGAATAGAACACCTACTTCAAAGTATTAGACCCTTATACTACTAACAGTTCTATCTTCGTCTTCTACCTCTTCTTCTTCTTTCTCTCTCAAAATCAAGAGAACCAGCAAAGTAGCTGTTGCTGAATGTAACTTCCGAAACCAACATGGCGGCCATCTAGGCCTTTTTGTGGTTAGAAAATAACTACCTCTAAGATGCCAAGTGTTATCTTCTTTCTTGAAGACATATGCCACATAATTAAACCATACTCAGTCAACCAAAGAAACAAAAATAGAAAATTATCCAACTTCCAAGTAGGACTGGTGATGTGGCATAAAACCACATCTGTATTTTATTTTCTGCAATTAATTCCGGATCATAATGCCATGTCAGTATGGCTCTATACATTGTGCAAAAGAAAGATACCGTTATGAATTAAAAACTCCGCTCTCATTTTCTTCTCAGTATCTTTTGCTTAAATTTTCTGCTTGTCAACCAAATATAATGATGCTCTGTAGTCAGCCTTTGTGGATGCCTCTACAGCTTGATCTCTTATAGAAAAATGAAATGGCTAATACCTAATGATTCTTCACTTGATGTGAAAACCAATCTCAGTATTTCAAGTTGGCAGGAAAATATGGATCTATTTCATTCTGATCTCATTATTGTCACGGAAAAGTGTATAACTGTCCAAGAAAAGTTCCTAAAATATGTCTTCAGGCCAAGTTCAGCTTTGGCCGATTCCATGCCCTTGTTGTCATCCTTTTTGCTAGACCTATTAACAGTAAGTTTGTTGCTGCTCATAAGGAACCAAGCAGCCATTCATCTAGCATAAGAATGCTGCCACTGATTGCTTGGAGAATGATTGCAGCAATCAATTGTACTTATTTTTAACCAGTGCATATGTCATAACCCTTGGGGAGGACTACTTCACTGAGATGGCTCAGATGAAACTTATGAAGACTTTGTATAATGGTCAAACTGGGGGAAAGTTTGAAATATCTTCTACTGTATTTGTGAGGCTTCTGTTGCTACTCTTATGTTCCTTCTGTTGCACTAATAGCTCCTTTTACATGGTCCTATTTTTTTGTTTGTTGCTGCTGCAACTGAAGTTTGGTATTTTCTCTATATCCCGTGTGAAAGTTGTTCCATCAGTCAATGCCAACTTTGGCTATTTCTAAGTGCATGAACGAGCTTATATATAAATAGATCCCCATGGGTATCCTCATGTCTCTCATATTTATTTTTGAAGTCCATGCTGCTGCTAATAAGTTAGGGACATTATTCATGAGGCGATAGTTTAACATGAATTTGGTCCTTTATTTTCAGGCTTGCAGACTATAAGCCATGGTCTGCAAGCCTGAAAGTAAAGGACCAAATTCATGTTAAACTAGAAACAAATTTATCCTTTGAGATGATTGTATATTTTGTAGTCCTTGTTCTTGCAGATAGGACTTTGTACTACTGTAAATTGGTAAAACACTTGCAACAGAGGAAAAGAATTCATACTTCATGTGGTTTGCATCTCTTGTTTTGCCTAGAGAAACTGTTGACTATTGGCACTAATGATCATTTCTGATTGTAATCTATGCAGCCCTCAATATTACCAATTCAGATACTCCGGATAGGGCAGTTGGTTATTCTCAGTGTACCTGGAGGTACCAGCCTTCTGTTTCTACTTTCATTTAGTTGAGATGTCTTCTGCTCCAGCTTATTATATCATTTCCAAATGTCATCATGATTTTCTTCCGTGATCTGCCTGGACAGAATTCACTACAATGTCTGGAAGACATCTCCGCGATGCTGTGAAGACAGCCCTCACCCAATCAGGCAATGGAGAATTCACTAACAACACTTCTGTTGTCATTGCTGGCCTGACAAATACATACTCACAGTATGTGACCACCTTCGAGGAGTACCAAGTTCAAAGATATGAGGTTTGTGAAACAGATCAATCACGTAAATACTGGTCTGATTTTCATGTTAATGACAGGAATTAGTTTACCTGCCAAGATCAGCAAGTATGTTGATATGGTACTAAACCTGCTATTCTTGCATATGATGCAAGATCTACATTCTATGGTTTTAAATATTTCCAGATTATACTTGCTGAAATTTGATGAAACCATGGGTAAGCTAATGAGCATATAAATGTAAGCAAAACAAGGGTGTTTGTATATCATGAAGTAAATAAAGATGAATTATATGACCATTAGATGACTACTACCTGATTATGGAGCTGACGCTCAGAAAATACAAGCAGGCCCAGAATTTAGGTGATCTAAATCGTTGTTATTTGTCCTTTCATAGATTGGCCATGCCCCGAAAGATGCTCATCCATGGGGGGGTGTCCTAGCCTTTGTTTTTTGTGGTTGTAAAATGAACACAAAAGGTTTTACGTCCATTTTACAACTTAAGAAGGACAAGCACTAGGATCATCCAATGGATGAGATTTTGGTGTATGGCATATTGAAAAACTTGACCCAAAGGATGAACAGTTTTGATCACTGGAAATCTGCCCAGCTTGTACCTTAACCGTCTGGGTCTGGGCCTTACCCCTGCAGTAGTCATGTAATTCTCATATAATTATCCATAAATAAATCCACTTCCTTTTCATTTAGTTGAATCGATACAGAAAGCAGGGTATTCTCTTCCTGGAAACAACGTAAAATAGAATCTCATTTCTTTCAGCTCCATTCAGCTGCATTCTCTACAGCTCCTGCATCTGTTTTCAGTTATCATCTTTTGTAATTCTCAGGGAGCCTCAACACTATATGGGCCACACACTCTCCGTGCATATATTCAGCAATTCCAGAAGCTAGCAACTGCTCTTGCTGCTGGTCAAACCATTGAACCAGGCCAACAACCACCGGATCTTTTAAGCAAGCAAATCAGCTTACTCCCACCCGTGGTTGTTGATACAACACCTATTGGTGTTAAATTTGGCGATGTCAGCTCAGATGTTCCGAAGAATTCTACATTCAAGAAGGGCGATGCAGTAGCAGCTACCTTCTGGTCAGCTAACCCAAGGAATGATCTCATGACCGGGGGTACTTTTGCTCTGGTCGAAACTCTAGATAGTAACAATAAATGGATTCCGGCTTATGATGATGATGATTGGTGTCTACGTTTCAAGTGGTCGAGGCCATTTAGCCTCAGTTCTCATAGTCATGCTACAATGGAGTGGCAAATTCCGGAAACAGCTGTTTCAGGTGTTTACAGAATAAGGCATTTCGGTGCTTCGAAGGGCTTGTTTGGATCAATTCGCCATTTTACAGGGACCTCCAACGCCTTTGTTGTGCTGTAATGAGTTCTCATTTATCACCATCATCATGTCTTCTTACAATCAGGTAACACAGTTGCAGCAGACAGGAGGATTCCCAATCCACATCCAAAACCGATCTGATTCCGGTTTGAATTATTTGCTGTAATTCCATGGCTAGGAACTCTCTTCATAGTTTTTCCATTAGTAAAATTCACTTGTTTCACATACTAGAAGGAGAAACAAAAGGCCAACTTGAAGCCATATCCAAAACGTCTAAGCATCCAGGCCATAGGCTATGATCCAGCAACTGGTGGGCTGCTGGAGAAACAGGGAACTAAAAATTGTGTCATAGTAATTAGCATACTTAATCTATCTAGGTTAGGAAGAATGAGAAGCCTCAGCAAGGAAAAACCTTCTGTTACCTTAAAATTCAAAACAAAAAGCTCATCAAAGACAATCATTTTTATTAATGAGACCCCAAGCAAAACATGGTTGTGGATTCAGTAACTATAGTACCAGTTCTTTTTACCAGCAACAAAGATCTTGAGCAACCAATCTGGCAGAAACTCAAAAGAAACGAGGTATCTGTAATTTCTTCATGCTAGTTCAGTACCTACGAGTATGCACACTGTGCAACGAACAAGCAAGATATGATCACATATTTGAAGATCTGCAAGCCAATCCTTCTTGCGCATTGTCACTAGAGTCTCTCACCCGGGTGACCAGGGTTCCAGGCTGTGATAAGTGTGTAAATGTCCAACTTTCAGAAAAAATGGTGAAATGTGGAACTGGATCTGATCAACTACTGCTGTTAGGCCATGGATGATGGTTGGGGGGAAATTTCATTTCAGCAATTGTACTTCTCTTGAAAATTTGTTACCTGTAGCTGAAATCAGGGCTGTTTGGGCCTAACTAAACTCAGTTAAACATCATCTTAGGTTTAGATGACATGTAGCTTGCGGAGCACACTCCTAAGCCATAAGAGCAGTTAATGCTCCCACATGTATCGTCACCTTAACTTTTACTTCTATGTTGCCCGTCCCTATCTACTACGCCATGCAGCCATCTTCACTTTCACTTCTAGCAGCTATGCCTATGGTCCAGTATCTATCCTCAATTCTGCTTCCAATAGGCTAGTGGCTATGCCAAGGTTCGGAGTTATAAAATTGTGCATAAAGCAATAGAGAAATGCTATTCAGACTAAGTTTTGAGACTAACACCGAAACTCTGCATAGCTAAACGCCGATTTGAATGATCTGAACCTACCTTCTTGTTTGGTCTCTTATTTAAGTTATCTACAAAAGATCATGGTTATTAGATATTTCTAGCTACTAGTTTTTTCCTTTGAAAAACCTAATGGTGATAGTTTACACAATGGAAATGTGTGGCTAAAGTCATCCAACATGTATGGATTTCAGTATTTGGCCTATTCAAGGAAGGCTGAACAAGATGGACAGGCCAAATCATCTAAACATAGGGCCTAGGTAGTTTGAATTTGGGACTCAATCATGAAAATGAGTCTGGATAGCATCTATCAAAGGAATAAATTCGGAAAAAAGGAACCCGACATTCCACAACCCTTGGGGCTATTCTCATGCCATTTTGAGTTTTATTCTAGTTTTATCCAAGAAGCCTACTTTTAAGATAATTTGACCCTCAATGGTTGTGCAGTAGATGATCTTTAACCCAAAAATCACAAACATTAGGAGATATAGTACCTTTATTTTTTGAGCTCTCAAATTGACAGTATGAAGATTATGGGTACTAAAAACAACAAGTAAGATTAATTCCTACATCATTCAAAGTATGTGACTTTTGAGAGATGGCCAATCTATTGCAAGATGCTTAAGGATGACATAAGACAGGGGACCTTACATGTACTTTTACCCCAAAGACTTCTTAACACCCAAAAAAGTCAGATTGTTTGTTCGTAAATACTGTTATATAAGTAAAAGTTGAATTACTTATTCTGAAATATGCTATCTGAGAATTAAGGCCTATGAACAACAAGAGAAAATTACTTAAATAACTCAATCAGAATGCATGGTTTTACCCTTTCTAAACAGTAGGACTCCAACGAGCATTAGAGTAAAAAAAACTAAAGAGCTAGAATCTTCCAATTTTATGCACAAAACCAAATCAAAACCGAGGGTAGAAAAAATAGACTATTATACTCTTAGTATGGGAAGTGATATAATCGCCCCTACTTTTGATGAATTAGCCCCTAATAATGTTTTGAGCAGCTATAACTTTACGTGGACATAGTTTGGTGAAGATCTAGATGGTTTAAAATGTTGCCCTTAATGTGCATGGGCTATGGTTCAAAATTCTCATATGTTGGATAATCTTAGCCATTGTTTTCTTGAGTTGCAAAATGAATGGTCAAAAGTTTTACTATCTATTTTATGACTGAAATAGCAACAGCTAGGATTATCTAATGAATGAGAACTCATAATCACAGCTAGGATTATCTAATGGTAAAAAATTCTCTCTCTCTCTCTCTCTCTATATATATATATATATATATATATTATATACATACATACATACATACATACATACATACATACATATGTGTGTGTGTGTGTTTTATCTTTTTAGGAAGCAAAAACCCAGCAAGGTCTTTACAATTGATGTAGTTTTGTATTGTAAATGACAGCATGTCAACATCTTATACTTGAGCAATTTAAGTGCACATTTGGTGTGCTACATGTATACTTAATTCGATAATGCAAAATGGTCTAAAAGATATCTATCTGATTATGACTAAAGTTTGAAATAGTGCATCTAGAATCCTTCGAGGAAATATAGATGTTACAATAAGTTGGTATTTCCTTCTTGAGGACAAATTTGCGGCATTTAGAATCTATTTGAAATAAAAAAAAATACGCCAATGTTGAATAATCAATCATAATAGATATTCTCACATTATCTCCACAGAACTTTGTAATCTAAAATTTTTGCTCTTCCAATATATATTTGTGTGGTTCAAATACTTGAATTAGTTTATTAATAGGACCAATAAGGGCCAAGAATCAGATTGCAACTGTTGGTCCTGGTTCTTAAAGTTAGAATTAAACTTCAGTCTGATTTTGGTCCTACTAATGGTCTAGTTCCAATTCTAGGTAGAAATGAACCACAAATAGATTGCTAATAGCCTACTAAACTATAGACAATTGGGTCAAAAAATAAAATTTCATAAATTGGCTAACACATTGCTCTAACATCCATTACACTAGCAAGGTATAGCATAGCTATTCACATATATCCATTCGAGAAATGCTAGTGGGACTTATTTTAGGACTGGTTATGGGACTTAACCTAGCTAGCCCTCTCCTCCGGATGATTTAAATCATTCATCTTGTTTGAAGTGCCTTAAATTAGGTAGACACTAAAATTCATGATCTTTAGATGACGTGACCTATGCCAGTTTTGGGTTCTAAATCACTGCCATCGAAATTTTCAATTGAAAAACTAATAGCTAAAAGCATCAATGTACATGAATTTTTGTAGGAAGCCTAATAGAGGACTTCAAACAAGATGAATGGGTTAGATCATCTAACGATGAGTATAGCTTGGTTAAGTCTCAGCGATGAGTCCCTAGCGTTTCTGTAGCCATTCCCATGTCAAACAGCTCCAATATTTAGACTTCTCTTGAGAATTAGGGGGTATGTGTGTCCTTTCACATGGCGATGAAATTTCGGGAAACTTAGGCGCATTTTCGTAGAAAATCTTTTCCGCATTTTTCAAATCTGCAGCGCGTTCTTGGTTGCGTGAAATCTACCCTCCAAAAACTCGGTCTTTTGGGTTGCAGAGAAAATAATAGGGCAAATGGTTCCTTTAGATCTACTATAGGAAGGCGTTTCCAAGGAATTATTCTCTCTATAAGCTAGAAGTTCTTTCACAAAGATGTCCTCCAATTTCATCTTGTAGAAGAAATACGGGCAAAATTCTCCTCTTCAGGTGACAGTAGTGTAAAATATTTTATCTGAGTTTTAATTCAGGGCGCAACGGTAAAAGTTGTTGTCGCGTAACCTCGAGGTCACGGGTTCAAGGTATAGAATCAGCCTCTTACAAAAATACAAAGTAAGGATGACTACCCTAGGCCATTGTGGCCCGCCCCTTCTCCGGACCCGTGCACCGTGCTGTCCTTCTAATGCAGTGCTTTCACCTTAGATTTTTCCTTTATACGAAGATCTAGATCAAGATATCCTCGGATTTCTGCTTAAAGAAAACCGCTGCTAAGGCAAACTTCATCAGACGAGATCGGAAAGTGTTTGAGAAAATGTCTGTTCAAGAATATCTGGATAAGCATATGCTCTCTCGGAAGATCGAAGATGCTGTTAATGCAGCTGTTCGGGCTAAGGCTCCCGATCCCGTGCTCTTCATCGTAAACTCGACCACTTACTTTTAGTGATTCTCTTTTTAGTTACATATTCTGTTATCTGTCTTTGATTCACTAAATTATCATTTTGCTGGAAATATTTCAGTCGAATCATGTGAAGAAGTCCATTCCATCTGCAATCACTAAGATTAAAGCTAGACAGATTTTTGATAGCCGAGGAATTCCTACTGTTGAAGTAGACTTGTTCACCAATAAAGGAATGTTTCGAGCTGCAGCGCCCAGTGGTTCTTCGAGTGGCTTGTAGGTGGATTTTCCCTTAGTGTTATTTTTTGTTATTCATATCCGAATTCTGTTTCAGTCTTAATTTGAGATTGGTTTAAAGATTTCTTTGCTTTTTATGTCAGATTGATAAGGTTATCCAGATTGAATTTATACATCTTTTATCTTCATACTTGTTTCATTTTTTATTTTATGGATACATTTCATGCCTGGAGGTTGAATCTAAAACAAAATTCAAGAGGTTTTCCTAATATCCGTTGTTAGAAATTCAAGTTTTTAGGTTTTCTGCTATGAGAAGTTCTGCGGTTATAATTTTCTAGGTTTTTCATTGTTTAGAAAATCATTTTGAAGCAGGACATGGTGCTTGTGTCTGTAGTAGGTTAAGTTGTTTTAGAAAGTTTCTTGGAATGAAGTCTTTGTT
Organism: Warburgia ugandensis; assembly: GCA_035236585.1. Lineage (NCBI taxonomy): Eukaryota > Viridiplantae > Streptophyta > Magnoliopsida > Canellales > Canellaceae > Warburgia > Warburgia ugandensis. The sequence goes on along the minus strand of CP141138.1, from coordinate 49,944,378 downwards.
TTGAATGTAGAGTTCTTTTGGCTAGATAAGAGTTATTTTGCAGTCTTTTTAAGTAGGGTTTTTTGCAAGAAAGCCCAACGTTTTTTACTTTTGCAAATTTACTATTAAATTTTCATGAGCTTTGCAAAATTGCCATTCTGTAGTTTTCCATCCTCCTTCCTTGTTAGTTTTTTTTTTTTTAGTTTCAATATTACCCTTCTCTATTTTGAATTCAACTTTTATACTTAAGAACTGTAACCCGCTATTATGTTACTGACTCTGGCCACTAAGTTCAATGATTTCCCGATGGAAGGTTTCTGTGAAACTTAGTATCTAACATAATTCGATAACAAGGAATCTAATGGTATGGTTAGATTTAAACAAAAACTAACCAATGGTGAGATATTCAATCGTAAATGTACCATGTTCACCAACATGCGCAATAGTACCTGTTAAACTTCTTCAATGAAATTCAACAATTTAAACTTCGACTTCTCACTAAAAACTTATATAAAATTCTTCCTAACACAAATTTGGATATAACTGATGCTTTGGATCAATAAAAAACACAATAAAATTAAATAAAAATTAAAGTTTAAATCATGAGCAAAATACTGTCACTATTCAAGTGAACAAGACTTTAAGCACTTTGTTCAATGCCTTTTTGAATGAAAATTGGAAATTTGAGACTCGAGTCTTCTTTTTCTCTGTCTTTTATCTAGCATGATCAATTTCAGAGATTTTCGTTGATTAATGAAGCAAGAAATGACTCGCAAAATGATATTATTCTCCGTTGTCAGTTTGCTAGAAGGGTTATATTGGGATTTTGAAAAAACTAACTGGGTATGAGGACCTAAAACTAAGATAATGGCAATTTTGGAAAGCTCACAAAAATTTAATGGCAAATTTGCAAAATTTAAAAAAATTTGGAATTTTTTTTGCAAAAATGTCAAAATGATATTGTCATTTTTGCAGAAAACCCTTTCAAGTAAGATGGAATCTTTGCAATCTTTTCAAGTAACATGGAATCTGTGCTTGTTTTTCTTCATATGGAAAGAGCTAAACTAGCACGCATATTGAGCTTACATGCTGATTTTGCATGTTTTTCAATACTTGTATTGTGGTGTTTCACAAGGATACATCAACATAATTAAGGATATGTACGAAGGATTAGGACCACTAGCGGAAAGACCAATAATTTTCCCATCACCATAGGATTGCACCAAGGATCGGTATTGAGCCCGTACCTCTTCATGTTGGTTATGGATGAGTTAATGAAACATCTAGAAGAGGAGATTTCGTGGTGCATGCTATTTGTAGATGACATAGTTTTGATTGATAAGACAAGGGATGGCGTAAGCACAAAGCTAGAGTTGTGAAAAGATGCTATAGAGTTTAAAGGATTTAAAATTAGCTGAACTAAGTTTAAGTATATGAAATACAAATTTAGCAAGGAGACAAGTGAGAGGCAGGCACCAATAAAGATTGATAACCAAGAAGTATACCAAAAGATCACTTTCGATATTTGAGATCGATATTTTATGAGAGCAGAGAGATTGAGAGGGATGTTACCCAAAGAATCCAGTTGGTTTAGAATAAATGGAGATGTGCCTCTAGAGTTCTATGTGATCAGTAGGTGTCACTCGAATTGAAAGGAAAATTCTATAAGATAGTTGTAAGACCAGCTATTCTCTATGGATCAGATTGTAAGGAACAACATAATATATATATATATATATATATATATATATATATATATATATATTGATAGGGACAGTATTGGGCAACAAGGATCAACGAATTTTCAGGCAGTTGACAGAGGATCAAGTAGTTATAATTTGCTGGTTAAGGCAGTTGTAGGAGGATCAGGTGGTTACACTACATTGGTTAAGGGAGGAGATACAGTAACATCCAATCTGTTGAGAGGAGGATTACAAAATATAGGCAGTTACAGAATCAAGTAAGGAGGTTGAGAAAGGAGGATAAAGGGAGTGGATTGCCTGGAGTCGAGGGAGAGGAAAAAAGAAAGGAAGGAGTGGGAGGAAGTGTAGGGAAGGAACTGGGGTTCCTTACTTCCTATTTGTTACTTACATTTTATCCGATTTTTAGCTTTGGTTGCCATAAAATCCGTTGTAATTCTCACCCACCATGAATAAAACACGTTTCATTCCGGGTTGAATGCCATCTGCTACAGAAATTGAACCAGTACGCCTATGTATGTATGTATGTATGTATGTATGTATGTATGTATGTATGTATGTATGTATGTATGTATGTATTGAGATAGATGAGTGGCAACACAAGAAATGATAGAATCAGAAATGAAAACATTAGAAGAAACTTAGGAGTAGCACCAATTGGTAACAAGATGAGAGAGGGTAGACTTAGATGGTTTGGACATGTCCAACAGAGACCGAGGACAGCCCTAGTTTGAAGGAGTGAGTTGATCCAAGTTGAAGGCTCTAAAAGGGCAAGGGGAAGGCCGAAAAGGAAGTGGATAGAAATGGCTAGAAAAGATTTAAAAACTTTTGGACTAAATGGGGCCATGACACTTGATAGAGGAGAATGGAGAAACAAGATTTGTGTATCCGACCTTTAATTGCGACAAGGCTTTGATAATGATGTATTTTCTGTTATCAAAATTTTGTGCATGTCGCTGGAACGTTTATGGATTTAACATTTTAAATTTTTTGCTTATCATATAGGTCAAATTCTGGTATACTAGTCAAGGAGGATCACATGCCATAAAGACAATGGTCAACCACCTGTCCACAGGTTTACTAGTATGACTGTAGGGCTCTTGGTATTCTCTTCAGGAGTCACTGCTGATCAATTCTGAATGCACGCTTGCTTAACATCCTTAGTTGATGTAGCTATAACATCCCATTCTTTGATCACATAGAGCTGATATCAAATTGTCATTTTTGAGTTGTCTTATCTCCACTGCCAATCAATGGAATATGTATGCATCAACAACATAAACTCTAGAATCTTTCAGGCTCCAGTGATGTGGGATAAAGCTAAAATCCACACAGCAAGACCACATGTACATAATGCTGATAACTCTGTCCAACTAGTCTATGACCCATAGCGCCCTCCATTTTCAAGTACCAGTCCAAGCCATGCCCTGCGTTGCTAATATTTTAAAAGCTAAGCCCCGAGTGAAACCTACGGAAATGCAATGGTGTTTTATGCTGCAACCGAAGAAAAAACAGTAAAGATCTCATGTAATTCAGAAGTTCATCTCAAATAAATCAGTAATTGTTCAGTAAGTAAAGATGAAAGTATCATTACTTACATGTTGTCTGAAATAAATCAGTAGTTGTTCAGTAAGTAAAGATGAAAGTATCATTGCTTACATGTCTCATCGCATGCTCATCTCTTCCTTTAGGAGATGTTTTCTATTTTGATTGTAATTCTAGCTAAAACAAAATAGGAGCTATATTATTTCTAAGAAAGGTAAAAGTGGTGAATCTTATCTCGTACTTACATAAAGTCTGACCTCAAGGTTTACTCTCAACCATATGAGAACTAATCATCATCATCATCAAAGCCTTATCCCGATTATGGGTCGGCTACACCCTATGAGAACTAAGCTGACCAAAATTAGGAATTTCACTTCAAGTTCTTCTGTACACATATTAAAAGCCACTTGCTACCTGCTTATCCAAGAAAATATTAGCCCATTTGCATAAAAGTTCTTATAGACAGAAAAAAATCTGTTTAACTAATGGATGATACATTCTTATATATTCACCTGAGACTGTAATATTTTCCTTCTAGATACATCTTGGAAGCATTAGATCATACAAAATCATTGCTTTAGTTCATCTGATGTTTTTTCTTGTCTTTAACACTTCTCTAGAAGTTAGTCTGGATGATGTGTAATTATTGAGATGGTATTATTTCTTTAAAGTTTTAAACCTGTCTTGTTCATTCTTTAGTAGAAAATATAAATTTTTGCATTATGTTTAAGTTATTATTTATTTTCTGGTTTTCAAAGAGGATGGAGATGAAACTTTGGCCTCTTCTCGACTGTATTGGTGTCAGAGAAACTATTTACTAAGTCCCAAGAAGAGGTTTCGATGTGTTTCTCTGTTAATTTTAAATGGTCATTAAATTACCAATGGTGCATTGAATGTTAGATGTTTGATATTTTCTCGTGTATGCATCGTTGCTAGTAGTTACTTGGTAATATAGTACCACTTTATGAGGACAAAAATGACTACTTGTGCTTCAGACCATTGACATCTTGCAGTTTCTTTCCCATCCTACTTTCTTATCCTTGATTTGCGATGTCTATTTTTGTAACATCACATCCCATTGTATGTTGAAAGCACTGATCTCATGTTTCGTTATTATCCTCAGATATGAGGCTGTTGAATTACGGGATGGAGACACGGGAAAATATCTTGGAAAAGGGGTCTCGAAAGCTGTTAATCACATCAACGAGAAAATCTCTGAAGTTTTGATTGGTATGGATCCAACCGCGCAGTCCCTGATTGATCAGGCCATGATAGATTTGGACAAAACTGAAAATAAAGTAAGTCTCTTTATAAATCCAAGTGGAATAGTTACATGTGGATTGCATCTCTCTCTATATATAATAACTGAATACTAGCTTAGAATGCTTAATGATCTCTACGAAAAGAATGTAAATCATGGTTTAGTCTTTTTTTTGTTGGGAAATCATCTAGCTAGTTGAGTAAGATTGGTATCCACTTAACGTGTGCTTGGAAACAATCACCTGTTGCTCTAGTTATAATTTGACAATCACAAAATTCCTTTTGTTTCCTCCATTATTAACCAAGATGGAAAGCACTCGTTATCATTCTATACTAGTGGGTCAAGTTTGATGGACCACTTTGTGTCTCCTCATATATGAACTACTAACATGGTAAGGTGATGATTTGTTCAATTCTCGTATCATTCTTCTTGATCTTCTTCTTTTCTTTTTTCTTTGTGTGTGTGCATGCTGAAGCTGAATCTTACTTTGTCCTTTTTTTCCCTTGGTACTCCAGTGTTCTTTCATTGTAGCAAAACTTAACTATATATTTATATTAGAAAGTAATTGGTGGTATAGAAGGATGTAGTAGAGTAGAACCCCAATGCTAATTTCCCCTCTCTAATTCTCTCTTGTTTTCTACTATATGAATCTCTTACCTTAATAATTTATGTTTGAGGCATCAGCAACTGGTAAAATGATCAAAATCATCTCATTTTACAACTTCAATTTCTGTAGAAACTCTACTTGCGTGGTTTTATGATCTTGTAGCCAATCCCAAGCTCGGATAGAAGAGGATTGCATCAGGAGCCAACTGGCATAAAATTCTTTGGCAAATCCTTAGCATGAATCTAAAGCATAAGGCATTGCCTCAGGCTGGGGTGTTTCCCATAAGCGACACATTGCATCAAAGCTCAGATGCAGTGGGAAATGGCAAGGGTTGCTAGGGCATTTCCCCGTAAGTGACGTGCTGCATTAGATCTCAACATAGCTTGTGCCTAAGAAACCAAGTGGAAGTGGGCTAAAACTAGAGAAATTGATGGGTATATGCTACGGTACGTGGAAAAGGACAATAATATAAATGATGCAGGAATAATGATGGATAAAAAATTAAAGGATAAAGTTGTAGATGTTAGAAGAACCAGTGATAGAATTTTTTAATAAAACTTGTCTTACGGGAGAAGATCATAAATGTTATAAGTGCATACAACTCACAGGTAAGGTTAAAAGATAAAATTGAGTAACAGTTCTAAGAGGATATGGAGAGAGTACCACAAGAAATTACCAACACAGAGGCAATATTTATAGGAGTAGACTTAAGTGGTCATGTAGAATAAGAAAATGAAGGATATAGGGTACATGGAGTGTATGATATTGGAAAAAGAAATGAGATGGAGGAAGCTATCTTCGATTTTGCTTTGCATATAACCTAACTCTAACAAACACATACTTTAAGAAGAGGGATGAATACTTATATACCTTTAAAAGTCAATCATATAAAATCCAAATAGACTTATTTCTACTTAGGAATTCTAAAAGATCAAGGTGTAAGGATTGCAAGATGATATCCGGTGAGAGTTTAACCACACAACACAAGTTAATGGTTATAGATATTTACATTAAGAGATAGAAGAAAGGAAATGAACTAAATAGACATCCAAAAACTAAGTAGTGGAACTTAAAAGGAGAGAAGATAACATATTCACAAACAAGTTGATAGTAGAAGAAAAGTGGAACAATGAAACAAAAGTAAACACCATGTGGACTGATATGGTTGAGTCCATTAAGAAAGTGGTAAAAGATAGTCTCAAAGTATCTAAAGGTAAAAGGTAACCAACAAAGGAAACTTAGTGGCGGAGTCAAAAAGTGCAAAAAATTATTAAAGAGGCTAGTGTATTTTAAAACATGGCAGGGGAGTAGAAATACCGAAAACTTTGAGCAATATAAGAATGCTCAAAGAGTAGTGAACTGAAAACTTTGAGCAATATAAGAATGCTAAAAGAGTAGTGAATTGAAAACTTTGAGCAATATAAGAATGCTAAAATAGTAGTGCACCAAAAACATTTTGAACAATATAAGAATGCTAAAAGAGTAGTCAATGAGGCTAAACTCAAGGCGTACAATGATCTTTAGAGTTAAGAGATGGTGAGAAAAATGTGTTTAAACTAGCAAAAATAAGAGAACAAAAGAGTAAGGACTTAGACCACGTTAAATGCATTAAAAGTGATGACCAAAGGGTATTAGTCAAAATTTATTAAATGACAAATGTCTTGAAAATATAGAGATTGAAAGAACCATAAACGAAGATAACGTTGGACTATATAGATACAGCTATAAGATTAGGATACCTGAAATGAAAGAGTTATTGAAAAAGATGAAATTAGAAAAGGCCTGGGGCATGATGGTATGCTAATAGAGGTTTAGAAGCATATGGGAGATACTAGAGTAGTTTAGCTGACAAAGTTGTTCAACAAGATTATATAATCAAAGAAAATGCCAGATGAGTGAAGGAAAAGCTCTTTTGTACCAATTTATAAGAATAAAGGAGACATACAGAGTTGTACTAAATATCGTGGAATCAAACTTATGAGCCACACCATAAAACTTTGGGAAAGAATGATTGAGAAGAGACTACGACATGAGACAAGTGTGTTAGAAAACTAGTTTGGTTTCATGCCTGGGAGGTCTACCAGTGAAGTTATTTTCATACTTGATAGAGAAGTATAAGGAGAGTAGGAAGGATCTCCACATGGTCTTTATTGACTTAGAAAAAGTTTACTATAGGGTCCTTAGAGAGTAAATACGATGGGTGTTGGGTGAGAAGGGGGTTTCACAGTAGTATATAGATATAATTAGGGATTTGTATGAGGAAGCTGTAACAAATGTTAGTACCACTTATGGAGTGTCTAGTGATTTCCCTATCATTATAGGATTTTGCAACAAGGATCAGCATTGAGCTTGTACCTTTTTATATTAGTTATGGATAATATGAAAGATTCAACGTTGCATGTTATTTGCAGATGACATAGTTTTGATTGATAAGACAAGGAGGGCATAAAAACAAAACTAAAGTTGTGGAGAGATGCTATAGAGTTTAAAGGATTCAAAATTAACAAAATGAAGACAGAATATGTGGAATGCACTTGTAGCAAGAAGAGGAGGAGTGAAGCACCAGTAAAGATTGATAACTAAGAAGTTCCCCGAAAAAGATCACTTTCTATACTTGGGATCAATAATTCATGAGAGTAGAGAGAGAGAGAGGGACGGTACCCAAAGAATCCTAGTGAGTTGGAACAAATGGAGATGTGCCTCTAGAGTTCTCTGTGATCAGCAGTGCTACTCAATTTAAAAAGAAAATTCTATAGGATAGCTATAAGGCCGGCCTTGATCTATGGATTAGAGTGTTGGGCAATTTAGAAACAATATGTACATAAGTGTAGCTGAAATAAGAATATTGAGGTGGATGAGTGACAAGACAGGAAACGATATAATTAGAAATCAAAACACTAGACGAAGCTTAGGAGTAGCACCAATAGATAACTAGATCAGGGAGGGTAGACTTAAATGGTTGGACATGTGTAGTAGAGACTAGAAACGGCACCGTTCAAAAGGAGTTGATCGACCCAAGTTGAAGGCTCTAAAAGGGCAAAGGAAAGGCCCAAAAGGACAAGGATAGAAACGGTGAGAAAAGATTTAAAAACTTATGGACTAAATGAGGCCATAACCCTTCATAGAGGAGAATGGAGGAACAAGATTCATGTAGCTGACCCCTATTTGGGATAAGGCTTTGATGATAATGATGATGATTCAGTTTCTGCAGAAGAGGTAAACAATATGCTGGAAATTGGAACAATCTAGAAGCCTGTGCTCAAGAAAACATTCCTTTTCATTATTGGTAGCCTAAATCATAGTTGCAGGACTTGGTAAGCAAGGAAGAAATAGTCTAAGAAAGAAATGCAGCAAAGACCTTATTTTACAATGCTTAATAGTTAGTGGTATGTATGTAGTGAATGGGGGGAGAGGAAAGCTAGACAGCAGGTACATCAGGGGGATAACCCCGGTTTTGGATATTATGTGGAGATTATGGCTTTTTGTATCTGTTGTATTTCCAGATGCTTCAAGCAACCTGATCAATGTTGGCAGCCTTACCTTGTATTTTGCAAGAGGCTGTTTCCAGGCCTTAAACCCGTGACCTCAAGGTCACATGACGACAACTCTACCATTGCACCAAGGCTCCCCTTGATATGTCATAAAAAATTCTAACGTAATATAATGTCATCATCCTCAAAGCCTTACCCCAATTAGGGGTCAGTTAATATAGCATAACGTGGAAATTAAATTATACAGATGCTGTGAATCTCTGCATTCCCTTTTACTATTTAGTAATATTAAACTTCTCACATGTGCACATTATATTGACGCAAAAAATAACTTAAAAAAGAAAAAAGAAAAAATTGCATGAGATAACACTGAAGCCTGAAATTTTGAGTTGCAGGGGAAACTTGGAGCAAATGCTATTTTATCTGTGTCAATTGCTGCTTGCAAAGCTGGTGCAGCTGAAAAAGGGGCAGAATTTTCCATCTCTACTTTTAATCTCCCTAAAAGTTTCTTTCTGGGTTATTTGTATTTATTTGAATGATGTCTCTGACTGTACTTTTTCCTCTTCAGGTCCCACTTTACAAACACATTGCTGATCTTTCTGGTAAAAACAGTCCGCTTCTTCCTGTCCCAGCCATCACTGTTATCAGTGGTGGGAAACATGCGGGCAATAATCTGGCCATGCAAGTATGCCTATATAGATCCAGGTTACAAATCCAAATGGTTGATCAATGCTTTGTATGAATTAGCTGGTCTTACTTATTGATTAGGTCAGTATCATGTGGTCATCTTTAACAATAAAACAAAAGGTTCTACGTGTATTTCAGAGTTGATGATGACTTTTGATCATTATATAAGTCATGAACTCAATATGGAATGGCTACATATCTAGTACATTAAATCTGATGTTTGAACTACATCCACTATTTTCTTCAACAATATCACCGCTTAATGAAAGACCTAGAGCCTAACTTCAAAAGCACACTCAGCTGGAACAGTTATTTATCTCTGGGACTTTTTAAGACAAATAAGCTTCAATAGCAAATAAAAAAATTATTCCTGTTCCTTGTCTAAGTTCTGCTGCTGTGTGAGCAGTAAACTTTGCATGTGTAAGGATGTGAAAGCATCTTTATCAAACAAAGTGTTTGAAATTATCTTAGTTAATTACTGACTAAGAGCATATGGAATTAGACAATAAAAGACATAGATGAGCTTAGCTTGATATAGTCGAGAAGAATTATCATTAATTTCTTATATGTGCAATATCAAACTCATAGCTTACATTTAGATGAAAATTCTTATGTTCCACTCTTTTGTTATGTTGACGGGCATGTTATTTTGATTTATTGTTCAATTGCAAGCTACGATATACTTAAGTGGTTCTCTGGACCTATGGATTTTTTAATGCCTCAATGTCTCTTTGAGTTACCTGTGTTATTGCTGCACTTAGTTCCTGCTATATCTCCTCTCCTGACATTCCTAGTAGCTAATAGCTCACTATTTTGTTGACAAAATGTGGAATTTTCTTTGCTCTTTTTCTGTATTCTTATTAAACATGTGAAGGAGAAATGCCAGTTAGATTGTGGAATACTTTCTACTTGTAGTATGGCTTTTGGGATTACATATTTTTACATCCCTCTGTTTAGAGGTTAAACTTCCTCTGTTCCTTTTCGTGCATGGAAGTCCTCTATCTCATAATTGGTATTATTTCCCTCATTGAATGTTAGTATTAGGGCAAGAATTATTTCAGTTTTTACCTTTTCACTAGAAAGTTGTTCCGGCAGATTTTTCCATGCAGCACTTCTTAACAGGAACTTTTAACCAAGGAACTCAATGGAACTAAAATTGATTACTTGAAATTTATCAGGAAATTATGATTCTCCCTGTCAGTGCAAACACATTTGCGGAGGCAATGCAAATGTGTTCTGAGACGTATCATCATTTGAAGGTATTGTCATTTTAAATTATTAGCCTTTGTTATCTTCTCTTGTTGTTAGTGTTGTTAGTAATCTGGTTTTGTACTTCTATTGTCTTCCTTTTTTGGGAGATCATCATCATCATCAAACCCTTGTCCTAATTAGAGGTCGGCTACACGAATCTTGTTCCTCCATTCCCCTCTATCAAGTGTCATGGCTTCATTTAGTCCAAAAGTTTATAAATCTTTTCTCACCACTTCTATCTACGTCCTTTTGGGCCTTTCCCTTCCTCTTTTAGAGCCTTTGACTTGAGTCGACTCACTTCTTCCTTTTTGGGGAGACAAAACACTTAAATAACTCTTCTAAGTGAGAGGTTTGCTCCAGCTGATTGTTGGACCAGTTAAATTCTTTCAAGATTTCCTGCATATCCTAGATGAATAATTGAAGTGCATCGTCCTCCTTGTTGATGGCTTTCCTTTGGAAAACAGAACCTGTCAGTAAAGCCCCACAATGAGAGACTATCCATTTCTGGGACTTTCGTGTTTGATTTAGGGGAAAAATGGTTTATGCAAAAATATGCCTCGTATATACAAAGTGAGAAGTTGGTGTCAAATGTGAGTTAGCCAATTTGGTTCCTGAGGACTGCATGCTTCCTGTTCAGTTTTGTAGCTGTAAAGGTTAAGAATCCAAAGGTGTGATCTGCGCTAGTCTAGAAATCTGTGGTTAGCAACCTTAATTTTTGGTTTTGTATATAGGATGTTGACCATAGTGGATATTTAAAACTATGTTAAAGGCTTTCTTCTCTGAATAACTATAATTGTGATTCTCAGTTAGTGCATAGGGAATGTATGGCAGAAGACGTCTCTTTTTATTTGGAGAGGTGTACACCTTTTGAGGAAACAACATATAAGAAATGCTTTAATGCATGGGAGGCTGACTAGAAGTTTGAATTTTACACAGCACATTGATTAGAGGCATTATTTCAAACAAAATCCTATTATTTGAATATTGTTGCAATTGGTCTTGTGCTTCTGTAGAATCATTATGCTGCCTTCTAGTACGTGCTTGAGTGTCCAACTACAATATGAACTGACAGAACCTAGTTACAGCATGAGGATGCATGTCCTGAATGGTCGCATATTACCATCTGTTATGAGTCTTATGACTCATGATTAGAACAAAAGTAGGCTTGAACTGCTCAAAGAATTATGAGATATTTAGTTGCCTTATGGTTCCACATTCCTTTGTAAGTGGCAAAATAATTCTCATAAGCTTGCAAGAAGAGAATATCTATTCCTCTGGTTTCTATGATGCCTAATTTCAGTCTGCATTCTTTGAAGAATATCTGCTCAGCTTTTAGATAGAAAACCAGTATCCACACATGCTTATGTGCAGTTAGAGGCACTCATGTCATGCATGGATTGGAGGGAGCACAAATTGTGTTAGGTGTCGAAGTATGTTAATACAGTATGTATGTCTTCGAGTGGCTTGGTTTGCATGCTACAGACCATAGAGTCTGCATCTATTGAAGAGTATCCATTGACTTTCCAGTCAAGATGTCACAGACGTGCACTAGTATAATGCAATCTTTAGTTCAACTTTTTCTCTCTGATGTGCTTGTATTACTCCAATGTGTCAGTTTCTGTTGTTTCTTTAATTGCAACTCTGCTGAAAAAATTGCAGGCTGTCATTATGGAGAAGTATGGGTCGACTGAATGCAATGTTGGTGATGATGGTGGATTTGCTCCTAATATCTCCAGGCATGTTTTGCTATATTTTTTATGCCATTGTCTAGAACTTCTAAAGATGTTACCTTGTTCTATTGCATTCGGTACCTATACAAAACATGTTATCCAAGTTACTGGTCAATCATGTTGTCTGAAGTGACAATGATTTTAATTGCATATTCAGAGAAGTGATGTTGATTATATTTGGTGGTTAGAGATCTCAGGGAAACAAAGTTTGATGAAATCATTTTTTCCCCTTTTCTTCCAGAACTATTGATTTCCATTCTTAATGTTACACTAACAATGCTTAGACCTGCTAAAAACTTACTTCCTGGTCCATTAGCAGTTTCACGGAAGGACTGGATCTCATTATGGAGGCAATTGATAGAGCAGGATACAGTAAGAGAATTAAGTTGGCAATGGACGTTGCTGCCACTAACTTTTGCATAGGTGATAATGATTTCTGTTATGCATTGTGTCATTATAGAAATGGACTGTATTGTGTTTCTGTCATAATAGACTAGATTGTTCAAGAAATAGTTGATTTCTATTATGCTCATGACTTTGGTGGCACCTTGTTACTAGATGATAACTTTCCATAGAATTTGTCATATATTCTCCCCTTTTAAGTTATTTTATCTATCAAGTTGCAGTAGGTTTAGCCAACCTCTGATCGGGATAAGGCTTTGATGATGAAGTAGGTTATTTTAGTGTTACATTTCCAATTTGTCTTTTTAATCTTGACCATACACCACCTCACTAGCAGCCTCAAACCCCTGACCAACCACAGGAGAGGCTCCTTCTAATTCCAATACTCTAGAAGGACTTGGTTCTACCATTTCCAATTTGTTACTGCACATGTTTTTGTTATTATTCCAATTTGTTGTGCATTATGTATACCTGTCCTTGTATCTAATTCACCATTGCTGGTGGATTTGATGAGGTTTATCTTCCTTGCTCATTTAGGGAAAAAGTATGATTTGGACTTCAAATCGCCAAATAAATCAGGGCCAAAATACAAGACAGGAGAGGGTATGATTGAGATGTACACTCAACTTTGTGCAGGTATTGCTGAAATTCTTATGGGAGATTACTTTTTCCCTGTTCTTCTTGTGTAATTTTCTCTGGCAGATGGCGTAAGATATAATCCAGTCTTAGTATGCTCTTCTTTATCTTCAGACTATCCTATTGTCTCTATTGAAGACCCGTTTGATAAGGATGACTGGGAACATACCAAGTTATTCTCTGGCCTTGGTGTTTGTCAGGTTTGTTATATCTTTTATTCTTTTAAATTTTCATCAGAACTTGCCTGAGAAGAAAAAGTTTTGTAGGTTGTAGGAGATGAGTTATTGACGTCAAATCCAAAACTTATCGAGAGGGCAATACAGGAGTCCACCTGCAATGCACTTCTTCTCAAGGTATTCTTCTATTCTGGGATAGAGGTTTATTTTTATCCTTCTTCATTTTGGAGTTACCATGTCTGCCCCACTTCAACATTTGTTTTTTCTGGTTTGATTCCACGTTTTTGAGGAATCTCAAACCTTCACAGAGTCTGGTAAGGCATAACTCAACTTGAAATGTATTAGATATTCTTTTTTCTCCTTTTGAAAGGTAATGTGTTATGGAATTAGTGTAGCAATGGCTCTATTGTGAAAATCTTCGTGTTACGTTTCCTAGCCTTTGGTGTGTCGGTGTTCCTAGAGTCTTTCTTTCGTTTTGTGGTAACTGATGTCTATAGAACTGCTAGAAACTGTGAAATTTTCCTGATTCCCTTCAAAGTCTGAAAATCTCTTTCGATCCATGCAGATGACTCATGTTGGCACTGTCACAGAAGCCATTGAAGCTGTGAAGCTGGCAAAGGATGCTCGTTGGGGGGTGGTGGTTTCTCATAGATGTGGTGAGACTGAAGAATCTTTTATTGCTGATTTAGCAGTTGGCCTAGCTACTGGTCAGATTAAAGCAGGTGCACCTTGCCGAGGAGAGAGGCTAGCAAAGTACAACCAGGTATGCCTTTTTTTCCTTCACAGTTGGTACCTTTCTTTTCTGCAATGCATGCAGAAATTGGTTCATTGGCAATTTTTAAAAAATTGGTAAACAAACACCAAGTGCAGATGACCTTATGATAATGAGCGAAGTACAATAGGAGATTCACATGTTTATTGTCCTCCCAGGCTGCACCTTCTTGATGAAACCTAATAAGGCTCAAGGGGCTAGAAATATATGTATCAAAGTGGAACCCATGACAGTGTGTTAGGTTTTGTTTGCCACGAATCAGTTGGTGTGACCAACCCTACAGGGGCCCAAAAAGTAATTGTTTGGAACACTATCCCAGTATTTTCCTTTCCTGCGTTATACAAGTACTTATTTCTGTGTTCTATATTTTTGTATCACTTTACCTTTGTTAAGTTGTGCTCTCTCAAAATATTCCCTCTTTGTGATTTCATACCCTCCCAATTTATCCCGTCTCAGTGGGATGACTCTGCTGATAATAATGGGGTAATGCAATTAGAGAATGTCACGTCATTCCAATTGTGGGGAAGAAACTCGCCAGCCATGGGCCTCCCAAATCTCATGGGTGATGGGTTCTGTCTTCACATTTCGGGGTTCTCTATCTTCCCAATACTTAGACTTGTAAATGTTTGACGGTTTACACAAAACAGATGTGCTTTACTTTCTCTCTAATTTCCATAGTTCTTTATCATCTGATACCCAGAGATCATAATCCTTTTCATTTCCCCTTTTTTCCCCAGTATTTTCATATTTTTGAGGAGTTTGTTCTCAATCTTTTTCTATACTATATACTATATACTATAAATTATTGTTATTGTATTGTTGTTGTTGTTTGTCATCTTTTCTCTGTTAATTGTTACTATTGTGCAGTAGCACATCAACAAAGGCATCAACATATTCTAACCTATCGCATCAGCCTGATTCTGCATTAAGCCAATCTCTGGGAACATAAAAGTCAGGAAAGAATTGTAAAACTACTAATGATTTGAATTTTCTGCAGCTGCTTCGAATTGAAGAAGAGCTAGGCGATCAAGCAGTTTATGCTGGCGAGGAATGGAGGTCACCTTAAACCATCCCACAAGTTTCAGTTTCCTATATCTTACCTCTGAGTTATCATTCCTTCGAGGTTTATGAGTGATCATGCAGCTTATGAGCTTTATTGCAACAGTATGAAGGGCTGCTTTCTGCCAGTTCTGCCTGTTGTTAGATCTCTTGAGTTTGTTTGCCAGCGAAAGTAGCTTGTGATGCCTGGAAGCTTAAGTAGATTTTTCTATCTACTAATAGGATATGAAATGAATTTTGAATTATTTCATTACTGTAGTGTGTATGGGATTTGCGAAAAGTGTTCCTGCGTCATCTGTCTGAAGTGGGGGATAACGGAAAGATAAACTTACGTGAGGATAGCAGTGTTGGCACTCAAGTATCGGATTGATACTCATTTTGACCCCGACCAGATTGATGTATTGGTGTTATAGCTGTGATTCCTCTGAATCAGGCGATGTGTATTCTTGCAGCGGTAAAAAGGAGCAGCGATACAATGTCCTACCCATAGTTTTGCATCTATTTTTGTGCTCGAGTAATTATTGTTGTGATTTTTTTCTTTTTCTATTTTTCAGAGAGAATTGAGCCTTGGCACAACAGTTGAGTTGTCACTGTGTGATCTGGAGGTGGTTTGAGGTGTGGAAACAGCCTCATGCAAAAATGCAAGTATGGCTGTGTACAATAGACCTTTGTGGTCAATGCCCTCCCCAAACCCCGCATATGAGGGAGCTTTATTCATCAGGCTACCTTTTTTTCTCTTTTTACAGAGGAACTACTATAACACATTAATCTTAATGTTTTGTTTCTTCAGCATCTACAAAGGAAACTGTGATTGAGTATAGACGGCTTTTGGCAATTTTTTGTAGGCTTGGTAAATATAGATGCTCATGAACATCTAATGGCATAGGCATTCGTATATAGTGATTATCTTTTGTATATCTAAGCCATTCATCATGTTCAAAATGATTCAGATAGGCTGCATGCAAAATTTCATGCCCTTTGAATCTTATTAGTTTATGCTGCTTTGAGTTGAAAAACAAAACTGTCACTGTTTTCAAAGGCTCAAAATAAGTGATTCAGATCATCTAAATGCACTGATTTCCTATTAATTACCTAGTGTCTGTAACCTGAACATGATGAACGGTTTGAATCTTCCAAAACGAGACTCTAGAGGCAGAGTATAGGCCATCGGACGCTCATGAGCGTCTACCCTTTTGTTATGATTTACTTTAATAGCTTACGATCTGTAGATATAAAATGGTAAATCCACTAGATCGCATAGGATAAAACAGTTGAAAATAATTTCCACAAACAGCCTTCCTGTCAAAGAATTTCTAAATTTGGTTAAGAGACCTAGTTCGTGATCATTTCTTCTTCAATAGAAATTCTCAATTTTCACAATTCTATATCTTGTATATCCATTTGCCTTTCACATATCTTATCAAATGTTGAAGGGGAGCTTGGCACAACAGTAAAGGTTATTATCATATGACCTTGAGGCCACGGGTTCAGTATTGAATCAATCTATTACAAAATGCAAGGTAAGGCTACCTATTATAGGCTCTTGTGGTCCGCCCTTTTCCTGAACCCTACATAGGTGAGAGCTTTGTGCACTAGTTATATGAAAAATTAGAACTATGGTATTAAGATTATATATTTTTACCACAACATTTGAGAGTTCAGTTAGTAGTCCGAAAACCATTCTCATATTCTGATTTGGTCTTTAGGTATTTAACAGTTCTAATACATAGAAGGAAAAAAGTATATGAATATTTAACAGTTCTAATACATAAAAGGAGAAAAGCATATGAAAAATGCAAAAGACAGAATTAAGATGCAAAAGGTCATGCATTTTTTATTTAATTTTTTATATACTATGTAATAATGTATTTGTTATTTTACTACTATATAGGCAAGTAAAAATATACCATAAGAAATAATATAAAAGGTAAAAACATATATCATGCTCATACCTAGTATATCATGAAAAATATTTAAAAGACTAGCGTATTTGCTTAAAATTTCATCTCTTGTTGAAAAACATCAACTACATTCTTCACTTGTAAAGAATTAGAGAAACAACTCATTTATCCAGTATAAACTTAGAAAAGCTAAAAAAGGATAAATAAGAATGAGCTGCGACATTGATATCCAACCTACTTAGAATGTTGCAAATATGTAACTGAGTATTCCTATGAAAAAAGAAATTGCATAATAGGAATATAGGATTGAACCTTCACGAGAGATTCAATATAGAATTTTCTAATGAGACACTAGAAATAGAAAACAGAAAAAAAAAAATTCAATTATTATATTTTAGACTCAAGAATACACATTTATAATAAATTAAAGTCATAAAAAAGGCAGCCCTGATGCACAAAACTCTCGCCTATGTAGGATCTAGTGAAGGGGTGGACTACAAGAGCCTATAGTAGCATGCATTAAGAAAAAATAATCTTTATATTAAGTGATAATCTAAACTTAAAATAAATTAAATATATTAAAGTTTAACATAACATTATAAAGGTATTTCTATATAGTATCTTTTGATTCTCGATTCCAAAAGCATAAAAATAATATCATACCAATAAAAGAGGGGCCAATTATCGTAGACCGTAATCTCAAGAATACACAGTTATAATAGATTAGTATTATAAAATAATCTCTATATTTAGTACTAATCTAAACTTAAAATAAATTTAATACAAAAATAGCATAAAATGATAACTAATTAGCAATAAAACCTATTTGATTAAAATTACTATACTATCCTCTAATACACTAAAATTTAAAATAATAATACAAATGCTTTTTATTATATTTTTCAATTTCGGTTCCTGCATACCAATAAGACTCATTTTTTAAATGAAATCCAATGCCAACAATATCCTCATTCTTTGGATCAATTCTTGTCAAATTGCAATTCTATCATTTTTTAGTTCAGTTCTTGCCAGTTTACCATTTTAGGTACCCCATTTACACCCCCTATGCATGAACTTCACTACTTATGGTTGTGGCCTTTTCTTTTTAAATTTTCAAATAAAAATTAGATGGTTAATATTAGCCTAAATTTCACTAAGATTACAACTCATCTACAAACCCTAGTTATCTTATTTCTAACCTTAAATGTAGAGATGCCTTATGGTCAAAATTTTGGGACCAAACCCAAATAGACCTGTTTGGGTCATTGTTGGAGGCAAGAAATCTTTTACCCAAAAATGCCATCCTCGGGAACAGCTTTTTTTTTAAAAAGAAATAAGTAGCCTAAAATTATTGTTTATCATCCAAAAAGTTAGATCCAGCTTGTATCAATGGTTCAGATCAATGAACAAATAACTTTTGGCATTTATCGTACAAGGCAAAGATACTAGTATCAAAGGATTAAAATCATCGTAAGCTATATAACTATTTACATCTCATTTATAGCAAGATGGGGCCTCTTGTTTTTTGGTAAAACCCATAAATGCAGCTTGAACGAACCTTTTATGGCCACAAGGCTCAGGTCCTCTGAAGTTTCTCAGAACCTATCAGGGCAAAATATGTTTATAGTCATGCCATTTCCAAGACACTAGTAGTTTCTAGGCGTCGTATCAACAAAAGTTTCAAAATTGTACAACCTCATTCCTCTCCTAAATTAGTAACATCCAATATCACAGAGACAAGATAAAAGCCAAGAGATTCTACACTGCACCAGCATTTCAATGTCCTATTCTACTGATTGAAAAAAGGAAAAGTTGAAAGACTTGGCAAAGTTGAAAGAACCGATGGGAAGATCTCCAGCCTAAGGCTTTGTGTCCTCATCTTCATCTTCAATCTTCGGAGCCAAGTAAAACCTGATATAGCCCATGTCGGCAATCTTGTATTCAACCACCACAGGCAGCTCTGAGGACAAGCTTATGGTCACTGTGTTAGACAATGGAGTTGCTTTGGTGAATGAGTTCATGTACCTCAGGGCAAAGGTCAATGACACAGGCTCCTGCATTTGTATAACGGTTGCTTCCTCTGGCTGTTTTTTATCAAGAGAACATTAGTAGCCTGCTATGGCAGCATTTCATTGATAAACTCCTAATCATGATGGGATTATTGTCAACACTAGGCTACTGCGGTCATGTCCTTTGCGAAATGATATTCAGACCGCTGCTTTGAACTTATATAACTAGCTACTGAACAAAGCCCCCAAAACAGCAGTCTGATGAGAATTGAAAGAAAAAACAATCAGCTGCAGAACAGAGATTAGTAGAAGAAAACGCACCTTGTCTACGGAAGTGTTTTGCCTGCAAACAATATTTGCAGTTCCAATATCACCTCTTGTAGAGAACTTCACACCTTCCTTAGTCACAGAAATTACAACTGTACCAAGGAGATAATCAACATGTAAATGGTCATGGTGATGATAATGATGGTAACAATAATGATAAATAAATATGGAGTAGAAAATACAATAAGATTTGCTTTCTTGGATTGAACTGTTAAATTTTCTTATGCACTTAGCACCACTTTGAACTACAAATTAACCACCGCAGCTAGATACAGAGTATTAATCACAATGGCTGCAAGTATTCACAGTCATTCAAAGGCTAAAGCTAAAACTCTTACTAAAGGGTAAGACATTATATTTGGGGTTAAGCAACTTGGTTGTATGGGCCTGACTTCCAAACATAAGCACATACTAGGATAGTTGGATTTTCAAAGTATTTGCTGGAACTTTTACACATGAGGAAAGAGAGGAAATGAACAAGAAAGAACATGGTAGCTCGTTGTAGTGATTAACTGCGCTATAAAATCAATTAATTTGGATAACATCGATAGATTAACTTAAAGCAGGTTTAGCAAACAATGAAATACAAACAAGTTGCACGGTAAGCATTAGAATACAAGTTCTACACGTACAACAATTTTTCAGTAGGCTACAGTGCATGACTAAATATTAAAGTAGTTTGTGATCATGCCACTGCAAAATCAGTACCTGTATCTCCAATTGTGCTAAGATCCTTGCAAATCCTAGCAAATTCAGAAGAGGGCATCCGCACAATAGCATGATACTCTGCTTCTGGGATCCCAAGATGTTCGCTATCAATGTCCATCAACTTCATCTCAAAATCAGCGATCTTATCTTGACCTTTATACAAGATGAACAAAAATCAATCAGATAAAATTTACGAAAGAAAACCAAACTCTTGTCTTTTCTAATCGAAACGCAGATATTCTAGATCGATGGATCTTCTAACTTTCCCACATTGAAACTGAAAATTGAAACAAATAAAAGAACAAACAGCTAGAATACTTGAATAAGAAGAACAGAAGAAACTAAACTGCCTTCCCTCTAACCGGAAAACGAAAAAACAACCACCCTTCACTCCAAGCCCAGATAATTGACACGACTAAAACAAAGCATACCTAGATCGGCAGACCCTAAAACTATACCAAAGAAACGATCTCTTACCCATAATGTTTCTCCATTCCAAACCAATAGAAACAAACTAAAGATTCAAAAGAACCCCAAATCAAAAGCTAGGGTTTCTCAGAAGCCCAAAAATTATGCAGTACAAGGAACGAAAAAGGAAAGGAAGTTAGACGAAGAACTTACTAGGGCTTTCAAACATGAAAGTAACAGTATCGCCGCCATCATCGGCCTTGATGGTGATGATATCATCATTTCCCGCACACTTGAGCATTTTGGACATGTTATTCAGGTTCATGCCCATGGACAGATTGCGGTCGCAGCGGTAGTGCTCGAAACCCTCCGATCTGAGGAGGAGGGAGACGAGCGCCACGTGGCTGGAATCCATGGCCTGGAGGGAGAATCCGGTGGCCGAGCAATCGAAGTTTGCATCGGTAACAAGGTCCTTGATTGCTTCGAGAACCTTCTTCAACAGACTTCCTTGAACTAGTCGCAGTTCCAACATCTTTGCGTTCTTCTTCTTCTTCTTCTACCCTTTTCACAAAAACACAAGGGGGAGAAGCAGAGAAGGATAACCGAGAACTGGGAGGAGGAAAAATAGGGGAGGAAACTCGAGCGGCAAAAGGAGGGCGTATTTATAGAAGGTTGAGAAATTCTATATGGACTGGAAAGGGGATTGGCGGGAAATGGTTGTTTCCCGCCTTCTTACTAAGTGCGCGGCCAAGTGGAGAGTCCACTTCCCTTAGACCTAGGATCTAGGGTAGGCCGGTTGGGACTTGGGATCACGGCTAATCTGGTGTTGGAGAATATATATCAGATGGACGGTCTGGATCGTCTAAATTATTACATGTAAGCTACCTTGGAGGGCACTTTAAGGGGACGAAACGCTAAGAACAAATGTGCTACCCAGTGAGGTTACACACTCTTCTTCCCTAACCCGGGTCATGGGTCATCTGCCAAACGGATTATTGAATGGACGAGCAGGGGCTGGCTTCGAAGACTTAAACACAAGCCAAGCTAGAAAAGATAAAAATATGCACCCAAGTAAGGCTAAGCTGCTGCTTAACGGTTCGGATCATGGCTAATGTCCCGTGGATATATCAGTTGGACGGCTTGGATCGTCCGGACTATTAAATAGAAACTGCACCTACTTGTGCGTGGAGCGGCACGTGAGAAGTTTTAACTGCTAGGATCGTTGATAACTGCCAGGATCGTTGATCCAAATTTGTTATCGTCTGGATCACATTGCAGATAGCAATAGACCAAAATCTGATGTGCTGAATGAAATTAACACTTGGAATTGGTTGTTAAACTTCTGAGCCGTCCATCTTCCCGCTACAGAGAAATAGCGGTTGGGATACATAGTGCTGAAGAATTTGGGTGAATACGAGGAAGCACTGCATGTGTTTTTCTGCATGTAAATCCCTGTACTAATTTAATCTCGGAGATACCCCATATGAGCCACTGGAAATAATAGTCACGCCCACTTGCTTGAAATAGGTCTTCCACTTGGTAGAAGTAACATAATATTCTGCTTCAGTGGATGATTTGTTATTTCCCAACACTAACAAGTGCCGTATGGGGTTAAATATTGGTCCACGACAGAACGAAGTAAAACAGGCTTTAGTCACAGCGGTGACATCAAATAAGATGGTCACTGTGCAAGGCTGACAAGCAAAAATTGACAAATGGTCTCAATTGTTTAGGGTGAGATCATACCAGCACTAATGCACTGGATTACATTAGCTCTTTTCTATTTGACAAAGTCATTTGGATTCCATTTATGCAAACGTTCGACTGGATAATCCATTTTACGCTTCTTCCCATCAGATCATGATCAAAATGCAAACTTAATAAATAGCAAATCAAACCGGTATTTAGTAATGATCACATTTGCATATCAGCATAGCAAATGTCATACAATAGAAGATCACATAAAGCAAGGAAAAGTGGGCAAGTTTTTGGAGCTCCACACAACGCTCTCACGGCTGGCCAGAAACAAACCGATGAATCAAGCTTGTCAATTTACCAAATCAGAAAACAAAGGTTATGGAGAAGAAACACACTGAAACGGGCATTTAACCAGGACTAGTCATCCTTGTAGGCTGAATGAGTCACTGTTCGGGGACGGGGGAAGCTGTACGCTTCATTGAAGCACACTTGATGAGATGGTTGTAGCTCCCTTTCTCCTTGAAAAGCTGAGAAAAATGATGTTTACAATATAGAATTCCCTCAAGCGCTGCGTAATTGGATGGGGAAATTGGGCAGCCACCATGGGAGCATTTGAAGCATGACTTATGATAGGCCTGACCCTCAACACTTACCTGATAAAGTTCAGAAGCAGTCCCAACATTAGAATATATGACTACACTAAGTCATTTGTAAGCAGACATTAACTGAAGAAAATTCAAACATTCACTCAAGGATATAACCAAGAATACCAAACTCTAAGATAACTATTTTGGAAATGAATATATAACTTGGAGCATTATTTTTGAGAGTTTGCATGCCAACCTTTTCCAATGGATATGCTGTTTTACCACAAGTGGCACATTTCTCTTGTGTCCCAGAGAACATGCCAGCAGCTTTACTAGGCGACCTGGTCTGAAATCCACACGGAGCATTAAGAATAAATTACAGAATCAATGATAAACATGGTGCAATTCACATGACATTAATTTCCCAACAAAAAACTAAAATTCTTTTCTTGCTCCACATTACATATTGTGAGCATCAAATTACCAGTTCTGGAGTTAACTTCTCAACCAGTTTCCCAGCTGCAGAAAGGAGAATTGTGCAATCAAAGAGATGGAAATAAGCTGAAAAGAAATTCATGAAACAGCATTTCAAAGTTCATAGAGATGTCTTACGTGATTGAAAGCTTTTGTTGAAACTGCCTGTTTCCTTGAAGAGCTGTTCGAAATGAGGTTTGCAGTATAGAATACCTTCCAGTGATGAGTAATTGCTCAGCTGAGAAAACAGGAACATAAGAGTAAGTAAGAACTTTGGGGCTTCTGTCTATCATTTGATTTTCCCTTCCTCAATGGTCTCAGTAACCTTAGCACATTATTGAATGACAAAAAAGCACCCTGTAACTAACAATAGTTGTATGCACTTTCATAAACATAAGGTAGAGACTTACTGGCAATCAGGAAGCAGTTACTGTTCAATGAATTATAAAGAGTTGAGTTGCGAACTTAGATGATTTTAAGTTCTATGTGTAGGACTACTATACATTTAGTTAAAAAGATAAATGAAAGAGACAAACAGCAGTTGATTGGCCTTATAGCTGTATGCTTCCGTACTAGAAAAGAAAATACTAGAATTTCCGCCCCTCCTATTTATATGCTACTCCTGAATCCGTGGACCACAGTTTGCATGCATGGTTGATCTTATTGCAAGAGCCCTGCGGAAAGGAGAAACTAGTAGGGCCACCAACGAGAGGAAACCAGTAGGGCCATGTACAAAACGCCTTGGTATTTCCTCCAACTATCAAGTCCAACTGGATTTCAAGGAATGTCCTCAAACCAACTTGTTGACACCGTCCATTCAGTCTCATATGAGGTGTAAATAGTGATTTAGGCCCCTTCTCCTCCCATCAGAAGGGAAGAACACTTGCTAGCACCCCAAATAGGGTCGGTCAGGTTGCTAGAGCATGCAATTCATTCTTCCTCAGCTCCAACCCAGAAACATTCAGTAAACTAATATTGCAAATCATAGGCAAATTTGCCAGTTTGAATGATTGTAGCCATTTGTTACAGACTCACAACCCCTATGATGCACCAACATTAGATAAAGTCAGAACAAGTCAACTTCATGTTAAGGTGAGGAAGGAAACTTAGGTTCTCACAAGAAAGCACATGAGAATCTTGTATATTGCAGTTACTGCATTATTTGCAATGATTGGAGATTTCCATGCATCACAAAGTAAGGAAATCTCACCAATTTGTCAGCTGCCAAGGATTGCTTGATCTTGAAAATATCCACATTCAAGAACCTAATACTGTTATAGGCTTTTCCATAATTCTCCATATGAGTATAATACAAAAGTAGTCCAAAATAACATATAATCTCCAACACTTATTCACCCTGCAGGCTAAATTGTTTGCCAATCCACTAAATTTGCTGTAGCCTCCCTTTAGCTAGTTCCCTTACTAAGCAGCAACACCCAAGCTAGAGTATAGACATGTCATTTGGGGGTAGGTGACTATGTAGACACGCTGTTTTGGTTCGATCCACATAATCATAATGGGAGTATACATTGTAGGTTAACTAGTTAAGAATATAGTACCATAATTCAACAATATTCTGCCCATCAAGAAAACACAAAATTAAAAAAATTTCATTGTCACTTCACCCATGCATTCCTGATCATTCGATTTCCTCTATTAACCATGACCTTCTCCTTCAATCCAGGCCTTCTGATCTTGAGAAAACCCAGCACGCATCCAAATGGAGTTAAATGGATAGCGCCAAATTGCTCGTCGTGTTGTTATTCGGGTTAAATTAATGGCAAACACTTAAAAGTTTTTCTAAGATCTAGTTTGTGGGTTAAGAAAGACGAGATAACAACAGCCAGTCATCTTATCAATTTTCTCTAGCACTTAATCAGAACAGAGCAACGACAAACCCTCTATTGTCTCTTCTCTTTAAGCAGATTAGTCACACAATTTTTATTTTTATTTTAAAAAAAGGACTGACAACTGAAATTCCTCCCTGTTCACGTTAATGAAGAAAAGTAAAAGTACGAGGGACTACAATTCATTTCAGCAGTTTATTCTGGTCCTTCAACAGTAAAAATCAGTTCTAAGCAACTTCCTCCTAATTTCTAATATGTGAAAGAAAATTGACGAATCTCCAATCTCGGAGCAGATAATTACAAAATTAACCAAGCACATTCTCTTCATTTTCCAAGCCGACCCCTAATCGGGATAAGGCTTTGATGACGATGATGATGCCATTATCTTCATTTTCCAATCTACAAGGAAGAAAGCAGAAACAACAACAGAGAAACAGATCAAGACCATACCTTGAGAGTTCCTTTGCAGTGATTGCACTTGAAACATGCCTTATGGTAAGAAACTCCATCAGCAGACAACTGATCGACCACGTACACGGTCTTATCACAAGCCTTACACTTCTGCTGGGTACCGCCATAGACTGTTGCCATTAGATCCGACGGTTTTCTATACACCACGACCTGATCAAACGCGCAAACCTCGACGATCGTCCAACCACATAAAACAAACGCACAACCACTACGATCACGATCCTTAGCCAAGATTCGTATCCAATAGAACCTTTTCCGATTCCAATCCTTCGAATGCGTGAGAATTGATAGAAATTATAGGCGGAACAGACTAAAATGGCTTCAAACTCATCAAAACCGAAGATCCAGGCCTCAGAAAGTAAGATCCAATATATATTGCCCTTTTCCACAGATCTAGCGGAGAAAAAAGAAGAAAACAAGCAGAAACCGAAGGAAACGTGTCTCAAAGTCTCTTAAGATCGGATCAAAGACCGGAAGTTTAAAAAATCAAAGATCTCATCAGCTACGAACTTCTTCAAGCTGAATCTCTCGTACTAGATAAGGAGAAACGGAGAAAGACGCGTCCTAGGCTAGGGTTTAGAACTGCATTTCAATAGCTAAAAGAGAAGGAACAGGAGGAATTCTACGGCTTTATGCAGCGACCGGAGGAAGCGGAAATCGATTAAAAAGCCAGAATTAGACCGAAAAGCGATGCACGAAGATGATTATGAGAGAGAGAGAGAGAGAGAGAGAGAGAGAGAGAGAGAGAGAGATAATACCTCGTTGGCAGCATTTGTCTCTGCTCACGATAAAGTAGTAATAGGAAATTAAGAGCACGACTTGCTTTCTTTCTTTTTCCTTTTCTATCGGAGACAGCGTCCATGCGCTGGAATCATTCCCTCGTCTCTCCTCCTACTGTTCTACCACGACTCCGTCCGTATGTGGAAGAAAGCACCGCTCCAACACCATAGTTTCCGTGTAACTCCTCCCGCATTACCTGTGGAACCTACATACCTTTGATCCAAACCGTTGGTTATGACTCTGCAGTGGTCCAAGATTAATGCCAATTTCCCAAAGGCACAAATTTACCGTTGGATAAAAGTTGACTCTGTTCGTTGAATGTAGGCCGTTGCTTTATCCAGTTCTCCTGACCGTCCAGATCTTCCAACCAAAAATACCTTGAATTGAGGGGTGAAAGATCCCCTTCGGCATGAGTTTTAGAGCACTGAGAGATGAACGGATAAGATCAACTCTATGTGGGTCCCACACTACAAAAAATAAAATAAAATTTGGAGCACTTAGACGGAAACTTCGTATTATCGCGCTTTCGTCCGGCATTCCAGAGTCGGGTTTTGTAACTTCTGTTTGGTATTTTCTGCGGTGCTCCTACCTGCTACTTGTCTGCAGGTTCGAGACGAAAAAATGGAGGTGGGGCCACCTGTTTGCTTATCCGACTCGCCGAGTCTCGTTGGCGGAAAATCATGGGCCCACTTTCTTTCACGGACATGATCGCTTTGGCCGACACTGCAGATAAGATCATAAATAGCCAGGCTTAATCTTGACCAGTTGGGCGGTGGGCTACCACTTGGATGGAGATCATCAAGCCATCGGTTGTAAGATTTCCTAAAAATGGTTTTTGTGCCCAGATGCTTATTATCCGTTTAGGAGTTCATAAAAATTGCTTTGGCCCCCAGATAAATTGATTATTGTGTGCTACATTTGTGACACTTCGCTCCTAAAATATCTTATCCACTAGATTAAGATTTTTAACTTATAAATATCAAAGTATTAATCTCTACCGTTAACTTACATGCCATCAACATGTGACCCACACGGATTTGGTTTCAAGCCAGTCGGATCTCCCAGGATATAATCTAATTGAAACTAATAATTCACATTATGGTCATCCAATATGTACAATTTAGAAGCACCGTAAACGACTAGCACCCAGATTAATGTGGGTCCAAGAAAGTCTTGTTATACGAGTGTGCCATGACTTTCTCCAGGATAGCAATGGGTTGGGTCGGGTTAGGCAATATTTTTTGTCGACCCTAGCTCTAGTTTTTTTTTTTTGCCCCTAACTCGAATCTAGCTCTATTAGGATCAAAGAATTTTCTAACCTTAGTTGGGTCAAAAGAATTTATAGGTTAATCTTTGGGTAGTCTCCCTTTCAATCTCATAAATTATTGATCTCAAATGAGTTGGAACAAATGAAAATGTGTATCAAACTCTAAATACACAACTGAAAGGAAAATTCTATAGAATGACTCTAAGGTCAACTATGTTCTATTGATCAAAGTGTTGGGTGGTTAAAAAACAACATGTACATAGAATTGAGTGCGGCTGAAATGAAGATGTTGAGATAGATGAGTAAAAAAGAGAGAAGAAAATAGAATTAGAAATAAAAATATTAGAGAAAAATTAGGAATAGCATTATTCCACCTTCCTTGGCGGTT
This sequence comes from Warburgia ugandensis, assembly GCA_035236585.1. Classification (NCBI taxonomy): domain Eukaryota; kingdom Viridiplantae; phylum Streptophyta; class Magnoliopsida; order Canellales; family Canellaceae; genus Warburgia; species Warburgia ugandensis. The sequence goes on along the minus strand of CP141138.1, from coordinate 49,916,217 downwards.
TTGGCCCCTGTATAGTCATTATGTTTTACCCTCTTGCCTGACAAACCTCTTCTTCAACTTCATCCCTTTAGCTAGCCTCGGCCTCTTAACCCCTCGTGCGACTTGTCACATGAAGGTACTTGAAGTCCACTAGCCGATCTGCTACTATCAACGTAGCACTCAAATTTTGCACATTTTGCCTCTGCATTCACGCTTATTACCAATGTTGTAACCCCTTTAGAAAGTGAAATAACTTGTTTTCGTTCGACATGTCCTTTATGTGGAGTATTAGCTCAGAAAATGCCTTAATGTAATTCCAAATCGCTCCGAATAACTAACAAGATGAGAAAGATTAGACTTAGATAATTTAAACATGTTTGACAGAGACAAAAAATGACACCGTTGAAAAGGAGCAAGTAAGGTTCAGGGCAAGGCCCAAAAGAACTTGAATATAAATTGTAAGAAAAAATTTAAAAACTTTAAAATAAATAAAGACATGATACTTAATAGAGAAAAATGGAGGAACAAGATTAATGTAATCGGCGGGTAAAGTCTCAATGAGGATGATGGAGGTTGGGTCCCTAATTGACCCTAACTTGCTTTGATATTAAAAAATATTTTCTAAACCTACACCATAATATACTTTTATAACATTTAAAATTAGTTTTCAAAACTCACATTAAATGATCTGAGAATAATACACAAACAACCAAATTCTAATTGAAATGAAATGAAATTCATCTTTAGGTTGAATCGATTAAACGGGACCGACGGACATGGCGAGCATTTCCAGTCGAGCATTCCTGAAAAAGGAAAAGAATGTATTAAAATCAATAGCTTTCTATGCATAAAAGGCAGTCCTGTGTAAGCTTTCGTGTAGGCCAGGATTGAGAAAGGAGTTGATATAAAAGGTTTATAGTACACAATTTTATCTGGTATTTTTAAAAGAGACTATTTTTATGTCTTAAACCCATGACCTGAAGATCACGGAGAAACAGTAGTGTAAAATGAGACTTGACTATGCCAACAATACACATAAACTACAAAAGTCTTATTTTTCTACTGATACAAGACGTGCTCGGCATCCGCTTTTGATTCAAAAGGTTGGTGTTTGGCTCGTAAAGGTGGTTTGAAGTGCAGGACGCGCTCAAATTCATCATGCGGTTCCGGGTATTTGATTTCAATTTGCTTTAAAAAGCTTGGGAGCGGATTATGGCCAGCATGCGCTGAGCCATTATTCGTCAAAGGCTTTTGCTGCTCAGGCGCGTGTGAGAGAGGATCTGGAAAAAGGAAAAGGAAGGAGGATGGAAGAAAAGGGGGCACTTATCAATTCGGACTAGGACTCGTTCACTTGTTGGGAAATCAACTTTTTCTTTTACGGGTTGGAATAAATTTTCCGTTTATTTTTAAATGTGAGGTGATTGGGCTTGACCGGGCAGCCTATTGGCTTGGACCAGCACACCTTATAACCACCAACTAGATGGACGCGAAAGCCAAAGCTTAGGAAACTATATTGATGTTCTTAATGTGAAGAGAGGAAGTTGTTCAGTCTCCTGGGTGCAGTCCCATTAATATTAAATCCACCAGCTATTGTATTTTGATTATATACACTTAACTTCTAATTAAGGGTCTTTTCTTTGTATTTCTATTATTGTAAAATAATAAAAGATTATTTATATGCTTTTATTTGTCTGAGAATATATGTATGTATTTAGTTTTCAAAGGAATATAATTAACGGGCATTGGTAACCATGAATGTAATCAAAACACTTGAAGTAACCGGTTGAATATATCAAAATCACTAGATTAATATAAAATTTCGAGTAGACAGGTAGATTAATACTTGTTCCACTATCCATCCCTTATCTCTAGAGACCAGACATACTTGAGTGATTTTGCATTTCATGCTAGAGAGAGGGAGAGAGGATAATCTTCTACTGATCCTGGCTTTAGCTTGGCTTGAAGGGACAAGATCAAAGACGTATCTTTTGTGTTGTTCAAGACTTATGAGCAACTTTTGAAGGTATTTTTAGTATTTTCATGGTATAAGAAGATAAGCTCTTATGTATCCTGAAGGGGCCCAAAAAATTTGTTAGGTGAGGCTCGAAGACCCTGCAAAACTTCCATGCTTTTGGATAAACTGGTGTAGTCTCATAGTGAACTATTGGCCATTCGTCAGCTCCATTGTAAGTTCGACAGTGGTCTTACATTCAACATGAAACGTGCAAAAGATGAAGGCCCTGTAAGAGTGAACTGTTGGTCATCAGTCATTTCTATTTAAAGTTTGAGAGTTATCTTGCATTTAGCATAGAACCTTCAAAAGAGAAAAGCCTTGGAGTAGCAAAATGGAGGCGTCTACACCTGCTATAAAATCATGCAATGCTTTCCACCAAGCCTAACCGCTGAGTACGTGGGTCTTTTGGTTCCAGTTTGATGGCCCAGACTATGTTCCCGGATGTCGGTTATGACTAAATATTATTAGTATGTCACTTGTCTATGCCTTCCGATGGCTTATTTGAATGGCCCATCTACTTTTGTCTTTTATAAAGTATATCATGATACTACAACTATGAAGGGAGCCTTGGCGCAACGGTAAAATTATTGTACTTAAAGTTGTCCTCATAGATCAAGGGTTCAGGATCATGCCATCAAAGTCAAATCAGCGGCAATCAAATGGGCTTGTCATCGCCTGTTAGACCATTAAATCTACTGGAGTTCCCACAACTTATAAAAAGCAAAAAAAAGGACAGTCTGGTGCACAAAACTCCTGGGTATGGCTCAATAGTAAGCAATCTTATCTTATATTTTGCAAGAGGCTGTTTCCACATCTAAAGCTCATCACATGATGATAACTCTATTGTTGCACCAAAGCTCCCCTTATAAAGAGGCCGTCTCGGTGCACGAGGCTCCAACATATACAGGATCCGGGAAAAGGGCAGGCCACAAGAGACCATAGTATCCAGCCTTACCTTGTATTTTTGCAAGAGGCTGTTTCCACGCCTTGAAGCCGTGACCTCAAGATCACAAGACGACAACTTTACCATTGCACCACGGCAGGTAGGAAAGAGCCTGGCAGCCATTTTCTCCTGACCCAACAGTGCTCCGACTAAGGACTAAGCAGGAGTTTCTACTAATGTATGCTTTCTCCGTGGTCTTCTTATTCAACTACTTTAACCTACCATTGAACGCCGTAGAGATGTTCCTCAGGGCCCTCAGGCTGCAAATGCTAGGTGTTGCTCTAAAGGTGCAAAAGGTTTCGCATCTTCCTTGTGAGGTTCCACGCCACTGGACATACAAATGCATGTGTTCGACTTCAATTGAACAACATCGTTCGTTGAGTAAACAACGATGGTGAATCATGCTTTAGAGCAGAAGTTGCCGTTTGCAGTCTTGGTGGGTGTCCATGTAACTTGCATACATGTTTCCAAGTTATGTCCTGAGTGATTCCTTTTAGATATTGCCACTCCAAGAAATGTAAGAATATATCCTCTGATTAATCCACTGAAAACCATATTCTCTGCTCAAGTTGTCTGCTTGATGTTCCGTAAAAAGCATGTTTAGAGACAGAATAAGATTCTTCCCGGTTTCACATATCACCCCCCCTGGAGTTTAAGTAAATGCAGCAATTTTAGTGCTCAGAAAAAATTAAGTTTCCAACCCAGTGAAAGTGTGAGATAAAGATCATCCCTCGGCATGAATTTTTCATTCTGAATATTGAAAGGAGTTGAATACCCTTTATCATCTCAAAAATACTTTCACCATAATCCAGTAGGTAAAAAGGGCAGCTCTGGTGCACGAAGCTTCCGTCTATGCAGGTTCAGAAAAAAGGGCGGACCATAATCCAGGAGGTAGGAACTGAAAATGATGGTTTGGAGCCCAAAAATAGTAAATCTTGTTATATGCTACTTTGGCAGGAGCTAGTTGAACCAACTCTTGCATGCATGTTGCTTGTCCGAAAATGATATTTATCCTACATTTTGTTGCGTTTCCACTTTTCTCTGTCTTTCTTTTGACAGATGCTCTGTAGTTTCAATATATTTCTAAAGAAAGACCAATAATAGGACTGACAATGCTGAGTTTGAGGGTGGAAAAATTATCCTAGTGCCAAACTTCATTTCATGAGTTTACCACGGCAAAGTTGGCCTGCTTGAGCTATACCTCACCAAAGCCTCCATCGATTACTTAGAAAAACTCAAAGTTATGCACTACAGACTGAACCTGGTCAAATTTTGCTACCTACCAATTCTGTCAGTGGGGAAGTCTTGGGGACAATAGTAAAGTTGTCGCCTCGTGACATTTTGGTCACGGGTTTAAGGCGTGGAAATAGTCTCTTATAAAAAATACAAGATAAGACTACAAATTATAAACTCTTGTGGTCTGCCCCTTCCCCAGACCCTGCATAGGCGGGAACTTCGTTCACCGAGGCTGCCTTTTACCAATTTTAGATGCCAATTCATACGGATGCGGCGTATCTTCACAATGACTTTGAGTATATGTTTTCCCTTTGTGAGAACTATATGTGCATATATGTGTCGTTTGAGTTACATTTCAGTTTGAATTTAAACTAAAAATTGATGTAGTCTTACGAGCTTAGGGACTAATGTGACTACAGATGTGAAATGCAGACCTTTCTACTAATGATAGAAAAGTAAACATTAGCAGGCAAGTTCTGGATCCAATGGAGTCGTAATACAAGAAGGAGCAATAAGATTGTACCTGAAGGGAGCCTTAGCGCAATGGCAGAGTTGTCATCTTGTAACTTTGAGGTCACGGGTTTAAAGTGTGGAAACAGCCTCTTGCAAAATGCAAGGTAAAGCTGCATACTATTGACCCTTGTGATTCGTCCCTTTTTTGGACTCTGCATATGCAAGAGCTTTGTGCACCAAGGCTGATCTTTTTTATCCATAAGATTGTACCTACATCACCAACGACACATTAATGAAATACAACAACAAGACTTTACACATTTCTAATCCTAATTTGACATGACTTAGCCCCCAATTAGATGATCTTACTTTAACCTCCCACAGACTTATGACTAATTTTGAATAATATAAAGAAAAATAGTCAAACTAAACATAAAAGAGAGAGGGATAATAATGGCTTGAGAGAGAGAGAGAGAGAGAGAGAGAGAGAGAGAGAGAGAGAGAGATTTGCAAACTTTTGGACTTGGGAAGGTTCCTAGTATGGATAACCAGTATGACTAACTTGGGTTCATATTCAATGCTTATCTCAAATCACACTGAAATGTCTTGGATAAATTGTACAGGACATGCTTACTCATATGACTGGATATGAGATCTGAATGAGCAAGAGTTTGGACTTACCTTCATTCTTTAAGGTTGGGATGGCACCCAACAAAGTTTTAAACTTTGACCTCAATTTATTTATATAAAACCTCTAGATCTTATTTGATAGAAGGGGAGTCTTGGTGCAACGGTAAAAGTTGTTGTCATGTGACCTTGAGGTCACACGTTCAAGACGTGGAAACAGCCTTTTGCAAAATGCAAGATAAGGCTGAGTACTTTAGGCCCTTGTGGTCCGCCCCTTCCCCGAACCCCGCATAGGCGGGAGCTTTGTGCACTGAGACTGCCCTTTTGAGCTTATCTGATATGCTTGTCTTGGATTTAGGTTTAAACACATGATAATTCACATGCTCATGCTCCAACCTTTTGTTACAGAAGTATTCAAATCACTGAAAATATTCAATTAACCTTAATCGGAAGGCCCAGAATGGTATTGCTGTAATTCACTGAATCTAGCTTAAGTTCCTAATATATTGCATTTAACCTTAGCCAGAAGGTCGAGAATGGTGTGGCCATAACTCACCATGCCTACCTACCTTAGTTATCAAAAGTTACATATTAATTCCCATATCTGACAGCTCCTATTTAACAAGGGTTGTCCGTCTGGGCCCAGTTTTTGAAAGATCCGAACCATTGATGCACCGAAAATTCATCCACTGGATCTGTTTAACGTCCGTTTTTCAACTCAACGAAAGAGCGGACGAGATTTTTCGGTGGATAGCTCATTCAAAATGTGGGCCCGTGTTGGAAATATAGGGGTATTTTGGAGATTTCAAGTTTTCATTTCCGTCCACTCTCAGTAGGAATACGTGATGGTGACGAGGAATAGCGCAGAGGCAGTCCCCCAATTGCAATTCCCATTAACATGCAGACGACGCTTTTCCCGAGATTCCCGTTAACCAAGCCGTTATTTTCTTCCTCGAGCATCTCTTTTCGACTATAAAAACCCTAACGTTGTACAACTTAGTCCTCTTCCCTTGCGTTTTCAGGCGTTAATTGGCAGTTCCGATGGCGGATCACAAGCCCAAGACCGAAATTTCACTCGCCGGGACATTTGCCAGCAGTGCCTTCGCCGCTTGCTTCGCCGAGGTATACATCTTTACTATTTTTCTTCTTTTCATTTCTGCAATTTTGGAATTTGATTTTGTAGGAAGACGTCTTCTTTTGATCAGTTTTTGTTCTGAAACCTAGATGCTTGTTTTTCCGATTGTTCGGCTTTTCTTGTTTCTGATTAGATCTGCCGATGCTAGCTGGCTGCATTTGAGAAGTAACAGTTTCTCTAGGTTTATTAGTTTTTTCTTGTTGTTTCATGTGATTTTTGTTCCTCCACTTTGGTCCGCTCTGTTCTTAGGATTTGGCATTCCTATCTGTTTTTCCGATATTCAATGAGATCTGCGCGAGCAGGAAGCTTAAGAAGTTGTTGAATGCCTGAAATTCTATGCTGCCTTACTGATAAGAATTTTAGTTTGTCATTCCGTCCTATGCATTCCTGCCATTAATTTCAGCACGATCTTGTATTTTGGTAGGTTCTCCTCATCCATGGGTAAAATTTTATGTGGTTTGGATAAATAGGAAGTCCCTTTCCACCTATATTTCTACTGAAAAAGATGGCAATTGGTTAATGCGGATACATACGGACTAATCCTAAGGCAAAGGGTCGCTACCTGCGATCCTACTTTGATTGTTTGATTTATGATTAGATGTTGCCGGGAATAAGTTGTTTAGTAAATCATCTTAAGGTGAGCATGTGTGTATGCATGTATGTTCGTGTATATTTTGGGTTTAGGTGGGGTTACTGTAGGAACCATGAGTCAAATAAACTCTCTGTTTATTTGAACTTTTATTTCCCTGCTGAATTAGTAAATTGGGTTTATAAGTTAGGTAAGTGATCAAAGTTTAGAGTTCTGATTAGTCTCTATTATCTTCATTGACTTCTTTATTTATCTATGGACTGGATTAGTCTTTCTGGTATCTATCCCTTATTCTCTCATCTCTTGACCCTATTTGGCGTTTCCCAAATAAAAAATTGACCCCTTCCTCGAAGGAGTTTGGGGTTGTGAGACTCATTAAATCAATTTGGATTGAGTTTGAAAAACCAAAATCAAGAGAAATAAAAATGGGAGGCAATAATTGTTCACATTTTTTCTTTTCTAATCAATAAATAGATATCTTTACTTGTATGACTTAGATATCTCATATTTATCAAAAAAAGTGATTCGATTGATGATGAAGAAAGAGAATTCTTGGTTCATCTCTTCACCTTAATGATAGAAAAAAGGATTGATCAATTTCTATTGAGTTTGACTCATAGTGATCATTTATCAAAGAATGACTCTGGTTATCAAATGATTGAACTACTGGGTTCAATATATATATATATATATATATATATATTTAGCTTTGAATCATTGGGTTTAGACATTACTTTGGTGATCCTTAATAGTTTCAAAATGGTAGCAACATATCCTTTGTCATTTCTTTCTATTAAAGAATGATACAAACTTCAAAAATGGCTTATTCAATTTAATCATATCATGTAATCATTTAAAAGGTGTTCTAAGTGAGTGTTTCAGCTACATGGTTACTTTCCCTACAAAATCGGTAAATTGGGTTTATAAGTAACAAATCAGAGTTTGGAGTTCTGATGAGTCACTGTTATCTTCATTTAATTCTTTATTTATTGATGAAGGTATTGTGTGTTTGATGCAGATATGTACTATCCCCTTGGACACTGCCAAAGTTAGGTTGCAACTTCAGAAAAAAGCAGTTGCAGGGGATGGAGTGGCTGCACCAAAGTACAGAGGAATGTTGGGAACTGTTGCTACAATTGCTAGGGAAGAAGGTTTGTCAGCACTTTGGAAAGGCATAGTGCCGGGATTACATCGTCAGTGCCTCTTTGGTGGCCTAAGAATTGGATTGTATGAACCGGTGTGTTTTTGGTTTCTTGCTTCATATATTTATTTGATCATTGTTTGCATGTACCTGAAGATTTTCTCATCTGCTTGCTGTCATGTTGGTGAAAGGTTAAAACCTTTTATGTCGGCAGTGATTTTGTTGGAGATGTTCCTTTGTCCAAGAAAATACTTGCTGCACTTACAACTGGTAAGTGCTATCTGGTGATTTTCCTTGTAATTCTTAATCTAAAGAAACAAATACAATAGACCTAAGTCACAGTTTCTGTAATTCATTACATACTTAATGGGTATGTTGTAACATGAAACAGGAGCTTTAGCCATCACAGTGGCTAATCCAACTGATCTTGTGAAAGTTCGGCTTCAAGCTGAAGGAAAGCTTCCACCTGGAGTGCCAAGGCGTTATTCTGGAGCATTGAACGCTTATTCAACAATAGTCAGACAGGTTCTATTCCTATTAGATGACTTCCAATATTTAATGTTTATTCATGCGGTCTATCTTCAATTCTTTTTAGACTCTGCTTCAACATTTAGGAAGGATTTGCGGCTTTATGGACTGGAATTGGGCCTAATGTTGCACGTAATGCCATTATAAATGCTGCTGAGCTAGCCAGTTATGATCAAGTAAAACAGGTGAAGTTATAATTTTGAACATTGCAGATTTTCTTGTGTATATCCTTTGTTTTAATGTCTAACTTCTTTGTGGATAATCCTTTCGTAGCTGTCTAATCAGTGTCTTCTGATGCAGACCATTTTGAAAATTCCTGGGTTCACAGATAATGTTTTCACCCATCTCTTGGCTGGTTTAGGGGCCGGATTTTTTGCCGTTTGCATTGGGTCTCCTGTTGATGTGGTAGGCATTCTGGATACACTGCAATTCTGCTTTGTAATTGGTGGCATATTTGGCAAGATGGCAAACCATTTAGCAACATGTAGCTAATATGAGAACTTTGCATATGTTCTGTAACTATAATAAGTAATGGCCAATGAAGAAACTTCTCTTAGACACAGGAAAGGAAAATTCAGAATATGTGTGACTTTCCCCTATTCCTCTTAGTGGCGTTTGGTTACTTTGAGAAAGTTGCTTGTATTATTCAGGTTCCACAAAAGGCAGAATAAAGCTGGCTGTATGATGTTATAATAAAGGAAGGTGGAAAAACATTTGATATAAAGAAATAACATGGAGTCAATGTGAAAAATATAACTCTTCTTAAAGTTTCGTTAATGTGTTGCTGATACCTGCATGGAGCAAACTTGTCTACAATCATAGGGGAAAAGACAGCCCACTTTGCCTTTTCTCTTATATTGGAAAGTTTGTCATAGTACTTCAAAAATACTAGATGTATTGTATTCATTTTCTGCCTTCACAGGATTTGATCTACTAATATCTACATTTGTGATTTATTCTGAAATTTAATTCTTCACATGATTTATTCTTCAATATAGTTCTGTGTTCTTGGTCTTCTGGAGTTGTTTCTATCTTAATCTCCGATGCATTGACTAAAGTATTTTTCTTCTCTAGCTATACATCTCTGCTATGATGTTATGAAATGCATGGAATTTGAGACACCAACTCATTCCCATTTACCTTGTCAAGGAATTAAATGCTTGCTCTTTTTCTAGAAGAAAATTGATGCGTGCTTTACTTTTATTTTCAGGTCAAATCTAGAATGATGGGGGATTCTTCCTACAAAAGCACACTTGATTGCTTCATCAAGACTTTAAGAAATGATGTATGTTTGTTCTTTTACTTTTCTCATAGAGCTTTGTCTTTCTTCCAAGATAAAGTGCATGTGTTGCTATTTGTATTGTCCTATAACTTGATTAATTTTATTTCTGAAGGCACGTCTGTTAGCACTTACAAATCTTTTTGTGCTTCTTTTCACATGAAATACTATGCAAAGGAGTAGAGTGTGCATGTGGTATCTAATTTCCTTCAGTTCGTTCGCTATTGACATTATTCAAAATGTATATATTATATTCTCCTTTGTCTAAACCATAATAACCAAGGATTTCATATCAAAGAAGCACTAGTGCTCAAACAAGAGTTAGTTACTGAAGCATAATTTTGTTCGTTCGTTGGCGGTCATGTCTAGCGAAAATGAGCTGCAATTGTGTTTCTGGTCAAGCTTGACACTTAGAAACATCTTGTTCCTCCTATTACTGTATTATTTTTAATGATAAAATGTAATTTTCTTTCATCACGTTAATATGCTAAATGCCTATGGAAATGCATCTCCCATTCACCTATTTTTATGCCCAAAATTGTAGACAGTTCTCTTGACGTTGTGGTCAATGATGATGTTATACTGTATTAGTTACCATTCAAAAACTTGAGGATATCCTGATAGTAATCTTTCATTTTATTTTCTAGAAAATTACTAATAGAAGGCTCTTCCCTGTAAGCAAATACCTTATTCTAACCAGACACTAGGTAAGTTAAAAAATTGTGTTGTCATGTCAGTCTTTGACGTATTATGAATATGAGAGTGGCCTTATTGTGTTTGGGTGGCTAAAAGAGTACGGATTGGAGGTGGTTCCTAGTAACATGGTCACTCCGTAGACATGAAACTTGCAATAATGAAGATTATTAGATCTGTTCAGAGCCTAATGGTGATCGGGAGCTGTAGCCAAGAAGGACAAAACTCTGGGAAGTAGATAAAACGATTTAAATTTGACGGAGGTTGTTAATATCAAAGTTTCTCAAGGAGTTTGCTTGCTTTTTAGAAAAGGTCTTCTTAAAATGAGGACATCATCTTATACTGTAAGAATCTTTACATTTTTATGTTTCTGGTTCTGTTGATAAACCATTTCTTATTGTATCAAGTAGCTGGGAATCTGAGTTGTCGTAATAATGTCTTCAAGTTGAATTAACTATGTGATTGTGAAAATAATCCATTCTGTGCTGTACCTGTGTCTCATGTTCTACCGTGGAGCTTTAGTCATCACACTTGTACAGCTATGACATTGCAGGCTGCTGACGCCAGTCCCTAGTTCAATTAAGCAATTCTGGATCCCCACAGTAAAAAGCCTTGTATGGAATCTCCACATACGCGAGATGTTCAATTTATGCTTTCTACAGTGGATGATATGACTGGTTTTATGTTTGTGGGATATACTGTGCAGAACCTTTTCATTTAGGAAATGACTGGTTATATGCTTGTGGTATATACTGTTCAGAACCTTTTCATTTAGGAATGACTGGTTATACGCGTGTGGGATATACTCTTCCTCTTGTTTTAGTACAATTAGTTTTATATATAAAACAAAGAAGAAATTAGTAAGAATATTATCAACTCCCAGAGACTATAACTAAGGTTTGTATTTGCAGGGACCTTTGGCATTTTATAAAGGTTTCATCCCAAATTTTGGTCGGCTAGGCTCATGGAATGTTATAATGTTTCTGACTTTGGAGCAGGTAAAAGTTACAATTAGCAGCATCTATTGCAGCACATGTTTCCAATATTTTTCTTTATTCCCAAATTGTAATTCTAGCTCATGTAAGTCCGTGGCAGTCACCAAATTCTCCTTTGTGATAGAAGTGGATGAAACTATCTTCAATCCTTCCTGAATTTGCCAGAAGCATTGTAGAATGGCCAATTTCTTCTACATCAATTCCTTAGATGAGTTAAGGTGTTACACCCATGAATAGAGCTGCTTTTGCAATTCAAAGGACTCGGGGTTGTTTATGTCAGTTATCCATAGGAGAATTGTGATTGTTTTCCGTAGAAATCAGTTCTGCTGAAAGCTGTTAATCTGTGTTAGCTATTTTTAGCTTTTAATCATTTGTTCTTCTTTGTCTGTATGACAGGCCAAAAATTTCTTCAGAAGAGAAGTACCAAGTTGACATATTTCTTCGGCGGCCTTGCACATTGATTGGCTGGTAGAAGAGGGTGTTTCAGGGGGTTCTCCTCTACTACTGCAGCATGGCAAGACACTAATAAAATGTCCCCTTCAGCAGTGACTGCCTTTCTTCTTGTTATTTTCTATTATAGAGTTCTTGTCAGGAAGACCATTTCAGTTTCTCGACCTCGGTTTCTGCTGGCATAATTTCATAAGCCAGTCGCCTTCTTGTTGTAGGAGCATAGCAACTACCAAGCAGCGATTTTGTCTTAAATTGCAAAGGAAATACCATTGGGAATAAAAAAAATTCTGCATTTTATTTACAGATATTGACGCCAGTGCACCACAAACAGGCGAAAATTAATAGGCCCCACACTTATTTTGCCTATGACTATTAATATGATTGATGTACGTTCATTTTGTGGGCTACAAGGAGGGGAAAATGATGGTCGGCCTACATCTATTTTTCTTATGAGTGTTTTATAGTTGATTGTAGGTTTGATTTGTGGGCCCATTTAATTATATATTTTGGTCATTATTGGCCTCGAAACATGTGAAAAATAATAGTATGCTGAAACCATTTTTGAATGTGACTGATGTAGGTGTATATGGGATTTGTGTGACCATTGCACTTTAATTTATAGGTTTGATATAGTAATAGGCCTTCAAATGGATAAAAGCTGATATTAGTGGGCCTTATTTTGCATTTTTTTTTATTTTAGTGGACCTACAATTAAAATGGCTACAAACAGGAATTACGATGGGCCTGTATATCTATCATTTAATGGTATTAGCCTAAAAAAAAGGTTAACATTGATGACAATGACAATGGTAGATTGACAGTTTTTACTTTTAAATGTCTTAAACTTTAATTTATAGGTTATGATGGTAATAGGCCCGTAAACTGGTATAATATGCCTTGTTATAGTTAATAATAGGACTGTAGCTAAAAGGCTCATAAACACAAAATAGCCTGAAGACCAATCATTTACAAAAATATTTTAATGTAAAGGCAAATGAAAATTGTCCTGTGGTGGAATCGGTGGATTTTACCAATACAATAAATCAGATTAAATATGGCAAATCATGAATTAGGCAAATGCCAATATGTGAGTGACAACCTTATATAAGTTATTGAGAAGGTCTTTTAATATGCAATTACTTATGTACTATTATAATTCTAAAATCTCCTCAACCTCTGTTTAGTCATAGCTCCCAGCAATGTGGTGATGGGAAGAGCTGCTCATTAAATGATATAGTTAGCTGTAACTCTATAAGAATCTGTCTGGAGGTCCAAATGGTTCACAATATTGCTCTTAATCTAGATGGGCATGCTCCAAATTTCAGCCATTAGATGCACCTACTGTTTTCTTGAATCACCGGTGAAATTAACAAACATACAGGAAAGAAACATAATCAGCTGAGTTTCCTCTTCTCCAAAATCGATTTTCTAATCTTGCTGAAACACTCTGCGTCTAATCTTGAATGCAGGCTCCTCAATTTCATATAAGCCATCATTGTGTATCTGTCAATCTGATCTTCATATTTCTCATACAATGCAGGGACAGTGAGAACAATGACAAGGCCTGCAGCAGATCAAAAGCTGTTAATATGAAGTCTTGATATGAGATGGCCCAACCATCCTTCTCTGTTCTCTTAGAAATACAGTTTTATGAGATAGCAATATTTGAGGCATTTTTTATTTACTTATCCAATAATCAGGGGCCTTCAAAAGCTTACACCCAACTCTGACTCAGTATTGCTTGCTTCCAATGACTTGGGCTCGCAAACACTCAAGCCATACTGATGCAGCAAACGCTTTAGCAAGGGAAGCCTTTTTATCTTTTTCTTGGGTTCTATTTGAGTGATTATAGTGGAATGTTCCAGCAGAAAAAGTAAAGTACAAATATAGAAGTTATGACAGCATGGCAGCGAGTCACAACAGTAAATCAACTAAATTGTCAACGAGGATTCCCTCAGTACAGCAAATTTGCAAGTGAACTTAAAGATATAGATCAAATTGACTTCAATTATTCAAGTTCTTAGCTAATGAAAAATCTTAGAAATTTACCTAAGCCTTCTTTGAAACTATGAGACAATTAAGAGAAGCAAATTGCAGTGAGACAACTGAAACTGAAACCAATGCTAGCATGTATGAGTGTGACACAGACAATTTTGTTTTGCATGTATGCAGACCCAATTGCATAAAACAAATGAGGTTCAGACAATTTCAATCCTCTTAAAGTCATTGTTTATGAACTAATGCAGATGACATAGAAACTTACTTGTGTAACTGAAAGTGAGGAAATCAGTCCAACCACCAATGACAGCAGTCAGCCACAGAAATGCAGCTACTTTGAGGAAAAGTTTTGAGTCCTTTCCAAGGGCAATATCATGATACACTGAGAGCAAAGAATTTACATAAGAACGCAAAAGAACTGCTGTATCATTCACCAGCCCTTCTGGAATTTGCAAATTTGGTACAGGTGGAGGTGGCCTGCAAGAACATTTATAATATAACATTATAATTCATGACTTACTAGTCTTGCATAAGTCAGTAAAGCAGATGAAACATTCCTGCAAACATCAATATTGTATTCGTCAGAAACACATGAAAAGCATACGAGAAACTTTCGATATCAGGAAAATACATACACAGAGTGAAGAAAAACTCATATATCATAAGGAAATATCACTCTACATTCTTCTTACTGCTTTCACTTGGTTTTTTGCATCTGACTTGCTGACCACAAAGCTGAAAAGGAGAAAAATGCTTGGAGACAGAAGTAACATACAAGCATGGGAAAGAAAAATGGAAATAGGGGAGAAGCATATCATAGAGAATGAACATGAAGCAATAGTAGTGAGTTTGAAGGAATACTTCAAGCTCCAAATTGTTCTCCTGGTTTTACCAAAAGGATAAACAATAGTTCTCACACTCTCTCAGCCACACACACTCCTAAATTTAATCCCTGGCCACAGGGGAAAGTGGCAACTCGAACCTGCGAATAAGCGTTTTCAGGGGAGATGCTCAGTTGTCAGCAACCAACTGCGCTAGACATGATTCAATTAGATTAGACAAGTAATAGTTTAAGTAATAATCACTTAAGTATGAGGCATCTTGTTGCAATGATTGAGATCAGTGGATTTTGGCCAAACAAATCTCCAGTTCTAAATCTTTATTGGTGAAATGACTAGAGGCAGAATTTCAATGTTCAACAACTCAAATATATTTAACTTAAACTCATGGTCAGAAAATCCTTAGCCTACAAACTTACAGAGCTCCAATATCAGATAATCATAATAGACAACAAAGAAAAATAAGAAAACCCACTCATAGTGATTAAAAAAGATGTTCATAATCACATAGATTACCTGTTGAGAATTGCAGCAGCTTTTGCCCAAAGAAAGAGAATGACAAACAAGAGCAGGAGAACATTAGCAAGAAGCGATAGCAGTGTATAACCAGATTTCTCAAACACCACCCAAGCAGCAAGAGTAGCAGAAAGTATTCCCACCGTTCGATTTTTTCGTCTCCATAGCATTACATCTGCAACTGCAAGACTACACCAATAAACCACAAACTCCAGCAAAACCCCAAAATTAAGCAATCAGATGATCAAATAACACATAAATCTGGAACGAAGTAGGAAGAGAAAGAAGTTTTCTGCAACAATTCAATCCCCAAGGATGTTTGTAATAATGTCAGGATTCACAAGAAATCAAAGCAACAAACTTCAATTCCAAAATGCCACTCAGAGAATCTCAATACAATCCTCAGAAGAGCCTAAACCAGAGATACACACAAACTGCAAAACAATGACAGAATTGGAAAAACATCATCATCATCATCATCAAGACCTTATCCCAATTAGGGGTCGGCCACATGAATCTTATTCCTCCATTCCACTCTATTAAATACCATAGAATTGGAAAAACGAAAGGAAATATAAATCAAATCCAGCACATGCATCAACAATCAACCATCCCTTTCTATCCAATTTCAACAAAAACCAAACAATTAAAATCAGGACTGAATCTCACAAAACCAGATCTCTCTTCATGAATTCCACCTCGAAAGATCCAATAACCAATCCCAGACACAAACCCAACAATTCAAAACCCAAAGTTGAAGACCAAAACATGGAAATTCAATGTTACCAAGTCCTTGTCCAAGGATCTGATGCACAGTTCTCTCTCTGTTAAACAATCGACCACAAGAATCCATTGACGGATCGGAAGGATGTGTCTAAGAGCAGAGGGGTTTAAGAATCAACATCCAACTTCTAGTGTTTTTCCCAATTCAAGTACTGTATCTGTGGTTGTTGAATCTCCACCGTTGCCAATATCGAACTTGCCCCCGCCCAAATGAACAACCAACGGACGTAGTTGCAAGTTTGGAATCATGGGGGCAATCCACTTGTCATAAGCTGGCCGTTGATCAAGTATGGGGTTCATCAGATGGACGGTCGAGATAAGCCAAAGTTTGTGCTTCGTCAAGTCGCCGTTAAGACAGCAGCAGGTCTGCTTTCTTTTCAACGACTGAACCTTTCATGCTTGTCAATTTTTAAGTCTTTGCACTTAGGGAGCCCAAAAAATGAAAACAAAGGGGTAACCAGTACAAGGGGCGGGGAAAAGGCGGACTACAAGGGCTTATAGTATACAGCCTTACATAATATTTTATAAGAGGCTGATTCCACGCTTAGAACCCGTGACCTTAAGTTCACAAGACGACAACTTTTACCATTGCCCCAAAGCTCCCCTGCTTCTTACAGAGCCGGAAAAAAAAAGAAGAAGAAGAAATTATCAACTAATTTAACTTATTGTTGAAAAATCTGCGTGGGGCAACGAAAGTAATAGTTGGGAACCAGGAATTTTCCAACCTCTCTCTCTTTCTCTCTTTAATTTAACTGGTAATTCCACACCCTAAGTTCGTTTACATACGCCATTTCCAATGAATCCTGGGACACCCTCTCAATGTGAAAATACCCATCTTTTAGGTGGTTTGAAGAAACTTTACATTAACCTCAAGCCTGTGACCTACTTACGAAAAGGCATCTCACCAAACAGCTGAGCGATAACGAGCCTAAGGCAACTGAATTATATGCAAAGATGTATAATGAAGGATTGAACTGTTCGATGAAGAGTTGAAGCGGAGAATTGGGTCTAATCAGCATTGGGGAATTCTGTATCCACACTAAACTCCCCAGTGAATACCAAACTAAAAGTCCTTGGAAATTTTATGATATTGCTCGTGTAAATCAGTTTGCAATTGCATGCAGGTGCTAACAGTACAAGTAGATCCAGAAGGTTGGTGATCTCGATCGATCATTCTTTGTGCCACATCTTAGACATGTCTCTGGTAGTAGGTTAGATTTTCCTCTACAGAATTACAATATTCGAGATCATCCTAATGCTGAAGATTTTGGTGTAAGAGTATCTCAGATGGCTCAGAAGATGAACGATTAGATCACCATTTGGGGGACATGTATTCTGCTGTCCTTCACACATGCAGACACATTAAATCTGCAGTTCTCAAGCCATTTTTTTAATGTAGCTTGCACTACATGATGGCCCAGATCAAGCAAAGGTGGGTCATTTCTGGGCCCTAATCTATTCACCCAAGAGGCAAAAATGTATGCCGGTTTAAGTTATAAATAAGCAAATCCTATGACGCAGTGCCATTTTTCTCCTTCTGGATTGAAGAGGAACATCCAGTCAAAGATTTTTCAGGACCAAAAAGGGGCAGGGTTGGTAAGGTGATGTGAAGAGGCAAATGGAAAGGAGAAATAAGGCTAGAGTTCAGGATTCACTCTCATTTCATGGATACTATGCCTTAATAAATCCAGACATGACAGCTCCCAGATTAAAGCTAACTTACCGGGAAGAACACGAGAAATTAAACCAAATTGGGAGTCACTCCAAATATCAGCCCCATGGATTATTAGGCTAAACACAAAAAGTGAACCAAAAATAGGAGTCAGGATGTAAAAGGGCAGCCCAGGTACACAAAAATCCCACCTATGCAGGGTCCGAGGAAGAGGCAGACCACAAGAGCCTATAGTGGGCAGCCTGACCTGGTATTTTTGCAAGAGGCTGAATCAACTGTGCTTAAATTAGAGCTGAATCAACTGTGAAAACATAAGAAATGAACAAAAAGCCAGCCACACATCAGCTCCCTAGATTGCCGTTGGAAAGCAGAAATGAAACCAACAGGAATAAGTCCATATGTCAGCTTCATGGACTAATTACCTGTAAACACAAAAAATGAAACAAAAAATGAGAGTCCAGATATCAGCCACCCAGACTAAGCTAGATTACCTGTAACTCCCCACAATAAACTAAAAACAAACCAAAAATGGCAGACTGGATATAAGCTGCCTAGATTAAAGCTAAATTACATGAAAAAGCACAATAAAAGAGCCACCGAAGACTAAAATTTGTACTCTTCCCAAGCTGAGAGTTTTATGAATATTAGAAACCCCCAAAACGGAAACCCATGTAAAGGAGCAGCTAAGCATAATTTTCTATTTCTGATATGAATAAGCTGTTCCGTTATTCTTATACATAACTCTATCATTTTAAAATATAAGAGAAAATTGCAGATAATTATATGCTGTAAATAACTTTTGAAAGCTCAGGAGTCTCTTGGAAGATGGCCCAATGCCCACTTATCCAGAACTCCCATTCAACTATAAGATTCTTCAGCATTACTGAGTTTTCTCTTGAGGAACGCTAGATTCAGTGCTCGTTGCAGCAGAATCCATCAAACTTGCAGCAATTGCAGCATTCAGGTCCTTCTCTTCCACGTCCAAAAGCCCCTCTCCTGAGGGATTGGAAGTCGACGAAGAATCATTTCTCTGTGGAGTGGACTTTGTCACACTGCAGGACTTGGTGATTCTGTCAGCATCTTCTGGGGTTAGCCATTGCCCATATCCATTGGAAGATTCTGCGGATGACATGGGGCATTCTTTTGGGAAGCTACCCCTGACCAGGAAAATGCTCCAGCCAAAACCTTTAAGGGTGTCCAAGTAAGCTGAGAGATAGAACTTGGAGAGATGCTCGGGGCCAGCATAGAGACTGTCGAAGTTGTACCACTCACCATTGACCTTCCTGATGCAAAACCAATGGTCCTGCAGGTGGCAGATGAATGCATTTTCCAGTTCTGGGTCGACTTGAGCAGGCTCAGCAACTGGGCAGTCCAACGGTATGATTTGGAGATCCCATACCTCGAGAGCCTTCTCTAGGACCTGCAAATACAGAAGTATACATCTTTAGAATATATGAAGGGGTGATAGAACTGCGACAATGTAACTGATTGGCAGAACAATATGCCTGGGAAAGAGAGTTTTCTCAGTTTCAGATTCTCAAATATTATCAGTACCTAAATGTACACCAATTTAGCTTAATGCATTAGATTGGACAATTGCATGTTACAAGCCTAAAGTACTTACAATCACCAGGCAGCCCTATAGCATTCGACATGTGCCAGAGAATGTTGCACTCAAATGCAAGTGTAGGCAGAAATTGTTAGAGACAGCACATATTTAGGTAGAAACAAGCATCTGATTCCTACTAGATCAAGTATGGAATTGTAGAAACTTACCTCAGATTATCACACACTCCAGCATGGAGTCGATTACAATGAGAAAGCAAGGTTTCATCATTAATTTCAACAAGAAAAACTGTGAATTTAGATTACCTGGCATAATCAATCTGGCTTTTGAGATCATGTTATGTATGTAGTTTCTACCTAGGCCATGTAATCTACGTAACATAATAATTTGACAATTGCTGCCCAGTAAAAAGCAAATATTCCACTGCACATGTGACGCATCGCAGCTAACAATGATAATAACATAGATTGGCATTTGGAAGCCTTTTTAACATTAGAGTTGACTTTTAGTAAGAAAGGCTAAATATAAAAGTCCAATAAATAGATCAGACAACAGGGAAAAAACAAAGAACAAAAAGCATGAGTAAATCCATAACAATGATCAGGATTGTATGATAACTAAAGACATGCTATTATGAGACGGTGTGATACCAGGCACTGTCCCCTGTCACTATGATTCACAGTTCACGAGATGACCAACTGCATAGTTAGTCTCACTATTTCAAAATTCCACAAAGCAAACCAATTATCTACTCTGCTCAAATTCTGCTTAGGTCTCATCAACTGAAAACATGCTATTATGAGCCAGTTTTTATATCAGGTCTGCATTCCCGGTCTTCATACTAAGTCTCACTATTTACAACTTCCCAAACCAATCATGAATTTGCTCTTCCCAGAGAAAATTGTTGCAGGCTTGTGTCAGCGCAACTATCAAACTTTTAGGAAAAATAAATAAATTATCAACTTGCTGGAATCCTTTAGTTCAAGGTGGGCCATTTTGAAGCCTGAGTATTTACTTACCAAGTCAATATAATACTCCTTTTGAACCACCTAAGTAATGAAAGTCCACTTCAATCATGGACTCACCCACGAAGACTCCTTTTTGTGCCTTGGCTCATGCGTCATCTTTGTCACAATTGATGGAAAACATTTTGCTTGCCTCACTAACTGAAGGGGAGCCTTGGCGCAACGGTAAAAGTTGTCGTCATGTGACCTTGAGGTCACGGGTTCAAGGCGTGGAATCAGTCTCTTGCAAAAATGCAAGGTAAGGCTGCCTACTTTAGGCCATTGTGGCCCGCCCCTTCCCCGGACCCCGCATAGGCGGGAGCTTCGTGCACCGGGGCTGCCCTTTACTAACTGAAAATTTCCGAAGAGGAGTAGCTGATGTACCAAGAATCACGGCCCTTGTTGGCCAGTCATACAGTGCAGCTGGCATTCAATGCTTACAAGGAAGGCAAGGCAACTTAACCATCTAATTCATATGATCTCCATCAAATCATCATCCGCAACCTCCGTAAGACGTTCCTTATTATTTAGGCTAGTGATATAAATGCATCACTTGTGTTCCAATTGATGGAAAACATATTGCTTGTCTCACTAACTGAAACCTTCCGAAGAGAAATAACTGATGTACTGAGAATCACCAGCCCTGTTGACCAGTTAGACGGTGCACCTAACATTCAATGCTTATAGGACAGGCAACTTAACCATCTAACTCATACTATCTCCTGCTAATCAACATTCCAATACGATGCATGTGGACTGATGCACACTTAGATCTTCCTGTATGGTTCAACATTTTGTCCTCAATCTAAATAAAACATCCAAAAGAGAATAGTAAGTCTAAAAAAGGAACTAGCTAATAGAAGGAGGAAATTAGTCTTAAAAGGAAGTTAACTAGTAGCTATAACTAGTAAAACTATATTCATAGACCAACCTTATATAATACATAATAAAAAATGTGCGCAAAAATCTTTCATTAAAACATAATATTTATGGAGCTGATGCAGCTTCCTTTTTTTGGTAGACATACCCAGTTTTTTTATTTTACATTTCTTCATAACGACTCTTTTTTATTTCTGCCATCATCAGAAAACTTTTAAAGAGAGTCCGTCATTTATGCTTCAGTTCAAGTTCTGACTGTCACAAAAAGTAAAAATCCTAAAGAGACATAGCCAGCCAAGCAAGCTAAAGAGTTTGGCAGTTTTTCCACAATAGTATTATTTAAGTAAATGTAACTATTGGACCAGGGTAAGGAGACAGGAAAACTATGAAGTTCCAAGTCCTATGTAATTTGGTGGATCTGTGGAGATAATTAAAATAAAAATGGGGCAGCCCCAGTGCACCAAGCTCCCGCTTATGTGGGGTCTGAGGAAGGGGCGGACCACAAGGGCCTATAGTAGGCACCCTTATCTTGCATTTTGCAAGAGGTTGATTCTATGCCTTGAACTCATGACCTCAAGGTCACATGAAGACAACTTTTACCGTTGAGCCAAGGCTCCCCTACATGGAGAAAATCAAAATCATTACACTAAAAGCAAGCCTTTCTCTAAAAAATACTCTTAAAGTAGGAATTAGTATGATAGTTTCTTACATAGAAGTTATTATGCCACATAGGATCTCTTAAAGAAAATAATTACTTGTGCATTTCTAATCATATATACACAACTCCTACTAAAATTGGATTATTTCTGATTAATAAAATGTGAATCCTCTAAAGTTAAGTCACTTCCTTATTTGATACTAGTTTCTATCTCTCAATTAATGGGCAGCCCGGGTGCACGAAGTTCCCACGTATGCAGGGTTCCGGGAAGGGGCGGACCACAAGGATCAATAGTACGCAGCCTTACTTTGCATTTTGCAAGAGGCTGTTTTCACGCCTTGAACCCGTGACCTCAAAGTCACACAACGACAACTCTACTGTTGCGCCAAGGCTCTCTTTTTAGTTCCTATCTTTCAAGTAGTAATGAAACTAAGAATAATGCACCATATCTCCAGCTACAATTCTACAAAAGGGGGATTTCGCAGCACGTGAAGAACATTGGTTTTCAGAATTGGATATAATTAAATGTTGGGACTGTGTAGCATGTGAAGAACATGGGTTTTCAGAAATGGGTATAATTAAATGTTGGCATTAAATTCTTGCTTCACTGTGGTTCTAGAGTATTTTGTCATTATTGAAGATTCTGCAGATTTCTTGAAGCTGGTTATGTCACTTTGACTTGTTGCCTGGCAAACATATAGGTCTGACCTTTGCTTATCTGTTGTGCTTTTATATAATTTTCTTCCTTTGGTCTTTATTTCTGATTCTCTCTCTAATTTCAAAGTTGTTGCCCCAAAGCCTGTTTTGAAAGTTGCCGTTGTTCTTCTCTATATCTGACTGAGATTTAGTACCAGATTCCCAATTTGGATGAACTTTTCAGAATCAAAAGTGTGTAACTGAGATTTTGATACCCCAAGTGAGTACTAGATTATCAAATAAAACCCCACAAAGTTTGGTTTCCATTCTCATCAAGAGCATCGAAATTTTAAAGCCTCATATTTAGTCTAAACGTGCAAGCTAAAGAACCATTAACTGAACAAACAAAGAGATGCACCAAGAGATAATTATAGGGGAAGGCCACTAAGGGGCAAGCTAAAGAAAACCCAAGACTTCTTCATGCAGGGAGAGAACAGTAAAACATAGGAAAGGTACCAGTTTGATCATTTTTTTCAATTTTTGGTAGAGAAATAATCATGCCACCTAGCTACAAAGGTCCAAGTACCATATAATTTGGGTGCAATCAGCAGACACTTAATATCTCCATCATTTTGACCAAAGTCATGCGTTTTTCTAAAAGTTATTCCAAATTAGGAATCAGAGTATCTGGTAGCTTTCTCGCTAAGTAACTTGTCACTCGGATTAATTAGGAAGTCTATCAGGGTTGCTGATCACAACTTCTTCTAGAAGGATTATTTCTAAGTAGTAAGTTGCAAATATTTTACAACTGAAGTTATTCCAGCATTACTTACTGTCTTTCTAGTACTGGAATGGCATAAGGCTCCATATATCAGGAGTTGTCCAGAAGGGGAGCCTTGGCACAATGGTAAAAGTTGTCGTCATGTGACCTTAAGGTCACGGGTTCAAGGCGTGGAATCAGCCTCTTGCAAAATGCAAGGTAAGGCTGCCTACTATAGGCCCTTGTGGTCCGCCCCTTCCCCGGACCCAGCATAGGTGGTAGCTTTGTCCGGGGCTGCCCTTTTTTTATATCAGGAGTTGTCCCCGTATTACTTACTATCTATCTAATAATGGAATGGGGAATAAGGCTCAATGTGCCCATCCACAATTCTATAAGAAGGAGACTGCATAGCACATAAAGAAAATGGATTTTCAGAATCAGAACAACAAAGGTGGTCTTAAAATCTTGCTTGGATGTGATTCCCGAGTAATTTTTTTCCAATGGTGAAGACTCCACCATTAGTACTAGATGTGAGTGCAACTTGCTTCATACGGGTATTCCTATACTTATCACATTTTCTTTTTCCTTTTAAATATTTGTTTCTAGTTGAGTGCTCTCCTCTAGTACCTCTTAGTCATAGTGAAAAGTTTCAGGTTTTACATCGGACCCACATCTACTATCAGATTTCCTAAATTTGAACACTTGAACTTCTGATAATCGAGAATGTACAAACTTTGATAGCCAAAGTTGGTACTCCAACTTGTCCAACAAAATCCATAAGATTCGGTATGCATTTCCTTCAACGGCATATAATTTAGCATTATGTTGCAATTGAGTATACATTTGCAAGCTAAAGAACCATCAACTAAGCAAGCTAAAGATAGACCACCAAACAAAAAATTCTGACGAACCAACAGAACCCAAATAAAGACTTATTCACCCTTGTACTGGGATAAATTTGCCACAACAGAAGGGCAATTATCATTAAAATAACCAAGAGTTGCAGATCTTCTAAAGTTGAAGCTGTTTCCTGCTCTCATATTACTTCTATTTTTAAAGTAGCAAAGGATATGGAAATAAGGCTCAATGTCCAGCCACAATCCTATAGAAAGCCAGCGTAGCACATAAAGAATATGGAATTTCAGCATTAGATACAATAAATGCTTGGCTTCATAACATGCTTGGTCATGATTCATATGTATATCTGCAATTGGAGAAGAATTCGCTGGTGCTTGAAGCTAATTCACTGGTGCTTGAAGCTGGTTGATGTGACTTCAGTTTGTTTCTTTGCAACATATGACATGACTCTATATATCCCTTTTGTTTCATCTTTCTTCATTTAAAAAGATCTATCTGCTTCTAGTTGAGTTCTCTCCTCCATTTTAATTTATTGCCTCGAAGTCTTTCACGAAATTAGTAGTTGTTGTTCTAAATGTGACTCGGGTTTAAATTCAAATTCCCCAACTTGAAAACTCAAAACCTGGCGATCAATATTTTACCCAAAGTAAGTTCTAAGTCATCCAACAAAACCCCAGCAGCTTCAGTGTACATTTCAAAAGAAAGAATGTGAACAAAATGTCTGAAAGTGGGACCACTGACCTAGCAAACTAATGTAATCCAAATTAATGACTTACTCATGCAAGGGCAAAACTATAAAAGCACAGGATAGACAGGAGTTTGCCAACCTTGCCACAGCAGCTAGGTTATTGGGGTGAAAATAACCCTGAGACCAGATAGATGGCAACAGAAACTACAATATTCCAAGTTTCATGTAATTTGGATGGAAATCTAGGGAGACATTCAATGTCACCATTAATTTGACCGAAGTCAAGCCTTTTCTCTAAGAATTCCCAAAATAAGAATGATGACACTTAGTAGTGTTCTTGTTTATAAGTTACTATGTCATTTGAATTTATTTAGGAAGTGTTCCTAGGTCATAGATTGTTTCTAATTAGTAAGTCATGAAATTTTCAACGTTGAAGTTGTTTCCTTATTTTGTATTACATTCTAATTTTCAGGTAATAATGAAAATAGAAATAAGACCCTATGTGTCCACACAATCCTATAAAAAAGGATCTCCGTAGCATGTTAATAACAAATGGTTTCATTGAATTAGAAGGTTAGCTTCAACTCTTGCTTGGGTGTGGTCCAGTATTTATACACTGGTGAAATCTTCATTTGGTGGTACTTGATGTGACTTTTAGTTGTTTTTCTTAAACATAATAGTCCAGCTCCTAGACTTGTCCCTTTTGTGTTTTCCTTTACTTCCTTTTCTAGTTGTGTTGCCTCTAGTTTCAAACCAAGAGCCCAAGTCCTTGGTGAAAAGTTTAGTTGTTGCACAAAATCTGAGTTAGGTTTAGTTCAGATTTTCCAATTGAATACTGAATATTTAGGGAATCTCGAGTGTGTAAATGAGATTCTAATGCAGAAAGTTAGAACCAAACTCTCTAACGGGTATACAGAAGCCTGTAAGTTTACCTCTTACTTATTAATAAAACTCTTTTTCTATCATTCAAAATTGCATTTATATTCTTAAAGTTTTTCAATATAGATTTCTAAGCTATTAATTCAACCATCCCATCCTTGAAACCCATTTAGCTTCCTCAGATTCTAGCTTCACTGTTTCAGATGTCATTCTTACGTGTCCTATTGGTAGGGTGTGATTATGACAAATGGCAGAAAATAATGTTCTGGAGAAGCTGTATACGACATCTGAATTGAAACTTCAGGCTCTTCAGATTTTTAGTAGTTATTTTGGATCTTTTGAAGTTCATTTGTCTCGGCTTTTTCATTCTTATCTCAGAGTTTTACGTTTAATATAAGGATTTTTGGCAGTTATTTTTGATCTTTTGAAATTCCTCGGCTCTTTCTACTTATCTCAGAGTTTTGGTCTCATGTAATTATATGGTATATCCTCCTCAGATATACAACCATAACAACAAATGACTCAGCAACACTATATTGGGTTTGTTGAGTTTAACTTTATGACATCATAGACTAGAGACTGGGAAATGTCTATAGCTGTATTACACTGGGAAATGCTCCTAACTTAGATCCGCATAACCTGAAGTTGCTGACATCCATTCTACCATGGACGCATTTGAGTTACCTTCCATACATTCATCAGAAATCATATTTAATCAGATTTACCAGCATGAAATATCACTTTAACATTTCAATAGACTAAAAGGTTTCATGTTTCAATGTTTTCCACACTGACAACGAAAGAAAGGTGCTAGACATAGAGAAGAATTCTTAGCCTACGCAATAAAGTTACAAGATTCTCCTTCAACGGCCACCACCCAAACCCAAGAGAAAAATCTCAGTCCAACCAAGAGAGCCTGCACTTCAACTTGAATAGAATTCTTGATGCCGATCAAACCAGAGAAGTGAAGCACAATAATAACATCATGATCCCGCACCATACCCATCTTTGTGCTGAACCCCATTAGGAACCCTCACCATGAGGGATAATCCAAACTGGTTTAGAGGAGGATTCCCTCACCTTATCAAGAGTAATGGAATGCCAACTTCAATTTACATCAACGGAGCAGTCAACAAGATCTTTCAGAAGAAGACCATGAGACGACAGAGACATATATCCACAAACACAAACTAATTTAAACACTTCTAGTGAATCTTCAGGCACTTTTCTGTTCTGCTTGCCACATAATAATGAAAGGAACCACAGATCATAAAATCCGCCCTTTTTTCTCAAGATTACAATATTCACCACCCTTCAAGAAGGTCAACCTTCAACTTAGGATGCCCCCAAGCAACCTTAAAAGGAGCAATGAACTGCTGCCAAATGGTGTCAGCTACCCAATAATGAAGAAGCAAGTCATCACACAAGTAATCACACTTGCATATAGTAGATGAATTAGGAAACACAGATCAATTATAAATACACTCCAGGTATACCAAGAAGGTATGCTATAAGTTTTAAATGACATTTCTTGGCGTCATAAAACTGGAAAATCAATAATTCAAAAGTTAATCACCTAAATAGGTCTAAACAGGAAGTGTAATCCTAAAGCATCAACAGGATGCTGTGTTCAGGCAACATGTCGTCACAATTTTTATAGTTATGGGCAAAATGCTCTCCCTTACTTAAGTGAGAAAAATACATAAATCATGACACTCCACCTTGAGTAAAAGGTTCGCCTGAAAATTTTTAGCTTGTCAATTACGACCATATTGGTCCTTGATCTGCTCCTCTGAGAGCACTCCACATTCTATTACAATTTCTCACATAGATAAGACACTTCTCCAAGTTATTTGCTTTTTCTATAACAAAACTGGACATTAAGCTGACTGTTCTCGGTCATGAAGTCAGGATTCTCCATCTTCACACCAATCCGAATGTCATAGGACACACTATCTATCTAAGATATGCTTGAGGTTAAGCTGAATGTGCTTGGTCATGAAGTTAGGATCTTTATCTTCATGCCAATCTGAATGTCACGGGACAAATATCTGTATCTAAGACACACTTCTCCTAGTTGTCCACTTTTTCTCAAACAAAGAAGAATTAAGCTGACTGTCTTTAGGTCTAGACGAGGGTTCTATGCCATCTTTAAAGCAATCAGATTGTCATTGGACAACTTTCTATATCTAATATAAACTTTCTGCACCCAAGACAAACTTTCTGCATCTAATAAAACATTGTTGATCCCACAAAGCGTCACCAAAGTGAATTCAGCAGTAGTGCAGAAGCCCAGTATTCATCCTTTGCACTGTACACAGCAACCAATATGTCGCTTTTCATTACTCCATGGAAGCGAAGAATCTCTGTAGGACAAATACCAAGACATTGACCTCATATATCAGTATCTGGGCCAATCTCCGGCATGTCTCTAGCAAAAGTGTCTCAATTCATACCCACAAATATTGCAACATGATCCTTGACAAAATGTAGGATGTCATTTATCAAGAATTGTGTCATTTTATTCCAAAACAATCTTATCACACTTTATTACTGTATGATAATTATAAAGAAATATGTGACATGACAGCCATGACTATGTTCCAGATTTGGGGATCATCATAATTGATGCCAACACGAAAAACCATGAAATAACAGATTTTCACATTACACATTTATGCATTGGTTGTATCTATAAGAGTTCATATTTTCCAATGTCAATCTAAATTCAACAAATTCAAGAAGCATTAGCGACAATAGTATCAATGAATCTTAACAAGCATCAACAAAAGCTTTCACATACCTAATTCAAACAACTAATTTAATATGTAACAAAATCAAAGATTATATTTAATTCTTCCACAACTACATCAACATTATAAACAGCAGAGACATAAACTCCAACTTGTACATTTTGTAGCTAACTAGCAAAATGAACTATGCTAGGTCAATGTACTCTTTTGATGTTTGATGTGAACAGTTTACAAAGGATGATGACTTGATAAAAAGTACAAGCTGAGGGGAAGAATACGAATAATGCATCCTTGAGAGGAAGGAAACATGCAGTAGTATTTAAGTCTTCCTATAATGGTCATGAACTTTTATAAGAAAGAATGAAGGAATAATCTGCACATCTAGGTCAGACAGGCCTATCCACATATACCATGAGTTGGAATTCAATGGCAATACCCAACAAACGGAGTCAAGTCTAACGTTATTATAGACATCAGGAAGCAGGAGTCATAGATTGTGACTGAAACAATAACTCTTTCAGCCCATTCGGCAAATATGAAGCACAAATAGTTAAGAGAACTTGCAACTATGAGTTAACTCACTATGTGACAACTTTTTTGGGTTTCTTTGTGCAACAGAGGATTGGAA
Organism: Warburgia ugandensis; assembly: GCA_035236585.1. Classification (NCBI taxonomy): domain Eukaryota; kingdom Viridiplantae; phylum Streptophyta; class Magnoliopsida; order Canellales; family Canellaceae; genus Warburgia; species Warburgia ugandensis. The sequence goes on along the minus strand of CP141138.1, from coordinate 49,887,037 downwards.
GCTGACAAGTTCTATGCCTCTAACAGATCAGTACTTAAACTGTAGAAAGATCAATTCAAACCAAATGAGCTTCTTATAGGGAGCTTTCTAAAATCCTCTTAGCTTAATACTAGAGAAATATTCAAGAAACTGCGACACATTAACAAGCTGAGTATAATGACTTCCCGATTATACATCAAAGCTTTTGCAGTATCCAATGAGAAACTCTCCATCATGCGATAATAAAAAAAGGAAAATAAGTATTTTTCTCATGTTGATTTCCACTCCCATTTTCTTGCAATCGAATTGATTGTCTATCCGTGCTTCTCATGGAAAAATAAGACAAATTTTCTGAGAAAAATACATGAATTTCATGCTTGTAAGTACGAAGAGTGAGAAAGGGAGTAACTTGAGAGTCATTCTAAACTCGACATCAAACGCATTTGACCAATTTCACAAACGAGAAAATATTAAAATCCAAATAAGTACATGCAAGATCAAAACCACAATATATTCTACTTCGTAATTATTCCCACATTCCCGATATCAAACAGATTACACGTAATTCCTCTTCCCCCAATTCCCACCAAAAAAGCCCCAATATAAATGAAAATCCAAGCAACACTATCCCAATTTAATCAAAATTGAAAATGCAGAACCTGGATACTGAAATCTCCATCCATGGAAACATTGTGCGAGTCCTCAGAACCGAATCGCAGAAAATCCGCGGAAACACCACCACCTTCGAGCATCATTTGGCGCTCCTTTCGGTCGAGATCGGAAGCGAGAGCAGCCAAATCGAATTCAGAGAAAAAGGGACCCTGCAGAACGGTGTTCACGCAGTGAACAGCGCAAAGTTTGGATTCCTGAACCTCATGGTAAAGCAATCCGCCATTGCTAGGACCTTCCATTGCAGAAACGCGAAACGAAGAAGAGAAAAACCCAAACCCTAGAAGGCTTCGAAAACCCTAGTCGATTCTATCCGCTTTCCACTTTGGGTCGTTGATTCCGGTCTCTCGCGTGGGGCGAAATTCCAAAGGGAAAGCGACCCTGTTTTCCTCAGGCTCTTCCTCTCGCTCTTGTTTTTATGAGAGAGAAAGCTAGACAAAGGAAGAAATGGTGACGTGGCGGATTTTGGGGAACACGTGCGTATACGTGGCAGTGTTTTTCAAAATCTGTAGGGCGTGCGGAAGACTTTAAGTGTTTTTGACACCAATTTTTGGGTAATTTACAAAATAACCGTAACGGATATCGTCGCTTTGTTTCGTGGCGACTGTTGAGAACATGAGGGTATTTTGGTCTAAAAGGAATGCTAAAATTATTTGGCCCGACGGATGGGGTCTACCTTTAGGTAATCCGATCTGTTCATCTAATTGCTACGGATTTTAATTTCTACAAGTTCAAAAACCGAATGGATGGAATGATTCTAAACTTTGTAATTTCTCTCACGGCAACTCCCACAAGATCAACGGCCTGATGATCTTGATTTTTTATTTGAGAAACATGGTAAGACACAAGGATTAGATGAACGGCCGGATCATCCAAAGATAGGGGCCGAGTCAGGCAAAAGCGACACGCAGTCACGCGCGGCTTGTTTTATGGAGCGTCCGTTTAGAAGTGGTCTTGGTTTACGGCTTTAAGCCATTGTTGTGGTTGGCATGCTTGTGCAGCCACGCGGGCACTACTTAGGAATATGACGTCAGTCTTTAGAAGAATTTACGAAATAACCATAACGGATGCCGCCGTTTTCTGGTGTGGTCCCTGCTGAGAAAGCGAGGTTATATTGGTCTAAGAAGTAGAAGTAACTGTAATTGGCGAGCAGGCGTTTGCAGCCACGTGGCGGTGGTTACAGTTGTCAAACTTGCCTTGAGAGGACGAGACTTGAGCTGTATGCCTTTCTTGGACTTTTGGCTAAGATCAAGTGTAATGCCACTCCCTTGCATGGACAAATGAGCTGTACACACTGGATACTCTCCTGTTATTTTAGACATCCATTAATGATGTAAATTATGGAAATATGAGCTTTCATAAGGATATGTGGACCCACTTCTTCAATGATCTAAACCGATAACATAACAAGGCTTGCTGTGATAGAGTCGTGCACGAAAATTCTGCACCCTAGGATCATTCTAATTAGATCTCATTTACTCGGGATATATGATCTTTAGGCCATTGGATCGCAAGTAGGATTTCTAATGAATAGTTTTAGTCAATCAAAGGTATAAAAAGGACAGCCTAGTGCACAAAGGTCCCGTGTATGCGAATTTTGAGGTGGGAGCACACTACATTGGATTGATAATATGCAATTTTATCTTATATTTTTTTGTAAGAAACTATTTTTATACCTTCAATTGTGACCTTCAAATCACACAATGACAACTCTACCATTGTGCAAAGGCTCTCCTTTTAATAATATAAATATATAAAAATTTTCAACCTAACTAAGGGATTTTGTTCTTAAATGATTTAACACCCCAATAAATGATAGTATATAGGTCGACACGAACACGACCCACTTAATAATCGTGTCAAGAACTCGTAACTCGTAACTCGAACACGACATGATTATTAAATGAATTGATACGACTCGTGTAACATAATTAAATAAATGTAAAATAACTAATATAGGACGGTTTCTGAAGAATCGTCCTATATTACTATAGTAATATAGGACTATTTCTGATGAACCGTCCTATATTTTCAACCTACTTGGTTAATAGCTTACGGGTTAGATGAGTCAACACGACAAATTAATAGGTCACGTGTCAAACAAGCCAACACAACGGGTCAACATTGATTGACCCGAACACGACATGATTTTTGGCGCGCCATTTTCTGGGTGACACAAATATAATAAGACTTGACCCTAACCCGCTAAATCCGTGTCAAGTTCAAGCTGTGTTATCGTGTCATATCATATTTTGCCACCGCTACTTAGAATGCCACCAATGTCAACTTCTTCGAGATTACTTAGAGTCGGACCATCAAATGCTAGTTGGATGTAACTTAAAGAGGAAATTTGCATGAAACATTCATATGATTAAGCATGGCTTTCATAATGTGAGTTTATTTCCAATGGGGGTACAAATCCAAGCCACAAGAACATGTACATTTGGAATACGAGAATTTTCACCTTATTGAATATTTGGTGATGCTACTCGAAGACTTGAATAAATAACAATCGCTGTTAAAAACAACTGAGAATTGAATTTCTAAAAATACACTCATATTTAAATTATCATGACTTTTTTATTATAAGATTTCAGTATTCTTTTTGTCGTTGAAGTTATCTAGACGCATACATTCCCAATTTGATAGTTTTAAATTCAAAGTTTGAGTTTTTAAATAGGTCATTTTCATAAAATTCAATTTTAATAAAAATATAGGAAAAGGAACTCAAAATTGAGAATTGGTACATTAAGTATAGGCATAGCATCATTAAGCAAAGATGCCTCAAAAGCAATATAATGCCGGTTACCTGAAGTTGCTTACTGAAGGGTGTTTTGGCACAACGGTAAAGTTGTCGTGGTATTTTCCAAAGGCTCCCCTTCTTATATTATGAAAGAATATTTAAAAAAATTTAAAAAAAGAAGATCATTTTTCCTTATTTTATATGATCAAGTGAGAAAGAAACCAATGGGATTGTTGAAACACGGATAAGACATATATAAAGCAATTGAACCATTATAGTATTTTTTTTACTCATCCAAGAGAAAGGATGATAAATGGATGATTAAACGATCTGGGTCAGATAGATTCTATTTGTTTCTTTCTTCAATGGAAAGGAAAAGAAAATTTCCTTGCAAAGCGTATGCATAAATAGGCTTGCCAAGTCGAGATGCTAACAAGAACAAATTTAGCCAACCAGTATTAAAAGGGCAGCCTAGGTGCACGAAGCTCCCGCCTATGCGGGGTCTGGGAAATGGCAGACCACAAGGACTTATGGTATGCAGCCTTACCTTGCATTTTGCAAGAGGCTGTTTACGTGCCTTGAACCTGTGACCTCAAAGTCACGCGACTATAACTTTTAGCCGACCAGTATTCTAAAGGCAAAAACCACAATTTAACCCAAACAAGAACAGCCAATCTTATGTAACCTGAAGGAACAACGTTTTTCTACCAAGGGCCGATAGCACCAGTGAAAGAATCATGAGTTGAAAGAACCTTGAGATAATCTGCTTGTCTTTCCAAAAAGGCATAAAAATTGAAGCCTAATATAATGATTTTAAATAGTAATCCTTCCTAAAGGGCAGTTCCGGTGCACGAAGCTTCCACTTAGTTGGGGTCTAGAGAGGGGGCGGACCACAAGGGCCTAAAGTTCAGAAATCATTGAACACACCTTCAAGGGTGATGGATTAATACGCAATGTCTTACCTGTGACCAAATTTTACATTTTTTTTCCTCAGCAGAAAGGGAGTCAATAATCAGGGGAGATATTCATGATCATGTCAACCTTTTCTCTAAAATCATACTCTCACCAGTTCCATGTCCAACCTATCTTTAGATGACCGTCTTGGAAATATTACACTTGTCTAAATCACGCAAATAAAAACAGAATTCATAATGCCCAAAAAAGGACTGTCCAGGGAAGGGGCAAATCACAAGTGTCTATAATATGGAGATTTACCTTGCATTTTTACAACAGATTGTTTCCACACCTAGAACCTGTGACCTCAAGGTTACACGACAATAATTTTAACATTGCACCAAGACTCACCTTCTTCGGAAACCAGAAGAACATAAAATTTACATGAAAAACCTTTCAAGCTTGAGAAAAAAGATTATAGATTACAAAGTTTCGTCTCCAAACATCAATTGCCTAACAAATAAGAGAACAAGAGAAATCTCATTAATACACGGTAAAAAACCAAGAACCCACCATGGATTGCTTCAAAGGCAAATGTTGCTTCTTCTCCAATCTTCTACTCACTCAGAGATCAACAAAGAATCTAAAAAAATCTCTCACTGCAAGCAAGAAAACACCAAATTTTCTTCTTACCCACCCTCTCTCTAACTCACGTTGCATACACTCTAAATCGTGGCTTCATGCTAATCCCTTAGAAGTCTGCCATAGCCCCACAACCCAGGTAACGCAAATATCCCCGTCAAAATTCAGCTTGTAGATGGCAATTTCAGGCTTTTCTCGATTGAGACTTAGAAGTGTGCTGCTTGGTAGGTTTGGAGAGCGCTTTCAGTTGTAACCAATGTGTTTCGTTCTATTTCTTGAATTGTTAGAGTATAGAAGCCCAGCTAGATGTCGTCACAATGGTCGAATTGTTGTCGTGTAATTTTGAGGTCACGAGTTCGAGGCATGGAAACAGCCTCTTGCAATGCAAAGTAAAGCTACGTACTGTTGACCCTCTGTAGTCCACTCCTTACCTAGATCTTGCATACATGGGAGCTTCGAGCATCGGGCTGCCCTTTTAGAAGCCCAGCTAGAAGTGATTTTGATTATCTAGAACAAGGATGTGGCTGGGTATATTATACTTTCCTCCAAATATTCTCCTGTTTCTTTAAAGCCAAAGATTTCATAGCATTGCCATAAGAGATGAGGTCCAGAGGATTTTGAAACTAGCAGTTCATCTTTGAACCTGCCTTCCATTGTGAATGGAAGGAGCGAGAAGACATAATTTGCTAAAAAATCTGTGTCTACCTCCCTTGAGCTAGATTACAGTGCAACCATAAGTGATCTTTTTCTTCAGACTGACTTCTACAGAGCGGGCACTTTGATGGTCCGCACCAACCCCCCCTTGAGATTTAATTCTTGTTGGGATGTACTTCTTCCCGATGGGGTTGAATTTGGGGTGATTATCCATTTGAGGAAGTCTGTTGTCATATGCAGACTCCACAGTAAATTGTCCGTCCAGTATGCTCTTCCATATGATCTCATCTTCCAGTATGCTCTTGCAAAATGCAAGGTAAGGCTGAGTACTATTGACTCTTGTAGTCCACCTCTTCACTGGACCCTGCATACACGGGAGCTTCGTGCACAGGGACTGCCCCTTACTTCACAGACACGACTCCAATTGATTAACTACTTACCTAAGTTATCTTTTTTACCTTGTTATGATCAAAGCATCTGTGAATGACCTTTCCTTACTGTCCAACAAGCATAGTGGCATCTGCATATTGCAAATGAAACCTTGTAAAATATGATTTTTTTTTAAATGTAGAAAATCTTATTCTTTTCTAGGGGAGGCCCTTTTCTTTCGAAATTCTAGTCAATCATTTTAGCCAATAGTCCCCCTGAAGTACTTCAAGCAGAAGCCCACAAACACACCAACCTTCTAATTTTGCTGTACATGTCATCCATTTCTACCCATCTCCCTTGGAATAATCTGCAATTTCTTTCAATCCAAATGCACCACAACTAAACAATCTCTGACAGTTGTCAAAGGATCCTATTTGTATTGCTGGTTCTAATAATTATCCATGAATTCATAAGCTGAACAGGACTAGCAGGATTGAATCACTTCATGTTGAGACCCTGTAAAACTCCATGTCAAACTTCACCAACTTTCCTGTAGAGAACAAAATTATGGTTCATCGCTTCAAATATGTTCATTACAAAAACCCCTTGTCACCCAATTCCGTAAAGATTATTCATAGTATTCTTCCATGCGACAGAGTCTAAGAATTTAATAGACCTTCGGAGGTGCAAATTTATACCAAACAAACCTGGCAGCATCAAACTTCTCAGACTTCTTTAGTACCTCATAACTAGATCTGACAGTGAATTTTCCACTAGGATTTGGTCTCCTACACAGCACATCTATCTTATTACTGTAAATTAATATCTCTTGTAACTGAGAAACAAGTTAAAAAATGTTATCTTCTTTAAATTCAAATGGACTTCTGGGAGTTTGTAAGTTCCAAACCACCTTGCCATTAACATAAAAGAACTCACTAATCCTCCCTCTTTTTGTTTGCAAACAACTTGAATGCCCATCTAAGATCCCATCTGAGACAATGGCTGTCCAGCCATCTATAATTCCAGAAGCTAGTTTTAGCCTCGTTATTGATGTAGATAGCTTGAAATCTTTAAACAACTCAAATTCTAAAGTTCTAGCATCAAGAGAACTTCCTTCTGTAAGTTTTTCTGAGCAGTGACGACTAGCAGACCCTTGGTAAGGATCATGTCCAGTTAGTGGTTCCTAAATTGCTGCAAAAGTTTAGCACGGGAATAACAAACCACGATTAAGTTATATTTGCACAGCGAAAGCATTTCTTTTAAAGTCTGGGGAGTCATACAACTACAAAACTACGAATTTAACAGTGAAATGAAATACCATTTCCACCAAAAATCCGACTGAGTTTCCTCTGTAATTTGGACTATTGCACATGATCAGTGCAATGCAAAATCACCTGATAAACAATGTATAATACATATCATAAGGGAGACTTAGTCTCCATACCCATCCACAACCAAATGTTGTTTTCAATAAAATATACTCCATCAAAGGATAAGAAAATATATCCACTACCAAATACCCAGGGTCCCTCCATACAGCCATTACATCCAACATAATCCACATTCTAACATTCAGGTCACATTACATTTTTAACTAAAGTACAACCCACACTCAAAATCCAAAGTAAGTTCTTGAACAAACCTGATCATCTCTAAACATTGTCTGTGCTTCACTGGAAAGTTGTTATCACTTTTACCTGCTCTGTCAGCACATCAACCTGCTGTCACTCTTTGTATCTAAGGCATTGCAAATCAAAGCAATGCCTCAGCAAGCTATACTTGTGTAGGTGATATACATTCAAATTAAACTCAATAAAAACAAAATCACATGGCGCAAGGCATAAAGATCATAAAATGATCAAACATAATATAAAGCCGTAAATCACACGATAAAGGACATACCATGTCCATGCAATGAATAAGATATCATCAACCACGATATCAAGACATGCACAATCTGCATGAATGCATGTCAAAAGTATCAACATCATGCACAGTCAAGCCCTGTGAGTGTCTCACATACACTCAAGGCAATGTGGGGTCAGCTCTCTGAACCATCTGCTTTCACCCTTTCACCCTTGCACCCTCACAGGCACTCAGGCACTCACGGGAACTACGCGCACCACTTTCGCTTTCACCCTCACAGTAAGGGTGGCAATTCGGGTTGGCGGGTCGTGTTTGCGGTGACACGAACACGACACGATTAGAGTTATGGGTCGACACGAACACGACACGATTAATAGTCGTGTCAAAAACCTATGACTAGTACACGACCCAGTTCTTAAAAAAATAACATGACACGACCTGTGTAACACGATTAATTGACTGAGTTGTGTTGGATACATGGCACGACATAAAACGACTCGATTTCCCTATTACGACTTAGTAAAAAAACTGCTCCCAAGTGAATGGAGCCAAACCAACCACAAAACATAGGACGGTTATTTTACAACAGTCCTATAAAACACATAACATATAGGACGATTATTTCACAACCGTCCTATATGTTATGGGTTTTATAGGACGGTTGTGAAATAACCGTCCTATATGTTATGTTTTATAGGACGGTTATTTCACAACCGTCCTATATGTTATGTTTTATAGGACGGTTATGACATAACCATCCTATATGTTATGGGTTTTATAGGACGGTTGTGAAATAACCGTCCTATATGTTATGTTTTATAGGACGGTTGTGAAATAACCGTCCTATATGTTATGTTTTATAGGACGGTTATGTCATAACCGTCCTATATGCTATATTTTATAGGACGGTTAAGGACTAACCGTCCTATTTTTACACATATGGATATGGTTTATTAGTACTTTACCAATCTGTGAGTGTGACTGTGATGTGTCAGACTTCCAGTGACCAGTCTGCGTGTGCCGGCAAACGGCCTAGCCTTGGCGCCGGCCTGTCTGACAGGGATAGATAGTTTTCTTTCCTCCAATTCCAAACTGGCAAGTGGCAACTAGAGTTAATGAAACTTACACTTCAATCATTTGTCAAATATTTTGAGTCCTTGATGTTAGATCTAACGTGTGGGCCCCCCTTGTAGTGGCGGGAAAACAAAATGAAAACTGAAAACATAAAGGTTTAACTAATTAATAATTATCTAGGTCTACTAAGTCAATCTAGTCTAAGGCAATTGTTTTGTCTTTTTGTATGTAAGTAAGCCCAATTCACAGATCCAATTATCCAATTAAATTTGAAGTCTTATGCTAAAGCTAAGCTGCTAAAGCGCTCTAGCCTAGCTGGTGGTTGTTTGCTATAAGCCTATAACTATAGGTTATAACCTAAGACTTAGCTAACGTACACACTGTCTCTAATTTTCTTATCAAACATTTTAAGATTAGCTACACATTGTCAGTTACAAACTTACAAGTTACACTTAGTAGAAAATTAGTTAACCAAGTTTTGTAACTTGTACAAGTACAAGTTAAGTGAGAGACTAACTAACTATCATATATTGTATAAAATTATAAATACTAATGATTTTCTTATATTAATTTCACATGTCATCACTAATTGATCTAATATATCTCTTTTTCATCAAATTCATGAATATCATGTATCTAACTTATATAACTCAATATTTGTTTCTCTTTTCTAACTCTTAATTGATCATAATAGATTAGGAATAACTCATTCATCCATGATCCATCATTCATGCAGAGTAAAATTTAATAACTCCCTTAGTAATATCATTCAACATGTGTTTTTTCTCTCATGATTATTATTCATTTTACCATCAATGCCACTTCTTTTCAGTTTTCACTATAGAGTATAGACCACAATCCATAATTAATTTTAGTTTCACCAAAGTTATCATATTAATATCCTTCTAATTCTCTCTTGATAAGCTTTTGTGTTAATTCAATACATAACTCATATTCTCTGAACTCATTCTCACCTCACATAATGAATTAATTACATAGCTAATAACTATTCCCTTCATATACTCATTATCCACCAATGAGATAACTACATAACTCTTTATATACTAATTCTCAAGGCAATTGTTTTGTCTTTTTGTATGTAAGTAAGCCCAAATCCAATTATCCAATTGAATTAGAAGTCTTAAGCTAAAGCCCTTGCCCTGGTCGGTTGTTTGCTATAACTAAAAGTTATAACCTAAGACTTAGCTACACCTATACACTGTCTCTAATTTTCTTATCAAATATTTTAAGATTAGCTACACATTATCAGTTACAAACTTACAAGTCACACTTAGTACAAAATTAGTTAACCAAGTTTTGTAACTTGTACAAGTACAAGTGAAGTGAGAGACTAACTAACTGTCAAATATTGTATAAAATTATAAATGCTAATGATTTTCTTATGTTAATTTCATATGTCATCACCAATTGATCTAATATATCTCTTTTTAATCAAATTCATGAATATCATGTATCTAACTCATATAAGTCAATATTTGTTTCTCATTTCTAACTCCCAATTGATGATAATATATTAGAAATAACTCATTCATCCATAATCCATTAATCCATCATTCATGTAGAGTAAAATTTAGTAACTCCCTTAGTAATATCATTTAACATTTGTGTTAATTTAACACATAACTCCTATTCTCTTATCTCATTCTTACCTCACCTAATGAGTTAATTACATAACTAATAACTATTCCCTTCAGACCATTCCTATACTCATTATCTACTAATGAGATAATTACATAACTCTTTCTATACTCATTCTCAACTCTCAAGCTACTAAGTTAATTACATAATCAAGTTTCTATTCTCATTCAGTCATTTTTACCTAATGAGTTAATTACATGACTCTTTCTTTACTTATCCTCAACAACTTTTGAATTGAGTATGAGTTACTTACATAACTTTGCTTTTTTAAGCTGATCCTCAACTGAGATCAGATGAGTTAAATACATAACACTTACTTTACTCATCCTCAACCTCAACAACTATTGAATTGAGTATGACAGTATGAGTTACTTACATAACTTTGTTTTTAAGTTGATACTCAACTGAGATGAGTTAATTACATATATGCTCTATCTTTTGAAGCTCATCCTTAATGAAATTAAGATGAGTTAATTACATAACTCTTTCTTTACTCTATTCTTAATAACTATTTTTATTTAAACACATCCTCAACTAAGATTAATTAAATACATAACTCTTATAGCTTATATGACGGTTATGCAACAACATGTTAACAACATTCCTATAACTTTCTAATAAATAAAATAACCATCCTATATAACTTATAGGACGGTTATAAAAAAATCGTCATATATTTCATTATATATATTATAGGACGGTTATTTAAAAATCGTCCTATACGGTTATTTAAAAACCGTCATATATTGTTCTATATATCATTTTTCACCTTGATCAGCCCTAATTTCAAATTTTCAATCTTCCAGCGGTCCAAACTACTGAGAAAGTGAAAATGACCATTCCTCTTCGATGTTTCACAGATCTAAGCAAAATAAGGTATGTATTTACGAATTTTACAATCTGTATACAGTTCTATAAAAAACATAAAAGCCAGTACCCTTTTTTCAATTTTTTTGTTTTTTGTTAACTATTTTCCATAGATCTTGATGGGTTTTAGTGTGAGAAGGTGAAAACGACCATTCCTCTTCGATCTTTCACAGATTTAAGCAAAAAAAGGTATGTATTTACAAATTTTATAATCTGTATTTATTTTTTTCAATTTTTTTGTTTTTCGTTAACTATTTTTCATAGATCTTGATGGGTTTTAGTTCTATGTGTATGAGAAACATTTCATTTGAGTTTTATATTTCTTTGCTCTAGATTTGAGTTTGTTTTTAGGTTTTTTACTGTTTTTTTGAAAAAATCAGTTACAAAAATTAAAAAAAAAGTCATTGTTTTTTCGTATTTCTTCATTGAAAAGTATTTCTATCCACATATAGAGCTTTCCCATGTTGTGTATTCATGTGTGATAATGTTTTCATCTCTCTTTTTTTTGTAATTTAGTTTTTTTTTTAATTTTTCCAAAAAAAATAAGTTACGAAAATTAGGAAAAATTTGTTATTTTTTATATTTATTAGTCAATACCTATTCTTATCCACATATATAGCTTACTCATGCTTGAATCTTCATGTATTAATGATTTTTAGCATTTAATCTATTTTTTAGTAATATAGGACGGTTCTTGAAGAACCGTCCTATATAACTAGCAATATAGGACGGTTATTCAGAAACCGTCCTATATAACTAGCAATATAGGATGGTTATTCAGGAACCATCCTATATAACTAGCAATATAGGACGATTATTCTGGAACCGTCCTATATAACTAGCAATATAGGACGGTTATTCTGGAACCGTCCTATATTACTAGCAATATAGGACGGTTCCTGAATAACCATCCTATATTACATGAGTAATATAAGACGGTTCCTCAAGAACCGTCCTATATTTTCAACCATTCCATAGGTTAGAATCATGTTAAGGTGATGAGTAAATAGGTCGCGTGTCAAACAGGTCAACACGACGGGTCAAATTGATTGACTCGAACACGACACGATTTTTGGCGTGTCATTTTCAGGTCACCCAAAAATGACACGAACACGATAAGACTCGACCCGAACCCGCTAAATTCGTGTCGGGTTCGTGTTGTGTTATCGTGTCGTGTCATATTTTGCCGCCCCTACCTCACAGGCACTCAGGCACTCACGGTGTGAAAAATCGCATCCTACCACAGGATCAATAGTTTCAAATATCAAGTCAGAGCGACTCTCACATGTCAAGAAGACCAAAAATCAGGTGAATATCACGAACAATATCACAAACAGTGCATGAGAAAATCACCAGAAAGATAGCATGCAGATGAAAGGCTACATGCTGAACTCAATCTCATGCACATAATAAGGTATAAATCACATGCCTCAAAAACTCAAATCACCAAATCACCATTTGGGAATCATAGAAAAATTCTGAATGAAATCACCTACCTCAGTATCGCAATATTCCCAAAGAAACACGTAACCAATATCAAGGGGTATGCCATGATGTACCTGTCATGCCATAAACATGTCATGGTTAACACATATAACCAAAATCTAAAGCCTGATCATCTATTGATCAGCTTGATCTGAATCACTAATAACATTTAGTAGTTTTGCTATTAAAAAGTTACTCTAAACTAGATTTTTATCTTAAATCTAGGTCCGCCTTGTTGAAACGATCACAATGCCTCTTTCGGATCATGATTTGGACCTCTGTAGCTTATAAAATCAAGGTTTAAAGGGTCAAAAAAGACCAAAATCCCAAAATGGGGCCCGCCGCACGCGCTCGCACTGCTCGTGCCAGGCGCTTCTGTGGAAGCGCTTTGCGTGTGGAGGATGGAGGATGGAACAGCACACATGGCGCATTCCAGGCTCAACGCACATGGGTCGCACCACGTGGCACCCCATGGTCCCTGCATTTGTCCCCCTGTTCCGATCGTCGTTGCCGGAGACGACAATCGAACTGGTTCGCCGTCGCCGGGGACCCCAGGTGCTCTGTTTTTTGTGATTTTTACACCTCCGAGTCCGGTTTTTCACCTACATTCTATTTCCACCTTCCATTTTCCCAAATCCTACCTAAATCTATCGCTTTTTCACAATTTTTAACACGTTTTCAAAAACTCCCATACTACGGTTTTTTATGTTTTCAGTGTCCCTAGCCGTCTGATCATCACGAAATTTTGTGGGTCCTTTTCTCTCCTCATTATACACAATGTGAACGGTCCAGATCTAAATCTAACACTGTCTCATCCAATTTTTTAGTGAAAACAGTAAGCACGACTTTTTTAGTAAACACTACGTGTTCATGCCGTTTTTCGACGTTTACAAGTGACTAGACCTTGAAATTTAACACAAAAAGGAGGGTGGAGTGATCTTACCTCGTTCCTGGCTATTCCAAGGTGGAGAAATCCGTCACCGGAGAATCGTCGCCACTTGGTGGATATTACATGGAAACAACCTCTTGCAAAATGCAAGCTAAGGCTGCGTACTATTGAACTTTGTGGTGAGTCCCTTCCTTGGACCCCGCATACCCGGTAGCTTTGTGCGCTAGGGCTGCCCTTTAACCATGTTGGTCTGGAAGCAAAGAAGATCTAGGAATAGTGATTTTCAATCATTCTAATTGCCATTTGGAGCCTGATTACCTAGATAAAATTATTCAATCATAGATAACATAGGCCTGAAAGCACGATCTCAAATACTTTTTCTGTATGTTCAAAGGCTGCAAGTGGTAAAAGAAAATGTAACAAATGTCTAGCGCATTTGGTGGCAAACAACTTGGCATCTGAGAGAAAAGATCTTCTCAACAGTTTCATGGGCCAGGAGGACCTGGAGGAATACTTAGAAATTCAAGAGCACCTCTCTTAGACTTTGCGTGCCCTCTAGGGAGGGTATCCTCTTGGATTATATCCAAGTTTGTTTTTCCTCAAAACTGTTTATCTTTTACTGATCTTGCTGATTGGTTTCCCCTATCCTCTCAGTCGTCTTTCGTAACTTGTTCTATTTTATCTTTCAAAATTATAAAAAAATAAAATAAAATAAAATTGTCATCTTCCTTGGATTTCAGATTTGGGTCGTCACTTTCCATTTTGCTACGAATTGCATATGGTAACATGTGTCACTAAGAAGAAGGGAAACCTTGGCATAATGGTTGAATTATTGTCATGTGAACTGAAGGTTATGGGATGCCTTTAGCGTGGAAACAACCTCTTACAAACTACAAGATAAAGCTGCATACTATAAATTCTTTGTGATTTGCCCTTGATTCATTAATCTTTATAAAATTTTTGCTACTAACAAGAAAAAATAGTAGCAGGGGAAGGTTTTAATATTTTTCCTATAGTTGATTCCTGATGAGAAGGGGAGCCTTGGGGCAACGGCAAAAGTTGTCGTCATGTGACCTTGGGGTCGCAGGTTAAAGGTGTGGAAACAACCTCTTGCAAAATGCAAGGTCAGGCTGTATACTTTAGACCCTTGTGGTCCACCCTTTCTTTGAACCTCGCATAGGCGAGAGCTTCGTGCACCGGAGCTCCCCTTTTTTTAGTTGATTCCTGATGCCTAATTGGCTAAACTATTTATTAGTGTATTTAATTATTTTCTATTGCATGAAGACAATTGAAAATAATTGTGGAGTCTTGCTATCATTATTTTTGTTAGGTGAGGCTTTTTTTAGTCATCCAAAAATCATTAATGAACTATGACCAAGAGCTTTTCCTAATGGATGGTCAACCACTATTCTGGGTTGCATGTGGACGGTTCAGGAAATTAAAACCAAAGTCTACGAATATTAATCAAAGCACTCTCCTGATCAAGGGAGCAAGGCAATTTCTAGGCTCACGTGAGAAATTTACTTGCGGGTTCATATCTGGTGAAGGTGCAGACACGAGTTTGTCTAACTAATACCTCAAGCACAAGATATAGACCAACAAAAATCATATATTTATAAAGGGTAGCCCATGCAGGAAGTTTCCGTGCATGTAGAGTTGAAGAAAAGGGCAAACCACAAGGCTCTATAGTATGTAGTCTTACTTTGCATTTTTGCAAAAAACTGTTTTCACTCCTCGAGCCCATAACTTCAAAGCCACACAACAATTATTCTACCATTGTGCCAAGACTTCCCTTTAAAATTCATATATTTATATTTTCCTCAAAACATCCTAAAACAAGACCTAATGGACGAAGGTTCTAGAGGGCTCGAATCAAATAAAGTTAGTGTTAATAGGATTAGGTTGTCCTCAGTTTAACATTTCAATCATTGTCAACAGGGCACGTGTGAGCCTTAAAAGTGCCTTGCTTGCACAATGGCAAGTACCCCTTATTTTTCCTCATGGATCCCTTGATCAATGGTAGGAATGGTTATTACTTCAGGTTCACCTAAATATCTAAAAATTCAAATTGCTCACTATGTTTTTCTTGGCGCAGATGGGTTATGATCCGAAATTCTCATTCATTTGATGAACCTAGACATTATTCGCTTGAGTTGAAACATGGACAACAAAAAGTTTACCATCCATTTTACAATTAAATGTAACAATTGCTAGATCATCCAATTGAGGAGAATTTGAAAGTTATAGTGGTTTGTACCATTTATTTATAGGTTTATGAGGAAAAACAAGTAGTGCACATATCACTACTTTATTTTTTGTGAAAACACATGATAGTACAAGGAATGCTAAGCTAAGTGCCATCTTGCAACCGCATTTTCTGGAGCTCATCTTTGAATGATCCTATCCGTTCATCTCATTGGTCCAGATTTAGATGTATTATAGATTAAAGAATATGTGATTTGGATTATCCTAGAATCTAAAAAAGAATTTGACGGAGTGTGCTTAGAATCATCACTTTAAAAACTTCAAACAATACACAATTTCTTGGAAGCTAGAATCATCCTTATATACCATACGATTTTTTATCTATAAGAAAACTATAGTTGGAAGAATAAGATGAATGATTCTGATTATGCAAAGGTAGGCTAAAAAAAATGTGGTGGCTTGACGCACCTGAGTTTAGCATTGCTCCTCAAATAACGTCCAGCAAATTAAGGCTTTCCATTTTTTTTTTTTAAAACAATAACGCTTTCCATTATCAATATCGATGCCAACGTATTTTTTGCTGACACCATGTAATCCTTGCCTTAATTAGGTTGTTTTCCTCCCAACAATCACCTAAGGAATATTTCTCCAAGCCTGGTTATCTATGTACACCATCATTTAATATAACAGTTGGATAAACTTCGGCCACCCAACAAATGTTTGATGCAGTTGGTCTTCTTTGGCTTGAGAATAAATTTATGTGTGCAAGAGAGGTTATGTGAGTAATTTGCTTTGTAATTCTTTATTGGTCTATTTGCTATCATCTTGAGCAAGATTAGGCTTGGGAGAGTCACCGAGTGAAATAGTACGAGTGATTTGCTTTGTAAATCTTTGTTGGCCCACTTACTATCATCTTAAGCTTTTAGGTTCCGATGTAGGCCTAGCAATTCGGGTTGGTAGGCACGACACGATTAATAGTTGTATCAAAAACCTTTGACTTGAACACAACCTAGTTCTTAAAAAATTGACACAACACGACTCGTGTAACACGATTACATTACTGAGTCATGTTTGGATGGCACGACACGACACGGCATGACACAAAACGACACGATTTGTTAACAAGACCTATTTATTAAACAATTCAAAACAACCTGACTCGGTAACACGATAATTAGTGACCCCTTACAACATGAAATGACCCATCTGACATGACACGTTTTAGTATTAGACAGCTAGAATATTGGTGAACCTTGATCCATACCAAATTACAAATAAAGTTCCTGCCATATTTTATTTCGAAGTAACACAAAACTTTACACCACTCACATAAGGTCCTAAAAGAGATTCAAATGAATCAAATAACTGCAATAATAGTAAATAACTAGGGATTAAGTAGCACATGAGAGAAATATACTTCCATCAATATATCAAACACAACAAATTAATATAAGTATTGAAAATTATACAAATTAATCAAAATGAATTATTCCAGAGTCTTCAATTGGTTGAGGTGGTCATACACTATTACTTATGCTTACAATGTCCTCAGCAAGCTCATCCATGGCAACTATAAGGACAGAGTCTACAATCATATAGAATAAACATGCATTAGTCATTACTAAGCTCACATAAAATATAGTTTAAATATATAATCATAAATTAGTACCTTTCAATCCATATAGCAAATATTTTACACAAATCAATGCTTGCAATGTATCTAGCTTTAAAGCAGTTCTATACTGGTCAAGAAATCGACCACCAACATTAAAAGCGGACTCTAATACAACTCTAGATATAGGAATGCTCAAGACATCACAAGCCATGGTAACAAGTTCAGGAAACCTAAAATCAACATTTGAATCAAATATAAATATAAATAAGATTAGAAAAAATATTGTTTTTATGAGACAAGAGATTATTAATCAACCAACTTGTATTGATTGCCTTTCCAGAATGCAAGAATGTCTAGCTTTGACTCTTGCAACCTTAGTTCATCCAAATAAAACTCCAATTGTGATTTTTGCATAGCCAAATAATATTCTGCACTTTCAAATGAATCATATTCCCAATGTAAATGCAATTATATTATTCAACGTAATGTAAGACAATTCATAGTAAATTTTAATATCCTAAGCGACATATAATGAAATATATATTTCTAAATATAATTACCTTCATGACATCTAAAACCTCTTTACTATATAACAAGTTCTATCTATCATCAGCATTAAGAGCATTATCTCTAACCATTGGGGAAGATGAGGAAGGATTAAGAGAACTCTTAACCATATATTCATTGAAGAGAGAGAATAACTTTTCCTGAACTTTGAGCAAACTCCAAGCAACCATTACCAAACAATTTCTTGTATGAGAATTCGACAAAGGAGAGCTTATATCAAGGTTCCAACACGCATGCAATTGCCAAAATGGTGCTGAATTCAAACCAGTACTTTGAAAACTTAGCAAACATTTGGGTGAACATACACTTCATATAGTCATAATCACTTCTCATGTATTGTGTTAAACTCAAATAAATTACACGCGTGCGACGACGACATCATGTGACGTCGTCCTTTGTGCGTCCCCGATTGCGTCCTGGGGTCAGCGCCAGGGCGCCGACGTCGGAGAAGACGACCGAATTCCGGTCACCTCCGGCGGAGCTACAAAGCTCCGTTTTGCGTGATTTTTGTGCCATTTTCTTCAGAATTCTCTTTAGAATCCATTTATGCCCTCCTTTTGCACTAATTTTGCCAAAAACCATGGTTTTTAAATGATTTTTCCCAAGTTCCTAAAAACATCCATACGTACTGGTTTTTGGGTTTTCTGGAGAAATCCACCGTTGGATCACTCCCAAATTTAAAGGGTATGCTCTTGGGTCTCTTGTGCACTAGTTGGACGGTGCGATTTTCAAACGGACTAGGTTTGATCCGTGAAATCACGCTCCAACAGTAGCGTGCACACAGGTTACTAAAAAATCTGATTTTTTTTTCCTAATTTTTAAACGTTTTCCTAATTAATTTTCTAATTAATAAATACAGAAAAACATGGATTTGAGGCTTACCTTGCGCCTGACTAGTGTTGCTCGTGTTGCCGGGGTTCCACTCGCCGGAAAATCCAAGTTTTGCAGGGCTAGGGTTTTGCGTAAACACTCAGAGAAAACACTCCAAGTGGAGCGTTTTGGCTCCTAGAGGAGCATAGATATAGGTTTTAGAGTCTTGGGGAAGAGAAACTCTTCCCCACACGTCTCTTCCCATGTCTCTCCGGCGATTTTGCCGGACTGGTAGAGACGTGTGTAGACAGGGGTGCCGTTATCAATTTGGACCCCTGTGTAACACGTTTCTGTCAAAAGACCAATTTGCCCTTACAACTTTGACGGCTCATAACTCCCTCGTTTGAGCTCCGTTTTTCGCATTCTTGGTGGCGTTGGACTCGTATCAACGAGCACTTTCTAATTCTTATGTTTTCAGGAAAAAATTTCATCCATAAATTTTTATTTTTATTTATTTAATAATTTCCTATTTTATCCTAAAAATTAAGGATATTACAGCTTTGGTTATCTAATCTTGCACATATGACTATAATGATAATGTTACTTCCTCTAGTCTGACTCTACATTTACTTATACAATTACACTTGCTAGATAGTTAATAAGTTTTTTAAGTGTCATACATTGTATAAATGCTCATGATTTTCTTATACTAATTTCATATGTCATCACCAATTGATCTAATACATCTCATTTTCATCAAATTCATGAATATCATTTATCCAACTCTTATAACTCAAGATTTGTTTTGATTTCTTACTAATGTTTCTTATTTCTAACTCCCAATTGATGATAATAGATTAAGAATAACTCATCCATGTAGAGTAAAAGGTACTCACTCTTAGTAATATCATTCAACATTTTTATTTTTTCATGATCATTTTACTATCAATGCCAAATGTACTTCTTTTCACTATAGACTATAGTCCATAATTATTTTAGTTTCACCAAAGTTATCATATCAATATCCCTCTAATTCTTGACAAGCTTTTGTACTAATTCAACAATTGAGTTATTATACCAATATAGTTTATAACTTGATAAATTCATATTTGTTGTCATTATTGCACCATATATATGAACTAGAATTTGTTTGTTATCCAAATATTATCATGGTTTACTTGTTTTTCATAATATGTTTGGGATTTTATTTTCCCATTTCCATATATCTCTATATCTCATTTTTTGTCATTTTATTCAAAATTTAAAGCTCACTTCTTAATGCTCTAATTTTTTATCATATATTTTTTATCATTGTCAAACTCTTCTCCTTTACTAAACTTATTTATCTCCTGAAATTCTTCCCAAGTAATATCATTCCTATTTTGAAAATTTTACCATATTACTATCTCTTATGTAGAAATTTTAACTCTTACATTTATATTCATTATATCCTTTATTATTATTTTCAAAGTTTATAATAAGTCTAATATTTTTATTTATTTCTACATTATTTCCATTATATTTTGCAATTTATCACTCCTTCTCTTAAACTCCACTATTTTACTTAGTAAAGATCACACACACACACACACACACACACACACACACACACACACACACACACACACACACACACACACACACACAAGTATTGGTGTATTTTATTTCTATACATGTATATTTACTTAAGGCTTCAGGTTAGACCTGCATATTATACATTACATCTTTACCCATTGTAATGTTTTTTACTTTTTCTTACTTGTTTCTTATTATTCCCTGTATTGGGATTCTTAACTTACTAAGTAGTATCCTAAGTTATTTCATTAAGTAATACCTACTTATATTCTACTATTCCTTCATAAGTTAATTACATTAACTATTTCTATTCTCATTCTCACCTAATGAGTTAATTACATAACTCTTTTTATACTCATTCTCAACTAATGAGTTAATTATATAACTCCTTCTATTCTCATTCTTACCTAATGAGTTAATTACATAACTCTTCTCTTTCTATACTTATTATCAACTAATGAGTTAATTACATAACTCTAACTCTTCTCTTTCTATGCTTATTATCAACTAATGAGTTAATTGTATAAATCCTTCTATTCTTATTCTCACCTAATAAGTTAATTACATGACTCTTTCTTTACTCATCCTCAACAACTAATGAGTTACTTACATAACTCTTTTTAAGCTCATCCTCAACTAAGATTCATTATGCTTTAAGGCTTAAGCAATATCAAATATTCAATTTCATTGTGCACAATTGGCTACAGCCTAGTAGCCTACAGTCTACTGCTATATCAATTATTCAATTTGCTATATTTATGAACTACAGGACGGTTAATACAAATTCATCCTTTATAACAGAATAATATAAGATAGTTATGCAATAACAATCCTATATTTTGTATAAGCATAGGACGGTTATTTACTAATTGTCTTATATTGTGAATCTATCGCTTGTTAGTTATAGGACGGTTATTTATAAGCCGTCCTATGATTATTACTAAATAAAGGACTATTAATTAATAACCATCCTATATTTATCATAATATAGGACGGTTTTCATAAAACGGTCCTATATTGTTTTGATGATATAGGACTGTTATATTAGTACCGTCATATATTTATCTTTCTATTATACATTATGAACCTTTCTTTCTCCCGCCTTTCACTATTTCACTTCACATTTGTGCCCTAACCCCTTACCCTAAGGACATTCCTTCGAAGTCCAAGCTCCCAACCTGGCCAAACCCCCTTCAAGCAGAATCAGGGAAAAACTAGAAGAGTGAGAAGAAGAAGGAGAGAGAGGGAGAGAGAAAGTGTGTTAGCTGATCAAGGAGAGAAGAACTAGACAGTGAGAGAGCAAGGGAGAAACTCAGAAACTGACCACTCACTGCTGCCTAAGTGCTTACTACACCTCAAGGTCCTCAAGTAACAAGAAAAAGAAGAAGGAGAGAGAGAGAGAGAGAGAGAGAGAGAGAGAGAGAGAGAGAGAGAGAGAGAGAGAGAGAGAGAGAGAGAGAGAGATACGGGTGAGAAGAAGAACAGAAGAAGAAGACAAATATAAGAAAAACAATAAGAGGAAATGGAAAGAGGTCCATCAAGTACCTGGTTCTGCTCTTGGAATCTCTATGTCGCCATTTTCTGCCCTATTTTTGTTATGTAACACTCTTATTACAATACATCTCACAAGATAAGGTTAAACCGTTAAGGTTAACAATATTCTTCATCTGCAATCTGCATGGTTGCAAGCTTATATGTAATAGCCGGGGTTCCAACAGTAATAATATTGTCCGCTTTGGGCGCAGCTCACACGGTTTTGTTCTTCCCCGGTTTCTCAGGGAAAATGTGTTGTTACCGTTAAAGCCATCCAGACTCTTATCAAGCTGCCCAAATCTCCCTCCCCAGGCGATGTGGGACTAACTCTCAGTACCTCCCCACCCTCATCCCCTCAGACCATCTTGGGCTATTGCCTCAGACTATCTTGGAGCATCCCCCTCAAGCTATCTTGGCTCACCCTCAGGCCATCTTGGTAGACGCCTGTGGGTTCACCTTTCCCCCTTTAGGGACACGCGTCCACGCGTACGGCTAGCCCACCCCATCATGAGGGAACTAGCTCTGATACCATTTGTAACAGCCGGGGTTCCAACAGTAACAATATTGTCCGCTTTGAGCAATAGCCCAAGATGGTCTGAGGGGATGAGGGTGGGGAGATACTGAGAGTTAGTCCCACATCTCCTGGGGAGGGAGATCTGGGCTGGTTGATAAGATTATGGATGGCTCTAATGGTAACAACGCATTTTCCTTGGGAAACCAGGGAAGAACAAAACCGTGCGGGCTGCGCCCAGAGCGGACAATATTGTTACTGTTGGAACCTCAGCTGTTACATTATACAACTTCGATCTGCATCTGCATGATTCATGATTGCATCTGATATGAGTTATTTCACTTACACTTTTCACTTTTCTAACTATAGACATTTCAATTTTCATTTGTGAAGCAAACATGGAACATGAAGAAGTAGAACTAGAACAAGACATGAAGAAGTAGTACAAGAACACTTAGAAGAGGTAGAAGTAGAACAAGAATAACAGTTACAACACAAAAGAAAAACAATCGAGGCTATCGAGTACATGTTCACTAGTAACACCACCTGTCAGTTTCAAGAGAAAGCCCACGGGGCCAACACAAATGGAACATATAAATAAGAGATCATCAAAGGGAATAAAAGAAACTATGCAGTTCAATAGTAGAAGCCAATCGATAGGTGGCAGTGCATATGCTTATGCTAGCTTCATATGTTGCATTGTTAGAAGATTGGTGCCAGTGTCAGTGACTGATTTGATACTTGTATCACCAGAAGCCAAAGATGCAACATGGGAAATAGTCAAGGTATGTAAATTCTTCCTACATATAACATAATATGTCCCTTATATATATTATTTTTGTTTGCATATGATACACTAAGTCACTACTCATTAGTCAGTAGTCACTAACATGCTTGTTCTTTTGTTTTGTAGTCTACCTTTGCCATATCTGATGAGTGCAAGAAGCAAGCATTGTTAGGAGCTGGTGAACAATGGAGGAAATGGAAGAGTGAGCTTGCAAGGAAGTACATACTCTCAAATGCCAATGATCCTTCTAGGCTTAACATGGTCCCTCAGTTGTATTCTTGCTTCATTGATCAAGAAGCATGGAATCAATTTATATAGTTTAAGCTATCTCCTGATTTTAAGGTAATACAACTTGAATTAGCCAAGCTAAATTTTGATTCTTGTAATTATTATAGTTGATTGTATTTTTTTACATTACTTTGATGTCCAAGCAAAGTGTATAAAAGGTCAAATAGCACGTGCAACTAATCATATGCAACACCACCTTTCAAGGGTTGGCTACGCATAATTAGAGGCAGAAGAAGTCAGTATATCATGTGACATTTCATGTCTGTCTAATTATAGTATATTTTTATTTTATTAACTCTTACTTAGTGTCTCTCTTAATAGCAAAAGAAGGTTGGGACAACAGAGCCCATCGATCGTGCTCTTCTTTGGAAAATGCTACATTCAAAAGGGCGTAACTCCCAGATCTTTACTAACGAAACAACTACATCAATTGCATCAAGAATTGTAAGTGGTTTAAGACTTTAAGTTTTATACTTTTACTTTATGTGCTTACTGCCTAATTAACTAGTTTTATATTTTCATACTCTTGCATTATATAAATATTACATATATAATAGGGATTTCATACCCAAGAAGTGCAGCTCCAGGAATTCTTAGCAGCACTGCTACAAAGGGGGACATCCTGTATAGGGCAATGGGCAACAAGGATGAGCACCCTGGCCGGGTAAGGGGCCAAGGTCATAGTGTTCCTTCCAATTTCTTCCCTCAACAAAAGGCTCCTACGCTACAGGAATTGGAAGAATGGAAGAAGCAAACTATTGTGGAGATATATAGCAAGGTGAAGGATCAATTGTTGAAGGAACTCTAGGGTGGCGGAAGAACCTCATGTCAGGATGTTGGCCCTCAAGCTCAACCTCCAGTTTAAGCTCAATCACCCCAATCTAGCAATAGCTGCACTCCTCCATCAAACGAAGAGGTGGCAAAGCAAGCACTTGAAGGTGATGTCCAGATCAATGAGGTATGTATATTGACATGTTTACTTTTACAATGTTTAATTATTTGGTATCCTTTTCAGTTTACATCACTAATCATTATATATATATATATGTTATTTCTCAAATGCAGGTGGGTCAGTGCACGTTGCAGCTACATACATTTGAGAAATGTGGCTGTAGCAACATTGTACGAGGTTCGACCTATGACTTCTACCATGTTGCATGGCAAGTTGATGTATCCACACACTAAGCGCATGTGCATTACTACTGCCATTCAACCAAATGCTCCCCTGCAATAACCTAAATTTTTAAGTCCTATTTTGGAATATTAAAAGTGATATTTTTAGAGATCCAATGTGGTAAAAATATTCCCATAATCAGATTATACTTGAAAAAAGGAATCTAACAACATAAAGAACACTAAAAATGGAGTTCATATGACTAAGTTATGGGCTTTTAAAGATGGAGGGCATTTTTGTAAATTGATTCAAAACACGTAGGGACTGAAAACGCAAGGGGTTGTTTTACTAACGACACCCCCCTCCATCGTCTTCCTCCTCCAACCGACACGCTTTTGCACTGCCTTCTCCCGTCAGCATTTGCAATGCCAGGAAAAATGGCGGCACCACCATGGGACAACACCGCCTCCCTCTCCTATAAATCTCCTCTTCTCCCCCTTCTCCCAACGCATTTTCTCTCCACCCTAAACCTCTCTCTGCAAATCTGGCAAGTGGGATTTCCAACCGTTGATTAGGGTCTCCAATAGGCTTCATCTCAGGCTCCGAGGTAAGAGCCCTCTCCTTTCCTTTTTCTTTCCCCTTCATTTTCCCCTAGATCCCAACCAGATCTAATCTCACCGAGCGACAGATCGCTGGTGAAACCAATACCAGTGGATCTGCTTCAGATCCACTGCCTGGGCAGCTCGGATGCGAGATCTGAACCGCCGACCACGTTTGTGGGACCCAAAAACCTTAGAAAACACAGGATAGTCAGTGCATCGTGGCATCTTGGGCGTTGATCGGGGACCAGGATGGTTGGATGGTCCAGATCGAATCGCCCCATCCAGGTCGCCCCGTGCACGCGCCGAAGACGTACGCGCACGACACACGTTCTGGGGTGTCCTTCGTGAGTGTGTAGACATGTCGGTGCGGTCTTGGTTCGACTAGGACACACATGCGTCATGGGAACAACGACCTGCGGGCCCTATATGGACAAATCTGGTTCATCCGTTGATTCGCGACACTAAAAATGCAATTAAGAAGGCTATATAACTCTGATCGACGATCCGAAAGAACTATTGCGTTTGTATTTATGACGCGAATTTACCCATATAATAAAATTTAGGATCATAAGACTGTTCAAGGCAACTATAGCCTAAAAACCATAGAGATTTCATGGATCTACAAGATCAACTATGATCGGATCTCATTAATTGATCTATTAGATGTCTTAAGACATCATTAGTCCATGATCAACCCTAAATTACATAAAGAAACCCTTAAAAACCCACAATTCAGAAATCTATAGCCTATAGTATAGATATAGCCATTAATCTGTTAATCTACTTGATAATGTATAAAGAATAGGAAATAATACTTGGATTCTTATGTCCAAATAACATCCAAGACCTCACAAAGGTGCTCTATGATTCGAATTGAAGAGAAATGCGAGCTAAGTAACGACAATCGAGGTAGGTAGTCTGATACTGCTAAGTTTTCAAATGCATTTCCAAACTTTAATTGATTTATTTAATCATGATGACCATGTTAGTATGCTTTTTGCGATTTGATATTCTCAGTATGCAAATTTTCCTTAAGATCTTGCATGCAATTGCTTATTTGGTAAATAGTCTTTATATAAGCATTGCATACATGTTTTGGAACTAGTTGCATGATTTGTGATGATTGAGATTCGGAATATATGCATATTTATATGCATTGCTCGCATGTTTTGAAACTCATTACATAGATTGCATGATTTACAATGATTGAGATTGGGGTTTCATGCATCTATATTTTTGGGCTATTGAGCCTAGTGGGTACTATGCTGAGAGGTTGTTTATGTACGGGGTTGGCCTCCCGGCCTGTACCACGAAAAGTGGATGGTATCATTGCCAAAATGACATTGTCCCTTCCTCGACTGGTGTGGTAAACAGGGATGAATACTGGAGGTGTTCATGGCACCCTTTCTAAGACATATCCATAGTCGCCGTGGAGGCTATGGTGGACTGGTCTCTAGATACCAGAGACACACGATTCCAGATGTGTTCTGATCGTGAGCATAGTTGACCCTATGATTTCAGTGTTATCGATATGCATATAACATTGAGATGGTCATATACGAGTACTCGTGACCAGTTGGCATGATGTGTTCGCCGAGAGAACCACGTGCATGATATCCATAGTGATGCTATCATCTGCTTTGACCGATTCCTATTTTAAGAATTTCATGATTATGATTAGTTTATGATTCATTGACTAATCAGCTTGATGTTTTCGATGAGATCTTAGTACGTGGATTGAGTAATCACTACTCTATGATTTTAGTAATATTTATATTGTTGATTTCTTGATTTCGATAAAAGCTCTCATGATTGAAAATGTGCAAAACAAGCGTATGATTTATGCATAAAAAGGTATGTTTATACAAAAGAAATTGCATGATGTTTCACATGGAAAGCCTCTTTTGAAACCATGTATGTTGTATGTCGTGTTTTCAAAATAGTAGTATCAGATCACCTACTGAGTATGAAGAATACTCACCCAACTATATTATTTTTACAGATTAGCTCCAAAAGGATTAGAAGAAGCATCAGAAAATGTTAGTGCTGCGATTAAGAGAATGAAGAGAAGACAAGTATGAATGTAAGTATATGATCTACCTTTTGGACATGTATATGTAATTATTACAGTTGGGCTGTGAGCTGTGATTGGATAGACCTAGGGTTTATATATGACTGTCTTACTTTTTCTAAATTACTTTGTTCGTCTTGAAAGCAAATGACACTTGGGGTTTTCAAAATGAATTTAAAATAAAAGATTTTTTCGCTGCATTGCATTATTTTTGTAAAATTGTTTTCAAATAGGGATCGATCCCGCATTAGGAATTAGTTTTGCATTTAAAAATGCATGTAAAAACATGGGTCGTCACATCCCCTTCCATTTCCAATACAAGGGGGTGATATTGAAACTATTGGGGATGCAATTGGATATCATGTGAGTTGGCCAGAGGAATTT
This sequence comes from Warburgia ugandensis, assembly GCA_035236585.1. Lineage (NCBI taxonomy): Eukaryota > Viridiplantae > Streptophyta > Magnoliopsida > Canellales > Canellaceae > Warburgia > Warburgia ugandensis. The sequence goes on along the minus strand of CP141138.1, from coordinate 49,859,185 downwards.
ATCAAACCAATGATATCCAATTTCAAGGTATATATATTCTAACTGTAGTCATGGCTTCATTTTCTGCTATCTTTTTTAAGTCATCCTAAATTGTTAATTGATTAATGTTGTCTGCATCATATCAAATCACCAGAAGCAGCACAAGAGCAATTGAAGCGAACCTCCCCTCCAGCAAATTCTTGCCTAGTGGCTAGTGTAGCCCCATCCCAACCTTCCTAGGTAGTTCTATATATTTGCATAGTTGTATCATGTTACATGTGGACTTAAACAATGCAACAACTAACAAGTTCAAAGTACTTGAAATGTAGTAAGTTGAAAATAACTTTACAGGTGCAGTAAGTCCAAGTGGACTTGAAAAATACAACAAGTGAAGGAAAAGAAAAGCACTACACTCATTATAAACATTTGTTAAGTGCCCACATGCTCAAAAAGTTTTATTATTTTATCCTAGGTTAGAATTTGTGATCTTAGATTCTTACTTGAAGTAATGATTAGAGATCAAAAAGTTTTATTATCTTATCGTAGGTTAGAACTTGTAATCTTACTTAAAGAAATGATTAGAGGTGTTTTATGGAATTCATGTGTTTCTTTTAACTTTCATCATCATGATCATCAAGACCTTATCCCAACATATGATAAAATTTGATCTCACTGTCTCTCTTCTTTTATATATGCTAGTATACCAATATATGGTGTATATATTCATTACTAATTTTTGAAATGTTACATCTACAATGTAGGGATCAGGTAGAGGTTCCACCTAACATGCCTCCATTCTTAAGGGTACTATACAGAATGACCAATGAAGATAAGGAAATGAGCCTAGTAAGGATAGAGGCAAGTGTGCTTGCAGACGATGTGGTTGAAGTTCCACTCTTCAAGGAAGACCTCTTAGCCATATGTAATATGGCTTAATTGGAATACATACACATCGTTGTCTATATAGGGTATGTCGTCGCGTAACTGCTCTATTAGAGTTAAACTATTACAAATCAAAGTAATATTACTTGGGTTTTTTAATAACACTTGATAATTATTTGACATTAACCCAAATTCCTAATGCAGGTATTTGCATGATAAGTTGCAAATATTAGATGTCAAGGACATTTATAGGTTCCTTGACCCTTCTCTTGTCTTTCGATTGGACCATTTGCCCACAGACAAACAAAGTGAAGATATCATTCGTGAGCTCATGGGTTGTGCAAAGGGGTAAGCCTTACTGATTCCCTACAATAGCGGGTATGTTATAACATATGTTGCTAAATTATGCCATTTCAATTTCATAATTCATACACATATCAGTTAAGATTTGAGAACATGCAATTGAATTATTGTTTTTATAGGACCCATTGGATGCTGCTAGCTTTAGATGTGCATGGTGGCCATGTAATGTTTTTCGATTCGTGTGGAGCACATATTCGAAAACACCTAAAGAATATTATAAACAAGTAAGTCTTTCTTATTTCTTTCATTATAATATAACTACTCACCTGATAAGTGGCAACTATCATAATTTTCATAATCTAATGCTTTTCAATTATATGTGTGTAATGCATGGCATAAATGCACTGAGCGGGAAGGTATTGACCACCCATCAAAACTCAATTGGAAGAAGGCCAAGGTAAGGTTTACCAATTATTGCTCTTTAGACTCTTTACTATAATTTTAAACCTGAACTTAATTGACATGATATTTGAACATTTTCTATTGTCTTTGGTAACATTGGTATGCGGTGCCCTAAACAAAAATCCGATTGGGAGTGTGGGTATTATGTTCTCGGATACATCAGAACCCTCATTCGCAATGGATATACAATTTCACAATTGAGAAAAGTAAGACTTACTAACCAATGTTACATTTTTGTTTTGTATATTTTCTGACTGAATTCAAGATTACATGTCTAAACTAAGTTATTATATGTTTCTCGCAGGCGGATTTGGGAAGCAAAAGTTACTCCCAGTTGGATTTAGACGATATTAGAATGGAATGGACAAATCATATTATGAATTTTAATTTGTAGTTCAGTGATCTAAATGAATGTATCAATCATATATATACATTTTACTCAAATATAATACAAACATCAGTTCATTTCTATGGATGTGTCCTATTTTTCTTTTGATTGAAGTGCACTATGTGTCAATGTATATGCTTTCTTTGTTTCAAACTTTCAATGATGGGATTGGAAAGTTGGTGTCTTGAACCAGACATATGATATGGGATGTGGCTGTCCATGAAGAAGAGTGAATGTATCATGTATGGGTGATTGGGTGTGCTTTTATTTGTTCAATTCAATGTAAACTATATGGAGAAGTTATAGAATGTTGGAAGTGAATGTGTACAATGATTATAAATATAGCAGGTTGAATATAAATGTGTTATTTTGTTACATCAGTCCATTTCTATGGATGTATTCCATTTTTTCTTTTGATTCAAGTATGTGTCAATGTGTATGCTTACTTTATTTCAAATTTTTAATGATGGGAGGTTGGTGTGTTCAAGGCTTCAAGACAAGGTTGTGATATATGAGGTTGTATATGGAGAGAATTGTGTGTGGACGCACTAAACACTTGGACAGTAATACTAGAATGGTTATACTTTTTTACTAATATAGGACGTGTATTTAGTATTGGTCCTATATAACTAATTAAATATAGGACGGTTAACAAATAATCATCCTATAAAATCTTAAAATATAGGATAGTTACTTAATAACGGTCCTTCAAATAGCGGATGGTAATTTAATAACTGTCCAATAGAACCTTAAAATATAGGACGGTTAATAACCGTCCTATATGATTAATTATTAATCTTCTTATAGAATATATAAAAATATAGGACAGCTTTGTATTAACTGTCCTATAGAACCTATAAAAATATAGGACTGTTGAAACCTTTAATTATATAGGACGGTTACTTATTAATCGTCCTATATAACATACAAAATATAGGACGACTATTTATTAACTGTCCTATATCAGTTTAAATATAGGATTGTTACTGTGAAACTGTCATATTTAGTGTAAAAGAATATAGGACAGTTATTTAGTAAATGTCCTATATTTATAAGACGATTCAACACAACAGTTTAACATGTCGCGACTCGCAAGTAGAATAGGTCAACGCTATGTATTAACAAGTCACGTGTCATAGGGTTCAACACGAAGTTTTACCAGGTCACGTATCAGACGGGTCAACACAACAGGTCCTAATGGTTGACATGAACACGACACGATTTTGAGCATGTATTTCTCAGGTTGACCCAATCAATGACACAAACACAATAAGACTTGACCCTAACTCGCTAAATGTGTGTCATGTTCGAGTCATGTTATCGTATCGTTCATATTTTGCCAAGCCTATTCAAATGATAATCTAATATCGTATCAAAATCTTACTAATCTGGAGGTTGTAAGTTCAAATCCTCAAAGCCTCTATATATTTTCAATGCAAGGTAGATGAGCAACATTGCTTATCAATTTATGTTAAATTTTGTGATTATGGATACTCTTTCCTGTGCAAAATTAGATATTTTGTCCATGTTTTACATTTGTACCACAGACTTACAAAATGGTAGAATTAAGCCTAAGTAGTAAAAATTAAGTGATTTCTAAAATATTGATTCTTAAACCTAAAAATGTAGTGTGGTATGACCCAATCATCTTATTCAACCTCTCCTATTTAGACTATCTTAAAAATATCATGATGACGTGAATGATTCTAGGTCATGAATTTTGATATATAACCAATATGTAATGACCCGGGTTTTCCCATGCATTTTTAAATGCAATATCTAATTTCTAGGGTGAGATGCATCCCTATTTGAAAACCATTTTTGTGAAAATGACGCAATGCAACAAAAAATCTTTTCTTTTAAACACATTTTGAAAACCCCAAGTGTCATTTGCTTTCACAACAACCAAAGTAGTTTTTGAAATTTTCAGAAATCATAAATGTCTTCCCAGGTCTATCCAATCATAGCTCACACCCCAACTGTAAATAAAAACAGATACATGTCCAAAGGGTAGAGTGTTTACTTACATTCATCTTGTCTCTTCTTCATTTATTTGATCGTAGTACTAACATTTCCTTATGCTTCTTCTACTCGTGAGTGGAGCTATCCTGAAAAATAATATATTTGGATGAGTATTTCTCTTACCCAATAGGTGATCTGATACTACTATTTTGAAAACACAGTAGGCAACATGAGGGATTCCAAGAGCTTTTCATGTAAAACATCAGTGATTCTTTTTGTGTAAGCATGTATAGTTATGCATAAAACATAAGCTTCTTGATGCAATTTCAATCATGGAGTCTTTTCTCATAATCTAGTATAATATGATCAAAATCATGAAATAGAAATCAATAGATCCAGATACGAAGATCTCATCAAATGCATCAAACCAGCGAGTCAAATATAATAATCATAAAACTCTTAAAATAGTCATCGTTCAAGCAGATGCTAGTATCATGCACAGTAGTCTCTCGGCATACATGTCACACCAACTGGTCACAAGTACTAGTATATGACCATCTTAATGCTATATGCATATCAATCTCACTGAAATCATAGGGTCACTACGCTCACGACCAGAACCCCTTTGGATCACGTGTCTTTGGTATTTGGAGACCAGTCCACCATAGCCTCCACGTCAACTATGGATATATCCCCAAAAGGGTGCCGTGAACACCTCAAGACAATGCCGTTTTTGGCAACGATACCATCCACCTTTTTGGTGGTAGAGGCCAGGAGGCCAAACCCGTACCCCTCAGCATAGTGCCCACTAGGCTTAATAGCCCAAAAACATACATAGTTCAAATCTCAAATCAACATAAATCATGCAATTTATGCCTTTGTTTTCAAAGTATGTGAGCATGGCACAAACTCTACTCATGCTAGTACCGTAATTAATGTTATAAATCCGTAAACTCGTATAAGAACGGCATGGTTTAAAAACACATACTAATTACAGTAATAGAAACAAGTAACTCAATTTGGAATGCATTTTGAAAACAGAGTAGTATCAGACTACCTACCTCAATGTTCCTTGAGTAGCGTTCTTCATTACTTGACCCTGACCCATCTTCGTAAAACCCTGTATATTGTTTGACAACAAGGATTCAAATATAATTTTCTATCCATTTATAGATCACTATTTAGATTTCGATAGTAACGGATAGATATGCACTTTTTGATCATCTTTGATCGGGTAGATCTAGAAGATCTCTATAGTTCTCATATCCTAATTTTTATAGTCTCATTAGGTCCACGTCATTAATACAAACTCAACGGTTCTTTCGGATCATCAATCGGAGTCCTACAGCTCCTGTAATTGCATTTTTTGTATTACAACGTCATGGACGATCCAGCTTTTGTCCATGCAGGCCTCGCGCGCCACGGATCCCGGGACGCTCGTGTGCCCTAGTTGAACTAGGACTCGCACCTGCATGTCACGCATGCCCTAAGGCTGCGCCAGGGACTGCGTTCGCACGCTCACATGCATGCCCAAGCAACGCGCTATGACGCGCGTCCTGGATGGTGTCATGCGGACGCGTCTTTGGCACAGGCATGATGTGCCTTGGCTCCCGGGGAGCTCGTGTGTCCCGATCGAATTTGGGACTGCGCCCGCACATGGCGTGCACGCTAGAGGACCACCCCAGGGAGCGCGTCACACCTGGCGTCCCCGGGGTCATCTTCTTCGATGGGTTATCAGACCCATCAGGAGTCCGGCGTTTTCAGGCTGGAAAAATACCAGATCCAGCATGAATCCGGCCTGGAGTAAGGAAAACCGAAGAGAGGGGGAAAGAGGGGCTTACCTTGGATAGCATAGGCAGTGCCCATCGCCGGTGGGTGCGTCTATTTCCTCTCTGAAACCCCAGGTCGCCGGAACACGAAGAAGGGGGAAATCAAATCGATTTCTAGTGAGACTAGAGGAAGAAGGGGGGAAACGAAGAGAGGGGAATGGCTAGCCTATAGGGAAGACTCGGGCCTGGCCAAAAATTGTAAGGAAAACCAAATGAGGGTTTTCTAAGTTTTCATGTAAACCCTAGCTCAATAGCCGGAGATGGGGAAGAGAAGAGATGGTTGAGGAGGAGGGAAGAGGGCTTTTTATAGCCTGGCCAAGGCGATGCTGCCCATGGCAGTGCCGCCATTTTTGCCACCTCACAGAGGCAGTGTTTGGAAGGGTCGAGAATGGCAGTGGTCGGAGGTAGGGGACAACCGGGGGTGCCGTTAGTGAAACGGTCCCCTGTGTTTTCGGGTCGTTCTATTTTAATTGTATTTTACAGAAATGCCCCTCTATCTTCAAACGCCCATAACTTTGTCATATGAATTCCGTTTTCCCCGTTCTTTGAGGCGTTGGATTCCATTTTGAATGTAGAATCTAATGGTACTAAGTTTTCTTACAAATTCCTTTGTTTACTATTTTAAATAAAATAAAATATTTAACATGGTTAATTTCATATAAAATGTCCAATTCGCTTTTTTGTAAAATGGATGCAAAATGTGACACCCCGGGTTTTACCAAAACTTTTTCCTCATAAATATAAAAAAATAATAATACATTTTAAGAAAATAGACAGGATCCTTGAAAATTAAAATTTTAAATTATAGAACTTTTAGCGCAGCTTTAAATGAATTTATTTAAAGTGTAAACTTCGGGGGTCAACTACGTTCAAAATAGTGATCATAAATAACATTAAAACCTTGATACTATGAGCATACTCGATTAAAAACCACAATAAATACACGGGCTAATTAAAGATGATAATAAATCAATTCAAACGTCACCAGGTTCCATCCATAATCACCACAATATTTCTATCTAAACTTTAACAATCCTCCATACCATAATATGAGTCCAATCTATAAAAATGTATCCACATCTAAGAAAGTCTCAAAAGTCTAGTCCAAGTAACATACTCTAAGCTATGTCCGAATAAGGAAATGAGATGGACGATCTTCCAGTCTTCTTCCAAATTCCTGCTACTCCGCCTGCTTTCCCTTGTTGTCATCGGGTTCCAAATCTAAGGCATTGCAAAACAAGGCAATGCCTCAGCAAGCTATGCTTGTGTAGGTGATTACACTCAAATAAAGTTTAACAAAAATTTACAATAGCATTCTCATAAAGGAAGCATACTCAAGACATGTCAAATAACTGAATGCTTGCAATTACAACTTTCACAAAACAAATGTCGAGTTAAATCAGTATAGCATGCAAGGCATGATCAAAATACAAGGTAAGTACATTAAAACCATACTAGTATATATTCACAAGATAATATGCATGCAATCATGGATAACAAAACACTGTATCAAAACTATACCAAAATCCTCCAATATACTCAATCACCGGTGATGTGTACCCATACTAACTTTGGTCCCTCCCGTGCAGCCCACATCAGCCCCTGTAGTCTCTCACGACCTAGGCCCGACTTGCCCCGGTTCACCCTACATATAAAGTCATATGAACATGCACAAACTATATGGGTTACTATGCTGCAGTGGCAACCCCATCAGGATCTGAACTACTGCCGCTCCCCGTCGACACCAAACGAGAGACTTTCTCCGCCCCCATGGGAAGGAACGGACCCGTAGGGGGGACTACCCATGATACCACCCCTACGTACCTGGCCCTGTATCAGTCTAGGGCAATGTCTAATCATCATCATCATCATCATCATCACAAAATCAGAGGGCAGGTGGTCAACCCTACAACCCTCTTAGCATAGTACCCACCGGGTGAAAGCACTCGTCATAAATCATCGGCAAGATATAAATCTTATAAACCATGTAAATGCACTATAAATAATCCCAATAACATGATTAAAGCTCGGCATACATTGTTATTACCAAATTGAAAAGTCATGCTACAACACGAAAATAGAGATCTAATTATGTGCATGAGAAGACATAAAACACATGTCTCAAAGCTTTAAAAATCCACTCATAGTTACTGAAATCATGAAATAATTGAATGGAATCACCTACCTCAATAAATGTAGTGCTCTAATCAAGTGCGTGGAAATATCACGTTGCGCGCTTTGACGTACCTATTACATCATAGATTCTCCATTATTTGGCAATTCAATGACGTTCATCTCTCTAATCCCCTATGTTATCTCACATTTGATGTATACTATCAAAATCTAAGGCCTAATCATCCATTGATTAGCCTGATTGAGATTATCTCACCACATTTAGTGGTTTAACCCTTAAAAAGGAATTTACATTTAGATTTTCAAGTCAAATCTAGGTCCGCGCCGTCGAGACGGTTGCAACACCTCTTTTGGATTGCGATTTGGACCTCTGTAGCTCCTAAAAATCAAGTTTTTATAAATGGACGGGTCAAAGGACCCAAAAAATCCCAATAACATGCATCGCACGTGCGTGCGCGTGCTTCGACTTCGTGCGGGCGCATGTGCAGTCGCGCTGCGCGTGTATGCGCCGTCTTCATGCGGGGGCGCGCGTCATCCTCGTGCGCACGTGTACCACAAGCGTGCACGGGCTTTTGTTGGCGTGCTGTGCGCGCGTGTACTGCTGGCGTGCGTCAGTGCGCTGAGCGCGTGGCGCGTGGTGCCACATGTAGCCTGCGTGGGGCATGGGTGCTACGCGCGTGACGTTGCGTGTCCAAATGGTGCTATTTTTGCACCGTTTTGCTCAGTTTTTCGCGTAGATCCCATTTTTAAGCACCTTTTCAACCAACTCTCTCATTTTCTAGTATTTTTACATGATTTTTGTCACGTCCCTAAAATTTCTCCATCTACTATTTTATGAGTTTTCGACATCCCTAGCCGTCCGATCACCATGAAAATTCATGGGATTGTTCTTCATGTTACAACGCATAAGATGAACGGTTCAGATCATGATCTGATGTGTTTCATCGGTTTACTTGAACAAGAATAGTAACGCCTACTAGTTCACCGGAAAATGGCAATCCACACCGTTTTTCGGCATTAAAACGATGGAACTATAAGAAAAACAAGGAAAATGGTGGAGGGTGGCCTACCGTGGTTAGATCGTCACTGCGTGCACCTTTTAGGGGAGTTCCACGTCGTTGCCCTGCATCGTCAACACGAAATTCGAGGTGAATAGTTTGGTCGTACAAAAGACAGGGCAAGCTTTTATAGCCTCATCGTGGGTCCCATGCCTTGTAGGCCCATATGTATTATTATTATTATTTAATTATTTGGGTTATTACATCCTCTCCCCCTTATAATAAAATTCCTCGAAATTTAAATAGGTGTATACCTCTAAGGAAAAAGCTCTGGGTGTTTCCGCCTTATCTCATCCTCCATCTCCCATGTAGCCTCTTGAGTTGAGTGATGCTGCCAAAGAACTTTGACCAAAGGAATGGCCTTTTTCCTCAACTCGTGGATCTTGCTATCCAAAATTCGTATAGGGCGCTCATCAAATGTCATGTCAGGTCATATTTCTCTGGGAATTTGTTTGAGTACGTGGGTTGGATCCGGCACGTACTTCCTCAGCATGGAAACATAGAAGACATCATGTACTTCAGCCAACTGCGGGGGTAAGGCTAACTGATAAGCTACTAGTCCCACTCTGCGCAGGATTTCGAAAGGACCAATATATTTGGGACTGAGTTTCCCACTGACACCAAATCTCATCACGCCCTTCATAGGTGAAACTCTAAAAAATACATGCTCTCCCACCTCAAACTCCAGGTCCTTCCGTCTCTTATCCGCATAACTCTTCTGGCGACTGTGGGCTACAAGTAATCGTTTCCGAATGAGTCGGACTTTCTTTGCACATTGCTCAATCAACTCTAACCTCACAATCTGTCTCTCTCCCACGTCACTCCAACACAACGGAGACCAACATGGTCTGCCATAAAGTGCCTCATAAGGCGCCATGCCGATACTCGCATGGTAGTTGTTATTATACGCAAACTCCACTAGTGGCAAATGCTCGTCCTAGCTGCCCCTCCAGTCCATGACACATGCCCTCAACATGTCCTCAACAGTCTGAATGGTCCTCTCAGACTGGCCATCCGTCTAGGGGTGGAAGGCCGTATTGAATCCCAACGTCGACCCCAAAGCCTCCTGTACACTCTGCCAGTACTTCGAGGTGAATCGTGTGTCTCGATCCGAAATAATCGTCAATGGTACTCCATGCAAGCTCACGATCTCCCTGACATACAACTTAGCCAAGCTGTCCACAATCTGTGTCTGTCTGATGGGGAGGAAATGGGCAAACTTCGTTAGTCGATCAACTACAACCCATATCATATCATACCCACTAGCAGTCCTTGGCAAGCCCACTATAAAATCCATAGTGAGGTGGTCCCACTTCCACTCTGGAAGGTCTAATGTTTGCAATAACCCCGCTGGTCACTGATGCTCTGCCTTGACCTGCTGACAGGTCAAACATCTTGCCACGCACTCACCAATATCCCTCTTCATCCCATTCAACCAAAAGTATCGTCTAAGGTCCTGGTACATCTTCGTACCTCCGGGATGAATAGAATATGGGGACTGGTGCGCCTCCTAGAGCAAGTCGTGCCTCAACTGATCATCTACATGCACCACTAACCTGCCCCTATATCTGATGCTCTGCCTTGACCTGCTGACAGGTCAAACATCTTGCCACGCACTCACCAATATCCCTCTTCATCCCATTCAACCAAAAGTATCGTCTAAGGTCCTGGTACATCTTCGTACCTCCGGGATGAATAGAATATGGGGACTGGTGCGCCTCCTAGAGCAAGTCGTGCCTCAACTGATCATCTACATGCACCACTAACCTGCCCCTATATCTGATGCTCTGCCTTGACCTGCTGACAGGTCAAACATCTTGCCACGCACTCACCAATATCCCTCTTCATCCCATTCAACCAAAAGTATCGTCTAAGGTCCTGGTACATCTTCGTACCTCCAGGATGAATAGAATATGGGGACTGGTGCGCCTCCTGGAGCAAGTCGTGCCTCAACTGATCATCTACATGCACCACTAACCTGCCCCTATATCTGACACCCCCATCTGGCCCTCTGGAAAAATTAACCTCATCGACCATGTCCTGTATCTCAACATCACTAATCTGTGCTTGAAGAATCCTGTTAAGGAACCTAGATTGAGTCGAGAGGTTAGCTATCATCACCCTCGACTTTCTACTCAAGGCATAAGCTGCAACGTTGGCTTTCCCCTGGTGGTATTGTATGGTAAAGTCAAAGTCCTTAAGGTACTCTATCCATCTCCATTACCTCATGTTCAAATCGCTCTGAGTAAAGAAATACTTGAGGCTTTTGTGGTCAGTGTATACCTCAAATTTCTCGCCATATAAATAGTGTCTCCAGGACTTCAATGCGAATACCACTACTACCAACTCTAAATCATGGGTTGCGTAGTTCACCTCATGAGTCTTCAACTATCTCGACACATAGGCAATAACCCTCTCATGTTGCATTAACACCGCTCTTAAACCTTTGCTTGATGTGTCACAGAACACCACATAGCTGCATGACCTTGAAGGTAAGGCCAGTACTGGCACAGTAAACCTCCTCTTGAGCTCTTGAAAGCTCTTCTCGCAAGCATCAATCCAAATGAACCTGGTATCCTTCCTAGTCAAGGTGATCAAAGGCAAAGCGATCCTCGAGAACCCCTCAATGAATCGTCGGTAATAACCAGCTAAACTGAGAAAACTACGAATCTCCGTCATGGTCGTAGGCCTCTCCTAATGTAAAACTACGTCCACCTTGGCTGGGTTCACGGTCACACCATCCTTGGATACCACGTGTCCCAAACACTGCACCTGTTCTAACCAAAAATCGCACTTACTGAGTAGATTAGGATATCATCCGCGCGTCCAACACAGTGCGAAGATGCTCCCGATGGGCCTCATGGCTAGGAGAGTAGATTAGGATATCATCCACAAAGACAATTATGAACCGATCTAAATAAGCTCGAAATACTCTATTCATCATGTCCATAAACACTGCAAGTGCATTCATTAAACCAAAGGGCATCACCACAAATTCATAATGGCCATACCGACTCCTAAAAGCAGTCTTAGGAATATCCTCTTCTCTGATCCTCAACTAGTGGTAGCCTGATCTCAGGTCAATTTTAGAGAATACCTTTGCCGACTGCCACTGATCAAATAAGTCGTCAATACGAGGCAAGGGGTACTTATTCTTTATAGTAACACTGTTAAGCAACCGGTAGTCGATGCATAACCTCAAAGATCCATCCTTCTTCTTAACGAAGAGGACTGGTGCTCCCCAAGGAGACCCACTCGGTTTGATAAAACCCTTATCAAGAAGCTCCTGCAACTGTACCTGGAGCTCTCTCAACTCTGCAGGGACCATCCTATAGGGCGCCTTAGAAATAGGTGCTGTGCCCGGCACTAAATCTATAGTGAAATCAATCTCCCTGCGTGGGGGTAGTCCTGGCAGCTCGTCTGGAAACACATCGGCGAAATCTCGCACCACATCAATCTCCTCAATTTGTGGCTGCTCATTGTCAGTCGTCGTGACGCAGGCCAAAAACACTTGACAACCTCGAGCATAACATCGAGCTGCTCTCATGGCTGAGATAACATAAGGGCCACTAGCACTCCTCCTGCCCTGAACTACAACCACTGGTCGATCTAGTACACAACATCTGATTTGCTTCTTACAGCAGTCTATCGTAACCCAAAATGTAGCTAACCAATCCATCCCAAAGATGATATCATAATCCACCATATCTAAAAGGATAAGGTTAGCATCCATCTTAATGCCTGATATCTCCACTGGTACCCTCTCAATGTACTTCGTAGCCTCTACTGCCTCCCCTATCGGCATCAATACATCTAAGCTAAATGATAATTCGTGTGTGCATAAATCGAGGCATGATGCAAACACATATGAAATAAACGAATGTGTAGACCCTGAGTCGAAAAGAACTCTAACATGTCTATCAGCTACTAAGAAAGTACCTTCCACCACCTGGTTCGAGGCCTGTGCCTGCCGCGACGTAATGGCGAAGACACGTCTCTGACTACGTGACACTGCCTCTGTAACAGCATCTGTCTTCACTGGCTTGTCTCTTTGACCTATCGGACAATCTCTGATCGCATGCCCTACCTCGCCACATCCGTAACATCTGAATGGTTGTCCTGGCTGGTACGACTGTCGCTGCTGATGATGGTAGAACTGCTGTGGGTCCTGATGCTGATGGCCCATTCCTGGGCATGGTCGCCCCATATGTCGACCCTTACAATGAGGGCACACTCTCCTACTTTAGTCCCTCCTCTGTCTAGGAGGGTACTGCTGATTTGGACCCCCTTGGGGCTGTGTGGACATGAAGGGTCTCTTGCCCTTAAAGGGCTGACTCATCTCTCCTATGTTCCGTGCTAAGTCTTTTTTGAGCATGGAAGCTACGTCTGCAACTTGCGTCACCGTGGTCGGACGTGCAATGAGTACCTCATGCCTCAACTGTGGTAGCAGCTCATCAACGAATCTATCTGTAGCCTCCTTGTCTGAGGCAAAAGATGTAGACGCAAATCTCCGCAATGTGGTGAAACAGTTCAGATACTGCGAAACCATCATACTCCCCTGAGCTAATGTGGTGAATTCCCTCCTTATGGCATGTAGGGCATGAGGAGGGAAGTACTGCTCGTCAAAGATCTTCCAGAAGTCCTCCCATAATAGTGGTGGTGAGGATAGGAAGCGGGTCTGTTGCTGGGTCTTCCACAAAAACCCAGCCTCATCGATCAACAAGAAAGTCGCCAATCTCACTTGATCCTCTGGTTGGATCTTCATTCCCTCAAAGGCCTTCTCGACCTGAAATAACCATCTTTTTGCTATTGCTAGGTCTCCTTGCCCACGAAAGGAGGGTACCATTTTCTGGAACCTCTAGAGCTGTTTTACTGATGGATCAGGCTGCTTTGAGGGTCTTCCCTCTGTATCTCCTGGCATAGGAGCTGTCTATGCCTGGTGGGATGACTGTGCTGAAGTGTCTCCTTGTGCTGCTGCTGTCATCGATGGGCGGGCAGACTGAATAGCCCAAACTGCCGCCTACACCTGCTGTGTCATCTATTGAGCAAACTGTGGCATAAGCTCCTGAACCACACGGGCTACTATATCAGCCTCTGAATCCCCTTGCTCAGGTGTCGCGATAGGAGTAGCGACTGGTGGAATAGGGGTGGATCTTGTCTTCCGTTGAGGAGCCATCTGCCAATGTTTCAATATAATATCATGTAAGTAATTCTCTTATCTCTATCTCAATCCAAATACTCCTTTGCTGTAATTCAATTTGGACCCTTAAAGTAGTGATGACGGTTTTGTTCTTCCCCAGTTGCCTAGGAAAAAGGCCTCGTTGCAAAGGAAGTCCTCATCACTCTTATCAAGAGCCCAATAACTTTCCCCTAGCGATGTGGGACTAACTCTTAGTCCCTCACCTTGCTTAGAAGCCTGCCAGCCCTCTTGGCCTGCCCTCATCAGCCCGCCCTCATCGGCCAAGGCTTCACAACATATGATGATAATTAGACACTACCCTAGAGTGATACAGGGCCAGGTACATAGGGGTGGTATCATGGGTAGCCCCCCCTACGTGTCTATTCCTTCCCATGGGGGCGGAGAATGTCCCTCGTTTAGTGTCGACGGGGAGTGGCAGTGGTTCAAATCCTGATGGGGTTGCCACTACAGCATAGTAACCCATATAGTTTGTGCATGTTCATATGACTTCATATGTAGGGTGAACTGGGGCAAGTGTGGCCTAGGCCGTGAGAGACTCAGGGGGCTGATGCGGGTTGCACGGGAGGGACCAAAGTTAGTATGGGTACACATCACCGGTGATTGAGTATATTGGAGGATTTTGGTATAGTTTTGATACAGTGTTTTGTTATCTATGATTGCATGCATATTATCCCGTGGATATATACTAGTATGGTTTTGATGTACTTACCTTATATTTTGATCATGCCTTGCATGATATACTGATTTAACTCGACATCTGTTTTATGAAAGTTGTAATTGCAAGCATTCAGTTATTTGACATGTCTTGAGTATGCTTCCTTTATGAGAATGCTATTGTAAATTTTTGTTAAACTTTATTTGAATGTAATCACCTACACAAGCATAGCTTGCTGAGGCATTGCCTTGTTTTGCAATGCCTCATATTTGGAATGTGATAACAACAAGGGAAAGCAAGCGGAGTAGCAGGAATTTAGAAGAAGACTAGAAGATCGTCCATCTCATTTCCTTATTCGGACATAGCTTAGAGTATGTTACTTGGACTAAACTTTTGAGACTTTCTTAGATATGGATACATTTTTATAGATTGGACTCATATTATGGTATGGAGGATTGTTAAAGTTTAGATGGAAATATTGTGGTGATTATGGATGGAACTTGGTGACGTTTCAATTGATTTATTATTATCTTTAATTAGCCCATGTATTTATTGTGGTTTTTAATCAAGCATGCTCAGAGTATCAAGGTTTTAATGTTATTTATGATCACAGTTTTGAATGTAGTTGACCCCCGAAGTTTACACTTTAAATAAATTCATTTAAAGCTGCGCTAAAAGTTCTATAATTTTAAATTTTAAATTTCAGGGATCTCGTCTATTTTCTTAAAACGTATTATTTTTAATTTTTTTTATGAGAAAAAAGTTTTGGTAAAACCCGGGGTGTCACAGTTTGGTATCAGAGCCAGACCCTGACCCGGTGTGGGTGGCTAATCGCACGTGAGCGCTCGCGTGTGGTAAGACACGCGGGGACGCATGTCCCCTAAGGGGGAGAGGTTGTGAAGCCTTGGCCGATGAGGGTGGGCCAAGAGGGCGGGCAGGCTTCTAGGCAAGGTGAGGGACTGAGAGTTAGTCCCACATCGCTAGGGGGAAAGTTACTAGGCTCTTGATAAGAGTGATGAGGACTTCCCTTGCAACGAGGCCTTTTCCCTAAGCAACTGGGGAAGAACAAAACCGTGCGGGATGTATGGGCACTCCGACATGGATAATATCATTGCAGGGTGTAGGCCCTCGGGCTGTTACAAGAGGTATCAGAGCCAGACCCCGACCCAATGTGGGTGGCTAGCCGCACGTGGGCGCTCGCGTGTGGTAAGACACGCAGGGACACGTGTCCCATAAGGGGGAGAGGTTGTGAAGCCTTGGCCGATGAAGGCGGGCCAAGAGGGTTGGCAGGCTTATAGGCAAGGTAAGGGACTGAGAGTTAGTCCCACATCGCTAGAGAGAAAGTTATTAGACTCTTGATTTTCCTTGCAACGAGGCCTTTTTCCCGGGCAACTAGGGAAGAACAAAACCGTGATGGGTGTATGGGCACTCCGGCACGGACAATATTATTGCAAGGTGTGGGCCCTCGGGCTGTTACACAAAAATAGCGAAAATGCTCGAGGCATTACACAATGTAAGGGAGGCATAAGGGGAGCCTTGGCACAACAATAAAAGTTGTTGTCATGTGATCTTGAGGTCACGGGTTCAAGAGGTGAAAATAGCATCTTGTAAAAATGCAAGATAAGACTGCATACTATAGGCGCCTATGTGGTCTGCCCCTTCCTCGAACTCCGCATAGCGGGAGCTTCGTCCACCAGGGTTGCCCTTTTAACCAATATAAGGGAGGCCAAACAAGATGAACAGGCCACATCATTCAAAAGTGGGTCTGAATAGCATTTCTCTATGTTTTAATTATAGCTTAAACTGCAATGGCTTAGCTCTAGAAAAAAGATTACAAAATAAAGCTTAAACAAGTTGGGGCGAAAGATGAATGACTTGGGTCTAGAAAAATAGAGGTTCAAACAGTAGATATCCGTAAAATCTGCATAGTTAATTGAAGTCACAGGACAGACCTATCTCCTTTATATACAAGAAAACACGGTGGCAGAATGCATAGACACGCAGCCCAAACGCAGAGAGAGCCAAAACTAAAACAAAAGCCTCTAGATTTCAGACGACCAAGCCAAACCATCCCACAATCGCTCAAAACAAAGCTGCGTACTGCGCGCTTGCTTCAGATACTAGTCTTCTAACCATCACGTTCTCGAAACCAGGTAAACCCTTGCCTTGATTGCCGACCCGTTCCCGAGCTTAAATCCGGGAGTCACGGAAAAACCCACCACCTGGCCAGCAGGAACACGGCCGCCGGGAAACCGGACAACACTCTCCATATACTCCGGGTGAAAATCTGCTCCCTTACTCGCCTGAAAATGACTCGGTGCTGGGTCGAGAGCAAAAGCGAGCAAATGCAGCAACCACACGGCCTTGGCCAGCCCAAGAAACTCGTTGTAGAACTCACTCCTGGGATGGTTTCCGGCCAAAACCACCCGGCGTTGCTCCAGGTCTCCGAACAGCGATTCCTCCATCTTGGGGTGCACGATAGCGAGAAATTTCTTGCCGCAAAACTTGCCGAGATGACACGTGGGTAAGATTCCGAGCAGTTCGACGGGGTCCATAGCCTTCATGTCCCGGAACTGAGTGAAGCAGTCTCGCCGGAATTTTTCTGGGTGGAGGAGGGAGGAGAGGCTGCCGTCTATGTAGAAGGTTTCGTTTTCGAAGCCTTGGAAGATCTTGCGGCATACGTAGGATTCCACGGCGTGTTTGGCATGGTGGGATCCCACGGTGGGGGACTCGCTATCGGAGGAGGAGCCTTCGATCGATCGGACGGCTGCAACGATGTCCCAGTGGGCGGAGCGCATGAGGGAGAGGAGATGAGTGGCGAAGGTCTTGGAGGCTTCCTTTACTTGGCTCATGCACGATTGGAAGAGCTCCGGCGTTGGTGCAGGAGCCATGGTGGAAGCTGCTAGGAGAAACAGGTGGATCCGGTCAGATGGTTGAAACGTGGAATTTTAATGCCTAGAAAGCCCCTCATTGTTGTAAATGCATAACATCCTTATCTTGCATTTTGGTAAAAAACTGTTTTTATGCCTCTTGCAAAAATAGAAGATTCATAAACGTTAAGCGCAAAAAAAACAAGAAAGAACACATAGATTTACATAGTTTTCTCTTAATTGAGGCACATTCACGGACCCGCACCAATTTCACTAGCTTTACAGCGACAAGAGAACCACCACAAGGAACATAAGACCCTCGGTATAATCTTAGGGTAGGGTTCGTACCAATTGCACTCTCTCAATAGACATAAATAACCCCACAAGGAACATCAGATTTTTCCACCCCTCCACATATTCCTAGGCTGAGACCAATTTCACTAGCCACAAAGAAAATAAGACAAAATAAGAAATTGTCTACCCTTAATTTTTTACGGGCAAAACACCGTCAAGCCAATCAAACTTCAGACCCACCCACAACATGTTGTGTCAACTTTAATCGATACTAGGGATAGGAAGTGGGTGAATCCTGAGCACAAACACATTTCACTTACCAAAGTAAGCACTTCAGATGTGATTATTCATGGACCAATGGATCGGTATCCAATAATAAAATTTTATGGTCATGATAATTATCATAATCCAATCCAATTGGGAGCCAGGCATGACATAAGTGTTAGCATTATTTTCTCCCATAAAACAAATAAAAATTGGTCGATTTTTTAGGTGAATAAATCACAAAACGTGAAATTACATGTAAAGGTTGTATCATGATTCTTAGCTTTAATCATCTCATCCAAATTCCAAAGTCATTACGGGTGCTTTTGATCTTTGGTCACCCCCAAAAACTCTAGGTTTGTATGTTTCTTAGTTACAAAAATACCCCTAGGGTTGCCACAAAACTGCCTGGCTTGGATTCCTCACTTTGAGAGAATCCTTAGCTGGGGTCTAACAAGGCCGACCTATTGAACGACTGACAGGTTCCACTTGTTTTTATGACCCTCTTATTTGATAATGGCACTCATCACTTAATGCGCTCAGGCCTTCCACCGCTGGAAGGGGATCTGTCCCATGCTCACGGACTCAGGATTCGAGGCCGTCGTGGGTTGTCCATTAAAAAAGTCCTGCCATAAAACAAACTCACCGCGCTGCCAAACTCATTCGGAATCGATAAGAGTGCCGTTATCAATTACGAGAGTGCATAAATGGCTTGCCAGTGTAAAACAAAGTCGTTCAAAGTGGCATTTTCGTCAATTAAGAAGAAGAAAAAAATGAAACGCAGACGAAGTGAGAGATCCTGACCTTGAGGGCAGCTGACCTTCCCGTTGGCCTGCCGGAGTCGCCCCTTCCGACCACCGCTAACGCTCCTCAACTTCTCCTTCAAGCTCTCCACTTCCACTTCCTTCAACCTCACTTCCCTCTTCAACTCCGCCACCGCCGCTTCATAAGGCGCCACCACTTCCCTGACCGGCCCCACCAACCCTCCTCCTACTACTCCGCCTCTCCCGCCCCCTCTTCTCCACCTCTCCCTCAACCTCCCAAGCTTCCTCAACTCCCCCACCACTGCCACGTCGGCCACCCTCATCTTGTCCGGGTCCCACGGGCAATGCGCCTCCTGCAACTTCACATACGCCTTCTTCATCGCCCAGACCGCCTCAAAAACTTCCCCCACCATTTCCTCCATCTCCCTCACCCTCTCCGATACCCCATTTTTCTTCTCCTCTTCCTCCCAAACCCTATACTTGTCTTCTTCTTCTTCTTCTTCTTCCTCCTCCAACTCTCGATCTCTGTCATCGTCTTCTTCCACTTGATCTCCTTCGTTTTCCTGATTTTCTACCGATTCGTGGCCTCTTGCAAGCGGATGAAGCAAGCAAGAAGCAGCCACTTTGTGGATCAGATCGGAGATGTTTGAAACCTTGTTCGCCATCTTCTTGGGTTTGATCGCTTCCTCTCTGCGGTGAAATCAAACAGAAGAGATAAAAAGAACGAAGAAAGAAGTAGAAAAACCAGGAAAGAAACAATGTGGGGAGCAATTTCTGTCCTTATGTGGTAGTGCCGGTGGGGGAGTGCACAGAATAATAATAACGCCACGAGGGCTCACATTAGTATAATCCGTACTGCCATGAATTGAAGACGGAAATGAAGGGCACGGAGCAGTTAATGACTTGGAGGTCGGAATCTGACCTGTCCTTTCCATCGGATCGTAGATCGGATCTTGTCCGATTGAAGGACTGCTGTCGCGTGTTCAACGGGACGGAACGGAATAGCAGAGCTGCCCGTTCTCCGTTTCCGTTCCCATAATCCATGGCTTGATCTATTTTTGCCTGAAAGTACGAGAAACCGCAGTTGTGGGCAGAAACGGCGTTTTCTTTTCCCAGGGAATCCTCAAGCTCGACAACGTGAATTTCATAAAAGGACACGGATGTATGATAGATGCTTCACTAATTGAATTCTAATAAAAGAGGAATGGCTACAGGTGGCTAAGATCTTTTAGGATCCAAATTATTTACAACGTTGCCCTTAAATAGTGGCCAGGATTATCCAATAGATGAGATTTCAAAGCTGGGCACCATCTACGTGAAGGATAACATTGGACCCACTAAGGGAAAATCAGGCATGATTTTAGTGTTTGAATTTTGGCAAGCCTTGAGACATTTCATTTCACAAATCTATCCGGGGGGGGGGGAGAGGGGATACACTACCAAAAGATCCAAATCATACACCTAGCTCTTAATGTTTGCAGGTGAATTTCTTAGGTTCTAATGTCACGCAAAATCAAACTGTTCATTTAAGCATATTTCTATAAATGGGCTTATCATTATCATCAACACCTTACCTCGCCTTACTCCTTCTAACTGGTGCCCTTTTTGGTATCCCTTAAACATGACTAAACCATTTAAGTCTAATCTCTCTTGTCTTGTTATCTATTAGTATTACTCTTAAGTTTTTCCTAATGTTTTTATTTCTAATTTTGTCCTTTCTTGTATTATCATTCATCCATCTCAACATCCGTATTTCGACAATACTCATTTTATGTACATGTTGTTCCTTAATTGCCCAATACTCTAATCCATAGAGCATGACCAGCCTTATAGTCATCCTATAGAATTTTTCTTTCAGTTTGAGTGGCACCCACTGATTACGCAAAACTCCAGAGGCGCATCTCCATTTATTCGAACTCACTTGGATTCTCTGAGTACACTCCCTCTCAATCTCTCTACTTTTATGAATTATCAATCAAAGATATCCAAAATGTTCTTTTAGGAAGACTTCTTGGTTATCAATCTTTACTGGTTCTACACTTCTGCTCATGTCCTTACTACGATTGCATTCTATATACTTTGTCTTAATTCAACTAATTTTAAATTCTTTATATTCTAATACATCTCTCCATAATTCTAGTTTTGTATTTACGCCCTCCCTTGTTTCATTAATCAAAACTATATTATATGCAAATAGCATGTATCATAGAATCTCCTCATGCAGATGTTTTGTTGTCCCATACATAACTAATATAAAAAAGTATAGGCACAATGCTGATTCTTGGTGCAATTCTACAGTGATAAAAAAATCACTGGTCTCTTTGCTAGTAGTCCTAATGTTCATTATTGCTACCTCATAGATATTCTTAATTATGTCTATATACCCTCGTGAAACCCCTTTCTCGCCCAACACTCGCCATATTAACTCTCTAAGGACCCCATCATAAGCCCTTTTTAAGTCAATAAAGACCATGTGGAGGTCCATTCTCATCTTTCTATATTTCTCTATTAATTGTCTAAATAGGAAAATAGCGTTTACAGTAAACCTCTCATGCATGAAACCAAACTAGTTCTCTAATACACTTATCTCATGCTGTAACATTTTTCTCCACTCTTTCGAAAAGTTTCATGGTATGCTCATAAGTTTGATTCTCCCGATAATTAGTGCAACTCTGTATGTCTTATTTATTCTTGTAAATTGGTACAAAAGAGTTATTCCTCCATTTATCCAGCATTTTCTTCGATTTCATAATCTTGCTAAATAATTTTGTCAACCAAACTACCCCAGTATCTCTCATATACTTTCAAACTTCTATTGGTATACCATCAAGCCTCAAAGTCTTTCCTAATTTTATCCTCTTCAAGGCCTCTTTCACTTCAAGTATTCTAACCTTACGATCATATTTATAATGCCCAATGTTATTTGTGTTTGCAATAATTTTAATCCCTATATTCTAAAGATAATTATCATTTAGTAATTTTTTGAAGTAACTTTCTCAACTTTAACTGATCTCGTCATCTTTGACTAATAACCTTTGGTCATCACTTCTAATACATTTAATGTGGTCCAAGTCCTTAGTCTTTCTTTTTCTTGTTTTTCAAGTTTAAACACATCTTTCAAACCTTCTCTTATTCCTAAGATACTATAGAAGTCATGATATACCTTGAGTGTAGCCTCACTTACTACTTTCTTAGCAACCTTTTTAGCATTCTTCTATTGCTCAAAGGCCTTATTGTGGTCTATGTCCCTACACTTTTTATAAATGGGCTATGTCTCAAAAGTCACATACTTAAAACAATTCAAGCATTGATTTTTGTAATTGCTTTTAATTATGTTAAAATTTCTACAGTTGATTTTAGAACTCAAAAAAGGCAATAGTACAATCATCCAATGTATGTGATTTGAGTCAGACCTCATTTACTTTAAAAAAAAAAAAAAAACTACAATCAAAGATTGAGACCATCAAGAAAGTAGGCCCAACCCATTAGATAAAGTACGATAAAACTCCAAAAAGATAGTGTGGTATTAGTATGAAATGGGTGTGGGAATATCCACTCCCTAGTTTTAGCTAAGTGCTTGGCCCAAAGAGGTACCTCCCTCATTGACAGTAGCTTCTGCAAGTTTCAAGTCAGCACCCTCCATATGCCATTGCGACCCCCTTGTCACTAAAAGAACCGAAATTAGTACTGAAACTTTTGTTTCTAAGCTAAGAGTTATGAAGCAAAATGCAAACTACCAAGAACATAGTATTCTAATTCCTAAATATACTCATACTCACCCAACAAAGGAAAAAGTGACACCTCGAACCTTAAACCAAGCATAACAAAGAGGAAACATGCTATGTTGTCTGCCACCAACTGTGCTAGACGGCTTTCAGCAAATTGGTACGGAAACTTCGCCTCACGAAACCCAACCACTCTAATGGACGATGACAATGCCCCTGCTTTATCCCTCCAAGGTGGGATACCTTATTGGATAGATGATATACCTTATTGGATAGATGATAAATGAACACCTTTATTTACCAGGGCCACCCTTCTAAAGTGCTTTATGACTAGAACAAAATAGTCAATAAGTTTACAAGAAACAAACATAAATGGAGATGAGGGGGCCATGTCTATAAATAGAGTCGCATATATCATAAGCCATTAGATGGAAATGGTCGTCTTAAATAATGAAACTTACATTTTCCCCTTACATGAAAAACCTTGGCAGAGCAGAACCTACCTAGATCTGCCCGGCAGAAGTTGGAAGAATATATCAGGCAACATTTCCCTTGTAGAATCTCCGAGTTGACATTCAATCTCTACTGGGAAACACTTGCGAATCTCCAAACTTATAGCCTTTTCACCAGCAAAGCTTGCTGCCGCTGTAAATTGGTTGGTTTTTCTCTAGGTAGGTTTTGATGGGAAGAATCCATGTCCCTTTGATCTTGAGCAACTGATGCTGTTGTGCTAAGTGGTTTGAGAGAAAGATCGATTGTGGGATATAACTAATGAAGTTAAGTCCTTTGTGGCATCTCATGAGGTTTCGTTTCAAGGTGTAAAATATAACACCAGTCCAAAGCGACCCAAGAGAAGCCTGTGAGTATTATCTAACAATGCAACATTTGATTTGACAAAAAAGAGAAGAGAAAAAAAAAACAACTTTTGGGCTTACCAAATGGTTGGACAAATCAGATGAACAGTCTGGATCAACCATAGATAGGATCCATGAGGAAAACATGGGGCCCTCTCATTCCAGTGAGCTCCACTTTATCCAACTATCTCCCCAAGGCAAATGTGGGACTGCTGACTACCACTGGGACTGTGACTGGGACTGTGACTGCTTGGCTTGAAAGACCCGATTCTAGTAACTTTTGAGGGCGAGGAGTAATCTGATCAATCCACATTTACACTCAAGCATTGCGCCGGGAATAATCAAAATCCCCACCTGCTCTCAAACAATTGGTACTAACCTGTGGTTTTACACCAAAACAAGTCAGTCCTAAATGTTCCATGATCTAAACCATTAACCAACTACGTTTTAGCAGACAATCACTGCACAAAGTTCAACTTCATCCAATGGTTGGAAGCTTCAATCTCTAAATGCGGGGCTGTAAATTGGATCCACCAATACCAATTGAAGGCTTGGAAACTTCAAAGCGGCAGAGAGTACTTGCCGACCTTGCCGTTGTATTGACAGCCGCTCAAATTTTTGTGTGGAAAATATTCACAAACCTTCTATAAACTGCCCTTTTGATCAGCCAATGGAGTTCAGAGTTCCCAGAAGGAAATTAGTAGCCAATTGAGTGTTTAATAAAGTAAAAATCATTATTTAGTAGTTCTTATATGGCATTTGCTCGTATAGATCACTGCTCAGATTTAACCATGCTACAATGGAACATGTGGGGGCAGATGGTCGGTGACCCAAGCAGTAGATTTTCTGGGCACTTAAATACACACCTTGATCCAGAGATCTTCTGCATCGAACCTGCTAAGATTATGTTTATCTGTTAATGAAAAAGGACTTCCCTTGTTATTGTCAAAAACTCAAAAACAAGCTGGAACAATCGTTACAAATGTGATAAAAGAGAGAGCAGCATCACTAATTCCAGCAAAGCAAATCAAATTACACTCTAAAATTGGTTTTATATCCCAGCTCCTAAATATGTTCCACCCAATTCAACATATAATCAAGAACAGGGAAAAACAAAAGCTTTCACGGTGCTTTAACTTGAAGACACACTTGTTGCTGAAACATCCCAGAAGATTTACCTCAGCTTTGGCCTTTTAGCAGGAATTCCTTTCCGATCAGGCATGCGGGACTTGCTGAAAGCTTTCACCTTCTTCCTTGACCTCTCTTCTTCACTATCTGACTCATCACCTTGCTCCCGGTCAGCATTGCAAGCCTCCCTCTCCAACTCCTCCCATGTCTTCCCTCTCTCCTCCTCAGAATCTTCTTCTGAGTCCTCTTCATCATCATCTGACTCAACCAACGATTCACTATCATCATCTTCATCCTCCGACACAGAATCAGGTTCAATGTCTGAGGGCTCATATCCTCGGTCAGACTCCTCGGATTTCTCTGAATCAGAATCACTTGCCTCCATGTTCAAGAACTCCCACCCACCATCTTCTATGAACTTTTCAGGATCATCAATGATTGTTTTCAGAATGGGTCTCCAGTTCAAATTCAGCCTGCTCTCATAGTACTTGAGATCAGTTGTGTCAAGCCACTCCTTGATGCCATCGAGAGATGTCGATGGAATAGAATCTATGCGGAGGACGTCCTTTTTGAAGTCTTTGAACACAATGGTCATATCAAAGTTCTTCTGCCCGAGACCAACTCTTTCCAGATTAACAATCTCGATCTCACTCAAGGTGATCACCAAGAATGGTGTCTCAATCAGTTCGACCAAACAAGTGGAAGTTGGGACTATGAAAGCAGAGGCCTTGTGAGGTACTCCATGGAAACCAAGTTCCCTAAGAGGCTGATCAAATTCCAGATCCAGCCCTTTGAATTGCGGTTGACTCCATAGGTCATTGACCCTATTAACAAAATTCTGGAAGCCCATGTTTATCTTATTCTTGCGGTCTCTTTCCCGCTGCTCTTCCTCTACTTCATCAGGATCATAAGCTGATCTTTTCCCACCTCCTAAGGTCTGGACAATGTCCATCACTTCAACATAAAACTGGGCATCTTTGGTCTTTCTGTTGCCTACCATTATATGATTGTGCAGGTGGAAATGAAGAAGGGTGATCATCTCCTTCTCTGCTGGCTGAAAGAAGGCATGCTTGATATTTCCAAACATTATATCTATGCACTCGTTCTGCTTCGAAGTTGAGTAACGGAAACCATTAGTGTGAGCATCTAGAGTACCAGTTAGCTTTCTTCCTCGCCCACCGAATGCAGGACGGATCCACAGCTCTGTCAACCTTATTGGCTTAAACTTGGAGCCAGCAAGTTGAAGCTTCTCTTGAGTAACCAAAGTGGCCCTTTCAGCTCTCTCAGATTCCCGTGATGCAACCTGCCTCCTGAGGGTTTTCATCAGCTGCACCACTTCACTTATGTGCCTTGGGTCCTTGGAGCGGAAGGAAACCTCCTTCAGGTATATAGATCCTTGAAACTTCAGAGAGTTTGCATCGTGAGGATTAAATGCAGTCCCCGGTACATTAAAAACTAGGCGGATATAGCAATTTCGATTACTATCCTGCTGGCTGGTCACACTCTTGACAGTGGCAATATGGAAAGGCACCATGGTCCCATAAATTGGTAAGAGGACAGCTTCGTTCTTCTGGTCGATCTGTATCATCAACTCCCTTGACTGAGGGATATCAGCAACATTCTTGTAAGCAATCAGATCACCGGAAGCTTTCGCAGAACCACGCCCATCTGCAGCTGTAGAACTGCCACCAGCCAGCCTCCGTGCAGTTTCTTCATTCTTCTGCCGTGCAAGTTCTGCCTGGTGCTGTCTCCGAAGCTCCTCCTTTGACATCTCATGGTTGTCTGATCTTAGTGTCGCTTTGGACAAGAACCCATCAATACCCTTAGCCTCTGGTTTCACCTTTGAATGCTCTTCCTCTTCCTCCTCATTAAATGAGTACGCAACATCCTTTGCCGCTTTAGAGCTGATCGCAGTCACAACTTCTGCACCTTTATCACTGACAATGACTGTGTCTGCCAGCAACAGTGAGAATTTCTCAGTCTTTAGATTCTTCGTTGCAGCTTGCAAATTCTGGAAACCAAGCGTCACATTGAAAACCATCCCTGACTTCAGCATCCTATCATTCCTGGCATTCAGACTCAATCCTGACTCACGAAATTCTAGGCCAATCCCTGATCCTGCTGATTTTGTCAGATGAGCAATAAAATCGGGAGCATCTCTCTCAACCACTGAAAATGCTGCTTGATACACAGTGCTGACCTGTTCTTGAGATCGTAGGTTGAATTTCAGTTTGTCCATAAACAAAATAAGTAACCAAACAAATAGATAAACAAACAAGTGAAAGGAACTGACCTTATTCCCTGGCTTCAAAGCATTGATTGCTGCCTCATGGGCCTTGAGAAGAACATCATATGCCTTACTTTGGATTTCATTGGCATCAATAAGAATTGTCCTGGCAACATTTGAGCAGTAACTGTTGTAGCGTGAACCAATAGCACATATGATAACACTTGTAGAGTCATAGTATAGATTTTCATCATTGCTTGAAGCGCTTGGCTTCAGATCAAACTCGCCTCCACTCTGAAAGATAGGAGGGTAGCAGATATCACAGTTCTCTGCTCTCAATTTGACCTTGACTTTTGCAGGGTCAAGTATGGCCTTCTCTGCATCATCCATCAGTGAAGAATGGGAGACCACCTTCTCCTCATCAATAATCTTTTCAAGTTTTGGGACAACAAAATGTTTCATCACAGAAGAAGTTAAAAATGCTGCCTTCTTCACATTTGTAAGCTCAGTACTGTCCTTGACGGCAAAAAGTTCAGAAAAGCCGTTTGTTATATCACTTAACTGGCATTTTGAACCCTTCAGCATCTCGCACCATGTCTCCAAAAGCTTCCCTTCAGCAGCCTCTTTAGTGATATATCCAATGACAAGAACATCATTACCTTCAGATTTTGACTGAGCATGAACAGCCTGAAATACCTCTTGCATTAAGACGGTCCCATCATCATTCCTGGGCTTGACATGTATCACAACATCTGCGCCAACAGCCTCCTTGACAGATTTCTTCAAGGTTTCGAGTAGAGAAGCTTTCTTCTGGCTGCATACAAAGCAGATCTGTTTTTTCATGAAAACCATTATTGTCTCTGGGAACTCATAACCAAGCAACCAAATGCTTAAAGCTGAAGACTTCAGATACCGCAGATCATCTGAAGCTGGAGGCACTGCAACTGCAAGTGCAGTCGAAGCACCCCAAAGATCAGCTTTATGATCCTTCCAATGAGAATAAAACCTTTTCAACCTCTTTTCAAAAATGTCCAGATTGATAGTATAACCACTGGTTGCCCCAGCAGTCTTTCCTTCTGAAGCTTTTGAACTCCTGTTCTGGTGTTCTGCCATAGTGCAGTAATGAAAAACCTAAGTCTGCAACAAGCTGGGTAGAAAATCTCAGACACAACATGCTGGGAACTCAATTACAACAGAAAAAACAAAATCATAAAAGCAGAAATTTCTCTTCTCAGTATGACTACCAAATACAATCCACCAAAAATGAAAAAATGAAAGGGGAGGTGGGCAGGAGAGAAAGGGGAAGTTCTGACACTAAATTTGTCGATGATTTTTTACCAACTCCTACATACGCCAATAGACTCCAAAACTTTATAACGAAGGAAACTTCTTTGTCGAAGTTATCTATTTCCATAATTTGGAAGATGCTGAGAATCTGTTTACTTAGTTTCTCGTAAAGTTTGCTTCAAAACAAAAGCAGATAATAAACCATTTCAACCATCACATTGTGGAATTTTTTTACAAAGAAGGAAAGGTGGACACTTGGATGCAAACGGTTCTCTTATTATCAATAAATTGGTCAGCAGTAATACTTAGAAACTACCAAAGAAAAGAAGACCCTTATTTTAGGAGAACACTAGAACAAGTTTTTGTAAGAATATTGCTCACATTTAATCTAGACAAAATACCTTAAGTAGACTCCTATTCACACTCCATATTCTCCCTTTTTTATGCTCAAATGAAAATAAGAAAATGCTAAGAGGTTTAGACTATCACCCTTGATCATATGCCACAACATTATATTTCATTTTCATCATGATGCTTTTATAAAGTGTTCAGATATCTGATAAGAGGCCTCTGAGAAAGCATCCTGCTCACTGTAACAAATGATTGATTAAGAGATACTTATATGTTGGAATTGGTATCTTTGAAAAGAATAGAACATTGGACTTGCTATCATAATTGACAAATCTGATCTTTTAGTGGAAATCATATTACTTTTGAAATCAGGATTCATTAGTGGAAACTGTATCTACTTCTGGGATGATTTATCTGCCTATAAGATAAGAAGCAAGCAATTGCAGCCACATCATTGTGAAAGCTGAGCATAAAGCCAATCTTATACCTCTAGTGAAATTGATGTGGCTTCAGATTGTTCTAGGAAATGTATTTAGAAATTAAGAACTCTATAAGATTACATCATCAGAGCAAAATTATAACAGGCAATCTCTATGGATCTCCAACCCACTATGTCATGAACGATAAAGCACGAGTTTATCACTTTTTTGTTCATGAGAAGATAGCTACAAAGATGATCACTGTGTCATTTCTCTAATTGCCGATCTTCTAGTTGAGGAAGTTAGGGATTAATTTACTACAAAGACTTCAATGGCTGGTCAAAGAAGATTTAGGTATGGTAAAGACTAGTGTAGAGTGGGGGCAGGCATAGTACCTTCAGTAGTTGGACTGTGAAGTGACATAGCCTCAACTTGATCTGAAGTCCGAACTGATAGACATTCATCTACAGTAAACATGTCCAAGATCATTGCACAGGACTTTGGTCTACAGCCTATCAAGTAGAAGGTCTAATCTCCCCATTCATGATTACCACTATACTGTTAATTACCCCAAGTGACATGTATTGAAGTACCTTCCCTTCATGAAGTTACTGAGCTACTAGATCTAAATGACTACAATCGAGTGAGGTAAAAGAGCAGTGCTTGTAGCATATAAGTAAACTTTTCATTGTGCCAATATTCCACACAAGGAGCAGAGAGTGGTAGGGATTTTTGCTGCAGCATTGATCTACCTAACCAAAGTGTCACAAGGTTGGGACGTGAAGAATTTGGAGCTCAATAAGAAGAAGATCATCATTCATGAGTATAATATAAGACATTTTGCATTGTCCACTCCAAGCACTAACACAATTGAGCTTATTCACCTCCTCTGTGCATACATTCTTCACTCCCATTCAACATCGACCATTCACGTTAACTATTATAATAAAATTTTCAAATATGTACCAGATCTGTGGGCAAATGCACCCATCCCCATCATCCAATCAACAAAACCACAGGACAAGCATATAGAGAAACACTCTGGAGAAACCGAAAGTGTGCCCTAAAAATAAGTGCATCATGAACAATCAATAAAATATCAAAGAAACGAATACAAAGGAATAATAACAAATTGATCATAGTCGATGCCCATTGCAAGCAGATTCTTCAAGATATTTTCTCATCGCTAGCACACAAAGAGACAATAATGAAGTTACAAAATGATCACTACCCAATGCCAATTGCAAGCAAATTCTTCAATTTCTTACTGTCATCTTTGCTCATCACTTAACGAAGCAGAAGAATATATATGAACAATCTTTGCACGATCAAACACAAGATGGACATTAAGATTCAAAAATAAACATAGATAAAATAATAAAAAAATCAAGCAAAAGATCAAACACAGGCAAACAATAGACAATTGAAAGGATCAAGCAGACAAAAAAAGATCAAACACAATGAAGCAAAAGAGATTCCACGTGAATCAAATATCCATTACTAGAATTCGTTGAAGAAGAAGAGGGAGGTGCTGCAAAAGAAGTTGGTTCCTGGGGAAAAGGATATGAGAAAAAGAGACAATGATGTATTTTCCACTGCAAGGTAATTAAACCCTGCATAATGACCTTAAAGATGGAGAAAAATGTAGCAGAAGAAGCCTCCGATCAACCCAGAAAAATGAACAGAATTTTGATGGGAATGGGCTAGTGTTCGCCGGACGGTAATAACCGGCGAGTGGATCGGAACAAGAGAGAGAGGGGGGCTTCAGGCCGTACCTCTCAGAGACACCGCCCACCGGTGAACGCTTTGCCGTTGCCGGAGTTTCACAGGAGCTTCTCTTTTTTTCTTTTTTCTTTTTTTTTTTCTTTTTCTTTTGGGGTATAAAGAGGGAGCCTGCAGATACCGTCAGAATTTTAACTCCCTAAATTTAGGCGCTTAGATCTCCGCACCGCATCTAGTCTCCGGGCCTCCGGCAAACTATTGCTCCAAATGGGCTCACCCTCTTAGAAGATCTGAACCGTTCACAGACTTGTTCACATCTTAGAATCTTGGATGAGCACGAGCTGCACAGAAAATCTCATCCGTTTGATAAATGTCGCATCTGCTTCTTTTAACTTGAAAATTTGACTGTCCTTTTTCGAACTCAATAAAACTGGGATCATCCAAACTCTATACGATTTCCCATGGATATAAATAACACAAAGGGCAGCCCCTTCCATGAAGCTCCCACCTATATAGGTCTAGAGAAAGGGTGGACCATAAGGGCCTACAGTATACGGCATTATCTTATATTTTTGCAAGATGCTATTTCCACGCCTTGCACTCATGACCTCAAGATCACATGATGACAACTTTTACCAGTTTCATTATCTCCATGGTTAGAAAAATTGCCGCCATGAGATACAAAAGATTACTTACAAATGCATATATACACTAGCAAAAGATGTAACTACCCCTTATTACAAAATAGAAAATCAACTACTTTTATTTTTCTTTTTGAGGATTCATAGCGCACCATTGTTAGATACAGGCGTAATAGGATCGAGCCAATCAAGCTCTACTCTTGCAGAAATTTTTTAACACATTCCAATATTTATGAGAAGTACCATCAAAATCTCATTCCAGCCTATCCATTTCTCAAGAATTCCATTAAATTTTGATGGTTTAAACCTCATAAGCAGCAATCTCTCTTTTTACCTCATTTTGATTCCAATAGTTGAGAACATGGCACTCAGATGTCGTTTGCTTTAGCAGCTTATCTCACCTAAGATTTCATTCTCCATAGAGTTAATCCTAAAAATAGGATGATCTTCAATTTTTCCACAAAATTCAAGCAAGATAAGCATAATCAATCAAGTGTAATAATTCGATTCTTAATTGAGAAACCTAAAATTAGTTATCAATAACTTCTTTTGGAGAATTACCACAAATCATAGAACTAAGAGGTCACAGGTTCAAGGCGTGGAATTAGCCTATTGCAAAATGCAAGGTAAGACTGCCTGCTATAGGTCCTTGTGGTCTGCACCTTCCCCGAACCCCGCATAGACGAGAGCTTCGTACACTAGGACTGCCCTGCATAGAGCCAAGAGGTTCTCTATCAAGCTTCCCCAAAATCAAACAACTTCAAGGTAAATAAACTAGGCATGCATTGCCAGTTTTATTATAAAGAGAGCAATTCTTATAAGATAAATGAAACTGAGGTAAATAAGAAATCCTAGTAAGATTAGGTCGTCTGCCATAAGAGGCATTTTACATAAGGCTGAAATTTTGCTCTTCAGATCTTTATCCATCCCAAAGTGACATCTTGTTGATCAGGATTCCTTTCCAGCAATAGAATAAATAGTTTTAACAAACAATTTCATCCTCTTTATCTCAAGTACGAACAGATCCAGCAACAACTTAGCAGGTACTAACCTTTTTGCAACATATTTGATCATGGTAATTATACCTACTATAATATAAATTTTTTATTTTTAAAAAATGCAACTCGTTACAAAAGGATTTATATTATGCAGTTAAGTGCTCAAAATTGCATAAAAATTACCCAATTAGTTGACAATGTATTATAACTTATAAGGGTAAATTAGGTTCTTGGTAAAAAATTATAATACATGCATTTCTAACTTAATAAATCAAATATTTGATAATTTTCAGGAAGAGTGGTTAATCGGGGTAAGTGTGTGAATAATCATAATTTTTTAAAATTAAATTAAAAGTTTTAACTTTTTTGTAGAAAGCAAGATGATGATCCGACGGTCGAGATTGATCAAGATAAAACTCTAATAGATACATAGTTTGAGCGGGTGGACTACAAAGGGTTTATATTATGCAATTTTATCTTGCTATAAAAAGCCGAAGTTTTCACAAAAATGATATTGTTCGCTTTAGCTACTCATACAGCCTTAAGTTTTTGTTTTTCCCTTACGAGAAAATGTCTCATTGTTAGGAGAATTCTCCAAACTTTTATAAACCTTCTAATTTATTCTCTTTAGGCAATGTGGGATTAACTCTTAATAACTCACCCATCCTGGGATTCATCCTTCAAGGCTTCACATTTTCCTTTATCAGAAACTGAGAGTTAGTCCCATATCACTTGAGGGAGAGAAAATTGAGTTGTTTATAAGAGTTCGAGGAACTTTAACGATCACATCACATTTTTCTTAAGAAACTGGGAAAAAATAAAGTTGCGAGGGGTGTATGGGCACCTCAAAGTGAACAATATTGTGACTGTTGAAACTCCCAAGGTGTTACAAATGATACCAGCGCTAGTTTTTCTTATGGTGTGGTGGCTAATTATATGTGAGTGCTTAGCTGTCGAGGCCACGCAGAGACGCTTATTCTCTAAAAAAAAGAAGATGTGAAACTTTAGGCTGATGAAAGAAGCCAAAAAAGGGATGCAAACTTCTAAGCTACGGTGAAGGAGTGCGAGACAGAAAATTGTGCCCCAATTTGCAATTTTAAAAGTCCGGGCAAAAAGAAAACCACAGCCTCGATGCACACGTGCACGCATGCAGAAATGCTCGTGCCAAAATGGCACAAAAACTAGCTCCCGACTGCCAAACCGGAAGACGCTGGCTCTCATTTATCCTTCCCAGCATAAGAAATATCGATAATAAAAAGCGCCTTCCCATCAGTCTCTGTCTCCAGAAAACGCTTCTAAGTCCAACAAAATATGCCTCCAACGATCGCTTCGATGCTCCCTTCACTAGATATTCGCCTCTCTCTCCCTCTCTTCTCTCTTCAACAATCCCTACTTTTCCACTGTTCTAGGGGTTTTCGCCATTTCAATCACTTCCTTGTTCTTTCTCCACGATCGGATCTCGATATTGGATCTATTTATCTTTAATTTCATATCTATATTCTTTGCCAGCTCTTGATTTGGCTGTTTCAGCTTCGGGATTTTCCGATTGCTCTTTTTTTGGTGATTTCTTGCTGTCTCCAGATCGATTCGTCCAGTTTTGGCATATTCTCTTGAGCTTTTTATGGAAGTTCGGGGTGCTGATCGGGTGTTAGTTCGTTAGTGAACTATCATTCTTAAGGTTTATCAGTTGTTAAATTCTTTAGGATCAAATTGTTATATTTTTTCTCAGTGATTTTGAGTACTTTGTTGTACTTTGGGACGGATTTCGATCTTCTCCGGCACTTTCTGGTGATAACCAGGTATTTGAGGTGCATTCTTTATGTTACGTGTAATTTTGTAGCTACGTGCTTGGTTTTCCCTCTCTTAGTTGCTAGTTTTCTAATGAATTTGAGCTGTTTATGGGTCAACTTTCCGAAACTTCTATTAATTAAGAGGCATTACTGATAAGGAGTTTGCCTATCTTAAGATGTTTTCTCCTGCATTTTGCAGATAATTTTGAAGTCCTTTGTGGAGTAATCTCCGGAACTTAAGAATGGCTGCTGTACATCACGCTGTAGCTTCTTTTTCTGGTACTTCTTCTTCAGATCTTCTCAGGAGCTCCTGCAATGTGGTCAACGGTATTCCCTTCAAAGTCCCAGGGAAAGCACGTATGAGTGGAAGAGGGGGAGAGTTTTCTGTAGTTGCGAAGATCAAGAAAGGGAAGAAGCTCGATAATCCATGGCCGAAAGACATTGATCCAAATGTCAAAGGTGGACCACTTAGTTACCTCTCCTCCTTCAAGCCGTTGACTGAGAGGCCAAAGCCTGTGACTCTGGAGTTCGAGAAACCACTCAGGGATCTCGAGAAGAAGATATTTGATGCAAGCACTTCATTTGATCGGCTTTTTCTTATTTCATGTTTCTTAAAATATTGGTGTTTCTTCTCCTCATTTTAATAGATAGTAGGCGAATAAGCTATTTTGGGATGGTTTTAAGGTATTTGGTTTATGTTTCATATTTGTTCCCTTGTTTGACTTAAATGCTTTTTAATTGGCGGATGGATTCTGTTGGAAGAATGCTCAGATATCTATGATGATGGGTTGGAATTCTAATATAGCTGTTATGGCAATATTTGATCACTATGTATTGATAGATTAGGAGAGTGGCATGTAAGTTCTTCTAGCTTGCATGTATAATACTATGATTTGGTTAATTTACATTAAGTCATAGTTTAGAAGCTTGCATATTTGTTATTGCCTGAGTAGGTTTGTGAAGTCATTATACATGGTAATTTGCATGGCTTTGTGTGTGGCATGGAGGCATGCAAGTCACAAGTTCGAAACCACGCAAGGGTGTTTGTGGGTATTTATTTAACAATGTCATGGTTTTAAAAAAAATTACATAAGAATTTCTTGGAAGAATACTCAGATATGTTTGGTGATGGGTTTCATTTCTATGTTATTGCATGCCAACAATGGGACCCTGTAGATTGTTGATAGCTTAAGAGGATTGCATGTAAACTCATCTAGCTACCATGTATTGTTTGATTTGTATATACATGGGGTCATAAATTAAAAGGTTTGCATGTTTGTTAGTGCTTGCGTGGTATTGAGGAAAAGTGCAGTTCTGTTTCTTTATCAATGATCTTACTAATTATGCTCTTTCTTGCTTGCAGATCAGGAAAATGGCAGATGAAACTGATTTGGACTTCAGTGATCAGATAATGTCGTTGGAATCCAAATATCAGCAGGTACTTGGTTCACATTCTGTTGGTATTAAATAATCAAAATGAGCTCTCGTTACTCATCTTCATCAACATGGTCGGTTGTGCATCTTAAATTTGACATTAATCACTCCATCAAAATAAAAGGATTTAATGGTTATGGACTATAGTAAGTCGTCAGATACATTAACTATGGTGCTTGCCCATATTGGCAACTTCAATGAGAGAAGAAGCAGGATGCAGGGCCATTTTACATGTTATATGTAGAATCCTTCTTACTAAAAAATCTGTCCCACTAGTTGAATAATCGTGATGAAACTTCTTTGTGATAACCAAAATAGCAGACTCAGCAGAAAAGTTCCATTCCATTGTAACAAAGATTGACCTCAATATGTATGGAAAGGCCAAATAAAGAAACAAACTGCTACGTGATAGATTGACGATGAGCACTGTACCCTTCTTCATCCTTTGCTTAAAGATTCTAGGTAAATTAATTGTGTTCCTTTTCATGCTCAAATGTGTGATGCCAAGGAATAGGTACAGGAAGCAAATATACAACTTGTCAATTCTGAAGCCTTTGAGATAGTTAATAGCACAGGCATACAGCACCATCTGGCTTAAATTGATAGTTGCAGAAACTTTCAAACTGAATATATTTACATGCTAATTATATCATCTATGTGACTTGCATTCTCAAATCTTAAATTTCAAATGGACAACAATAACTAACAAGTAAAGACATTGAAGTGCTGCAGAGTGATGATTAACTTTACCAGAAAAGTATCCATATAGTAACCTGTATAAATATTGTATTTGAAACCTTTCTTTGCTGAAAATCTTCAAATTTAGAATCTTACACTCCCAGTTCTGCATTGGCTCAACATGCTTCCACTTTATAGTTGCAATGAGAAATTGAAGATGGGAGACTGCTAAATGATGGGATGAAACACAGAGAAAGGAATCCTCTTTGGTTTTGTTTTTGGTAATTCATGAGAGCAGAGAGATTGAGAGGGATGTTACCTAAAGAATCCAAGTGGGTTGGAAGAAATGTAGATGTGCCTTTGGAGTTTTGTGTGATTGGCGGGCGGGGTGCCACTCAAACTGTAAGGAAACTTCTATAGGATGGCTGTAAGGCTGGCCATGCTCTATGGATCAGAGTATTGGGCAGTTAAAGAATAACATGTATATAGGATGAGAGTATCCAAAATGAGGATGTTGAGATGGATGAGTCGCAAGACAATAAAGGATAGAATTACAAATGAAAACATTAGAGGAAACCTAGGAATAGTACTAATATGTAACAAGATCAGGGAGTATAGACTTAGATGGTTTGGACATGTCCAATGGAGACTGAAAGCAGCACTGATTAAAAGGGGTGAGTCTATCCAAGTCGAAGGCTCTAAAAGGGCAAGGGGAAGGCCCAAAAGGCCGTGGATAGCAGTGGTGAGAAAAGATTTAAAAACTTTTGGAGTAAATGAAGTGATGACCCTTAATATAGGGGAATGGAGGAACAAGATTCATGTAGCCGACCCCTAATTGGGATAAGGCTTTGACAATGATGTTCTTTTCCTCCCATCAACTTGTTCCTTTGTCATCTTAAGATCAGAGTAAGTATTTTGGCATCAGGGATGTAACTGAATATACAGAAAGGAAACACATATTAGAAGTTTTAGTATGCTGATCATAACAAACTAATTTAGGTTTACCTTATTTTGTGAAAACTGAATCTTCAGTAAGCTTAAACTCAAATGTAGTTTGCTAGCATCATCTAGTTCAATTCTGCATCTTCTTTCCAATACATCTTACTGCTACTTGTTCTCTTCCATTCATGTGAGTTGGAATAAGACATCTATGCAAAAGCTCCTTTTCGTCATTTTGAATTTTTAACTTAATATATCAGCTGTTGGATGGGACTTGGAGCTGGTGATCAGTCCTCAGCCAGGGTTGGTTCATTTATCATACTTCACTATTTATTCTGTTCTCTGCATTTCACATTTAATGATTATCCTTGCAAAAAGTAGTTGCTGGCATTAATCAGGACTTCATATGCTCTTACTATTATGTAACTGTTTATTTCAGGCTCTAAAAGATCTATATACACATTTGACTCCCATACAACGGCTGAATATTGCCCGGCATCCTAACAGACCAACATTTCTTGACCATGTATTAAACATTACTGAGAAGGTCTGGTAATTCTCATGGCATGCCACCTTTTAGTATTTTCATTCTATATTTCCATTGCTTAAACTCTTTGCTGTTTCTGTCCACGGCACTTGATATGTTAAGGAAAATTGTCTGAACCTATTTCCTGTTCTCCATTTATTCAGTGGGTGGAACTTCATGGAGACCGTGCTGGGTATGATGATCCATCGATAGTTACAGGCATAGGAAGCATAGATGATAGAAGCTATATGTTCATTGGTCATCAGAAGGGCAGAAATACAAAGGAGAATATTGCCCGCAACTTTGGGATGCCTACTCCACATGGGTATGTTTTTCGGGCTTATAACCATGGTTTGTGGTACACTTGAAACCAGTTACTAGTAAATTGTGCTTTGTAGCGAGGTCTAAAATTTGTTTAAGTCATACATTAGATTTTTGGTGACCCTTGATTGAAAGCCATGAGTAGCATTCTTGTTCTAAGCTCTTACGACTGGAGTTTAAATCTAACAAAAGATTTCATCTTGCTGACATCTTAACAGCTATCGGAAGGCTCTCCGCATGATGTACTATGCTGATCACCATGGCTTACCTATTATCACATTCATTGATACACCAGGGGCTTTTGCGGACCTTA
This sequence comes from Warburgia ugandensis, assembly GCA_035236585.1. Lineage (NCBI taxonomy): Eukaryota > Viridiplantae > Streptophyta > Magnoliopsida > Canellales > Canellaceae > Warburgia > Warburgia ugandensis. The sequence goes on along the minus strand of CP141138.1, from coordinate 49,820,789 downwards.
AATCAGAGGAACTAGGTCAAGTACGTATCTGTTTTTTGCTGATGAACATTTGGACTGCACAACGGGAAACTTGGTTTATCTTTAACTAAATTAACTTTCTTATTTGGTAATGCAGGGGGAAGCCATAGCCCACAACTTGAGGACAATGTATGGCCTCAAGGTTCCAATTGTTACAGTTGTTATTGGGGAAGGGGGATCTGGTGGTGCCCTTGCTATAGGATGTGCCAACAAGTTGGTAATGTTGGAAAATGCTGTTTTCTATGTTGCCAGGTGATTTTGATTCCTTTCTTCTGTTTGATCTTGTTTTCTTGCAGCTGATTTAGGTGCTACAAAATTACTAGCTAAACATGCTCATCCTGATCAATGTTACCTGAATACATTTAATTGGGCAAGATGCTCATAACAGATACAGAAATCAACTTGATAGTTTAAATTAACTCACAGTTCTTTTGATGAATGGAAACAGCTTGATGAGGTTTCTTTCAGCAAGACATTTATTTCAGGATGGTAATAAAAATCTCTACCGAAGATCAAATGTGCCAGTCATAGTCCATCAGTGGAAATAGATTCCAATTACCTGAGAGCAAATAATTGGGTGCATGTTTCTTACATTCGGACTCTATTACACCCTTCCTAACAATTTTATATATATTTTCCTTTTTTGATGTCCTAATACACATTATTATGTTAACCTTGAGCTAAGGGTAGCATGTTCAGACTTTTTATAATCCAGTCCTGCTACTCAAGCATACAAAGAAAAGTTTGGTGATGGATGCATGTATTTTCCTGTGAAAAGATATTAGCAGAAGTACATGGCAGAGCCACTTACCTACCAGGCTGTGCTATAGATGCCATATGTAACAGAACTTTACTGCATATGATCCTCCTCTTTGTAGCCTTTATATATATATATATATATATATATTAAAAAATAGGGCATTGCATCATCTGATGTGGTGAGGTTTTCATGTAGTCAATCTATAACAATGTCTAAGAAATAAGTTTGGGCCATAGGTAGCAGAAGCTTCCTATTACTCTGGGAAGTTTGCTTTGGAGCCAGATTCTTCTGACTTCCAAAATTTAAGGGAAGTGCTGCCTTTGTTGCTAGCTTCCCTTTAGTCAAGAATACGTTTCCTATTAGGAGGCCAGTTTCCTAAAGGATTATATTAAAACTTAAAAATATTCCTAGACATACTTTGAAGGAGTATATTTGAAACTTAAAAAACTCATTTTAGGTATTTAAAGTAGTGCTGTGAAATTTCCAGTTAGAACTTGTGCAATCCCAAGGGCATCTTTGGAATACAGTTTAGCATTAAATTAAGTGGCTAAAACCATGGAAAAAAATAGCACTGATATATCGGGTTTTACTGAAGAACAATAAGATATTTGCAAATGAAATTCTACTCTATATTGGAACAGAATGGCATATATAATGGTTGTAGCAGATATATTGGCCGATATATCAGCTGTATCATCTTATGTTTTCGATTTCTGAGTTCTTGAATTTCAATTTCAATTTTTCTAAAATGTTAAAATTTAAGACCATGTGATTTCATAATGGAAAATTCAGGCCGATATGGCAGTTACAACCGATATATAGTACACTTTGTGGAAGCTTCTTGTGTGCTTTCTTTTCTTTTTAATTTTTTTGAACACACACACACACTGCAACTATGGTTTTGATCATTTATCGAGTGAGCTTCACTTGTACTTCTACCCATTGACCAGATCCAAAAGTCGTATCTAGGATGTTCATTCAAATTCATGGATGGCCTGAATTACTTCTCATATGGCTTTTGGTGTTGTGACTTCCTCATGTTCTGTCTTGCCTGAAAATTCTTCCTAAATTCATTGTTATTCTGTGTTGTCTTATCCATAGCAATTAATATTTGGTGTTGTTCATGTGTTCTTTATACTCAAAACTGTTACAAGGAAGAATGTTAAATTTTTTTAGATTTATCTTCTCCTATTGCAACTTAGATTTGGTCAATAAACTCCTACTCCTATGTCTTACTATAGCCTTCAAAATCAAGCATATCCTACGTCATTTACTCTCTGCATTGATAACCATTATTTAGATCCAGATGGTGGAAATCTTAAAACTCATTTGCGTAGAAAGCTGGAACTAACATAGAAGTTGGTGATACATTTTCTTGAAATTGTCAACAAGAAGATAGAGTACAAAACTACAAATAGAATATGAAAGGTTATTGACTGTAACTGAAATGGCACGCTTGGAACATACTTATCCCTTAAAGACTAGGGATGATGCTTTCAAATTATTGCTGTTCCTTACATGCATCCACTGAATAACTGTGGAGCCTGAGCACGGCTTCACTCATAGTGGTTGTGAAAGATGCAAGAAAGATGATAAGGATATTAGCAAGCTAGTCAAATGAGTGAATGGAATGTGGCAGTTCTTCTTGAAATTTGTGTTTTCTCTTAAAGCAAGAGAATATTTTTCTCTAGAACTAGGAGAAAACACAAGTTCTGAGCAAAACTGCCCCATGGCATTCACACATTTGACTAGCTTGCTTGGTAGTCGTACCCAAGATGCAATTGCTTATCTGTTTTGTTGATTGTAGCAAAGAGTATGGAAAAACTTTTGCAATTGTCAGAGGCACAAATGGCCAATTGTTTTTCCTGCTTCTTGTTTTCACTTCACAAGACGTGGTTAACTCCACTGCCAATCACAGAGCATTCTCTGGTGTTATTGCACCAGTAAGACCATGGAAGATGTTATTACATAAGTTGATTGACTAATAACATTGAGCCATTCCTTCAACTAAAATGATGACCTTAAGCAATTTTTTCTTCTTCAGGATTTCTTTGTGTGTTTTGATCTTATTTGGTAGAATGTTGCATATGTAGGAGACTGCTTTCTTTCTATCCCAAGCCCTTTGCTATAAACAATTTTCATCACTTTATTTGTCCATGCTGACCCAATAATTTTTGTTTCATTACTTCTCATGTCAACAGCCCTGAAGCTTGTGCTGCTATCCTTTGGAAATCTGCCAAAGCTTCTCCAAAGGTCTGATCAAACAGCTTTCTCTTTAGGCTTATTTAAGTTAACTGCTTCATATAAAAGGGGCAGCCCCGTTGCACGAAGCTCCCGCCTATGCGGGGTCTGGGGAAGGGGCGGACCACATGGACCTAAAGTACACAGCCTTACCTTGCATTTTGCAAGAGGCTGTTTCCAAGCCCTGACCCCTTGACCTCAAGGTCATATGACGACAGCTTTTACCGTTGCGCCAAGGATCCCCTTCAAGTTAACTGCTTCATATATAAGTGCTATTTCCTTTGCAGGCGGCTGAGAAGTTGAAGATAACGGCTAAAGAATTGTGCAAGCTGAAAATTGCAGACGGCATCATTCCTGTAATATTCTTTACCTCCAGAATATTTATGGGGTTGTTGTTTTTTCTGAACAACGACACTGAGATACTTTCCATCTTCGTTCATTGACTTAATAGTTCCAAGCATCATGCTAAGTGGCATGCTTGGTCTCTTGCAAATATAGCCAAGTTACGGGACATAGGAATTGAAACAGGGTATTGACATAGTCTATAGAAGGATGTGGAAAAACTCAGAAGCTAATTAGCAAGCTTTGGACTTGTGCTGTATGTTGCCATTTGTTAGAACATGAATCTAACATGGTAAATTCCTACTGCAGCTCTCCTGCTTCTACCTTTATGATATCTAAGATGGGAACTAGACAGACCCTTCCAGCTGTATAAAACCAAAGGGTTAAGAGTTCAGAAATTTAAGCAGGCCTATGGTTATGCTAGAAGTGTCCAATGACATTCAATTCCCAGCACTTTTAATATGGTACAGCTGCTCTAGCTCCTTGCCTGCTTGCGGCCCTCTTTTTGTATTATCTTGGCAATATTTAAGTTGGGAGGCTAGAGAGACTGTCCAAGCTGTGGAAAATGAATAAAAGGCATTCATTTTCCAATCTCAACAATGTCAAAGAGAGTGGATGGGAAGTCATTGGAACATAAAATGACCTTTCCCACTGTAGAAGGCCATATCTGTTTGATGGTATGCACCTAATTCCTCCTCTTGTTCAGTCCATCAACTTCACTGTTCCCATGTTTCTACAAGATGATCTGTTTTTGCATTATTTGTTATCTATATCATTTGAAATCTAGATATTTTAATATATAAAAGGAAAAAGTAGGAATTCTATGTTCCTAGTGTATAACAAGCTTAGGTTTTGGCATTTCATCAATGTTATATTTTAGATTCTTTCCTATTATATTATACCAGTGTTCTTCCAAGAATACTGCTCTTTTCTCTGGAACCCACATTCTCTTTCCAGGTCTTGTCTTTTGCTACTAAAGAGTTTCTGTAGGTCTTCATTCTCTACTCTCTAACACGTGAATGCTTGCTTGTGCCCAATTGCTCATTTCCTTTGAGAACATCGTGGAAGTATCTAAGAATAACCACAGATCACAGTTCACCCTGTAGATCTTGGTTCCTTTAAGAGTGAAGTTGTGGAGGAGTACAATAATATGTGTTTGAAATGAACTTCTACTCCATAATAGTGCCGGGTACATGCAGCATAATAACAACAGTAAATACATCTGGTTAGACTATTCTATGCTGTAAGCCTCTACATCAGAGATGCATTCCAATTGACTTCCTCTGTCTGCGGAACTCATGACTGTATAATTGGGGATTATCTGCTTCTTCCAGCAAGAAAAAAACTCTAGCAACAGTTCTTGTATATATATTTGTAGGCCAAATGTTTCTTCTAATGAATTTCTACCCTTCTGTCAGGAACCTCTCGGTGGGGCACACACTGATGCATCTTGGACCTCACAACAGATAAAGATTGCAGTCATGGAAGCAATGACTGTATGCATCAGTTTGTAGTTTTGTACATGAAGAAATAATTATCGTGAAATTTCCTTGAAACTTATTTGCTGCTTCTACAGGAGCTCCGGGAAATGGACATACCAAATCTGCTTCAGCATCGTTATCTAAAGTTCCGCAGCATTGGTGGGTTTCAAGAAGGGATCCCACAAGATCCTATAAAGAAAATTAATATGAAGAAGGGAGATCAGCCGATCATTCGAAAGGCCAAGATTCCAGATGCGGAATTGGCAGATGAAGTTGAAAAACTGAAGCAGCAGGTTTTGAAGGCTAAAGAAGCATCATCTCCCATTCCTGAGTTGGATCTCAGTGAAATGATAGGCAAACTGAGAAAGGAAGTAGATCGTGAGTTTTTTGAGGCTGTCAAATTGATGGGCATGAGTGACACGCTTGAGATGCTGCGGAAGGAGGTTAAGATAGTCAATAATTCACAGGACCTTGATCCTGGTCTGAAGGAGAAAATTCAGAAATTTCTGCAGGATTTCAGTAAAGGTCTCTCGCACACTCCCTATGCCTCTAGCATTAGTTATAAGCTTGATATGTTGAAGGAAACAGCTAAAGCCAAGAAAATATTGGAGCAAGATGCCAAACTTGCATCACTAAAGCAGGAAATTAATAAGGGACTCAAAGAGGTTATGGACAGGTCGAACATGAAGTTGAGAATTGAGAAAATACAAGCAGAAATCGAAAGTGCTAGGATGTCAGGAGAAGAGAATCTTGGTAGTGAGTTGAAGGAGAAAATTTTGAAGCTGAAGAAAGAGATAGGACTAGAATTGGTTGATGTATTGAAGTCGTTGCATTTGAATGTTGAGCATGTGGCATCAAAAGTAGAGGCATCAAGAGGAAGTGATATTGATGAGCTGCCAGTGCTCTCACATTTAAAGGGCAAGGTTGAGGAATTGACTGATGAAATAAACAGCAAGATTAAAGATGTTATCAGTTCGACGGATCTGAAGAATAAGATAGAGACGCTGAAGTCAGAAGTGGCAAAGGCTGGAAAATCCCCTGATCCAGAGTCAACAGAAAGGATCGAGTCACTAAAGCAGGAGATCAAAAGGATCATTGTAGCTGCAATGGAATCTGAGGAGTTGATAGACAAACATGAAACACTGAGGCACGAGATTGCGACAGCCAGGGAATATTTGACAGATGAGTCTGAGGTTAGAGCCTTCTGAACTGAATGGCAGTTTGAGCCGGGAGGCTCTGAAAGAAGATGGTTCAAAGCATGACAAGTGCAGCTATGCTTGAGGTTAGTTTTCTCCTTTCTTTGAAGATGTGGAAGGTAGAGGAGATTTTCATTGTTGTAATAGTTCTGTTGTTATATTTAGTTCAAATTTGCATTTGTCATGCATCTACAGCACACGGAGAAAGGAACTTCATTGCAATAAACAAATGTCTGTTTGTTGCTTTTCCATTGAACCTGTCATTCAGAGTAGTTCTCTTGCATACTAGTAACTGGAGCTTCACTTTCAAGAAAACACCTCAAAGCACACGATCTCCTCAGATCCCTGGATAATAGTAGCTTCTTTTGAAGTACAGTCCAAACATAGATAAACGAATAGTAAAGTAGCTGTTCTACCCTTGTTGGATGTAGAGTGAACTATGTGAAATTTCAGTCAGTAATTTTACATTATGGACATCCAGGACTTCTTGTGTGGTGGCGCAAGAAGGCCCTCTCCCGTGCTAGGTCATGGGTTGGAGGTGCTCGTAGGTGTGTGTGTTCAAAGTTCAAAAAATAATAAAAATGAGCTCATTGCCTTCACTGTAGAATTTGTAAAACCTTTTGCCAGGGTCTTTGGTGAAAGGACTCACAGAGTTGATGGGATACCCATTCTTGAGTGACTCTGGAAATTTCCTTGTTATCTGTATGTATTTATGAATTTGTCCTTTTCCATGCAACTTTCTTTTCCATCCAATGCAGGTGAATTGTTAGAGGAAGGAGCAGGCAGCTATACTTGTGTCACAAAACTATCACGCTGTCCACTTGAACTCCCAGCTATCTTCAGCCAGAATTCTTGCGGGATTTACAGTTTACCAAGGGTTCCTTTTGAACGAACAAAGAGGCAGTCAGTTTTGCTGGTGATTTGCAATTGGGTTTTTCCTATTTGGTTTATTGATCCCACTTTAGCATTTGGGTGATTAGAATCATTTAGGCGCAGCAAAATCTCTATAAATCTTCAGAAATATGTACAGATTTCACGAGTGTTTGAGGTAGTTTAACCGCATGCTTCGGACATGTCAACTTTAAAACGTAAGTTAGCATTCCACAACAGTCTTCTCTGGTTGTATTGTTATATTCAGATTCCCATTATGGAGCAAATGGTGGTAAATACGCCCTCACAAGATCCACCACCCCTGTTGGATTTTATGTCTAATATCATGAGAGGGGTCTTTTTCTTTTCTTTCTTAAAGTTAGAGGCACACACCCATGCACAGCCTCAAACCCTGGTAGGAGAGAGTCTACTTGCCCAACTGCACTAGAAGGCTGTGGTGAGCATGAAATTTTTGAATCCATTTGATTGCTGCTGGCTTGATTGTTGTTGAGTTCTCCTGTGGCAGTGCACAGGGACTTAATGACAACTTACAGGGAGTTTTTAGAGGTTTGAAAAAGCAGCCAAATGTCACTAGGTTCATTGAGATCAATGGGGATTTTTGGCCTCTCTGAGTGGTACAGCAGTACCCCTAACATGGATTAGCGGTGGTACGCCTATTCCATCTCTGGAAAGTCTGTCTCAGTTAGCCAAGGGAACCTACTAGTGGCAAAAAAATAATATTTATTTAAAAGGGCTAGAAAGAGACATGTATCTCCTCTATGGAGTTAAGAGGGTGTCGTGTGACAGTCCATGTATATTTGCCCTTGGGGCTTATGAAAAAGTGGCCCTTAAGGTTTTGCCCTTTGGGGCTCATGAAAAGGTGACCCTTAAGGTTTTGCCCTTGGGCTCATGAAAAAGTGACCCTTAAGGTGGCCCCAAGGCAGCCACCTATAAAGTGCTTAATTGATGGGGAATACCTATTTATTTTAAATAAGAATATCAAATTTGGTGATACAGCGTTCATGATCTCAAGCCCATGCCATCATCAAAGAGAGGGGCCTCCTTATCCAACGAATAGCATGAAGATAAGTTGGCCAAGGTTGATTCTACATTACTAAGAATATCTTCACATGTCACTCCTTTCATGTGAGGAGAAAGATATCTTATTTTGGGATGTCATCTCACCTCTCTTTCCAAGTACAAAAAGGGTGAGGCTTCTTCAAAGGGGACATGCACTAAAATCTAGAGAACTCGCAAGAAAAATTTGTCCCAAGCCCACCAAAGATAGAAGCTAAAACATTTGAGGAGAAGAAGATGCCTCTTAAAAAAATGATAATCCTTTGGATCCTACATCGACCTGAGCCTGGAAAATTGTGGATTTCCTATGGTTGAACAAAGTGTCACGGGCTTAGACTTTTAGACTCCCGTGCGGCACTTAGTCTTGAAATGCGCTCAAGGCACCAAGGCTAAGTTCAACCTTCAATCCCCCAAACTCCCACTTGCTAAGGCTACACTCACTTACTCACTAATGCAATGAGAGGAACTCAAGAGAACTCAGAAAGGAATCCTCTCAATATATTGACCTTAACTGAGTTGAACTAGCTTGAGCTGAATACAAGCGAGAAGCTTACACCTATTTATACTTGCTCTCTCCTATCCACCTCTTCAATGGATGGTCTGGATTATTACAAATGTCAACCATCTAATGGTTGAGGACTACTCTAGACCTTTTTCTAGAAAACTCTACACTACTCTCTAACCTTTTCTCTCTCTAGATATTTACATGGAGACTTCCAAAACCCAAGCCTTCTAGAATCAGGCCATCTACTATGGGTCTTCAACAATGGGCTTAAGTCCCTTAAGCCAAGTTTACGCTCTAAGGAAGCCTTCCCTAGAGCCTTCAAGCATTGGTCACGGGCTTTGCAATGTAAGTCTGTGACCTTCTCTCCCACCTGATAACGTCGACTCATCTTCTTCCATGTTGCAAGCTTCGACCTGTGGCATGTCTCATGTGGCCTTGTAATCCTTCCATGACGCCGTGGCTTACTCCTCTCCTTGCACATTTGCATCCTATCATGCTTGTGCACCTTGGGGAGCGCTTTTGTCTTCTCCATGGTGTGTGCATCCCTGCACACTTGTGCACCGCGGTAAATATAAATGTAGTTGCCCCTCTTGCGCCCTTGCATTGCTGCACTACACTGTTGTGCCTCCTGCACCTTAGTGTGGCAGCTACTAGCCACTATGCTTCTTGCACTTTGCTTGGATTCGCCCTTCTTGGAGTCCTCTCCCTGTGGCACACTCCCCTTTGTGCCAACAATGGTGTCAACACCCTTATTGATCACCGCTTCCCTCTGGGACTCACTAGGTCCAAGCAACATCCCAGCACCTAGGCCTGCTAAGCCTATCTGTATTGATTGAGTTGCATCCTCTAACTCTTTCTCCTCTTCCTTGTGTAATGTTAGGTTGTGTAAGACCTTCGTCGTTGGGCAATCTCGCATGAGATGAGGTCCGTCACAAAAATAGCATGGTCTTAATAGGGTCGTAACCTTCCATTGACTAGCATAGCTCATTGTATTTAAAACGCTAACCTCAAGTGCTCTATGAAGGCTTACCTTCCTTATGGAGTGCAATCCATCATCCCCCTCGCCCTTAAACTCTTTTGCCACAGCTTCAAGGGACCCAAACCTTAAGTGCACTTCTTCTAGCCGAGTGGAGATGCCACACACAATTGCCTTAATCTTCGTAAACCTTCACTGCTAACCTTGCTTTGAAACTAACTTTGCTCAATCTGGCTTAGCTACCAACCCTATCGAACCTGCTTTGATACCATTTGTCAAAGGCTTAGACTTTTAGACTCCCGTGCGGCACTTAGTCTTAAAATGCACTCATGGCACCAAGGCTAAGTTCAGCCTTCAATCCTCCGAATTCCCACTTACTAGGGCTACACTCACTCACCCACTAATGCAATGAGAGGAACTTAAGAGAACTCAGAAAGGAATTCTCCCAATGTATTGACCTTAACTGAGTTGAACTAACCTAAGCTGATTACAAGTGAGAAGCTTACACCTATTTATACTTGCTCTCTCCCATCCACCTCCTCAATGGATGGTCTGGATTATTACAAATGCCAACCATCTAACAGTTGAAGACTACTCTAGACCTCTCTCTAGAAAACTCTACACTACTCTCTAACCTTCTCTCTCTCTAGACATTTACATGGAGACTTCCAGAACCCAGGCCTTCTAAAATCAGGTCATCTACTATGAGTCTTCAACAAAGGGCTTAAGTCCCTTCGGCCAAGTCCACGCTCTAAAGAAGCCTTCCCTAGAGCCTGCAAGCTTTGGTCACAGGCTTTGCAATGTAAATCCGTGACAAAAGGCTTCATTTGTACTAGCTTAGAAATAAACGCAGGCTACACAGAATCTCTTGCAAGTAGGGGTTTGGGTTCAGGCAAGGAAACTGTAGTTCCAAACAAGTACTCCTCTGCCTGGCTAAATGGTTGAAGTAATACCCTTGGCTTTACTACTCTTTCTGGAAGCTGGGTGACACAATGGCTGCTTGGGGTCTTGTCTCCGGCTAATATGCTGCAATTTAACAGTCAACCGGATGAATGAATGATCATTAAGCTAGTAGATTGCAGTTGTAGATTATTAAAAGAAGGAGAGCCTTGGCACAACAGTAAAGTTGTCGTCATGTAACCTTGAGATTATAAGTTCAAGACATAGAAACATTCTCTTGCAAAAGTACAAATTAAGGCTATGTACCATAAACCCTTATAGTTTACCCCTTAGGCCCCGCATATGCAAGAACTTCTTGCAGCAGGGCTGCCCTCCTTCCAAGCAGCAAAGAATAGTAAATCCAGACAGTTTTGACGAAATAGGGCCTGCCTCTTTTGGCTGATTATATTTACATCCTCTTACAATTTAAGTTTGCAACGTTTAAGATTGCTGAGGTTCCCTTGTTGCCTAATGTCTTAAGCTTGAACCCACATTTTAATTACATCGGTTTTACTTTAAACTTTTTGCATTTTGCATCTTTTACTCAACCAACAGTTTACAGAATATTAGGAAAAATACTTTTTACCAACAGATATTTCTCACCTATAGTATAAAAAATACTTAATGGTGTTAGTAGTTCTTGAGATGCAATGAGCCAACATGAGATGAGATGATATGAAATCTAGTTTAATGTGACTTAGCCTGGCTTGAGATAACCAAACCTGAAACGAGATAAGTAAGATGACTGAAAATTTAACTTAACTATGAGTTAAGATAAGATGATTTTCTTCTCAACTCGTCTCGAGCATCACTAATAGTGAGATGAGAATATATTATTTCATCTTATCTCAAGCACCACTAAGATTTATATTCTCGCTTTGCCTCTAGTTTCTATTTCTATTAAAAAAAGTAAAGAATATTTTCATATTCAATGTAATTGAAATTAATTGAAGTAATATGAATATTCACAAAAAAAAGAATAAAAAATAGTTTACATTATCTCATATCATGCTGGTAATACTAAATTATATTCTGCATTTTTTGCGTTATTCAAATTCTCCGCGGCTAAAATCCGCGTGTCTGCATTTTGAATTGTGACAAACATTTTAGCTGTGGACGTTCTTTGTGTTAACAAATATGTTTAGTTCTTTGTGTTAACAAATATGTTTAAGTTCTAATTATGCTTCAACATAGTGTTAGTGGTTCTTGAGATGAGATGAGCCAACATGATATGAGATCTAGCTTGAGATAACTTAACATGACCAAAATAATTATAAGACAAAGAAAGATGCCACACAATTCAACTAAACTAGAGTTAAGATAAATTGATTTTTATCTCAACTCGTCTCAAGCACCACTAAAAATGAGACGAGGAGATACTATTTCATCTCATCTCAAGCGCCACTAAAAGTGATATAATTCATATCATCTCGTATCAAGTTTTAAATATTAAATTATATTTTATATTTTTTGCATTTTTTGAATTCTCTACCGCATTAACCCATAAATCTAGTCGTTTTTGCAAAATTCTCGTGTCCGCATTTTGAGTTTTGACAGAAACAGTTTAGTTGTCGTCATTTGACTTCAAGGTCACGGGTTCAAGGTGTGGAATGAGTCTCTTACAAAAATGCAAGGTAAGACTGCTTATTTTAGGCCATTGTAACCCTCCCCTTCCCTGGACCCTGCATAGGTAGGAGCTTCGTGCACTAGAGCTGTCCTTATAAAAACAATTTAGTTGTAGAAATTACTTGTGTTAACAAATATATTTAAGTTTTATCTGCGCTTACGTTCTAATTACTACAGTGAATCATTCCACGAGAGAAGGAAGGATTGTGATTGAACCGAATTATTGAAGAACCGGCCCCACATCCCGATATTTCTGTTGGAGAAACTACCAGCGCCGCTCCGTCCCGGTACGAGTCTTCAATTTAGACTGGCCCAAGTGTCCAACCACCACGCGAAAACTCCACCGTCCTTTCATGTCAGGATCTCTGAAATCCAAGGCTCTCGTACGGTTGCTGGCGTGGTTTGGATAAGGTTCGCAGATTTTTATCAGGAAAAAAGTGGCAACCAGCAAACGAAAGTCCAAAAAATCTCCAACGGCGACCTCTATATATGTCCCATCTCCCACCTCTCTCCACCGGCAACCCAAAATCCCCAGAAATGGCGAGACCCAACAGAAGCGATGTTCATCTTTCTTCCGATGAAGCGGCAAGAATTGCCGGAGAAACGCAAGAGTATTTCGACGGAATCGCTCCGAAGCGGCATACCAAGCCGTCCAGGAGCGATCATTCTGCCCAGTACAAGGATGCTCTTGACAGTTGCGATCAGAATCCAACCCAGGAATTCACCAAGTTTCAAGATCTGGAAACTCACACCGAGGTGATCATTTTCTTCTCTTCCTTGCATTTGGAGTTTTATGCAGGGGGATTTTATTCCCTTTGCTGATTCGAACTTGGGTCCAAGTACAAGATGGGCCCATTTTTGGTCATCCGAACCGTTCATCTTCTAGATCCCGCGTTGGATAGACCACAAAAAAGACATCATCCACGGCATGTCTTACCATCCGTTTTGAAGGAAAAAGAGCGGTTAGGATCACACGATGGATGAGAATTTTGTGATGTGACCTATCCAGGGATAGTTAGAAGATGAATGGTTAATGGTTGGGATCGCCCACAAGGTAGGTCCCACGAGTCAAATCGGATGGCCTAGGTCGCGTAGATCATCTCTTTCGTTTATTGCACCAGGTTGGCTTGTAAATGACAGATTTACCACTTGTTTATTCGGCTTCTCTAGAGTTGTATCTTTGTAGATATTGCATACTTTGATGGGTATATCCGTCACTCGATTCTGCTGCTGATTTTCATGTTCAGAAACTAATCTACGCCGGAAGTGAAGCTCCGGAAGAATTCACGGAGACAGAGTACTACAAAGACCTCAACGACCTGGATAAGCAACACCACACGGTATATGCTTTATGCTTCCACAACCACCTCAAATATATTGTGGAAATTGCATTTATATTTTCGCAGAGTAAGATCTCAGTGGGACCCACTTTTCAATGATCGTAGCCGTTGATTTTGTTGTCTGTGCTGTTTATGGATAAGATATCTAAGTGATGATCATAAGCCCTTGATCTTTCATCTTGAACGCCGGAAATAAGAGACCCTAACATTACCAGATGGGTTGTAATTTTAGAGCAGGGCTTAGAATATAGACGGCTTGGATCATTGAAAAATGTGGGCCTTACTCGTACTTTCGCCTGCTTTTGGTTTCCATGTGCATGCACCATGAAACACCTTTTTTTTTTCTTTTTTATTTTTTGTAATCAGCAACCCCCAAGCATGATCCAACGGTTGTTATCAAATGATTCTCCAAAGTCTATCCCACGAAGGGCCAGATTGTCAAAGCTTGTATAATCTAGTTTACGGGAGTGTGCCGGATTAATCCCAGATCATATAAGCCTTGCCAATCCGACCCGGAAGAGAGTGCGAGATCATCCAATCGAGTTGCCTCAACTAACGCTATCGAACGGTTGTTATTGAATAATTGACGATTTTGTTTCCAAATCTTTGTTGGTCCAGACAGGTACGGGGTTCATCAAGACGGAGAATGCAAATGGCAGCAGCTTTGCCTTGGCGTCGGATTCCGATGTTTCTGGCTGCCATGCCTCTTGCCAGGGAAACCCTGCAACGAACGAATGGACTCCGGCCGCTAATAGCGTAAGTGGTGCCAAGTTTTGTCTGGTTTAATGGCCTGGTAACTGTAAATTTTGCGAGTTTCTAGCAAATTTCCAAGTGTTGGTCTCCTTGTTGCAGACAATTCCTGTTTCTGACAAGCCTCCCAGGAGCGACAACTGAAAAGCCGGATTGATCTTTGGCCTTGGATCTTCAGAGCCTGATGGATGCCTCCTGTGGTTAGAAGTGAATCCAGCAGTTAGCCATCTCTTTTGCATGTAATTAAGCGGCGTTAGGTAGCAGCAAAGTGTAGACAGTTGGGATAATAAGCTCTAGTTTGCAGTTAGCGTGTGTTCTTCTACTTAGCTAAGCTTGTAATTTGCATTTGCATCCTTGTATTAGGCTACATAAGGGGAGCCTTGGCGCAACAGTAAAAGTTGGCGTCGTATGACCTTGAGTTTACAGGTTCAAAGCGTGAAAACAGCTTGTTACAAAATTCAAGATAAGGTTATGTACTTTAGGCCCTTGTGGTCCGCCTCTTCCCTGGACTCGGCATAGGCAGGACCTTAGTGCACCAGCCTGCCCTGTTTTTAATCCCTGTATTAGTCTGCATGTGTTGACAATGTAATTATGCAATCTCATGTTGATTCCATAATTGTGGTGATCCAAGCAATAAAATTAGGCAAATATTGGCAGAAATTTGGGAAAATTACACTATTAATTTCAATTTAAGTTTCTAGTTCTGGTTTTTATTTTGATTAAGGGGAAGGCCTAAAAGAACATGGATAGAAGTAGCGAGAAAAGATTGAAAAACTTGAGACTAAATGAAGTCACAATACTTAATAAAAGGGAATAGAGCAATAAGATTAAGTTCCTAATTTGATTTTTATCTAGATCAAAGGGGAAGGCCCAAAAGAAATGAATAGAAGTGGTGAGAAAATATTTAAAAACTTTGAGCCTAAATTGGGTCACGGGGAACAGAGCAACAAGATTTATATTGGCCGACTTGTAATTGAGGTTAGATCTTGATGATGAAATTTGCTTTTATTTGGTTTATTTATGTATAATTTTGCATTGATTTAAAAAAAACATAAATTTTGAACTATTTTGGGAATAAGGCGCCCCATAAAAAAATGGAGATTTCTTCCATGAATTTTCAATTATTTTGAGAGTTTTGTAACGATTATCCAAACCGTTTATCTTTAGTAACATCTTGGATGAATCATGCATGGTAGACGGGAGAACATAAATCTTCTCCGTTAGATGAACTTGACAACTATAATCTTGGATAAGTGAGAAATTGACTAGTAATACTAACAAAATGACAGGGGTACGGTCTTAACCGAGGATGATGGGGTGAAGATCTTCCAACAAGAATGCTGGACGTTGATTAAGATCATCCAAAGTGAAGAATTTTGAGTAATTCATGTTTGCATCTTTGATGGAAACCAGAAGATGAACATTTCAATCTTTAAGCGTCTGGCCCCACGTATGTGATTTTCTTTTTGAATACCAGTGAAGAATTACAGGGCAAAGAAGGGGAGTCTTGACACAACGGTAAAAGTTGTCATCATGTGACTTTGAGGTCACGGGTTTAATGCATGGAAACAGCGGCTTGCAAAAATTTAAGGTAAGGCTACTTACTATAGTGGTCCTCCCCTTCCCTGGACCCCACATAGGTGGGAGCTTGGTGCATCGGGCTGCCCCTTTTAACTAACCAAGAATCATGTAAGAACCCATTGTCCCATGTACCAACATCCATGAGGAGTGCATTTATCTAGCACTATAGGATGGTTTACTTTTACACATTTAAACCTATCTTGATTGATCAAACCCGTTCATTTAATTTTTCTGACTCTAGATAACTCATCATCAAGGCCTTATCCTAATTAGGGGTTGGCTACATGAATCTTGTTCCTCCATTCCTCTCTATTAAGTATCATGGCTTCATTTAGTCTCAAAGTTTTTAAATCTTTTCTTACCACTTCTATCTACGTTCTTTTGGGCCTTCCCCTTGTCCTTTTAAAACCCTCTACTTGTATTGCGTTACTCCTTATAATTGTTGCCATTTTTGGTCTCCTTTGAACATGTCCAAATCATCTAAGTATAATCTCCCTCATCTTGTTACCTATTGGTACTACTTCTAAGTTTCCTCATATGTTTTCATTCCTAATTCTATCCTTTCTTGTCTTGCTACTCATCCATTTTGACATCCTCATTTTTCCGACTCTCATCTTATTAACATGATGTTCCTTAACTGCCTAACACTCTGATCCATAAAGCATGGCCGGATGGTCATCCAATAGAATTTTTCTTTTAGCTTAAGTGACACGTGTTGATCACACAAAACTCCAGATGCACATCTCCATTTGTTCCAACCCGCTGGGATTCTTTAGCTAACATCCCTCTCAATCTCTCATGAATCATTGATTCTAAATGCCGAAAGTGGTCTTTTACTGGGACTTCTTGGTTATCAATCTTAACTGGTATTCCACTCCTACTCCTCTCTTTGCTTAAATTGCATTCCATATATTCTGCCTTAGTTCAGCTCATTTTAAATTCTTTAGATTCTAGTGCTTCTCTTCATAACTCTAGCTTTGTGTTTATACCTTTTTTGTCTCATCAAGTAAGACTATATCATCTACAAATAGCATGCACCATCAAATCTCCTTGTGCAAATGTTTTGTCAACTCATCTACAACAAACCTGAAAAGGTATGGGCTCAATGCCGATCATTGGTGCAATCCTGTAGTGACAGGAAAATTACTAGTCTCACCACTAGTGATCTTAACATTTGTTACCGTTCCTTCATATATATCTTTAATTATGTCTATATACCATTGCGAAACCCCTTTCTCCCCCAACACCCTCTATATTAACTCTCTAGAGACTCTATCATAAGCTTTCTCTAAATTGATAAAGACTATGTAGAGGTTTTTCCTCTACTCTATATATTTCTCTATCAATTGTCTTAATAAGAAAATAGCTCTCATGGTATACCTCACAGGCATAAAACCAAAATGGTTCTCTGATAAACTTGCATGTCGTAGCCTCTTCTCAATCACTCGTTCAAAAATTTTCATAGCGTGGCTCATAAGTTTGATCCCTCAATAATTAGTGCAGCTTTGTATATCTCTTTTATTCTTATAAATTGGTACAATAAAGCTTTTCCTCTATACATCCAATATTTTCTTTGATTTTATAATCTTGTTAAACAATTTTGTCAATCAAACTGCTTAAGTATCTCCCATATGGTTCCAAACCTCTATTGGTATGCCATCGAGCTCATGGCCTTTCCTGATTTCATCTTTTTCAAGGCCTCTTTTACTTCAAGTATTTTAATCCTACGTTCATATCTATAATGTTCAATGTTATTTAGGTTTACAGTATTTTCAATTCCTATATTCTCAGAGCCATTGTCATTTAACAATTTTTAAAAATAAGTTTCTTACCTTTGTTTGATCTCGTCATCTTTGGCTAGTACCCTTTAATCATCACTTCTAATGAACCTAACATGATCTAAGTCCTTACCGTTTACTAGTTTAAAGATATCTTTCTCGTCTTCTCTTGATCCTAGCATATTATAGAGGTCATCATATGTCTTAAGTTTAACCTTACTATTCTCTTAGCAAACTTTTTAACATTTTTAGAATGTTCGTAGTTTTTATTATTTCTAGTCTTCTACCATGTTAAATACACTCGTTTTTCTTTAATAACTTTTTGTACTATTTTACTTTACTACCATGTTTCCTTTATTAATTGTCTTTTACCTTTAGATACTCTTAAAATATCTTTTACCACTTTTTAATGGACTAAGCCATAGTAGTCCACATGGTACTTACTTCTATTTCATAGTTCCAGTTTTCTTCTACCATCAATTTATTTGTGAATGAAGTTATTCTCTCCTTTTAAGTTCCACCACTTAGTGTTTGGATGTCTATTTAATTCATTTCCTTTCTTCCACCTCTTAATATAGATGTCTATAATCATTAACCTATATTGTGAGGTTAAACTCTCACTGGGTATCACCTTACAATCCTTACACATTAATCTTTCAATATTCTCAAGTAGAAAAAAGTCTATTTAACTTTTATTAAGTCCACTTTTAAAGGTTATTAAGTGTTCATCCCTCTTCTTAAATAATGTATTTGCAATTGCTAGGTTATATGACAAAGCAAAATTGAGAATAGTTTTCCTCATCTCATTTTGTTCTCTTATACTATAACCTCCATGTATCTTATAATATTATTCATTTTCTTTTCCTATATGGCCATTTAAGTTTGCTCCTATAAATATCTCCTCAATATTGGAAATTTCTTATACGACTCCCTCCATATCTTCCCAAAATGGTCTCTTGATTATGTCTTTTAACCTTACTTGTGGTGCTATACACTTATAACATTTGTAATCTGTATTATAGAATAAGTTTTATTATTATAATTCTATCACGGATTCTTTTAACGTCCATAGCTTTATCTTTTAATTCTTAATCTAGTATTATTCTTATGCCATTTTTATTATTATCATTTCTACATAGTAGAGTTTATACTCAGCAATGTTAACTCTCTTACATTTCATTGTATCTACTAACTTCAAACTCTTACATGTTAAAGTTCCTATATTCCATGTGGCGATACAAATTTTATGCTCTTGAGATATTCTATTTACTCGCACACTTCTCAACTTCCATGTCATGAACCCATGCCCACTTTTCACTGCACCTAGGTTCTGATGCAGCGCGTCACTTTGGAATGGACGCTCTAGCAACCCTTGCTCATTTTCCACTACACCTAGGATCTGATGTAGTGCTTCGCTTCTAAGGGAATGCCCTAACAACCCTTGCCTATTTTTCACCGCACTCGAGATCCGATGTAGCACGCCGCTTATAAGAGACGGCCTAGCTTGAGAGAATATCAATTTTTTATTCATATCATGTTAAGGTTGCCATACTTTTAAGAAGCTGGAGATAATTTTTATTTCTTACTTACAAACTAATATACAAATACATAATTATTTGCAAGTAGGAAAAAAAATAAAAACTATCTTCAACCTCTTCTATGCTAGTTAGCACCTACGCATTTTTATCTGGGTTTGGGATCGGCATCCGCAGAGTTGACTCTAGATAACTAGTGATCCTAAAAGATTGTAGATTGAGTGAATCTGTAATCTAAAAAAGTATACTTTAAGTCATATAGATGTAGAAATGCTATTTAAAAATAAAGAATAATCTAAGGGAGGCAAAATACGACATAACATAATAACATGACTCGAACTCGACACGGATTTAGCAAGTTAGTTGTGTCGTGTTCGAGTCAATCCATGTTGACCTGCCTAACTCACGACATGTTAACCCGTCATGTTGACTTGTCTAATTTGCGACATGTTAACCTATCGTATTGACTCATCTGACTTGTGACCCATTTACATAATCGTGTTACATAAGTTATGTCATGTCCACTCATTTAATAAACGAATCGTGCTCAAGTCACGAGTTCTTAATACAATTATTAATAGTGTAGTGTCTGTGTCGACCCGTACACACTAATAGGTCAATCTTGACACAACTCAAACGCGACCCACCAATACAATATGTCACCCCTAGAATAATCCATAATCATAGGTAAATAAGCATACTTTATGGATGTTAGAATCTTCTAATCATGACTTGATCGCCCTTCCATGAAGACTTCTAGTTGTAAGGATAAGTGGTATTTTGTAATAATAGTCCGAGAAGCTAGGCTTGGGATGCGTCTCCTCTGACATTTGAAATTTTTTCTTTTTACAATAAAGAATTATGAAGTAAACTACTTAGAACATATATCCTAATTTCTAAATCTACTTAAAATCTACATAGAAAGGGGGACAGTGCAACATGGAAGCTCTGCTATTTGTCCATGAAAAGTTGCAAAGGACCTTAGGAAAGACCGATCCCTTAACGTTCGTAAAACAAAAATCATCAAGACATAGCTAGAATTCCACTATAAGATTTAAGTTAAAGAGAAAAACAAATAACCTGACGATTTCTTCTTCAATCATTCTCCGATAATTACAACTCCAAATATCAATAAACAAAGGGAAAAACTGCCTTCCTCGACTGAGGAAACTCCTCCCCAAACTTCTCAATGTACCACCTCCGGTGTCCCCTAGCCCGCGGCACCAGATTTGCGCAAGTATACAGGAAAAACGCCAACCCTGCCCAAGACCACGTCATCACAGCCCACCCAAACCATTCCAGCATCTCCCCAAAATAATTCGGGCAGCTCACCAATTCAAATAGCCCGCCCTTGGGTAACTTATAACCCCCGCCCCCTTCTTTCAACTTAATCAGCTTCCTATCCGACCATACATTCACTGCCATCCCGCTTAGGAAAAACAGCATCCCCAACCAAAACCACCAGTCAAAACCGCTAAAATCCGCGTAGTGGGAAAGCCAGCGGGACTGAAGATAGGCATTGAGTAGATTGAAGAGGAAGGCCAAAAGGGCGATGGAAGCCGGGAAACCGCTGCCGGATTTCTGGGCGGCCTTGGGGAGGTACAGTGGGTAGATGCAGGTGCGGTGGAAGTAGTGGAAGAGGTAGAAGCAGATTAGGGTTAGGGCTTGTAGGTGGGCCCGGTTTTTACCCAAGGCGAAGATGACGAGTGTCAGCCAGAGAGTGGGGCTTTCCATGAGAAACCAGGCCAGTGGGGCCGGGAGAGATGGTCCCCACCCGGAGCGGAAGTGCTTGCCGTAAGGCGCTGGGATGAATTGGAGAGAGATGTAGGTGAGAGGCGTTATGATGTAGAATAAAAGGAGGCAGAAGGTGAACAGAGATTGATCTGGAGAAGAAATTAGTGGGTCCATGGAGATTGATTTCGCAGACAAGGTTTTCCTCTCTGGGTATTGGATTCTCTGACGAGGAGGAGGTTTGGTGGAGTGGGGGAGAAGAAGAGGAAATGCAAGTATCCAAGGAATGATGGAAATGCGGTGGGGTATTAATAGTGGCTACTCCTCGGTGCGAAAACTGGAAAAGTATGTGAAAAGCAGTGTAATGCTTGCCTGACCCCATTGTGAATTTAGTGGGCACGTTTGGGGACTCCTTGTTGGTGCGTTCATCTCACTGCCACCTAAGTTTTCCGAAAGACAGAAAAATTAAATTATATGTTATGGGTAATTCTGGCTTTTAAGAAATTACGCATTGTTTACAAAGCACTTTGTTACACATGTATTTTAAAATATATTTAAATGATTTTTAATCTATAAAATATCTAAATATGCAGCAACAAGTTAGATTATTGAACGATAGGCTCTAAAATTTAATCCGCCCCATCTTCTTCTTGATAACTAAACCTAAAGCAGCTTTAGCATCTTCAAATACTTGTGCACACAATAAGAGACAAGGACGTAGTTTGACCAAACTTGACGTCGATAAGAGAGGAGAATTCTGCTATCATCTTATCATATTACATAAGAAAGGAGGAGGAGAAAGCTAAAAGCTTCTTCCAACCCTCTCTACGTTTAATCTCTCATTTGCTCACAAATACCAACCCTAACATTACAGGATGCTCACTCACATGATTATGAACCATACGTTGGTTCACTCCAACACCCTCTTCACATTCGTTCTATCTATGTAGGCAATATTGTCTGACGGTGGCTGTTTTCTGCTTTGACAAAAGGAGCTCTCGTAGCTATTTGTCTTGGGAAGGGTTGAAAACGTATAACCCAGTTTAATTTCTTAACTTTTTTAATATTTAAAATACATGGCAAGAAGGCGAGCCTTGGCTTAATAGTTGCGTTGTCTGTCATGTATGTGCTTTGAGATGAAGGAGTTCAAGGGAAAAAATAATCTCTTACAAAAATACAAAGTAAAGTTGCGTATTATAGACTCTTTATACGCATGTAGGAGCTTAGTGCACCTAAGCTGTCTTTCATTAAAAATATATGGCAAGTCAACTCACCAGCATGTCAAGTGAAAACCACATGATATGAAATGCTAATGAGAAAATAGACTCCATCTATATTTTTAAGGGATTTTTGCCGATTTGCCACTGCGTTTTTGCTAAAATATCCATACACTTTAATATTTTGCGGATTTGTCATTACATTTTTCAAAACTTTGCCAAAATGCCATTTTGCTAGCGTTCCACCGTTATATTTTATAAAATGGCAAAAATACCCCCTTGTCTCCCTGTTTAGACACTACGCTGAAAAAAGACCAACGATTGTTGAAGAAGAACGACGGACTGTGAGGGTTCTGCCCACGATTGTGGAAGAAGAACGACGGACTGAGGGTTCTGCCCAGGCTCCGCAATTGCTCCGACTAGGTATGTCGCTGCAGATATTCACTCGTTCCATCAAAGTCAACTCCGACGAGCAAGAACTTTGTGTCTGTGGGTGGAGATTTCTCTCTAGGCTCCCATTAGCCAAAAATGGAAGAACCAAAGCCTTGAAGTATGGCAGACTGCAGGCCCTTATGATTCTCATCAGATTCCTGAGCCGAATTCGCGTCAAAATCTGGAATTCTCTACTAAAGCTCTTTGTCGAATTTCCAATTTGCAACAGCAGAGCTTTCACAGCGACTACGGTACCATCTTGCAACACTCCTTTGTAGACACGTCTGAAGTTGCCAGTTTGATTCAGCAGTTCCTTCTTGAATTTCATCTTAATGGAGTTGGTATGCAGGGTTTTGTATCAATAGCAGAGTTTGACACAAAAGATAGAGCTCGAAGGCTACCAATCAAAGGTGTCATTCGCAGGGCATTATACTTTCTGGGCGGTTCCACTCTTATGGTCTCTCATCTACCCAGGGATTCTGGAATTCTAGTTCTCTCTCCCAAACATGCAGAACCACACTTCTTGAGAGTTCATACCGAATCACCTTCATCTGGTTCCTTTGAAACTCCAAATTTGGTGAAAGTGAGGGAATGCTTGATTACTCCTAAGATTGATAGTTCTAAGGAAGATGATGTATTGAACAATTGTAAGATAATTTACTAAAGGCATCATTTTACAATTACATCTTTGATCAAGGAAACTTGGATGCAACGATGATAACCAATTCCTGTAGCTTCTACAAGATCTCTATAAGTGACTCTTGGGTGACTTGATTTTAAAACCAAAGGTGAATTCTTTAAATTCCCATTTGCCCTCCTAAAGTCTGATCTTTTGATCATTCTTGTGAAAACCCCAATTTTTTTGAAACTATTTAGAATTAATTAGAATTTTTACGAAAATTGAGGTTAAATATTATATTTAATATAATATTAATTTTTAGAAAAAGAATTAGGTCTTGAAATATAGATATTTGAAATCATTCATGAAAAACTAGTCAGAATAATTGTAAGTAAACTAAAATCTAAGCTCGAGTAAAAAATTCCTATTTTTCATAATTTGTGTGAATTTACATTTACTCATAAGGATAAAATGGTCATTTTACTTTTGTATGGGGTCCACAAAAGTTAGATGAGCTGGTGGATAGCCAGCTTAAGAAATATTAATGATGAGGGATAAACATGATGAGGAACATGCTTTTAATTTTATAAGAAAAGTAGAAAATCGTTTAAAATAAAAAATAATTAAAATTTTAATTAAAAGAATGCAAAAATAACTCTATAAATACCTTTCCTACAGGCTATACGAAATTGCACAAACTCTCTAGACTCTCCCCCTCTTTCTCTCCCTCTTTCCTTCTCTTTCTCTCTTCTTTCCTTTTTGTTTCTTTTTTCTCTCTTTTCTTTTCTCTCTCTTCCCTTTACAGCTGCAGAGCACGTCTACAGATGCACTTGAGGGGAATATTCCCCCATATCTATCTGACATGTCCATAGACGTGTCATCCCCGACAAACCTAGGGTTTCACCGTAGGTACTGTTTTTCAATTAGGCGTCAGATTTCCGCCGTTGAAATCATGATGTGAACCGTTCATCCTATTTAGAATTTCCCAATCTTCAAAAGCCCTATAATTTTATAATGATCAAAGACTTATTCATCGGTGAAATCATTGAAAAATAGTAAGTTCGGCGACTTATATTTTTCGGCGTGAATCTCCCTTTTTCGGCCATATTTTTTTATTATGGACACTACAAGTAAATACCCCTCATCCCCCTTTAGCTATTCTGGTAGGTTTCAATGTATAAAGATCATCGGACTGGAAATTTTTGGCAAGATTTTCTCGGTGAATCCAATACTAATGAACCAGGTGGAAAACACCTATCAAACGTAAAATTTTAAAGATTTTGAGTCATTGGATGGGTTCAGAGGGTCCCAACACCCCAGGGGATAAAATATGAGATGTTGGATTGTTCAAATTTGGGAGATTTGGGGAAAAGCTGATCTGATAGTCCAGATTGAACCATCTCGGCTATCTGAGGTCACCCCTCCCTGTACACCAGCTATCACCGGTGGAATGCAACGAGAGCGAGTCGCTGATTGATCCATCGATTTGTGAACCCAGATTGAAATTGGGCCATTGTTTTGATTTGAAATCTTAAAAATGCAATTCAAAGCTCATTTTAACTCCAAATCAAGATATATATATATATATATATATATATATATATATATATAAAGCTCTGGATTCCTAGTGAAGAATAGAATCTAATGGAAACATAAAATTTTGGTTTTATTGACTATTAAATTTTGTAAATTACAAAAAGAGAGACTAATTCCCAAGATCAATCTAATCTAACATGATCAGACATTGGATTTCTGATTCATCAGTGATCTAGTGATGAGGGAACAAGGAATCACGAGTTAGATGTGACTGATCTAGGATGAATTAAGAAATTTAACCTTGTGACACACTGGGTTTTCACAAAATCTTTTTCTAATATACATAAATTAATAGTAAAAAAGTTTTATGATTGCAAAATAGGCAAGATCCCTGAAATAACTCAAATAATTAAAAAAAAAATTACGCGGCATCAAGGAAAATGCCCAATAAAGAAAATCCCGAGGGTCATTTACACCCCAAAACCGAGATGCTATACCAAATTTCTTTTAGACACACTGAGCATGCTCAAATACAAAACTATGAGAAATCATGCAAACAACAAGAGACCATGATAATAAAAGTGCTAAAGCTCTAGGGTCCATCCAAGATCACCACATCATCCATGTGTGAGTGTATGCACACTATACAGTAGTATGGGTCTAACATATCACATATACAATATCCAGATAAAGTACCCAAAGTCTGATACCAGCCTCAAGAGGACACTACTGTCTTCGACGACAAAAAGTATGGGGTCCTCAGCTCCGCATCCAAGTCCACGCTAATCCACCTTCTTCCCTTTTTGATTATCGCGCTCCAACTCTAAGGCATTGCAAGACAAAGCAATGCCTCAGCAAGCCATGCTTGTGTAGGTGGTATACATTCAAAGTAAACTCAATAAAATCACATGGCACAAGGCATAAAAATTGTGAGATGATCAAACATATATATAAAGCCTTAAATTACACGAGGAAGGGCATACCAAGTCCATGAAATAAATAAGGTATTATCAATCATGATATCAGGACATGCACAATCCGAGAAAATCTAAAAACATATGAATGCATGTCAAAAGTATCAAACATCATACACAGTCAAGCCCTATGAGTGTCTCAAGTACACTCACGACAATGTGGGGTCAGCTCTCTGTACTAGCCGCTTTCACCCTTTCACCCTTGCACCCTCCCAGGCACTTAGGCACTCACGAAAACGACACGTTCCACTTTCGCTTTCACCCTTGCACCCTCACGACACTCAGGCACTTACGAAAAGTCGTGTTGTACGCCTGCTTTCACCCTTTCACCCTCACGGGCACTCAGGCACTCACGGGGTGAAAAAAATGCATCCTACCACAGGAGTAATAGTCTCAAACATCAAGACAGAGCGACTCTCATATGTCAAAAATACCAACAATCAAGTGAATATCACGAAATATATCAGAAACAGTGCATGTAATAACCACCCGAAAGACAGCACGCACATGAAAAACTACATGCCAAAATTAACCTCATGCATATGATAAGGCATAAATCATATGCCTAAAAATTCAATCACCAAGTCATAATTTGAGAATCATGAAAAAATTGTGAATGAAATCACCTACCTCGATAATGTCGAACTCCAGTCAGGCACGTAAGTGATATCAAGTCACACACTCCGATGTACCTGTCACATTATAAGTCATTATTGCTAGTTAGACCTCTCATTTTCATCATGACTCTTAAAAATTTCTATTGTGTTTAGTGATTCACACGTATCTTTATGATCACGTGTCACTCTAACGGTCAAATCATTCTTGATCAGCACATCCTAAGGTTGTTGCCTAATTTGATCGTCAAGATCATTTTTCTTGGCAATTCTAGGAGATCTGCCCTTCAAATCTCCTACATTATCTAATGTTTGACGTGTACAACCAAAGTGTAAGGCCTGATCATCCACTGATCGGCTTGATTTGAATCATCTAATAGCATTTAGTAGTTTGGCTATTAAAAAGTTTCTTTAAACTATATTTTTATCTTAAATTTAGGTCTGCCTTGTTGAGATGATCACCATACCTTTTTCATATTGTGATTTGGACCTCTATAGCTCCCAAAATCATGTTTTTTATTTTATTTTTATGAATAAAGGGTCAAAAACCCTCAAAATCAAGAAAATGGGCCCGCCGCACGTGCGGTGTGTGCTGTCCGCACACACGTGGGGGTAAATGGCGCGCATGGCGCGTTCCTGCAACACCGCATGGCACGCGCGTGGCACGCTCATGTCGCGCCGCGTGGCCTGTCTTGTGTCCCCCGCGAAGCGCGCACATCGCACCACGCGTCACGCCTGGCTGTGACGAGTGTTGACGCAGGCTGCATGTCGTGTGCGTCTCTGTCCTGTCATGGGTCGCCATTGCCGGGGATGGTGATAGGACTGGTTCACTGTCGTTGGAGACGATTGCTGGAATCTGGTCGCCGGCAACCCTAGGTGCTCTATTTTTTGCAATTTTTACACCTATTTGTCTAGTTTTTCATGTACATTCCATTTCCACCCTCCATTTTAAAAAATTCATTCATTTTCTCCCTTTTTTTCACGATTTTTGTTTCATTTTCAAAACCCCTTACCTACTGTTTTGGTGGTTTTTCAATGTCTCTAGCCGTCCGATCACCCTGAGATTTTATGGGTGTGTTCCGTGTATTGTTACGTCCACAATGAATGGTCCAGATCTCCATCTGACACCGTTTCATCAACCTTTCCCCCCAAGGGAACAGTGATGCCTAAACTCACCGGAAAATGGCAGTCCATCGCTAAACAAGGGATGGGAATGGGGGAAAACAGGGACAGCTTACCTCTGGCGGTTCCTCACCAATGCACGCCGGGGTTGCGGTGTCCTCGTCGTGGATTGTCGCCGAGAAATGTGTTTTCCGGTGGCCGGTTCCGGGAAACGAGAGAAGGGGGGAGTGTACGGAGAATAGAGAGGGGGTGGATGCATTTAAGGAACCCCCCTTCCTAATTACATATATATATTTTTATATTACTAATTATTATGATTATTGTTATTCTCAAAAATACATATATATTTTCTAAAATTCAAAAATTCAAAAATAGTGAATGTTACAAACCTTAATAAAAGAGAAATCTTAAAAAATAATTATGGATTTACTTGATCTGACTAATCCAGCATGATCAGAAACTATAAAATAGTATAGATGATGACCTAATGATAAGATCATGAGAAATGAATGGCGTGATGAGAGATGAATGATCAAAATATGATCATTGGATAAAAATGGACAAATATAATATATTCAAATGAGCATGTGAATTATTATGTTCTACTGTAAATGTTTTTTGTATTTCTTAGTAGATGTAATTGTTAAATTTATTTATTTACACTTTAATTGTTCGTGTTATGTAAATAACATGGAAAATATAATTAAATAAAATAGATATTGATGAGTATTTACAATGAATATGGACATGGACTTAATGATAGTAAAGGCTATAGTTAGTAGGACAATATAAGGAATATCATTTCCTTGGCCCAAATTAGGAGAATAATAAACCCCATTAATGACATTTTAAATGTTCATGGATTTAATTAAAATCAAATAGCAATAGTAATTAGGGTTTAATGCCCATAGGAACCTTATGAAGGTTGAGTTAAGGTCACTCCAATAAATGCTAAACATGGTGGTTAAGGGGGTTCTCTAATAGAGCCTCACTCTTCTCCCACCTTCTGACGACGTTTGTGATGTCTAAACATCTCCTTACATTGGGATTGAATTAACCACTATGTGTGCAGTTTTTAACTTGCAAGCCTTAGTCAATTCTGAAATAAGGAGCTGTCTAGAATTAGAATTGCATAAATTATCTTTAACCAGTAAAATATTAATTAGTTGAATAATAATAAGATAATAAAAGGATAGTAAACTATCTAATTCTAATAAAAATGGTAATTAAGATAATCAAAGATCAAACAAGATCTATAAGGAGATCTTGAATGATCAAGAATAATAAGAATAATAATATTGTATATATGTTTTGAAGTAGTATAAATATTAGATTCAAATGTAGATCAATAAATTAGACCCTTGATCAATATGATCCAAGGAACAAGATCCAAATCATCCTATGTAAGGATAATCAAAAGAACAATTAGGAAATATAAATGAGTTGAGGAATGACTGTATATATGATTTGACAGATACACAAAGGATATGATGGTCAAGATCAATGAGAAGATGGATGGTTGAAAGTAAAAATAGGTGGACCTTAAGAATATATTCAGTATATAAGATACATGTATTTTATACATAATCTTATCCCGATAAATGAGTTTTGATTATAATTGCCTTGGAATTGTTATGAATCAATAAATGATATTGAAATGAATATAAAAGGATTGATTAAGTAATTATAAAATTACTTAAGACAACAAATGATATTAAAATGAATACAAAGGGATTGATTAAGTAATTTATGAAATTATTTAATGGGTAGAATGAGAATATTTGAACTATATAAGTTGGATCTCCAAATCTTAAGGAAAGAAGTTATAAGCACGTTCTATTATAACTAGACACATAGTCTATAAGTATGAAATATTATTTTCCATACAAGCATGAAGGCTTGTGGTTTTGTTTTAAGGCAGGCTTATGCCTGTGGATACTAATGCTAGGAAAGTTATAAGGGTTTGCTCACTCGCTCTCCAAAACTGATTATGATGATTATACCGTGCTCAAAGAGAGGCAAAACATTAGGTGGAGTAATTATGGGAAGGTCGCCACTGTGACAGCCATGGTTCCCCCCAAATGAACATGTATCTATATTTTCCACCGTGGTATCAATGGAGTATTAAGGAGTTATTCGGGCACGCTATACAAATTGAGACTGCGAGCACGGTAGTCCTTTGATATTTTGCATTATGATGCAATTGATTATGGCATAATGAGATGTCTATGTTATAGCATGATGAGATGCCTTATGTTGTGGCATGATAATATACCTTATTTTATAGCATGATGAGATGCCTAGTAAAAGTTATTACTAATGTTATATTGGAGGATGATTCTCAATACAGTATGATTATATATTAACACCTAATGTTAATATTGAAATCAGTTTAGAAATGAGATATTATTGATGATATCGACTATATTCATGATTTTCACTATCTTCAACTCCACCAATGTCGGTCGTAAGCCCGGATAAAAAAGGATGAGGGTCTTGCGTCAGGTGCCAGCCGGCAAGGGGGAAGTTGAAGATGATTCTATTATTTCTTTCTTACAAATGAATATGCATTTGTATATTAGTTTGTGAGGAAGAAATGAAAATCATCTCTAGCTTCTTAAAAGATGGCCCAGCTGGCAAGGGGGAAGTTGAAGATGATTCTATTATTTCTTTCTTACAAATAAATATACATTTGTATATTAATTTGTGAGGAAGAAATGAAAATCATTTTCAGCTTCTTAAAATATGGCCACCCTTGTGTCAAGTAGCCAGTCGGCAAGGGTGAAGCTGAAGATGATTTTAATGAAAATCATCTTCAACTTTTTAAAAACTACGGCAACCCCAACATGACATGAATCGAAAATTGAAATTCTCTCAAGATAGGGCATTCCCCATAAGCGACGCGCTGCATCGGATCCTAGATGTGGTGAAAAATATGCAAGGGTTGCTAGGGCGTTCTCCCAGAAGCGACGCGTTACATCGAATCCTGGGTGTAAAATGGGCAAGGGCTACTAAAGCGTCCCCTCGGAAGTGACACGCTGCATCAGAACCTAAGTGCAGTGAAAAGTGGACATGGGTTCATACCATGGAGGTTGAGAAAGGCGATAATAAATAGGGTATCTCCAAAACATAAGATTCGCATCGCTACATGGAATATAGGGACACTGACATGTAAGAGTTTGGAGTTAGTAGACACGATAAAACGTAGAAGAGTCAACATCGCTTATATCCAACAAACCAAGTGGAAAGGGGCTAAAGCTAGAGAAATAGATGGGTATAAATTATGGTACGTAGGGAAGAAAAATAATAGAAATGGCGTAGGAATAATAGTTGATAAGGAATTAAAGGATAAAGTTGTGGATGTTAAAAGAATCAGTGATAGAATTATAATAATAAAAATGATTCTAAGATAGCATATTATAAATATTATAAGTGCATATGCACCACAAGTAGGGTTACAAGATATAATTAAGAGATAGTTTTGAGAAGATATGGAGGGAGTCATGCAAGAAATTCCCAACACCGAGGGGATATTTATAGGAGCAGACTTAAATGGCCATGTAGGAAAAGATAAGGAAGTATATGATAGAATACACTGAGGGTATGGTATAGGTGAACGAAACGAGATGGGGGAGAATATCCTCGATTTTGCTTTGTCATATAACCTATTCATTGCAAATACACTCTTTAAGAAGAGGGATGAACACTTAATAACCTTTAAAAGTGGACTTCATAAAAGCCAAATAGACTTTTTTCTACTTAGGAATAATGAATGATCTATATGTAAGGATTGTAAGGTGATACCCGGTGAGAGTTTAACCTCACAACATAGGTTAATGGTTATGGATATTCATATCAAAAGATAGAGTAAAAGAACTGAACTTAATACACATCCAAAAACTAAGTGGTGGGACTTAAAAGGAGAGAAAATAACCACATTCAAAAATAAGTTGATGGTAGAAGGAAATTGGAACTATGAAACAGAAGTAAATACCATGTGGATTAATATGGCCGAGTCCATTAAGAAAGTGGCAAAAGATGTCTTATGAGTATCTAAAGGTAAAAGCCTATTAACAAAGGAAACATGGTGGTGGAATGAAACAGTGCAAAAAGCTATTAAATAAAAACGACTGCATTTTAAAGCATGGCAGAAGATTAGAAATAATGAAAACTATGAACAATATAAGAATGCTAAAAACGTTGCTAAGAGAATAGTAAGTGAGGCTAAACTTAAAGCATATGATGAGCTCTATAATAGACTAGGAACAAGAGAAGGTGAGAAAGATGTGTTTAAACTTGCAAAAGTAAGAAAATAGAAGGGTAATGACTTAGAGCATGTTAAGTGCATTAGAAGCGATGATCAAAGGGTATTAGTCAAAGATGATGAGATCAAACAAAGGTGGGAAATATACTTTCAAAAATTGTTAGATGACAATGGCCCTGAGAATATAGGGATTGAAAATACTATAAATCTAAATAACACTGGATATTATAGATATGAACGTAGGATTAGAATGCTTGAAGTAAAAGAGGCCTTGAGAAAGATGAAATTAGGAAAGGCCATGGGGCCTTATGGTATACCAATAGAGGTTTGGAAGCATATGAGAGATATTGGTGTAGTTTGGTTGACCAAGTTGTTTAACAAGATTATAAAATTAAAGAAAATGCCTGATGAGTGGAGGAAAAGCTCTATTGTACCAATCTATAAGAATAAAGGAGACATTCAGAGCTGCACTAATTATCGATGGATCAAACTTATGAGCCACATCATGAAACTTTTTGAAAGAGTGATTAAGAAGAGGCTACGACATGAAACAAGTGTATTGGAGAATCAGTTTGGTTTCATGCCTATGAGGTCTACCATGAAAGCTATTTTCTTACTAAGACAATTAGTAGAGAAATATAGGGAGAGGAGAAAAGTCCTACACATGGTCTTTATTGACTTAGAGAAAGCTTATGATAGAGTCCCTAAAGAGTTAATATGGAGGGTGTTGGGTGTTAAAGGGGTTTCTCATGGGTATATAGACATAATTAAAGATATGTATGAGGGAGCAGTAACAAACGTTAAGACCACTAGTAGCGTGACTAATGATTTTCCTGTCACTGTCGAATTGCACCAAGGATCGGCATTGAGTCCATACCTTTTCACATTAGTTATGGATGAGTTAACAAAACATCTATATGAGGAGATTCCCTGGTGCATGCTATTTGCAGACAATATAGTCCTACTTGATGAGATAAGGGAGGGTGTAAACATAAAGCTAGAGTTATGGAGAGAAGCATTAGAATTGGAAGGATTTAAAATTAGCCGAACTAAGATAGAATATATGGAATGTAATTTGAGCAAGGAGAGTAGGAGTGGAGCACTAGTCAAGATTGATAACCAAGAGGTCCCCATGAAAGACCACTTCTGATACTTAGGATCATTGATCCATGAGAGTGGAGAGATTGAGAGGGAGGTTACCCAGAGAATCTAAGCGGGTTGGAACAAATGGAGATGTGCATCGGGTGTTTTATGTGATCGACGAGTGCCACTCAAACTAAAGGAAAAATTCTATAGGATGGCTATAAGGCCGGCCATGCTATATGGATTAGAGTGTTGGGCAGTTAAGGAACATCATACTCATAGGCTGAGTGTCGCAAAAATGAGGATGTTGAGATGGATGAGTGGTAAGACAAGAAAGGATAGAATTAGAAATGAAAATATTAGAGAAAATTTAGGGATAGTACCAATAGGTAATAAGATGAGAGAGATTAGACTTAGATGGTTTGGACATGTTCAAAGGAGGCTAACAACGGCACCAGTTAGTAGGAGTGAGGCAATACAAGTTGAAGTTTCTAAAAGGGCAAGGCGAAGGCCCAAAAGAACGTGGATAGAAGTGGTGAGAAAAGATTTAAAAACTTTGGGACTAAATGAAGTCATGGTATTTAATAGAGTGGAATGGAGGAATAAGATTCATGTGGCCGACCCCTAATTGGGATAAGGTCTTGATGATGATGATGATATACATATAATTCATATGATGAGTGAAGGATAAAATGGTTATCCAATTGTATAAATTGATTTATATCATGGATATAATGAACTGTTGATTTTGAGATATATTGAATATATTTCTTAAATCCCCTAGCAAGCATAGCTTGCTGAAATATTGTAAATGTTTGAATGTTTACAATATCTTAGATACAATTAAGAAAGATTAAAAGCTCAAGACTTATAGATAATCATCACCGAACTGCAGCTCAGGGTATTTACTTTGAGGAAGATTGTATTGATTTTTTGAGTAATTTGGATTATAATATTTGGATAGGTATGTAGTGACTACCGGGGCATGTATGTAAATCACTTGATAGATTCTGATTTTAATAAAAGTATTTCTATTGATATTCAATAGAAATTTTGTTTTATACAAAAATCTATGTATGATAAGTAATTTGAGATGGAACTTTGGTTTTTGACAAATCAATTTCAAAGAAAATATGTTTTCGCTGTTTGTATTTTAAAAAAATTTCAAATTTAGGGCCCTTCCTTTGCAAATATTTATTAAATGTATTTTAAAAACCCGGGTCATCACAATTCTGAACTCGACCACAACACAAATTGTAAATAGAAAAAGCAATATGAAAGAATGCTAACAAGCATAATTAAGTTTGCATGAGTGTAATCTGCCTTTCCTTGTAGAATGACCCAGTCAAGTTTTAAAATGATAAATTTAGGTGAATTAGGGCATCACAATTCTGCAGGGATGGGGGAATCTCTCCATAAATGTGATTCAATGAGAGATCAAAGGATTGGATGCTTAGCAGATTTCCCAGAGATGCTGGTAAGTGGCCCTAGAGA
This sequence comes from Warburgia ugandensis, assembly GCA_035236585.1. Lineage (NCBI taxonomy): Eukaryota > Viridiplantae > Streptophyta > Magnoliopsida > Canellales > Canellaceae > Warburgia > Warburgia ugandensis. Next base: position 49,786,688 of record CP141138.1, on the reverse strand, counting down.
GAGTTGTGAGAAAGGTGGATCAGCTTAGCTGCTAGGCAGCTGCCCAAATGTGGAGGAATTTCTCCACTGAGTGCAAAAGAGAGGCTTGCCTGATCGTGGGCGGAGCCTGGGCAGAGCAAGGCCAGAGACTAGTTGGAGGGTTTCAACGCAGGTCGTCGTTCTTCCACAAACAACTCTATTTTCAAGGTTTAAATAGGAGAAGATAGGGGTATTTTTGCCATTTTACAAAAATTGATGTTGGAACATTAGCAGAATGGCATTTTGGCAAAGGTTTGGAAAACATAATGGCAAATTGGCAAAATGTTAAAATGTATGGATATTTTGGCAAAAACGCAAAAATTGAGTGGCAAATCCATTAAAAACCCTATTTTTAACAGCCTATGCAAGACTTTTTATAAAAACACCAATTTTTGAAATTTCATCAAAAGTAGAGGCCTTTTCATGAGGTTTTTTCTATTTCTTTATAGATAATTTTTTTGGACTGGAATGATACTACACATCACCTAACTTTTATATAATAGGCTGAATGTTGGATTAATCAGACATGTTCATCTGATTTTCTAACTAGATGGCTGCTAGTAAAACACAACGAGGAAAGATAGCAACAACAAATTATTGCAGGTATAAAATACAGCTATCACATTATTTGACGATGAAAAGTAAAATATTATTATGTTTTTAATCTTTGTTGTGCTTTTTACTTTTTATCACTCAACTTCATGTTACAGCAGCAATAAATTGCTGCAGCTAACATCCCTCCAACAGAACATAACGTGGACTGGACGATTCTAGCATTTCAAAGTATGTACCGCCAATTGCTCGACAAAATGACAAAATGTCCCGGCGGTAGTCGGTTGGTCTCCCTAAAGGGAAAGACAATTGAAAAATAAAAGCGGTTGCTCTCTTGGATATAATTCGTCCTGCCTTCTTCGGCATCCCGGAACGCTCTCTCTGTCTCTCCGCCACTCGCATAAATTCCCATTTTGCGTTCTTAGCTGATACAGACCGACCAATATCGAGGCGACCAAATCCCTAAACTAGAAGAAACACTGAAAGGTATACTCCCCTTCCCGGTAATCTTGTATTTCAGTGATGATAAACCCTAGAAATTTCAGACAGTGAAAGCTATCATTTCGTCATCCAACCGCGATCTAAGAGTAATTACCATGAATTCTCGAGGCAGATACCCTCCAGGAGCAATGAACGGACGCGTTGGCCAGGGGAATTCGTATTCCCAGCAGAACTACGCGCTGAGAAATGTCCAGCAATCGAATCAGCAGCAGCAATGGCTTAGGAGGAATCAAATGGCGGTTTCTAATCCCGAATATGATGTAACTACTGGGGAAGAGTTTGTTCCTAACGAAGAAGAAAAGAGGGTTCAATCCGAAAGTACTGACTCCAGGTACCGCGTTTGTTACTTCTCACGATAAACCCTAGTTCATGTTTCTTAGCTGGTTCTGATTATATTCGGCTTTGTTGGGTTAGGTCTCATGCATTAATGTTGGCTTAAATAGAATAGTTATGTTTAGAGTACTGTGCGTGATGGATGTCTTTCTTGTGGAGCTTTGGTTATGAATTGAATTCTTTTGACGATCCTGAATGATAGGATATGAGGTAGTCATGGCAAAGTGGTCTACTCCTCGAAGACTGGACAGCGACATCGTTAGTGGCAGGAAGAATGTGGAAAATGCAGACATGAAAATGAATACAGCGTCAGTTTACTAGGTTTTACTATGGTGAAGTTATTTCCTGAAACTAAGTTTCATCTACAAAGTCACTGAAATGCTCGTGAGAATTTTTACAAAAAACTGACTGCATCATTAATTGAGTTGAGTCACCGGGTCCCCTTAGTTTTGCATTAGCCAATTTCTCTTCCAAGTTAGAGTTTTTGGACATTGACATTTAAAGACTGTAAGTCTCCAAGGACCCAAGCGACAACCTTAAGGCATGAGATATTACATAAAGAGTTTTCTGTGCGAACATGACTTTTGATGAACACAAGAAAGATTTGAATTTTAGGAAAATCTCTTGCGTCTGATTTGCTTGAATCAGATTCACTGATAAGGCTAAGCACCAGGGTGGCCTTGTGAGAATCATCTTTAGGATACTGCCAAGCTAGCTAGTCCTGGATTACCAGGGAGCTATGTTGAACAGCAGATTAAGACACCACTTCTCTTTATCATTTCGGATCTAGGCAATTCTTTTTCATTAAATGAGTACATCCGAAGGTTAAAACCGGCCAGATTTAGGGTGCAGAAGTCCACTAGACATTTAATATCTGCATTCTTGAAAGAACAGCAATTCTAGTTAAGCATCTCTTATCAAATATCTCACAGGGGGTTAGTGGTGCTTGAGATGAGATGATCTGATATGACTTCAGATTATATGTACCATATAACTGTTGGTGGTGCTTGAGCTGAGATGAGGTAAAATTCTATCTCCTTATCTCACAGTTAGTGGTGCTTGAGATGAGTTAAGATGAAAATCATCTCATTTTAACTCACAGTTAAGTTATATATTTTGTTATCTCAATTCATCTCATGCCAAATTTGGTTTACTCAAGCTAGGTTAAGTCATCTTAAGCTAGATCTAATATCATCTTATCTCACATCAGCTCAATTCATTTGAAGAGCCGCTAACACCATGTTAGAATCGTGTAACTTTTGTAGACCCCATATAACAGCTAAGGTAGTCTTCTGCCATATATCTTTCCTTTCGTACCAAACTCAACAATGTGCCAGATACTGTTCATGAAGATCGAAGCAAAGACCAACAAACCCCAAAACATACTAAAGTGGATGTAATACCTCAGATTTTTAAGACATTTTTTTTTTATAATAATAATAATAGTATTTTAAATAAGAGCATTTGGGATCTCATGAGAAAAGATTTATTTAACATTTTACTAAAACCCATATTAAAAACTCCGGGTGTTAGTTTTCCTTTCTCAAAATGGCATACATGTAAATTAAACATAAATAAAACAATCCGCGTATAAATCAACGTCAAATAAATCGGTGCCTTTATTTTAAATCAAATAAATGTCTAAAACACAATAATAATATGGCCAAGGGTCTATCCATTATAACATCCCATATAAATGTCCAACATATGTCCAAACATCTCAATCAACTCCAAATATAAAGTATGCAGTCCATAATTAAATCCAAATGATAATCTTGTTTTAATGACTCACATCATTGTTTAAAACTATAGAAAAAAGATCTTCAGCAGCTCTCACGGTTTCTCAATAGCTTTTTTTTTTTTCTGATGTCGCGCTTGAGATCTAAGGCATTGCAAAACAAAGCAATGCCTCAGCAAGCTATCGCTTGTGTAGGTACATAGACAATTAATGTAATAAATGAAAGAAATAATTAACAGCACTGATGAAAAGTCTATTATTTATGAAAATAACAGTATCATAATGTCATGTCCAAATAAATGTCAATTTATTCCATATGCTAAAACATGCATTTCACGGAGGCAAAACATGACATAAATCAATGTAAATGAGCATACAATAATAATAATAAGGGCACCCTAAGGTAATGGGTCCCACTACATCGCACTAACATTACTGATTAGGAGTACTCATGGCCAATTTCTGAGTGTCGTCACACCCAGGCATACCATCCATAACCATGCTCATCATACATGCACACATAATAAGAATATGGGCTATTATGCTGCAGTGGCAACCCTCTATGGGTACCAACCACCGCCGCTCTCCGCCGACACCATAATGGGAGACTTAGCGTCTGTCCCCATGGAAAGGCTCAGACCGGCAGTGTGGACTATCCATGTTATCAAACCCTTACCGAATGCCATCTATGGGCAAGTGTCTATCATATCACAATATCATCACATCACAATCTCGGAGGGTGGGTGGCCGGCCCTATCCCTCCTAGCATGACACCCACTGGGCGAGAGCACCTGTCATCAAATATAAAACACGGAAATCATATATATATGCTAAAACTCAAGAGCACTTATAGTTCAAAATCCCCAAGACATGCCCCTCATCCTGGGGTTAGCCTATAAAAGGACCAGCTAAGAAGCCTCTATTCTTATTTCCATGTAAATCCATGCATTTTCAAGATAAAATAATAAATAAGTCTCTATTTAAGCATAGTTAATTAACATCATGCTCATAAAAACATTAGTCAAGAGTTTATTCAAATAAAGATTTCAATTTGAAATAATCAGAATATGCTCAAAGTTGCATGAAATCCATGACAAATAATAATTGCAATTTAAAACACAATCACACACGATGTTATGTTTAAACATGGTTTAAAAATCAAGGAAAAACATTAATTGTAATCACTTACCTCAATGTGAGATCACTAGCTTGCTAATAACTCCCTTTAACTGGTATATTCAAGTGCACTTGTACATGTCACATCACTATTTTAAAAATTTTCTAAATAAAAAGTGGTCATTTATAAGTTTTTAAGTTAAAACTAGGTATGCATCGTCAATACGGTTACAACGCCTCTTTCGGATTGTGATTTGGACTCCTCTAGCTCCCAAAAATCAATTTTAAGTAAAAATACTTCATAAATTAATATTTATTAATTTATAGGGTGTTGGGCGGGTGCACTGGTTTACACCGGCGCCCAGTGTATAATGGATTACACCGGAGGCCCCGGTTTACACCGGGTTACACCGGCACCCAGTTTACACTGAGTTATACGGGCAGCCCGGTTTACACCGGTTTACACTGGCAATGCGGAAACTGGCGCCAGAGAAGACGACCGGCTTTCGGTCATCTCCGGTGACCCTACAGGTGTCCAAATCACTTGGTTTTTGAGCCATTTTGTTCAAAGTTTTGTCTAATTTCCATTTCTATCATCCTTTTACATTGATTTCTCCAAAAACCATGTTTTTTAAATGGTTTTTTCCAAGTTCCTAAAAACATCCATATGTATTGGTTTTTGCATTTTCTGGAGAAACCCACCATTGGATCTCTCCCAAATTTAAAGGGTTTGTTCTTGGGTCTCTTGTGCACTAGTTGGATGGTGCGATTTTCAAATGGATGTGGTTTCATCCGTGAAATCACGCTCCAACAGTAGTGTGCACAGTGTTCCCAGGAAATCCAATTTTTTTCCTAATTTTAAATGCTTTTTTAATTATTTTACCTATTTAATAATTACATAAATTAGGGTTTAAGGACTTACATTGCGTTGTTAGCCATTGTCGGGCGTTGCCGGAGTTTCACTCGCCGGAAAAACGTGAATTTTTGTAGGCTAGGTTTCTAAGTAAAGCTCAGTGAAAACGGTCAAAGTGGAGCGTTTTGGCAACTTGGGAAGGGGTAGATATAGGCTTAGAGTCTTAGGGGAAGAGAACTTCTTCCATTCACGCCTCTTTCCATGGCTTCTCCGGCGATTTTGCCGGATCCAGGTACAGACGTGTGGAAGACGGGGGTGCCATTATCAATTTGCGCCTCTGTGTAATACGTCTCTGTCAAATGACTAAATTACCCCTATGACTTCAACGGCCCCTATTTCCCTTGTTTGAGCTCTATTTTCCTCGTTCTTTGTGACGTTGGAATCGTATCGACGAGCACTTTCAATTTCTTAAGTTTTCAGGAAAAAATTTCATCTATAAATTTTTAATTTAATTTCTTTAGAAATTTCTTAATTTATACTAAAAATTAAGGATGTTACATCACTTGTAACAGCCAGAGGGCCCACACCCTGCAACGATATTGTCCATGCTAGAGTGCCCTTACACCCCGCACAATTTTGTTCTTCCCCAGTTGCCCAGGGAAAATGCCTCGTTGCAAGGGAAGTCCTCATCACTCTTATCAAGAGCTCAGTAACTTTCCTCCTAGCGATGTGGGGCTAACTCTCAGTCCATCACCTTACTTAGAAGCCTGCCAGCTCTCTTGGCTCGCCCTCATCGGCCAAGGCTTCACAACCTCTCCCCCTTAGGGGACACGCGTCCTCGTGTGTCTTACCACATGCGAGCGCCCACGTGCGGTTAGCCACCCACACCGAGTCAAGGTCTGGCTCTGATACCACTTGTAACAGCCAGAGGGCCCACACCCTGCAACGATATTGTCCATGTTAGAGTCCCATACACCCCGCATGGTTTTGTTCTTCCCCAGTTGCCCAGGGAAAAGGCCTCATTGCAAGGGAAGTTCTCATCATTCTTATCAAGAGCCCAGTAACTTTCCCCCTAACGATGTGGGACTAACTCTCAGTCCATCACCTTACCTAGAAGCCTGCCAGCCCTCTTGGCCCACCCTCATCGGCCAAGGCTTCACAGCGGAGGAACAACTCTAACATCCATTTAATTTGATCGAATAGAGCAGTTGCCAATTCTTTTGCTTCTCTGCATAAACTGCACAAATTGACGAATCTGAAGCTTTTTCATCAGCAGTGTGTTAATCAGTTAACTTCAACTCTGGGAGGAATGGACCTCATCAATTCCCAGCGAAGAATGAGGAATAAAAGTTTTAAACCAGATTTAAGGGAAGAAATACATTTAGAACTTCCACTGGAGCTACATGTCCAACATCTTCTATCTTGCTGCATTGAGGATGTCACAAGTATGCTGTTCGTGCCAATTATAAAATAAAGGATTAGATCTTCTACTTTCAGTGATGTCCTTAGTCTTTAGATTTATGTCAAGGATTTGCCAAAGGATTTTATGCTGGCTGGGCAACCTGACACAACTCTCCTGCTTTATCTGGGTTTGGGACCAGTTGCTAGATCATAATACCACATATGCAGATAAGGCTTTGATGATAATGATGACTTCCTGTGATGTCCACCGCAAATTAAGGACCCCTTCCATTTGAACTAGTCCACAGTTGCACTTCGAGCTGGATCTACAATTCATTACCTTCTTCCTGAATTTTGTTAGTATGGTTTGTGAATATGGACTTCAATAGTGGTGTTGAATGTAGTCTCAGTGTGTTGAATGGCCAGGATAGAATCTCTGGACCAGCTTGAAAGAGTTTACCTAAGGAGTCTTTGATGAATTTGGTACCCCACAAGGAGGTGGTTGATGGCAGTCCTTGGTTAATATTCGCATATTTTGCTTAATACTGCTTGGTCTATTTCACTGAATTTGTATTCTCCTATATTGTCTTTCAATATAATATTAACAAATTAATTCAATAACTGGAGTACTATTAGGCCAAGCCTTTGCCTTTCTCTTTGATGCATTTGCAGAAACTTTTTTTGGATAGAGTCTAGCCCTTTTTGTTGTTTTGAGTAGAAAACTATACTTTGCTTCTTGTATATTTTGCTCAGCACATATTTAATGTATTGGAATGTTATTCTTTGATCTCATGCATGCTTCATATGAAGTTAGTTATATAGAGCCCTTGCATTTTTTTCAGCTTGCAAGATTGGAAGGCTCAACTGAGAATTCCACCACCTGACACCCGCTACAAGACTGAGGTACAGCATCTGTACTTTTGAACCATTTTATGTGCTGAGAATTTGCCTGCTGCTATGATGTTTCGAGAAGTTTCTGTGCTTTTAGCAATTGATTGTAACTCATGCCAAATGTGAGAAACTACTGTATTATCATGGTAGCCTAATGAGCCTGTTTTGGCAGTTTCAATTCCAAATGGGTAACTCAATGAGCCTGTTTTGGTATTTCACTTCCAATTAGGATCTTAGAAGGGGAGCCTTGGCGCAACGGTAAAAGTTGTCGTCATGTGACCTTGAGGTCACGGGTTCAAGGCGTAGAATCAGCTTCTTGCAAAATGCAAGTTAAGGCTGCCTACTACAGGCCCTTGTGGTCCGCCCCTTCCCCGGACCCCGCATAGGCGGGAGCTTCGTGCACCAAGGCTGCCCCTTTACTTCCAATTAGGATCTTAAGTAGTGATTCCCCTAAATTAAGTTTGTTAATGCTTTTGGAAGTTGTTGTCTGCGCACTTATTTGTAATAAAAGAATTTATGATTAAGAAAATGAAACTTTATTTAGGACTTTGAGATGACCATGCTGGTATCATTCCCCTGGTGGTGAATCATCTTATATACCTGTGAGGCACATATCAAAACCTGACGATCTTTCACGGGTGAGATGCCTCCTATTCTTTGCACCAGCCACAGCGCAAAGAATGATACATTGCAGCTTGAGTGGGTGCTGTATCTCCACTTTTATATGCATATGGACTATCCATAGAAGTTGTGGAAATCAGATGGAGTTAAAGTTATGTAGTTGCAGTGTGCCATATCAATCATAAGCATTGCCTATACACACAATATGTATGTAGTCGGCCGTCAGTTGGATGGTAATTCACTGATAGTTACTAGGTTCAATACTCTTGTTGCTTTATGACATATTGATTTGTTCATTAACAGCAGTGTCCTTGAAAGAAAATGGCCAGTTCAGGTATGTGAATTAGTTGAAGGGTTAAGAGTCAGAACTTCAAAAGATAGAAGCAAGTCTTAAGGTTCAGGGTTTAGAGCAACATGTGTACTTAGTATAAAGACATCATATCAAAATGCATCCATGGTGTGTAATTGTTTCAAGTACCGGCTATAACAAAAGTTGATATAGGAAGAATTTGAGGATCACCTTTCTAAGGAAATTGTGATATGATTTTGATTTGGCTTGTCATTCTTTCTATATTTCTAAAATACTGAACCCTCAGGCATGTCAAAATGCATCCCTGGTGTGTAATCCTTTCTAGTATAAGCAATAACAAAAAGGTTTGCTTTATGAGTTTAGCCAGTCTCTGGTAATTTTACCATATGGAAGCTAGACCTTGTATTGATATCTAAAATAATCGATCATTCAACACTTGTAGCCCCGGAACAATAAACTACTAAACCATTGATTCATTAGGCTACTCTTACAAATTATATGTCTATTTAATAATGGATCGGAATGGTGTGGTAAACTCATGATGGCGTACAAAATCAAGGATCTCCATTGATTATTTGCCATTGTGGGACCCAAAAGTTGATCATTAGGATTGATCCCAGTGATACATCAGCATAGCCAGACTCCCAAAAGAAATCCGCAAGACAGAGTGAGTGACGTGGTTGATAACAGAAGCATCAAAAGAAGAACAAGAAACAAATAAAGCAGAAGGGTTCTTCAAAAAGAAGTGAGGCATATCGTTATATACTCTTTATTTATAGTATCATCAGAGTTTGCAACTCCTTTAAGTACTTAACTGATTTGGTGAGGGCCAGTGTACATCCTTCCCTTGACAAGGTGTTATGGACTACAAAGATGTCTTCACTCGGATCACATTGATTCATTTCGATGTCCTAATTTACTAATACTGACATTCTGAAATCTTACCTCTTTACAAACATGTTCCTGTCCGATGTCCTGCTTTTTTTACCTTGTGGAAGAATTGGTTGGGTCTTTTACATGTGATTTCTTCCTGCTTCACCATGGAGAGGTTACAGGTAATCTTGTGGCAGATTAACTTGCAATCTACCGCATTGAGTTTGGGAGCCTTGGATGTGTACTGCATCCTATTCTATGGGAACTGGGATATATTTTTAGTTTTATTTTTTATCTGTCTTTGCCTGAAAGGCTAATCAAGTTTATTCTCCTTCCAGTTATGTACTTAATTCTGTGACAGTTGTTTGCTTCCGCAAAAGAGTTCCATGAATATGAAATCCGTGTGGCTATTGTACAAACAACACAAATTAACCAGTCAGGAGAAAAAATGGCAAGTCGTTGGCGGCTGAGAACTAACAGTGAACTTGGAAGGGTTGTCACAAGTGCATGTTTCCCTGATGAGTTCCATTATGGAGAGGTGACAAAGAAAATCAAGACATATGAAGTAATTTGAAACATTAAGTTGAATAGGACAATTTCTAGCTTTTCTCAATCTTTCTATCCTCTTTTTCAAAAATCACAGTTTGGGAACCCTCCTGGCAAAGTCTACCAGTATTGACTATTAGGCAGAGTCATCTGAGTACTCACAAAACTTTTCACAACTCATGTGACTAGACCTGCCTAGCCAAGAAATCCTATTACTTCCGATCTGTATCAATTTTTTGAAACATCATCTTACATTGGTGCACTTTGACAAACTTTGAAGGTGTAAACTATATGTTGGCCTGCGGGGTCTTGCTCATTAACCAGTTCTTTTGGTTAAGAGCTTGATATCATGCATTTCATTTCATTGCTTCCATCATAGGTACAAATATTATATATGATTCTTGCATGAGGATTTTATCTTTTTCATTTTGTGATTGATAGGACAAAAATTTCAATTATATTCATTGTTAACTGGAATATATTCCCTTGATTAGTTAGACAAAATATTGAGACACATTCTTGGGTTATATTTTCCAATTTGTAGGCATTATTTATGCTTTGTGTGTGTTTGTGTGTGTATGTGTCAGTCTATGTGCCTGTGTTCATGCATCTGTGTGCGCTTGTGCGTGTGTATGTGTATGCATGTCAAACAGTAAGTCTGGTAATATTAAGTTCAATTTAAAGAGTGACAGCAGAAGTTGAGCATACAATTCGGCATTCGCATGCTATTGTGAAAATTGATTCATATAGATTAGCCAGCAAAAGATACTTTAATATTTTCATTTTTTGTAGGATGTCACTGCTACTAAAGGAAATGAGTTCGAAGACTATTTTCTTAAACGGGAGCTCCTTATGGGTATATATGAGAAGGGTTTCGAAAGGCCATCTCCAATTCAGGAAGAAAGTATTCCAATAGCCTTGACAGGAAGTGATATTCTTGCACGAGCCAAAAATGGAACAGGGAAGACTGCAGCATTTTGCATCCCTGCATTGGAAAAGATTGATCAAAATAAGAGTTCTATTCAAGGTTTTCCATCCTTCTCCTCTTTTTGTGTTTAGTGAGCAAGAAAGAACTTTAGTTTCCATCCTTGTCTACTTCTTGTGTTTAGTGAGCAAGAATGAACCTCATTGTGAAGGAATAATTTTCTGTTCTTCTGATGGAATTGCAGTTGGGAACATGCTTAATGTTTTTTCATCTTATAAGCAGTTAGTGCAGTTAGTGCTGCAGATCATGAAGACCTAGCCAAAGCAAGGAAATATATTTTAGGAATTTAGGGGAGGTAGAGAACTTGCTAGATATCCAATGAACATACAAATATTCGTTGTCTATGATGCTAAACAGAAATTAGAGGACAACAGATGTGGATATGAAATTGATCAAGGTAAAACCATTCTCCAAGAGGAAAAATTCGTGGGTATTCATTCATGTGTTCATAAGTATAATCAAATTTCCTATAGGTCTGGAATACCTTAAGACTTTGATTAGTCCTAATCAATTGTCATGATGATTTTTACCCATGGATCAACCTAAGCAGAGCTTGAGGTGAGTCTGCGACCATTTTCCTGAGATTCATGGACTTCTGCAAAATTTTTGAAGAAGGCAAAAGTATGCCCCTTGGGGCTGGAGAAATTAAGTACAAAGTAGAAAATGACAAATCTTAAAAAGGAAGAAAGAATGTTTTATTTTGCCATTTCCAAATTTGTTGAACACTCAAAGTGGAACATCTAGAAGTCATTTTGAACATAGCTGCCATAAAAGTGAAATAAATGCTGAGAATAGTAAACTTACTAGTGCTGACCAACCTTTAGAGGTGCTTTAGCCACAAGAAGCTATTGAGTGCAAACTTGCAACCACCCTGCCCCTTTGAACTTCTTGTCCCCTAATTTGTCTCTCTTTCGATTTCATGCAAGACGTCTATATACACCCTCCTACAGACTTATAATGAAAAGGTGACAGAAGAAAGGAAGTTATACTGAGATTGTCTTGATTGCAGTATCTGATAGACACTTGGATAAACAGCAGTTTCCTGGGAAATTTATGTGGATTTTTCCATGGTCACAAACAACTGATGCTACAGAAAATGTCATTCACTTAAAGAGGTTCCTGTTGTCACATTTAGATTAATTTTTTTTCAAATTTGGCTGTTGATTCCTCATCTTTTCCAATTTTATATTGCTCACTCAAGTTCTAATTATGCACAACACTGCAGTTATTGTATTGGTTCCAACGCGGGAGCTGGCTCTTCAAACCTCACAAGTCTGTAAAGAGCTTGGTAAACATTTGAAGATCCAAGTTATGGTCACAACTGGAGGAACTAGCTTGAAGGATGATATCATGCGTTTGTACCAGCCTGTTCATTTACTTGTCGGAACGCCCGGAAGAATACTTGACCTTGTGAGGAAAGGGGTCTGTGTCTTGAAAGATTGTTCAATGCTTGTCATGGACGAGGTATGGCTTTCACATGGTTTTCTCCATTATTCCCAACTTTTTCGCTATTATATGAAAGTATTGCTTTCTTTTTCCATCCTCTTTTGCCAAAACTTGCAACAGCAAAACCATGGGTTTGAAATGTCCTTAAACCTGAAAAATGAGGCCAAAAGGAAAAATGTTAAGAATGAGAATGATGGAAATATGGTAGTGGAGAGAACTGATTACTGCAGTTATGGGCTAAAATACATTCTTCTTACTGCTGGGGACATAACCACGAGCAACCTTGGACCTGTGACCCAGACAGGAAAGGCTCCTCTTGATGCCACTATGCCAAAAGGCCTTGTCGCATAAATTCATTTCGTACTTACTGTTGTAGTTTTGGTTTCTGGATTCGCACTCCTTTATATGGATTCTTATATTTAATTAGCTCTTTCAATACGTGACATTTCAAAAAAAATAAGGGCATGGGTGTCATTAAAATTTGTTTAGTCAGTTTATTAGACAAAATTCCTAACTGATGTAACATAAAATTAATTAGGTGGCAGTGATATTGAATATTTAAATAGTTTGAAGTCTTTGGGCCTTCTTTCTTAAAATGGTAGAACCATAAATGGATTAGAGGATACGTGCTATTATTTTTATATCAAAGTTCACTCAAAAAGAAAATGGCTTACTAGCAAGGGCAAGTGCAGCAATGGTTGGAAAGCACTCGTGGCCAATGAAATGATATTGGAATTGGATGACTAGTTCTCAGTGTTGAGTGCACCCACTCCAGTGCACAACAAATAGCCAAAACATGTAAGCAGCACACAAACCTATGCCACATTGCAGTCCATCCTACTGATTGGAATGGAACATGTGCAAGTGCTCAGGAATCACACTGCAAGTCCAGCAAGAACAGAATTGTTGAATGGCATGGCATCCTATTCAAGTTTTAGCTCAAGGGTTCTAGTGAGAGGACCCCACACAATACCCTCTTCCTTTGACCCATGCTATGCATAATCATCTAACCAGATTTCTGAGATATAGTGAACAAGTGACATTTAATCTTGACCCTGGAAGTAGCCTAATAAGTTATTAACTAATCATTTCCAGAAACAGCCGATTCAATAACTAGTTGTCTTTCAGAGTTCCTCTGTAACTTCGTAGCAAACAGCCCATGTGCTGACAAACAGAAGCATTAGGGCATTGTCAACTCCCTTATGAAGGTGAACACATTATCATCCCAACAAAATGGCTGCCAAAGAGAGCAAAAGAGTCATTGCATACAAAGCTTGCTGTGAAATGGTATATAAAGAGATGAGGAGTTCTCGTAATTTCATGCTTGCGCAAGATGCATTAGTTGGGTAATGAAGCAATGATTTTGCTTTAGTGTATAATTAGTGTTGCCAGGAAGGAAGCAATTCTTAGTCCTGATATTGTTAGTAGTATTAACCTATTGATTGCATACCATCCAATTTAAAGGTTGAATCTTGCATGATATAATGAGGTTCCACACTTTCATCATATTATTAGATGCTTATTCTCTTCTTGTAGTAGAGAAAAAGAACCATATATATGTTTAAATGAGGGTTAAATGTACATTCCTTCAAGTCTAAGTAGGAGGTTACTGGCAATGCAATCTCCTCGACCTTAAGGTTACATCTAGATGACCAATCATACACAACCCCACCCCACCCCACACCATGACATTCATGGGATAAATACCTATAACCTACGGAGGCATCCTACTGCTACCTATTGCTCTCCTGTTCCCATGCAAAAGAATTAAAGGCATAAAACCATTTCTTACAATGTATATTGACTATCATGCCCCAAAACCTCTACCACCACAGAGCTTACCTCCCATTCTGTCTGCTTTCCACAGTAATGTCTCCAGACAGGGTTGGCATGTTCTTCATGCAATCGTCATAATCATATCCATAGAAGTGCTGGATTTCTTATGATTGTGTTGCTATTACTGATGCATATTTTCTCCTTGACATCGATGTTTCTATTATTTTGTACGCATTATTTCAGCCATTTGTTGAAATTTAACATTAGGCTGTTGCATGTTGTGAACGTGTTTTCGACTTTTGTTTCTTTGTAGTGCAAAACTCTTTAAATTCCACCTGAGACAAAATTTGCCTAATTGGTCTCTATAAAAGTTTGTGATCTTATTACATCTTAATTCTTATTTCATGGCAAATCATTAATGGCAGTTCTATTTGATCTTTCAGGCAGATAAGCTTCTGTCCCAAGAGTTCCAACCTCTGGTGGAGCAGCTAATCACCTTTCTTCCTGTCAATCGTCAAATTCTGTTATTTTCTGCAACATTTCCTGTTAATGTCAAAGCTTTCAAAGAGAAGTTCCTGCGGAAGCCATATATCATTAATCTCATGGACGAGCTAACACTAAAGGGTATAACTCAGTACTATGCTTTTGTGGAGGAACGACAGAAAGTTCATTGCCTCAACACTCTTTTCTCTAAGGTTTTCTTCTGGATGCTATTCTTAGTTGACTGTTTCTTGATTTACTAACGTAAAGTTGCAACTTCTAACATAATTTTATATTTACAGCTTCAAATAAACCAATCTATTATATTCTGCAACTCGGTGAACCGTGTAGAACTACTGGCTAAGAAAATTACAGAACTGGGTTATTCATGTTTCTATATTCATGCGAAGATGCTGCAGTCACATCGTAATCGAGTTTTTCATGACTTCCGCAATGGTGCATGCAGAAATCTTGTCTGCTCAGGTAGGAGCTACTGCCGTTTTGGCAAGTTGTCTCTTGCTTAAGTTCTCTATGTTGGCAAGTTTGCAAGAGTTTTTTTATTCTCTTAAGTTTACTTGAATTCAACATGCTTAACTAGCAAAATCGATCTAGGTGCCAATAGAAAACATGCATGGCAATTGCATGCTGCGAGTGAGACCATTATTAATGCTTCAGTTGCAACTAAAATGCACATAGCAAACTGAGATGCATTTCAAATGGTTAGTTCATAGTTGACAGTGTATGCTTATAGTGTCTCTCCCATGAATGAGCATGAACTTCTAACTTTGGCATCTCCAGAACTTTCATGACAGCACGCACTGATGAAAGAGCATCAGTGAGCATATAGACCCAAATTTGTGAGTATGGACATGGCTGAACGTTTGCCTGCATACATTAATTGGATACTACTGTTGCCAATAATTTAAATCTTTTTCCTCTTGCAGATCTATTTACTAGAGGTATTGATATCCAGGCAGTTAATGTCGTCATCAACTTCGACTTTCCAAAGAACTCAGAAACTTACCTGCATAGGGTATGTTATTTTTTCTCTGCTAGATTGGAGGTGGATATTTCTTTTGTAACTGGACTTTCTGGCCTCAGGTGGGTCGATCTGGAAGATATGGTCATCTCGGGCTGGCAGTAAATTTGATCACATATGAGGACCGGTTCAACTTGTAAGTGTTTTCAACTGGTAAAAAAGAAAAGAAAAGGTTTTTTGTGCACTCGGCTAATGCTAATTATCATCTGGCAAAGGGCAGTAGAACTTCCCTCATTCTCTTCTTGGCACATGTGATGGAACCCACCTGAGAGCTAATTTATTATAACATGGCTGATAAGGGCCCCTTGTCCATGCCACCAAAAGGATAGGGGACCTCCTTCCCTTTTGCAGAAGATAGTTTTCATGTATATATGAAAATAACCAATAATGATGGTACAGTATTTCTAATTCACGCGATATTTAACTTCTTTCTTCTCTCTAAATTCTAACTGATCTTATCCTTTCTATCTCAATGGATCTAACTATATCCTTGTCTCTTCATTCATATGAGAGTGACCAGCGTTACCTCCTTTCTTCGAATCCGTAAGGTATCGTTATATAGAAAGAGTACAGTTTTACAGGGAGCAGAATTTGTGCCACATATTAAACAGTATACTCCTTTGCAAGAGAATCAGCACACACTGATCCCAGTACATGATCAAGTATGAACAGTGCAAAACTTCAATCTTCTCGATGAAACCGGCAATCTCACCGTATCTTATCATATGTTCCGGATTTTGTTGTCTTTTCATGAAAAGTGTTTCTATTTTCTCTTTTTTACATCTCGTGAGTCATGACTTCTACTTTTCATTCATCATCAGGACCTTATCCCAATTAGGGGTCGGCCACATGAATCTTATTCCTCCATTCTACTCTATTAAATACCATGGCTTTATTTAGTCTCAAAGTTTTTAAATCTTTCCTCACCACTTCTGTCCACATTCTTTTAGGCCTTCCCCTTGCCCTTTTAGAACCTTCAACTTGTATTGCCTCACTCCCTCTAATTGGTGTTGTTGTTCGTCTCCTTTGAACATGTCCAAACCATCTAAGTCTAATTTCCCTCATCTTGTTACCTATTGGTGCTATCCCTAAATTTCTTCTAATATTTTCATTTCTAATTCTATTCTTTTTTGTCTTACTACTCATCCATCTCAACATCCTAATTTCTGTGACACTCATCCTATGAGTATGATGTTCCTTAACTGCCTAACACTCTGATCCATAGAGCATGGTCGGCCTTATAGCCATCCTATAAAATTTTCTCTTTAGTTTGAGTGGCACTCATTGATCACATAAAACACCCGATGCACATCTCCATTTGTTCCAACCTGCTTGGATTCTCTGGGTAACCTCCCTCTCAATCTCTCTACTCTCATGGATTAATGATCCTAAGTATCGAAAGTGTTCTCTCATGGGGACCTCTTGGTTATCAATCTTGACTGGTGTTCCACTTCTACTCTCCTTGCTAAAATTACATTCCATATATTCTGTCTTAATTCGGCTAATTTTAAATCCTTCAAATTCTAATGCTTCTCTCCATAACTCTAGCTTTATGTTTACACCCTCCCTTGTCTCATCAAGTAGGACTATATCGTCTGCAAATAGCATGCACCAGAGAATCTCCTCGTGCAGATGTTTTGTTAACTCATCCATAAGTAATGTGAAAAGGTATCGACTCAATGCTGATCTTTGGTGCAATCTGACAGTGACAGGAAAATCACTAGTCACGCCACTAATGGTCTTAACATTTGTTACTGCTCCCTCATACATATCTTTAATTATGTCTATATATCCATGAGAAACCCCTTTCCTACCCAATACCCTCCATATTAACTCTTTAGGGACTATCATAAGCTTTCTCTAAGTCGATAAGACCATGTGGAGGTCTTTTCTTCTCTCCCTATATTTTTATACTAATTGTCTTAGTAAGAAAAGAGCTTCCATGGTAGACCTCCCAGGTATGAAACCAAACTGATTCTTCAATACTTGTTTCATGTCGTAGCCTCTTCTCAATCACTCTTTCAAAAAGTTTCATGGTGTGGCTCATAAGTTTGATCCCTCGATAATTAGTGCAGTTCTGAATGTCTCCTTTATTCTTATAGATTGGTACAATAGAGCTTTTCCTCCACTCATTAGGCATTTTCTTTGATTTTATAATCTTGTTAAATAACTTGGTCAACCAAACTACCCCAATATCTCTCATCTGCTATCCTAGAATCATTTTTATTATTATAATTCTATCACTGAGTCTTTTAACGTCCACAACTTTATCCTTTAATTCCTTATTTACTATTATTCCTACGCCATTTCTATTATTTTCCTTTCCTACGTATCATAATTTATACCCATCTATTTCTTTAGCTTTAGCCCATTTCCACTTGGTTTATTGGATACAAGTGATGTTGACTCTCCTACGTTTCATCGTGTCTACTAACTCCAAACTCTTACCTGTCAGTGTCCCTATGTTCCATGTAGCGATGCAAATCTTATATTTTGGAGATACCTTATTTACTATCGCCTTTCTCTACCTCCATGATATGAACCCATGTTCACTTTTCACTACACTTGGGTTCTGATTCAGCGTGTTGCTTACGAGGGGACGCTCTAGTTGCCCTTGCCCATTTTTCACTACACCTGGGATCCGATGTAGTACGTCGCTTCTGGGAGAATGCCCTAGCAACCCTTGCCTATTTTTCATCGCATCTGGGATCCGATATAACGAGTCGCTTATGGGGAACACCCTAGCTTGAACAAATGTCAGTTTTCGATTCATGTCATGTTGGGGTTGCCATAGTTTTTAAAAAGCTGAAGATGATTTTAATGAAAATCATCTTCAGCTTCAGCCTTGCTGGCTGGCTACCTAATGCAATGGTGGCCATATTTTAAGAAGCTGAAGATATTTTCATTTCTTCTTCACAAACTAATATACAAATGCATATATATTTGTAAAAAAGAAATAATAGAATCATTTTCAACTTCCCCCTTGCTTGCTGGCTACCTGACACAAGAGTTGCCATCTATTAAGAAGCTGGAGATGATTTTTATTTCT
Source organism: Warburgia ugandensis (assembly GCA_035236585.1). Lineage (NCBI taxonomy): Eukaryota > Viridiplantae > Streptophyta > Magnoliopsida > Canellales > Canellaceae > Warburgia > Warburgia ugandensis. The sequence continues at coordinate 49,768,160 of CP141138.1, read as the reverse complement.
TCCTCACAAACTAATATACAAATGCATATTCATTTCTTCTACTTTTCATTCTTTACTAAAATTATGAACTCAAGAAAAGACAGAGAACAAACCGATGTTTTGCAGCTGCAAGTTGGCAAGTTTGGCTTGTTTTCCTTCTCATAAGCCAACCAATTGATTATTAGTTTTCACCCCCTTTTATTATCGTTGGTGATATATAATGCCAGCAATAGGTTCTAAATTATATCCATTTTGCTGTTTGACAGATACAGGATTGAGCAAGAATTGGGAACTGAAATCAAGCAAATACCCCCACAAATTGATCAAGCTATTTACTGTAGATGATCTTGTGAGAAATGGGATGCTTTTCTGCTCTCAGAGAATGGAACAATCGAAGCATCAGTAAATAGAGAGAACTTCTAATGACTAATGTCAGCTAACATCAGGGAACCATCTCTTCTTCAGACTTAATCTATTCTCCGTCAAAGCTTTGTCCCGCCTCTATAAAGCAAGATCGATGATTTCACATCGGCATTGATCTGTACTTCTAGTTGGAACTTGGGAGGTTTCTCGTATTGGAAGTTGACATTAAGATGGGACAAAGCTGGATCTCAATGTTGGTCATGCACTTCAAATGTTTTGGAATAGTCTTGCGTCCTTCCGCTGGTTATGGTACTTGATATATACTTTAAAATAATTATTTGTTGTCGTTTGAGGATGCGACTGCCCAGGATGATTATTCAGCTGAATGATTATATGTTCTCTAATTCTCATGAACTAGTTAGCGGTTTAGGTGGTTGAAGTTGTTTTTCTCGTCTTGAGCTTCAGTCTCTCTTGAATTTTTCTTTAGTCTGGATTTTAGAAAGTCGTAGTAATGATGTGAGCAATTGTAAGTTTATCAGAAAAAAGTTGTCGTCATATGGACTTTAAGGTCACGGGTCCAAGGCGTGGAATCAGCCTCTTGCAAAATGCAAGGGTGCCTACTATAGGCCCTTGTGGTCCGCCCTTTTCCTGGACCCCATGTAGGCGGGAGCTTGGTGCACCGGGGCTGCCAGACACACACATATATAAGGAATCCATGAGAAATCAATGTTTTTGGACAATATTGTCCACTCATGTTGGGTCTTTTACAAAAAAAATTAATAAAAAATAAATGGACTTGATTTTTTACCTAAAAACAGCATAGGCTAAAACCATCTAATGGACATGAAGTTCAATGCTTAGTCTGTCTATGACATTCTTAATATGATGAATCACTTAAACTAACAACAACAATAACAATAAATGTAACTAACCACAACAACAATAATAATAAATGTTACCATGAGTGTTATGTACACCACTTTCTAAAGCATATATTCTAAGTGAAGTTAAAATTTAAAATAACCGATAGACGACAAATAGGTTATTGGCGTTAATAAACCCATTCATAGAAATAGCACACCCAATATGCATACAGTAGTGTCCGAATGAGCAATGAGGTTGATGTCTAGTTTGTCTTAAGCCTTTCCTAAAAAAATATAAGCTAAAAAACATGAGATGAAATTTGATCTCTAGCCTAAGGCATTCCTAATGTAACAGATCTAACCTATCTAAGCCATTCCTAATATAATATATTTACCTTATCTAAACTACTACTAATGTAACAGATGGGTTCGTAAGTTTTACCATCCATGAAAATGGGTAAAATGCGTGAAAACAGGGGCAGCGGGACTTAATTACATAACATCTATACTGGAAATAAGGAGCTACAAAGTCATGCCCGTCCCGTACAAAATACGTGTTTTCCAAGGGAGAAAAGGAACGGTCCAAATGGTTCCTACTGATTCGGCTGATTTAACTTTTCTTAACTTCCGTTTCGCTTATTGTAAGAACTAGTGACCTCGTGATTTAACCATTGTGTCAAAGCTCCCCTTCTATAAGCATGGAAAATAAAATAATACCGATATTTTAACAATCAAATCCATTAACTTAGCAGCAGGATAAGCAGGCTCGAACACCCAGATGGTCAACACACACCTACATTGCAGCCAATACAATCAGAACCTTAACTTGCACGGATGGATCATTAAACGACGCAAGTGTATGGTCAACACACCTACAGCACCTACGTTCGGCTTGCAGCCAATACAACCAGACCCCATTTTGCACGATATTAAACAACCGTTGATCGTTTCCTGTATACCATTAGATCATTTGAAGCCATCAAATCCAGAGGATAATATTTCAGGCGATTATAGGAGACTCTAATCCGTCCAAAAGGTCCACAGCTTCAGCTACTTTCAAATTAGAAAAGACGGTAACATTTTACTCAAGTAAACGCTCCAAACCATTTACCTCTCAGATCATGCAGCGGATAAACAATGGACTAAAATTCCCTCCCATCTAAATATCATACGTCTCCGATTTGCAGATTCAAATGCATCAAATTAATACCCTTAATTTAGCATAAAAAATGCATGGAATCAAGGGTGATCTTTTATTTCAACTGCTGAATCGAGACTATTTAACATTCTCTGAAGGACATCATGTACTGTCTTTATGCTTCTTACTTACTTCAGTGGGTACGGAACTACGGATCAAATAACCGTAACATGAAATGATTTATGCAAATCGATAAACGCCTTTGAAGTAGCATCTCTCCTTTGCTCGTAGATTTTCTTTTCGCTTTAATCCAGATTTACCACATCCTTGGGAGTTAAAACTCCTCTTGGTTTGACATAATTTAAGAACAGAATCGACACAATTCCTCAAAATCACTGGTCTCTCACACATTCCACATGCATTGATGCTGCATTTTTCTACACGGTCTCTGCAAACAATTGAGCAAAATTGCTGGAAGAAACCACTCACCTCTCTGATCCACGTGCAGCAGACCTAGACGACATCCAGCTTGATGATGATCTCGTACTCCCAGCACCAAGTGGTCTAGGGTCATCACCACTACTGCGCCACCTGTCACTGGGCCTGTCAGACGGAGGTTGACGCTCATCTGGTCTACCCCACCTATCTTGCTCAGGTGGTGCCGTCCCTGTGCTTTGCCGCCTGAACTTGGGGACATACCTTCCAGGAGTGGTCGCAGCAGTGGCAGCAGCCACAGGCTCTGCCGGGCGGGCCACTGCTTCCGCTGGTCTTCCCAAGAGGGCTTCCTTCCTAACCCTCTCTTTCTCTTCTAGTTCCTTCTCCCTCTGCCTCTGCCTTTCAGCAATTTCATCCAGCTTGGCTTTCCTCTCTGCTTCGTCCCTCCTCCGTCTTTCCGCTTCTGCAATAAAAAATCAACCCAAGTAGTAAAAAACCACACAGGTCAACCAAGATGACAAACCACCAAAGTTAAATCGTTGATAAGGACCAAGTTTTAGGAATTCTTCTCTCAACACACAACTTTTGAACTAAGCACCTTCATTCCATGAAAGTCCCTAAAAGCTTTTTAGGGATAAAAAAAGGGATGAAAAAACCCAATACAAATACTTCAAGATCTTTCAATAGAAAATCTCATATACAAATTCCAAGAAAAAGAGATATTATATGTAAAGAGAAACACATTAGAGAATCACATGACCTCTTGCTTTCCAAATAAAACAAAAGGCAAGCACGAGCAAGGACTACTTCTAGTGATTAAATCAAGAGTCCATAGAACAGAAAAAGCAATTATCAATAATTTTCCCCCAGATAATTTGGAATATTTCTAATAAGGTACCCTAAATGCCCATGTTTTTCCACAACCTTCAGCTTTAACTACCTCTAGAATTTTCATTATTTGGGTGAGAACGAAGGGTATGTTTCAGGATAGCTTTCCTTCCTAAAGTCTATATTTGTTATTTATTTGTTTTTGTTATCTTATGTTTATTATTTCATTTCTGTCTTGCAAAGAATACCTTCTCTCTTCCTAGCTTCCTCCTCTTCCCGCAACTTGGTCAGCTTCTCCTCCTCAGTTTTGAGATAGAAAACCATCTTCCTTTTTATCTCCCTTTCTCGTCTACGAATCTCCCTTAGCTGGCTGATTCTGTCTTCTCTCTCCTTCTGCAATCTGTTGTATTCTGCTTCACGTCGGCTCACAATTTTATTCTGGAATATATTCTGCATAGAAAAACAAGGACATGACATTCAGCCCAAAGGGGCAAGGAATTAAATTAATAGAGGAAAAATATATATAAATCAACTAAAATGGTTAGCAGACATGATTTGTATGTATGCAAGTGCGGAATAGTAAGAATGCAGTCCAGATGGTGCATCCTTCCCGCTGCCCACTTTTGGAGGATGAAGGTACCACCTTTGAATTATCCCACCCATTCATCTAATTGACCAGCTTTGTATATCCAGAAGGTCAAGCAGCATGTGAGTTTGATGATTCTAGCATCTTAAAAGTTATATTTGCAGTCACAGGATATGGATGGGTTAAAAACTTCGTAATAATAGACGGTCTAAATTAGCCTCTCAAAAACATAATTTTTAGGATGTTAGATCATTCAATCATCATGAATTTTCATTTACTCAAAGTCACAGCAATCAGATGAACCAGTTGGTCCGATAGCAATGCCCTATCATACAAAGTAGGTCAGGTTCGTACGACCATCTAGCTCTTTGAGCCCCCTGATGGTGGGCCCACAGCCCGAAACTACTAAATGGGTGATTCATCTCAATAGTGGGCTTCGGCCATTTTTATCCACACAAAACAATCAAGATTCCAAAAGTTCTATTACCAGACTGAACTGGAGCTTTACGGCTCTGATCATTAAGTGTCATGATGGTGGGGCCCAGCCCAAAACTACTAAATGGGTGATTCATCTCAATAGTGGGCTTCAGCCATTTTTATCCACATAAAACAATCAAGATTCCACAAGTTCTATTATCAGACTGAACTGGATCTTTATGGCTCTGATCATTAAGTGTCATAATAAACTATTCACATCGTGGCCTAAGAACCTAGGGAACTAGAAGACATAGTCAAACCAAAAGACTTTATCCAGCATTCACATACCACGCCGAAAAAGTAAGAACCACAACCATCAAACTGACACACTGTATCAAGATAAAAAGTAGAGTCTTAGCATCTAGTAATGATAATGTGAGTGAACTTGGTGACCTACTGTAACTGCAAACAGCTTAACATTATTAAGAGTCCATGTTGATGGATGATGAACAGAGTAGAATGTTTGTGGAACTATTTCAAATTGCCATACCATATGCTTTCAAACGGCATACAGATTGACAAACATAATAGTACACTTCAGCAGATAAAAGATTACAATGTAGTGTCATATGATTTTCATCACGAGGAAACAACAGTTACCAATAAGAAAATCCAAATGGGACCTCTGTCAACGACGTATTTAGCTGTCTATGGTTGGGACAGGTCAGTTCCATTGCAGCATTTTAGACCTGACTGGATTATCCTAACCATCCTTGGCCTCAAATGACTGGATCATAAAACCAATACCCAGCCCATTTAGGTGCCTATGTCAATCTACAGAATCATTGAAGTGCCGGGATCTTGCATAATTGTGAATCATTGCCATGCACATTGTGAGCACGAGATAGAACCCTAGGTTTCAAATACACCAGAATGCACATCCGGATCAGACATGATACTCCAACTAGTATAGATTATGTGCCTATATGGTTATCTTAGCTTACACCTCTATTATGTAGCAAGCCTGTAATGTTTTTTAGCATGTCTACCAACTAGGCTATATCCTAAAGCACATAATATCATAAATGACAGTTAGCAGAAAAACTATTTCCTAATACACATCAATCTTGATCAAATGATGCCTAGTAACAAAGATCAAAATGAAAAGAAATGATAAACTGAGGCATGCCACGAATCAATTTCGGCATGTCTTCTGGAAGATCCATGCCATTCATCTTGCAGTCCTCTTGTTTAGTCTACTTGTGAAAAATCACTCCAACCGAATGATTACACTTCCTTTTTTCTTTTTAGTTTTAGAATCAATTGTCCTTATTTTTCATCTAAAGTAACATAGGTTATTATGTTCATCTAGCGAACCGGTTTAGGGTTAGCAAGATGAGTGGCATGGGTCTTCCAAAAAACATGCCTAGATTGATGCCTCCCATTGAGGCATGCCTTAGTTTATCATTTCTCATAAAATAAACAGATAACAAAATAAGGAAATAAACCCATCCTTATTCAGATTAATCTCATAAAGAACAATCATATCCAACAGTTTCCTACGCCCTAACTAAAAATGGTAGCCCAATGCATGAAGCTCCAGTGTATGCGGGGTTCAAGGAAGGGGCAGATCAGAAAAGGTTTATAGTATACAGCCTTACCTTGCATTTTTGCAAGAGGCTGTTTCCACTCCTCAACCCGTGACCTCCAAGTCACATGGCAACAACTCAACCGTTGTGCCAAGGCTCCCTTTTCCCTATGTCCTAGCTAAAAGAAAAATAAAATAACAAAAGGAATAGCGCATCTAATCCTTAATGAACACAGGAGTACTGAGGCAGTCATTAATAGAAAAAATTCAAATAGCAAAATCTTACGTTCACCCTTCATTTTCATAGCAGCCCTAAAAGAGATACAAGCTTCTGTGAGATGAAAATAATTTGCATTAAGAACATGATAACGCCCCTTTGTTAATACTAAATCAGTAGAAGCAGAATATATTGCCACACTACACATCAATAGTCTCATACAGCTAATTAACCAACAAAAACATACGACGCCCAGATTTTGCACTGTAATTAATGGTGAGCATATTTTCAAGGTGCAAATGTGATTCACTTCTATGACATTCTTCAAACATCACCGTGTTTCATCATCATCATCATCATCAAGACCTTATCCCGATTAGGGGTCGGTCATATGAATCTTGTTCCTCCATTCCCATCTATTAGGTTATCACGGCTTCATTTAGTCTTTAAATCTTTTCTCATCACTTCTATCCAAGTTCTTTTGGGCTTTCCCCTTACCCTTTTAGGACTTCAACTTGCATTATCTCACTCATTTTAACCAATGCTCTTTTCAGTCTTCGTTGGACATGTCCAAACTATCCAAGTCTAATTTCCCTTATCTTGTTACCTATTAATGCTATCCCTAAGTTTTTTCTAATGTTTTCAGTCATAATTATATTCTTTCTTGGCTTGCCACCCATCCATCTCAACATCCTCATTTATGCTATGCTCAACCTATGAACATGATGTTCCTTAACTACCCAACATTCCAATCCATAAAGCATGGCCGGCCTTATGACCATCCTATAGAATTTTTCTTTCAATTTGAGTGGCATTCGCTGATCATACAAAACCCTAAAGGTGCATCTCCATTTGTTTTAACCCACTTGGATTCTCTAGGTAACCTCACTCTCATGAATCATCGATTCTAACTATTGAAAGTGGTCCTTTATGGGGACTTCTTAGTTATCAATCTTTACTAGTGCTTCACTCCTGCTCCTTTCCTCGCTAAAATTGCATTTTATATACTCTTAGTGCAGCTGATTTTAAATCCTTTAGGCTCTAATGCTTCTTTCCACAACTCTAGCTTTATGTTTACATCATCCCTTGTCTCATCAATTAAAACTATATTATCTACAAATATCATGTACCATGGTATCTCCTGGTGCAGATGTTTTATTAACTCATACATAACCAACATAAAAATGTACAGGCTCAATGCTGATTCTTGGTGCAATCCTACAATGATAGAAAAATCACCAATCTCTCCGCTAGTGGTCTTAATATTTATTATTGCTTCCTCATGCATATGTTTAATTATCTCCATATACTCCATATATATTAACTCTCTAGGGACCCTTTCATAAGCTTTCTTTAAGTCAATAAAGACCATGTGAAGGTCCTTCATCCTCTCCCTATATCTCTATCAATTGTCTCAGTAAGAAAATAGCTTCCATAGTAGACCTCCAAAGCATGAAACCAAACTGGCTCTTCCATACACTTATCTTATGTCGTGGCCTCTTCTCAATCACTCTTTCAAAAAGTTTCATAGCATGGCTCATAAGTTTGATCCCTCGATAATTAGTGCAACTCTGTATGTCTCCTTTATTCTTATAAATTAGTACAATAGAGCTCTTCATCCTTGATTTTATAATCTTGTTAAATAACTTTGTCAACCAAACTACTTCAGTATCTCCCATATGCTTCCAACCTCTATTGGTACATCATTGAGCTCCAGGGCCTTTCCTAATTTCATCTTTTCAAGGCCTCTTTTGCTTCAAGTATTTTAATCCTATGGTCATATCTATAATTTCCAATGTTATTTAGGTTTACAGTAATTTCAATCCCTATATCATCAAAACAATTGTCATTTAGAAATTTTTTAAAGTAACTTTCCCACCTTTGTTTGATTTCGTCATCTTTGACTAGTACCCTTTAATCATCACTTCTAATGCATTTAATGTGATCTAAGTTATTACGCTTCTATTCTCTTATTTTTGCAAGTTTAAACATATCTTTTTCACCTTCTCTTAATCCTAGTCTATTATAGAGATCATTATATGGCTTGAGTTTGAGCCTTACTATTCTCTTGACAGCCTTTTTAGCATTCTTATACAGTTCATAATTTTCATTATTTCTAGTATTCTGTCATGCTTTAAAACACGCCTTTTCTTCTTTAGTAACATTTTGCACTGTTTTATTCCACCACCAAGTTCCCTTACTAATTACCTTTTAGCTTTAGATACTCCTAAAACATCTTTTGCCACTTTCTTAATGGACTCAACCATATTAATACACTCTGTATGTACTTCTATTTCATCATTCATGTTTCCTTTTACATCAACTTATTTGTGGGTGAGGTTATTCTTTCCCTTTTAAGTTCCACCACTTCGTTTTTGAATACCTATTAAGTTCATTTCCTTTCTTCCATCTTTTAATGTAAATATTCATAATTATTAACATATATTGCAAGGTTTAACTATCACCTTACAATCTTTATACATTGATCTTTCAGTATTCCCAAGTAAAAAAATTCTATTTGGCTTTATGAAGTCAAATTTTAAAGGTTATCAAGCGTTCATTCCTCTTCTTAAAGAATGTATTTGCCAAGGCCAGGGTATATGTCAAAGCAAAATCAATTATAGCTTTCACTAACTCATTTCATTCTGCAATAACATACCCTCCATGTATCCTATCATATCCTTCCTTTTCTTTTTCTACATGGCTATTTAAGTCTACTCTTATAAATATCTCCTGTGTTGGGAATTTCTTGCATTCCATATCTTTCAAAAAATGTCTCTTGATTCTATCTTCTAAACCTACTTGCGGTATGTATACAATTATTACATTTATGATCTCCTCTCTTAAAATAAGTTTCATTATTATAATTCTATCACTAGTTCTTTTACCGTCTATAACTTTATCCTTTAATTCTTTATTTACCATCATCCCTACGTCATTTACATTATTATCCATTCCTACATATTAGAGCTTATGCCCACTAATTTCTCTAGTTTTAGCCCCTTTCCATTTGGTTTCTTGAATACAAGCAATTTTGACTCTTACCTGTCAATGTCCCTATATTCTATATGGCAACATGAATCTTATGCTCTTGAACTAGCCTATTTACAGACACACTTTTCGATCCCCATAACATGAACCCATGCCTACTTTCTAATGCACTTGAGTTCTGATGCAATGCGTCGTCTTTGAGGAGACGCTTTAACAGCCCATGCCCACTTTCCACTACACCCAGGATTCAATGTAGCACATCGCTTTTAGAGGAATGCCCTAACAACTCGTCAATTTTTCACTGCACCCAAGATCTAATGCCGTGCATAGCTTATAAGGGACGCCATAAGCTTGAGGAAAAACAGTCACTAGCTGAATTCAGCGGAACAGTTTTCCTCAATAATCACAAGGGACTTTATGGACACGGGACAACACAAAATTGGATATTTGAGGGAAAAAAGAAAAATCGGCTACCATAAAAACAGTTCTCAAGTGTACTAACCTTGTTATCCAGCATTCGAGCAAGTCTATTTTTCTCTTGCAGGTCTCCTGCATGATGCTGCCTGCTAAGCTCAATCTCTTGCTGCAAGGTAAAGGTTCTAGGTTGGACTTAAAAGACCAAGACAATATAATAATAAAGCTATGCAGTCAAGCACTAGGGATTTGAAGCAAACCTCCTGCTCCCGTTCGTGAATTATCCTTTCTTCCACCAAGCGCTGTTGGAATGCTGCCTCAATCAAAGGAGCCTCTTCTTCTCTCTTGGCTCTTTCCATGTAGTCCATGGTCTTGGCTAGTTTCTGCAACTTCTTTTCCATTTCCTGACGCTCTTTGAGTTGCTCATTCAAGGCCAACTCAATCAGGGTCTGCTTTGTAACTTTCTCCTGCAAAGGAACAGAATTCATAAAATATCATCAATATGATACTGCAGCTATGTTCGCAACAGTTCCACATGGTTATTACATCTACAGATAGTATGCAGGAACTAGACAAATATTCCATTTCAACGGCAGAAATCAACTGAAGAGAAGGCTTATTTTGACACTCTAAGAAATATTGGCTTCCATCGCAGCCCTTAAAACCCCAGAAGGTAATCATTAACTGACTCTTAAACCTTGGAAACCTAGAAGGCAATCATTGACTGGCTGGATGAATTTGGTTTCACTCCAAGTCATTTTAAGCAACTCATTCCACTCATTAAATCACAAACAGAGGTCAGGTATAAGTAGTGCCTCGAATCCCAACGCACAACCAATAACAAGAACACAAATAGCACAAACCCAAAGATATTTATAATACCCCCTCGATGACTGGCTTCTTTCCCTTCTTTTTCCCACGCTGAGCAGCTTCCATGAGCATAGCTTGGGCTTCTTCAAGTTCCCTTTCCTCAATTTCCCTGCGAATCCTTTGCTCCTCTCTTCGAGTAAACTCAGAGGCAAGTCGCTTCTGTTCTGCCTCCTCAGTGATCTTCTGTAGCTTTAGCCTCTTAGACTCTTCTTCACGCTCCTATGGAAAAAAAAAAAGGAAAGAAAAACCCAAAAAAGACATTATTTATTGGTTTGCCCTCTGCACAGAATCCAATTACACCACAACTATCTGTTCAGAGTGACCATTATCAGACGGTTACCATTTCTAACATCAGTCTTTCCTGCTCTTCCTTGCGTTTTTCAATGATAGACTTTCTGGCAAGAAGTCTCTTATGCTCTTTGTCCACAATCTCAGCCAAACCAGGTAGAGTGTCTCCTAGCCTGGATACCTTCTTCACTGGAAGATAAATCATGTCCCTGGCTTTGTTCAAAGATTCCGCCAGAACAGTCAAATGATCCCGGAGCTGATCAGATTCAAGGTCCTGAAAAAGCAGAGTCAAACTGTTAGCAACATAGCTCAGAATCAAGCACAGACTTAGAAGTTAAAAAAATACAAGTCAAGGTCATGGAGCCAGCTGCTTTACTCAAGTCCCACTGTAATTAATTCCCTTCTAATTCAAAGCTGGAAAGAAATCAGGAAACAGAAGAAATGCAGAAATTTTTATATCAATAGGTTCAGATGATCCGCAGAGGCAAAGTGATACTGCACTGTACATTATACAAATAGTTTAGAAAGTTTGGATTGTGAAATGCGATGTGATTGTGGGACATTTCCAGACAACTAATTTCAATCTTCAGTAAATTTAACTCACTATGAACTTAGTGGAAATAAAAAGCTACCAAGAAACAGAACAACAAATGATCCTGCCCATTAAGCAAATAAAACTGCACTAACATGCATCTATCTGCGCATGTGTGTGAGAGAGAGACAGACAAACAATCAGACAGATAGAGTGGAAAGAAGGTTAAGTACAATATACATGTGTGCACATACATCCATAGAGAGAACATAGGAACTTACCGTGTTGCTAAAAAGAACAGCACCCTTCCGATGGTCAACTTTCATTGCAACAAAATTATATTTAACAGCTTCCACAGATATCTTTTCAACAACTGAAAAATTAAAGAATGGTATCATGCCTGATAGAACTTCAATAGTCATTGTCTGGTACACCTGTGAGACCTGGAAAAGCACAAAGCAACTCAGCAAATTTCACCTCAAAAGGATATTTCCTATTCACTGAAGTAACCACCAAAAATGGAAAGAATGAAAAAAAAAATATTTAGAAATGCAAACCTGCTGCAGCAATCTCAAGGTGGTAAGCTTTTCCAGAGAAGGAATATACTGCAAAAGTTGTACTTCTGGAACTGATGAGGCTGAAGAAAGTTTAGCCCCTTGCTTGGAGATCTTTGCCAAGAGTGGCTGCACTTTCGATGCAAGATCTAATGGGAGAAATTCGTGTTCTAGAAGATGGTATAGGTCTTTCACTTCTTGAGAAACACATGATATTACACCCTTAGAAGCCTGTACATAATAGATAACACCCAAATCAAACAATAGCCGTAGAGATTACTCATCATGTCTTTTCTTGATGCAAGTGTAACTCGTCATATTGGACAGGAATGTATTTGCTCCTCAGAGTTAACCAAGCCCAGTTACACTCCGGAATAGAGATGTATACTTCCTGTAGCAATATAAAGAATCAAGATGTTCAAATTGGATTGCAACATACAACATTTTCCTTTTCGGAACCAAGGATTCAAAGGACACGTGTGGTGCATGAAGCTTATACTAAGTGGAAAGAACCATGGAACCAGAAGATTCCAGGCACACAGTTCTATTGTTTGGTTATGCAAATGTGAGTAGCTGCCCCGTAATTATTCAAATCTAGAGCAAAGCAGCAACCCAGATGGAGAATGTCATCGAATAGAAATCTAAGGTGATCTATCTTAGCTTATGTACTATATCAAACCCAAGATAGTCAATAATTTCTAAAATAAAACCAATAATACTACACGTGTTATTAGGGCTTTTTGACAATGTTTTATAATTGATGACTGCTCAGAATGCATTATTGAGGTAATACCAACATGGTTAATAGTCTACCACAGAGAACTGGCCGCCCCCACCTGCCATCAGCAACATTCGTGGCTCGTGGTAAGATAACATGATTGTTTGAAGTTGATAAAATACAAGCAATGGTCCAATTTGTAAGGCAAGAGTTGCACAAGAGAGAGGGCTAGTATCACATGGGCCCCCGAATTTTCAAGGTGAATGAACAAACTGCCACCCAGAGCAACTATCTCATCTCTTCTTTTTAAACAATGACATCCTATGTAGTTAAGAGGCATGCCTAGGCGCAAGCTGCAAGTTCATCGCCTCGATGGGAAAGAATCACAAGGGAGTTGAGATGACAGCACCTAGGCACGTGCTTGGAGCCTTCGTTTAGGCACGCCTCCATCTTCCGGGAGCAATTGACAACTGGTCCAAAAAAAAAAAAAGTGTTTATCTTCCAACCCTAATTTCTCCTCCTCAAAGCTATAAGTTGAAAACAACCATTCCTCTTCAATCTTTCATAGATAAAAGAAAAAAAAAGGTATGGATTCATGAATCTTCACTTCAAGCACTATTTTCTATTAAAAAATAAAAAAGTACCATTTTTCAATTTCTTTGTTTTTTGTTTACTTTTTTAGATAAATCTTGATGGGTTCTTATTCTCTGTGTATCAACTAACATTCCATTTGGTTTTTATGTTTCTCTTCCATAGATTTAGTTCTTTTTAGGGTTTTTTCTTGTTTTTTCATTTTTTAAAAGTAATAGTTACAAAAATTGACCCCAAAAAATCATTTTTTTGTATTTCTTCGTTGACACATATTTCTATCCCCATATATAGCTTCCCCTTGCTTGTGAGTGTATGTGTGATGTTTTTGCATGCTTTTTTTGTATTTTAGGGTTATTTTTTTCGATTTTTCTGAAAATAACAGTTACAGAAATTGAAAAAGAAATTTCCATTTTATTGTCTTTATTCATTGAAACGTATTTCCATCCATATATATAGCTTCCTCTTGCTTGTGAGTACATGTGTGATGTCTTTTATCATGGTCTTTTGTATTGTAATGTTATTTTTTTTCAATTTTTTTGAAAATAACAGTTACAGAAATTTTAAAAAAAATATTTTTTTATCTTTATTTGTTAAAACATATTTCCATCCACATATATAGCTTGCCCTTGTTGTTAGGACACATGTGATGTCTCTTTTTATTCTTTTTTATATTTTTTCAATTTTTTCAAAACTAACAATCATAGAAATTGAAAGAAAGAAAAAAATTCTTTTGTTTTTATTCGTTGAAACAGATTTCCATCTACATATATAGCTTCCTCTTGCTTGTGAGTGCATGTATGATGTTTTGATTTAGGATTTTTTGGTTATTTTTATAATTGTTAAATAATTATTTTTGCACCCCATGATTTGCGCATGCATCTAGGCACACCCCCTGGGCCTAGATGCGCCTTCACCTCTAACTACATAGATGACATCAAATTCTAGTAAGAATTCATAAGATCAAGTGGACGTAGACACATCCACCATCTCTTTGGGATATAAAGATAGGTATCAGACCCTCTAACTGACAAGCTAAAATCTTGCCAAAACACCCGTACAAGACAAGACATCAATCTAAGACCTTCCATGAACTGAACTGCAATTTGGAATTCTACAACTAAGAAAACGACTAGGAGCAAGAGAGGGAAGTGCAGCAGAAGGGATGAGACCAATGCCTTCTTAACATTTGACAAACAAAATTTTGATCAGAACACTGGTAAGTTACATACTATGACCCTTTGAGAGTGAAAGGTTTTTTAGAACTCTGGGAAACAGATTTAGTCATCTCTCTCAGTCATTTCAGTTCTTGTTACAGTGAAAAATCCCCTTGGAAGAAGGCTCATTTATTTTTCATAAGAAAAAGATAGGCATATCAATGGAAGTACCAAAAACGAAAAGTCAACCCACCCTGCTTTTCAAATGGAAGTCTTAACCCAAGTAATATCTCAAAATTATAATATTCCAAACTAATTTACATTTTCTCACCAACTAGCAAATATAAAAATATGACATGAGAAATATGTACTCATTATGTGCATGTCCTTGCAATATCTTTTCCGTACAGATATCATAAACCAACATGAACAGAATAAGAGTCTAAGAAGTATCTAACATGATATGAAGCAGAAGTTCCAAAAATATGAGATCGGGTTCACAAGGAATTGCACATGTAGAGATTAAAAAAAATTTGATCTGATCCAAGTCATAATCTATACTGGATTCCCAAATTTGTTAATAGAAGGCCGAACACGAGGGCAGAGGTATTTAAAGAACTTCAAGTTAATCAATTGAAATGAAATTAATGAAATAAAAAAGAGGGGGAGGTATATAGCTTACCAACTCTGAGAGAAGTGCCGAACGAGAAAGCTGGAAAAGAAACCCAGTGTCAGGATTGTAGACAGAAAGAGCAAATGGCTCATGGCCAGAAAAATTACATTCAAAGAAGATAAACTTCATTACCCCTTCTCTGTTCTCCCGTTTAGGATCAAGACTGAACCCTATAAGACTTGCCAGCCTTAAGTTGCGCTCTTTCTCATTTTCAAGCTCCAAATGAGAAGCACCATGCATGTGGTCATAGGGAGTCACAGCAAGTGTAGCTAATAAGACAGATGATGCTATCAATTGCAGATCCTTTTGTGTTAAATTTTTATTATAACTTTTCTGAAGTGTGAAGAGCTTGAACCATGCATAAGCATGATAAAGGTGACTCTCTGCAACCCAGAATATCTCTGTTAGCTTGGCATAATAAACAACCATCAAAGATGGCTTTGGGGTTTTCTTAACCATGCACATTAACCCGTGAATATCTTCAACAGAACGAAAAGCCTCCTGTATAGAATGCCAGAGAGAATCACGTGAAGAACAGGTTCACAAAGCACAGTACAAACATAAAAAGCCTGGGTACTTGACAAACCTGCCAGAGTTCAAGCTCCGTTGCAATCTTTAGCTGCTCAAACCTTGTATCTAGATACAGCTGCAAGCTTTCTGGAGCTGACAAATCAGGTCTGTCCCTTTGATCTCTGTATTTGTTTAGATTAGCAAGATGATTACGAATGATCTCACAGAGTCTACGAAATTCTGTAGTCCGTTTGTATTGCTTACAGAACTGAAAGGCACGATGTGCAGTCATCTGCAGAGAAGCACATTTAAATTCAAACAAACAGTACCTTCAAGCAAGCAATGTATGTAAGTATTACACAATAACCAAAAAAAAGTTATGATAGGCAAAACACAGATATTATATCCTGGTACCCTGTACCCAAAATTTTTAACATGCCATGGAGCAATAAACCTGTCAATGTAGTGGCTTTAGAGAGGATAAGTTGGCCTCCAGCCACCATCAGCACCAA
This sequence comes from Warburgia ugandensis, assembly GCA_035236585.1. Classification (NCBI taxonomy): domain Eukaryota; kingdom Viridiplantae; phylum Streptophyta; class Magnoliopsida; order Canellales; family Canellaceae; genus Warburgia; species Warburgia ugandensis. The sequence goes on along the minus strand of CP141138.1, from coordinate 49,751,939 downwards.
AATATCAGAGAAAAAGTTATTCAGATTCATACATGCGGAAGATGATGCTGAAATGCATATCAGATCAGCATGTGAGATGGCAAAATTGGATTGGTTTGACATATCAAGAACAGAGCTCCAGAGTGTTTTATTGAGTCTAGCAAGCTAAACAAGTTCCAAATAAACTTCTTCAAGTGTTGAAAACTAATCACACAAGAAATAGAACTCATATATCCAAGTCCAATTATGCAAATTAATGATTGAAGGAGTCGACCTTTCATTAACTTGGATGAGTGAAATTAGTTTTAATTACCTAGTGAGACAAACTCAGCATAAATGAGAACTTGAACAAGGTAGACACACCTGAGACAAGATTGACTAGGGGAGTCCAGAGAGTCTTGGCTAGAGAAAGATCAAGTTAACTCAAGTAATTGATTCAGTTAGATACTATAAATTACAATAAATTGATATGTACAGCCACTATCATGTGATAAGAGAGCAACACAATGCTTTTTTGAGATCTGCCAGGTTGACATGCGGGTCACTAGAGTCAGATGGAACTGACAGACATACAGAAAATTGAGCCAACCCAATCAAATTATTAGGTCTTGAGATAGCTTGCCTTTGACTTGGCCTAATTTGATTGACTTGAACAAGTCATAAGCAAATTTCACGGAACAAGACAGAATGAAACACAACAAGTCTTTGGATAACTCCACTCAACATATTATCTTATACGAAACAGTACACAGGGTAGCTTTTGATAGAACTTAACGCATTCTTAAGAAAATTATAAAGTACCATCACTACAATTGGAACTCACAGAAACACAGATAATTGAGCCAATCCAAGCAAATTACTAGGTCTTGACATTGCTTGCTTTTGACTTGGCTCTAATTTGATTGACTCAACCAAGTCACAGACTAATTTTAATGAACAAGATGGGATGATACACAGCAAGCCTTTGGGTAACTCCAAACAACATATTATCTTAGCAACTTGGACCAAACAGTACACAGGGTAGCTTTTGATAGAACTTAACACATTCTTAAGAAAATTATAAAGCACCATCACTACAATTGGAACTAACAGAAACGCAGATAATTGAGCCAATCCAAGCAAATTACTAGGTCTTGACATTGCTTGCTTTTGACTTGGCTCTAATTTGATTGACTCAACCAAGTCACAGACTAATTTTAATGAACAAGATGGGATGATACACAGCAAGCCTTTGGGTAACTCCAAACAACATATTATCTTAGCAACTTGGACCAAACAGTACACAGGGTAGCTTTTGATAGAACTTAACACATTCTTAAGAAAATTATAAAGCACCATCACTACAATTGGAACTAACAGAAATGCAGATAATTGAGCCAATCCAAGCAAATTACTAGGTCTTGACATTGCTTGCTTTTGACTTGGCTCTAATTTGATTGACTCACCCAAGTCACAGACTAATTTTACTGAACAAGATGGGATGATACACAGCAAGCCTTTGGGTAACTCCAAACAACATATTATCTTAGCAACTTGGACCAAACAGTAAACACAGCAGCTTTTAATAGAATAGAAGTATAACCAGTTCTTACGGAAATTATAATGTATCAGCACTATAAGGTATCAGCACTACAAAAGTTAGATTTTCGTCTGATGACTCAAAAGGTCAGAAAGGTACTCGCCACAATATTAACTTAAAAATTATAACTGGTTCAATTTCATTGTAAAAATTTCAGCCCACCATAAAATTTAGATACATTATTTTATAAGCTTTGTTACTTTTCTCTATGCTTTCATAGATTATGTTTATAAGCTTTCTTACTTTTTCCTATGTTTTTATATATTCAGTTATTTTTTATATTTTGAATTTTGAATTTTTTTAGTATGTGTAATAAAGTGGTCACTTGCCCTAATCACAAGATCACCAGACTTCAAGCAATAAAATTAACACAGTTACCAGCCCAAGGACGGGAGAAGATTAACTGAAGTTTGCATTTAAAAAAGTCATTTCAAGCTTGAGAATGGGTTACACAACACAAGCTTGGGGCAAAAAAATAGAATTCAATTTTAACATGGAATTATCATAAGGTTCAAAAGTGGGTCTTGGTATCACCGGGCTTGTTACAAGTGTAATGATATGAAATGAAATGCTAACATTAAATGTCAACAACAATATCAATTTTTTTGTCAAAAAAACTCAATTTCTTTACAAAATGGGATCTGCATGTGGTCGTTTACCCCCCAAAAAAAGGAAAAATCTGCATGTGGTTCATCCACGCAACAGTGGTTCAACAATGTAGAAAAATAAAATATATTGAAAATGAAAGCTGGACGATGAAAATAACCTCTGTCCCAAGTACCTCTGAAATAATGACAGCTAGACTTATTATAGTCAAATCAATGTATTTTAATTTTAGTCTCTCAGACAAGAAGGAAAGAACACAAGGAGAAGATGGAGATTGCTAAATTGTAAGGACTCACAGTAGCTTGAAAAAAATAGAACAAAGAAACTAAGAAGCTTGGCCTAAAAACTAAAGAATAAATTTTTTTGATGAACGCAATCCCACACAGATAATCACCAATATGCAACTGGCTGGAGGAACGGATGGCTTACCGCATAAAGAGCTTCTAGTTTTGAGTTGTTACGAAGTATTTCAAGCACTGTTCTATATGTTTCCCACAAAAACTTGAACCAAGGAGTAACAAGCTCACGGTCAGACCTGTCACGTCCTTTCTCCCCACTGACATAACTCAGCATCAAGTCCTCGGGCCTTTTGTCTGCTTCTAAATCCTCAACATCTAGAGCATCTTCCAAGGCTTGGGCCTGGCTTCGTGCTTGCTCAGCTTTCTCAGTTGATAGGTGCATGAAATGTTTTATGACCTCCTCCAAAGAACTCACGTTCACTTGTTGACATACAATACGATATTGAATAAGACCATCTTTTGCAAATCTACCCCTCCGCATGTCAACGCAGAGTTCTACATACTTGAACATGATCCTCTCCAGTGTCTTCTGCCATGCTCGATACCTTTTTGAGGTGATTAAGTCATGAAGTGCTTGCAAAGCAGCTTGCTTCTGACCAACATTGATTAATTCTGCATCCATGAAGAAATCAAAATAAGTTTTGGTAATTAAAAAGCGACTAATATTATGCCACTGATAAACATAAACTCAAACTAAAGGATGCCACGAGGAAAAAAACAGCATCTAAGGTGTTACTGGCACTAAATGCAAATTCACTTGCATCTCTTTTAAATAATAGTGGCACTTTCATTAAACATCTGGAACTGGAAAGAAATCATAAAAATATCACTCCATATGCAGTGGCATAACCAAGCAAAGGAGGACTAGAGCAAATAAAACTATAAAAGAAAAAAGGGTAAAAAAGGAAAGAATACCCTTAAAGATAAAAGGGAAAAAAAAAAAAAAAGCAACTTCAAAATAATGAGAAAATTCATTCCCAACTTCCCAGAATCACAGTTCAACAATAGCGTAATATGTTCAACCAGATAAGCAAATATGAATTAATATAACTTCACAAAAACCCAAGACCTAAAGAAATATAGACAGTTTCCTCAGGTAGATTAACCAACTGAGATCTAACTCATACGATCATCAACACCATTTTCCACTATGGCAAACTTCTCCAGGTAGGATAAGGTACAAATGTCACAAACTATTGTGATAACATAAAAAAAGAAAGCCAACATGCACAGAACCCATAAAACCAAAGTAGAAGAGGGGCACAACCCAGCCTAGAAACACAATTTCTAAACCAGTTTATACATACTTTCAACAAGCATGAAGATTTAAAAAAGAAAAGTCACCAACCTTCAGCACGCTTCAGAGCGTTCTCGGGTTTTGCGAAAGTAGCCATGATTCCAACCAGCAGTTTTTCACCTGCTCAAAGAGAAAGCAGCTGCAACAACATACACCTAAATCAACTAACCCAAAGTTACAATAAGCCAATGACAAAAATTATCACTTTATAAATCCAACTAAAACTCTTCTTCCCACAGAATTGTGTTCCTCTTTTCGTAATTGCAACTATGACACCATGGTTCCGAACATGCATCTGTTCAACAATGTTTTTTGGATTTGCCCAAAAAAAAAGGAAAAAGAAAAAACCCAATTTTAAGGGTAAGTGGTAAACGGAACATCTAGTACTGAAACTGGAACATGGAAGAACATAAGTCGGATCTCCCACCGCCAATATCATATTCCTAATGATTCATAATCGCCCAACCAGATTGTTTTTCTACTAATCTAACAAGATTTCCTACGCAAAAAAAGAGAAGCACCAAAAACAACGAAAATACAACCCATGGTCTCTACTAGAGGCAAAAAAAAACTTAGATATGGCAGATCTAAGAAACTTACTTCAGTACAAAAACCCTAGCTTGGCAAGAGAAAAAACGAAAACTCCACTGAAAATCTAGAGCCAGATATCGTTCCTACGATCGAAGATGGAGCGTGAGAAGACAGGAAGCAGGACATACAGACCTCGCGAGAACGAACCGATCGGGAACGCGCCCAACCTCTTCTCTTCTAGGGTTTTTTTACTCCTGCAGTGTACTCCTGATTTTCCTCCAAGTGACAAGAAAATATTAGAATTTATAGGTAGACGGTAAATTACCTCAAACACCCTCGAGTTATTGGCAATACCCACTTTCTATAAAAAGAGTTGTCTGATAGATGACATGCTCTATGCGACGAGGACTCCCGCCGGCGTTGAGCCCCTGTATATAATGGTTTAGTTCGTTCGCTGTCCGCCCCTGCAGTCCCATTTGTTCACGAGCAGGTAATAAACTTCGGGTTATGGTCATCTTAGGCCCTTGGATGTCTATAGGAGTTTATTTAACGGCATATATTTGACATTTTATTGGCACATTTTTTGCGATATTTGAATGATATCTTTTGTGATATTTAAGATATGTGTTATATGTTCTGAGATATTTGATAATATTTTTTATGATATCTAAAATACGTCATGAGAAATATTGTATTATTATTTAATAAAAATTAATGTATCAACCAATCACCCAATAAAAATCAGTGTCGTTGAAACTTAGGTTAAAAGCATCAACATGACATGGAATTGGTCCCTATCTTATATAAGCCATGAAATTGGTCGCAACCCTACAGTCCAAGTCACTCGGAACGTGATGAATGGCTTGCATCTAGAAAAAAAACAAGCATTCATAATAAATTTGGTCGTGCACTTTTTCCCATGCCCTTCAGCCTCCATGTAGAAGCGCTTCTTGCATGTACCTGTTATTTACATGAAATATATTTCTTCTATAAAAAAATTAATCTTGAACTTCCTTCCCTTTTTGAGGGACCTCTAATTTTGGTAAACTGAACAAGATAAATGGCTTAGATCTTCCCAAAAAATATGCACTCCGTGACAAAATGGCTGGCCGACTTGTTCATCCTTTAACATCCTGACTTTTACTGGGATATAAAGATAATATTTCGGCAGTCATGAAAACAACAACACTATAGCTCGTCAAGTTCAAAACCATCAACTAGCAAGGTCCAGATTGTCCAACGTTCGGCCATTTTTTCTCTCTTTGATAGATAGGAGGTAAGTAGAACCCACAACCTCGTTATTATGGACAAGGCACTTGACCAACTTAGCTAAGTGCTCGTGTATGTCCCACACAAAGCTTTACTCTAGCACGGGTTTAAGGTGTGGAAACAGCCTATTGTAAAATGCAAGGTAAGGCTGTGTACTTTAGGCTCTTGTGGTCCACCCCTTCCCCAGACCCCACATAAGCGGGAGCTTCGTGCACCGGGCTGCCCTTTAAAAGCTTTGCTCTAGCAACAAAATTTGAGTAATCCATGGCAATGGCTAAAACTGTTCCATGAAATCTGCTGGTCCTGGCGCCACAATCAACAATTACCATGTTTATTGTAGATATGGTTAGGGCAGCACCTCGTAGAATTCCCTCCCCATATATATGCAAACCACAGCTACAAGTCCATGATAAATTACAATGAAACCAGACACTAAAAAGTTTGGTAAAAAAGGGGCAGTTCTAGTGCACAAAGCTCCCACACATGCAGGGTCTGGGAAAAAGGCAGACCACAAGGGTCAATGGTACGCAGCCTTACTTTGCATTTTTTAAAAGGCTATTTTCGTGCCTTAAACTTGTGACCTTAATGTCAAACTCTACCATTGCACCAAGGCTCTCCTTCACACTAAAATGTTTGGTATTTACTATATACTCCGTCTATAAACAATTCAAATGCACATGCCGATGAGCCAATTTACAAACTTTCTGGACTTTACAAGATGCACAAGAATAGCATTGAAGAGAAGCCCATTTACAAACAATTCAAATGTCGATGAGCCAACGTTTTAGCGGAATTCACAAGACGCACAAGAATAGAAGCCCAGACAAAGCATCAGGAAGAAATGCCCAGCAACACTTGCCAAATGGGTCTGGTATATGTTTACAGCCTTCACCAGCTACAAAATGATTTCAGGGATGATAATGAGAGAGTAAGGTAATGAGGAAAGGCTCTTCAACTGTAGCCCAGTACAGAGACTATGAAGGTCAGTCTTGATTTTCATGTTGTAGAGCAGGCCTAAACCTACGCAAGAGAGCATAACTGATTCTTCCAAGGGAACTGAACATAAACAGTACATAAGAGAATTGTAGCCTGTTTTGATTAGTCTTTGACTACTCAGTCAACAGGTTCTCCGGCTCCTTATCAAAGTCCCTGGCCTCTACCTTTTCATTGGGTCGATAAGATCCAGTCTGGTCATGAAAAGCTTCCTTCTGCAGGTTCCATTCTTCAGAAATCTTCTCCACAGTATCTCCAATCAAAGACTTCTTTTTTGCTATATGCTTCATGCCATCTATTCCCACCAACTCGCTAGCCTCTGAAATTATGATGGAATCATAAAAATGAATAATCTAAAAAGCTCAGCCTGAAAGATGCATGAAGATGATGAGGCTAACACCCATGTACTTGGACATGGGCATGTCCAGCACGGATAGAAAAAGAAAATCAGAGAAGCTAGATCAGCCAATACAGTTGATAACATATTGTAAGATGGGAGTAACAGTAGTAAAAATGGAAAATGAAACAATCTGATACTGGCCATTGAAAGACAAGGGGAGTAAAATCCAATAAGGGCATTTTATGAGCATAAGAAAATGTGCTGGCAATCATGAGTTACATGAGAAGGCGGACAAGCTGTAACTATAGAACAGAGAATGAATTGAATGACATTGTTCAACTGCAAACAAGGTAACTGGTTCTTCCATTCACAGCCAACAACAGTGTCCATCCAATTACGACCAAAAAGGTGGGTGGCATAATCGATCCTTCAGTATGTTTTGGTATGGAGCAAGACTAACTGGGGTAGAATTGAAACCGCTCCAAGCATAGAAAATCAACATTTCCAATCACAGCAGCTAACATTTTCAATCATAGCCAGCACCCTCTTTTGAAGGGCTAACACTTCTCCTGCTGCTTTTTTTCTAGCTTCAACACCTAAAAGTGACAAGAACACAAAACAGTAAATACTTGGATCATTCATAGAATATACATGCAATAGCTCCAAAAACTCTATTTTTTGGCAGTACTTCAAAGCTGCCAACCATGGAGAGACAAATGCAAGAGATATACCAGGCTGATGGTAAGCATTGATATTGACCAATGACGCATAGATTCTAACAGCTATCTCATATAGTGCTATTAGCGCCCCAGCTGATCTAGGAGTTACTTCTTCCACTGTGACAGTGATTGATTCACGGTCATTTCCTCTGTGATAAGAAAATTGTTTACATGATTTGAGGAACTGCTCATTACAATGCAATATTATATTTCTACATAAAATTTCCAGTAAAAGTAAGAAAACTAAAAATGTGGTTCAATGTCAACTTACATAATGAAACCCAAAAGACGAGATTGAAAAAAGAAACAATGGAACAGCACCTCCTAATCCATGGAGTGCCAGAGTCAAGTTCCTTATTATCTATCAATTGGTTTTGTCTTTGATATGAATTGAGAGATATACCAAGGTTTAAGTTAACATCATGCTATTGAGGACCAAAACAACAAGTTATGCATAGCAATGGTTATGCATAGCAATGGATAGAGTGGAATAATCCCACAGGGTAAAATTTTTATCATGAGACTGACTAGAGTTTCAGAGAGAAACTACTGTATTAAGTATCTACTTTGAAAGTGTTGATGAACCAATAGGATACTGTAGATAAGATGAATAGAAATCTTCAGCAAAAACAGCCTTTAGGTTTTAAATGCAAGCAGAAATGAAGTGCTGATGATACAAAAGTTCAACATACTCTGAACACAATGGATTCAGCATACGTGAAAATCTAACATTCAATCAAATCAACCATTAAAAGGAATTCTTAGAGCTTTACCAGTTGTCTATGCATGTTGATCAGTAATTTGTGGGCTCTGAGCATGATCCTTAAGATGACCAACCATCTACGTCCATAGGTCCAGTAACAAATAATTAAAGAACAAGAGAAATATAAAGAACGAACATCACAAGAAGGAAAACCACAGCACCCTAAATCCTCAAATGGAGAAAAAAGAAGAGAAACAAGAAGTTATCAAAGAGCAAACCAACCCATGCAACCATGGGGCAAACCAAGCCGACAATTTCACTGTTTTCTCCTATGAGCTATCTTCATTTCTACACACTTGGGTTCAAGTCAGCACTTGATTGTGGAGACAATTTGTTGTCTATTATTCATTTCATAGAGCTCATATTCTACTCTTACAAATACTGGTAGCCAAAGCATACTGGTGCATGTTTTCGTCAAATGGCATTGATAGACTCGACTAATTCAAGCAAATGGTAATGAATTCTCAATGGAAGAATCAGATACAGACTTCCCAATTACAACAAATCAAGCTGACAGAATCAGCTATGTGAGTTATACAAGTACTGGTTTTTGTCTACGGAGTTTCCCGATTACACTTTCTAGCTTTTGAGGAGCTAGATCATCCCACTCTTCCTTCCTTCTGCTAGTTCTTCCCTATCCCCTCTTGATTTCCCTTCCTTTCTTTTATTTCTCCCCCTCTGCCAAATGTTCTTCCTCCCTACCATAGCTAAACTCTATCTGGTCCTCTTTTCTGTTATTTTCTGTCAGAAGCCTATCCTCTCTATTATAAAACCAGTAGACTAACTGTCTAACAATACTCTCCTTTCTGTTATAAAACCAGCAGACTAATTGTCTAACAATACCCCCCCTCTAAAACTGCCACCTTGTCTTCAAGGTGGAAGTCAGGGAACTGCATCTGAATGACATCCATTTGTTCCCAGGTGTTGTCAGGCAGGGTCCGGACCCTCTTTGCCAAAGTCTTTTTGATTTGTGAATGTAATCCTCTTATCTAGAACCAACCCTCAAGTTCTCCCACTGAGTGCATATCAAACAGAGAATTTTATAGGATCAAGAAGAAGGTAAGATACAAGATTGAAGAGCTAAATAACCTCAGCCTAATGCCAACCAATATTTTGTATTCTAGCAAAATTCCATTTTGTTTCAGCAGATATGACACTAGCAATCAGTTAAGCAATGAGAAAAGTAGCAACAAGCAGAAGACCCGGACCTTCCATGAAAGGCCAGCCCCTTGAACGAGTAACAAATATCAATGCATGGCTAATGATTCTCACTTGCAGACACACGCAGATGCGAGCATTTGTTGGTTAGCTTTCACAGCATCGTCATTCATCTTGTCTAGCTTATGCTTGTTTAAATTCAGAACCTTGGAATTATTAGCTGCCCAAAAGAATATAATAGTCTTGACAGCCAGATAACTGCCACTGACAACTCCATTTGCAAATATTTCACTGAGTTTCCAACCATCATGAAGTGGAGAAGCTTAACCTTGTCCTTGGAGATTGTCATAATAGTACCATCGTTAGGAATGGCAATGACAAGAACCATGAAAGGAGGAAACTTGAATTCCTAGAAGAGAGCTAGTAACAAAAATCCAAGCACTATACGGATGGTGAAAGACACAGCATACATCCTATAGTCTTTCATTCTCTGAAAAATTGTGCGGCTTGTTAAAACAGCACTAATGATAGCACTCAGTCCAGGCTCTGTTAGAACCATGTCAGAAGCACTTTGAGCAACATCTGTGGCATCAGCCACTACAATTCCTATGTCTGCCTTCTTTAAAGCAGGTGCATTAACCCCATCACCAGTCCTTCAGCAGATGTGCTTTCTAGCTTGCAGTTTCTTCACAATCTCGTATTTATATTCAGGAAAGACTCCAGCAAAACCATCAGCCTTCTCAATTAGTTTATTGATTAGGTAGAGCAGGAACAACCTCATCCTTACTTTCTCCCAACAAAGATGAAGATGGATACATGTTAGTACCCATTCCAAAGCGACACTCCATTTCCTTAGCAATTGCCAATTGATCTCCTGTAATCATCTTGACGCTTACTCCAAGATCCAAAGCCCTTCTAATTGTTTCTGCACCTTTCAAGATGATCTGACGCCCATCCACTCTGAAATGCATGGTCCGCTCACAGAAATTTGCCGAAATCTCCCCCAAGGTTTCTTGTGACGACCTGGGTTTTTATGATGCAACTTTATGACAAACAGCGAGATCGATCTCTATTTTAAAACAATTTTTGCTAAAAGAATGCAGTGAAAGTTTCCTTTTAAGTAAAACTTTTGTATAAAAAACCCCGAGCGTCATTAACAAATCTCGGTGAACAAATAATCCATAAGGCCATGGCACGTTTTTGGTCAAAACGTAAAAATGAATAATTACTATTTCCCAAGATTGTTAATCACAGCCCAAGCTACAAATAAGCACTTACAACCAAGTTTACATCAAATACAAAAAGGGTTACTAGATAAGTTCTTACTCAAGCTTACCTATGCCCACTTGACCGTGGCCCTAACGCTCTTTATGTTCCTTCTAAGTGTACTTTGTTTAATCTGGAAAAATGATGGATTGGGTTGAGTATTCATCATACTCAGTAGGTAACTTGATACTACTATTTTGAAAACTCGATATGCGAGAGGAATTATGCTAAGTTTAGTCATGTGGACATGCAGTTCTGTTTTTGGATAAACATGAGGGTGTATGCATAAATTATGAGATTCATAAATTAGCACGATGAAGAATATGAAGGGCAAGTATAGTAAATCACTCCTGTATGCATAAATCTCAGCAACACATCAAGTGGACTAATCAATGATAAATGTAAATATGAAAAAAAATCTTAAAATACTAATCAGACAAAGCAGAGAAGGACATTGCCATGAATATCATGCACATGGGCCTTTCAATAAATCAACCAAGCCGACTGGTCAGGAGTACTCATATACGACCATATCAATGCTATATGTATATCGATAAAACTGAAATCATAAGGCCAACTATGCTCACGATCAACATACAGCTGGAATCGTGTGTCTCCGGTATCTAGAGACCACCCACCGTAGCCCTCCACGGAGACTATGGATATGTCCCCGAAAAGGTGCCGTGAACACCTCCAATGGTTGTCCCTATTTTCCACAGCAATCAGGGAAGGGACAATGTCATTTTGGCAGCGATACCATCCACCTTTGGTGGTAGAGGCCGGGAGGCCAACCCCGTACAACCTCTTAGCTCCCACCAGGCTCTTTAGCCTGAAAAATATGAAAATAATGTCCTCTTTGGGTCCCTCACAACTGCCTAACTAGCGTATTTTGGGCACTCCAGCATCTTTTAGCAACCCTCAAGGTTATACATCATATGATGGCATTATGAGATGCTTTATATGATATACCAATCCTCAATCTCAATCATCATAAATCTGGCATTTTATGCAATTATTTTCAGAACATGCGAGCAATGCATAAAATTGGTTCATGCCAGTAATCGCATTCAAGGCCATAAATCATGAAGACAATTCCGCATGCTTGTATAAGAACATCATATTTCAAAAAGCATACTAAATATGATAATGAAGTCAATTAAATCACTTAGCGTTTGGAATGCATTTAAAATCTTAGTAGTATCAGACTACCTACCTCGACTGTTGCCACTTAACTCGCGTCCCTCTTCAATTCGAGTCCTAGAGTACTTTGGTGAGATCCTGGATATTATAAAATCCACGTATTATTTCTAGATTCACAAGTCAATGGCTAGATCTATATGATTTGGGGTTTTTGAGGGGTTGATCTACATAATTCTTGGGTCGATCTTGGACTAAGAATGTCCTAGGCCTCTATTAGATCAATTCATAAGGTTTGGTCACAGTTGATCTCATGGATTCATGAGATATCTATGGTCTTTAGGCTATAGTTGCCTTAAATGGTCTCTTGATTCTAAATGTTATTGCATAATTAGGTCCGCGTCGTAATTATGAATGCAACGGCTCTTTCGGATCGTCAATCAGAGTTATATAGCCTCCTTAATGGCATTTTTAGTATTGCGCATCAATGGACGAACCAGAATTGTCCGCATAAGGCCCACATGTCACGGTTCCTAGGACGTGTGCACGTCCCAGTCGAACTGCGAATGCATTCGCACTCGTGCACATGCCCGAGCGACGCGCTGTAGTGCACATCTTGGACTGCGTCATGAGGACGCGTCTTCAATGCGGGCATGGAGCGTCTCGGCTCCCAAGACGCCCCGTACGTCCTGGCCAAGTCGAGCATCCGCTTGCACATGGCACGAGCGCGACTATCGCCCCAAGGAGCTCGTCACGGGAGCGCGTCACTCCCGTACACCCCCGAGACGCGTCTTCTTCGATGGGTTATCAACTCGTCTGGTTTTACTTCCCAGAAATCTAGCGATTTTTGGTTGGAAAACCTACCAAATCCTGTCGGGATCTGGGGGAGAAGGGAGAGAGAGGAGTAGAGTGGGGAAGAGAATCACACCTAGGGAGCCCTAGATGCTGCCCAATTATGGTCTCGAATGTGGCTGCAAACCCTTGTTGCCTGATTTATTTTTGGGAGTGATTGGAGAGGAGAAAGCTTGGTTTTGGAAGAGGGGGTAAAGGAAATTTATAGAGTAGAGAAGGTGGTGCCATCCCATGTCGGTGCCTCCATTTTCCTACTCCGTACAGGTATGGCAATGTTGTGCACCGCCTGGCCTGAGGAAGAAGACGACGCAGGAGGGTGTGTCATTATCAAAATGACCCCCTGTGTTTTCTGGCCATTTTGATTTTAAACACAATTTATAAAAATACCCTCCATGTTCAAAAGCCTATAACTTGGTCATACGAACTCCGTTTTCAATGTTCTTTGAGGCATTGGATTCCATTTCGAGTATAGAATCTAATGATACTAATTTTTCTCATAAATTCCTTTGTTTTATATTTTAATTAAAATTAAACATCTAACCATCTATTAATATCATTAAACATATATTAATTTTCAAAATAACAATTTATAACTGATTGGAAAATGATAAACATCATCATTGATCTAAAAGTGATGCAAAATATCTTCAAAATTTGAGTCATTACATTTCTAGCCACCCCCAAGACCACGTCTGCTTCGCCAGGGTCGAACAGGTGGAAATCTTAAACCACCGTGATTTCTAGCAGATTCAATTTTATCTGCCAATAGATGCCTTGCCCTTTGCTGCAATGACAATCCCCTACTTGTGCTCTGAATCGACGTGATCGATCCACTGTCAAATGGAGTTTTTCAACTAGTGGGTTGGAGATGAAGTTGTGGGAAGCTCCACTGTCAATCAAGACTACCACTTCCCTCTTTCCGATTAGTCCCTTTAGTTTTATCATGCCTCTTGTCGTGAAACCCAAAATGAAGTTTAGGAATAACTCCAAAGGTTGGTTATCCATTGTCCTGTTGTCTTTCCTGTTTGCCGGAGTGATTTTCGTCTTATCGTCTTTATCGTTGGCTAGGAGTAGCACTTGCAATTGTCGATTTTTGCATCGGTGGCCCAGTGGATATTTCTCATCACAATAATCCTTGGGATCTCCTTTGTTGTAACTCAACATCTGTGATTTTCCTTAAGGGTTCCCTTTTTCTAGCAAGTTGTATGCCGCATTCTTTTCCCAATTGGTTTCCGTACAGAAACCCTTGTTTCTCTCATGGCTGGGGAAGATGGGTGATTTACCAAAATGCCTCTGCGAAGATACTCCCGTCAACCCTCCCTTCGACTGAACATGGATGGGTCCAATCATTCTTGGGCTAGCATCCTGTCTAATTGGATGGGCCTTTATTCGGTCCAACGCCAGGTTCTTCTCTTCTATTTTGTGGGCTAAATCCATAACCTATATAAAGATGTAGGCCTGAATAATTTTATTTTGGCTTTGATATCTTCCCAAAGCCCATTCAAAAAGGCTTCCTTCAACAGATCGTCGGAAAGATCACTCAGGTGACCGGAGAGAAGCTCGAACGACTGGAGATACTCGGAGACACTTCCGGTCTACCTCAAAGCCAGAAGAGATTCATAATCGTCGTCCCATTGAGATGATCCGAAACAATGCAGCAGGGATGACTGAAAATAACCCCATGATGAGAAGGGATTTCTTGATTCTGTCCATGAAAACCAATGGATAGCATCTCCCTCCATGCAAATGGCTACTATTGGTATCTTCTCCTTGTCGAATATGTGGTTGAGCTGAAAATATTGTTCAGCTTGACATAACCAACCATAAGGATCTTGGCCATCAAACACCGACAAATCCATTCTCCTCCCTTGAAACTCATGATGGTAATGATCCCCCAGCAAGAAGAAACTCCTTCTGTGACTATTTGATCCATTCTCTTATTTCTACCAGATTTTCATCGAATAGGAACTAATGAATAGACCTGCGATCCCATAGAAAGACATCACGATCCCTTGGGGAAAAAAAATGATTTGCTGAGATGGAAATAAAGATATCAAATTCCTACCAAGATAACTTCTATGTCGATCTCGACATTCCTCTGGCATTTCTTGATTCTTGATCCATTCTCTTATTTCTACCAGATATTCACCGAATGCATTTACATTCATTTGTAATCTCCCCATGTTTTCCCTCAAGTCACTTATCTCACCCCTGACTCCTATCTCCTTCTCCATTCCTTCATTTCTTTCCATCTAGGCTCTAACCATTCCCTAGGTTCGAACCAGCTCTGATACCATTTGATAGACTTGACGAATTCAAGCAAATGGTAATGAATTCTCAGTGGAAGAATTAGACACTGACTTCCCAATTACAACAAATCAAGCTGACAGAATCAGCTATGTCAGTTATAGAAGTACTGGTTTTTGTCTACAGAGTTTCCCGATTACACTTTCTAGCTTTTGAGGAGCTAGATCCTCCCACTCTTCCTTCCTTATGCTAGTTCTTTCCTATCCCCTCTTGATTTCCCTTCCTTTCTTTTATTTCTCCCCCTCTACTAGATGTTCTTCCTCCCTATCATAACCGAACTCTATCTGGTCCTCTTTTTTGTCATTTTCTGTCAGAAGCCTATCCTTTCTGTTATAAAACTAGTAGACTAACTGTCTAACAATACTCTCCTTTTTGTTATAAAACCAGTAGACTAATTGTCTAACAGGAATTCAAGATAGAAACATGAATTGAGATCATATCATACCAGAAAATATTTGGTTGTCCAAAAGTACTATTTGGAGTTGTATGTGACCTGCTAGATTAATCACGAAAAACTCAGCACAACTAAATAAAGATAATAAGGATTCATTAGCTCCAAAAAAATAAAGCGAAACAAAAAATAGAAACCTGAATGAGAACAGGAAAGACAATACCACTTACATGGATTCAACTTCATCTCCTAGCCATGTCAAAGTCCTTGATACGATCTCTGCACATACCAAGATTCTCTCCAAAGATTACAGCAAACTAAATAATATCACACATACACTATCAATATTCATATACTAACACACACATGTGTTCTTTGAGAAAGAAACTTTACCATATGCATACATAGTTAGAAATCAAATCCATCAGGAGGCAGTGAGAGAAAGAAATCATAGTTTTACATAAACATAGACACAATAAAAAAATAAAAAAATGATAATTACAAGTAGAAGTCCATTAAGGACATATGCTACTACATTGAATGATGAGGAGGGGGCATTAAATACAAGGGAGACATGGTCACTCCCTCCATCTTGTAATGCGTGAGTTCACTTCGACACCACATTTTGACCGAATCTCCCATCAAATTGCTCCCTCTGGCACATTGTCATCCCAATTGGTGGTGCGGGTGGTAGCTCAATCAGCATGTACTCATCAAGCTAGATAAACCATCTTGTATGTTGTTCGTTGGCAGGACAATAAAAGTACCACTTGCCACGATTGGGCTTCGAACATAGCTGGAGTAGCAGCATAAGCCCTCAATCGCATGCACATAAGGGGTGGGGGTTTTGCTCCATTCCTGTAAGAAGATATCATGTACATATATTTTGGCCTGTAAGAAGTACATACAATTAATATAAGCATTCAAGAAGTAGCAGTCAAGTAGTACATCCTAAAAGAAGAGTTTTAATGCAACATTTTCTATGTCATGATCGCACATCTACTGCCTATTTCTATGAACATAATCGAACCATAGTTTCTATGCTATGGAAGTGCGCCAAGCAGCAACATCTCAACTAGCAGACTCCTGAGTAGGGCGTAATTGGCTGCTCTGTGAATTATCTTCACTCAGCAGGACTGTTTGTAAACCCCGCATCTCCATCTCATTCTGATGCAGCATGCATATCGGCATGCACCCGCTCCAAGTCTACATCCGTGACAACTTCATCCTCTGAATCACTACTCAAGTTGTAATTATCATTGTCATCGTCGCTTTCAGACTTAGGATTGTCTCCCATCTCCTCTGCTGGCCAAGTCTTGTCAATGCTTTCCTGGCATATAAAATTGTGGAGCGCACAGAATGCCTTCACAAAGACTAATCTATGTCCTAAAAGGAAGGAAGGGGCAGTCTTGAGAATAGGAAATTTGGCCTTTAGAACACCAAATGTTCGCCTATTACGTTCCTCAACTGTGTATGTCGAAGGTTGAATAACTCCCCAGCATTTTGTAGTTGCTGCATTCTCTTGGCAAACTCCTTGAGATGATACAGTCTTTTGATGAGGGGTAAGAAATTGTTGCCCCCATCAACCATGTAGTATTTTCTTGTTCCATAAAAGCATCAATGATTAACGAACAAGCCATTGAGTAGAACCTACAAATGTAAACATAATAAACATGTAATGGATTTACCATAAGGAATTATATACCATGCTCCTTCTCTTATAAGAGCCTCTTTTAGCACGACATATTCATGCGCAAACCCCTCAAAGCCTACGAGCATGTATGTGAATGGCATGTCAAAATTGCAGTATGTAAGAATGTTCTGTGCAATGAACTCTTTCCTATCACACCACTTTAACAAATTGTGAGAATCCACACCATAAACCTTAACTGAGATCAATGTCCCATCTATAGCTCCAATGCAACCTTGTCAACAAAATGACATATTGAATTTTTAAGTCTGCAATTGTCATATTGAAGATTACAAAAGACAGATAGAGTTACCGTGAAATGTTTGTCTCTCTGATAATTAATTGTTTGAAATCTCTAGGTGGTCCTCCATTGCATGAGGAGCCATAAGGCGATTGTACAACCGCAATATTACACGAAGAACCTTGTGGAAGTTGGTACTAATGGTATAAGTGGACTTAAAAAGATCCTTCACTACTGGTTCGTACCTCAAGTCCTGACCGACAATCATTAAGAAGGTTGCCACCATCTTCTCCACTGTCACCCAACAAGTGCTGGATAAGAGGTTAGTGGTCTAAAAATTTATTAACTAGCTTATCCAATTGAAACTGATGGATTATGTACAATTTTTTTAATCTCGTCCTAGTTTCTTCATAAACTAGCCAAAATACCTCATAACCTCAAGTACTTTTTTTTTGCGCCCATAGACCGCGGTGTTTGCACATGCAATACGACGTCCTCCTCAAGTTGCATAATTTGTCTAAGTATGTGCGATGCGGTCGTGCTTACCACATTATGTACTTCACGAAGTACTTCATCATTACATGCAGCGCTGCACCGTCCCTCTTCATTCATTACTGTGTATTATCGTAGATGAAAGTAGTGATGGGTAAATGCAACGTTTCATTGTACCAATATTTTGGTTATATTTTATCAAAATTTCGCAAGGGGAGCCTTGCCGGAATGGTAAAAGTTGTTGTCATGTGACCTTGAGGTCATGGGTTCAAGGCATAGAAATTCAAACTGATAAAATGAAATTTGCCTCCTTCCTTTTCTCTTCTCCCTCAACATTTCCAAATCTCGAAATCTCTTTCTAACAGTAATTAGGGTAACCGTCAGTCAATTTCCAATAGATCTTGAGATCCAAGAGGCTATCAGTCTGCCATGGGGGATCTCCCTTGTGACATTCTCCTTGGGCCACAAGCTCATGACTCCTATTTTATCCATGGGAGATGAACTGTTGTTTTGATTAAAAGAAGAAGTAAATGTAGAATTCTAATTTCCCCTCCACTTAACTGTTTAAACAGACAATTCTAACCCAAGGTTTTATGAGTGAATAGAAACTTGAATTTAGGGGCTACTTATGAACAAATGGGACTTTGAGGGATACATTCGACAACAACCAAACTATAGGATCTCAATGCGAATTAAACCCTTGTGTCACAAGCTTAGCTTGTTAGACTCCCGTCTGGCACTTAGCTTTGCTTCTCACTATGCACTAAGTAAGCCTAACTAGAATCTCTAAGGAAAAGAACAACTGGAAGGGACTTTGAGAGAACTATAGCTTTATTGCTTTGAAGATGCTTACAACTCTTGAATGCTTATGAGATGAAATTATTGGATTGTTGAGAGATGTCTTACAAATGAGGGAGGTCCTCTATTTACAAGTGCTCACCCCCTTTCCACCTCTCCAATGAATGGTGAAAATTGTTACACGTGTCAATCATCTAATGGTTGAGGATCATTATAGAATCCTCTCTAGAAGTTTTTACATAAATATCTAAGTTTACCTTTTTCTAGATATTTACAAGGATTCTTCTGGAAATCAGGCCTTCTTTCATAGATCCACAGTACGAGCTTGAGTCCTTCGAGAAAAATCGATGAGTTATACAAGCGTTCATTAGAGCCCGTAGACCTTGGTCATGGGCTGTATAATAACATGACATTCTCCCCCACCTAATAACGTCGATGCCCTCGTCAACACATCTTTCTTGCTGTCAAAAAGTCCATTGGGTTATATGCATCATGTTTGTGCGACTTATACTTCCCTCATTGTCTTGTGGTCCTCTCCTTATTCTTTAGAATCTAGCTTGTTTTTATCTAGTCCTAGTTGCTTTGGAGCTCTTTTCATGCAGCGAGCCTTCTTGTATACTTGTACACCTTTGCACAGTCGCCAATTTTTGGGAGTCCTTTACGCCTACAAGTTACCTTCTTTTGTTGTGCTTCTTGCACATCCGTGTGCTCACTACAAGCCTCCATGTCTCCAGCACATCCAAGCTTGGTCATTCTCCTCTTAGAGTGTTATCATCGTGTCACACATCTCCTTTGAACCTAGTTGTTTTGTCTCCTCATTTGATGCACTTCTTCCCATTGTAACACATCTCCTTTTGTTCTTTCTTGTGTGTCGAAGATCTTTTCAAGTTCAACTATTCTTGTGCAATTTAGTGCGCTTACCTGATTGTGCTATATCCTCTAGTTCTTGTTCCTTATCTTCCTCCCTGTGCATTATCATTTTGGGGGAAACTCTTTTTTATTGGACAATCGTGCATGAGGCAAGTTTCGTCACAAAAGTAGCATGACCTTGATAGGATACCTTCCATCTACTAGTATAGCTCTTTGGTTTTGAAATGTTGATCTTAGAGGTTTCACAAAGACTTACCTTCTTTGTGGAACTTAGTTCGTCCTCTCCCTCGCCCTTAAGGTCTTTCGTCATAGCTTTAAGGGACCCTGACCTTGGGTGCTCCATACTTAACTTGCTTTGGTACTAACTGTCACAGGCTTAGCTTTTCAGACTTTCATATGGCACTTAGCTTGGCTTCTCATTCTACACCAACTAAGTAAGCCTAACTATAATCTCTAATAAGAAGAACAACTAAAGGGCACTTGGAAAAAACTCTTAGCTTTTATTGCTCTCAAGATGCTTGTAACTCTTAGATGCTTATGAGATGAAATTGCTGGATTGTTGAGAGATGTCTTGCAAATGAGGGAGCTCTTCTTTTTATAGGTGTTCACCCCCTTTCCACCTCCTCAATGAATAATGCATATTGTTACATGTGTCAACCATCTAATGATTGATGATCATTCTAGAATCTTCTTTAGAAGTTTCTACATAAATATCTAAGCTTACCTCTTTATAGATATTTACAAGGATTCTTCCAGAAACCAAGCCTTCTAGAAGTAGGCCTTCTTTCATAGATCCACTAATAAGGGCTTGAGTCCTTTGGGCCAAATCTGTGAGTTATGCAGGCCTTCATTAAAGCCTGTAGACCTTGGTCATGAGCTGTATAATAACATGAATGGGTATGTGGCAATACCTAATTAAACTAATCGCATCTTCCATTTATGACCCAACTTTTGATATCCTTAAGGTTACAACTACATGTAAATAGGTAAGTGGTGGCCCTATGGATAACCAATTGGGCTTTGCACTGGGACCCCCACCTGATATCTTATTGCCCATAATTGTAGGTAACAGAATCATCCTAACTAATTTTGGATATTGAATGGATCAATGTGATCAAGGATACATGGATTGACTATATAAAGTAGGGGTATGATATACTCATCTATAATCTATACTACTATACCAAGTGAATACTTTTACATAGCAAAGTGTGTTACTCAATATCTTTTCACATCCAAAGGTTATATTATAAATAACTAATTTAATTTATTTTTAATTATCTTAATAGAAAATTTCAACTTCCTCATTTTTTATTGAAGACTTGTGAAGCAAACTACCTAGAACATACTATTCTAAGTCTTAAACATATTTGAAATCTCCCCAACAAAGAAAGAGTGCTACCTCAAACCTTCCACAAAGCATAATAAGAAGGGGCACCATATTGTCTGCAACTAATTGTGTTACATGGCCTTGGGGTTTTCAACTTCCTCTTTACTCTCTATCTATTTTTTATTTGTAAGTGCATGTCCTGTAAAGCCATAAATGATAGGTCTCTTTTTTCAGTTTGGTAATGACTGCTCCTTTATTTTCAAATTTTATGTCAACCTAGAGTTGAGGCTCGGGTTAGAAGGAAGAGCGGAGTGCTCCTTTATAAAAAGCTTGGACAACAAAGTTACGCTTATTAGGTTAGGTTTTCAAAACCTTAAATGAGCCAATGTTAGTCATAAAGTAGGTTCATATTCATATATTAGAACATAATGAGCTAGAGATATTGTGGACCATAATCAATATGTGTTGAACCTCTTGATATTAGGCCTAAAAAAGTCTACAGACTAGAGGCCCCAAATCCTATTATACTTACTATTTCATTATTTGTCATTTCCTAGAAAAAGCAAATATTCTTTGCATGGCTAAACAAGAGAAAGAAGATGAGAGAGATAGTGTATGAGTTTTGTAGAGATTTAAAGATAAAACAAAAGACGTGAGAAAAATAGGAGAAGATAAAGGCAAAGTTAATAGAGATTTCAGGAGTTATTATACTTTGAGCAAATCTCCACTTAAAAAACACTCAGATTGGAAAATATATACTTTAGTTAGACCTTACACTAGAAAATTTAGTAAAACTATAGTAAAGTTAGTTTTTTAGTCACTCTTAAAAGCAGGAAGAGAATTTGTTTAATAAGTAGTATAGATGAGATGGCCAGTATTAATCCAATTAGTTGGAAGTATTTTATTATTATTTAAACAAAACCATGTTCATCTAAAAAAAAAAGAAAAGATCATCCCAAAAAATTGTAAAAAGACAAAATTCTTCATTTTCCTAAAAAATTCCCATTTGTCTAGATATCACGAAGAGAACCACAGCAAACCTCGTTAAATCGTCTAGCACCACAAAAAACTGATTTATGGAAAACCACACAAATACAGAACTACTACACCAGCAAAGGGTAGTACTTTGGTTACTAGCTTTTGTTGGATCTTTCCAACTTTTGCTATTTGTTGGACTATCAGTTTTCAATTGTTATTGTGAAAACTTCACAAAGAAAACTTTTAATTTTATAATTTTTTGGCTCACCTAAGAGTCCATCTCTCTCTCTCTCTCTCTCTCTCTCTCTCTCTCTCTCTCTCTACATGTGCGTGCGTGTGTTTGAATATGAAGTGAGGTACTCTCCAAATATTCTCACATTCAACACTTAAAGGAGCAACTTGTATGCACAGAAACGAAAGAAACACAGTGACTAGAATGAGCCGTCAGTTCTCCAATACTCAACTGATTCTCTCTACGGTCCTAACACGTGTGAATCGATCGGTGCGGATGGATCAACACTTGGAAACAACCTTCTTCTTAATTTTTTTCTCCTTCTCCTTCTCTTTCTTTGTTGCGTGGACTGCTAAAAGAATAAGGATTTCTCATCAATTGTATTCAGGTTGAAAAGAAAACGTAAGGAGAGTGAAAGAGTGTGTGTTTGTGTACGTGCATGTATTTGTGATTATTTCAACCTTTTCCTTGTTCTGCAGACGCTTGGAACACAGGCTCTTGATAGGGATTTTGGTAGAACTATTGAAGAGAGTAAAACTACAGAGTGCATGTGGAAGGGAATTACTGAACATTATATTACTCATGCTTGTAATTGTCTTAGAGAGATTTTTTTCTTCTTCTTCATTGATAAACTTTAATGGATCAGCCTTTTGAGGACTCATCTTGAAGTCTACTAATTTTAAGCTCTGTGTACGCTAGGTCCCATGTTTTTCTAGCATGCTCACGTTCAAGAAGCGTGGAAGGTTTATAGGCTATTGATTTTGTGCCTCTCCCTCCTTAGATATGTTGTTTTGGTCCCACTTTCCAGTATATAGGTTGAGCAAGTCCACTACTGTTTTAATTTGTTGGTCGTCCTGCATTCTCAGATCACTAGTTGGCTAAGAGACTTGCTGTCAAGCCAAGGGTCCTTCCACGGGTTTATGCATTCCCATTCCTCACCTACCATTGCTTGGGAGCTTCCTATCCTGCCGAATTCTGAGAGTATGATATCAAGCTATGCTACTTTGGTTCCTTTAAACAAATTGATTAACTTCTCATTTTGAAGGGGAGCCTTGGCGCAATGGTAGAGTTGTAGTCCTATGACCTTGAGATAACGGGTTTAAGGCGCGAAAATAGCCTTTTGTAAAATGCAAGATAAGGCTGCGTACTATTGATTCTTGTGATCCGCTCCTTTCCCAGACCTTAAATATGTGAGAACTTTAAAGCACCAGGGCTGGCCTTTTTATTAACTTCTCACTCTACGTTGATTGCACCCCGAACCCACGAGGATAAGCAGGTCAGAATAGGCTTTTAGACACGCTGATAGGGATCAAGTTCTAACTAGTAAAACACGAAGTTCTGATTGGCAAGAAAAAAATTGGTTCTACCTACTAAATTATTTCATTGTCCCATAAAAAATGATTGTATTGATAAGGCACTGCCAATTGGGAAGGGTTTATATTTCTGTACAATACCAATGTCATGTACAATGCTCATCGGACGCCTAAATTAATTTTCTGCATCTATATGGATAAGGCCATGGCACTCCTCCAGGAACTCATCTATATCTATATTGTATATTAAGCAAATTGACAAAATGTCCACAGACTAACCAAAAATAGAAAGAAAGATGAAAGTGGCTGCATATCCTTAAATACCAACAAATTCAACGGTACACTAAAAATGAAAAGCCGGGCCTGATCAGGAGATATTAATACTGAAAGAGGGTATGTCGAGTGAAGAAAATTTCGGTGACAGTGTATAGAAAAATGCTGGAGTTCGGTGTTTAACAGCGGAACCGGCAGTCTATTAACCTCTAACTTAACTTTGGCTCCTTCTCCATTTCACGCAAGCAAATGCCTCCGACTATTAAAAAGAGCAGCTGGTGGCCAAAGCTCCCATGTGTGCAGGGTACAGGGATGGGACGGACCACAAAGAGTATATAGAATGCAGCATTGCCTTGCATTTTTACAAAAGACTTTCCATGCCTTGAGCCTGTGACCTCTAAGTCACATGATGAAGTGCCTGACCAGTGCTAATAATATAAATTTTCTCAATCTAAAAGCAGATATATAAGGCTGTTTGATGGTAGGTTACATCTCCACGAGAAGACCATAGAAAGAGACATATCATCTCAACTAGCAGGTGGAATTGCAGTGTTCTCACGTTTGAAATTAAGAGCATAAATCTTGACTTATTTGTAATCACATACAAGTCAAGATAAAATCTAAACCACGAAAGACCCTCCTACAATCAGATAGGCATGTGAAGAAACAAAGTGCGTGTTGACTCAGATGCTTATCCTGCGGGTAATCCACCTATTAACAACGAGAAACTCAAGAGAAACAAAAAAAATACAAATGAAAATGCTGTGTGTGTTTAAGGAAACTTGTTTTTATTACATTCTTTCTATTTAACAGTAGAAAAATAAACTGATTTTCTACTGTTAAATAGAAAACATACAATAGAAACAAGTTTCCCAATTTTTTAAACTAAGCTTGTAAAGCCAAACCCAAATTGTGCCTGATACAGGCGAATTAACTATAGACATATAGTAACATGATAGGCCAGTTTTCATATGGAAAACGATAGTTGATCTCGTTCAATCCATTAGCCTGCAGTGTCAGCTTCCACTGGTAAGGCAATCAATCCGATTCCAACAAAACTGCAGTATAATTGATACTTTAAAACCACAATAGTGACACTATGAGAACCACAATAGAATCCCATCTGGGTCACTTCACATGATCCTATCCTCATTCAAACCGTTTGTCCTAGCGTATACTCATGACATAACCAGAAAATGACTCGAATCCTTCAGCTGCAAACACTCCAAAGCATGAGTTAACCATCCAAATGCACCTTACTGTCAAATAGTTGAAATCATATATCTCAAAAGTAATAGGCGCAGTCATCTGACCTACTCTCAATTAAGGCTACTTGTTTCCATGGTTGGCCTGCTGATCATGCATATGATTGGGTGGTCCAAGATAAGGCTTCTTCTTCTGCAGTTCTCACATAAGCTCTTCCTATCGTATCTGTTGGTTTTGCTTATAGTATGAGTCCATCAACAATAGATTGATTATGATTAACAAATCAAGATAAGGCATTAGACCTGGCACCCTGATTGGTTCTTTGCAAGTATCAATCATCTTTAATGTGCTGCTCTATCTTGTAATAGATTGGATTCACGAGCTTGAAATTACGTTGTCCTAAGCACGGGCCTACCAGGGCATCCATCTGGCTGCTAATAACGCTTGCAATGCGGAACCCTTTGTTTTGCAATTGCATCCTTTTTCCTGAGAGGTATTCCCAGCTCTCTATTGCAAGTTCATCATCAGATCTGCAGATGAATTAACATAAGCACAATTGCTTAATTGGCCCAAACAAACATAGAGAAGGAAAGAACTTTGTAAGAAGAAACTATAGAATTAATAGGATGTAAAAGTCAGGATCATGTTGCCACTGGTTCACAAGTATATTATATTGCACATGTGGCGTAATGGAGACACATTTACTCTACAATGATCTACAGGGTCACAGCTATCTTGTCAGATGAATCCATATGGCCGAGCCACTGAGACTTCTACATGATGGACTACTGATATTTGGAGACCTGGACTGATGGTCCACATGTCCAATACAACTATCATGGTTTGACCACTCAAGATGAATCTTGGTTGGCTGCAAGAAAATGAGAAAAAATGTGTTCTGTGTAATGAAAAGGATGAGTTTCAAGTTCATCTTTTTCTTGATTGCTCTGGGGTGCAGCCATTATGGAAGGTAGTTGAAAATGACTTTGGCTTCAGCATTGGCGAGGAGGGTCAGTGAAAGAGTTTATAATCATACAGATTTAGTTGGAAAACAAAAAACTTAGGCTCACAAATCTTATTGCAATTGTTTTCTCAACATTAATTGATGTCATTTGGGTAGAGACAAATAAAGTCCTCATGGTGGAAGGACTGAATGAAAAGCAGCAGCTGCTAGTTGGAAAGCTGGAGTTGTTGAGTACTCTAAGGCTCTTAACAACTGTTCTCTTTATCAGGATCAACATCTGCATACTCAAAAGATGGAATCAAATTAATTTAATCCAATCTAACAGAAAGGAATTCAAGGTTAAATGGTCTCCTCCAAAGTCCTGGTTTCACCCAAATCTGTTTTGATGGATCTGCTCTTGTTAATCCTGGCAGTGCAGCTACTGACAGAGTTCTCAGGGACTCTAATGGCAGTTTTGTGGCAGGATATAGAATGTATGTTAGGAACAAAACAAACAATGAGGCCGAGTGGCTGGCACTGTATGAAAGCATTAAGATAGCTACTGATATGGGGTTTTGTAAATTGCAGTTCAGTGGAAATTCATCGTTGGTGATAAACACAGTGAAAAAAGTGAGGAAAACATATCGGAAAATGTGAAAATTTGCGGACGGGTGCAGAAAAATGCTATGCAGGAAGAAAGTTATATTCCAGCAAGTTTTCAGAGAAGCGAATGATGTGGCTAACTACTAGCCACTAGAGCTTCAGCTTAGAGAAATCCAGAGGACTGGATACATGAACATCCAACTTTTTTGAGATTTTCACTGTACAACGAAGCTTGTGGGACTGTATATGAAAGAAGATTTAAAGGACTATGAATTTGCACTTCTTTCCTTTAGAACGAATCTGCAATTAATTGCAAAAGAAAACAAGGAAGAAGAAGAATATGCTTTCAACCTTTAAGTCCCAATCAGAAATTACCGGCATTGACTTTGTTATTGACAGAATTTTAGAGAACAACGTAGGGGTTCCCTCCACACCCACTAGCAGACTGGGAATTGGAGTGTCACCCTGTCTTTTACATAAATAAAAACTGAAGCATATCATTCTTTATCCATGTTCATTTTCCTCAGGTGACATATATACTAATACAAATCTGTTAAGAACAAGAATGAATTTTCCTCCTGCTGGTGACTGGGAGAGCAGTTGAAGCATGGATTAGAAAATGAACCAAGGAGAGGCTAATTGCGATATGAGATTCATCCAAAACTCGCAGTGATGCAGTTCAATCATAAGGCCAAGTAGGACAAGTTGAGGTTCTAGAACCATATGGCTTAGCTAGAAAATTGCCTGTCTTACAGTTCAAAATAAGAGAAGTGCAAGCATTTTGGGATGGTGACTGGAATGGAAAAGATATGTCCTTGTTTAAGTCAGCATGAGCTTATTTCTATAACATTGGAATTCTTTCTTGAAAGCTCTCTTTGCATTTCCAAATGGTTGAAAAGGTCATATAACCATTTGAATTATCAAAGTGCAAATATGGCAAATAAGATATCAGAAACTACAGAAGATGAATCAAGGGGCTTAAACATACAAAACACATTGACACAAGAAAAAGGAAGGTGGCATGAAGAGACAACTACCTGAAACATGTAAAAAGACAGCTACCTTTTCCCAAACTAGGCCCAATTGGTCAGGGTGCGAGCGAGACTGTTGTGCCTTCTCTAATGAATTAATTAGCATAGTGAACACATTTTACTTGTAGATAAATGCCCTGTATTAGTTAATAATTTGATGCCCTCCATAAAGCAGAAATAAATAAGAATTGAATGAGCCCCGACTCATAATTTCTGGCTATGGTAACAGTGCATGAAAAAGCAAGGATGAGAGAGTTGAGAATACCAGAAAAGTAAGAGCAACGGTTTAGGATGCTGTTAGCTGGTTCCTTCAGCTTACATTCAAGAGAACAGTGAAGTAATTGCATCTACACGAGCTCCAAGCCTGAGAAGGCTGGTATGCTTTAATAATCTACTTGCTTATTTGATATAGTCGAGCAACTAATGACATTTTAGTGAATTTTTCTACAGATCATAGGTATATCTAGCGGATAGTGGATCCCAATGGCTGCTGGTCTGGATTTTTTTTCTAGTAAGCTGGTTGGACAGTACTTTGTCTTATACAGGTCAAGTAAGAGCCTAAGCTAATGAACACCAATAGTTTTGGTCATACTCTATCTTGATATGACTGTAAGTAACACAATTGGGTTTTGTTTGTAGGATGCGATTATAAGGTTGCAACTCGACAGATTGAGCAAGAGCTGAAGTAATATGAAACCTATCAGTCAAAAAGTGCCACGGGGAGCAACAAAAGTACATCGACCACCTAATTGACACCAACTGTCCCTGTGCTTCAGGACCCCTTAGTAGCAACAATGACTGTAGAAAACTATTAGCAGGAGCTGAAACTGCTGCAGTCAAGAATTGTATCCTTCTTGGCTGCCTGGGGGATCTGCTACACTCTGAAGCATATGTAAAGTTGAAGCTACACTCTTCTTTTCTGGCTTGACCCTAACTAATAGGAGGGAAGGTGTTGTCTGTTTTTTGAAGAAAGACAGAGTTCTACTCTACTCCCTCTAAGAAATCAATGGGGTGGGTGGTTC
The DNA here is from genome assembly GCA_035236585.1 of Warburgia ugandensis. NCBI lineage: Eukaryota > Viridiplantae > Streptophyta > Magnoliopsida > Canellales > Canellaceae > Warburgia > Warburgia ugandensis. The sequence continues at coordinate 49,723,431 of CP141138.1, read as the reverse complement.
GCCTGTCTGTCCTTGCCTGCCTTCTTAACGAGAGTAAGAGCACAAAGAAACTTGGCTTCTTAAATCGCATACAACCTGAAATGGACCTCATGTGGTACCATGCAAAAGCTATCCTGTTAGATTACAAAGGATCAAGTCAGAGATCAGAAGCACTGAGAATAAGAAAGACTTTCTTGCTTCACAGTCTACTACAAAGAGTTTATGAGTAGAGCCACTATCCTCACCACTGCTTCCACTGTCTCAGTTTCTTGTAATGGAACAGCATATTTTGGTATGTAGGCGATGCTTGGAGAAATTTTACTTCAGAAGGAAAGAATCTCTTTCTGTTGGTGTCTAACTTGAGTGCAGTGGGTTTGAGGCCGTGTGTGGGCATGTGTGTGTCTGACTTTCCAAAAAACAAAGGGAATCAATATTAGTGGTGTAACACGGCAATAATTTGCATTGGTTTTCACCTATAACTGTTTATTCACAGAAACAAAATAGTTGTATGTTATTTCTATTTTCATACTTTGAGTCACCTTGATTTCTTTCAAAGACAATGAGCTGAATAACCAAGGGAGCCTTCAAGCTTCCAATGGGGTTTGGCTTCTTTTCTAGCATAGATCAAGCATGAATGCCTCTTTATATGCAAGGGTTTCACATAAACAATGTTACATTTTATTTGCAGAAGAGAGTAGGTTGGAACTTGCTTGAGAGGCAAAGAGGTCCTCTGGTTCTAGCATGAGCACAGCGTGAATCACCTTTTCATGCAAAGTTCGTGTAAGATCTAAATTGAAGAACATATTCAAGAGAGAGAAGGACGTTTTTCTAGTCCAGAATTCAACCAAGATAATCAAAGGTATGGACTTAATTACGATAAAGGTCTAGTCAAAGGTATGGAATTAATTATGATAAAGGTCAAAATACCTCAAATTAAAGAGGCTATTTTCTCATCGAGTTCTATTATTCCTTAGATTCTAAATATGGTATTCAGTATTGATTAATTATGACATCTTGTTTTGGACAACTTCCCTTTTTTCCATAAAAGCTCTGTATCATGATAATCCTTGAATGAGATAAAGTTCACTGTATGAAATGCTAAAGTTGCTGAGGGTAGACCATAGGCAAATTGTGTACATAAAAAGTACAGGGAAGCATTCACCTCATAATCAAAGAAGACCAGCCCCCATATCCAGCTGAAATGAGCCTGTCAATGGTAGCATTGCGCTGTTTTTCAGTCTTTCTTGTGAAGAAGATCAAAGACCAGCCACGAGTTTGAAGCTCCTTATGCAATCCCAGAAAACGTATATGCATTTGATGCTTCACTTCTTCCATCTTCTGTTCAAGATGATGATTGAATCTGATTTATACAGAAGAAAGGTGTGTTTTAATCAATGATCTAGTTTTAGTTGGACGTTTAACGTGGATAACCAACAAATCAATCAAGACAAGACAGAAAAAATAGATTAAAGCCATGTAGATCTTCAAATTCTAAATCTAAGTTGAGTGTCCATTTTTTTCTTCACCAAGATTTCTTTGTCAAATTATCGGCATAAGCAGATAATAGCTTTCAGACTCTTCCTGTGTATAAAAGAAAAAGAATACCCCTACTCTTGCTCCATGTCAAATTTGTTCATCATGCCCGTAATCATATAGAGGACTCTTAAATGATGAAAATGTGGATGAAGAGAAAACAATTGGAAAAAAGCATTCCATAGAAGATTATGACCTAGAGGAAGAGGAGATTAGAACTGTTCTCTCTATTCACTTATTTGGAATAATCTGGCAAAATCCAAAAAACTGATTATATATGCTGTGCCAATCATGCCCTAAGGGATCCTTCTCTTATCCTTTTCGCCACAAGTTATCTTAATTGATCCGTTTCCTCAAAAGTAATTAAAATTTCTACATCATCATAATCTCTTTTGTGGAGACTTTGGAAACTGTTTACAGCGTATCTGCTTTGAGCTTCAAAAACTAGACTCTGATACAATGCTTATACTCATTGAAATGAAAGATATCCTACAAATCCCATCTTAGCAACCATAACAGAAAGATTATTTTGGGCAGAAAGCTCATTGTCTCCCAGCAAGTGCCAATAAGGTTATTCTTTTTAGAAACATAAACAGCGGAATTGTCTACATGTATCATGAGTCTGCCAGAATGCAGTTCCTTTATTTAAGGTTATTAGATCAAAGCTTGTACCAGTAGTTTTTCTCTCAATTACAACCCCTTCATCTTCATCAGCAGCTATCAAATCCAATATGCTGCTCAGCAATGGGCCACAACACACATACCATCTACAGGTGTTCCCTGTCCCAACTCCACCCACAACTTCCTCACGAAGCCCATGGGGCAACCATTGTAAAATTGGAAGAGGAGCAAGGTCTCAAGCAAGAGGACCGCAAAGGGGCACCCATGTGATTAGCTTGTCTTTGCAACCTCATCTGACTGTGATTTGTGGATTTTGGAACAAGATGGTTGAACCTTCTTTTATGATTCTGTAACAGTCAAAATCCAATTAGGGCAGCCCCGGTGCACGAAGCTCCTACCTATGCGGGGTCCGGGGAAGGGGCGGACCACATGGGCCTAAAGTAGGCAGCCTTACCTTGCATTTTGCAAGAGGCTGTTTCCATGCCTTGAACCCGTGACCTCAAAGTCACACGACGACAACTTTTACTGTTGCGCCAAGTCAAAATCCAATTAAGATGCAAAATCCTAATGGAATAAAATAATCTTGCTCAATATGTAAGAGACAATCCTCTCATCTTTAAACTATCAGTTTTAGTATATGTAAGCAAATATGAATTCTGAGCACATAATGCCGGGGAGTCATCCCACTCACAAATAAATAATAAATATACACTCTTGAGGATCAGCGAAAGGACAGAAATTACTAGGTGGCAAGAATGAGTTTTGAGTTTGACAACGAATATCTTCACATGGAAGGAGACGACCAAACTACATTATCATACAATAAGAGAAAGAGACGATTTCATGGATCTCACATATAAATTCAACTACATGGAAATTGAATTACCGATACTGTATGAGATTGCTACGGTGAACAGGAAGAAAGATATCATCTAAGTCCATCAACACCACATCCAAACCATCAATATTTGGTGTCAAAGTACTGAAGTAGCTCTCAGCAATCCGCATATTCAAATCTAAATCATGTCTATATTGACCTTCTTGAATGTAGTGTATAGCATCCGCATGGCAAAATGAGGGAAACTCATCTGCTTCCAAGCTGTTAAGCTCTGCATGTAAAGCAAACAACTTGCAGTAATCATGTTCATCACTTGCTTTTTGTTGCTCAAATATTCCAGCATTTTTACTTTGACAGGATGCTAACATGACTGTCAATGTGATTAGAAGTGTAATCAATAAAACTCCAGCTGTTACAAGTGCAGCAATGAAGATTGTTCCAGCAAAAGCTGTCAAGTAGAATCCTGATTCCCCCATATAGCTGCTTCTGCGTTCTGCAGAAAAAATATGCTATAAGATTAACAAACTATGGCTGGACTTGAGCTCAATTATGGCCATGGAATATGCAAACTCAATCATGATCGTTCATGGGCATATCGGACATGAACATTTACGAATCCTTAAATTGCATGAGTAAACATATACAAACTACAAATTCTGAGACAAGCAAGCTAAAGAACCTGATGGATGCAGTAGTAATGTACTACATTGTGAAAGAATGAAAATGTATAGGAAAAATTAAGGTCCGTAATGCACATTTGGATACATACTATGCTTGCTGTGAGGCTAACAATCCATCCAAAGTGATATGCATAGACTAAATAACAACAAAAGCACAACTGAAAGGAACAACATACCCGAGCCCCCTCTACTCAGAACGCTCTGAGTTGAGTTCTCGCGCTCCATCGATTCTCAAATGAAGAGGCGTGAGCAACTCAAGCAGCAGACAGATACCACTCTAGAGAGCACCAAATACTCAAGATAAACCAAAAGAAAGCCCTATGCACTCCCTTCAAGACAATGGAAAATTTTCTGCAACTGTATGAATCACCTTAGCACGTAACTTCTCTCATCAACCATATAAGCCCCTTAAACTTTGTCAACAAAAGCAGCAACCCTTCTAATGACCAAATCCACTAGAGGCTCCACTTCGCAGTGGATTACCATAGTTCAGCTTCTTTGCCTATAATATTGACAAACTCATGAGAAGAATTGCTTCAATTCAGATTCTTGCTTATCATATCATTAAGACAAACGTATAAAAGGTACACACTTTCGTTCAATAAATTTTAGAGGAATAGAAAGATTCAAACAATTTGGTAAAACTCTCTTGCACTAAACACCAAAAACATCTAAAGATTTTGATTAAGATTTTTTTATAAATATTTAATAAAGCCAAATCTCCTCCCTATAACATCTATCCGCCACAAGGCTTAGCAGATCAATGCTTGGAGCATTGGACAACCAGGAGCAACTAGGATTTCTGCAGCTCAAAAGGTTCCTCATTATTGCTGCAGCTATGAGAAGGGAAGCCTTTGGCGCAACAGTAGAGTTGTCGTTGTATGACCTAGAAGTCATGGGTTCAAGGCATAGAAGGTAAGGCTGCGTACTATACACACCCCTACCCCAAACCCTGCATACGCAGGAGCTTTGTGACTGGGCTGCCTCATTACTGCAGCTATGAAGCTTTAAATTCAGCAAAATGACACTTTACTAAATACTATCACGTCTCTCCCTCTACCTCTTGTAACCATTTTTTAATGGTTGGGAGGAAGTCCTGAGCTGATCAATCTCATTACCTGGCTTGAGGGTAATTCATAAGAGAAAGTGTGGATGTTTAATCTTCCTGACGAATATGTGGATGTCTTACTCTTTTGGTTTTACCTCTTAAGTAGTTTAGCTGTTGATATGGAGTACATCTATATAGGTAAGAATTATGCATCATTAAATCTTGTCTCTTGAACTAAAATTTACCTATCAAGAGAAGGTACATATTACAAGCTCATCGACATCATTAACATAAACTCTGACTAACCCTTCTACTCGAGAAATTCCACCAATCAATCAAACCATCTACGAATTGTCCGAAAGCTTAAGCAACTAAAATTCAATCAAATAACTGAATTCGAACAAGATAATTACTAAGGAACTGCAATTCTAATTAACATTTCCAACGTTCCAGACAAATTTGAACTCAGCCTCGCAGAAACCCTCACAGTTCCCCTGTAACAATAAAAACCATGCAAGAATTCGTAGAAAAAATTTACCTGAGAGCGAGATTGAAGAGGCAGTGATCTACGTAACGAAAAATGAGCCAGGAGCATCGGAAATCGGCCATTACTTGCGGAAAATGAAAGAAATTCCCGTTGCGATAACGACGGAATCTGCTGTTTTGGTCCCAGAAAACGCGTTTAGAATCGGGAAGGTAAGGATTAGCAGTTCAATAATTGCATATTCTTTCGGTTTTACAAAAATACCCCTTAATTTTGCCTATATTACGGAAGCAAGGATTCACCGAAAGTTCGTTCCGGAGAGCTGCTACCAATTCGATTCGGGTTAGGTACCGACGTAACGGGAGCCGTCTGAGGATTTGGGAGATAATCTTCGGCACATGTACGGTAAATTAGAGCGAGGCATCCTAATGATGGCCCCGCCTTTGTTTAATCTGATCCATTCATCCAATTTCTTGACTTTGAGATATAGATCAGCCCAAAACCCTGGGAATTTGATGATTCTTTTTTGAGTCTCGTGTAGACCATATGTGCACCATTCTAACGCAAGATGGTTGACAAAGCCAGCTAGCTGGATTTGTTTTAGATTTAATATAGATAAACTAATAAAAATATTATTATTAAATCAAAATAAAAAACCCAGAAAAGGAAAAGGAAAACTTTCTCTCCTAAACAAACTTTTTTTTTTTTTTTTTCCACTTCTTTGTTCCTACTCAGAACCAGACCTAGGCTGTCTTGGTTTAGCCATTTCAAAGGCAGAGACGTAAAAGACCAGAAATTTGAGCCATTGGTTTCATAAGGTTTGAGCTACTTTTGGTCGACACCACGCTTCTGGTTCTTACTCTCTATTTTGCTCAAGTCTAATCCTCTCTTCTCCTTTCAGCCCTTATAGAGGTAGAAAAGTAAGAAAACAAAATATTTTGAGATGGACTTGAAGGGATTTTGAAGGAAAGGTTGATTTGGTTTCCAACATTGAGCAGGGATTTGGAAGATTTGGGTTTTAAATTCTGAATCAGGATCTTGGCGGGTTCCAACCCCCATCCTCTTAAGAACATTCCTCAAGTTTTGTACCTTATGAAGGTAAAGATCCAACAGAAATTGACAAACTAAGAAAAGAGAAAGGCCATTGATTCAGATGACTATACTAAATGCCAATCTATCAACCTATGATATTATTGAAATTTGCTCAATATACATACCCAGTAGAGTAATTTGACTAAGAAACAGACCAAATTTCATTCTTTGTCACTAAGTAATCAATTTTCCATCTGTTGGCAGTCCAATTTCTTGCGCATCTCTAAAGACTTCCACTGCCTTAGTAGTTATCCTTTCTTTGAATGACTAGTAATTAATAAGTTCCAACATATAGCATCTCTATGTAACATTTATCTACAAATTTGTCCCTAACATCACTAAAAAGGGCTAAGCTCCCGCCTATGCGGGTTCCGAGGAAGGGAGGGACCACAACGGTTTATAGCTCTCAACCTTACTTTACAACTTTTCAAGAAGCTGTTTCCTCGCCTTGAACCCCCGCCCTCAAGGTCACATGCCGACAACCTTACCTAACATATCTATGTAACAAATATATATTATACATACTCATATTCATCTTAAGATTATTCATAAACATGAAATCATGAACTGGCTTACCCCTCTCAAAGCCTCTATTTGCTGAAAAGAAATTGACCATACTGAATTTGATCTCACTCGCTAACTTCACATTTGCTCGAACAAATCCAGAGCTTCACTTAGAGCACCATTCTGAGCATATCCTAAGATCATTTCTCTTAAGAGAACACATACCTACAACATTACAATAACACCTAGAATCCAGGCATGTGAAACAACATCCCTGTAAGCATTTCATCATACAAAGGGTATGCGTTCTGTGTAAGTCACTCTCAACTAAAAATCGAAAAAATAAAATCATTCCCAACATAAAAACAACAAATAATAAATCCATTTCACGTCATGATTATAAATCTGAATCCCTTTTACTTCGAAGATCAAACTACCAAAAGATTCAAAACAAAAGTGTAGGCCAAATGGTTTGAACAAGTTCTATTATTGATGCATTTCATCAATAAATTGACGTCTTTCTCTTCAGCTTTTCTAACTCCATCGAACCTATAAGTTGCCTCCAATGTTTCAGTCATTTATTTGTTGCGATTCCTTGTTAGCTTCTTCTAAGAAATTTGTTCCTCCATCACATATCAGCATCATACATTCAAAAACAAAAGGGTCTTTTCTGATTTCTCAGCGTGCGCACGCACAGACACAGAGAAAGGAGTACGAACGGGTTAATTCAAAACTACTCTTCTTCTTCTCGCTTTCAATTCATTTCTCCGTTATCTAAGAAATTTGTCCACAAACCCTTTTTATACGGCATCCCTATGAGCGATCAACGGTTTAGGCTTCAAATGCAGAGAACTTTGAGAGGAAATTCAATTGCAGTGAAAACCACACTGAGAGAGAGAGAGAGAGAGAGAGAGAGAGAGAGAGAGAGAGACCTAAATTATTAAATTTAAACAAAACGAAGAAAACAAAAATCAAATAAAAAACCAGCTTAAATGGGCTAGTTGCTTACTCTCACCGGAATTTCTTCTGCTTCTTCTTCTTTTTTTTCAAGAAAAGTGGTACAATTGTTAAGCTCAAACTGGATTAATATGATAAAATCATAACCAGGGCAGGGATGGAATCCATCGACACAAACAAAAAACTAAAGCAACAATATTGTGCAGAAGGTCAATTTCCAGGGAATTCAGAACTCTGCAGAACAAACACGATCCAACAATAAAGGAAAAGGACTTGTCAGATCTTGAAACATTTCTCTCTAAGATTAGTGGGACGTACTATACATAATATTGTTGGCCAGCTTTTGATCAGCTTAAGCTTTTAAAGAAAAAGTACAATTTATTATCCTATTAAATAATTTTTCATCGCAAGTTCGTCCAACGTCCATTGATGGACATCAAAGGTTGTCTGATGTAGGCCCCACAACATATCACATAATGTTTTGGAATAAATTTTTACCAGACTTGTCTAGATACCAAAGTAAAAAAATAGTTTAGGAGCTAAAATGTTGCTTGTAAATAGTTTTATATCTCAGAAGATAAGAAGACCAGAGATTTTCATCAATGAGATTTAAAATTCAACATAAATATACTTCTTGTTCTAGTTTTAAAAATTAACATTTCAAATATGGAATCCTAAAGCTCTAATCTATGAACCCTTAAAATTTGGATCATTCTTAGTGAAATATAGATTCAAATTTTATCAAAGAAGATGATTAGAGTTTTTCACTTGCAAAATTTAAAATCTTCATGTGATGCCTCTTTCTTGGATTTGTGAAAAATGATTTCCAGATCTGGAATGTAGAGTTTCGACAATCCTTCAAATTTTGACGATTTTTAATGAGGAATGTATTCGAGGTTTTGCCAAACCATTTGTAGAATTTCATGTCCTACAACCTAGAAAAACAAGTTTTAGACATAAATTTTAATTTATCTAATCTATGAAATCCTTACATTGGGAGTTGTAAAATATAGGTTTAAATTGTTGCTTAAAAATGATCGCTGGAAAGAGTCTATGAATAACTTGTTACTCCGTGAACTATTATTTTTTCACTTGGTCTATAGATAAATCCTATAATAATTTATTAAAAAATATTACAATATGCGTTTTAGGGCTCACATTAGATGTTCCTCAATGGATGTTAGATGGAAGGACTTTACGATGTATAATATTTCAATAGATTAGGGACTAATATGCAAAATAATAGTCGGGAGACTAAAGCATAACAAAATGACTGCTTAGGATGGTAAACTGTACTTTTTTCTTTATTATGCAAGGGCCACAAAGGTGATTCATCTAGAAAGCCAAGGTTGTGGAAGAAACAAAAGACTGCACAAAGGGCAGCCCCAGTGCACGAAACTCCTGCCTATGCGGGGTCCGGGGAAGGGGTGGACAACAAAGGCCTAAAGTACACAGCGTTGCCTTGCATCTTACAAGAGGCTGTTTTACGCCTTGAACCTGTGACTTCAAGGTCATATGACAACAGCTTTTACCGTTGCACCAAGACTGCATAAAGTAACAAAAGACTGCAAATGGCCAAAATCATAACTGTTACATCAAAACCAGTCATGTTTTCATGTCAATTAAGTGAGAACAGCTTCCATATCAGTGAAATCGATGATACGAAATGGATCATTGTTGACAAATAGGGTTACCTGTTGGAATATTAGCAGTAGAGCGATCTAAAAACAGTCCCAACGAAATTTCTTGGAAGCTGCAGTGACAGCGAGTAGATTTTCACTGCTGATAAGAAACCACCCTGCAAACAAAGCCAGATCCAGATTCTGCAGTTTCTTTATTTTCAAACTGTCCTTTTTCTATTACATCGTGAGCTGTCATATTTCACGGTTGTGAAAGGCACACCTGATTTCTTTTATCAGCAACGGATAGGATCATGTGTTGGCATATCTAAGACAGGTCCAAACTCCAAAATCTGAACGCAGCCTCCGCTTCTCACCGGCTGGGGCAAATGAACTTGAGTCTATTCAGATTGCTAGACAATTGAATAACAAGGAGGGATCTGAATCGAACCTAAATGGGAAGGATATGAAGAGCCTTGGGCATTATGGCCATATACCAGAGGAATGGCCAGCTGAAGAGCTAACCTTTATTCAGTTGGTTTGGTGGTTGCTACCAAGATTTCTTTATACCCATCAAAAGATCTTGGCAAAAGGTATAGAGGGAAGGTTACGGACTTCTTTTCAAAAGTATAAATAAAGTCATATAAGAAAATATCCGCAATGAATAAGTGCCATAGCACATGGTTTTATAAAATCCAAGAAGATTGTGTTCAGCAGTGATACAATAATATAAGTTAAGTGCGCTAAAAGAGACCTCATAGCTCGCAATCAAATTTTCATCGAGGGCGAACCCAAATGTCATGCCTTAACTGATGGTCTTGCTGATGCGAATATGTAGTCTTCCCTTCCCAGTAAAGCACCCACACCACTGAGCCCTTGTGGAAAAGTCCTCCAGATTATATTGTTTGGACCAATTTATTCTGGAACTAATCCAGCATCATTTTTTTGTTTTAAGAAAAAGATGATTCTCATTAGAAGAGCCGGGTAAACAGTGACCAACATGCCTATCAAAATTGCAATGAAAATCCCTCTTTAAACACATGAAACAATTGAAGATTCGTTCTATCCCCGGTTAGCTGCTGCCACTCATCAATCAGTGGCAAGCCAACAACGAAAGACCTCCTACTAAATGGATCTGGATGAGACCCTCACCATTTCATTGCAACTCTCCAGTCAATCCCCACCTCAAAAATAAAAGAAAAGAAAAATGGCTATCCAATCAATTCCATTGCTTTAACCAATGTAAGTGTGAACCTTAGATAGCAAATGGACTCGGATGATCCCAATAAATTCTGGTTGGTCCAGAAACAGTCCAATGTGACTATTACACATCAAACAGGCGGAGCCAAAAATCAAATTTAGCAGTAAAAAACAAGCTACTGCTTGAGGAATTATCAGACCTAAAACTAGGCAGTCTTCCATCAGGACGGGAACCATCCGGACTCTGGCTTACCAACCATTGATGGCAAGTGTAGGCAGTGACGTTATGCGTCACTGTGAAGCCAAACCTCGTAATGCATGGCAATCAGGTCTCCAATTGGTCTACAACTGATAGACTTTGTATGCATCCATACAGAAAAAACCACTGTCCCTATCTTATCTAGACCTTTAAGAAGGCATACGTGGGCGTTGAAGCATACACAGTCTATCGCCCAGTGGAAGTGGCTGATATCAAATGACAATATAGAGGCAATTTGAATAGCAGATAAAAAGGAATTTTCTTATCCGGTTAAACTCCCGTAACATACAAACTAGCGGCAAAAACAACATCACGCTTGATAACATTAGAAGCGGTTTCCATTTTCTTATGAAGTGCTGAATTACCCATGATTGCTGCAGCATTCTTAAATTCACGGCATGTTTCATCCAGTCGAACTATTGTCCTCACTATCAGGCCTTCTGGTACATCAGTAAGCTCACAAATATCAGCAAAAGGTGTTCCCTACAGAAAAAGGAAACGATGAGAAAACACAGGAAGCAGTCTCCAAAATAATAAGTGTTAATAAAATGCTAGCACAAACAAACAACCTTAGCCCATTCATAAACCACTTGCACCAGCCCAAATTTGAGATTATCTCGCACATAATCCTCAGGATCCACAGCCACTCCAAGGCGTGCTTGAAGCAGCCCAAGTCTGATTGCTGTCTCAAGCAATCTAACGCAGTTGAAACAAGAGTTAGCATTCATATCCTCATTCATGAAAGAGAAAGAAGAAACAAGAGAATAGATTGGATGTAGAGGTGGAATAGACCTCATGACGAATGATACTTGATCACTAAGCTTTCTAGGATCTACATTTTCACATTTGTTAAGGCATGAGCTATGATTTTGAATCAATGGAAAAAAAATTTAGATCCAACCCTCCTATTTGACAGATTATACACTAATCACATCATTGACAGCTACAATGAAATGTTTTTGATGCGTATGCAATGAACTTGAACACACAACCTCTTGATTATGAGGCAAGGCACTCAACAACAGGTCTAAATGCTCAAGTACATTTTCCTGTTACCAATTAAAGACGTCAAAGTTATGTATGAAACGGAAATACCATTATGGGCAACATGCTATGGCAGATTTCCATCTTTGATTGAGTTCATCATCATCATCATCAAGACCTTGTCCCAATTAGGGGTCGGCCACATGAATCTTATTCCTCCATTCCACTCTATTAAATACCATGGCTTCATTTAGTCCCAAAGTTTTTTAAATCTTTCCTCACCACTTCTATCCACGTTCTTTTGGGCCTTCCCCTTGCCCTTTTAGAACCTTCAACTTGTATTGCCTCACTCCTTCTAACTGGTGCCGTTGTTGGCCTCCTTTGAACATGTCCAAACCATCTAAGTCTAATCTCCCTCATCTTGTTACCTATTGGTGCTATCCCTAAATTTCTTCTAATATTTTCATTTCTAATTCTATCCTTTCTTGTCTTACCACTCATCCATCTCAACATCCTCATTTCTGCAACACTCAGCCTATGAGTATGATGTTCCTTAACTGCCCAACACTCTGATCCATAGAGCATGGCCGGCCTTATAGCCATCCTATAGAATTTTCCCTTTAGTTTGAGTGGCACCCGCCGATCACATAAAACCCCCGATGCACATCTCCATTTGTTCCAACCCGCTTGGATTCTTTGGGTAACCTCCCTCTCAATCTCTCCACTCTCATGGATCAATGATCCTAAGTATCGGAAGTGGTCTCTCATGGGGACCTCTTGGTTATCAATCTTGACTGGTGCTCCACTCCTACTCTCCTTGCTAAAATTACATTCCATATATTCTATCTTAGTTTGGCTAATTTTAAATCCTTTCGATTCTAATGCTTCTCTCCATAGCTCTAGCTTTATGTTGACACCCTCCCTTGTCTCATCAAGTAGGACTATATCGTCTGCAAATAGCATGCACCAGGGAATCTCCTCATGCAGATGTTTTGTTAACTCATCCATAACTAATGTGAAAAGGTATGGACTCAATGCCGATCCTTGGTGCAATCCGACAAGGTGACGGAAAATCACTACCACGCCACTAGTGGTCTTACCATTTGTTCTTGCTCCCTCATACATATCTTTAATTATGTTTATATACCCCGAGAAACCCCTTTAACACCTTACACCCTCCATTTTAACTCTTTAAGGACTCTATCATAAGCCTTCTCTAAGTCAATAAAGACCATGTGTAGGTCTTTTCTCCTCTCCCTATATTTCTCTACTAATTGTCTTAGTAAGAAAATAGCTTCCATAGTAGACATCCCAGGCATGAAACCAAACTGATTCTTCGATACACTTGTTTCATGTCGTAGCCTCTTCTCAATGACACTTTCAAAAAGTTTCATGGTGTGGCTCATAAGTTTGATCCCTCGATAATTAGTGCAGCTCTGAATGTCTCCTTTATTCTTATAGATTGGTACAATAGAGCTTTTCCTCCACTCATCAAGCATTTTCTTTGATTTTATAATCTTGTTAAACAACTTGGTCAACCAAACTACCCCAATATCTCCCATATGCTTCCAAACCTCTATTGGTATACTATCAGGCCCCATGGCCTTTCCTGATTTCATCTTTTTCAAGGCCTCTTTCACTTAAGTATTCTAATCCTACGTTCATATCTATAATGTCCAATGTTATTTAGGTTTACAATATTTTCAATCCCTATATTCTCGGGGCCATTGTCATATAACAATCTTTGAAAGTATGTTTCCCACATTTGTTTGATCTCATCATCTTTGACTAGTTCCCTTTGATCATCACTTCTAATGCACCTAACATGATCTAAGTTTTTACCCTTCTGTTCTCTTAATTTTGCAAGTTTAAACACATCTTTCTCACCTTCTCTTGTTCCTAGTCTATTATAGAGCTCATCATATGCTTTAAGTTTTGCCTCACTTACTATTCTTTTAGCAACGTTTTTAGCATTCTTATATTGTTCATAGTTTTCATTATTTCTAATCATCTGCCACGCTTTAAAATATATTCGTTTTTCTTTAATAGCTTTTTGCATTGTTTCATTCCACCACCATGTTTCCTTTACTAATTGCCTTTTACCTTTAAATACTCCTAAGACATCTTTTGCCACTTTCTTAATGGACTCAGTCATATTAGTCCACATGGTATTTACTACATTTCATAATTCCAATTTCCTTCTACCATCAACTTATTTTTGAATGAGGTTATTTTCTCTCCTTTTAAGTTCCACCACTTAGTTTTTGGATGTGTATTAAGTTCAGTTCTTTTCCTCCATCTTTTAATATGAATATCTATAACCATTAACCTATGTTGTGAGGTTAAACTCTCACCGGGTATCACCTTACAATCCTTACATATAGATCGTTCATTATTCCTAAGTAGAAAAAAGTCTATTTGGCTTTTATGAAGTCCACTTTTAAAGGTTATTAAGTGTTCATCCCTCTTCTTAAAGAGTGTATTTGCAATGGATAGGTTATATGACAAAGCAAAATCGAGGATATTCTCCCCCATCTCGTTTCGTTCACCTATACCATACCCTCCGTGTATTCTATCATATCCTTCCTTATCTTTTCCTACATGGCCATTTAAGTCTGCTCCTATAAATATTCCCTCGCATTGGGAATTTCTTGCATAACTCCCTCCATATCTTCCCAAAACTGTCTCTTAATTATATCTTGTAGCCCTACTTGTGGTGCATATGCACTTATAATATTTATAATCTGCTCTCCTAAAATCATTTTCATTATTATAATTCTATCACTGATTCTTTTAACGTCCACAACTTTATCCTTTAATTCCTTATCCACTATTATTCCCACACCATTTCTATTATTTTCCTTTCCTACGTACCATAATTTATACCCATCTATTTCTCTAGCTTTAGCCCCTTTCCACTTGGTTTCTTGGATACAAGCGATGTTGACTCTCCTACGTTTTATCGTGTCTACTAACTCCAAACTCTTACCTGTCAATGTCCCTATATTCCATGTAGTGATGCGAATCTTATGATTTGGAGATTCCCTATTTACTATCGCCTTTCTCGACCTCCATGGTATGAACCCATGTCCACTTTTCACCGCACACGGGTTCGATGCGGCTGTCGCTTCGAGGGGACGCTCTAGCAGCCCTTGCCCATTTTTCACTACACCCGGGATCCGATGTAGCGCGTCGCTTCTGGGAGAACGCCCTAGCAACCCTTGCCTATTTTTCATCGCATCCGAGATCCGATGCAGCGCGTCGCTCATGGGGAACGCCCTAGCTTGAGCGAATTTCAGATTTCGATTCATGTCATGTTGGGGTTGCCATAGTTTTAAAAGCTGAAGATGATTTTCATTAAAATCATTACAATAATTAAAATCATCTTCAGCTTCACCCTTGCCGGCTGGCTACCTTCCGCAAGGGTGGCCATATT
The DNA here is from genome assembly GCA_035236585.1 of Warburgia ugandensis. NCBI lineage: Eukaryota > Viridiplantae > Streptophyta > Magnoliopsida > Canellales > Canellaceae > Warburgia > Warburgia ugandensis. The sequence continues at coordinate 49,708,197 of CP141138.1, read as the reverse complement.
TTAAGAAGCTGAAGATGATTTTCATTTCTCCCTCACAAACTAATATACAAAATGCATATTTATTTGTAAGAAAGAAATAATAGAATCATCTTCAACTTCCTGCCTACTGGGCTACGATACAAGGGTTGCCATCTTTTAAGAAGCTGGAGATGATTCTCATTTCTTCCTCACAAACTAATATACAAATGCATATTAATTTGTAAGAAAGAAATAATAGAATCATCTTCAACTTCCCCCTTGCCGGCTGGCACTTGACGCAAGACCCTCCTCCTTTGATTGAGTTAGATGTCTGTATAATTTATTATTATAGAAGATGATATAGAATGTCACAGTTAATAGGCTACCAAACCAAACAACAGTGCAGGTTTGACTCTACACACACCCATGAGCAACTGAGAACCTGTGACCTCCATGAGTGAGGCTCCTTGCGCCACTCAGCTTAGAAGGCCTTTGCTCCATGTTGTTTCCATTACACAGAAGTCCTTTTATATTTCATTACTTTCCAAAACCAAAAAATTCCCTACAAAATTTACCTGGTAACACATATAATGCACAATATGTTCGTTTAACGTGCCAAAAATTAGTTGCTTTTGCTACCATTGAAGAAGCACCAAAATTTAGGGCAAATACAAGATAGAGAGTGTTTCCCTTACCTGAACAGTGTTGTTCTTGCTGAAGAAACAAAAAATATTGATAGGTAAAATCTGCAACTTCTTCAAAAAAATGATCCTAAAAGTTCAAATCATTCAGACTCTAGCATCTAGCATTTATAACAAAATTTCTAACCTGTCCGAGTCCAAATGCAACTATTTAGATGCTAAAAACATCCCGTCCACATGCTTTTTGACCTATTCGTTCAAAGCTGGAGCAATCACATGAATGCTTTGTATCACGCAAAGATCATCATCATCATCATCATCATCATCATCATCATCATCATCATCAAAGACTTATCCTGATTAGGGGTCGGCGACACGAACCTTATTCCTCCATTCCCCTCTATCAAGTGTCATGGTTCATTTACTCCAAAAAAATTTAAATCTTTTCTCACCACTTCTATCTGCGTCCTCTTGGGCTTTCCCCTTGCCCTTTTAGAGCCTTCAACTTAGATCGACTCACTCCTAACCGGTGCTGTTTTTGGTCTCCATTGGACATGTCCAAAGACTCCAAACCATCTAAATCTACCCTCCCTCATCTTGTTACTTATTGGTGCCACTCCTAAGTTTCCTCTAATGTTTTTATTTCTAATTCTAACCCACCTCCTAGTCCAGTAAAAGTAGTAGCTTGGATACCCTCATATGGATGATCCAATTTTGTGTATGTACATACATTTGTATAGTGCATGTGTATGGATGCTGTCATATGCATCATCTAATTATATGTATGCATGTAAGTATGCACATGTGTGAGCACATGCATGTGCATGTTTGGATGCTTTTGTCTGGATCATCCAATCATATGTATGCATGCATGTAGATATGTGTGTGTGTATGTGTGTTATAGTCATCTTGTACCACTTGAACACATTTGTTGCTGTAGAGGCCCGACCATGGTCTGTCACCTATATATGGTACACAGCTGCATTTTTCATCTTTTCTCTAAGGACATGAAAATCAAACTCAATATGCACATTTCAAATCTTTTCATTTTACATAAACAGTTCTATCAATCTATCCAAACAATGATAGCACTTGACTGCCAGCATGCTTTTCAATCCATATGATAGCAGGTGAATGGAAGGGAAGCCTTGGTGCAACTGTAGAGCTGTCTTTGTGTGACCTAGAGGTCATGGGTTCTAGGCATGAAAACAGTCTCTTGCAAAGATGCAAGGTAAGGCTGCGTACTACAGACTCTTTGTTGTCTGCCCCTTCCCAAGACCCCTTATATGCAGGAGCTTCATGCACTGGTCTGCCTTTTTTCTTATGACAGCAAGTAAATGTTTCATCATTTTTTACAGACTTGTATTTGAGAAGTCATGTTTAGGATGCTATGAGTAAAGAAATAAAGAGCATGGCTATGAGAAATAACCTCTGCTTTGCGAGAGCAAGTTTAGGAGTCAGACGTGGTTCAGATGTGTTCTTCTGCTGAAACACAAGGGCAGACATAAGAGCTACAGCTTCAGCTGGTTCCAAGTCATCCAGCTGGTTCTCAAACAAGCACTCAGTGGACATCAATTCTTCTCCAGAATTCATCTCACAGGCCACACGGCCCTTGATTTGAACGACAAGGTCAGCATCAATACAGCCAATTTCCTTCAGTACATCAATCTGCACAAGCAAATTAGCAGAAACAAGGATGGATTTCAGATGTGCATCTGTGCATTTGAGCACAGGAGCAATAAGTTATCATAAGCTACTACTTAAGCTTATGAAACATACTCGGCCCTGAAAATCCGGCATCTGCTGAAGTGCTTCATCTGACATTTGATACTTCAGTGCATTAACTTCTTCTTTGTGCCTATTTTGTTCTTTTAGCAACATAATGTGCTCCTGCAATTTCACGCATCCATGACACTTGTTCTGGGCCATCTTTTGCAACAGACTATTCCATGTATGGTACCTCTCCACGAGATCCATGTCCTTCAGCTTGAGATCTGAAACACAACCAGCAAAAAAGATGTTATCCAAACAAGCAGGGTTAGAAAGGGGGAAAAAAAAATGTACAAGTCGTGAAATTATTAGAGTACAAAACAATTAAAACAACACTAGGACTTGTCAATATATAAACTAAACACTCCTGATTAACCACGTCACTGTTACATCCACCCCAGGCTCCCAGGCTTAATATGACTGAACATGCAGTCAGTTACCACTTAAGATTATAACATGTTACCTTGATTTGCAGAGTGATTGAATGGAATAACTGAAGCATTAGTAGCCACTTTTAAATACTTAACATTTTATGGAGGCTGCTAATTATGAATAGAATAACTGAAACATTAGTAGCCGCTTTTAAATACTTAACATATTACAGATGCTGCTGATTATTAGGGAGTGGACTGTAAATTCTGCATCAAATGTAGAGACGTGGGGCTCTGTATGTGTGTTAAGTTCAGCATAAAATGTAAAGACGTGGAGCTCTGTATGTGTGTGCCTGTCTGCGTGGGTGTGTGTGTGCTCTTGACCCTCCTATTCACCATCAACCCGCCCCTTCTCAATTAAGTATCATTTTTTTCTATTACAATATTATTTTAAATGGACCAAAAACCCTTAGACAAAACTCTAATTTTCAAGTGTACACCATTCGCCTTTCTCTATCATCATGCTTAGATTTTCCCTCTTTAACATCATCTCTGGCTGTAATGTAATTTTCTTGCTGTGTCATCAATTTTACTTCTGGTGTTGCTTGCCCCTTTCAGATCCCAAGTCTACCATTCATGGCTCACGGAGAAGAAAATCTCAACCAAATTTACTAACCCAAACAAGCAATCTAAGACTCAGTTTCTCATTCCTCTAATTGAATCATGGAAACAGAACACAAGAAAAGGAAGTAAAGGAAGTAAAGTGGACAAGTAACTTCCCTAGCACTGCACAGACTAAACAAAATCACAAATGGAACCAGCTAGTTCCCTATCGAAAAGCCCTGCAAGCCAAAAGAGTACCTACTACTACTCATCCAAAACCCAAGACGAACTCACACCAGATATCCACACCTAGTCCTTGATCTTCTTGTACTGATTAAATGATCACGCTACATCTAATGTGCTGCCAGTAGTCTGAAGACTCTGCTTGCAAGAACAAGCATTTGCAAACTGGTCTGATTATGACTGAGATTTGAGTGTAGCTAGAAGAAACTAGTGGGGATTGGAGAGCGGTATTAATTTGATTTTAGGGTTTTGAAAGTTTGTGTTTGTGGGAGCAGAATGTTGGTCGGGTATTTGGAGTATTTGGATTGGGTTTTGGGTTATAAAAGGTTTGTGTTTTGTGGGATTGGAGTAGTTTTTGTTGTAATTTCAAATTCAATTGAAGAGGTTATGTCTTTTTCGATTCAAAAGTGAATGAAACGTGCAGAGGAAGAAAGTGAGAGGCTGGGGTTAGAAGATGGGGCTAGTTTTGTCGTTTAAAAGTTAAATTGTTTAAGCCAAATAGAAAACAAAATGGGCGGAAATATCATTTCCATATATGAGAGAAGAGAGGACAACTAGAGATGCCCCCACTTGAAATTCCATCGAGGGTTTTCTTTTCCTTCATTTAAATTAAGGCATTCATCTTGTTCGACCTACATGTTTAGGCTCCATGAGAAAAATAAACCAGTAGGATAATTTCTAAGCACAAATTTCAGTTTTCAGAATCAATATTTATGATTTCAACCCAGTGAAACAGAGGCTGAGATCATCCAATCAGCATGATTTTGGGTCCGTAGGTAATTTAAAGGAGGCTGAACAAGATGAATGGCTTAAGTCTTCCTATCCCAAAAGGGTGTCTCCAGCTAAACCAGGCAGAGGGGTTGGCTGTCACGTTTCTAACCTACATGTTGAGTGTAGGTTAGAAACTTATGCCCATTCACAATTAAGTCGCACACCAAATACCCATGGGAGAGAGATAGTGAAGTACAATGAAGCTTAGTTTTTTAGTCTTTTGTATAATAGTAACCTATATTTCCCCCAAAATGTCCTCCTTTAAAAGACCTTGCAAGTAGCTCATTTTTCCTCTCAAACCAGTAAAAAACAAACAAAACCTCTCTCATTTCCCTTTCTTGGCTTCCCTACCTCCTTTGGACTTTCTAATTAAAACCCATCTATCGACAAAAACCAATCCCATAACCAACAACAAGTCCAAGGTCTTCTGCCTTTCTTTCTAATGACAACAAACCCTACAATTCCTTAATTAAAGATGAGTTCACTGCTGTTGCCGAATCTATTGGGCATCTTGTAAAGCTCAACTATTAAGCCAAACACAAAACCAGAAAAAGGGAATTGTGTGCAACAAAGAGATATAAAACAGGAAACAACCAAGACTAATAGAATGAGTATATGAGAGTGAAAGAATATCTGAATTGGATGTTCCACGCACTTTCACTTATCATCCTTATGCATACAAATAAGATTTTCATGATCTCAGTTTAAGTTTCCATGTGGCTTTTTCATCGATTTGCAGAGGAAGGTTAATAAAATGAAAAAATTCAAGTTTCAAAAGATAATAGAAGCCTTGTGCTGGATTTGCTGTATCAAGTTGGGATAAGTTCCAAAAGGAAATTTTTGAAAGGGATTGTTTGACTTGAGGGGAATTATCTCTAAGCTGTCAATATGTTACTGACTCTTCATGCTTTTCTGAAAGATGTAGTAGTCATCATCATCAAGACCTTATACCAATTAGGGGTCGGCCATGAAAGATGTAGTAGTAAGAAGCCCATATGTTTCCATAATACATAGAGGATAGTGATATGGATGCCCCTTGTCTTTCCATAATGTGCCCTTACTAAATAGTACAGATGGCTACAACTCCAGATAGGCCTAGATTTCTAAAGATCTAAACTGTTCACAATGTTGCCCTTGACTTAGTAGAAGTGTTCTGTTCCAAAGTTTTCATCCTTTAAATTATCCACTATATGATAGAGTTGAAAAGAAGGGGAGCCTTGGCGCAACGATAGAGGTGTCATCATGTGACCTTGAGGTCATGGGTTCAAGGCGCGGAAACAGACTCTTGCAAAATGCAAGGTAAGGCTGCGTACTATTGAGGTCCGCCCCTTCCCTAGACCCCGCATATGCAGGAGCTTCGTGCACCGGGCTGCCTTTTTTATTATTGAGTTGAAAAATGGACAGGGAAACTTTTTGGTAAGGTGCTCATAATGGAATAGAAGTATCTTATCTCCCACTATGCAGTAGCTTTTAATGTCTAATTACGTCACCAAATACAGAGCCTAAGAGCTCTCTTCAATTGCAGTCAAATGGAAAACTTTTAGATATCTTCATGATCTCTGCCTCCACCTCATCAAGAAAGATACTACTTTCAAATACCAGAAAGCTAGCAACTTTAGAATCTAGTACAACTCCAAAACAAACCTTCCACTCAAATACGTCAAAAATTACCACCTAAGCATGGAATACAGATGGGAAAACCACAAAGTTCTAGATTTCTAATTTTTTCACCGAAAGGTGGCAGTTCATTGAAATAAACAAAGATACAAAGGTAAGCATCAGAAGATCTCACCTGAGATATAGCAGCACCTCTCAGAAGGAGAAGGTAGCCAACAAGCATAAATGAAGACCAAAATAAAAAAAAAGATCTGCAAAATAGGGGAAGTGTACGCAGCAAAACTTTAAAAAGGCTCCATACAAACAGGATCAAGAGCATGGCCCATGATTATCAAATTCCAGCTAAAAGTAAAAAATTATAGTCCTTTCATCACCGCAACCTATATAATTTTTTTGGGTTCACACATGCGAATGTCAAGAAGGAGAGCCTTAGCACAACAATAGAGTTCTCATCATGTGACCTGGAGGTCACAGGTTGGAGGCATGGAAACAGCATCTTGAAAAATGCAAGATAAGGCTGCACACTATAGACCCTTTGTGGTATGCCCCTTCCTCAGAGCCTGCATATGCGGGAGCTTCATAAACTGGGCAGCCCTTTTTACACATGCACATGTCAAACTTTTGCCTCATATGCAGTTCAAAGTAAGATTACTCTGTCTTTCACTCAAACAATGACTTCATACTGAGGGGAGCTGAAAACCTCGCATCTTTGTGCATGACTGTTGGACCCCCTTCCAAAGATATGTGATCTTCCATATTACATTATTACCTTTACTAACTATGCAGTACAAGAACTTCACTAGGTTTAGAACTACCAAAAAGAAACACCAAATAAAGCCACTTTCACTGACTCAGTCTTGTGTCACTTAGGTCCACAAAAATTTAGACAAAGCTATTAAATGCAGCGAATTATATTACTGTCAACCTGCTGGATATTCTTTCATCAAAAATCATATTAGAAGTGTAAGGCTGCATTTGGAATTTTGGATATTGTTTTTCTCAGAAAAATTCCCGATACTCATTATCCAAAGCAGCCTACAAACTGTAGCTTCTCAAAGCACATCACTTTTCCCTTGTTAAACAGGTTATCTTAAAAATAAAAACAGTGCACTGATCCACTTTTACCAAACATTCAATTTTTTTTCTTTAGAAAAGAACTCTAGAAAAAGTATCGAACTGCAGCCTAAGAGGACTAAGAAGAAAGAACGCAGGTACAATTACCAAAACATCTAATGCCTAGCTACTGGAAACATTTAATTTCACAATCTTACTTGATGTCATTGAGCTCATAATAGAAAAGGATGATCCAAAACACAAGAAACGGGATAGCTCACCAAGAACACACCTTTCGACAAAACCTTTTGAAAGGGACAATGGTTGGTTTTCTTGCATAATATGTAACAATCTCAAGAACAATTCATATTTTAAGTGGAAGAGAGAACACCAAAAGGCCAAAATCTTCCAACAAGAGAAAAAGAATGAGTAAATATCTATAGGGCCCTGGTTAAGGCCTTTTTCCTAAAAATATAAAATGAAGTAATGCAGAAAGTTTGAAAATGTATTTCATGGTTTTATTTCACGAGTACAAGATTTTGGTTATATATTTATATTATCTGGCTAGAAGGAGAGCCTTAGTACAACGGTTGAGTTGTCATTGTGTGACTTGGAGGTCACAGGTTTGAGGCATGGAAACAGCCTCCTGCAAAATGCAAACTAAGGTTGAATGCTATAGACCCTTTGTGCTATTCTACGATGGCTGTCGACATCCTAACTCCATTCTCCCCAGCATCCTAGATGCCGCCGTGCAGCACCTACTTACACATGGAGGAGTGGGGCCATCTTCATACCATTTTTCACTCCTTTTAGTTTGCCCCTTTCCCGAACACCACATATGGGAGCTTCATGCACCAGGCTGCCTTTTTTTCTTTCTTTTTTTCTAATATTTGACAGAAGAAGGGGAGCCTTGGTGCAACGCTAAAGTTGTTGTCATGTGACCTTGAAGTCATGCGTTCAAGGCATCAAAACAGCCTCTAGCAAAAATACAAGATAAGGCTGCGTACTATAAACCCATTGTGGTCCGTCCCTTCCCCAAACCCTGCATAGGCGAGAGCTTCATGCACTACGGCTGCTCCTTTTTATATTATCTGACTGAAAAGGTCTAAATACTAGAATCAAACTTATGTATTATGAGATTTAGGAGTTCAAACTTGCAGATAAAAGATTAGAATTGTAAGGTTTGAATTGTAAAAATAGGATTGCAATTGAAGAAGAGAAAAAATATAAGGCTCTCCAACTCCAAATTCTCTTATCAAAAGCACCCAAAGATATGAACATACTCCAATAAGAAAATAAGAAAATAAATGCCTCAAGCTAGTTGATTCACCCTTTTTCTTCTGAAGCTTAAGCTACCAACATAAGTCTGTGCCAATGCTTTACCATCATCTCTTTCCTAGAGACAGACCTGTTAAGCTTAAGGAAGGCATTGCACTTGAGAGTTAACCCAGAACTTTATTTGACCAAAGTTATCTATCATTATTAAACCAATTCCCTTTGCCTCAAGCCTCTCCAACATGACAAATGGCACCCAAAACACTACTTTCTGGAACAAACGATGCACCAATTGCTGCTTTTACTGCTGTATTTCCAAACAATTAATATCCCCTCCCACTATTCTCATACCTTGCCGAAATTCCAGAAAGACTTCACAAACAAATACAAGCCAGGCACATTAATTCTGTCAAATTTATACGCTATCCTCTATGAATCTCTCCTGCAGTCACAGAAGACATCCTGACGAATCTAAGGAGCAGTGTTCCTGGTGGCCAAAAGGTTAGGACGTGATATGGGCATTCAGGATGTCAGATCTATGACTGAATAACATAATTGTAATCAGGTTCTGGTAACACAGACGTGACCATGAGCGACAAGTTGTTAAGTTACATGATAACAAGCCAGAATGAGCACAGGACAGATTACCAAAGTGGTGTCTAGGACTCTAGATACATGTAGAGAGAAATTATGAAATAAATCACAATCCATCCCCATATTTCACCTATACCACTTTTTGCAGATTTGGAGCTTGTGAAACATGTAGCAGATTTATTCACAACCAAACCACTTTATTTCCTCGCACAGATATTTATTAGAGAATGGCAGGTAAAATCAATTCACAGAAGAGCCAGAAGGAAATTAAAAATATTATCTGAAAACTCTCATTTGTAAAATCAACAAATGAGAGCATCACAAATTATACATAAAATCAAATTTCAAACGCAACAGATAACCAACAAGATGGAATCTTAGCTCTTAGTAATTATAGAACTACAACATAAGTGCTGGTAATACAGACTACAATCAGAACACGGTTCAAATTCTATGCTCATTAATTTCCAGCCACAAGTGTTCAGGTGCATCATTCAGGACCATACCTTTTAGTGGATCCAGTGCTGGGGGGTATTTATTTCCCTGCGATTTCTGTTCTAACAGCTGTTGAACAGTTCTTGAATACACAGAATTACAAGGATCTTCAAGAAGCCGGACTTGATCAATCTTTATTTTGCTGTTGCAAATGGCCAAGAACTCTGTATATTCAATCCCTATAACCTCATAGTTTACCCCAGCTGCATTACCACAGTATGGCAATTTTATATTGATGGCACCGGATCCTTTGCGGGAAGTAACAGCTGAAAAGTACTCCTCATCCATACCACGTTTTCCTTTTGGGGCAATATAGTAACCTTGCGGAAAATTAGCGCTGTTTTTGTCATGCAATTTTCCTAGTGCAGCTGAAGAATTCTGCATAGGTGTCGGCAGATCCGGTTTCAGCACCAAAACAATATACTGCTTACTGCTAGCAGAAGGTGTCTTTAGGACAACGCCGAGTAAGTGATCTTCAACCTGTTGGTTAGAAACGTACCATTCCAACATGCATGTTAGATTAAGGATGAATGTACATTTTGCATCAGGACAATCAAAACTGTACAGCTTGATATTCCCAAACAATAGGCATGGTCAATGGGTGAAACCAGAAAGACAGAGTCAACAGATTGAATATAAGAAACACGTAACACCAACATAGCATAACTCTAGAATAATGCTAGTGTAGAGGTACAAAATGAGAAGTAACAAACTTTATAGCTTTCTTTTTAACTGAGTGATGCCCATGCTCAAAAATATTTAGAAATTTTCGTCCATGTCCTTCTAGTCCAAGGTGCAGTGCAGAACAACCATCTCGAACATAAAAGGAACTGCTACATCCTTAACAGCTTACCATTCTGGGACTATACAATCTCCTAGGAGAGCTGCGAGGCTGAATGAAAAGGTAGGCTCCAAACTTTAGCTCTTGTTAGGATGTACATTTGCTTACAAAAGCTTCTTCAGCAAGATGCATTGTTACTATGCTTGAACATTAAAATAATCAAAGGCTATAATTTATAATTTAGAATGCATCTACAGATGGCACAATATGCTGAACCTCATTAACTTGAAAAAGCTGATCTCAAACAGATGGATCTGCATTAAACAATTATACCTGGAAACACCTCTGAAGGGGAGCCTTGGCGCAACAGTAAAAGTTGTCATCATGTGACCTTGAGGTCACGGGGTCAAGGCATGGAATCAGCCTCTTGCAAAATGCAAGGTAAGGCTGCCTACTATAGGCTCTTGTGGTCCGCCCCTTCCCCGGACCCTGCATAGGCGGGAGCTTCGTGCACCAAGGCCGCCCTTTACCTGGAAACACCTCTCATCAATAGCCAATTTAGGAGAGAAGTCTCATAAAAACACAATCAAGGCCCAGTTGGTAGACCCCCTGAATATTCAATAAGTTGGAATGGAATGAATAGAGAAGAAAAAGCGTCTGAATTTAGGAGTTATGAATGATCCATCAGAGCTCTCATTTGACTGGCAACTTGTGGATTATACTATGAAAATTACTAAGAAGAAGGATGTTTTCACACTCTTTGGTAACAAAAATCTTTTGAGGTCTACGTTCCACATGAGCATGATCAAATCCATTATTCTGATAGTGAACCTGTAATAACCTGAATCTTTAAGTCCAAAGATAAATATTTGAACTTTAGAAGTGAGATTTTATAGAGATCAAATTTAATAGAGATGACCCTATAATTAGATTCTACTCGAAAAATGGAATCGAACGACATAAAGAAAGCTAGAAACGGAGATCGGATGACAAAGTTATGGGCGTTTGAAGATTTGAGGGCATTTTTGTAATTTTATAAACACTAAGGAAAAATTTAAAACGCAGGGGGTCGTTTTGATAACGACACCCCCCATCGTCACCGACGCGTCACTACATCTACACTAACCTTTCTTTCTCCGGTCAGCTTCTACAACGCTGAGATAAAAGACGGCACCACCACAAGGATGGTGCCGCCGCGGAGACGGCACCACCGCCATCACCAGCCATAAAAACCCATCTTCTCCCCCTTTCTTCTATCTTATTTCTTCTTCTCTCCCTCTCCCTCTCCCTCTACCACCACTTTCTCCATTTTTTCCAACAATAGAGAACACAGTCACTGTCTAAATCTCAAAAACAGCCACACAAATGGCGACGGATCGAAGATTAAACACCACCATTGGATTCTTTGTGAAGAGAGGATCAAAAGCCCCCTAAATTTTTTTGAATCGGAGTTAGTTTCCCCACTGATGGGGCTAAAATTTTAAATTCCAGCAACATTACATTTTCTGGCAAACCTCCAACATGAAATTCTTGTTTTTTGGCATCAAATGAACACAAAATGACTCCAAACTTGACAGGAGTGAAGGTAAGAGCCTGATCTACAAACCCTTTTCATTAGGAGTTAATCAAACTTAAAAATTATCACCTGCGACAACTGCGCTGGTCATCTTCTTTGGCAACGGCCAGTTACACCGGTGACCTAATTTTTTTTTGCATCCTGAATTCAGAATTTGAATCTAGACCATTAAACAGACCCAAAACACAAAAATTGATATTTCGGGAGCTATATAACTCCGATTGACAATCCGAAAAGTCTGTTGTGTTCGTCTTGACGACGCAAACCTAATTATACAATAAAATTTAGGATCAAAGGGCTATTTAATGTGACCATAGCCTAAAAACCATCCAAATCTCATAGATCTACAAGATTAAAGATGATCAAATCTCATAAATTGATCCATTTGATGTATTACGAGATCAATATGCTTAGATCAACCATAAATTACATACATCAACCTTTGAATTGTAAATCTAACCATTCAATTACAAGATATTAATGACATAAAGGTTATTGAAGGCAATCTAACCATTAAACATTAGATCTATAAGTGAGATCTAGCTTGGAGATATACTAATCAATGATATATAAGGAATAGATCTAGCCGTTGATCTGTAAATCTAACTGATAATCTATAGAGAATGGAAAATAATACTTGGATTCTTATTCCTAAATAATATCTAGGACCTCAGAAAGGTGATCCAAGATTCAAATTGAAGAGAAACGCAATCCAAGAGACATCGAGGTAGGTAGTCTGATGCTATTAAGTTTTCAACTGAGCCTAAATAATTTTTGTAGGTAGTCTAATGCTGGTAAGTTTTCAAACTGCATTTAAAATTATACTTGAATCTATTTTCGTGTTTAGTATGCTTTTGGAAATGATGTTGGGATATGATATTTTCATGCAAACTGTTCTCGTGGTTCATGATCTTGATTTAAAATGTAATTTCTTATATATTTCATGAACAAATTTTCTATATGCATTACTTGCAGGTTTTGAAACTAGTTGCATAAATTGCATGATTTATGATTATTGAGAATTGGATTATATGTATATATCTTTTTTGGGTTAATAAGCCTGGTGAGCATTATGCTAATTGGGTAGATCTCCGATTGAGGTAACCTGCGAAGGGAACAAAACCTTGAGTTCCAAGTGGGTAGATCACCGATTGAGGGAACCTACGGAGGGAACAAAAGCTAGAGTTCCAAGTGGGCAGATCGCCAAATGAGGCAGCTTACGAAGGGGCAAAGAGGACACATCCATAGTCGACCATGGAGACTGTGGTAGCTAGTCTCTAGATATCGGAGACACACGATTTCCGAATAAGTTCTGGTCGTGAGCATAGTGGGCCCTATGATTTCGGTTTTTGGTATCACCATACATGGTGTATTGAGATGGTCTTAGACGAATACTCGTGACCTGTCGGCTTGATGTATTCTCCGAGAAACCCACGTGTATGACATCTACCGTTGGGTTGAAATTCTAGTATCTAGTTTGATCGATCACTATTTTAAGATTTTCGTACTAATTATATTATTGATCGATGGATTTTGATGGAAAATTCTATTACTTGAAAATATATAATAAGCAAGTGATTGATGTATGAATACCCATGTTTATATAAAGTAATTACATGATTTTATTATCTAAAAAACCCCTCTTGAAAATATGCATGTTGTATGCTGTGTTTTCAAAATAGTACTATTAGATCACTTATTGAGTATAAGGAATACTCACTCAAATATATTATTTTAACAGATTAACTCTAATAGGATTAGAAGAAGCATAAAAAAATGTTAGTGCTACGATCAAGTGAACGAAGATAAAGAAAAGTATGAATGTAAGTATATGACCTATCAATTGGGCATGTATATGTAATTATTACAGTTGGGCTGTGAGCTGTGACTAGATAGATTTGTGATGCATATATGTTTGTCTTAGTTTTAAAAATTACTTAGTTCATCTTGAAAGCAAATGACACTCGGGGTTTTCAAAAAATGAATTTAAAATAAAAGATTTTTCCGCAGCATTACATTGTTTTTATAAAAGTGTTTTCAAATAGGGATTAATTCCGTATTAGGAATTGGTTTTGCATTTAAAAATGCATGTGAAAACCCAGGTCATCACAGAACCACAAGCCCATCCAATGATGCTAACTTTGTCTTGACCAGATACTTCTCCGTCCTTCATCCACAACATCTTATTTAGGGCTCCACTAGGAAAATGTGGACATTGATTTTTGTTGGACCATATCTTGTCATGAGACATTGGTTTAACATAATAGAAGTTTTTTTTTCTTCCAATTTAATTTCAAAACATTAAAAGAATAAAAAAAATCCCATCTGGTACTTTTTCTTCAACACATCAAAGCCTCCAAACAGTTCATTTTCTAGATCTCATCCTTGATAGTTCATGAAGCAAAAATCATCTCCCTGGAATGATCCTAACCACAACAATTATTGCATGTAAAATGCCTGTCTTAGAATGTTTGAAAATGGAAATAATAAAATCTTGACCTATTGTGTTAGATATTGTTTGATCCCCGAGATATGAGAAATTTTTGGTGTATGAAATGTCTAAGATGTGGGCTGGCTGATAACTGGCAGGAATTGTTTCAGGAGGCTTTTGATCAAAAGTTTTCTCTGCTAATCAACTGCTGCAAACATCAGGTAAACCAAATGATGTACCCCCCATTTCCCAGAAATCAGATCACATGGAAAGTTGGGAAATGTGAACAAGTGTAGCCAAACAAACACTTAAGTGTCTGTCAGGATCATTCACTTTTTTTCTTTGTCACTTATAGATAAATTAAGGGGAATTACTCTTGACATCTTGTGATATGGAATGAAGGGCATCACTGAGAACTGTAGTTAGGATCAAATTAAAACTTCCATCTATTCAAAATTCCTCATTCTTCTTTATATTTTGCTTCATTAAGGGATTGATAATCGCTATTGATGTCTTATAATCTGAAATAAAGGCAATTGCTTAGGATTCTCGAAAATCAGTGGCAATCATCTTCTCCATGTATTGATCCTCTTCCTCCTCCTATGTATTTTGCTTCTTTCCATTTGTGAACTACAGAATTACTGTCCATGTGGACAATTCATGAGAACAGTGAAAATCTGAATAGTAGCAGTATTCATGAGAATAGCACCATCAGGATAGTTAGGAGTTCCTATTTAGGTAAAAATAGTTCTTCTGTGTTTTTAATATGTTATTTAGGAAGAAAGTATTACACTACTTTGGAATCAAGTAGCCCTCTACTCATAGAAGGGAATAGATTTCTCTACATAAATCAGCTTTTAACCCCTTAGATCAATGAGAGTTTTGGTTCTTTACTCTTGATTGTGTTAGTTTCTGCCCTAGTGTTTCAATCTAAACCCAGAGGGAGAAAACTAGAGTAAAACGTGTTTCCTGGTTGGGATTGCTATCCACAGTTTGAAACTCACATGTATCTCCCATGGTTAGAATGTTCTTATTGCTGCTGTTTGAAGTTAGAGTTTGATTTTGTTCTTAAAGTGACACTAGACAGTTTACAAGTCCATGTTCATATATTATGATAAGATTTTTAAGGATTCTGTAATTAGGAGTGGTAAAGGCCATGAATTGAGGTCACGGGTTATTGTCACAGAGTTCTCGTTGTGTGACCGTGAGGCCACAGGTTTCAAGCATGGAAACAGTCTCTTGCAAAATACAAGGTAAGGCTGCATACTATTGACCCTTGTGGTCCACCCCTTCCCCAGGCCTTGCATTTGCGGGAGCTTTGTACATCAAGTTGCCCCCCTTTAAAGGCTATGAATTGAACTTTGTTAATGAATCTCATTTCTGCACATTGTTTCTCAGCTTTTCTAGAGTCATCATGAGAGAGGCAATGATAACTTCTTCCTCTGGTTTTAATGCAACATTTCTTTTTTCTCTTTGCTCCATTATTGCCAACACTCTTAAGCCTTGTTTAAATTATGGCTCATATAGCTTTCATTCCTTAAATGTCATATTGGCAAAAGAACCAATACAACTCAATATTGCATATTTTGAAGATAGAACCTGGATTGAGGGGAGTTATGCAAGAAATTCCCAACATTGAGGGGATATTAATAGGAGCAAACTTAAATAGCCATGTGGGAAAAGAAAAGGAATAATACGATAGGATCCATGAAAGGTATGGTATAGGAGAACGAAATGAGATGAGGGAAACTATCCTAGCTTTTGCTTTGTCATATAACCTGGCCATTGCAAATACATTCTTTAAGAAGAGGGATGAACACTTAATAACCTTTAAAAGTGGACTTCATAAAAGCCAAATAGACTTTTTTCTATTTAGGAATATTGAAAGATCAATGTATAAGGATTGTAAGGTGATACCCGGTGAGAGTTTAACCTCACAACATAGGTTAATGGTTATAGATGTCTATATTAAAAGATGGAAGAAGGGAAATGAACTTAATAGGTATCCAAAAACTAAGTGGTGGAACTTAAAAGGAGAGAAAATAACCTCATTCACAAATAAGTTGATGGTATAAGGAAACTAGAACTATGAAACAGAAGTAAACGCCATGTGAGTTAATATGGCTAAGTCCATTAAGAAAGTGGCAAAAAATGTCTTAGGAGTATATAAAGGTAAAAGGCAATTAGTAAAGGAAACATAGTGGTGGAGTGAAACAGTGCAAAAAGTTATTAAAGAAAAACAGGTGTGTTTTAAAGCATGGCAAAAGACTAGAAATAATGAAAACTATGAACAGTATAAGAATGCTAAAAAAGGTGTTAAGAGAATAGTAAGTGAGGCTAAATTTAAGGCATATGATGACCTCTATAATAGACTAGGTATAAGAAAAGGTCAGAAAGATGTGTTTAAACTTGCAAAATTAAGAGAACAGAAGGGTAAAGACTTAGATCATGTTAGGTGCATTAGAAGTGATGATCAAAGGGAACTAGTCAAAGATGATGAGATCAAACAAATGTGGGAAACATACTTTCAAAGATTGTTATATGACAATGACTCTAAGAATATAGGGATTGAAAATATTGTAAACCTAAATAACATTGGACATTATAGATATGAACGTAGGATTAGAATACTTAAGTGAAAGAGGCCTTGAAAAAGATGAAATCAGGAAAGGCCATGAGGCCTGATGCAAATAGAGGTTTGAAAGTATATGGGAGATACTAGAGTAGTTTGGTTGACCAAGTTGTTTAACAAGATTATAAAATCAAAGAAAATACCGGATGAATAGAGGAAAAGCTCTATTGTACCAATTTATAAGAATATAGGAGACATACAGAGCTGCACTAATTATCGAGAAATCAAACTTATGAGCCACACTATGAAACTTTTTGAAAGAGTGATTGAGAAAAAGCTATGGCATGAGACAAGTGTATTGGAGAATTAGTTTGGTTTCATGCCTAGGAGGTCTACCATAGAAGCTATTTTCTTACAAAGACAATTGATAGAGAAATATAGGGAGACGAGAAAAGACCACCACATGGTCTTTATCGACTTAGAGAAAGCTTATAATAAGGTCCCTAGAGAGTTAATATGGAGGGTGTTGGGCAAGAATGGGGTTTCGCGAGGGTATATAGACATAATTAAAGATATGTACGAGGGAGCGGCAACAAATGTTAAGACCACTGTTGGCGAGACCAGTGATTTTCCTGTCAGTGTAGGATTACACCAAGGATTGGCATTTAGCCCATACCTTTTCACATTGGTTATGGATGAGTTAACAAAACATTTACATGAGGAGATTCCATAGTGCATGCTATTTGTAGATGATAAAGTTTTACTTGATGAGACAAGGGGAGGGTGTAAACACAAAGCTAGAGTTCTGGAGAGAAGCATTAGAATCTAAAGACTTAAAATCAGCTGAACTAAAACAGAATTTATGCAATGCAATTGTAGCGAGGAGTGGAACACTAATTAAGATTGATAACCAAGAAGTCCCCATAAAAGACCACTTTCGGTACTTAGAATTAATGATTCATGAGAGTGGAGAAACCAAGAGGGAGGTTATCCAAAGAATCCAAGCGGGTTGGAACAAATGGAGATGTACATCTGGAGTTTTGTATGATCTGCGGGTGCCACTCAAACTAAAAGGAAAATTATATAGGATGACTGTGCTCTATGGATCAGAGTGTTAGGCATTAAGGAACATCATGTTCATAAGATGAGTGTCGCGGAAATGAGGATGTTGAGATGGATGAGTGACAAGACAAGAAAGGATAGAATTAAGAATGAAAACATGAGAGGAAACTTAGGGGTAGCACCAATAGGTAACAAGATGAGGGAGATTAGACTTAGATGGTTTGGACATGTCCAAAGCAGACCGAAAGTGGCACTGGTTAGGAGTCAAGCAATGCAAGTAGAAGGTTCTAAAAGGGCAAAGGGAAGTCCCAAAAGAACGTGTGGTGAGAAAATATTTAAAAACTTTGGGACTAAATGAACCCATGGTAGAGAGGAATATGATGAACCTAGATTGAGGAATGAAGAATTGCAAGGAGATTGAGAACAGGATCTGGAGCTTCTATTCTCTCCCGAGTAACAAAATGAGAGAGAGAGAGAGAGAGTTACAAAACAAAATTTCAGTACTTCCTTAATTTCCATGAGCATGTTGTGTTTCCTACATGGAAATTAAAAGGCATTACCTTGACTTATTTAAATATTTCTAGCATATGAGCCCTTATCACAAAGTAACAATGAGAGATGCACAAGTCAAGGGCATTCAAATTATGGAAGAGAAGTAACATGTCGCTGAACCTAAATAGAAGCTATCAAAGATGGTTCAGCTCAGCCAGGCACCATCTTCCTCTTCTTAATCCATATTTGCCAAGCTGGTAATTCAAGTGGCTAATGGTGGTCTTGAGTCTTCGGACACAAGAAATTCTCACTTTTTCTTACTCCAAATGTTCTGACTTCACCGACTTTAACAATGAAAACTCCTTGTTCCAGCAGCTTCAAGTCCTACAGGTAGCTTCCTACTCCAAGAAGGTTTTGATTAACGGAAGTGGTAGATCAGAAACGTCCTATGGAGAGGCTTTCCTTGGTTAAGGCAAATATTTAATCATATGTCACTTATTACCGACATAACAATTGTCAAAAAGATTGTAGTATTCTACAAAACCCCATCCGTAAAGATTTACATACAAAACATATTTATTGTTTGCAGCTCAGATGCCAAACAGAAGTCTTCATCCTTATTATTGTATATGCATATATCTCTCATAATTACATGTGATATATACATATAACCTAATAATCCCAGTGGCTATGTTGCATATAACTGAAACAGATGATCATAGAGTTGATTGTGCCATTGAACTAAAAATAGTGGAGATTAACCCTCATAACATGGTAAAGGGCAACTAAGCAAGCAAAGATTCAGCTACTGGAATGGTAATTCCTACGATAACAAAGATATGGATCCATGTAACTTTCTACAGATATAGTGCCTCACCTGCATTTATACGGCGCATATATTGTGGGTCAAAAGGACATCTCTCACTCTAGCAATCTCATAGAAAAGGAATCATGTTGATCATATGTATACGTCCATAGCATATAGGTATTACTTAGTCATCTCATTACAATTGGAGGCTAGTCATCTCTCTACAGCTAGGGCATAAGCTCACAGCTGTCTAGCTAACCTAGGCCATGGCAAACTCAAGAGATCAAGGAAATGCCCTACCTCATGAAGTGAATCCCTTCCAACAATATATAACTAGGGTTGATCCTCAGTATTGCCCTATGTAAGAAAGAACCCGCTCATGAACCTAATTAATTATCATTCTCACTTTGTCAATATATTTGATTCATTTATAGTCCAAGCCACACATTAACAACGAAATAACCACAATTACTGCATAAAACCCAAATATCTAATTAAATGCAAATTTTACTCAGCCAAAATATGAAGCTGGAAAACCAGAAAAGGCTAAAATCTTGCACACAGTGACAACAGAAAATAGTGCTTTGAATTTGAAAACAGTAGCTGGTAATATTTAATTGGCAAAGTTCATGAGAAAAAGGAAAATATCATAAAGTGGTCAAGAAAATACTCATCCAGTACATCATATTGAGGTGTGAAATTGGATTAGATGTAGCAAATTACAATTAGGCACTTACTGACTGTGATTTGATTACTACCACTCTCCCAGGTAATAGAAATTGCTGAGCAGTACTGGACTGCATAATTTTCTCAAATATAATATTCCTGTGTTTCTCAGCCTCTGTAGCCATCTCATAGTATTCCTCAATAGTAGGTTCACCCTTGATACATCTGACCATGCCAACAACAGTCCCAGTAAGTATCCAAAAAAGTGGAACATAAAGATAGTTCAGAATAGGAACGTATTAAAGTCCCAAGTACTCATTTACAGAATCAACCCTCATTGAGAGAAGAACGTGATCTATAAATCTATTACAATAGATCTTTGGAAAAGGGAATCTAAGAAAGATGATTTAACAAGTGATATACACAGTACAATTCTAGTATTTTGGTGCTGGATTCAAATTTGTATGTGGCATCTACAGGCTGCATCAAATGAGCTCCTGAACATAAAGGCACTGCCCAGTGTCAAATGTTTGTAGAAAGAGTACATGAAAGACAACCCAGATGTGAGTTTTTTTTTGCACATTTTACAGAAATGCAATCCCATAGGCATAAAACTTGCTACAACATAATAAATTGTTTACCAACATCTGCAGTTTATTTAAGAAACATTTCTAGCCAACACCACATCATAGTGGGCCTTTTTTGTCAAACAAGTACTCTGCTGGCATTCAACACTATCCTTTAACAGTATCAGACACTTCTATGTTTCACCTGTATCCATGTGTCATATACTTATTGCCACCAACATCCAAGTTGGCACTTGTGAAACTTTCAGTAAACATAGTAAGAAGTTTTCAAGTTAAAAACATGCCCGTCAGACTATTTACTCTCATCGTGCTTCTAATGAAGCTATTGCTTTCCTTCCAGACTTTCCTCTAGATTTTTTTAAACAGTTTCAAGGCGTGGAAACAGCCTCTTGCAAAATGCAAGGAAAGGCTGTGTACTTTAGGCCCTTGTGGTCTGCCCCTTCCCGGACCCCACATAGGAAGGAGCTTCGTGCACCAGGGCTGCCCTTTTTTAGTTTCTCTTTACTTACGCTCTTACCCTCCTTTATTTTACTTTACATTCTGCATTTTACATCTGTCGAGCTTTGGTTGATCTGGGCTGTTGTCTCACTGGTGTCAAAGAGAAGCTGTGGAGCTGTGTGCTTGATTGATGAATCCATTGCATGGGTAATATATGCATTATATACACACATGGATGGCTGTCCCGTTTTGAACTTGTAGGTTTTCTATGTCAGACACCTGGTATTGGTGTCAATACTCAGCATACGAATCAGCGTCGCATATCATAGACACAACACCAACTCAAACATAGCTGAGCAAGATGGGAGATGAACTTAATAGTTTTGGTTGGCTGAGCAACATACGAATGACGAGTCCAACATGAAATGACACGGAACTTACTCAATAGTTTTGGTTGGTTGAGCAAGCTTTATGAGAAGAAGTTGCTCCTTCTCAGGAAGTTTCTTTTGAGCATGGAATTCTGCAAAACTTCTCTTCAACATGTCCTCTACCTGAAACAACATTCCTATCAGATGGTTAACTATTCCAGTTTGATGATATAGACATCATTTCCAGCCAATGACTTTGCAAATTGATTAGAAAAAAGTTTTATAAGAATCAAATGTTATCCATCAATACTTGAGTTCACATTAGAATAGAAAGAGAATGAAAACAACCAAGAGAAATGAACTAAGCAGAGACACGGAAGTACCTGTCAAGGGGCTTATTTAGTGATTTATTTCTATGATATGATGAATATAGTAGCATGGGATAGAAGGCTATTCCTATGAAAAATATGATTCTTTACATAAAATATTGTAATTAGTATGATACCTTAAGCTATTTTAACCCTTGCAAAAGATGTGATTAACAAGGTAGCAGAACCTGAAGAGAATCTTCAAAAGATCTTGCTTCCTAAATTGTTGATGGTCATTCTCAACCAACAATTTCTGCCACCAGCCTTGCTTAGACTAAAACACCAAGACCATTCTTTTATTGTTCCTGTTCCCATCTTGTGCTGCAGCTCCAGCAACATCAGTACGAATACCTGCAACTTCACTGATTCTGATGGTGATTTTAATGCCTGTACGAATCTGAAAAGAGCCATGCTCCCATTACTAATCCAGAACCATGCATTTGGCAGTGACCCAAGTTCAAGCTGTGAGGCTCTGCATTTTGAGTTACCACTCTGATATCAAAGTGTCTAGATGTTTATGCTTTTCTACCACTAGTATTGGGCTATAAATACATCAACTAGTGATTTGAAAGACTGCTTGAAGGTCTTCACCTCCGAGCTTAGAGACCTAACATGAACTGTACAACTAATCAAGTATGTCAATTATCTTCATGGACATAGAAAGGCCTTGGCAGGGTTAGTGGATCTTCAATGCAGTATGGGTTGGAGATCCAGGTGCCCATAGGTTTGTCAACAGTATCTAAATATTAAGGTGTATGTTAGTTATATAAAAAACCAATTAACATTCGTTAAATCAAGTTCAAGTGGAATCCAAGCACTGTCTACTACAACTAGGCTTTCATAGACCTGACAAGTCATAGTGGAACTTGAGCCAAGGCATCACTACTTTTTGCCATGATAACAAACATGGAGTTGAATTTTCACACAATCCTGTGTTTAAAATGACAAAATAACACAGAATAAGATACATAAGTTTGTCAAAGAGAAGTTCAACTTTTCCCCACAAACTTCAGTTTTGACAAAAAACTTGTAATTAAATAACATATGACAACGACACCAATCAAAGGGTATCATCAAGGTCTCAAACCTCGAGTTTCATTTATTTTCTAAAAGGCAACAGTGCCGCTTTTCCAATACAGTTAGCCTGTATAGGAAAAGATGTATCACATATGCTTATATAGAAGAAAAACCTACACAGTTTATCCCAAGGCTAGAGTTTACATTTACAGATTCACTGGTCCTGGATAAATTCCTTGATCTGGTAGACCATTCATCCAAAGTTCAGAGGGGTAATTATGGATACAACCAAGAGGCAAGAATTTTGACATACCTTTAACTCTTCAACCCGAAGTAGGTGTAGAATCATGGTGTAGGTCAGCCGGAATTGAGACTCAAGCCTGGTTGGGCTTCCAATCATGACATGCCTCAAATCTCTCTCATCAGGAATTTCATCACGGCACATTACAATAACAGTGCCGATCTTATCCAATCCTCTCCTGCCAGCACGGCCAGCCATTTGAGTGTATTCCCCTGGAAGTAACTGTCTGAATTCCTTCCCGTCAAACTTCCTCAAAGTATCAAATACAACCTGTAATCGAAGTTGGAAGATGAGAAGATTTCCAACACAATAAGGCTTACTGTTTCATATAGTTAAATTCAAAAGATATCCCTAAAATTCTGTTGAGCAAAATATGGACTATTCTATCCAATTAGCTGCAGAACCTCCAGCTACACACTCAAAGATCATTACGATAACAATTACTGAGAATGATAAGATCAGCTCAGTACTTCCATGAAATACCATTTTAGTTGAACACTAAATCGGGTTCAAGGTCCTCCAGTCACATTTAATTGAGAGTGAGAAAGTATATACTTTGAGGTCACGGGTTCAAGGCGTGGAATCAGCCTCTTGCAAAATGCAAGGTAAGGCTGCCTACAACAGGCCCTTGTGGTCCGCCCCTTCCCCAGACCCCGCATAGGCGGGAGCTTCATGCACCGGGGCTGCCCTTTTTTAGACAACAATTTATGAATGGGTTAAAGATTAAGCTCCTTCTTGATGCCAATTGAATGGATCCTAGAACACCATTAACTACTTAAAAAATGGTTTCCGATACAGTATTAGAATAAACTAAAAATATGTAAGCAAGCAAAAAATGGTTTCCAACTATGCAGGAAATAACCAAGAATATGAACTTGAGACAATTGACATAAAGAGTGACAGAATTAACTTTAAATCAGTTGACGTCCCCAATACATTTACTACTCCCTCTTAATCCATGAACTCCCTTCTTCAAGAGGAACACATAATGTCATCCAGGACAATTTCAAATCCTTCTGAAATTCCCAAAATGTTGGATTT
Organism: Warburgia ugandensis; assembly: GCA_035236585.1. Lineage (NCBI taxonomy): Eukaryota > Viridiplantae > Streptophyta > Magnoliopsida > Canellales > Canellaceae > Warburgia > Warburgia ugandensis. The sequence goes on along the minus strand of CP141138.1, from coordinate 49,684,298 downwards.
CAGTAAGAAGACTCAAATAAAAATAGCCCATAATGTTCCAGCCCATTCTCTAGTCAGTTCCAGATACTGTGATCATTCCATTCTTTGCGGTTATTTCCAGTTAGTTTCTGACCTATGCTGGTCACCGTACCTTTTAGTTTGTTTTACAGTTTTGTAGAAGCGTGCAGTGGCCCCTTCATTTGAAAAAAATATCTTGAAATAAAATTGTTAGCTTATAACCACAAGAATTCTGTTTAATTGGACAAATACATGGTATATTTACATTATATGATTTTAATATTATATTATCAAAAGTGTAGTTACATGATATCAACAAATCTTTCAAGAGAAAAACTATATTGATACATCGTAGGTCTAACAAGATCTGTCTAGCAGTAATATTTTGGATTAACTTTACCCACTGCTCTCATCACCTTTTTCAGCTTTTGTTCTACATGAAAGGATTTGAACATTTAAAATGTTGCTATGTCCTTTCTGAAACGGAACATGGGAAATGCAGAACATCGAAATTTTCCATTCCAAAAGAAATGCAGAACACATTGATGAAGAAGTGATATTTTCTAACAGATACAAATCAATGGGATGCATCAGACTTTAATGAATCAGAGATGAAAACATGTGCTTTATTATAACATGGAAAGCTCAAGTTCCAAACATATTTGGTACATGCATAACACAGAATAAAATCCTTGGAAATTGGCACATGAACTAAACAGTTGGATCACTGCAAAAATTAACTATAATAGACCAGGAATAAGGATAAAAGTGAAGATTATGCACAATTGCTAAAATTTCAAATGTAGAGTTGAATCCTCTGAAAGGAAATAAACATAATCAGACATTATTACAACAAGGAAGAGCTACCTTGTGGCCAGTTTCATATTAGAGAGCCCATTATTTATTCAGCAAATACATTTTAGCATGTCTAAGGGGAGCCTTGGCGCAACGGTAAAAGTTGTCGTCATGTGACCTTGAGGTCACGGGTTCAAGGCGTGGAATCAGCCTATTGCAAAATGCAAGGTAAGGCTGCCTACTATAGGCCCATGTGGTCCGCCCTTCCCCGAACCCCGCATAGGCGGGAGCTTTGTAATTATTTAGTATGACATCAAAATAATTAACTGGATCCCTATCAAACTTCCAACGAATAAAAAAATTGTTCAAATTCAGGATATAACAAAAAATCCAACGAGTAGAAGAAGTTACTCAGAATTAGGTATGTCATAAATAAAACTAGCCTTAATTGTGTAATGCCACAAAACAAAAAACTGGAAATAACTTACAGTTCTAGCTGGAGCATTAACCCCCATAGCAAACGTCTCTGTCGAAAATAACACCTATATCAAATTCAAATGTAAGAAGAATCAAATGAGGTAAAGAAAATTGACACTAACAATTAAACTTCATATGCAATCCATGGTGGTCCTGGCAAACTAAAACTTGTCAGAGAATTCCTGCTAATCATGACAGCATCCTAGCAAAGAAAGGTAGTTGGATCAGGAAATTGTTAAGGAGAATTAATCACATCCAGTGGGTTTAGCATTCTCTTGCTTGGGAGCTCACCCAGGAGTGCAATCCTTTTGTCCCATTTATCGACCGCTAACTCAAGAGGAAGGTATGTTCATATTTGAAACATTAGATGCATTGCATATTCATACCTCATTATTCTGTTCCTTATCCGTGTGATGCATCAATTGTAGTAACTTGGCCTCACTTTAGTTCTTCAGTTACTCAACTTATATATTTTATGTTTATGAAAACAACAGAAGAAAAGCATATAGAAACTTTGTCTGCACCAACAACTTGGTACCCTCTAGGAGAGGTGATAAGCACTGATATAAGCCACTTCTGCAACAAAGTATTTGATCTACTAGAGCATATAGTAAATATGAAGCAAGCCTATGAAAGTGACTGCCTATATAATCACGAAATTTAATGTTATATAGTGCATTGCGCCTGTAAAACCACGGGACGTTTTTCCTTCAGAATTAATTCCTTGAAACAACACTGGAGCAAGTAACTAATGTAACACGAGAGAATCTATCTATGAAAAAGGGTATCCTGATGGACCCACATGCTGTACACAATGATGTGCTCAGTGTGTGTCAAATTCATAATGTAATCTTCTCTACTTTTTGGCTACAGAAATTGATGTATTGTTTTAGATATATTGTTCTATATAATGAAACAAAATAAAAAAGACATTTCCTGTCACAAAGTCATTTTCTCCTTGAAGTATCAGAAGTGAAAAGAACTAACTGACAGGCTAATGATAATAGTGCCCCTAGTGCCATGCATAATACCCTCCTCAACAGTGGAGAACATTAGGAACATAAGAGTAAAAGCCAGAAAGAGATACAGCACATGATGAAGAATGACCTTAATCACTCCGCGACAAAAGAGCATCTCAACAACCTCTTTGACAATTGGAAGAAGTCCAGCATGGTGCACCCCAATCCCCCTGCGTAATAGGTTTTGGACTCTGACAACCTGCAGAAGGCAATTACATGATATATCTGCTGTTAAAAGCTAATTCAATCAGTTAAAGCTACAGGAACTCAGACAATTGAAAGACCTGTGGAAGATTTCTGTCAGATCCCTTTAGACGTGAAAATACTTTGTCACAAAATACACGAATTTCACTTTTCTCAGAACTGCTAGTAAGGTCAATCCCAGGCAAATTATCTGCTGATTTATCACAACGATTTTTCGAAAAGCAGAAGATCACAACCTGAGGATAACAAAGCAAGTTATTAACATACACAATCATAAAGAATGAAGATTAAACTGAAGAAGCAATTGTGCACTAAAACAGACTTGCAAATAGTTCTGTCAATTTTTGCTAATCAAGCTGAGAAAAGCCAAAGAGAAAAGCATTTTAGTACAGATACCAGTAACTGATTCACAGATTCCAATCAGCAAATTTTAGATAGCCATGATGGACATCAAGGAGTCCTGGAAAAAACCATGAGGTACAACGCAGCATTCACAGCTTCCAATTGGTCCATATTGGTGCCTCATTGCTTCAGACCAACTGGGGTCTATGGATGAGGCTAGTAGTGTCCAGCTGTGATGCGGAATAAAGAGACGTATAGCCTTTAGATAAGAAAGAGGGGAGCACAAGAAGTGAACGAAAGAAGAACAATTTTCATTAACATCTAAAACTGCTTAATACATCGTAACTCAAGCTTTAAATAGAATAAAAGCCTAAAAACAAATTACCAAATATAAAACTACTAAAAGTTAAAATTACAAAGATGTCCCCAGCAAGCTGCCCTCTAAAAGTAAAAATACAGTTTGCAAAGCCACTAAATGTCACTTGAACTACTTTATTTAAGCACTGGAACTCCTCTCCTTAGTTACACATAGACACTCATTGCATATGCACATGCATGGAGACATATACACGGACAAGCCCACATGCACACACCCATCATTATGTATGTATGTATGTATGTATGAATGAATGAATGAATGAATGAATGAATGAATGAATGAATGAATGTATGTATGTATGTATGTATATATGAAGGATTGATATTTCAGTCCCCTCAATTGTCAAATACTCACTTCTTTCTCTAAATCATGTAATTTTTAAGTGATATTATACCAAACTAACAAAAATGCCATTAGATATATTCCTAGTTTTCAAGCCACAGCCTCTCTCTCTCTCTCTCTCTCTCTCTCTCTCTCTCTCTCTCTCTCACACACACACACACACACACACACACACACACACATCAACAAACTACAAAAACCAAACCACCACCAGAACAAGAAGCGGTGGAGAGATTTTTCTGGAGAAGAGTTTCTGCAGAGGATATTTATCCCCCGTCCTATATCAAAGAGAGACAGAGAAAACATGGATGGCAGGAAGGTATAAGCAGGGCCTTTTTCAGCGGGTCCAAGCATTTCAGCTTTAGGAAACAGTGCCATATATGCTTACCTCAAAACTTACATAATTCATTCAGTGATCCTAGCCTTCAATGTTCTACAGGTAAAATGGACAGCAGATTTTGAATAAAAAAAGAATGGGATTATCCAATAGAAAGGAATATTAAGGGGATGGCCCTATAAGACAAGGAGTAAAGGATAAACAGTTGAGATCACTTCAGTCGTGCTTACACATTTTAGTGGGCATACCAGACTGCCAAATGCAATATACTCAGGCAGAGAGACGAAAGGGGTGGGCCTACATACTTTAAGTTGGTTAACTACATTAAAAATTAACAACTTAGAGTAGGATGTACGTTGCTGTCTGTGCTATTGGAAATTGGTGTCTATTACCAGGCCAATTTGTTTTCTTTTCTTTACAAGGGACAGGCCTCGTTTAAGTTAAACTAAGGATGAAAGAGCCTAAGGCATATTACTTTAACATGCCAAGGAGCCAAGCAAACCTAAATGGGTTGGAAGCTCCTCCTAAGTGTACAAAGGGTTGATTTGCTCTCTTATAACTGACGAATGAAGGTCTCCAGCTTTGGCTTTCTGTTTTGACTTTTGAGAGAGATTCTCTGAGATTTCTGGACATGATTAAGATTCACTTGGAGACCATTCAAGCAATCCTTCGAACAGATTTCAAGGCCTTTATCTTTCCCATATTCTTCTCCTTCATTCCCCTTTTCGTTATCCAACCCACATTCTTGCTTTCTTGAATGAATCACTTTTCTTAGACCAAATTGATCTTGGAAATCTCAAACACCCTTTCATGAAAAGAATGCCAGAGCACTCTGGTCTTGGAAACTCCAAGACAAATGGTCAACAGTTCCTTGAACCAATTTCACTTGAAGATTTCAGAGAAATTTGACTTCTTCAAGATTAAATTTGTTTTTTCCTCAGGTCAAATCTTAATTGCAAATTTTGCTAGAATAAACTTTCGGGTTACTTTTGATCTTTAAATCTAAGGAAGCAACTGGTAATTGGCAGTTTTTTGTTTTTTACTTCTGAAACAGCAAAAATAACAAATTGCAGCCCCGGTGCACGAAGCTCCCGCCTACGCGGGGTCCGGGAAAGGGGTAGACCACAAGGGCGCCTATAGTAGGCAGCCTTACCTTGCATTTTGCAAGAGGCTGATTCCACGCCTTGAACTCGTGACCTCAAGGTCACATGACGACAACTTTTACCTAGCAAATCATTGAAATTTTTGAAAACTCATGGTTACAGTTTCTGGATTTCAAAATTCAGTCTACAGATGTGCCATTTAAATGGTCAAACATGTGGAGCAGTAATAATTCTTATTGGACTGTTTGGTCAAACCTCGAAATATGGACTGTTTGTTGATGATTTTATTTTATTAGAAAAATTATCCAGACTATTTAAACTTGATAAGATGAAGGGCTGATTCGGAATTCATATACTCTCTTGTTAAGGTTATTAGGCTTCTTTCCCTGATTATTTAATTTCAAATAGAAGACACTTCTTTATTGCTTATGCATCTTAAAATTTCCATCCATTTAGGGGTCAATGATTTGTTTTTGTTGAAAATCTACTTTTCATGGAAAGTCTAAATCCATGCAATTTGAACTCTTGCTTTATATGTAGTTCAGTTGTTCTTTTGCATTCTCCTAGAATTCATTTTCACATTGTTAGGAAGACATACTTGAATTTCCTGTAAATGTGTGCGGCAAGAGCAGAAGAGAGATAGATATAGACATTTTCTAGATAGTTATTGAAAAGAACATGGGAAAGGTAGGAGGAGACTGTTTTCAGCGTGTGAATGCAGCAGAAAACTAAGAAAATTGGAGCGAGAATAGGAATGCTTCGAGGGGAAATAGGATGGTGATGCAGGGTAGTCTGAAAACTTAGACTAATAATTTTCAGGACTAGAATGAATCAACGAAAATTATCAACATTATTAGAAAATTTCAGTTTAAGAAAACTGAACAGAAATTCTGTAGTAATTTAGAAAACACAACTAGACATTTCAAGCTAGAGATCAAACTAGGACTTGAAACAAGAATCTAAGCACAACCCAATTGAACTTAAATCAAGCGTGAAGACCAAACTGTTTCTTAAAGTAACCAGTTGCAGATTTGGCCCGGAATATATTTCAAGTACTTTAATATAGTGGAAAAAAGATTTATTAGTTGATTTCAACTCTTAAACGAAACCAAACTTGGGATGATGATTTAGACTAGTAAGAACTAGAATCAAGAATTTAGAATGACTAGAAATTAACCTAGGTAGAAAATGGACAATATTTTTTGGTTTCAAATAAAATACAAAATTTAAGATAGTCTCAACAAGCATCGCACTTCTCGAACTCGATCAATTGGTCTTAGAGTCCTACCAATAGATTGTTGAGGGTTTCTAGGTGTTGCAACTTGGAGAGAGAAGGTTCGAGAGAGCTCACACCGTTGAAGAACAGAACAGTTGCAGTTCCAAGTTGGGAGAAATCTCAGAATTCATTCAATTCAGTAGCATAAACAAGAGAGAAAACATTACAAGTGAGGCCCTTTATATAGGATCCTGCTTCTCCCAATTCCAAGCCCTTAGGTGCTTGTTGAACAAATACCCTACTTTCTATTTCTATTGTCTAGACTCTCAAAAAATAAAATAAAGGAAACAAAGAAAACTAGAAAGCAATAGGCAGCCTTTTATTTTGGGTTGCTCATGCAAAAGAGTGGGGCCCATCATGGTTGCTAGTTTAACTGAAAATAGGTCCCATAATCTTTAATTTTGGCCTTTTCTCCTTCTTTGTGCATATTTTAATTGAGATAATGCCCACAGCTTATTTTCTTTGGATTTTTTCATCTTCTTCCTTCTTTTCGCATAGGCATCGATTCTCCATAGTTTGCAAAAGAAATCATCCTAGAATTTGCTAAGTTCATAACACACTCAACGGCTGCTCTCTTTTGTAGGAACGTTGCTAACAATTTCAGCCTAGTGAACAGGTGTTTGATGCCGGACAATGTTGTCCTCAGCTTTGTACGTCTTTACTTGATCAAACATATATTCCATAGATTTATTCCCTACACTTGACCAATCTAAAAGGAAACTTTGCCTGTCAAGATCAACTTTGTTGCAGTATATGAAAGACAATTGCTGTGTATGGCTCATCTTGTAAGGAAAATGGAAGTACCATTTCCATCCCAGATAAACATGAATTTGGCTTTCTTCTCCATGTTGTAATCTTTCAAGGAATAAGACTAAGTTAGCTTTGATGCTAACAAACTAGTGTCAAGAATTGCATAACCAACACCGAGAACAATTAACTTAGGTTCTTCCTTATCATAGAATGTTAGACAAGGCTTACAACTGATTAGAAGCTCCATCACGTCTTTACAAAGTGTATTATCTTAGGCATCTTCCTTGTCAACAAAATCATCAAAAATAGGTCCATTGTCTTGATTCTTACCATTGTCAACCACACTGTCTTCATCACACAAAGCGCTATTCGACGAGTCATCATCTTCTTTCTCATAGATCGATCCTTCATCTTTGTTGGATTTGATACATTCTTGGTGTTCATATATAGCAATGACTCGTGGGCGTAAAGTTATCTTAAACAAGAGATCATCTCACTGACTAACAATTAAGTGACCTCTAAAGGATCTGCCCGTCCTTATCAGCATGGTGATAAGCTCTGATACTGAATATGATGAAGAATAGTAACAAAACTTCACTGCAAATTTTCAAAACTTGAAAGTTGAACAAGAGTGAATCAAGCTTAACTGGAAGGATTTAATAAAGGAAAAGTACCAACAAGTTTGAAAATTTTCAGTTCAAGGAAAAGCAAACAGATTCTATAGGTGTTAGAGAACAATATTAGAGATTTCACCAAAACTCAAAGCAAGAAGCTAAGCACAATCCAAGTTAGTTTAGATAACAATTGTGAAAACCTGTCTTTTCAAGTACCCAGTTGCATATTTGATTGAAAATTTGATTTGAGTACTTTTAACACAGTGAAAAACAAGATTTATGAACTGATTTCGAATTTTAACTGAAACCAAACTTGATTGATGATGATTTAGAACAAATTAGTGTAGAATCAAGAATCATCATCATCATCATCAAGACCTTATCCCAATTAGGGGTTGGCCACATGAATCTTATGCCTCCATTCCTCTCTATTAGTACCATGGCTTCATTTAGTTCCAAAGTTTTTAAATCTTTCCTCACCAATTCTATCCACGTTCTTTTGAGTCTTCCCCTTGCCCTTTTAGAACATTCTACTTGCATTGCCTCACTCCTTCTAACCAGTGCCATTTTCAGTCCCCTTTGGACATGTCCAAACCATCTAAGTCCAATCTCTCTTATCTTGTTACCTATTAGTGCTACCTCTAAATTTCCTCTAATATTTTCATTCCTAATTCTATCCTTTCAAGAGATTAGAAAGACTGGAAAAGAATCTAAGTAGAAAACAAACAATATTGTTTTGGATTTTCAAATAAAATACAAAAATTATAATAGTATCAACAAGCATCGCACTGGTGGAACTTGATGAATTGGTTGTGGAGACCCACAAGAGATTGCTGAGGATTTCACGTGTACACTTAGAGAAAGAAGGTTCAAAAGAGTCTCCCCCTCGCAAAAGATAACCGTCACAATTCCAAGTTGACAGAAATTTCAGAATTTCAATAGCATAAAGAAGAGGTGAGAAAATGTAACAACTCCAAAAAATTTTATATCCTTTTATAGAAGTATAATTTGGAACTAGTAAAACCATTAGATAGTGCTCGGAAAACGGAATCCAACAAGCCAAAGAACGCTCAAAACAGAGCCCGTATGAATAAGTTATGGGCCTTTGAAATCAAGGGCAAAATGGTAAATAAAACAAAAAAAACAAAAACAAAAAAAAAACAAAAAAAAAAACAAAGAACACCATTTTTCAGGAGGGGGCCAAATTGATATTGGCACCCCCCCCTTTCACGTTACCAAACCGACGAAAGTCGGGTACGCTCTCTCTCTCTCTCTCTCTCTCTCTCTCTCTCTCTCTCTCTCTCTCTCTCTCTCTCTCTCTCTCTCTCTCTCTCTCTCTCTCTCCCGGGGCAAAACCTAGGGCTTTTGCCACCTTCGATCTGCCATAGGAACGGTGAGTTCCCTTTGCTCGAATCTCCCACCGTGAGAGAAAAGAATAGATCCCATGATCTGTTCTTCAGGCCAAGAACAGATCTCATTCTTAGGCCTTGAAACCTTACCATCTCCCGATTAAATGCGGGCTGCCTTTCACTGCCGAACTTTGTCTTTTCCCCAACGCAGTCACCAGCTCTCCATCCCTCCTCTAATCACCTTCCTCTTCAGCGGCGTTTTCCCTTTCCCCTCCAACGATTGCACGTTTCGCTTCATTTAGATATCTACCAATGGAAAACCCCTTCATGCACATGAGAACCCTCCTCTCAGACAACCTAGCAAACCCCACTTGCTTGGATCATCACGTTGTTGAACCTCCTTTCCCTTGTTCATCTTTGCCTCCTTCCTAATAGTCCTCTACCTCACCATGTCTCCCAATAGCATCCTAACTCTATCCACAAACCGTATCTCCCCACCGTACAATCCAACCCCACCACAAACCTCCCTCCACCGGAGTCGTCTTCGGCATCGCTTCTTACGCAAATACTTCCCGAGACGAACAAGTACATGACAAATGGTGGGACCCTCATCAAATGTGCGGATACGTCTTTTCTCGGCCGTCCGATCGGAAACACAAACACATACGATCTCCTTTCTATTCGTATTTCGGAAGATACGTCCCGATTTTCGTACACGTTCAAAGGCGGAGTTACGATCGACGATTCGGGTGGCTAGGATTGTTAGCGAGATAGTGGGGTTGAATCGACGGATGTGAGGTGGTTTGTGTTTGGAGATGATGATACGGTCTTTTTCCGAGAGAATTTGTTAGCGACACTCGCAAAGTACGATCATGAACGGTGGTTTATGTTGGGAGGAGTTCTGAGAGTGTGCGGTCAATCTGGAGCATTCGTTTGATATGGCGTTTGGTGGAGGGGTTTTGCGTTGAGCTCTCCGTGGCTAGGGTTTTAGCTAGGGTTTTGGATTCTTGTTTGGTGAAGTATGCGCATTAGTATGTAGTGATGCTAGGATTTTACTTTGTTTAGCGAAGCTTGGGGTTGGATTAATGCATGAGCGGGGATTTCATCAGTTGAGATTGAAGCACACGGGGTCGATTGTGAAGAAGAGTGCAATTAAAGCTAGTGGAATCCAAAGGAACGCGTCACATGAGGTAGGTGGAAATTTAAGGCTTGCATGTCTAAATCATAAGATGCATATTATAAACATGATTTTAATGCTTATAGATGTTATGAAATTTAAATGGTATGATTATATTCTACATGCTTTAAATTGTAATGATAAAAATAATGTAATGAAAAGAATTGCATGTTATAATTGATGCTTATGCCTTGTATATCATGAATGTGAATTGTGAAATTATGTTTATGGTACATGGGTACCATGTCAGTATTGATGATGTATGAGTCTAGGTTATAGGACACATCCTTGGTGGGTTATCACCAAATAAGTGAGGATGTTATTCTTGTTATGAAATATATGAACAAGCGAATTACTTGCTATTATGATTATTTTACATCCGGGCATGGAGTCTGAGAGTTTTGCTTTAGGCAGGGCATAGGCACAGGGGATGCTTATGCTTGGAGAGTTGTGAGGTTTGGCCACCCGATCTCAGAAAGTGATTATGTTATGGATACCATGCACTATGTGTTGCAAAAAGTCGGGTGGGGCAATCATGGGAAGGCCGCCCTTTGTGACATCCATGGTCCTCCCATGCGGACATGGATCTTGTGATTCCACCGAGGATGGTATGGGTGATTATTGAGCGATTATCCGGGCGCGGTATTTACGGATTCCCGACCGCATGCATAGTAGTCCTTATATTTGGTGCACTATGGTGCATATCCTTGAGGTTGCCAAAAAGACCTTTGGAGTGCCCAAAAGACTGGTGAAGCGGTGTGAGAACGAGCGGTTTGTGAGGGACCCAAAGAGGACAATATTATATACGTTGTGTATTACGCCTCACGGACATGTGTATATGATGGCATTATGAGATGCCTTATATAATATGGCATGATGAGGGTATGATTAAACCCAGTATAGTTTGGAAATGCAAATTAGGTGACGTTGATTATATTCATAATTTTGTATGTCCTTTAACAATTTTTATATATGTGTATTATTGTTATATTAATATGATTAAGTGAGTAGTTTCATATATGTTTCTTATGGGTTAGTGAAGTGGTAGAATTGTATGTAGAGTATGGTTCATGGAATTGAAGTATTGTAAATATTTGGCTTACAAATGGGTTATTGAGATATGAAACATATTGTAAATTCAAGTTAACCTAATTGTTATGGAAACGAATATTCTAATTACTATTGAATAATTAATGTATCTTAATATTTAGCATGCTTCTTAAACTCCCCTACCAAGCATAGCTTATCGAGATATTGTAAATGTTTTATGTTTACAATATCTCGAGATCTGAAAAAAGACAGAGAAGATATACACAACAAAAGGAATCCAGAACGATACTTCTACGCACGTATACATTGTATTTAAAGCTTTTGTATTATATAGTTAGTCATTTGAATTGTGATATTGGACATTTAAGATAATGTTAGGGGGGCTATGCAAGTGAACCACTGGATGGGTCCTGTTTTTAGAAATAAATTTCTATCTTCTAAGAAAACTGTATATATATATATGTGTGTGTGTGTATAGTGTGAGCTTGAAGGTGACATGCGGGTTTTTGGAAAAATGAATTTCAAAGAAAAACTTTTCGCGGTTTTTGTATTTTAAAATTTAGAGGCGCACCATCTTTTGAAATAATTGCAAAAAAAAAAAAAAAAAAAAATCTTCATGAAAAAAACCCGGGGTGTCACAGAAAACCACACATATGAGAGCCTTTGTGTAGGATTCGTTTTCTCCCATTCCAAGCCCTCATGCCGCTTGTTGAACAAGTAACCTGCTTTGTTTTCCTCTCTCCTGGACTCCTAATGAACAACACAAAAGGAAAAAGAGAAAACAATAGCTGACCCTCCACTTTTGGGTTGCTCGTGCAACTGAGTGGGGCCCATTATGGTTGCTGGTTTAATTGAAAATGGGTCCCATGATTTTTAACTTTAGCCTTTTACCCCTCTTTTTATGGTTTTTAATTGAAATGGGAACCACAGCTTTTAAAAGAAAAAGTGGGTTTCCTCATCTTCTTCATTCTTTTTATGCAGGCATCAAATAGGAAATAAGAGAGAGCAATTTCATTTTTCTGAGAATGAAATCCTAACTTAGAGTTAAGATTCAATTGGAGTGAGGGCAAGAACATTTGGAGGGAAAATAGGATAGGAAATAAAAGGCGGCAATTGTTTTCCTCAGAAATGAAATCTTACCTTGGCAGTAAGATTTAGTTGGAGAGAAAATAGAAACAACTGGATAGGAAGAAGAGTGATAGTAATTTCATTTACAAGGATTGGATTCTGTGTTCACCACAAAAATTGCATCCAAACTGCATATTAAGACATTTCTCTTGAAAAACAAATTAATTATATGGTTTTCAGTGTATCCAAATGACCCTTGGAGTCCTTAAAAATGTGTCCTACATCAAAAACACTTAAAACTAAGAGAACATGCACGAAAGCTGGTAACTAGTTATAAGCACTAGGATATGATTGGACCAAATAAGCACTTATGAGGAACTTTCCGTAATTAGGATATATATTTTGTCAAGGATCATATACATATACATACTTCCTGGGGCAAGGGCAAGGGCAAATGCCTTGTAGCGTAGTGGCGCAAGAAAGGCTGCCTCCCATGGCACCTTGTAGGTCATGGGTTGGAGGTGCTTATGGGAGTTTGTGATCAACATTAAGAAAAACAAGTACTTCATGGGGCAATAGTACTTTATGGTACCAAGTTCAGTAAGTCAGAGAAAAATAGAACCAAAAAATGACACCCACATAGTATGCAGCAAAATCATCCATAAAACCTTCAGTGCAAATTACCAAGAAGGCAGAAACATGGTTAATATCTCCAAAGGCAAGCTACTCACAGGTAAAAGGGACTTCCTTTCAAGACCCCTTATAAGCAAGACCCAAAGGGAAGCCTCTGATCTCCTTGATCCCCAATTGTTTTGAGCAGACCCACCAGCTCCTGAAAAATGACCAGGAGTTTGAGGTCCTTGATGCTTCTGCACTTTGCCACGACTGACATTTTCACGTTGCCGAACTTGAGCCCCACTTTGTGGTGCTGAGGATCTTCCAGAGAAACCTCCAACTGTGTTGGAATTTTTTTTCTTGTAAGCATCTTTAGCAGCTCTCAAACCCTGAGGCAGAAAAGCTTCATTCTCGCATATTTTGTACAATTCCCCAGAATAGAATATGCAGTGCTCCAGTGGGACAGGTCTTTTTGTGGTCCTGATAGCTCCCAAAATCGGCAGAAAAAGTTAAAATGGAAAATGACTAAGAAACCAACAAAACCGAACTTCATAGAGCACTAAAGAAAAAACCAAATGAGAGCTGAAATCAGCAGTCCTCTGGAAGTTATCTGCTCTGATGTCTGCTGTCAGAGGTTTAGATTGGATTCTAGCTAAAAATTAAGAAGATCCTGAAGTCTATTAGATCAGAGCATTCTCCATGAGGTCAGTAAGTATTGATGCCATCCACCTCCAACTTTCTACTTCTTCAGATAAAAACTTGCTGTTCTAGAATACTCTACAATCGCATTGCCATCTCCAGCTCTTCTATGTTATTGACCACAGCCAAGGCAATGATTCAGGGAACCAAGTATCAACTTTTCTGCATGGATTTCAACTGGATGCCAATCCCCACTTTGTGGGAATAAATAATCACTACCAAATTCAACTTCAAGATAATGTCACAGCAAAAGTGCTATTTTGTCACCTAGACCAACTTTTAACTTTAAATAACACAAGTGAAGAAAGGAAAAAGATCAAGTGAAGATTATGCCCACCAGTATCAGCTCCCAAAGAATCAGAAGAAACAAGAGTGAAGTCGCAAAGGCAAAACCAAATTTATTAAAGAAAATTGTGTGCATAACTGATCTAATACTTACACTGTAACACGGATTTTCTTTTGCTTTGTTCGACCTATCCAGTCAGCAAATTCAGTTGTGTTTGGCACCTATAGAAAAAAGTTTGTGAACAGGTAAAGCAGATGCACCAATAATTTAAGATGCTTTTAAGCAGAAATAAAATTTTCACTTAGAAAGAATAAGTGGTCCAGAAGACCATAAATACTGCTTCAGAAAGGTTACACAATAGGTTTGCAACTCCAATGAAGCCTTTGAAAGAGGTTAGATGTCATCATGCACAGAAATTAACAAACATGTCAACTACAAATAGCCTTGACAATGAATCAGGAAGTTGCAGAAGTTGCAACAGCTACTGAGTACACGCAAGGTGCCATCTTTAGTATAACACCTAGAGTCCTAGCCTTCTACCACAGTGGAGCGAGAAGGGGCATTCCTATGCTAGTTCACAGGTCCAAGTTGCTCATGGGTTTGGGGTTATTCTTAAAAACACCTCTTGCCTACCGAAGAAAAGATAAGCAGAAGATAGCAAGGCAACAGATTTAGTACAGGATCCCTCCATTGAATTATCTTTGGGAAATCATCACAATTGGTCTAAGTAGCCAACTTGACAGGTTTTTTCATGATTGTCTTTAACTAAATTTAATACAGGATCCCTCAACTCAACCATACATCTAACATTTTGCATCATTATTAACCCAGGTAGCCAAAAGGCAAGCTCATCCTAGTTGCTTCTGAGCTTCAACAGAGATCCAGTAAGAACTAAGGAGGTTGCCGATCTACCATTGTCCATTCCAAATAGAAGTATGCAGAGAAATTTCACATGGGCATCCCCTCAGAGGCACAAACCTAACTAACTGAGACATATGTGTTGACAATGAGAAGAGAGGAATTAAGCCGGCTAGTAATATAGGATGGGAAGTTCAAGATGTACATAATAGCTACATACCGTTGCTGAAAGAAGGACAATATTGACATGTCGAGGAAGCATGATAATAACTTCTTCCCAAACAACACCTCTTTCCACGTCATTCACATAATGCACTTCATCAAAGATAACCTGTTTCTCCAAATTTCCAGGAAACAAAGAAGTACTGAGAGGCAAGCAGGAATAAAGTGTGCAAAGTAACTGGATTGCAAAACTTAATTGGAAAAGAACATGTCACATGGATAAGATATCATGCAAAACAGGAGCTTTTACCCATTCAATGTCACGAATGATATCAGCGCCTCTGTAGAGCATTGACCTTAAGATTTCGGTGGTCATAATGAGGCAAGATGCCTCAGGTTTCAAGCTAACATCTCCAGTGAGAATACCAACATCAAACTTCCCATAGAAATCCCTGTACTTCTGGTTGCTGATGGTCTTTATGGGAGCAGTATAGACAGCCCTTGTGCAATGCTGTACAGAAAAAGTCTCTCTAGAAAATTTTAGACACAAATATAGATCTAAACATATTATCCTAACTGATGCATTTCTTGAATTTCTGCACATCGTACTCCGTATGTTAGACTGAACTACTGTTATAATCACAAGATATCGAGGATCATTGACAACATTGAAACAGCAGAAACTAAAGATGAAGTTACCTTTGATGCCAATGCAAAGGCATACTCTGCAACAACCGTCTTTCCAGCTGAAGTATGAGCAGCCACAAAAACAGATTCACCGTTTTCAACATAATAGATAGCCTGAATGCATCATAAAAGAAAAATAATAATTCAGTAAGGAAAAATGTTGCTGCTTATGCTTTAGATCAGATATCCATTTGACCAGTTACAACCTGCAAATCCAATAAACTCATTGTGTAAGATCTTTATTACCAATTTCACATGCTCAAAAAAACCTGAATTAATGAACAGTGGTAAGCTACCGGTTCACCTATGTGTCTACATGCTACATATACCAGACAACACTACAAAATCCAGCAGAATGCTCCCATTCCTCATTTTTTAAAGACACAAAAGCAGACCATCAGAGATAGGACCTAACATTTCCCATTCCAAACTAAGGAACATAAGTTCTTTCACTGAATAATGAGACTAACCCACAGTATAATTTTGATATTTTCCATCTAAGATGCTTGTATCCATGAAGCACAATGATGAAAAACTACAAGGTTGGATGACACAGCTGGAATGTCCAAGCACCATATATAATCTGGGAACCTGATTTCCCAGGGGAAGAAAACTATGATTTTGAAAGGCTTCTAGAAACAAGATATCACCTTTCACCAATTCTGACATCTGATTGTCTTTGTAGCCAATCAAAAGGCAACATTTTTTTTTTAATGAAAAAACATGAACGGTGAAAAAAATAAAAGAGAAATATTTCATTCAGTCAATCCACCATCCATATTCTCATTACATGTGCACTTTTATAGACTTTCTCAAGTATCCCAATTAGAAACAAACTAAAAGACTTTGATTGCGATTAGGAAACTCATGGAAAACTTCTAAAAGAGAACTACTAGACTAATCCTACCCAAAATAGGAAACTGTCTAAGACTAAACCTATAGGAAACTTTCTATAACTGTAACAATTAACTGACTGAAACAGGAAACCTAATTCAACTTCAGAAAACCACATATTACTATTCATTTGAACAGTAACACGTGAGTACTAACTTGTTGTATTTTTCTTTCTTTTGTATTCTTGTTGATTTTTAGTAATGCAGA
Source organism: Warburgia ugandensis (assembly GCA_035236585.1). Lineage (NCBI taxonomy): Eukaryota > Viridiplantae > Streptophyta > Magnoliopsida > Canellales > Canellaceae > Warburgia > Warburgia ugandensis. Next base: position 49,667,611 of record CP141138.1, on the reverse strand, counting down.
TGTTCCTGCATCATACACTATGCCCTCGAAAGAACTCGTCCCCAAGTTCAATGCCCCTGCATCATTGGACCAAGAATCCCATCACTAACAGTTATTTCACCAAGCTGCTTCAGTCAGTTTCTTTTTCAGTCTCACAAGCTGAAGGGATCATGTGAGCAGCAGTATTGCCATCAACATAGGTCAGCAGATGACAACAAGAAATGGAATTAATAAAAATCCTTAATCTTCATCAGCCAAGTAAACTGTCGTGATTGTTCAGACTACTCAATCACCTAGGATGAGACAAGGAATTGAATGAAGACGACTGATATAATTCAACACAGATAGAAATAAAGAAACAAAAGGGTAGCCCAGTGCACGAAGCTCCCACGTATGAGGGGTCCAGGAAGGGCTGGACCACAAGGGTCTATAGAACACCTCTATAAAAAGTTACCAATATAAAGTTATATAATGAAGAAGTGTTACTTAAACAAAAAACTCTATACCAATTGGTAACAAATAACGATGTACAACTTGCAAGGGTGCAGTGCAGAATAAGCACATCCTGCAAACACTGCTCAACCAAGAAAAATTTAAGTGGTTTGATCATTTATTCAATGGAATGAAACCTTAATCATTATGCTACACAAATTCGTTATTATCAGGACCTGTGTGGATCTAGGAGAAGAATATCTTGGAAGATGAGTTTCCCAGCATCTACTGCACTTTCATTTAACTGTTATACAAACATTTTTGGTTTTTCTAGAAAATATTAATGGTCATGATTATGTGAGGAAGAAGGGTTACTTAAACAAGCAACTCTACACCAAGGGGCAAAACATTATAATGTGCAACTTGAAACGGTGTAGAGCAGAATGAGTACATGGCAAACATTATCCAATCAAGAAAAAATTCGGGTTTGATCATTTAACCAATGGAATAAAACCTTAATCACTATGCTACATCCATTAATAACTATGAGGACCTCTCTCAATCAAGAGAAAAGAATTTCTCAGAAGAGTTTCTAACATCCTTTGTGGAACTGTTATGTTTTTTTAACACTTTTTGGTTTTCGAACAGAATTTTAATGCTCTTGATCCCAGAATTCTCTCTCATTTATTTTTTATCAGAAGGACTAGCTTATGGAGAAAAGATCTCCTGGTCCCCTCAGGAATTCAACTTCTGTTTTATAAATAATTTAGGGTTAACCTTTTCTCTTCCACAGCTTTTCCACAAAAAGGTTTAACCTCAACCAAACTTTCTTCAAAATTCAGGCGATAAATGGTAAAACCTTACCTGCAGAAAACTTTTTTGAGGAAAATTTTCATTACAGCCAAACATATCCTAAGATAAATTTTAGTTGGTAATTTATTCCCTAACAGAAAAACTCAATACAGTAATGAATTGAAAACTGAGCTATCATGAAGAGATCCATCAGATCTATAAACACTTAAAGTAACAAATTGGAACAATTCAGCTGCCACAAGATTCTAAAAGACTCACGTGGTAACATCTCACTGCCTGTGTTACAAGTGCATACAGAAAGCAATCTAAAAGATACACCATCCATCACAAGCATAGCAAACTAACATGATGATAAAAACCTAATCAATGGTTTTCAAGCTATCCAAGATTTCTATTGTTAGAGATCAAGAATATAGAATAATACCTCCTTCTGGAATGTGTCCAATTCAAAAGGAAACTCAAGTGCCATGTCAGGTACAAGCTCATAAAAATGATTTGCAACACCTTCACTGCCTGCAGTTACAGCCCAAGCCTGCAAGCAAAAGAAAAAAGACTCCATATATGAAGGAATTAAAATGGAATCCCTAGAGACAATTTGAAGCAAGACATTCATGAGAAAAAATATTGTAAAAAGAATAACTATTATCTCATTAATTAACCGAGTAATAGAGTTTCCTGAGCCTGAGAACATATGCCACCTCGCAGGAATAAAATTGCAGGAACTGAAGTCAAATTATTATAATTGGTTTTGAAAGGCCTTAAGTCAAAACTTCAAAATCAAACAAGTATGACCATTAACTGAACTTCATAGTATCATCACAACACAGAATCCAAAGCAGGGATCACACAAGAATAGACTGCATTAAAATGTCAGAACAACTTCAGCACACACAGAAATCCAATAATTTGGCAGATGTGGAACATATTAGAAGGATGAAAAGACAGTCAGAGCTAACACCCAATCCATTTGCCAAGATGTTAAAGAGATAATGAAAGCTAATAATGGATTTATGTTACAAATGAAAGAGACAGTGCAAAGCATAAAAACTAAAACACCAGGTTAAAATGATATCCTGACATCCCAATGCATAGAACCTCCCATCACAACCATTTTGACAAACTGTTAGCCCACACATTTGCATCTGATAAGCAATAAATACCTCTCTTTGCTGTTGTCCACTGGCAACTTTAGCACCATCTAACTTTTGTGTTTCTTGTGATTCATTCAACAGTATCTCATCCAACAGAGAGGAATCGGTATCAAGAACAGTATCAGCTACATTGTCCTTTCCAATTTTCAGTTCAGTTGCAGCAACGGCATTGTCAGCAGTTTCTGCTTCAAACTCTGACTCAATAGGTTCTGCCTCCTCGGAGTGTTCTGTATAAATAACATCTATTTAGTTGATAAAATTTCAAAGAATGGCTGAGTGAGACCAAAAAGAATCAGAAGATTTAAACATTATTTTAAATGAACTTCATCGGATAAACACATTTCAATCTTGGAAATGAAGAGAAGAAAGCAGAATAAGAGTGTCAATAGCATTTATGCAGAGCAAAAATTGCATATTACTATACACAGGGAATATAATATGAAAATAAATGGCCAAAAGCAGTCCTAGTATATCATTCGCCAAAGAAAGCTCAGCAGTACCTACATGCCCACAGAGATAATGTGAAAGCCAAGAAATGATTCTAGACACATCTAAACAGACCAATTTTACAAAGCATAACACGTTTGCTTCAGAAACTCATTTATGACAAAGCACTATCTAACCACACATGCTTCCCAGAATAAGAAAATGCCATGGCAATTGCAACTCAAACTGTATTAAGCCTGCAGCTTGTAAGAAATTCAGCTAAGACAAGCATATATTCAGAAGTTACAAGACAAAGAAAATGAAATGAAAAACAAATCAGTGAAATTTAGTAATCATTATCCACAACCAACTTCCACACTAGTTAAGTAAGAAGGAAAAAGCTACCACAGCTCTGTACCGAGGTATACATTTTGGGTCTAAAGATTATAATATACCAGATGTTTTGAAGGATAGTTTTGCCAATTTTTAGAGCTACCATTATTTAACAAGATATAGGCACTTATTACACTAACTATGACCCACCTCAGAAATGAGATTTCAAGCATAAAATGTTTAACTGTTCTTTTTGCTAACAGTGGTAAAATTCCCGTAATATGATTTGGGGACAGAAAGGCAAACATTGGACAAAATAGCAACGACTCTTGCTAATCACATGATAACATGAACTTACCATCATCACCTGATCCTTCAACATTTCCTTCTTCCAAGGCTTTCTTAAATAAATCATCAAACTGCACAGAGAACCTACTCTGCAAATAATCATAATCACTAAGAATATGAATCAGATACAGGATTGATTCTCCTATTGTATTGGTTACTTTTGATCAATGAGGAAAAACAATAGCATATAGAAGATTTTTAGAATTCCATACAAAATAAAAGGATTATGAGGCATCCAGAAAAGATATTCAAGTACAATTGCATCCTAACTTGGTAGAGGTCCAGTCGTAAGGAAAAGTATCATATTATAAGACAGACTAAGATAAAGAATCTTCGATACTCCTGACAGTAAACTAACCAGATTTTCATCCAAGGCACCTGGGACCAAACTCTGTTCCTCAGCTGCACATTTCCATATATATGGATATACCTTCAAAACATAGAAATTCATGTTTAATAAGTCCAGGTATCTCCTTTCCTTTTTCTTTTTTTCCTAAAATAAGTAAAATAAAACCCTTTCATTGCGTAGATAGAATACCTTAAGACAACCAAGATCTAACCCTTGTTTAAAACCTGGAGGAAGAGTTTGAGCTGGACTACCATCAAGAATTTCATGCACCCAATCACCAGTGCGAGCACCTTCAGGAACAATCCTTTCAGAAGACTGAGAATTGACTAGTCCTCCTGGCCGAAAAGGACGATTATTGGTGCTGCCCCGTACAAAATCCTTTCCTGGTCCTGGCATGCGTGGCAAGGGTCCAGTATCTTGAGCACCTTCCATCAGCTCTACCACCTCTACCTGGCAATAGTTAATTTAGTCCAGAGTTAAGATAATGAATTAAAAATGATAATAACTGCTAGCCACATCTCTTTCATGATTATTGAGAAGAAAATTCATGAACTCTCCCAATGAAAGAACTGCATCAGAGATGCAGGTTTGTCTATATTTTAAGTCATTGTTTTTTCTCCCCATTTGTTGTCATGCATACAGCTGCATTCATGATCCACTGATTGCACACTTGTATTATTGAAGAGACTTAAGAATTAAGACTAGGGCCGCCAGTTGGAACGGATTACCCCATCTCTGAACCAAACTGATACGAACGAATAGGATATGAAATGGAAAATCCTATCCGTGGACAGATACGGAATTGACTTTGAATATCCACATTTTTTGGAATGGATACAGAATGATGGCTACTATCCGTGGATTATCCGATTTGAAATATAATTTTATAGGATTAAAACATCCCTAAACATTTACCAAACTATATTATCAATGAGGGGTAAATTCATCAATTTATATATGTTAATTATTCATATTATAAATAAAAAAAGGCAAATATATTGTCTTAATTTTACCTACAATTTCCCCCTTCTAAATTTCTATCACCCCCAAAATTCTCTTCTTGGTGGATGGGAGAGAGATGGAACTTGATTCAGTGATATTTGCTACTGATCACAAAAGCAATGTCCCTTCCAAGCTCAATGCAGTCATCTAGACCAGTAAAGGCTTATTAGATATTTTTAAGTTCAAAGCTTGTTTTATATCTCAAAACATCTACACAAAGTTATGCATTAAAGTTGTATTTTTCCCATCTAGTCTCCTATATCATGACGGTTGCCCCACTAGCACAGCAGACATAGCTAATACTTGTACCGGCTGTCACAATTACAGCATCTGGGTATGATAGTGGGATTCGCATGTGTTGGCCAGCAGGGTGACCTGCTTCAAATAAGAAACTATACAAGTTTGTTCCAATTTCTGAAAAGTTCACCTCTTTCGTAATTGAACATGTTGAATCGACTAGTCAATCAAAAGAAGAAAACCTGGCACTAAGAGAAAAACAATGCTATTTTAAATTGGAAATTGAACAGAAGAAAGTTATCTTGATTGAATCTTGTTATGGACACCCATCCACACAAGAAATACTATAAGTTTGACAGCACTTCATCCAGCTGATCAGTTAGTCAAGTAAGAGAATAATTGATTGGTGTTATTAAATTCTCAACCTAGGTGCGGATAACCGAATGGTGTCATCCCATTCTCGAAAAAAATTAGTAAAATTGAATGGTATGGATAATCCACTATCAAACCAAACCAAATGGAATCGAAACAGAATGGAATAGGAATATCCAGATTACTATCAGGATCCGGATCCAGATCCGGACCAACGAAATTCATTAGGATGGATACGGAATGATGGTATATGTACCATATCCGATCCGTTGGCGTCCTGGTTGAGACAACTAGTGAAGGCTGAAAACAAAGGTCTCTATATTGAACTCACATCTTTTAATCATATATTAGCAATTGTCTATATGGTTAACAAGCTACTGTAAAGTGCAATACGCACATCATAGTTTTCACTAATTATAAAAGCAATCTCATGATATCCAAATATTTTAGTTCTAAATTAAATAAAGAATTTAACCAAAAAGACACCATATATGCACGTATGTGTGTGTGAGTTCTTATATGATGGATTAACATATTATCCATTAGAAGAATAATATAGGCAAAAGGAGGCCTTGGGTAATGATCTGAATCTGGTAAGCTCCGCCGAAATTCATATTCAATCTGAAAATGGTATTTAATGGTTAGGAAATGAAATACAAGAGTCATCATTCATCAAGAAAATTCCCATAAATCAAAAGTTTAGGGTTGCTTAGGATTTTCCATGAAGACAGAATTTTGGCATTTAGCCATAAGCCAAGAGGTCCAGTACGTCGATAGTTTTGACTTTTAATCATTAACCAGTCAATTCCATTTATACTTCAGTCATTCATAGTTTCCTCAAAAATGCATGCATGCATATTCTTCAGGGAATATGTAAACCCATAATACACACACACACACACACACACAAATATTCCGCAGATACTAGAATAGATGAAACATTAGCAATAGCCCAATTTCTCCTGCTAAGCTTCCATCTCTAATTCCCTTACACTTTGGGCTTCTAATATTTCATTATGATATCCATCGAAGCACATAGCTACCTCTCCTTTTTTCACAAAATGGACCAAAGCACTGGCTAAAGTTCAAACTTTTTTCTCCACCAATTAGGATGCAACACCATTTCTTCAAATCTACAACCTCTATTTTAGTGCTCTCACCATGGTCCCAGATGAACACTAAGTAGTTGCTTTGATAAGTAGAGCTTACTCCTTTCATCCTCTTCTAGTGCCATGAGTAGTGTGCTCCTCTTTTAAGCCCCTATAGAGTTTTGGGGCTCTTAAATATCACAAAATTAGTCAATTACTTCAATAACTAGTGAATTTTGGACTAAACTTTAAAATTTTAGAATTCTATTTTTGCATTTTCTGAGTGCTTAAGCTTGCATTCTTGAATTCTTGACATTATTTGATAATAAAATATGGCTATTATAATCTGGTTTCAAGGCCCATACTTGAGCTAAAAAACAAGTAGGGCACTTTAATAATGGCTGTTTAACTGTCTAATGGACCCGTCTAACATGTATGCATGCAGGACTACTTATATACATGCATTAGGGCCATATTTAAGCTAAAAAGTATGGCCTATCAATAATGGATGCTTAATCGCATCTAATGGGGCCCATCTATATACATGTCACCAGATTAGTCACTTCCGCTTCTGAGGAATCAGATTTGGGATTTGGACACTTCTTAATAAGAGTGAATCGACGCTACAGATTCGAGATTCGCCACTTTCGATTTACTGAACTGACACTTTAAATTTATCGGAGTCTTAAATTTGTTCCATCCCAGACACAAACCCGAATAAATTGGATGTGCCAATACATTTTTTTCTTTTAACACCTTCTTTTTCAATATAGAAGTGACTGTGCATTTGTGCTTATTTATGATATACCCTTAATGATTTCTTCCTAAATAAAGCAGAACTAATGGGTGTTTTATCTAACGAAACTAGCTTTGGGGGTAGAAAACACCACATTGAATCTCTATGCCATCAGTGCTCTCTCCAATAAAAACCTCATTTCCTCTTCCCCTCCAGCCAAATTCTCTATTTTTTCTTCTGAAAGTTACACACACACACACATGTCCCCATGCACAGCCTCAAACCAAGTCACGTAGGTGAGAGACTCCTTGTGACACTACGCTAGAAGGCTTTGGTGCACCAATTTTCTCTATTTCTAGCAAGTTTTCCACCTGATCTTCTAGATTTTTATTGGATTTGATTCTCCATGTCTCCTACTCTGCATACTTCAGTCCAAAACTGTCGATTGATCCAACAAGCGCAATTCCAATGAGCTATTGTTTCTAGCAATCTCCACTTTGCTAGTCTCTCTCTCTTCACGAACGCAATTTAAAGTATGATGGCTTCTAAAGTTCTTCTATGAAGTATGAAACTATGAATTCAATGTCACTATGTCTTAAGTTTGATAGTGAAATCAGTGATTGATAAGTATTATTATGTTTTATAGGTATAATGTCGAGTCATTATGTGAATATTGAATTGTGATTCTTGTGAATTCTTGTAGTTTCTTCATGTGAATCTCTATTTTGTTGTTCTATTAAGATTCTAGTTGTGTTTTCCTCAAAAGATGTGCTTCTATTAGACTATTTGTGAGTCACTAATATTTTGATATTTTTTATACTTATAAAATATTTTAAGTTTTTCAAACCTTTAAAAATTTTGCCACTTCCTTCCTTCCATAAATTAAAAAAAATATAAAAAAAAATTCAGCCAAATCCCACTTCTGCATCTACTTCCTGCACTGGTGACCTTGAAACCATTCTTCTCCACATTTACAAAGATCATATCATCCTTATTGCAAATTGTGCAGGTAATATAGCAAATCCAAGAAGGTCTCTAAGGCAGAATTGTGATAAAAACAACCAGGAGGACCAAGATACTATACTTCTCAAGCAATTACATTTCACAACCAGAATAAGAAATTATCCTAATCCATAACAACTATATCATTAAAGGGCGGTCTAAAGAAAAGAATTCTGGGTGCAATAGCTATTACAATACCTCTCCAATGATAAAAAAAGGAGATGAAAAATGGTTGACCTTCCAAAACTATCCTAGAAGAGCAATGTTGGAAGCTTGTGCTATCCTTCTTACAAAGTTGCACATGCCACGACATCCACTCTGCAATGCCCATAAAAGAGCAGCCCGGAGCACAAAGCTCCTGCGCATGCAGGGTCCGGGGAAGGGGTGGACCACAAGGGTCTATAGTATGCAATCTTACCTTGCATTTTACAAAAGGCTGCTTCCACTCCTTGAAGCCATGACCTCAAGGTTACATGACGACAACTCTACTATTGCGCCAAGGCTCCCCTTCCACTCTGCAATGCCCATAGTTTGCTAAATACATGCAATCTCCTAGACAACCTCTTGACCTCGTGGTATGATGCAGACTAGGCAGGATGTCAACAGCAGATGCTCCATCAGTAGATTTTGTAATTTGTTGGATGATGTTTGTTCTCATAGTTTCATAATACAAGAAGATTATCTACAGGTTCAATACTAAGCTGGAGCAAACCATCATCATGAAGGTAGAGGTTTCTTGACTTCAAACTCTTCTAAATGGACTTGGCATATTGATTATATAGTCAACTAGATTCCCTACAACAATCTAGCTCATAGGTCCTAGCTCTAGATCCTAAACTTGACCCTCTTACCAAGCATATAGGAATAGATTACCATTTCATTTACAAAGATAATTAAATTATAAGACACCTCTTGCCAGTGTTTACTCTCAATATGAGAAAGTATGAAAGTAGATATGTTCCACTATAACATTCATAAGGACAACACATAGAATATAGCAGCAACATACTAATGAATCAGGGCTGAGCCTTTATCACTCGTCACCTTGCAGCACTTTGTTGGTAATATTTTAGGACCCTTTTACTCAAATCCTTTATTTTCCAAAACATGTGCCCTGCGCTGTTTAAGTTATTATACTTTGTATACAAGCCTTGTAATGTATAAGGATACATCCATCGTCTACAAGCTTCTCTCTTGGGTTATATTTCTTCTTCTCCATGCTTCATCCTGGGCAGATGGTTCTATTGTACAAGTCACAATAGGTTTCTTCCCAATAATAATATGACAACTTCAATGGCAATGAAATTGCAACAATAGCAACACATACCTGTACTGAACTGGGAATCCATTTTTCTTGGCCACTTCCATTCTTCACCTTTCTACGAAATGGCAGTTCCCACAAAGGCACAACCACGGAGTGTGGCATGGACGCCTCCATATCAATTTTCGCCTTATCAAACCAATCAAAATCCCACTGTCTACCATCATTCTGGGGCGAAAAATCTTCAGGATCCAATTCTGGCACAAGGTATTTTTCTTCCAGATCCTTTTTCAGCGTTTCAGGTGTTTCCGGCTCAAAAGCTGCCGGCTAATACAAAAGAAATAAAAACAGTTAAATGCAGTTGCAATCTACAAAAGGGGAAACAGAGACATTGCAAAAAAAGAAGAAAACCACGCAAATTCAAAACCAGAAACAAAAGCTCAGATACCCAAACCAAGAAGCGGAGCTAAATAAAACCTAAGTTGAGAAATACTTGCACAACACGGAAAGGAAAAGGGAAAGAAAAACCTTGCAATTCAAAATTTAAACTGAAAAAACAGTTCGGAAAGAATTACTGACAAGAATGAAATCGGGAAGTGATTTCAGAGGATTTGATCGCTCAATCGGCGGTAGAGGTTCGAATCTGAGATGTCCGCTGTAGCCAGAAAATCCGATGCGAAAAGCGAGTTCGTTTGCTGCAGTGATTCGATCCATGGCCACTGCTACTATTTCTCATGAAGTGAAATTCGCTCTATTCTCTGTGAGAATCGTCGAACTAGGTTTGTGGCTTCATGGCGGCAATTTTTCTGCTTTTCGAAAGCTTGGTTCGTTGGGAAAGTGAGTAAGCCTGTGAAATTGAGTTTACGAAGCAAGAAATTTTTCCCATTGACCAACATAACACCGGACAACTGCGAAAATGTCTTTTCAGTACATTGCGGGTATATTATGTTGTTGTTGTTGTATGTTCCACTTACATAATCTTAGCAGGTTGAAGTACAAGTGGGATCCACTATTTCTACTGATCCAAACCGTCAATGTTCTAGGACATGCTATGCATGAGCCATACACCAAATTTCGAAATCCATCTAATTGTCCTGCAACTTTGATTATTGGCCTTACGATCAATGAACTAATCAATAAAACTAGTACATGCAAATACGCTTTATTTTGTGATGGATCATAAAAAATTTTAAAAGATCCAAGTCACTCAGAATGGCTTGATAGGCAGGACACCAATTCTCAATGCATTTAGATGTATGTTCAGCCACTTATTCTTTTAGATTTTTTTAAAGATACTAAACAAAGACTACCTTATTCACTTGAAATCACGACCATTGAATTTTTCTTTCGTTCATGCTTCGTCAGTGACGTGGCATATTTAACGTCCGTCCGTTCATGTTCAATCCTAAATGAGAATTTCACAAATGAAAAAACCACTTATCAGTTGCGTGCAAATAATTCAGCAAAGACCCACTGAGCGTTCTCAATGGGAAGACACAAGAACTCTAGCAACAAAGATTTTCAGACAACCCGGTTTAACAAACAGAAGAAACAAACTAATGCTGTGACGATCCAGGTGCAGTTGGAGGATAATACTGCTGTGCTGCCTGTGGTGGCCGTTGCGGTGGCACAGTAGATGGGTAAGCTGGAGGATACTGCTGATAAGGTGGTGGAGGAGCCTGCATATACCCACCACCCGGATAGAACTGCTGGAAGTGAGGAGGGGGGCCGTGGTAAGGGAAATGCAAATTGTTCGCTGGTCCTTGCTGCTTCACTGGGTCAACAGTGGCATCACCTGACCCACTTGCTGAACTGCCACTTGCTTCTTGGGAAGGAACAAGTGCACCCATTCTCTGGGGATCCATTGACGGATAAAATGCCCGCTCAGGTGGTGGGGGGGCGGGAATATTAAAGTAATGTAATGGTTGTTGGGCTTGAGTCCCTGGTGGCTGGAGATGTTGAGTCTGCTGTTGCGATATGACAGACCTAGGCAGCATCCCTGCGTGTGACACCATTCCTTGCCTTGCAGCTTCGTCACCTGGATTTTCTGACTCTAGCTTTGGAGCCTGCGGCTTCCCCCACATCAGTTTCAACCTCAGACCCTTTATGACCAGCTTGTTAGAAAGCTCCTCCGCTGCTTTCTCAGCACCTTCTCTTTTTGTGTATGTTACAAAAGCACATGCACGTTGGAGAACCAGACGTATGGATTCAATCTCCCCATGCGCATAGAAATGATCTTTCAAGTCCTGTTCAGTGACTCTGGCATCCAGCCCACCTACATATAGAGTCTTTATGCTATCATCATCAGGAGGGACAAGCGAAGGCATGTCGCCAGCCTTGTTCAGAAGCTTTAGTGCAACAGGGTCATTCACTCTGCAGAAACCAAAAAAATACACCATTAGCAAAATCAAGTAAAGATGAATAACCACAACTTCCAATGCTTCAGTTTCATGGTCAAAGAAAACAGGAAAGGACCACATAATTAAAGAATATAGAGGAAAATTTACGAATTTTGTACTCTAGTTCTCATTCTGATATTTCTAATAGGGCTTTTCTTTATCAATGTGGGATGGTGGCGGGGTTGATTTGTGGGGTTTCATGATGAGTGGAGTGAGAGAATATTATTGTGGCTTCTTAATTGGCTACCTCGTGATTGTATTATCCTTCCCAGGTTGCTTAAAGAACATTTAGTGATTAGGCTAAAGCAGAAGCTTCCTGGACAACAACATCAATTTGTGAAGGACTCTCCTTCCCTTCTTTTAGACTTTCTATAGCTGGTTGTTCCAATTTGCCGGTGGTTATAAGCATGTCCATTTCGCGGAGGACCAAGAAGCTGATTTTTTCCCACAGCTAGGATTTCCAAGTTCTAATTTTTCACATGGTTGTGAACAGCTCAAAGGGTCGTTCTGGGAATAAGGATTACAGTGTAGTACAAACATCTCAAAGTGTTGTTCTAGCAATGAGTAGTACAAAGTAATGCAGACAGCTCAAAGGGTTGTCATGGCAACAAGGACTACAGACTAGTGATGTTTCTAGTATAGGTTAAAGTCTGTAGCAACAGCCCAAAAGCCCATGTTAGAAAACTCACTTGAACTGGTATGGCTACCACTCTTGTTATGTCCCTATTGGGCTACTAAAGCCCAAGAGAAAATTGGTTTGAGGTTGGGCTCAGTGGTCACTACCAAAGAAACTCAACCCACTCCACCAGAGTCAAACTTCAACTCTGGTGTAGATAAAGCCATAAAGAAGATGGTAGAAATGTCAAGCATATTAGATATTGAATTCAAGTAGACAGCCCATGTATTTCTAGACATGGATTGGGTATCTCATTGGGTATCTAGTTTGTCATAGATTGTGCTCTGGTAAATCAAACTAACAGTAGCAGTGTAAACCAGACCACACTCTGAGGGATCCAAAATAGGCAGTTTTTGTCACTAAAGCGATGGAACTAACAAGTGAGAGAACTAAAATCTTTATACTAGAAGTGTCAAATGAAAGATCATGGCAGCTTCAGAAGATAACTTAATGCAAAATGGAAGAAGTGGATTCAAAAGGAAAATCAACCCAATAACGGAACCTGTTTTTTCTTCGGGTTTATGCACACTTTCTCTGTGGTATGTTCCACCTCTCCAACGTGGAACATCAGACAAACATCAGAGTCCCATATCCACAATTTTCCAACGAAAACTATGGAAGTTTACCACTTCTATAGGCTGACAATACTGTGTCTGGTTTCCAACCCAAACAGACTAGTATAGTCCACCACAGCTGTATGATCATGTTTCTAGGCAACGTGTGTCAAACTGAAATGAAGCACCAAATTAAGAATGTGTTCTTGCATCGTATGGAACTACAGATGTTTTTCGACGGCAATATCAGTCTTTGCTCAACTATTAAATCGAGTTTATAATTCTGACTCAAGACCGGAATGACCTAAATAGGAAGGTGAGCTATTGGCTTGCCTAGCAAAATCACATAATTTCGAAGGCATCCACATACTCAAGATATCCCAGCATCCACGGAGTATAGACTGCAAGGAACAAGTGCTATTAAGATGAGAAAATGAAGGTCTTTAACAATGCTTTATTGAGTAGTGACGGAGCAGACAGAAAACAAGAGGCATTAGAATGAGAAATTTGAAGGCCTTAGCAATTCAGTGGCAGACTTAGCCCTTGGCGTAGAAAGTGCATGTTTATGTCATTAGTTAATGCATATGCAGATAAGGATAAGACACCAATCACAACAGCTGACAGTAGTCAAAGGCAACTTTAGATGCCAATGGAAACAGGCTGGAGCCATCAAAGCCAGACTAGTCAGTGGAAGGGTGGAAATTGGTCGTCGAGTTTTTTATCAGGAAGAATAAGTCTAATGAGGGTTGGCAGGGTAAATTGCAGGTCTTCCAAGGTAATACTCACCTAGACCATACAAATTTCAGGTAGAGAGTTGCTCTGAAGATGGGAGGATCAAAAAATGGGAAACCAATATACATGGCCTATTTAGAAGGAAAGAACAATTGATGAATTTGAACAATTTAAAGTGTTCCAACACCCTGTGCAGGATAACTTACTTGGTTGTGAATATTATAGACTTAATCGTACATGCGATTCATTTTTCCTAAAACCGTGTATAAAAGTCAGGTCGAGAACCTTGCTTTAAGGGCATTCTGCATTTTTCCCATTCAGATTCAACCCACTTTTGTGGTGACAGTTGGATCATATCTTTGAAGAATAATTTCTAGAACAGAAAAGGCAAACAGATCACATTAAAGAAGCCTTATTTAAGCAAGAACATAGATACTACTAGAGACAATGCATACCCGTAGTAACGATCTTTGATATTTTGCTGAGACAGTTCCCCAGTTATAGGCATTTCATGTCGATATGGACACTCTGCACCTCTTGTGCATTCACCTCGCACATAGAAACTACAAACATGGGCTCGATTTCTCTTATAATAAGGTGTCGTCCTTTGAAGCTTTAAGATGGTGTCATTTGGGCGTGCCTTTCCATATGATGATTCATAATCTATGCCAGATCTAGCCTGCGAGACAAGATCAGATGTATACAAGTAAGGTTGGAATACAGAACATTCTCTAACGCAGCCAGCAACTAAAGCAACGATAATGATGTTTCATAAACACAAGGCTAAAGTTGACAGTGCAGAACAGATAAATACTGCTTAGCAGTCAAAAGTTTGGCAGTGAAGTGTGAAGAGACATGCAAAACTAACTAATATAGTCCCTAGAAACATTTCCATTGCATTCACAAAATCCCTGAAATGGTGTAGACTGACAGTCATTAAGGTAACTTAAATCCAAAAGCCACAATATGGAATGCAAAATCAAAACGACAGCAAACACATAAATGTTGCCCTTGTTGAGATGCAATGAAGAAAAACAGATCCCACAACACATTCAGGAAGCATTTCAAAATGGACCCTGTCAAGAAACTGATCAAGCCAACTTATTCATGACAAATTTATGCACAGGAATACATGCATAGAATAAATGCATTGTAATCAAAATTTTCCATGTAGAAAGGTTTATTGATCCTACAGAATTACAAGCTTCTAGCTCTTGAGCCATAAATTATAGTTTTGAAAGGATATAAACAACTCCACATCCTATCTACAAGTTTTAATATAATGTTCTCCAGACCAGTAAATTACAACACGAAAGATTGACAACTTCAATCAAATTACTCAGGGATCACCCTCCCACTTAGCAATCTTTTGCAGAATGATCCCTTTATCACATTTGAAGCATAAGGATCAGTGCTTCAGTATGAGGTTCAGGATCCAGGGTCTGGGCTCCAAGTTCCAAAATCGGGGTTCAGTTAAGAGCTTTTGCCATTAATTAATCAATTTCCATCCACCAGATGGGCCAGGGTCGAATTAATTTCCTAGCCGTTAGAGATAATTAGACTCTGCCAAATGATTAAAAGCATCCAAATTTCAAACAAAGATATTACGCTAAGTCCTTCCTCCACATTAGTTATTAACAGTAGAGCTTCATACTCTATTTCCTGAGCCAAATTGCTTCTTTTTATGGAAGTCATTTTAAACATTGCATTCAAAAGCTTTACCTTTTCAGAAAGATCCACAAACACCAATTCTTGCAGCTCAAAATTCTCAACAAACTTAGTAAGAAGGCTCAACCACTGGTCCAGCCTTCATCCTCCACAAATTCATCAACGTATCACCAGGGATTTGCTCATGGTTAATTTTCTTGTATCCATTGTATACTTTATAAAACATTGTATTCATTAAAACAATCTTCCATGTCAAAAACATTCAGTAGACATTTGTAAACTTATCTTGTCTTTTAAGTATACGTTGTAATTAAATAAATTAATACCTTCAAATAATTCTTCATGATTTTCTTCATTGTCAATAGCAAGAGAGGTAAAGATGAACTCTCCTTCTTGTCAAAGGTCTCATCCTACATTTGGCCTGCTAAGTTCAGTTGGAAAGCCTTTGTTATGCTGATTATTACGTCCAACTTAACCCCACTAGCAATCCTGATTTGTTGAGGTTCATGTTGAACTTGAGTACTTCTCCAACTGATTAGTGGCTTCTCTAAATAACTAACGCCTCTATTATCTGTCCCAACCCCCATCTTTGATGCAGGAGCTCAACATCGTGCTTTTCTCTATCCATATGTCTTTCCACAGCAGCTGCTTGTCCTGTAAATACATCAATCATATGAAGGCATTACTCAATGTCCCTCTTTTCATTATCACAATACCCAAAACCTCATAAGATTGCAGCAATCGAAAGTACAAGCAAGTCTACAATTAAAGTTGTCCTAGAAAACAAATTGCTCTAAGACTACATCTATTTTTCTTTTTTCTCACTCTAATGCTAAATTTGCAGCAACAAAAATAGATACGGGCAGACTTGCTTAACATCTATCTTAATGTGCTTCCATAACATCATCTTAACGTCAAGCATAGCTTTGCATATTGCTAGAGCTAGGATATCACTTAGCTTCATGCCAGTAGGAGAACGCTAACTACAACCATCTGATCTTAAGTGGTTCCCATCTCGCTTGCTGGCAAAACATTACTCTTGATGTTCACCAACTTGCTATGATGGTCTGTCCCTTCAGATGTGGAACTAGGATCACGGGCATTGCCCCACAATCATGTCATTCCCAATCTATGGAGTTAGAGGCGCGCCTAGTTGCAAGTCTTGCACCCGCGTGGGTAAAAGTTGCAGGGGAGTCGAGGCATCAGCACCTAGGCACATGCCTAGGTGCTCCTGGAGCCTTACTTCAGGTGCGCCTCCAATTCCCGGGCTCAACCAACAACTAGTTAAACATATAACTCTTTTTTTACCCTTTTTTCATCTTCTAACCCTATTTTCATTTTTCTTGAGAGCACAGAAGGTGAAAACAACCATTCCTCTTCAATCTTTCACAGATCTAAGCAAAAAAAGGTATGGATTCATGAATCATCACTTGAGGCGACATTTTTTGTTAAAACAATGTAAAAAATATATATTGATTTTTCAAATTTTTTGTTTTTTGTTTACTTTTTTAGATAAATCTTGGTAGGTTCTTATTCTATATGTATAAACAAACATTTCATTTGAGTTTTATGCTTCTTTGCCATAGATTTATGTCTTTTTAGAGTTTTTTCTCTGTTTCGAAAATATCAGTTACGAAAATTGAAACATATTTCTATCCACATGTATAGCTTCTCCATGCTTGTGTGTCCATGTGTGATGATTTTATCATGCTTTTTTTGTATTTTGGGGTTATTTTTTAAATTTTTTTGAAAATTACAATTATAGAAATTGAAAATCTTTGTTTTTTTTCCTTTATTCATTGACATATATTTCCATCCATATATATAGCTTTTCCTTGCTGTGAGTACACATGTGATGTCCTTTTTCATGGTTTTTTTTTTTGTTTTAATGTTATTTTCTCAATTTTTCTGAAAATAACAGTTACAGAAATTGAAACAAAAAAATTGCTTTTTTGTTTTATTAGTTAAAACATATTTCCATCCACATATATAGCTTACCCTTGCTTGTGAGGACATGTGTGATGTTCTTTTTCATAGTTTTTTGTGTTTTAATGTTATTTTTTTCAATTTTTTAGAAAATAACAGTTGCAAAAATTGGAAAATTTATTTTTTTGTATTTACTAGATAAAAAATATTTCCATCCGCATAGAAAATTGCATGTTTGGGTAATATTTCATCATAAAATTATGTTTCTATATATTCTTACTTTTTTAGGATTTTTGTTGTTTTTGTAATTATTAAATATTTATTTTTGCGCCTCGTGATTCAAGCACACACCTAGGTCCTCCAAGCTCCAGGCGCACCCCCTTGCGCCTAGGTTTTCCTTGCACCTCTAACTCCCAATTTGTCCAAAGTAATTAGCTAACAACCTTAACCAATTTTTATTTGGATGATTTCTAGTCGACTGTTCTCCCTAGTAAACACATCTCTAATTCAAAGGGCATTTAGTATTCACTTCGGCCTGACCATTGATCTACTGAGTTAGAAGATAACTAATTCCAGATGTGATCTCACATAGCCAACTTAACATAATCAACAAGCTCTCAAATTGATAGGTGTTATGATATCCCATACAGAATATTGGAAAACTGGCTTCTGATGGAAACCTGAGAAAACATCATAATTAAGATTCAGACAAGGAAGGAGGACTTTACTAGAATAGATCACAGCTCCTAATTGACTCACACAATTTAGATGTTAGTATGATGTAAATAAATGGAGAAGCAGATGAATACCCTCCGGTCATGCTCTTCTGCGAAGTACTCCCTATTCACATCACTTTTTGGGATGGCATCATTGGAGTTGATAGACAAAGCAGAATCTCGAACCTGAACTGGCAATCCATACTCAAGGTCTAGAAGACAAACTTGGCACACGTTTTTCAGCTTACTGCACGTTTGGCAGACCTCTGACTTTTTGAACCTTGCATCCCGACCTGGCCTCCATCTGAAGACTGTGAATGGTCGTGTGCAAATTTTACATTCCTTGTCATAATCTGCTTTCGTCTGTGCATTGAAACAAAAAGTGGATACAAATGGTTAGCACAATTTCTAGCACATCTGTAATGAAACTACAACCATTATAAACTAAAACTTCCGCCAACTAAAACTTATGAAACCTAAATTACTTCCATTATGGATGGATGGTTCTGTCCCAAATAACTTTTAGAGTAAGGTATCATCTGGATGTCGCAATAGAGCATGATTTACTACAAGTTTCTAAAATCATGAGGTAAAATTTTTTAGAAAAGACACATTTGGAAATTCCAAGTTTGCAAGATTGTAATCCATAAAAATGACAATAACAGGCCAAAATCACAATTTTGGTAAATACAGCTCAGAACTGTATTTTACAAAATCATGTTCTGGAGGCAAAGTGTACTACTTCCTTTCCTTTTTTCTCTCTTTTCTACTTTAACTGCAGCTGGCCCATTTTAACAACTATGTTGTGGTTTTATCTAATTGTGTCCAACAGCAAATTATATGATCCTCTAAAATCACGATTATAGGAGATAGTAAGAACAAGTTATTGCAATATTTAGAACCACAATATTGAAAAGTTCTAAATGCAAACGAACTCTAAATTACCAAGGTCCATAGTCCAAACGAAAGGCCCCGAATACTGAATGATGGAAACATTAACCATGTCGGGCAAACCAAACCTGGTAGGAGCAGTGGAACGACAGTAGGAGGTCTGTAAAAACTCAACTAGAGAGAGTGCTTTGGAATCACGTGCATAATAAGATTCAAATGTGAATTAAACCATTTATTGATTATCTTCCCATGGATGAAGAATACTTAATTTTGGACATGAGGAACCAAGTTATGTGCAAACTGATTATATAGATGTAGTTTTAATAAAAATCAGAACACTGCAGGAATTGTCAGTGGCTGGAGTAAGCAGACGTCTGCAACTAGAAGCTCAAGCAGAAGCAATACACAAAAGCAGATGCAGCATCCTGTCTAAAAAATACTCCTCTAAACAAAATATCTGCATCAAGTAAAATAAAAACATGGACAAAAAATGTCCAAAGATTGGATTGAGAACCCAAGCAGATAAATAAATAAATAAGACTAACTCTCGCTGTCATAGACAAGGAAAATACAACAAACAAAATCCACTGGCCATGGTTTTGCAACAGATATCATTATGACTAAAATAATACGAACCACAAAAATTCATCAACAAATGCCTTTCTGAACCAAAGCACTGAGAACCATGGCCCGATGGGAGATGTTAAAGATATGCCCAATCACCGATATGCAGTTTACAGCCAACTTTATTTCAAGATCCCTTTCTTCTTTTAGATGGACAATTCGCAGCTGATTCAATGGAAACAAATGAAATCACATGGCAAATCCTAGACTAGGAGACCCCCAGAACAACATGTAAAAGCTAGTACCACGCGAATGATGCTTTCTTCAGATAGTGTGTAGAAGCATAGACAGAAACAGTGTTATTCTCAGACAAGTTGACTAGATATAGCAAACTCCAAAAGAAACACCTTCTCTAATGAACAAAATGTGACTAATCTCTCACTTCACAGCATGGTTGAAATGTTCTGATTGAGCCCAGATCATATGATACCCAATAAAATAAAGATGGGTGAAAATTTTATTAAAAGATTATATTCATTTGACCTCTTAAACAGAAGGGGAGCCACCCAAGATAAATTGAATATGTACAATGCAAAACTATCATATATCGAGCATGGAAACAAAGGTATATACATCAATACAGTACACTTTTGATATCAGTGGGTTAGCTCTACGCGCCAACTTCATTGGAAAGATGACAAGCAACTACGAATTGCTCCAAACCATCTTCAAAATTATGATAAAAGAAAAACAAGACAATGATAAATATTAAAAATAAAAAATAAAACTAATTAATTACCCTACAGCCACGGAAGCAACGTTTGATTTCAGGGTTTCGGTTTTTATGTAAAACAACTAGGGCTATCTCCAAACAAAATACGATTTCAAGAATAGAGCTGAAAAACCTCTAAACATTTTCGGGCATTTTACCATTCGAACGTAAGGATTGTCCCCGAGACACGATTCGCAAATGATTGGGAAATCGGAGCGTTCCCACCCGTCAGATTCGACGTCTCTTAATAGCCTATGCGCCATCCTGCCAGTGCTGCCTGTCTACTGTGGAAGCACTACAGTGAGGCTTGTGAAGGAAATATCCTTTAGATAGAGCGAAGAAGCAGGAGAATAAGAACCCTTCTCCTAAGGTACGGCGATCAGACACTCTACTTGGACGTTGGCAGGATGCTCGTTAAAGGAATGGAATTCAGTTTTCCGGCTCAATAAATCGATGGAGGAATGATGGGATAGTGCTCCCCGCTTTGGCATGATAGACCCCAGTATCATTGATCAGACCGTCCATCTGATCTTTAGGCCTCTGGATCAGTTGTATATCTAAGATCAAGTTATTGAAATGAATATAACATCCTAAAATTCTCTTATTTGTTAACTATGGATCAGGGTTTTCCACCATCCAGGTTTTATGATGGAAACAATGGTTGTTTAGATTCTACCCTTATCCAATCCTTAGTCTTTTTATAAAAATAATAAACTATGGAGCATAGAAACCAGTCTAACTGTAGATTTGCTGTTTGTTTAAAAGAGTACAGGCAACCTTACCTTGCATTTTGTAAGAAGCCGATTCTACGCCTTCAACTCGTGACCTCAAAATCACATGACAACAACTTTTACGGTTGCCCCCAACACTCCCCTTCAGGAAAAACTAGTTTTCATGAAGTCTCCTGCTAATCTCTCCATCAAATGCAGCAATATGTTTGGGTTATGCAGGTATTCAGTCGTGGGATTCTTCAAATTTACGTACGTAACATGCACGTAGAATATGGTATTTGTTTGTTGAAGCAAACCGGGGACATGACAGTTTACACAACTGCAGTGCAACACAAAATGAATCAGTGGATTCAATCCCAGATTTGCTTATAGTTCGGGCAGCTCAGTGCACGAAGCTCTTGCCTATGCGGGGTGCAATATGCAGCCTTATCTTACATTTTTGTAAGATGTTATTTTCATGCCTTTAACCCATGGAACACATGCATAGGTCTTGTAAATGGTTGAGATCTTCTCAGCTAAAAAGATAATGACACATATATCTAAAAAGAGGGCAGCAAGTGAATAGAGCTCCTATGTACATGGGGTTCAGAGAAGAGGTATACTACAAAGGATCAATAGTACGCAACATTAGCTTGCATTTTTGTAAGAGATTGTTTCCACATCTTAAACCCGTGATTTCAAAGTAATATAATAACAAGCCTATCGTTGGACGAAAAATCCCCTTCTTAATGATACATGTATCTAATAATAGAAAAAAAAAATTGGATAAACTTATTCATGAATTCATTCATATAGAGAAATTAGGATGAATTTAGATCTTAGATATAGAAACTTTGGAACTTGTCCATTTCCTTGATCAAATGTACATTTATACTTGTTGCTAGAATTGTCTAAGCCGCATGCTTTTGGAGTCGCTAGAAATTTAAAAGCGGCACAATGAAATGAATAAATTGAATTATATGTCTGTTAAAGGTAGTCCCGGTGCATGAAGCTCCTGCCTATGCGGAGTTCGGGGAAGGGGCAGACTACAAGGGTCTCTATTATGCAGCCTTACCTTATATTTTTGCAAGAGGTTGTTTCCATGCTTTGAACTTATGACCTCAAGGTCACACTACGACAACTTTTACCTTTGTGCCAAGGCTTCCCCTCAACCATCTGTTTGTATCCCTCCACAAAAAGTGGGGCAATTTATAGCAGCACCATAAAGATTTAGATCAATTTTTTTTTTGGGTAGGGATGCAAGCTTCATTGCTATGTTGTTTCCGTAGATGGGTGGACCACAAGAACATATAACACAAAATTTTACCTTGTATTTTTACAAGAGACTGTTTCTACGCCTTAAACCAATGACCTCAAGGTCATGTGTCAACAACTTTTACTTCGATAGATGCAAAAGCTCATAATAAGAGAAGCTTGGGTTCGGACTACCGTCATTGTCAGCTTGTTTGTGCTGTTCTCAGTGGGCATACTTTCAAGTAATATAACAGCCAAAGGAGGGGTCAAGTTCATGGGAGGTAGATGAAAAGTTGAAAATTACCCTTAATAAAACGGATATCTGCGAATTTATTTGTGGATCGCGGATCAAAGCACTTCGATCCGTTTAATTCGTAGATCACACTCCAGTGATCCAAATTTGCACATTTAAAATGGATAAACAGATAATTGCGGGTTTGAATCCGCTTTTCGAAAGCGAGCTAAATGGACATGATGAAGCCACTTTTTGGGTGATTCAAGTTTGAAACTGCTCATCTCTAGTAGAGTTGGCGAGAGATATCAACGGTCAAATATGACTATATATATGCATATCTAAATCTAAACGGATTGGAGACATTAAATCAGTGGACAATGGATCAAAAAATTAAAATCCATATATAATCCATAGTGGATAATAGATTTGTGAATGAGCCATAAGATATAAAAAAAACGATAGTAAATTTTCCAATAGAAACAAGAAAATGACATGTAATTCAACCTAAAAGAAAAGAAAAATAAGTTCATGACATTGATGAGAATCCAAAAGAAAGATCAACCTATCATAAACCATATTTTATGTAAAAAGCAAAGGAATTTAAAGTATATATATAATGGTTCCTTTAGTAGGTCAAAGAGTTTTTATTAATTTAGGACTTGATGTGTGCGAATAAAAGTTGTCATCGTGTGACTTTGAGGTCACGGATTCAAAGTGTGGAATCAGTCTCTTACAAAAATATAAGATAAGGCTGCCTACTTTAGGCCATTATGGCCTGCCCCTTTCCTGGACCCTGTATAGGCAGAAGTTTCGTGCACCAGGGGCCAGGGCTGCCCTTTTTTATGTATGCGAATGAAGTATTGCCTAGTAAGTACTGAGTTCTATAACTTCTGTTCAGTTTAGGTACTGTGATTAAGATATACGCCTAAAAGATGGTTAAAGGTTTAAAATTTTGGGAAACTTAGTCATTTCAAGAAAGACGCTGTGATAGACAAAGTACACTAGATGAAGTTAGAACAAAGCTTCAGATGAGGCAACAGGTATTTACTCACAAAGGGCAGTCCCAGTGCACGGAGCTCCTGCCTATGTAGAATCTGGGAAATGAGTGGACCATAAGGGCTTATGGTACGCAGGCTTACTTTTATATTTTTACAAGAGGCTGTTTTCACACCTTAAATCCGTGACCTCAAAGTTATATGACAACAACTTTTACCTTGCCCAAAGCTCCCCTTCGTATCTACCCACAAAGAAAGAAGTAAATTGAAAGTATTTCTTTTTCCTTTTTCTTTTTTTATCTGCCATGTATCTGGCTCTATGCCTCTGCATTTTCCTCGAAATGTTTCAGCAACGGAGATCAGTGACAAACTCAAGCCTAAACACAACTTCCGTCTCTCTTGAGAGACATAAACTAGATAAGAACAGCCGGGGATGGAGCGGCTAGAATGTGAGATGGCAGCCAAGCCATGGGAGAATAAGTTGATCGAACATGCCCATGTAGATCCTTCGGTTACCCCATATTTCAAAATTTGCGAAGATGTTATTGCCACTCGATCAAAGTCTTCAAAACCTGGTTTTATGAGAATCAGGAAGATCAATGTCGCTGCAAGGATTTTACGCAACCCCCTCTAGCATTACTTTCAGCCATTTCAGCAAGTTTTCCTTGTCTTGGCGCAATGGTAAAAGTTGTAGTCGTATGACCTCAAGGTCACAGGTTCAATGTGTGAAAACAGTCTCTTGCAAAATGCAAGGTAAGACTGCCTACTTTAGGCCCATATAGTCCGCCCTTTTTTCAGACCCTGCATAGGTGGGAGCTTTGTGTACTGGGGCTGCCCTTTATTTCAGTAAGCTCTCCTCTTCAAACCAGAGTTCTGATTTTCAGAAATTGTAGCTGCTAATCAGTTAAAAGAAGAAGAAGATAAAATGACCAAATTACTTCTCACTTATGGCTGAAGTGTAGTTGTCGGTGAAAGGGCTCACAGGGGAACCAAAAGAAAAGGGCTCAACTATAAAAGACTCTCTTCGCACCTCAAACCAGTGATTTTAAGGTCACTTCACGATAATTATATGTTGAGCCAAGTGTCACGAGCACAGTTTTATTTTTGCTAAATTCATGCAGTACTTGTATGCAGCTACTTTGCAAAGTATAAGCTAGTCTTTTACTCCCATTCTCACTTATTAGAGTAATCACTTTTCAAAGCACAAGTCAGTCTTTCACTCTTACTCTAACTTTCTAAGGCTACACTTACTCACCCACTAAAACAATGAGAGGAATTCAGAAAGAGACTAACTTAAAGAAAACCTATTATTTCTTAACTAAGTAATCTACAATGAACTTGTCTCAATTACAAATGATGAGCAAACTCCTATTTATACTTGCCTTCATCCATCTTATCAATAGATAGTTACAATTACTACATGTGTTAACCATTTAATAGTTGATGACCATTCTAGAACTATCTTTACAAATCTTTACATAAATATCTAGGTTTTTCTCTTTTTAGATATTTACAAAGAAACTTTTACAAACTAAACTTTGATTTATAAATTTTCAACAATGGGCCCAGGTCTCTCAAGCCAACTCAGTAAGCAACGTAGGCTCCTGAGGAGTTTGCAAGTCTTGGCCATAGGCCTTGAAGCAAGCCCGACATACAAGGTTCCCCTTCTCAAGGGATAGTGGAGCATAAAGGGCAGTCCCAGTGCATGAATCTCCTGCCTATGCAGGATCCGAGAAAGGGGTAGACCACAAGGGCCTATAGTAGGCAGCCTTACCTTGCATTTTGCAAGAGGCTGATTCCATGCATTGAATCCGTGATCTTAAGGTCACGTGAGGATTTTTACCGTTGCGCCAAGGCTCCCTTCAAGGGATAACGGAGCATGTGAGGCCTAAATGCAAAGGGAGCTAGAAAATACAAGCTTTTGAGTTGTTTTAGTTTAACTATCCATAGATTTTGTTATCTTGATTTCAAACACTCGCATTTTGTGATTATCAGTGCAGAGTCAGCTTAAGATAGAGTGCCGACATCAGGAAAAAAGTGTCGATAGCAAACACACTCGCGATCCTTGTCCAAAACGGGCATTTCCAGCTCGCACGATTCCTACATCCAAGTCCTAATTCACAAAACCACCGCAGAGATCTTCCTCGTTCGGATTCCAGAGATTCTTCAAAACCCTAGCAAGGGGTTTTCTATCAGCTATTTATGAATCTCATACGCCGCTTCTCTGGTTTCTAACCCTCGAAAGTTTCAGGCGAAGATCTCATGAAATTCTCGAAGGCATTTTTCGTGTTCTGGTTACTTCTCTCCTCCTCTTTCGGTTCCATCCATGGGGCATTCGGTTCCCAAGGAAGTGAAGCAAAGAAAAATAAGTTTAGAGAAAGACAAGCTACTGATGATTCCATGGGATATCCTAACCTGTAAGTTGATTCCTCGTCCAATACTCCAATGCCGTAGTTTTTTTGCATGTGGAACGGATTTTCTGTATTTGCACTTGAAGAAATTCATGCTTGTAGTGATGGGGCTGATATTCTGTTAGTTCTATATTAATGAACCCGTCTTTCGAACCTTGGCTTCTTTCTGTTTACAGAAATGAAAGGCTCCTCCAATTTCAATTGCGAGTCAGTATATTGTTTCTTATTTTCTGTTTTGTTTGGACTTGCAAAGTTCTTAGCATTCATTTTGAATCTGTTGAAGCATTGGTTTTGGAGTGGCAACTGTGTTGGTAAGTCTATTAGAGATCCGCTGATAAATGGGCTAGGAAAGGGCATTTTGTTCTTCTGAAAATAACATAGGTACTTTTCTGGAAAGCATAAAGCTTAAAATTTCTGGAAATGCTGAGACTTCGAATATCTCCTGTATCATATGGCTCAGTTTCTGTAGATGGCATGCTGTGGTTCTGGTGAGATTTGTTTCTTTGTCTTAATGCAGTCAATTATTTTTACCGAGGGATTACGACCTCTGCTAGGTTTAATGCCATCGCAGTCCAAAAAATTGATGCTTCATCTAATATTTATCTTCACTATCATTGGGTACATTGTGATATGCCAGTGTGAACTTAGAGTTTAGCTATAGTGCCCATTTTCATATTGGTCTCTGGCACAATAATCCATTGCAGACACCTCTATTTCATCTAAATTTCATAGTACTTAGTGTCAACACCTGTTGTCCTCTGCAGATTCTTGATGCCCAAGAAGATTGTTGCTTGATTCCCATTCCACGGCTCATCTTCTCTCAACTAAGCGAGTCTTCTTTTATGTGGTTTAAAAATACTCCTACTGTACTTGATGGCTGATTATTTACAAGCTCCTATGAGCACTAAGTTTCAGTGAGTGACTCGTATAATCTTTCCCATTCTTGACTCCATTCTACCAGTAAGCTGTCGTTACCTTCTTCATTGCAGTGCAGGTCAAGTTTCTCATTGCAGGCATTCTGTAATTTTGGTAATCTTCCGCCTTTCCTCTGAAAATAGAGTTATTAGTACGATGTGATGAACTGACATGAGTTAGTATTGGTTAAAAACAGTCTATGAACATGTGGTCATGTTTTCACTTGTTTGGAAAAGTGGCATGCGCAAGAGAATACTTAGACCGTAGTGAATCAACCATTATGTAAAATCCATTTTGTTAATTGTTCATCTTGAAAAAATGAACCACACTGTAGATTTTGTCATGCAGACCTATTTACGCATGTCCCACTTGGCCTCTAGGAGGCATATATTCCTCGAAAGGATCTTTCATACTGCCCCTGATCCCCAAGTTGGTTCTATACATGTGACCAGGTTATCTTTTCTTTTGTACCTTGTCTTCTTTTGATTGCTGAACATAAATTTCTACTGTATCTCAGAGCTCTTTGAGTGGGTTAATTTTGTTCAGTCATTTCTTCTGGCAGTTTCTGTTTTCATTTTCACAATGATTCAATGCATCTTAACATGGAATGTGGTTCTTATGGTTATTCCTCGGTGTTTTAGGGACGAGGATTCTTTGTTAAATACTCAGTGTCCTCAGCATGTAGAATTAAGGTGGCAGACGGAAGTTAGCTCTAGCATATATGCAACTCCTTTGGTTGCTGATATCAATGGGTGAGATCTCTCAGTTGCTCATTTTTTATACCATTTTATCTTGCACCTCCACTTTGTTATTTTTGTGACAATTGATTCTTTCAGATTCAGTTTATTAATTAAGATATATTTATATGTACTGGGGTGGTTGTGTTTTTTCCTATGGAAATAACCATAATTAGTTGCTTCCTCAGTCATCGGAATCTTATGCCAAAGGTGCCAATTCTGCTAGATCACCTTCTCTTCTCAGAGCAGCAGCTACTGCCATAATACTTCTTTACCCTGGAGTACATTTATTGTCTAGATTGTATATATTGTCGAGACCCTCATTTATTTAGGTATAGCCAAGAAAAGTTCATTTTCCATATTTGTTGCTTCTGGTTGCTTCATCTCCTTGCTTCACAATTATTTCTGAAATGTGTTTCCTTGCTTCTGCTGTCACTACTAGTTCGTTATGTCTGCTTCCTTTTTTGCCCTTCCTTTTCTGGTGGTTTGCTGCATAAGCATTGACCATGTTTAGAACATAGTTTTAATTCTTTCAAGTGTCTGAGTGGCCAGTTGATTTTTCCTTCATCTTTCATACTAAAGAGGTATTTTATGCAAACTAGTTAAGTTCCTTTCCCATATGAATTATACATTCTCTAGAAAGATAGACTCTAAAGAAATGCCTCTAATAAAGGATACTTCATTAAGCTTACTGTCTCTTTGATCATAATTAATCATGCTTCCAGAGATGCTGCTTTTCAATTCTGTGATGCAACTTTCTTCTTAATCTCACATCTTTTTCTTTGGGTAAAAGCTGCCCAGGCACTTCACCAAAGTTGTAGTTTTTAACCAATAGCACTGATACGGGATCTGTTCTCTTGGAACTGCAGTGATGGCAAGCTTGATATAGTAGTGCCATCTTTTGTTCACTACTTGGAGGTGTTAGAAGGTTCGGATGGAGATAAAATGCCAGGTCTAGTTTGATGTTCCTTGTACCCTTTCTTCTTTGGAAATTGGTTCTATTTATTGAATTTTTGTATTCAACAGGTTCTGTTGAGCTAGGTTGATACATTAAATGATCTTTTTAACAATTTGGCAAACGTAATATCTACTTGGCTGCATAACAAGCAACTCTAGTGCAATCTTAAGGTGAGAAGGAGAAAAGATGAACATATACATACTTTAAGACCAACATTTTATGTTTTTAGAATTAAATTCTCAGTTTTCAAATTTCTACTCTTAAAATTTTTTTTTATATTTTTTTTATTGTATCCCCTTATTATTTGTTTATAATTATTATTCAAATATTGCATTCATTACTTACTCTTATTACAAATTAACTATTTGACTATCAGCCTTCTCTGTCTTCCGGTGCTCCTTTCTATTTTTCTGGTGATTTGCTGAATATTTTCCAAAACTACAATTTTGAACTTATATAGGAAGTGTGTTTTCAGGCTGGCCAGCTTTCCATCAATCTACAGTCCATTCCAGTCCTCTTTTGTTTGATATTGACAAGGATGGTGTTAGAGAGATAGCTTTACCTATCTACAATGGAGAAGTACTTTTTTTCAGGTGATTGTTATTCTCTCTATTCCTCTCTCTCTCTCTCTCTCTCTCTCTCTCTCTCTCTCTCTCTCTCTCTCTCTCTCTCTCTCTCCTTATTTTTGTTAATTTCCAAATTTTCTTTGTCTATCAGGGTCACACAAACTGGTTATTGTGTTTGCTAAAATGCACAAGTAACTGATCTTTCCTTTTTGTACTTTAGGGTCTCAGGCTACTTGATGACAGAGAAATTAGAAGTTCCACGCCTAAGAGTTCATAAAAATTGGTACGTGGGCTTGCATCAAGACCCTGTAGATCGTTCTCACCCTGATGTCCATGATGATTTACTTATTCAAGAGGCAGCTGCTGAAGCAGAATTACTTTCTAGTAAGTAATTAATTACTCAGTTCCTGTCCAAAAATATTTAGACCTAAACATCGTCTGGCCATGAATCTCTTTTGTGCAAGAGCTGCATTTGACCATTTTCTTGCTTCCAAAATAAGGCTTCTAATACTTTGTGTCTAGACTCCAAAAATTTTGTGGCTTGGTGTCTGCATAACACACTCTACTTCTAAAAGTGAAAAACAACTAAAACATAGTTCCTTGTTCTTTCCTACTTCTTCCCTTGCCAAAGAATGTCTACTTAAACTTTTAACTTTGTTGCTAACTGCTAAATTCATGTTTTCTTTATGTAGTAACTAATGACTAGCCATTAGTATGATCCTTCTTTTGTAAGATGATCCTCTAAATTTTGTCCTGTCAGTTATATGATTTTCTGCTATGTCAAACTCACTCCCTCTCCCTTCTTGTCTTGCTCTCTACACACAGACATGCACCCACACCCTTATATCTCATAGATTTCGTGATTAACGGTTTTCTTTATTGTACATTCCCTCCCTCTTTTGCTCCAAGTAAAAAACTTGTGTATTAAAACCCCATGCTCCAAATTGTATGCTAGTCGCTACTTGTGTTTTCCCTTGAGTCAGACATGCAGTTCATTCTTTTCACCAAAAAAGATGATGTCCTGCACAATAGCTTATCCTTTGCTTATTGGGTCACAACAATGAAGGAGAAGTGTTATGATGGAAGTTAAGTGTTAAGATGAAAAGAAGGAAGAACCAAGAGAATGAGAAGAAGAAAACGAATTGGGCAGACAGTGAGATGCATGTATCTCACTGCTCTCATGCCTAGTCATATTTGTAATGGTTCAATATAACTGTGCCAAGTGCCATTGGTATGTCAAATGGGGATAGAAGACAAAAAATATACATTCTTTACACATATATGCACCACAAAAGAATGTATACTGACAGTATTTATGGTGTATGTGTTCTAGTTTGCTCCTGCAAGCTGGGGAATAGTTGTCAAATATTCATACCTAGAAAGTAAGAGTTCAACGAATAGTCCTAGAAAGAGCTTTAATAAACACAGCATTCAACTATTCATCAACCAAGTGCTAACTTGATTTCACCATTTCTTGCATAAGATGACAACCAGATTGATTTGTGCTTCAATGTGTTATTGGCAACTCATCAAAGGAAATATGGATAGTTGTGGAATGTGACACAATGATTAGCAGCAGTAGCCAAGTAAAAAAGCTAGCTTTTCAACCAGAGTAACTCGCAACTTCTAACTGGCATTGCTATATATCTACATCTGCACTTGGCCTGGCCACTGTTGTTACCTCTTGTTTTCATCTCACTAGAGCAGCTTCAATAAAGGTACAGTGCCCTAGTGTTTGATCTCTTTTCATGTGATCCAACCCAATCTGCATCAATGTTTGTGAAAATTTCAAGCATATATAATAGATGGACTCCATGTTATCTACTAACAACTTGTGTAAATTGGCTGGCAACATTCACAATCTACCAAGTTCATGCCTTGTGATTGTGGGGCCGCATTTCAAGGGTTTTAAGTAAAATTATCATAATGTACTGGTTAACCATTTTTGAGTTCCATAGGACTGTCCACTGGTTTCACCCCCTCTATGTTGTCTGTCTATCAGTAGATCTGAGACATATTTCCTGTCCTGAGAGCACCCATGAGGCTATCTAGATGTGCACAAGAAGTATCTTAGAAAACCATGCTGGTTACTGATAAAAATCTGATGCAGGTTTTGCTTTTAAATGGCGTTGATGCCTTTTCACATAGTATGTCATCCACAGGTATTATCACAATTGAAAACCTTTCCTCTTTACAGGCACAGAGGTATCGACAACACTCTTAAACCTGATTTCTGAGAGAACACTATGGATAAACATCTTTAGCCTGCAAACCTGGTCGTTCCCCTGGGGAAAAAATCCTTATGGAGTTTGTATACTTCTTCCCACAATGCATAACAGGGATCATTACCTGCACAAGAAGCAATCTAGCAACTGGACCCACAGTCTTTAAATAGTCACTCCATAAGTGTTCGTGTATGTATTTGCATCAGACGAACTTATATCTCTCTGCTTCCTATTTGATTTGTACCTCACAGTATACATCCACACTATATTGATTTTCCTTTTGGCACATGATCTGTTTTGGAGAAGACGCAGTGAATTTTTTTAGATTAGAGCAGAAGTAAAATGAGATGAAAAATAGAAACAACCACCGAATAACATAATCTTACGCATTTTATTAGATATCATTTATTAATTTTGAAGGGGAGCCTTGGCGCAATGGTAAAAGTTGTTGTCGTGTGGCCTTGAGGTCACGGGTTCCAGGCGTGGAAACAGCCTCTTGCAAAAATGCAAGGTAAAGCTGTGTACTATAGACCCTTGTGGTCCGCCCCTTCCCTAGACTCGCATAGGCAGGAGCTTCATGCACGGGGGCTGCCCTTTTATCAAGATTATCCAAAAATCAACCTACTTACTGTTGAAGCCCTAGTATTTTGCAACAAATCAATTTTCAAATGACAAGTCATTATGCACATCTTTTCTTTGAAAATGATAAAAACTATTGGATATTTTATTTTATTATTTTGAATTAGATAAACCCGTTCACAGCCTCAAACCCCTGTCATCCAGGTGAGAGACTCCTTGCGCCACTGCACTAGAAGCCCCTGGTATAAAAGTTTGGAGCATTTAAAGTAATGGTTGTAACGAACGGCAAAAATGCAATCAAACTGAACATTCCTGATCGACCAGAAACCAAGATGCATGTTCTGACGAGTTTCTATTTCTGTTGCCTTTCTAGAACAGAATTCTCTGAAGATTTTGTCTAGAATGAAATGGACTTGACAAGTAAGAAATTGAGTAAATCTCCATAATCATAATGGAGCAGCTGAGGTGCTTATACTACTATCCAAACTTTATAATATGTGGTACAATAGTGTTTAATGAGTATGCTGGTCTTGAACTTGTAGCTATCCATGTAACAGAACTTAAAAAGGGTCAGGAGACAAGTCTGGAACTTGTAAATTATTACTAAATTTGCTTGGTGGGTGCTAATTTAATTCTGTTCTTGTAGAAATGAACAGAAGTGTAACCGGAACAAATACCTTTAACGTTTCCAAACTAGAGACTGATGCAAAACAGAATGCCACGCAAGTAGGGCAGGAGGCAGATTCTGAAGGCAAACTGAATGCTACACAAGTGGGCCAGGATCCAAAGACAGAAGCGAAACTGAATGCTATGCAAGTAGGGCAGAAGTTTGAGTCAGCAAAGGCTGAAGGACAGGAGACAGATTCTGAAGGCAAACTGAATGCTACACAAGTGGGCCAGGATCCAAAGACAGAATCCAAACTGAATGCTATGCAAGTAGGGCAGAACTTTGAGTCAGCAAAGACTGAAGGAAAATTCAATGCTACCCCGGCTGGGGAAAACATTAAATTGCCAGTTAATCCAGATAATATTACCAGGGATGAAGGATCAATGGGGAATTCAACTTCGGAGAACTCAGTAAACCCTCAGAGGCGGCTTCTCCAAGATACTCAGTCGAAAGGAACACAAGATGGTGGTACTGAGACTCATGTTGACCCCAATAGGGATACTGAAATGCATGCTGCAACTGTGGAAAATGATGAAAGTCTTGAGGAGGATGCTGATTCATCTTTTGATATATTCCGGGAAGGGGAAGAGCTCGCTGATGAGTATAATTATGATTATGATGATTATGTCGACGAGTCCATGTGGGGAGATGAAGAGTGGACAGAAGGCAAACACGAGAAAATGGAGGATTATGTGAATATTGATTCACACATCCTCTCAACTCCAGTAAGTTTAAAGCTGTAAACTGAGATGTTTGATAGTAAATATGAATCTACCGAAGTGGGAGGGAAAAGATGTGTGTGGCAATTGGCAATGCTCAACTGAAATGTTTATTTCTTTGCAGGTAATAGCTGACATTGACAATGATGGCATAGCAGAAATGGTTGTTGCAGTCTCGTACTTCTTTGATCATGAGTAAGTGCTCTTTATGTATTTCGACGGGTTATTGTTTAGAGTACATGATGTTTTCAAATTGGCTTCCACTGTCGTGGTTCAGGTTGGCTCTTTGATCATGTTGACATATTTCTAGATAGTTTCAGAAGCTATGGTTCAATTGCTATATGTTGTTTCAAGACTCATCTGAACTATCTTTAAGACTGTTACCAATATTATGTTTATCTTTAATGGTAGTTTCTTTGGTACTCAAAGTGCTTCTTGAAAACAACTCAATGATATTACATTTGGTATCCTTTTTGTGCTGACCTAGAAAAATGATATCTGTGTCTTCTCACTTTCCATTTGATTTGTCTCATATTGGTGAAAAATGATAGCACATTTTCTTTTTCATCCTTTTCTTGTTATTTAAGCATTGAATCTGTATGCATTTCCTGTTTTTTACCAGCAAAAAGAAAATGAAAAAAAGAAGAAAGAAATGAGCGGGAAAAGAAGAAGAAGAAGATTGTTGTATCTGTGTCCATTTCCTTTTAGCGTGTAAGTCTGCAAGCCAACTCAAGGCCTACTACCTGGCTAGGAATGAATTTAGTGGCACATCTAATTTTGATAGTCTCTTCTTCCTCGTCTGCTTTTCCTTTTATCATCTTGGATCAGGGCTTTACAATGTTTTCTCGTCATCTCTAATAAACTTTTCAATCATTCACATATTAGTGGCAGTCCTTATCGAAGAGCTACTGTTAGTTATAGGAAAAGGGCTCCTTGAGTCATGGAGAATGTCATATGCTTATTCTTTTTAAGGGTCCTCCAGGAAGAGGGCTCGTTGAGTCTGTAGCAATCCGTGGACCATGGTTTATCTTCGTAGAAGGGTTCTGGTGAGGGCATCTTCAGAAGGAAGGCTCTTTCTCAATATATTTTGTGATCCTAAGATCCATGAGGTGGCAATAGATAACAACCACCATTTTCCCACTTCTCTACATGCGTTGTTTGGACTTTATTTCCTCTTCCATTGGATGTTACATCAACTCTCATCTTTACATACCTCTTTGTGGGATAATTGGGAATGCTACTTGTTGACCAATTTTATCTCATTATGTGATTTTCTTTCTCAATTTAGAGATATTGTTATACTGTCTTCTTTTGTCTTTTATAAAACTTCCATGAATTTAGGAACATCTGCACGGATTTGTGAGGTTTATTTCCTTACAAGTTTATTTATGTATTTAAGTCGGCAAAGGGGTGGATGTATTGGGTTCAAGTTCACTCACCATTCAGAAAAAATCTCCAAAGGGGTCCTCAGAAAGTTATCAAATCTGGCTTGTACTCTTTGCATTAAGATCTTTAAAGATTAAAGGTATTTCTAGGGATAGGTCTCTTTTAGGTGCCTGCCAAAAGTTATTTAAATCTTTGGGGGTTGACTTCCTTGGATAGACAGGGTCTGTGTGAATCATTTTGAGCCCTTGGCTACAAAGAGTTATCTAAGATATTTAAGGCTTACTTTTCAAAATCTTCCAATTTAAAGGGAATTGTTAAAGGTGTTGAAAGAACTTAAAAGTCTTAGTATCTTTCTAATTAGGTATGATATAGACACATTTTAAGTACTTGAAGATCTTTAAATAAAGTAAGATTGGAGATGCCCTCGGACTGTTTAAGAGAGAGTCAGAAAGATTGACTTATAATGGCTGACCATTTCTGAATATTTGGTTAATCATCTGCATACATATAATAAAAGGAGTTGCCTTTCAGCTCTCCTCCTCAGTTCATGCTAACACTATGGCTACATCATGGTGGCATCCTTTTTTGCCTCAAATCCTATTTTAACATCTCAAGACCTGTTTTAGTAACATTAGAAATCTGTTTTAAATTCTCTCTTTCTCAATCCCTCTTATTGAGAATCTCATTTCTCTTCCTCTTTGTCTATCTAGTAGTCTGAGCATGCAAAGTGATTGAACCATATCTTGCCTATTCTCATATTTTAGAGTAACCGCCTGTGGTTTTATTGTCTCATGGTGGGTCTCAAGCCCATGTAAAGGAGGAGGGTTGCGTAAGGTTGCCAAATAGTGTAAAATAAAAGGGCAGCCCCAGTGCATGAAGCTCTCGCCAATGTGTGGTCCAAGGAAGGGGTGGACCACAAGGGCCTAAAGTACACAGCCTTACCTTGCATTTTGCAAGAGGCTGTTTTCACGCTTTGAACCCGTGACCTCAAGGTCACACGACGACAACTTTTACTACTGTGCCAAGGCTCCCCTTCAAATAGTGTAAAATCTTTTAGCAAATCCTATGACATGAATCTGACATTGAAAGACACATTAGAAAAATAAGAAAAAGGAATAAGGATATATTGGCGGGTGCTCAGAGCTCTAGAAGTCATGCAACTTTAGATGGGGAGAAAATTTACATAAGGAAATGATTTGGGCCTATCACATGGTGTAAGCACCATCAAAAGCCTTCATATGAAGAACGTCAACAATTTTAGAAGTTAGAAATATTGTTTGAAAATTTTATAACCAATTGTAGAAATTGAATGTAGAGCCATTTTTCCCCCCGCACCGACTGAATGACTGCAATTTCTCAAGTTAGCTTATTAGGAGGATAGAACCTACCAAATGAAATTCTTTTGGGTACATTATATCATAGTTTTCTCATACCTCTAAAAGGTTGCTGAGGGTGGGGTGATATACTGTATCTTCAAACTTCAAGCAGAAAAATTCCCTTAAAATTCCCATCCTTCTGACAATCCTGTCTTACTTCTTGCAGTTACTTGTATAGCAGCTCATTTTATTATTCCGGAATGGTTTACTCTCTTTCCTGTCTTGCCAATTGTATTATCTTTTTTACCTAACTGGTTTTGAAGTGGTTGATTTGCTGTAATGACTCAGGTACTATGACAATCCTGATCATTTGGCAGAGTTGGGTGGTATAGATATTAGTAAATATGTGGCAGGTGGAATTGTTGTTTTCAATCTAGAGACAAAACAAGTGAAATGGACAGCACAACTAGATATGAGCACAGATACTGGAAAATTTCGCGCCTATATATATTCTTCTCCGACTGTCGCTGATCTAGATGGAGATGGGAACTTGGACATTCTTCTCGGGACTTCCTTTGGCTTATTTTATGTCTTGGACCATCATGGTAATGACTGCAGCACTTTATTCTTATTCATTTTTATGGGGTACTTCCATTGTGCTTGCCATTGATAATATCCTATACGTGTCTTGATTGTGGTTCAATAGCCTTTTTCGAGTCTCTGATGTTGTCAATTCCATTGATTATTATCTATACTATTATACTAAGCGAACTCCTCCAATTAGGGATGTAAAAAGGGCAGCCCTGGTGCACAAAGCTCCCGCCTATGCGGGGTCCGGGGAAGGGGCGGGCCACAATAGCCTAAAGTAGGCAGTCTTACCTTGCATTTTTGCAATTAGGGATGCAGTGTTGCCAAATATATTTTCACATCCCAATTTTCTTTTACATGGAAGTTAGTTTCTTTAAAGTTTAATTGAATTTGCTTCCTTCAGTTATCTCAACCCATTTAAGCTAAAAAAAGTAAAAAGAAAATGGAATTCCAAAATCCTGTGGGAGCAGTTGCGAAAATCATCTACCACCCTACATTTTAGGAGATTGTGGAATTGATAGATTTATTCTTTTTCAAAATTCAAATAGGAAAAAATTTCTTAACTCTCTTTCTCTCTCCTTGTTGGTCATCAATACCATGTTTTTAATATTGCTCAACCTCCCAACTTCTTTCTTAAAGAAACAACCATGTCACCTAATTGACAGTTATAGAAACTGCTTGGAGATTGTGGAATAGATAGATTTATTCTTTTTCAAAATTCAAATAGGAAAAAATTTCTTAACTCTCTCTCTCTCTCTCTTGTTGGTCATCAATACCATTTTTTTAACTATTGCTCAACCTTCCAACTCCTTTCTTAAAGAAACAACCATGTCACCTAATTGACAGTTATAGAAACTGCTTGGAAACTCTTAGGCAGTTAGTTTATCAGTTATAAAAACTGCTCGAAACATCTTATGCACTTACTCTTGTAGGCTTTTGGCACATCATTCGCCTTTATTTTAGTTGTTTAGCTTTCTTAGTTGATGTTAGTGCTAGGTCAAAAGAAGAAACCCTTGGAAAAGAAGAAGATAATACAACATTAGATTTGCGGTTTGTGTCTTTGGTGAGAAGGTGGTGAAAAAGAAAAAGAAGATCGCATTATCCGAAGTTATTCTCTTCTTATTATTCTCTTTTATATGTTGCTTAATATTTTTCCTTCTTTACAATTTCCTTTGTTATAGTAAAGAATAATTTCCAACACTGATACATGGTGCGGAGTAGCATCCCTGTCAGTTTGAGAGATTTTAAAATGATAAATAACATCAAACTCCCAATTTTTCTGTAATGTTTTCATTTTTTTCCTCTAATAACCACCCAAATCTGTTTAGAAATGGTAGATAACATCAAGCTTTCAATGTTTCTCTGTCCTTAACTATTGTCACTTGATGATTTTCGTTTATTCTCCCTAATAACCGCTCTCAAACACCCTCTCAAAATTTTATGGAACTATTTGTTTCACCTTTTTGGAAAGAAATATGGCCTTTACATAAACTATTATTAAATAGCATTCCAAACATTGTACAAAGAGAAATATATATTGAAAAAGAGATATTTGTATTGAATTTAGGTGTTATTGTTTTGAGAAATTATTAGTATGATAAAATAATTACCAGCTAAAATAATTGATCAACTTAATGGTCAGACAAAAGAAAAGCAGAAAGAAATTCTGCAAAATCATGATAAAAGTTTAGAAGACAAAATCGAAAACTTAGAAGTCAAAATAGATCAGTTAACACAAAATGTTAACAGACTAAATTCCATTTTAGGAGCAGCAGCACTGGAACAAACTAGTCCAACAACTAGTAAAATATCATGATTCCAGTCATTATGATAATCAACAGAGAAAGTAACAGAAGTTACTTCAAAATGCAGTTATGTTGTTTTTATGAAAAATGCATAGAAATAACCGTCTATATATTAAACAGAATCCCACATAAATTATGAGTGTGTTTAAACATTTAGATGAAGGAAAATCTAGCTCAGTAGACAAGTTAGATCAAATCAGGAAAACCTTAAAATCATTAATGAAAACTTAATTAATGGTTTTAAAGGTGAAAGTCCAGAGTATGAATCAATAAAACTGTGTAAGTTTGACATCGAAACAGGAACTGAAAAATTAGAAAAAAGATATCTGGAAGCAGAAGGTTCAGAATTAGATGAAATAATTACTAGATTAACTACTCTTAATCTAGAAAATATTCACATGAGTCAAGATAACTCAGGAGTCACGACAGGAGAGTCTAGACCACCAGAAGTCAGACCAAGTCCACCTATGAACAGTTCACAAACTGTTCAAGAATCTCCATTAAATATACCTTCTAGACCAAGTTCTAGAAATCCTTGGTTGGACGGAGGAGTACATGGAAGATTCTTACGTCCCGTTCAGAATTCAAACCAATTACTGAATATGAAAGACCTTTTTGAGGATCAGAAGGAATCTAGATTGCGTCAAAGACGTCCCTAGGGCAATAAAAACCTGGATTAAATCGATGCTTTTAGTATCTAGAATCAGCTCAACAAACTGAAGATTTTGTTGAATACACTTTCCAAGGAAATGTTAGTGCTTGGTGGGGATCTCAATCAGATGAAGATCTGAGAAGAATCCGTTATGGAAAAAACCCTGATGGGATCAATAAGAACAGAAAGGGATCCAAATGATACCCCTAAAGCTTTAACAGCAAGATTTGAGTTAGAATTACTCAAAGAATTCTAAAACATGCCCCTTTCGGGCAGAATTGATGAGTATGCCGAAGAAAGAAATCGTGAACCACTTGGAAATTGACAAACCTTCAGATCTGTGACATGTGTTATTTTGACCACTACACATGCGGATTTCAAAAGTATTATTGTATGATTAATGAGCATCTGCAGAGAAGTAATGTCTTACACATGTACTTTCAAAAATTACTTCGGAAAGACAAATACAGGCAGATTATGCTTAAGCTATCCTGCATTACAAATATCAGGAAGAAAGATTAGAGAATGATACACAAGAAGAAGAATCCGCTTTGTTCAATCTTGGATTAATGCCTTATGCCAAGAAAGCAGAGATAGGATCAAACATTACAAAACACAGAAGAGATCATTACTGTGTTGTAATAAACAAGATATTTGATAGATGCTTCAATCGAATTCAATTTCAAAAGGTTTGGAATACAGAGTTGCAATTACAATCAGAAAGAAAAGAAAAAAAAAGAAGCAGAACTCTGTTGGTTCTGTTCTGTATACTTTTTCTTACTAATACAAGTCTCTAGCTTTCGAGGAGGTAGAACCTCCACTACAATCCTTACACCAAAAAACCCCCTTCCTTCTGTTCTCTCATCCTTCTTATGTCTTGCCTCCCTCTTCCATACGTAACTGCCTTTTGAAATGTCTAACAGAAGTAACTCCCTCTTCTTGTATAATATTTGCCAAATCTACTTTCTTTAGGTTCCATTGATGTAACAATATTCCAGGAAGATATGGATGTTCTAAAAATTATTTGTCAAGTAAGAGAGCCAAGAAGAAGAAAGGGAAAAAGAAATTCTTAAAAAAGAAAAGAATTTCTAAAAGAAAAATAAATCCTTACTGTAGAAGAGGGTATGCTAGGAGAAGGAATTCTAGAAACCAAAATAGAAGAAAACCAGATCCAAAAACCTACAAATGCTATGCATGCAGAGAAATTGGACTCATGGCAAGAGAATGCACCAAAAGAGAGAAGCAAAATATCAAATTGTGCAAAATTTATGAAGAAATTGGGGACTGTTCAGATATTGAACCCCTTGAATATTTCAAACATATCTTGGAAGATGAACTCTATGATATACTCTCAGATAGCTCTAACTCAGAAGAATTTAGTGACTCAAAAGAAGATGACTGAGTCCGAAGAAATTCAATTAGATATATACGAGAATCTAGAAAATAATTTTGGAATATCCCAAAAACTTACCTTCGATGCAGATAAGTACCAATATATCTTGGGAAAATCCTTAGATATTAACAAAAACGAGGTATTTAAAATACTTAAATTTAGCTTTAAAGAAAAAGCTATCATAGTTGCCAAAACTTGTGAATTTCCTATAGATATTAAAGATTCAAAAGGATTAACAGTGCTGCCTCTTATCACAGATAAAATTATCTTTGACGAGCTAGCCAAAGTCAAATCAAGCATCAGATCAAAGATTGAGAATGTAAATCTCGGTGCTATACAAATCTTAATCAAAGCCCATTTCCAAGAAGGAATAGATACTCCAATCCAGTTATACCTAATGGATGATACGATCTTACATTACATGATCCAAAAGATGCCTTGATTGGGTTCTATCTGGAAATCTCATTTTTCAAAAGCTTAAGTTTGCTGTTAGACCTAGCCTTTCTTTTAGTCTTTCAGATAAGAATATAAATTTAGACAATCATTCACTTGAGTGAATGCAGATGCCAATTATATTGAAGGTCTTTTTGACAACTACAAGAAGCATCTGTGTATTTACAACTAGTCACCATAAAGAGATTACTCGCACATGTTCTAGTGAATGGATGATTGAAACCAAGTTCGATCGGATATATGAGTATACCCCAGCAAGAGATAGAGATAGAACAACTATATCTCTACCTGATGAGTTAGAATTTAGTTTTGAATAGGCCAAGGCCAGAAAACTAAATTCTAACTCGTTGGGTAGAAATTAGATGGATACATAGGGAAATAGTGGAAGGTACTTGATGGAATTATATAGAAGGGGAGCGTTGGTGCAACGGTAAAGTTGTCGCCGTGTGACCTTGAGGTCACGGGTTCAAGGCGTGGAAACTGCCTCTTGCAAAAATGTAAGGTAAGCCTGCATATTATAGATCCTTGTGGTTTGCCCCTTCCTAGACCTTGCATAGGTGGGAACTTTGTGCACCGTGCTGCCCTACTTCATGGAATTATATCTTGAAGGGAAGATTAGAGGCTGTTTTTGGAATTAAGGTTTTACTTGCTTTCCTTTATGAAGTCCTTTTATGCTGTTCTAGGAGGGCATCAAACCTGGTTGAATAGGTCTAGATCTTTAAGTGATCTAAGCGCAAGGATGGAATTGTGTTGGAGCCCAAGTAGGCCTCCCCCGCCTCCAACCCTCCTCTCCCTCCTTTATGGATGAGTTAACAAAACATCAGCACGAGGAGATTCCATGGTGCATGTTATGTGCAGATGATATAGTTTTGATTTATGAGACAAGGAACAGTGTAAATACAAAGCTAGAATTATAGAGAGATGCATTAGAATCTAAAGGATTTAATATTAGTCGAACTAAGATAGAGTATATAAAATGCAATTTTAGCAAGTAGAGGAGTGGGAGTGGAGCACCAGTAAAGATTGATAACAAAGAAGTCCCCCTAAAAGAATACTTCCGATACTTGGGATCAATAATGCATGAGAGATGAGGACACGAGAAAATTGTGGAACGTATTTGATGGAAGTATATCTTGAAGGGAAGAGTAGAGGC
Organism: Warburgia ugandensis; assembly: GCA_035236585.1. Classification (NCBI taxonomy): domain Eukaryota; kingdom Viridiplantae; phylum Streptophyta; class Magnoliopsida; order Canellales; family Canellaceae; genus Warburgia; species Warburgia ugandensis. The sequence goes on along the minus strand of CP141138.1, from coordinate 49,625,467 downwards.
TGTTTTTGGAATTAAGGTTTTACATGCTTTCCTTTATGAAATCCTTTTATGGTGTTCTAGGAGCATGTATTCTCTTTGAAAGAACTCTCTAATAATATCTAACATGGAACAATTTGAGGGGGTCAAACCTCATTGAAGAGGTCTATATCTTTAAGTGATCTAATAGCAGGGATGGAGCTATGACACCCCCCTCCTCCCCCCCTCTTCTCCTCCTTTATGGATGAGTTAACAAAAATATCAGCACAAGGAGATTCCATGGTGCATGTTATTTACAGATGATATAGTTTTGATTGATGAGACAAGGGAAGGAATAAACACAAAGCTAGAGTTATGGAGAGGTGCATTAGAATCTAAAGGATTTAAAATTAGTCGAACTAAGACGGAATATATGGAATTCAATTCTAGCAAGAAGAGGAGCGGGAGTGAAGCAGCAGTAAAGATTGATAACAAAGAAGTCCCTTTAAAAGAAACACTTCCAATACTTGGGATCGATAATTCATGAGAGTGGAGAGATATAAAGGGAGGTTATTTAAAGATTCCAAGTGGGTTGGAACAAATAGAGATACGCCTCTAGAGTTTTGTGTCATCAAAGGTTGCCACTCAAATGGAAAGAAAAATTCTATAGGATGATTATAAGGTCTGCCATGCTCTATGGGTCAGAGTGTTGGGCAGTTAAGGAACAACTTGTACATAGGATGAGCGTTGCCAAAAATACTGATGTTGAGATGGATGAATGGCAAGACAAGAAAGGATAGAACTAGAAATGAAAACATTAGAGGTAACTTAAGCGTAGCACTAATAGGTAACAAGATGAGGAAGGCCCAAAAGAACGTGGATAGAAGTGATAAAAAAATATTTACAAATTTTGGGACTAAATGAAGCCATGACACTTAATAGAGGGCAATGGAGGAACAAGATTCATGTGACCTACCCCTAATCGAGATAAGGTCTTGATGATGATTAGTATTGTTTGCCAATTGTATTTTGTAATTGAAATTATTTATTTCTGGGTGCTATCTCTTTCTCTCTCTTGCTTGCACTCTAATCGTGGTGGGCCTTTTTACTAGTAGCGTGCGTAATTTTCTCTTATACAGTTGATCATGTTTGAATTTCAGTTAATGGTACCATTGTGCAATCTCTATTAGTCCATTTGTATTTTTTGCAGCGTTCCTTCTTAAGACCTTTTATATTCTTTTGACTAGTGCCCATACGATATTCTTGTCATATTATATCCAGTTTTAGCTGATTTGTGTTGTGAAGATGTTGAACCATGCTTTTGCTGTGGCACCATATGTAGTTTCTCTTTTTGCATTGCTTGTGTTCAAGAAATGACTGTTTTGTGTCTTTGCTTATGCACCATGCGTAGCTCCTCTTTTTTCACTGTGTGTTTGTTTCAGTTGTGACTAGTTAATGCTTTTGCTTTGGCACCGTATGTGGCTTCACTTATGCATATATGTGGAGGCTGCGGACAGGAATTACATTAAATTAAGGGATGAACAGAGAGAACAACTTCACATTAAACTCTTTACTAATTTATTTATGTACTTAATTTGAGTCCTAGTGGTAGCAGTGTGTCTTCCTGATATCTTAAGCAACATTGATATATACATGTAGGGAAGGTGCGAGATAAGTTTCCCCTAGAGATGGCGGAGATACAGGGATCAGTTGTGGCAGCAGACATCAATGATGATGGAAAAATTGAACTGCTTACGACTGATAGCCATGGAAATGTTGCTGCATGGACAGCACAAGGAGATGAAATTTGGGAAGTTCATCTGAAGAGTCTTGTTCCACAGGCAAGTTCTTTTAGCATGCTCGTTTTGATGTATTTTTCAAGCGAATTATCATACTTTTTGGGTAGTGATATATGCGCCCCTTCTTTTTCCTTATGAGCCCCTCACTAAATGGCATCAATAGCTATAACTCTAGGTGGGCCAAGTTTCTGAAGATCTGAATGTTCACGTTGTCGCCCTTGAATTAGATGGCCCATGCTCTGAAATTCTCATTCATAAGATGATGCTAGCAACTGCTACTTTCAGTAGTAAAATTGATAGTGAATCTTTTTACCTACCATTTTACAACTCAAGAAAACAGTGGCTAGGATTATGCGATGGCTGAAAATTTCGGAGCATGACCTGTCAGTTCCAGGACAACATTGTGGATGATTTTTTATCTTCACAAATCTGGGCCCACTTATAGTTATAGCTATCCATACTATTCAGTGAGGTGCTCAAGAGAAAAAGGAAGGGACACATATATCACTACCTCTCTCTGTTTCCCTAAGTAGTCCTGCTATAATGAACTATTTAGTGGAGATAATATTTTCTAGAATGACTTTCTTTTGAATTTCATCATTCTCAAGGTGGAAGTATTCATGCTCTTATGGTATTTATCAGTTTACTCTCTCTGTTTTATTATTTGAGATATGGTCGGAACCTGGAAGTGCATTTCAAGGTTTGTGGAGTCTAGCACTCCGTGTACATTGTAATTTTGTACTCTTACATTTTGTCTTTCCTTCTTAACCGACCTTCTTATACATGAATAAAGGATATGGGAAAATGTGTAAGTCTTTGGTTACCTTTTCTTATTAATGCTTTAGCATCTGAGTGTGTGATTTACAAATTTGCCAATAACACCCAATCAAGTCAACATCTCCAACATCTATGGACTTATATTCTAGGGCGCCTTTCTTTTCTTTTCTCAAGAATGCCTAGAATTTCACATATAAATATGTATTTGATATTGAGGAATTTTTTTACTTTCTTTGTGCCAATATTCTTCACTTTGAAATTCACATAAGACTGATCTTAATGTACGTGAAGAGCAGGGTCCAACAGTTGGTGATGTTGATCAAGATGGTCATACTGATGTTGTAGTCCCAACTATATCAGGGAACATTTACGTCCTCAGTGGAAAGGACGGATCATTCGTCCGCCCCTATCCATATCGCACTCATGGAAAAGTGATGAGTCAAGTTCTTCTACTTGATCTAAGTAAACATGGGGAAAAGAAGAAAGGGTTGACTCTTGTTACGACTTCATTTGATGGCTATTTGTACCTTATTGATGGACCTTCATCATGTGCAGATGTTGTTGACATTGGAGAGACTTCGTATGCTACTCTGACCTGCAATTTAAAAGCCTTTTGCTTTTGGAAACATCATCTTAGCATGGATGTACTTGTTCTAATAGTAATGCTACATGTTCAACAGATACAGCATGGTCTTAGCGGACAATGTTGATGGTGGTGATGACTTGGATCTTATTGTTACGACCATGAATGGAAATGTATTCTGCTTTTCGACTCCTGCACGACATCATCCTCTGAAGGCAAGAGTTGATCTATTTTTACTTGATGTAGTTTAAATTGGGTTTGCTCCTTCTCATCCTCACATAACACACTTCCGCAATGCGCATGATGTGCCAATGGATGCAATGTCTTTTGCCATTGATTCCTATTGTGATCATGGAAGAACACTGATGAATCTCCTGATTAACATGTACCTGTAAATGGATGCAACTTTAGTGTCTGGGTTGAAGTCTGCACCTTTTCTGCTACTTTTTTGACCAAACTTAAAATTTCCAAACCAGCAAGGATTTGGTGATGGCTTGAGTCAACTGAACCCCAGTCATATTGATGAATGTTTATAGCATAAATATGCCGTATATTCTTTATTTTTTGAAATGGCACACTATTAAGCTGTTATCATGTTTTGAGGTTGATAAACTTAACCAGGCTTGGTTGTGTGTTCAATTTCACTCTTACTAAAAGGAAAAGAACCCTTCAGCTATTACAGTTAGATCCCTGGTTTGCTTGGTGACTTATTCGACTAGCAGATGGAGACTTTATACCACTGATTTTCACCATGTCAGGGTTAAAAACTTATGTGAGAATTCCTTCTGCTTAATTTGTGCACTTCTCTTTCAGGCATGGAGATCATCTAATCAGGGACGAAATAATGTTGCAAGTCAATATAACCGTGAAGGGATTTATGTGAACCACCCCTCCAGAGCTTACCGTGATGAGGAAGGCAAAAGCTTTTGGGTGGACATGGAGATTGTGGATAACTATAGGTTTCCCTCAGGGACTCAAGGACCTTACAATGTCACAGTAAGCCCCTTATCCCCTTAACTATTCTGGTTTCTCTGTTTTAGGTGAAGGATAATCAAATGGTTATATTTCCTTTGTGTTCTTTCTCTTGATTATTGCAGACAACTCTACTCGTACCTGGGAATTATCAAGGAGATAGAAGGATAGTGCACAGCCAGATAGTGGACCAACCCGGAAAGCACAGGGTCAAACTGCCAACCGTGCCAGTCCGAACTACAGGGACTGTGGTAGTGGAAATGGTTGACAAGAATGGTCTCTATTTCTCTGACGAGTTTTCTCTCACCTTCCACATGCATTACTATAAGATACTCAAGTGGCTACTTGTGCTCCCAATGATTGGAATGTTTGGTGTGCTTGTCATTCTCCGTCCACAGGAAGGCACACCCTTGCCATCATTCTCAAGGAATACAGACCTATAAGCTCTCTTATACACTAATTTGGATAAGAATCCATCAGTTCCAAGAAGCTCTTTCCTGGAGCATGATACTGCTACTGGTCGGATTTAGAAACTGCGATTCCCCTTCCTGCAGTTGCAGCAGAGTTTTTGCCACCGTAAGCACTGAGATACATTTGCACCTTGTTAAACAGATCAATTGTGCAAACTAGCAATCTGTAATATCTTACACAACTCGAGCAAACAGTGATGTAAGACCTCGTTTATTCGACCCGTTCTTCTCTTTTAATGTTGTTTGCCCATCTAATCAAAAGTATATGGAATGAGAAAGCCAGAGCTTTGTTTTCTTGTGGTGTTTCCTTTGCCTTTCATTGTTGAGTTGCTTTTTTGTCGCGTTAAGAACTTTGAAGCACATTTCTTTTTTATTGTGTTCGTTTTCGTTGGAGAGATCTTCTGTAACACCCCGGATTTTCAAGACATTTTTTTTTTTAATGGCATTTTAATTAAGAGCATTTGGGATCCCATGAGAAAAGATTTATTTAACATTTTACTAAACCTATCTTAAAACTCCGGGTGTTAATTTTTCTTTCTCAAAATGGCGTACATGTAATTTAAACATAAATAAATAATCCGCGTATAAATTAACGTCAAATAAATAGGCGCCTTTATTTTAAATCAAATAAACGTCCAAAAGACAATAATAATATGGCCCAGGGTTTATCCATCATAACATCCCATATAAATGTCCAACATATGTCCAAAGATCTAAATCACATACCAATATAAAATATGCAGTCCATAATAAAAATCCAAATGATAATCCTGTTTAATGACTTACATCACTGTCTAACACTATAGAAAAATGGTCTTTAGCAGCTCTCACGGCTTCTCAACAGCCTTGCCTTTCCTGTTATCGCGCTCGAGATCTAAGGCATTGCAAAACAAAGCAATGCCTCAGCAAGCTATCGCTTGTGTAGGTACATAGACAATTAATGTAATAAATGCAAGAAATAATGAACAATACTGATGAAAAATATAACATTTATGAAGATAGTGATATCATAATGTCATGTTCAATAAATGCCAATTTATTGCATATGCTAAAACATGAAATTCACAGAGTTAAAATATGACATGAATCAATAAAATGGAGCATACATCCAGAATAAGGGCACCCTAAGGTAATGGGTCCCACCATATCACACTAACATCCCTGATAAGGAGTACACATAGTCAACCTCTGAGTGTCGTCACACCCAGGCATATCATCCATAACCATGCTCATCATACATGCACACATAATAAGAATATGGGCCATCATGGCCGGTGGCAACCCTCCATGGGTATCAATCACCGCCGCTCCCCGTCGACACCATAACGGGAGACTTAGCGTCTGTCCCCATGGAAAGGCTTAGACCGGTAGTGTGGACTATCCATGTTACCAAACCCCTACCGAATGCCATCTATGGGCAGGTGTCTATCATATCACAAACTCATCACATCATAATCTAAGGTGGGTGGCCACTCTATCCCTCCTAGCATGATGCCCACCGGCCGAGAGCACCCGTCATCAAATATAAAACACGAAAATCATATGTATATGCTAAAACTCAAGAGCACTTATAGCTTGCAATCCCCAAGACATGCCCCTCATCCTGGGGTTAGCCTATCAAGGGACCAGCTAATAAGCCTCTATTCTCATTTTCATGTAAATCCATGCATTTTCTATATATATAATAAGAAATAAGTCTCTAAGTAAGCATAACAAATTAACATCATGCTTGTAAAAGCATTTGAAATAAGTTTATTCAGTAAAAGATTTCAATTTGAAATAACCATCCTGTACGCAATGTAGCATGAAATCCACGGTAAATAATAATTGCATTTTAAAACACAATCACACATGATGCTATGTTTAAACATGGTTTAAAAATCAAGGCAAAACATTAGTTGTCGTCACTTACCTCAGTGTGAGATCACTAGCTTGCTAATAACTCCCTTTAACTAGTATATTCACATGCACCTATACATGTCACATTACTATTTTAAAATTTTTCTAAAGAAAAAGTTGTCATTTCTAAGTTTTTAAGTTAAAACTAGGTCCGCGTCGCCAATACAGTCACAACGCCTCTTTCGGATCGTGATTTGGACCTCTCTAGCTCTCAAAAATCAAGTTTTAGTGAAAACTACCCTCAAATGGGGCCTGCCGGACCACCATAAGGTGATTTAAACCGGCGGCACCCTTTTCCGCAGGTTTACACCGGCTTGTACCGGCGCCACGAAGACGCACGCTGACGCAGACGTCACACGGGACGCGCGCGTGCGTCACGGTCACTAGGACGCGCCGCGTCCTAGCCCCGCCGCGACAGCCAACCGACTTCTCCCCCGCACGCGCGCGGCGTTGCGACGACGATGTCGTGTGACGTCGTCTCTCGGGCGTCACCAAGTGCGTCCTGGCGTCACCGCCAGGGCGCCGACGCCATTGACGACGCCGGAGAAGACGACCGGATTCCGGTCGCCTCCGGCGGAGCTACAGAGCTCCGTTTTGCGTGATTTTTGCGCCATTTTCTTCATAATTATCTCTAGAATCCATTTATGCCTTCCTTTTGCACTGATTTTGCCAAAAACCATGGTTTTTAAACGATTTTTCCCAAGTTCCTAAAATCCTTCCTAGGTACTAGTTTTTGGGTTTTCTGGAGAGATCCACCGTTGGATCACTCCCAAATTTAAAGAGTATGCTCTTGGGTCTCTTGTGCACTAGTTGGACGGTGCGATTTCCAAACGGACAAGGTTTGGTCTGTGAAATCACGCTCCAACAGTAGCGTGCCTAAAGTTCCTAAAAATCTGATTTTTCCTAATTTTTAAACGTTTTCTAATTATTTTCTCTATTTAATAAATACTAAAAAACATAGGTTTGAGGCTTACCTTGCACCTGGCCGGAGTTGCTCGTGTTGCCGGGGCTCTACTCGCCGGAAAATCTAAGTTTTGCAGGGCTAGGGTTTTGCGTAGCACTCAGGGAAAACGCTCAAAGTGGAGCATTTTGGCAACCTGGGGAGCATAGATATAGGGTTTTAGAGTCTTGGGGAAGAGAAACTCTTCCCCACACGTCTCTTCCCATGTCTCTCCGGCGATTTCGCCGGACTGGTAGAGACGTGTGTAGACAGGGGTGCCGTTATCAATTTGGACCCCTGTGTAACACGTTTCTGTCAAAAGACCAATTTGCCCTTACAACTTTGACGGCTCATAACTCCCTCGTTTGAGCTCCGTTTCTCGCATTCTTGGTGGCGTTGGATTCGTATCGACGAGAACTTTCTAATTCTTATATTTTTAGGAAAAAATTTCATCCATAAATTTTTATTTTAATTTATTTAATAATTTCCTATTTTATCTTAAAAATTAAGGATATTACATCTTCAGGGCCTTGATGAAATAAAAACTACTTGCTTATGCTTTTGTGAACTTCTGAGCATTATCACAGATGATTTTCGAGGTTCATCATTGTCTCCCAAGTGAAGCTTTTTCTTTTGGTTAACTTCACATCCGGTGCTGTAGTTCCCAATCATTTGGGGTCTGCCACATTGAGCCAGGCACCAAAAATGTGGAGAGAGAGTCAATCGGCGGGCATCTCTTTGTGGAGACAAAACGTCAACACTTGGATACTGCAAGTTAACTGATTTTTGCACCTTGCACTTTCGAGGAGCGGTTTCTGCAACGAAAATTAAGTTCCTTGGAGAAAAATAAGGTTGGCGAAGATTACAGACGGGGACCACTTTTCCACCACCATTACATGATCTTGAGCCCCTGACCTGTAAAGTGACTGGGAGGTTTTTCCTGAAGTTACATAAGAAATTTCATTAATAAGAAATAGAGTAGATTGCAGTACAATGATAAAGAAGATCACGAGGAGAAGATCAGAACCAGATAGAGTTCCGATGGACATGTCTGGCCACAAGTTCTACCCTCGCATGAGTCCACAAAACCAAGAATATAAAAAGCAATAAACTCCTATCAGAAAGATATCGATATGTCCATCGAAGGAACAATTACTTGGGGCAAGGAGTGGAGATCTCGGATCGTTACAGAGGTTCCAATCCCCTCTGTGAATCTCATCTAGGATTGTTCCTTCGCGAGCCAATTCGTCCGCCATGCTATTAGCTGATCGAAGTGTGTGGTAAAAAGAAAAATTGGCGTGACTAATAACGCCTGTGATTCTGTCCACAATTGACCGGAGGTGGCATCCAATGACGTTTGACAAGTCACCTTGTATTAGCAGATTGACTCCAATTTGTCTCCATGTATTTCAGACCTGTAAAGGCAGGAAAGAAGCTTGGTTTCATTTGAATAACTCCACCTTTTGGGTTGGGCATAGTCGAAAATGATTTCTCCATTAGAATCCGGAAGAACTCCCTGGATGTCTGATGTTCCAGGATTTCCAAGGCATGCACCATCAGAATTCAACTTCAAACTTCCATGAGGTAGCACCAAGGTGGCTTATGATTGGGTTTGATAGAGGCTGAGTGCGAGATTTCTGTCCACTTTTTAAGGGCACCGTTGACTGAGAAATCCCTTGATTTCTTAGATAAAGGGGGCAGCCTGGTGCACTAAGCTCCAGCTTATGCGGGGTTAGGAGAAGGGCTAGACCACAAAGGTTTATAGTACGCTGCCTTACCTTGCATTTTTGTAAGAGGCTATTTCCACGAGTCAAACCCATGACCTCAAAGTCACATGGAGATAACTTTACCATTGCACCAAGGCTCCCCTTCAAATTTCTTAGAAGAAGAAGCCCAAAAGGCTGAAGTGTGAAGGACCTTCTCAATCATAACTATAGTCAGTTTTTGAGAGTTTGAAGCATCTCATATTTTGCTCTAGCCAGACTTCCCAGATAACAGCCATAAATGAGCATGCCAAAAGAATCTTTTCTCGGCCTTTGAGTTGGATTGCCTCGCATTGAACTATTAAGTTCTTTGGGTGAGTTAGGCATGACCCAAGCTACACCAAATTTCTTCAAACATCATTGAAAATGGTGGTACTAAATTTGCTTGAGAGAAGAAGATGATCCTTAGACTCTAAGCTTATTTTGCAAGGGAACATTGCAAAGGACCATGCTGTCCAAATTTTTGCAGTTGTATGGTGATTTAACTCCACCCGTGTAGTTTTAGTTCTATATGATTTTAGTCCAGCCAATCCAGATAAAGGAGCAGGGTTTTGCATTAGGTGCCAACCGACAAATAAAACTTTTAGCAAACCCTATGCATGAATTGATTTTATTATGAAAATCTTGTGTGGTGATTCTGATTGGAGTTGCGCACCATGTGAAGAAGACCACTTTAGTTGTAATGGTGGTAGCTATAGAGCTCCATAAACTTGGAGCAATCCCATGTTTGATCCTCCTTTACAATAGCATCATAGGCTGTTTTAACCTAAAAAATACCTGATGAAATCCATCCCCATTAGGCAATCGATGATTCAGTGGCATATTTCTTGCCAAAATAAACAGATTGTAAGAACCAATTAAAGATACCAAAATCAAGATAGGATTTTTAGGAATCATGGAAAGATCAAGATCCAATATTTGGATTTGAGTATGATTATCTAAACTCATATAATTGGAGTCAGAAACACAATGTACATCATCCTCAGACTCATAATAGAGTATTGGTTTCCCTTCCCGTGGACATAGGCTAAACTAGCCAAACCACATAAATCGTTTTGGTCTCTCTTTTGTGGTTGATTGTGTGTGTGATCATGTGATCCTAGTTTAACAATACCATGCTTTTTGGGAACCCAAATGAGTTTATTGTTCTTCTTTTTAGGCTGATTACAAGACTGAATCAAGAGAGCTGATTAAGGATTGTAGCTGAACATCTTAGAGTTCTCTCAAGGCTCTTCTGAAAATTTGTGCCTAAACAATCTCTCCTTCATTGAGAGAATAGTAATCAAAGGTATAACCTTAAACCCATGTAACCACTGTTTATTTGGTAAGCAACACAGAGCTGCATTTTCTTCTCCTTGTGATAAAAGAAAGGAACTATTGAGTTTTGTGTATTAGAATGTATGTGGTCTCGTGGAAGTAGAGTCGCTGGGTGAGAACAAATACTGTAACCTTTTATACATAATGCATCTAGGAGGGTATTTGTGTACTTTATAAAAAGTAAGGACCATGTATTCAAACACTTCAAGAGATTTCACGCGATAGTGGAACGACAAATAGGAAAGAAGTTGAAGTATCTCTGAACAAACAATGGAGAAGAATACACCTCAAGGGAGTTTAGGACGTACTACGCGGAGCACAGTATTAGACACGAAAAGATGGTCCCATGTACTCTATAATACAATGGAGTAGCAGAAAGGATGAATCGGACCATTCTGAAGAGAGATGCATGCTTAGTATGACTAAGCTACTTCTACCTGATCAATAGATCACTATTAGCACCACTAGACTTTGAAGTCCTAGAACCAGTGATCTGGCAAGAAAGTATCCTCCTTGCATTTAAGAATATTTGGGTGTAAGGCTTTTACATGTATCCAAGGAGATGAGGTAGAAACTTGACATGAAGTCTACTCCTTGCATCTTCATTGAAAACAAAGATGAGGAATGTGGATACATGTTGTGGGATCCTGAAGGGAGAAGAATATAATCATCCAAAGCAAAGACATAGTGTTTAAAGAAAACCAGTTCCACAAAGAGTCGAAAAAGGCTGATGAAGCAAGTACCAGTGCTCTAGATCTAATATCAGATTCTGCACCTATACAGGTTGGTACAAAAGCTACGCCACAAGCAAAAGAAGAAGAGGTAGAGGGTCTTGAGCAGGAGGAGCATCAACACCCTCCACTAGAGGATACAACCACTATTAGATGATATAGCAACTCCTCAGCCAAAGATGTTAACAAGAGGATATATTCTGATTCCTTCACAAAGATATCCAAATCAGAGTATATCATACTCACTAATGAGGGGGAGCCAAAGAATTTTTAGAAGGCCCTGATGCATGCAGATAAGGGTAAGTGGATGCAAGCCATGTAAGAGGATATTAGGTCATTGAAGAAGAACCAAATATGTGAGTTAGTAAAACTTCATAAGGCCAAAAGGCACTGAAGAATAAGTGAGTGTTCAAGCTGAAGAGAGGTCGCAACGGAGAACCAATTAATTACAAAGCATGATTAGTTGTCAAAGGCTTCGAACAGATAAAGGGAGCCGACTTTGATGAGATTTTCTCATCAATAGTGAAAATGACAGGAATCTCGACTATACTATGATTGATGGCTAGACAGAACCTAAAGCTTGAACAGATGAATGTAAAGATAACCTCTCTTCATGGAGACTTAGAAGAAGAAATATACATGGAATAGTCAAGAGGGTTTGAAGTTGCAGGGAAGAAACGGTTGGTTTGCAAGCTAAATAAGACTCTTTATGGTCTTAAGCAAGCACCAAGGCAGTGGTATAAGAAGTTTGATTCCTTCATGTTGAGTCAAGGATACAAGATGACAGCTGTAGATCAGTGTGTATGCGTGCAAAGACTAACTGAGGGTAAATTCATCATTCTCATACTCTACGTGAATGATATGTTACTAGTTGGACATGATGCAACTATGATCAACAAGTTGGAAAAATGAGTTATCTAAGTCCTTTGATATGAAGGACTTAGGACCAAGTCAACAGATCTTGTGTATGAAGATCACATGTGAGAGAAAAGCAAGAAAATTGTAGTTGTTACGGCAGAAGTATATTGAATGGATAATCAAGAGGTTCAACATGGAAAGCACCAAGCTAATTAATACTCTACTTGGCAACTATTTCAAGCTGAGTAAATATACTTGTCTTCAACAACATGAGATGAATAAGACAACAGTGATTCCTTACTCATCAATAGTTGGGAGTCGTATGCAATGGTATGCATAAGGCCAGATATCGCTCATGCAGTAGGCATCGTGAGCAGGTTTCTATCCAACCTTAGCAAAGATCATTGAGAAGCTATGAAGTGGACAGTGAGGTACATGAAGGGAACATCCAAGTTGTGTTTGTGTGTCGGGGGAGCTGTATCTTGTTAGTTCAAGTTCAGAAGTGTATTGCTTTATCAACAATAGAAGCAAAGTACACTGCCCAAGCTGAAGCTAGTAAAGAGATGTTGTGGATAAAGCAGTTTCTTTAGGAATTTGCTATCATGTAAGAAAAATACAGGGTACATTGTCACAGTCAGAGTGCTTTGGATTTGAGTAAGAACTCAATATATCATACACACATGAAATACATTGACATTCAGTATCACTTAATACAGGAGGTGATAGAAGAGCAAATGCTAAAACTTGAGAAGATTCACATTGTTGAGAATCCAGTAGATACACTAATAAAGGTGGTAATGTACGAGAAGCTAGCGCTGTGTAGAGACATAGCAGGAACAGAGTCAAGTTAAAGAAACATGACATGAGGATGGATGGGGAGAATTGATAAAATCCATCCCCATTAAGTAGTTGATGATTCGACTGCATATTTCTTGCCAAAACAAATAGATTGTAAGAATCAATTACAAAAACCAAAATCAAGGCAGAAATTTTAGGAATCCTAAAAAGATCAAGATCCAAGATTTGTATTTCATTATGATTCTTTGAACTCTTCTAAATTGGAGTTAGAAACTTAGTGCACATCATCCTCATACTTTAGAATAGTGTATTAGTTTTCCTTCCCGTGAATGTAGGCCAAACTGGCTAAACCTCGTAAATCATTTTGGTCTCTCTTATGTGGTTGATTGTGTGTGTGATCATGTGATCCTAGTTTAACAACATCCCTATTGGCAAGCCAAATGAGTTCATTGTTCTTTTTAGGCTGATTACAAACCAAATCAAGAGACCTGATTAAGGATTGTAGCTGAACATCTTAGAGTTCTCTAAAGGCTCTTCTAAAAATTGGTGCCCAAACAATCTCTCCTCCATTAACAGAATAGTAGTATGCAAAGATGAAGATTTACCATCCAAAAATCAAGACTTTTAGGCAGTATTTTTAAAAGAAAGTTCTAGAGTCTTGGGCCATCTAAAGCATTGATAATTAGACCCAAATATGGCGTATTAGTAGTTTACATGCACCCCTTTGTTTTTCCTAGTAAGTTCTCACTAAATAGAATAGTAAGAATGGGTATAAATCCAGGAGGTCCCGGATTTCTATATATCTAAATCATTAATGTTGAGACCTTTGACTTAGATGGAGCTTGTTCACAGAATCTCATCCATTAGATGATCTGTGGTGTAAAAGGTTTTACTATATATTTTACAGCTAAAAGTGAAATTTCCGAAGATCATCCAAAGGATGAGATTTCTGAAGAATGACCCATCTAAGACCACATTTGAACAGTTCGGATCTTTACAAGCATTGGCCCACTTAGAGTTATAGCTGTAGATGTTCAGGTATGATCAACCTAAGGTGGGCCCACCGTGTAAAAGCAGGAGCTGTACGGCGGGTTCCTGTCCTGTTGCCGCGGGATGGCAGCATTCCTCTTCATATAGTTTTCTCTCCGTTAGCGGAACTTCTCTAATTGCTACTGGAGAGCCTCTGCAAATCACATTCTCATTCGCATGCCAGGAACCCTAACTCTCTCCCTGCCTCAAGATCTCTCCGTTTGCCCATACCACCTTATTTAAACGTCAATCCAGGTCGCTTTCGGTAGGTATGCAGACTCTGTTCTCATGGGTATTTTCGATTTGATTGCTTTCCAACTAACTGTTGCTAATTTTTTTTTCTTTTTCTTTTGCCTTTATTTTGATCGGTTATCTCAAGGGGTTTTTGGCTTGCTTAAATGTTAGCTTTTTTCCTTCCCATGTCTGTTTTTCTTCGTCCTTTTGATCCATTTTGTTTAGTGGGATTTAGCTGAAAAATGATGATTTTAGCTGCCTAGAAGTGTAATTCTATTGATTTTTCTTGTTAAACCTAATTTTACTGAGCTGGTGAATTGCTCGATTAGTTGCTTTTCTTGTATAGATAAATCATACTTTCTCTCTTTTATCTGCATGCCTGTGTCATGGTTCATGCGTCGTGGGTTTGCAGCATTCGATGAGAAAATGAATTCGTTCTCTGTCACGCGGAAGAAAACTCCCTTTCAGAAGCATAGGGAGGAGGAAGAGGCAAAGAAGAAGGTTGGATATTTTTTTTTCTTCTTTTTTCTTCTTCTGAAATGTTGGTATTTGAGAACCCAGTTGAATTAAGAATGAACGAAGTTGTATTGCGTAAAAAAAGGAACGAAGGAAGTTATAATACATTCTATTTATTTTTTGCTGCTTGACACAGAGAGCGGAAGATGAAACTGCTCGTTTATATGCGGAATTTGTTGAGTCGTTTCAAGGGGACAATACGCCTGGGTCGAAGGCTTTCGTTAGAGGAGGAACAGTCAACCCAAACGAGAAGTTGAAGGATAATGAAGGTTAGTTTTAAGGAGTTCTCTTTTTGCTTCTCTTTTATCTTGAAGATTTACTTCTCTTTTCATTTCTCTCGATGGATATTCGAGTAGTTTTATCTTACATGGGCACATTAATAAAAACATGGGCCTTCTATTCATTCAGCGATGGCAGGTGGAAATTCCAAAGATGGGGTATCTGTTCCAAAGAAGGGAAGTAGGTAAATGAATGTACTTGATTCTTAGAGATGGAATTTTGGTCTTAGCCATATTCCATGCTTATAATAGAAAGATTGTTGTTTTATTGATCAGGCTGGAATGTACATTCAGTAACTCATCACTCCTGAGTAGGAAAATTATCTTCATGGAGTTGCTTTTCAGATGAAGCTTTATGTTGTTTTAGTTCCATTGTTATAGAAAAGTTAACTCTTTATAGTAACTCAACCAAGATTGGTACTGCAAAAGGAAATGCATGTTAAGCATACTCTATAACACGGGCTAAACATCCAAGGGCTTAAATATTTTTTCATGCTTTAGTTTTTTCCTTCTGTTCTCAATTTCTGTATATACTGTCATTGCGTCTTTTGTCTTCCATAACCTGCTACTATATCTGGGAGAGACTTTTTAATCTGGATGTGTGCGTGGGAAAGGGGATCCCTCCCAGTCTATTTGCTTAAGACCGTTTAGTTTCTAAATGGTGGAAAGGTGTTTTAGCTTAGAACAAATTAGCTGATTAGATATTTTTAAAAACTCAAAAATGTCATCTAGAAACTATCTTGCAACAGTTGACTTATCCTAGTTACAACCATTACAGAGTGCCATTTCCTTAGGCAGTTGGGTGGTTCATCAATGCTTACCTTGTTGCATTTAAAATGGCAGGCCTGTTCCATTTTGAGGTTGTTGCACAGTTACTAGTTTATTGGTCCTTGTAAAACTTGCATGTTGAATTGAAGCTTTACATTTGCTAATTAATTAGGAGTTACTGCTTGTTGACAAAATCCTTCATGGGCACAAGCAGCATATAGAATTTCAATAACAGTGATACAAAACAAACAAGTTAAACATATCCAAAATTTTAACTAATGACAAAACCACCAAAGTGTGACAATATTCATACTCATGTTTGAATTATTTATTTATTTATTTTTTATGATGGCCAAATATACAAAAGAGAAATATCATATCCAACACTCTTAGTCTTTTTCTCTAGTCTTCCCCGATGGATTTGGCTCTATAATTGACTGGCTTTTGACTAGTTGTTTGCCATACGTTTATCTTACTATGTAGTATTCCGGTCCTCCTAAAATCTCTGCAGTTATTTTTTCTGATGATACTTGAATCACAGCAGAACTTTTGGTTACTGTCAGGGTGTTGTGGCTATTATAGATTAACAAAAACAGTATTTTCCCCTGTCAACCGAAAAAAAAAAGGAGAACAAAAGAAAAATGATGAAGTGATTGTAATCATATAGAATCAGGTGCTGGTAATGTTTACCATCCTTTTCTTTTGTTAGATTGTAAATCTCAGCATTTCTCATGCTGTTCGTTAATAAAACATACAATCATTTGAATGCTCAGATGTCAAAGACTTGTTATAGCAAGTGTGTTTTGATTCTTTGCAAGTATCAATATGCTATTGCACCCATCAAAGTGATTAAGAAACATAGAGATACTGCACGCACATCTGGAGGCTTATCTTCCAAGTAGTAAACCTCCTTTTCTTTTGCATCTAAATCATTTAGGTTGAATCCCCATCATGGACCATTTGTGACTCCTCGAGTTCAACAATGTTAACCCTGTTTTTCTTATTTTGACACTCCCTTGTGCTACCAAATTGCCAATAATTGTAGCTTCCGCCGAGAACATACATCTCTGCCATTATGCTTCCTGCACACTGAGGCAGAAGTACATGACAGATCCACCACTTCAATCATTTGTCATGTACATAACTGATGCAAGAGGTTGACACGCACATATATCATGTGCATGTATATGCAGGTGTGACTGTCTTCTCAATGGCTCAAAAGACGAAAAATAAGAAGGAAGACCTGCACTGTTTTTATTTATTTTGCAAATGGCCACAAAAGAATGACCTGCATTGTTACCATTGATTGAACCTTGAGATTAACCAGTGAGTTTACGTTTTGCTTTCTTTTAATTGTTAAATATCTAGTTCAATGTTAAACTGGAGCCAACTGACCTGCCCTAGCCTACATGGGTTCAATTGTTGGAACAACTTGTATCACTTCATTTTGCTCATTAGGCAATTTTGGGTTTTGCTCATGGTACCACCGAAATTTCAGTTGAACATTGTGATGTCTACTTTCCTATTTTTCTGTCATGTGTATATAACAGTTGATTTGAATTGTTGCATCTTTTAAGTATCGAAGCTATCGTGCACATATCAAACTTTCTAAGTTCACTTGTTTTGCAAGTTGTTGAAATATTTTGGGCTTGTAATATTGGTGGAAATTCTCCTTTTTTAAATTTGTATACACATTACTGTTATATGTGCCATAACAAAAAATGAAACTGTTCTCTGCAAAATTTATTAGCATAAGTGGTTAAAGTTTGTTAGACTTGTTTGCAGTTGGCCAGATTTACAAATTGAATAAATTTATATATGTTGGTTGAATTCTAACTGATGAATATGCTTCCCATGGGATCAGGTTCGGTTGCTAACCTCGTGTCCTTCATACCCATACTCCTAGAAATATTGAGCATGATTATAACATTTCCCGAAGGAAGACATAGAATGTTATTGGGAACAGAAGCAAAGTATATGCTAGCACCTCCAAAATGGGGTGTTTTTTGTTTTTCTTTGATTCCTAGGTTTAAGAAACTTAAATAAAGAAGAAGCAGACTAGGTAACTATGATGGTAGATTTTCATGTAAAATACATTTCATAGGGGTGAAACCCTTAACAGAGCATATGTTTATCGATGGTTTATACAACTATGAACTAGACTCACATTTTATAGCATGTTCCAGCAGGTTTACTTAATCTATAGTTTTATGAATCTTGGCCTATTTCAAGATACGATAAAATATTGGAGGAATGTTAGGCAGAATGCCCTATAAGGACCTTTCCTAGAAGCACCCAACATTCTTTGTAGAAGGGCTCCCTTTGGATGATCCAACCTGTTCATCTCTTGCTCCAGCTTTGGATATCTCATAAGCAAAAATCACTTCGATGATTCTAGCACCCTAAAAGCTTGTGTTTCTTGGAACTGATAGTTGACTGGTGTTTATAAATTTTTTACCTGTTCGTTTCTTATGATAAAAACTATAGTTTTCAGATCCTACAGTTTTCCGATCCTCATGCTATTTGCCTACTCCATATCCGAAGTCGGCACAATAAGATGGCTGGGTCTGATCATCCAACAGCAAGCCCCTTCATACCAAATGTTGGGTGCTTCCAGGGAAGGTCCTTGTAGGGCCTTGGCCACCATTTCTCAAAATATTGTATCTCTTGAAGAGTGATAAATAAAAAGATGTCAAAGTTATCATATATCACGAGATGCTAATGGCGCTAAATTATTCATAACAAATGCTATCATTTGGCACTCATATGCTGATGTATTTCTGGTCATAATCAATATGGATATTGTTTCTGACCTCAAATAATCCTATAACACGATCCATCTCTCTAATTCATTAGACCTGCTAGTATATGTCATGGGGGTACTTCCTTACCATTCAAGATACATTGCTTGTGGACAATATTTTGAGAAGATAATGTTCAACTTGGTCAGTCAAGATACATTGCTTACGAAAATTAAGTTTAAGCATCTTTGGCCAGGCAGGTAGCATGTCCTTAGTCCTACATCTGTATAGAGCTTCTGCAAACAATGTTTGTGTCATTAATTAAATAAAAAGGGCAGTTCCAGTGCACGAAGCTCCCACCTATGCGGGGTCCGGGGAAGGGATGGGCCACAATGGCCTAAAGTAGGCAGCCTTACCTTGCATTTTTGCAAGAGGCTGATTCCTCACCTTGAACCCGTGACCATAAGTTTACATGACGACAACTTTTACTGTTGCATCAAGGCTCCCCTTCTCCTGTCATTAATTAAATGATTAAAAGAAATACCTAAAGGCATTCTTAGAGACTCTAGGTTTAACTCGAGCAGCAAGCATTGCCTCTGGAAATTGTTTTAGCTGGAAAACTTCCAAGAATTTGTCAGAGAAATGTTGAAAAGCCCAGTTAGCTTTAGTCATATCTTGATTTATTCTTGCTAAATCTTTCAAATCATTCCTAGAGCTGAAACATTCAAACTTAGGGTCATTTTTAATCCTGTGAAATCTCACTAGCAGATATCAATGATCTGTGGTTTTAAGGGACAATTGGTATTAATATTCTTGGCTGTTAGGATGGTCTGCCCCTTCCCCGGACCCCAAATACGGGGAAGCTTCGTGCACTGGGGTTGCCTAGTATTCTTGGCTGTTAGGTTCTGAAGACCTCATGGAGACTGCATGGACTAATCAAAATAGTATGAGTATTCTGATTATCTATCATTTATGTTCAAACTCCTGTAGGAGAACAAGGCCATTCTAAAGAAATTATGGAGCATAAAGCTCCTTCAGTATCTATCTATAAATCACGTTCTTTGGAATTTGGATCCTTTATTTGCATTTATGATTCCTAATGATCAGACATCAAAACCTTTGGGTCCATGATTTTTCAATCAAGTCTAGAACAACACCATGTTTTACCCACAGTTGTTGTTATTCTTGCTACAAAGTATTCTTTCACCATTAAAATTTGTACGCTTTCCCTTCATTCATTGTATTACTCAACTTCTCAGTTGTTTCAAAAGAACCAATGTAACCCTCCCTTGTCTTTTGTGCTTATGGGAAGCTCAAGTTGGTTTGCGTAAATTGTTTTATATGCGATTTTATAAATTTTGTTGGATCTTGTAGGTTGTTATAGACTCCTTTTTATATTAGGTGCATGTACTCAGGTGCATTCTCTAGTAGATGCTCATTGGATATTACTATTTATTGATGGGTACCTCATGAATCTCTCTGGTTCCCTATGTAAGATTTAGCAAATTCTCTTGCAACAAAAAGAAAACTATAAAAGTTCATTTTTGATTGAGTTACATGGGAGGCTAGGCGAAGGCTGCTGCTAGTGATGGGGTATGTTGGACAACATACCACTCTGCATGTTACAGCACATGGATGCATTCTATAACCTTTGTAGTATCTTTTACTCTATGTTCTTTATTTGTTCATAGAGTATTTTTGGATTAAGTTTTGGAAGATGGATTGTTGGGGCACTTCCATTTTTAAAAAGTTTTTGTGATGTTTCATCCTGTGTCCTACAAGTTGCAGATGAAGTACCTATTCACCATTATCATCAAAGCCTTATCCCGATTAGGGTTTGGCTACATGAATTTCATTCCCCCATTCCACTTTATCAAGTGCCATGGCTTCATTTAGTCCAAAAGTTTTTAAATCTTTTCTTACTACTTCTATCCACGTCTTTTTGGGCCTTCCCCTTGCGCTTTTAGAGCCTTCGACTTAGATCAACTCACTCCTAACTGGAGCAGCTCCATGGGACATGTCAAACCATCTGAATATACCCTCCATCATCTTGTTACCTATTAGTGCTGCTCCTAAGTTTCTTCTAATGTTTTCGTTTTTAATTTCATCCTTTCTTGTTTGTCATTCATCCATCTTAATATCTTCATTTCGGCTATGTTCATCTATGTACATGTTGTTCCTTAACTACCCAACACTATGATCCATAGAGCATGACTGGCCTTATCATCCTATAAAATTTTCCGTTCAGTTTGAGAGGCACATGCTGATCACACGAAACTTTGAAGGCACATCTCCATTTGTTCCAACTCACTTTGGATTCTATGAGTAACATTCCTCTCAATCTCTCTGCTCTCATGAATTATCGATCCCAAGTATCAAAAGTGGTCTTTTTGGGGGACTTCTTGGTTATTAATCTTTGCTAGTGTTTTACTACCACTTTTCTTGCTAAAATTGCATTCCATATACTATGTCTTAGTTAAGTTAAGTTTAAATCCTTTAGGCTCTATAGTATTTCTTTGTAACTCTAGCTTTGTGTTTGTGCGCTTCCTTGTCTTATCAATCAAAACTATGTCTATGCACCATGAAATCTCTTTGTGCATCTTTTTTGTTAATGCGTCCATAACTAATGTGAAAAGGCACGCCGCACGAGCTCAAGGTCAATTCTTGGTGCAGTCCTATAGTAATAGGGAAAATATTGGTCACTCCGCTAGTGGTCTTAACACTTGTTACCACTCCCTTATACACACACACACACACACACACACACTTAATTATGTTTAAATACCTTTGTGAAACCCCTTTCTCACTCAACACCCACCATATTAACTCTCTAGGGACCTTGTCATAGACTTTTCCTCAGTCAATAAAGATCATGTGGTGGTCTTTCCTCCTCTCCCCATATTTCTCTATCAATTGTTTTAATAGGAAAATAGCTTCCATGGTAAATCTCCCAGGCATGAAACCAAATTGGTTTTTGATACACTTGCCTTATGTTTTAGCCTCTTCTCAATCACTCTTTCCCAAAGTTTCATGATATGACTTATAAGCTTGATCCCATGATAATCAATGCAGTCTTGTATGTCTTCTTTATTCTTGTAGATATATACAATGGAGCTTTTCCTCCATTCATCTAGCATTTTTTTTTCGATTTTGCAATCTTGTTAAACAATTTTATTGACCATAGCACTCCAGTATCTCCCATAAACTTTCAGGCCTCTATTGTTATATCATCCCCCCCAGGGTCTTTTTCGATTTCATCTTTTTCAAGGCCTCTTTTACTTTAGGTATGCTAATCCCATGGTCATATCTATATAGTCCAACGTTATTTTGGTTTATGGTTTCTTCAATCTCTATATTCTCAGGACAATTGTCATTTAGTAATTTTTGAAAGTAACTTTTTCACCTTTGGTTGATCTTGACATCTTTGGCTAGTACCCTTTGGTCATCACTGTCAATGCATTTAATGCGGTCTAAGTCTTTACACTTCTTTCTCTTAGTTTTGCAAGTTTGAACACATCTTTTTCACCTTCTCTTAATTCTAGTCTGTTATAGAGATCATCATATGTCTTGAGTTTATAATCACGTACTACTCTCTTAGCAACCATTTTAGCATCATCCGTCTTGAGTTTAGAATCACTTACTACTCTCTTAGCAACCATTTTAGCATTCTTATATTGCTTAAGGTTTTCATTATTTTTAATCCTCTGCCATGCTTTAAAACACATCTTTTCTCTTTAATAACTTTCTGCACTTTTTCAATCCACCACCAATTTTCCTTTACTAGTTGCCCTTCACCTTTAGATACTACTAGAACATCTTTTGCGACTTTCTAAATAGACTCGGCCATATTAATCTACGTGGTGTTTACTTCTGTTTCATTGTTTCACTTTTCCTTCTACTATCAACTTATTTGTAAATGATGTTATCTTCTCTCCTTTTATGTTTCATCATTTAGTTTTTGAACACCTATTAAGTTTATTTCTTTTCTTCAATCTCTTAATATAAATATCCATAATCATTAACCTATGTTGTATGGTATCACCTTACAATCCTTACACATTGATCTTTCTGAATTCCTAATTAGAAAAAAGTCTATTTGGCTTTTATATGATCCACTTTTAAAGGTTAGTAAGTGTCTATTCCTCTTCTTAAAGTATGCGTTTGCTAGCAAAGATAGCTTCCCTCCATGTACCTTATCTTATCCTTCCTTTTTATTTCCTACATGATCATTTAAGTCTGCTCTTATAAATCTCCTTTGTATTCAGAATTTCTTGTTTTACTTCCTCCATATCTTTCTAGAACTGTCTCTTGATTCTCTCTTTCAATCTTACCTGATCTTCCCTTCTAGAACAAGTTTTATTGGTAGAATTCTATCACTGGTTCTTTTAACTTCTACAAGCTTATCCTTTAATTCTTTATCCACCACTATCCTTATGCCATTTCTATTGTTGTCCTTGTTTATTACTAGAGCTTATACCCATTGATTTATCTAGTTTTAGCCTCTTTTTATTTAGTTTCTTGCACACAAGCTATATTGTCTCTCATATGTTTCATTGTATCTACTAACTCCATACTCTTACATCTCAATGTGCCTATATTTCATATAGTGATACGAGTCTTATTCTCTTGAGCTAGTCTCTTTAACTGTTCACATATACAACATTGCTGAAACCTTGCCTACTGCGCATTGCACCTGGGTTTTGAT
Source organism: Warburgia ugandensis (assembly GCA_035236585.1). NCBI lineage: Eukaryota > Viridiplantae > Streptophyta > Magnoliopsida > Canellales > Canellaceae > Warburgia > Warburgia ugandensis. The sequence goes on along the minus strand of CP141138.1, from coordinate 49,602,334 downwards.
GCAGCGCTTCACTTCCAAGGGAACGTTCTATCAGCCATTGTCCATTTTCCATTGCACTAGGGATTTGATGCAACACGTTGCTTATGAGGGAACGCCCTAGCAGCCCTTGCCTATTTCTCCAGGCTGTAGGGAACACCCTAGCATGAGGGAATGTCTTGGTCTTTAGATTCATGATACAAAATTGCCAAAAGATTTTATGCTGATTGGCAACAGCTCAACCCTCCTCCATCTGGGCTTAGGGTCGACCGCAAGATCACAAAACCACATGGGCGGGGTTAGATGAAGTACCTATTATTCATAAAAAAATCTAATGCTCGGAAGAGGGGCTTCTTTGGGTTAATTTTGTAAAAGAAGACGAGTTTGCTCTAATAGAGTATTTTGTTAATTCTAGTTTTGCAATAAATAGTCTTTGTAGATGAAGATTTATCTTTTTTTTTGTGAATAATGAATTAGGTAAGTGCTTCACATTTTATTCTAAGGTTATCTAGTCTCTATTCTGAAATCATTGGAAAATATGGAGTCAGCGGAAGCAACAATTTGGCAAAGGGACAATAACTTGAATATTCTTTCTTGGTTAACCATGCAACCAAAGCAAAGGGATGCGAAGTATCTAGGGTGTTAATAGAAAACTAAATTGCAGAGTTTGCCTTTTGTTCTTAACAAAGATTTACATTACATAATTTGAGAAGATTAACCATGGTAACTAATAAATATTGGATAACCAATGCTACATATAAGGACTGTTGTTTATAACTCAAGATTTAAAATCATTAGTGGTGACATTCCTTTCTGCCCTTCATTTTATCAATTACCATGACCTACTATTTCTCAGGCATATCTCTCCTCTTCAAATGTGGGACTCCTCTTTTTCTTTGTAACCATGGAGTACCACTCTCGCATCTTCCTTCCTTACAATTCTCTTCTGACTACTCCTTTCTCTCTCCCTCTGTCTGTGTATCTGTCTCTGCATGTGTATTCATACTTCCTTATATGCATAGGTTATACCATAAGAACTTAATATTACTGATGGAAGAGTCCTGTGATCCTTTTAAAGGAGGCATACACATGGTTGATAATGGATGCTAAGGGATTAATGGAGGGGAACTGTTTGTATATGTTGCATAATATCAGTGAAATGATGAACTTTCACTTTTTCTTTGCTGATTAGTTTCAACCTGCTGATGGATGGTTTTCAGTTCGTTGTCTGAATGGTCCAATCTTAGCAGCCAGTTCTGGCTGCTATGGGATCTTGTAGATTGAGTAGTTAGATTACCTCTAACAGATGGATTTTTTTCCCCCAAATACAGTTTTTCCCCTTATTAATTATTCTTTTGTGCACATCTCTTATTAGTGATTAAGTACATTTTCTGTTCATCCTTTGATTTTCACTTAGACTAATAACTAAACTGATCTTGGGTGGTCTCTTAAAATTTACTTGTTGTCAGTATGATGCTGAAATGAGCTAGGTACATCTCTCAATCTTGTACGAACACATTTTAGATTAAAATTTAAAGGATCCAAATTTAGGTCCTTGTAAATTTTGTATCTAGACTAGATGGCTGACTGAAAATTGTGGTCCTCTTACAAGGTAGGTAGGATTCCATCTTGTTGTGAACCTCAAGCTGTTGAAAGGCAAAATAAAAAGCTTGAAATTTAGATATTTCTACTACAGTTGGGCTGAAAGGCCAAGATCTTTATAAGATATTGCTGTTGATTGTGAAAAGTAACTACATCTTCATTGATGGAAAAGGGAGTGCTGTGGCACCCCAGGGACTTGGATTTGATATTGTTCAATACCCTTACTTAATACTCAGTTCTATTTCGCAACACTGCCAAGAAAGTGTATATTATAGATAGATCTGAGTCAACTGACCACGTGATTAGTAGCATATCAAATAATTTGATGTATTAGATCCTGATGTGGTTTTCAAAAAGAGTAGTACATCTCTTTTATTTTTATTTTTTTGGAAGTTTGTATTTCATTTATGAGGAAGAGAATACCTACACTGGTGCAGACTGACTTGGTCTAGTGATTACAATGAGAACGTTAAAAACAAAAACTGTGTAGCCACCCTAAGACCTTTCAGAATGACAATCAAACATCATTTGCTCGTTGAATAAATAATTGAAAAGTAATATCATGATTATCCAAGCCATACAACACAGGTATATTAAATTTTGATGTGTCAACATTGTATTTCTAAGTCTTAATCCTTGGTCACGACATTCAAAGAAAGTAAGATGTGATGTTTGGTTTGAAAAGAATGAAGACTGCGATAGATTAAGGATGGAATACGTTGTTCCCTCTCACAATAACAAAGACTAGGTGATGAGATATTGATATCTGACAAATCAGTGGATAATGGATCTAGCATGGGCTATGTAGCTAAAGGCGCGAGGCGCACCGAGGCGCAAAGGGTGCGCCTGGAGATTGGGGAGCCTAGGCGTGCACCTAGAGCCTAGGCGCGCACCTAGAGCCTAAGGCGCAAAATTATATTTTTCATAATTAAAAATTAGCTAAATTTTTTAAAAAAGCATGAAAAGTACATCATACATGAAGATACAAGCATGAGTAAGCTATATATGTGGATAAGAATAGGTATTAACTAATAAATATAAAAAAGAACAAAATTTTCCTGATTTTCTTAACTTTTTTTTTTTCTGAAAAATTAAAAAAAATAACCCTAAATTACAAAAAAAAGGTGAAAAAATTATCATACATGAAGACTCAAGCACGGGAAAGCTATATATGTGGATAGAAATATGTTTCAATGAAGAAATACGAAAAAATGATGACTTTTTTTTATTTCCGTAACTGATTTTTTCTGAAAAACAGTAAAAAACCTAAAAACAAACTCAAATCTAGAGTAAAGAAGTATAAAACTCAAATGGAATGTTTTCTTATACATATAGAACTAAAACCCATCAAGATCTATGGAAAATAGTTAACAAAAAACAAAAAATTTGAAAATACGGTATTGGTTTTTATGTTTTTTTACAGAAACTGTATACACATGCTAAAATTCGTAAATCCATACCTTTTTTTGCTTAGATCTGTGAAAGATCGAAGAAGAATGGTCTTTTTCACCTTCTCACTAGGTTGGAAGATTGAAATTAGGGTTGGAAGGTGAAAAACGTAAAAATAAAATAAAATGAGGTTTATACTTTACTGGTAAGTGGTCTGTGCCTAGAGTCAAGGGCACGCCTGAAAGCTGTGCCTAGGCCCACCTTGGTGCATGCCTAGGCTACCGCGCCTCATTTCCTCTGCGCCTGACACTCTCCCAGGCGCTTACCTGTCGACTTGCGCCTAGGCATGCGCCTTTAACTACATAGCTGCATGGGTATTGTGGTAGTTGTTGGAGGTAACTGTAATAGACGTTTTAGTGACCCTACATGTAGGGGCAGCAAAATATGACACGACACGATAACACGACTTGAACCCAACACGAATTTAGCGGGTTCGGGTCAAGTCTTATCGTGTTCGTGTCATTTTTGGGTGACCCGAAAATGACATGCCAAAAATCTTGTCGTGTTCGAGTCAATCAATTTGACCCGTCGTATCGGCCTGTTTGACATGCGACCTATTTACTCATCACCTTGACACGATTCTAACCTATGGAATGGTTGAAAATATAGGACAGTTCCTGAATAACTATCCTATATTGCTCATGTCATATAGGACTGTTTCTGAATAACCATCCTATATTACTCAAGTTATATAGGAACCGTCCTATATTACTAAAAATTAGATTAAATGCTAAAAATTTGCTAAAAATTATTAATACATGAAGATTCAAGCATGAGTAAGCTATATATGTGGATAAGAATAGGTATTAACTAATAAATATAAAAAAGAACAATTTTTTCCTAATTTTTGTAACTTATTTTTTCATAAAAAAATAAAAAATAACACTAAATTACAAAAAGAAGAAGAAGATGAAAACATTATCACACATGAATACACAACATGGGAAAGCTCTATATGTGGATAGAAATACGTTTCAATGAAGAAATACGAAAAAACAACGACTTTTTATATTTATTTTTTAACTGTTTTTTTAGGAAAAACAGTAAAAAACCTAAAAACAAACTCAAATCTAGAGCAAAGAAGTATAAAACTCAAATGGAATGTTTCTTATACACATAACTAAAACCCATCAAGATCTATGGAAAATAGTTAACAAAAAACAAAAAAAATTGAAAAAAATACAGATTGTAAAATTTGTAAATACATACCTTTTTTTGCTTAGATCTGTGAAAGATCGAAGAGGAATGGTCATTTTCACCTTCTCAGACTAAAACCCATCAAGATCTATGAAAAATAGTTAACAGAAAACAAAAAAATTGAAAAAAAGGTACTGGTTTTTATGTTTTTTACAAAACTGTATATGGATTGTAAAATTCGTAAATACATACCTTATTTTGCTTAGATCTGTGAAAGATCGAAGAGGAATGGTTGTTTTCACCTTCTCAGTAGTTTGGACCGTTGGAAGATTGAAAATTTGAAATTAGGGCTGATCAAGGGGAAAAATGATATATAGAACAATATAGGACGGTTTTTAAATAACCGTCCTATAATATATAGAACAATATAGGACGGTTTTTTATAACTGTCCTATAAGTTATATAGGATGGTTATTTTATTTATTAGAAAGGTATAGGACCGTTGTTGACATGTTGTTGCATTACCGTCGTATAAGCTATGAGAGTTATGTATTTAATTAATCTTAGTTGAGGATGTGCTTAAATAAAAATAGTTATTAAGTATAGAGTAAAGAAAGAGTTATGTAATTAACTCATCTTAATTTCCTTAAGGATGAGCTTAAAAAGACAGAGCATATATGTAATTAACTCATCTTAGTTGAGTATCAGCTTAAAAACAAAGTTATGTAAGTAACTCATACTGTCATACTCAATTCAATAGTTGTTGAGGTTGAGGATGAGTAAAGTAAGTGTTATGTATTTAACTCATCTGATCTCAGTTGAGGATCAGCTTAAAAAAGCAAAGTTATGTAGGTAACTCATACTTAATTCAAAAGTTGTTGAGGGTAACTATAGAAAGAGTCATGTAATTAACTCATTAAGTAAGAATGACTGAATGAGAATAGAAACAGGTATGTAATTAACTCAGTAGCTTGAGAGTTGAGAATGAGTATAGAAAGAGTTATGTAATTATCTCATTAGTGGATAATAAGTATAAGAAGGGTCCGAAGGGAATAGTTATTAGTTATGTAATTAACTCATTAGGTGAGGTGAGAATGAGAACAGAGAATAGGAGTTATGTGTTGAATTAACACAAATGTTGAATGATATTGCTAAGGGAGTTACTAAATTTTATTCTACATGAATGATGGATCAATGGATCATGAATGAATTAGTTATTCCTAATCTATTATCATCAATTGGAAGTTAGAAATAAGAAACAAATATTAAGTTATATGAGTTGGATACATGATATTCATGAATTTGATTAAAAAGAGATATATTAGATCAATTGGTGATGGCATGTGAAATTAACATTAGAAAATCATTAGCATTTATAATTTTATACTATATATGACAATTAGTTAGTCTCTCACTTCACTTGTACTTGTACAAGTTACAAAACTTAGTTAACTAATTTTGTACTAAGTGTGACTTGTAAGTTTGTAACTGACAATGTGTAGCTAATCTTAAAATGTTTGATAAGAAAATTAGAGACAGTGTGTAGGTGTAGCTAAGTCTTGGGTTATAACTTATAGTTATAGCAAACAACCAATCAGGGTAGGGGCTTTAGCTTAAGACTTCTAATTCAATTGGATAATTGGATTTGGGCTTACTTACTTACATAAAAAAAGACAAAACAATTGCCTTGAGAATTAGTATAGAAAGAGTTATGTAATTATCTCATTGGTGGATAATGAGTATAGGAAGGGAATAGTTATGAGTTATGTAATTAACTCATTAGGTGAGGTGAGAATGAGAACAGAGAATAGGAGTTATGTGTTGAATTAACACAAAAGCTTATCAAGAGAGAATTAGAGGGATATTGATATGATAACTTTGGTGAAACTAAAATTAATTATGGATTGTGGTCTATACTCTATAGTGAAAACTAAAAAGAAGTGACATTGATGGTAAAATGAATAATAATCATAAGAAAAAAAACAAATGTTGAATGATATTACTAAGGGAGTTACTAAATTTTACTCTACATGAATATTGGATCAATGGATCATGGATGAATGAGTTATTCCTAATATATTATCATCAATTGGGAGTTAGAAATGAGAAACAAATATTGAGTTATATAAGTTAGATACATGATATTCATGAATTTGATGAAAAAGAAATATATTAGATCAATTGGTGATAACATGTGAAATTAACATAAGAAAATCATTAGCATTTATAATTTTATACAATATATGACAGTTAGTTAGTCTCTCACTTCACTTGTACTTGTACAAGTTACAAAGCTTGGTTTAACTAATTGTCTATTAAGTGTAACTTGTAAGTTTGTAACTGACAATGTGTAGCTAATCTTAAAATGGTTGATAAGAAAATTAGAGACAGTGTGTATGTGTAGTTAAGTTTTAGGTTTTAACTTATAGTTATAGGCTTATAGCAAACAATGACTAGCCAGGCTAGGGCGCTTTAGCAGCTTAGCTTTAGCATAAGACTTCAAATTCAATTGGATAATTGGATTTGGAAATTGGGCTTACTTACATACAAAAAGACAAAACAATTGCTTTAGACTAGATTGACTTAGTAGGCGTAGATAGTTATTAATTAGTTAAACCTTTATGTTTTCAGTTTTCATTTTGTTTTCCCGCCACTACAAGGGGGGCCCACACATCGGATCTAACATCAAGGACTCAAAATATTTGACAAATGATTGAAGTGTAAGTTTCATTATCTCCAGTTGTCACTTGCCAGTTTGGAATTGGAGGAAAGAAAACTATCTGTCCGTATCAGGCAGGCCGGCGCCAAGGCTAGGCCGTTTGCCGGCACAGGCAGACTGATCACTGGAAGTCTGGCACATCACAGTCACGCTCACAGATTGGTAAAGTACTAATAAACCATATCCATATGTGTAAAATAGGACGGTTAGTGCATTACCGTCCTATATTTAGACAATATAGGATGGTTAATGTATAACCGTCCTATATGTTACAAATATAGGACGGTTATGCACTAACCGTCCTATAAAACATAACATATGGGACAATTATGACATAACCGTCCCATAAAATGCATAAAATATAGGACGGTTGTGAAATAACCATCCTACATGTTATGTTTTATAGGACGGTTGTAAAATAACCGTCCTATGTTTTGTGGTTGGTTTGGCTCCATTCACTTGGGAGTAGTTTTTTTACTAAGTCGTAAGAGGGAAATCGAGTTGTTTCATGTTGTGTTGTGTCTATTCGTGTCATGTATCCAACATGACTCAGTCAATTAATCGTGTTACACAAGTCGCGTCGTGTCATTTTTTTAAGAACCGGGTCGTGTACGAGTCATAGGTTTTTGACACGACTATTAATTGTGTCGTATTCGTGTCGACCCATAACTCTAATCGTGTCATGTTCGTGTCACCACAAACACGACTCGGCAACCCGAATTGCCACCCCTACCTACATGTTATAAAAGTGAACCAAGACTAGGTGCATTGGAATTTGGTCTTTCTAAAGAGTGAATTTAAAATACTAGATAAGATTAAAAAAGACGGTATACAGTCTTAGTAGATATATGGTCTGCTGCCGATTGTCCTCACAGTTCATTTTCCCTGGAAATGCAGTGGTATTATTCAATAGAAACAGGAATAGTTGGGTTACCTGTGTTATATATCAAGCCAAGCCTATATCCTACTTCTTAATGCAGGCAGGTCACTTTTCAGTACTGTTATGATGTGGTTGGATACCAAACATGCTAATTGTTTCCTATATTCTATTATTCTATCTATCTATCCATCTCTCTCTCTCTCTCTCTCTCTCTCTCTCTCTCTCTCTCTCTCTCTCTCTCTCTCTCTGTAAAAAGGGCGGCCCCAAGCTCCCGCCTATGCGGGGTCCGGCGAAGGGGTGGGCCACAATGACCTAAAGTAGACAGCCTTACCTTGCATTTTTGCAAGAGGCTGATTCCACGCCTTGAACCCGTGACCTCAAGGTCACATGATGACAACTTTTACCATTGCGCCAAGGCTCCCCTTCCTTTCTTTGTCTATGTGCACGTGAAAATACCAGTTTCACTAATATTATTTAAGAAAAATTGGGATCTTCTTTGGATATAGGTCAAGCCCAAATTACCAAGATCAGTTGAATGCTCTGAATGGTCAACATTTAGTCTTCATGGTTTGGACATTTTAAGCCACCCATCTGCACCACAGAGCAATAGTAGCTGGAATCATCTCATAGATCAGATTGTTTGAATATTTTCTAGCTAAGATGTGGCGCAACAGATAAGAGATTTCAATCACTAAAATCTGGTGCTCCATCCTTTTAATTGTGTATGTAAGTCTTTGGACTTTGGACATGCGGGTACCATTGAAGTCGCCATTGTGCTTGAGGATGGTATACATGATGTTAAAGACATTAAAGAATATTAAACTGGGGTGAAAGTGTTTGTAAGATATTGTATACTCCAAGCTGGTGCCTGTAACCATTTCTATTTGGGTAATCTCATTAACAAAGTTTTCTTCTGTCCAAGGGCTGGACGAACCTATACTTCTGGACCTCTAGGCATAAGCACAGGATTTTGGGTTTTGGTACTGATGTTGGACATATGTGGCGAGAGTTCTGTGAAGCATGTCTTTTGGAAGCTATGGCAGAAGATTCATACCATTTTGTATTCTGTAGGCTTCTCAATTTTGGTGAATTAAATGGTAGCTCGAGCCAACTTCAACCACTAGTTATGTTGATCTTTACCATATTTTCGGAGGTTGGGAGAGGTGGTGAGAAGCTTCATTCCTGCTTTGACAGAATAAATTGTTGAAGATTTGTGAGGAAGTTGGTAGATATGCATGTTGGTCTTTAGTTTGCTCATGATATACTGTTATCTCTGTCTGCCTTAGTGCTTACTTCCTTGATCTTTTATCAGTTGTCATATATGGAATGTGGTTTGGGGGCTCCTTTAAGATTGATACACGGGGAAATAGTGGAAGGTACTTGGTGGAAGTATATCTTGAAGGGTAGATTAGAGGCTGTTTTTGGAATTAAGGTTTTACATGCTTTCCTTTATGAAGTCCTTTTATGGTGTTTCAGGAGCATGTAGTCTCTTTGAAAGAACTCTCTAATAATATCTAACATGGAACAATTTGAGGGGGTCAAACGTGGTTGAAGAGGTCTAGATCTTTAAGTGATCTAAGTGCAGGGATGGAGCTATGTTGGAGCCAAAGTAGATCCCCCCTTTCCTTTATGGATGAGTTAACAAAATATCAGCACAAGGAGATTCCGTGGTATAACATGTACATAAGATGTGTCACCAAAATGCAAATGTTGAGATGGATGAGTGGCAAGACAAGAAAGGATAGAATTAGAAAGGAAAACATTGGAGGAAACTTAGGAGTAGCACCAATAGGTAATAAAATGAGGGAGATTAGACTTAAATGGTTTGGACATGTACAACGTAGACAAAAAAGAGCACCAATTAGAAGGAGTGAGGCGATCCAAGTCGAAAGTTCTAAAAGGGCAAGGGGAAGGCCCAAAAGAATGTGGATAGAAGTCGTGAGAAAAGATTTAAAATGTTTGGGATTAAATGAAGCCATGACACTTAATCGAGGAGAATGGACGAACAAGATTCATGTGAACCTAATTGGGATAAGGTCTTGATGATGTGTATTTGAGAAAATCCTTTCTTTGCTTGAAAGAATTGAGGGGAATTTTCTACTCGAATTCGAAATTGCAATAGATGTTATAGAATAGATTGATAAAAAAAATTCCTGAAAGCATTTGTTGAAATCTCTCCTGATTCAAAATCTTGGTTCTTTGTCTTTTCTCCAAGAAATCAGATTTGGAAAAGAGTTTTTTTGAATACCCATATTTTGTATGTGGCCCCCATGCCATATACCTATATTTTGTACATGGCCCTTCCCCCAAACAATTTATCTTTTCTTCTCCATTTGATCTCTTTATTCACACCAATTCAAGTACATTTTTAATATTCTTTTTACTCCAAAAAGGTATGCTTCTCTCCAATTGTTTGTTAGTTTTTTAAGTTTATGTTCTATTTCTAAATTCAAATAGTTCATGTATCAACTTGCTTATGAATCCAATGGAGTTTTTGCATGATGTGTGATGTTTCTACTATGTTTTTGGGTATGATCAATCAAGATTGTTAATCTTGATTGACCAATAATTTATACATATAAATGATTTTCGTTTTGAAACCTTGTAACAAAAGAGAGAATTTGTTTTGAAAGGGTGAATTTGTCAAGTTGGTCTTTGAAAGACTTTTCACCATAGAAAGATCATCATAAGCCAGCAAGGTTAAGTTTTGGTGCCTGATAAGTACACTCGACTTTTTAATAGGCGCACTCCCATTTGACTCATGGGCCAGATGTGACTCCAAGTGGCCCCACCCTTTGGAAGATATGAACTATTCATAACATTATTTTCATCCCAGATGAGCCTTGCACCTAAAATCTCTTCCATTGGATAATTCTAACATAAGTTTCTTTTATCAATAGAGTAATTTGTGTATTACTTAGTGTTCTCTATTTGCTAGATTTATATATTCTCTATGCCTAATAATTATAAAAAATTTTACTATGTTATTTCTGTGCCTGCCCCCTGCTCCCTGCTCCCTGCCCCCAGCCAACCACCCCCTCTCCTCCACACACACAACAAAAAGGAAAGATTCCTAGTTCCATCCGTCTAAGAGGGTTCTTTTGTTGTGCCAGTATTTCATGTCTGTGATCCTGCTGTTGTTTTGCTCATTTTTTCTTCTATATGCAACCATTTACGGAAAAATGCAAGTGATGTAATGGGTTTGTTCTTCCCACTTCTGTTTTTGGGCGTCATCAATCTCCTTAACATGATGTTGGATACAACCCCGTACTGTCTCAGCTCTGATTTCTTCACGACGAGTGAGATCTGCAAACTGATCATTATAACTTCACTGATGCTGCACGTGGTTCTTTGTTCACTTCAAGCTATAAAATAATTTCTTTTGTACTGTGCATATATTGGATCCCTTTTTGTGTTCCACAGATATCTTATAGGACCATTGGAACTCTGATTATTATTATTTTTCCTCTGCAGGTATGTGCCTTCCTTCATACCACCTCCTTTGGCTGCTAAAGGAAAAGAATCTGAGAAGAAGGTCAGCATCTGTACTTTCTCAGCCATTGAATTGAGTTTCATATTCTCCAAAATTTGATTCCTTTAATCTTATAGTTTCAGATATATTTTTCTATCACATGATTAATTTTATTGGAGGGGAGCCTTTGCGCAACAGTATAGTTTTTCTTGTGTGACCTTGAAGTCACACGTTCAAGGCGTGGAAACAGCCTCTTGCAAAATGCAAGTTAAGGCTGTGTACTATTGACACTCGTGGTCCGCCCCTTCTCCGGACACCGAATGTGCGGGAGCTTCATGCACCGGGACTGCCCTTTTATGATTAAATTTATTATTATTATCATCACAAGTTAGAGGTTTTTCTCATCATTGGTTGCCTACCTTCTGTTCCATTGATTATGGTTGAACATTCACATCATGCGTAGATAGCTTAATTATGTTGTTCACGACTTATTAGATATTTCTGTGTCTAGGTAGCTTAAATACGGGATTGTTACCAAATTTTATGTTCATAGAGGAAAACAAACCAATTCATGCTTGGCATTCTTCTAAATCTTGCATTTGATACTTGCTTTGAGTGGATCCTTGGTAGGGAAAATTAACTAGACAAATTGGATAAAGATGACTTTTAAGATTACATGTTTTCGTAGCCTGTATAATAGTTTTTTTATGGTTGAAATTACACTGTGCTCCTCTAGTCTAGTAAAAATGGATCTTACACAAAAGACAAAAAAAAGGTTAGAGTGGGGCATGGAGAGAAGGGAGTGGCGGTTGAAGCACTTAAAAGGTTTTATGGGTCATAAATCATTATAACATGCTTTCTCATCTCTCCGTAGGTCAGTTAAAGTTAGTGAGGGTCCGATAAAAGATTGCTTTGAGAATAGGGATGGGGGGCATGTGGTGTGGTCAACATCTGAGGAGAAATGTGAAGAAGTTAGCAGCTTGGGTGTCCATCAGAAGGTAGACATTATTAGAACAACTATTTATCTCCTTAAGAGTCGGGAGGTGGCAAGGACTGGGTTGAATGTTGGCAGGCTCAATGTGAAGTCCTCTTTCATTTTCATTTTTGGAAAAGGATGATTCTGTCTTCAAAAGATTGAGAAAGATGTTCCAATTATTTAAGAGAGAAGAAAGAGTTGCTTTGGAACTATCCAGTTTGATCTATTTGCTATGCAGCAATAACTGTGATATTACTGATGTAGATGATGAATTTATGAGAATTTTGCGACCTAACCTATTACAGAGCCGATTCATAGGTTATAAAGCAGATATTTTGTTCATGCTTTTTGTTGTGTTCCTCCTAGTGGTTATAAATTTTTGTTCTTGAGGTGAATGCATTCTTTTGAGGTGCATGAATTGTTTTCTTCTTGTTTCTATGGTAGCTATGCTTGATTGATCTCTAGTCTGGAAATGCTTCTTTTGGTCTTGCTTTCTGAAATGCCTTTTGCAGGGGGGTTGCACAGGATATAATGTGCTAGTTTGAGGTTCAAAGATTTCTTCTTTCTTGCCCCCTTTCCTGGGATAGTTTTCTTAAATTGCCAAGTTATGGATCTGGATTTTGTTGTGAAATTAATCTAGTCTAATTTGACTGTAACATAACATACAGAAGGAGGAGGAAAAGCCAAAGGAAAAGGAGAAAGGAAAGTCACGGAATATAGACCATTTCATGGAGGAGTTGAAGCTTGAGCAAGAGCTGAGGGAGAAGCGCAATCAAGAGCGTGAGCAATGGCGTGAGGGACGACATAATGAAACTGCCACTGTAAGTAGTTAAAATGAATATAATTCTTTGCCCAATATAATGTGTAAGCTAGAAATGTGTTCTGTGATCTACCAAAACCCGACGGGTGGACATCAGCAGTGCCCACTCAACTTCTGCTCATTAGTTCCCTCGTCTATCATGGAGATTGATGCAGGTATAAAGGTTTTTTTCCTAGTTTGTGCTTTGGCTTTTTATTTGGTATTTAATGTTGTAATAGTTGAGGCTTCAACTTTTCTTTGACCAGAACTCTGCAGGAAGTTTTTCTTAGAAATTTGTCGTGTTCAGTCATTTAGATTTTGAAACTTTATCCCGTTCTGTCACAGTTGTGTCTAATATAATTTATTGCTGTTGTTCTTTTCTTGGAATACCTCAGAACTACTGGTTTTGAAAACCCATTTTTTCTTCGTATGTCTTTTGGACCAATCAATATTTCTCATGGGTATGAAGGTTTGCTAACTGTATAATCTTTATGCAGCCACTTAGCCGTTTTGATGAACTCCCAGACGATTTTGATCCAAGTGGAAAGCTTCCTGGATCATTTGATGACGGGGATCCACAAACTACAAATCTTTATGTTGGCAATCTCTCACCTCAGGTGAATTATGGTCTTAGTCTCTTTATCTCTTTAAGTTTTGCATTTACTGATGCTCTAATATTTTGTAACCTAAGAATTTTTAATCACACATTGTTCCTGAAATCATATTAGGTGGATGAGAATTTTCTGTTGAGGACCTTTGGTAGGTTTGGCCCCATAGCTAGTGTGAAAATAATGTGGCCTCGAACAGAAGAAGAGCGGAGGCGGCAAAGAAATTGTGGTTTTGTTGCTTTCATGAATAGAGCAGATGGACAAGCTGCAAAGGATGAAATGCAAGGTAAACAAACCTTCTAGTAATTAGCATTTAAAAGAAGTGTGATTGATCGGTGCTTCTTTAGTCTTGTGCCTAATCTTGAAACTAGTTTTTATGACTACGTAATAACAAGGAACTATGATATGCGATTTTTGAATCTGATGATATATATCTAATTATTCTCTGAGCATATCCCTTCCACACTACATCGTTTTCAAATACTGAAGTGTCTATGCCTATATTTTGGCCAACATAATAATCCTTGTTATTGATTGTTGTACTCTGAGATAGAACGAGAAAAACGGAATTTGATTAATGCCACTTATGAGAATTTGGAATGATTAGATAATTACAAAAATGAAACCATTTGTTTTGAAGAACAAAGAGCAATTAATCAGGAAGCACCTTTCTCTCTATAATTACAGTGCATTCCGAGGTGTGAAGTGGGAGAGAAGGGATGTCATAATTGGGGTTTTGAATAAGAGCTTTTCATATTTTTCTTTTTCAATTAAATAAACAAGTAATAAGAAGAAAAGGTGTTAAGCTTTTTGTCATCCTGGCATTAATCTATTTTTCTGCAGGATTGTTCTACTTGAGTGCATTTGTTAGAGGAAAGAATTCATAAAAATGATTTTATTCTATTTCAATAAATATAGTTTTATTTTATGATGTAAAAACTAATCTAAGAGCTATTGTATTTCGTGACCATAATCCAATTGAAGTCAAGGCCTAATCTCTCTCTCTCTCTCTCTCTTTGCTTCTTGTTCGTGTAAGATTCTAAAATGTCATCTTATTCATGGTCCTCCATGGGATCTGTGGTTAGTGTAGCTTCTATATGCAGTAACGATTTCGACCATCTGAGTCATTGAAGACTATAAAATAACATTATATGTTCTAGTTTTCAGTTAAGGATATGTATGTAGCTGTGATTGGTAAATTTCTATGTGTTAAATATTTTTGCCAATTTATCAACAGCTTTTAAGGTATACCGTCTGTGGAAAGAAGCATGTTTGTGTCTCTATGTATAGGAGTGTAACGCAATACTTAATTTGCTATGAACTGTCACCCACTGTAACCGCTGCCTCTGTTGGGCAGCTAAAACTTAGTGAAACCACTTTCCAAAGATCAAGTTCCTGTGTTAGTGCAGTCACATGACTATCATCTTGTATGAGGTGGTTTTACTATACCACACCAGTACCATTCTGTACCTGCTTGGATCTGGATTACTTATCTATTCCTAATCTGATGCTTGCATCTTTAAAGTTGGATGGCCTCGTACTGCCAAGTCAACTTAGTTAATTTTGTCTGTAACCTAATACCTGCCTTTTATCTTTGTTGCTGTAGTTGAGCATAATTAGTTATTCATGGGAAATGTACGAGGCAAACTGCTGATTTGAAGGTTAAATTTCAATTTTTCAGGGGTAGTGGTTTATGAGTATGAGTTGAAGATTGGGTGGGGAAAGTCGGTTTCTCTTCCAGCACAGGCCCTCCCTGCTCCCCCACCAGGACAAATGGCCATCAGAAATAAGGAGGTTGGTGAGGCTCCCTGTTGTATCTCCATCTTCCTCGTTGTTGGCATCTCCTACTGTTGAACATTGAGAAATAACAATAGCATTTTGAGGAGAATCATTCTCCAACTATTCTTAGTCTTTGTATTGTCAGTTTTGTTTAATTTAAAGATGAGTTTCACTATCCATAATTTTGTTTTGACTTGTGATTATATACCATACAATGTATCACTGGCAGGGTGGCACTGTGATCTTATCTGGCCCAGATGGTCCACCAGTTACCTCTGTGAGAAACCAAAGCTCTGAGTTGGTAAGTAATGGAATTATTTGTAGTCCCATTTTTGTTCACCCTTTTTGTATCAGAATAAAAATTTACTGGCTGTTCCTTTCTCCATGTAATTCTCCAGTCAGAGCCATCAAAAGAATGTAATATTCTTTTATTGACCATGAAATGAATGCATCATTTTTCTTCTGTTGTTTGTTTTATCGCATTTGGTATAAATTATACCTCTTCCTTTAGATGCATAATTCTTGAGTCAGTAGCTTTGAAATGATTTTGTCAATAATCACAATTGCTCCAGGTCAATCTGGGGCTGTAAACGCCACCTCTTATCCATCTCCTCTTTTGTATCCAAGCATTTGGCATAAGCTTATAGTTCATGGAGGCTACAACTGTTGGAATATTAGACGCATGTCTTGTATCTGAGCATTTTGCTTGCACTTCATGTTCTACTCTCAGAATTGATTGTCTATTTCCTTGTGTGCTATATATATATATCATCATCATCATCAAAGCCTTATCCTGCTTAGGGGGTCGGCTATACACACGAGCACAGAATATGTGTGCGTGTGTGTATCAGTCTTGAAGATCTCTCTAAGCTGGACTGTGAGGCAGAGGCACACCAGGTGAGCCTTGTCTACTATCTTGCTATTATGTCAGGTGCAAGGCTGCTTCACTGTGGTTCTTGATTGCAGGAGATTCACATAACTAGGATGTTAATGCCCATAAAATTGCTCCTGGTGCCTCCTTGATTCTTAGATGGGATTTTAGTTATCAAGTGTCAGTCCAGTTTCTTTTGTTAGATTGCATCATGTTATTTAAGCATTTTTATTGCCAGTGTCCATCTCTTTTAATTATCAAGCATTCACTGACTTTTCCATGTATTAATAAACATGTTCATTTGTATTGTTCATGGAGTCAATATGCAAAAGACTTCGGACTGTCTAACTCTAGTGAGGAACAGAATGACCTCTCTCATTGCTTGCAAAATATGAATTAAGAATATTGTCCTCGACCCAGTTTTGTTGTCTGAAACTTCAACTTGTGTTTGATCCATCAGGTTAAGTGGCATTCTTTTGGTCATGTAACGTGTGCTTTTTGTCTACAATATTTATCATTACAAGGTTATTTGAATTATTACTGTGATGTTTGTCATTTTGTCCAAATTACAGGATCATGTCACTTTTGAAGCTTGAAGGTGACTGTCAATCTGATTGGCTGTTAAAATCAGCCTGTGCGGTATCTGGTTGACATCTTACTAAGAGTGGAAGAATGTGT
Source organism: Warburgia ugandensis (assembly GCA_035236585.1). Lineage (NCBI taxonomy): Eukaryota > Viridiplantae > Streptophyta > Magnoliopsida > Canellales > Canellaceae > Warburgia > Warburgia ugandensis. The sequence continues at coordinate 49,585,388 of CP141138.1, read as the reverse complement.
ACCATGTTCTTAGAGGCTGCATTCACTCTTTTAGCTCCTTGTCTAGAGATGGTTTTCCTAGCGTCGCTTTACATTAGAGAGTCTAATCCTTTCACCGTTACTGTGTTGTTGTCTTTTCTTGCAGGCATCTTTCTGTCTTGATAATTTTATATTAGTTATGAAAAGGGAGAAGAGCACTCTATATGGTCGGCGATATAGATACGCCACAGAAATCTGTCTTTGTTGGATCAGAAAGGCACTAATTACTAGAGTTGATATCTTGGGAGACATGTTTTGGTCTCTCACTGAATGTGTTCTGGGGGGTGCATTCGACACCGCTAGATATAGCTCAAGAAGGGTGGTCCCAGTGGGGATTCAACCACTTCTTTCACATTTAGTTAACAAAAAGGAAAAACAATGACTCCATTTTATTTTTGGAGGCTTCTTGGGCACTGTCCTATGGACAGTTCCACTGCATTGAAACACAAGGTTGGTAAGATTCTTTTGGGTCGATTGTCATATATAGACATGCTAAGCCCCTCGCTTGCTAAACGTGCCTGTACATGGACTGACCCGATCAACTTTGAGCAAGCATCTTAGTTGTTGTTTTTGCAAATTCGTTGCTCTTGGACCAGCAACATGGTTGATTATGTTTGCCAATCCATTTCTTTTGCATGTAGATGACATGCTCAGAGCCACAGTAGCAAAATTCAAAATATGGACACAAAGTGGAGATTGGAAAACTTTACAGACACGGACAAAAACCAGCAAGTACTCGGCTGACCTGGAGTGCATTTTCTGTTTTAGCTTTTATTGGCTGACAGTGTTCTTTTTCTCTAACTTTCAGCAGTGGTTTACAAGATGATTTTTACCCCTAGAATATTTCTTTTCCTTGGACTCGGTGAGTTCTAGAAGCAGTATGTGAAACTTTTAAGACAGCATCAACTCAGCCGGATTTAATGCTAAGTCTATGAGTTTTCATACCATTGTCAGAGTTTGGTTGGTAGTCATAATTATTGGTAATTCAATTCGAAGATATAAATTTTTTCCTCCTCAAAAGTTTTTGTATTTCGAGATATTCCAGGATGCTAATTTTGCCAAGTTGGTTTTTTGTTTATTTGCTTTTTCCTGCACATTTTATTTTGCTTCTGCTTATTTTCTTCTTCTTCTTCTTCTTCTTTTTTTTTTTTTTTCTTTCTTTTAATCTTATAGAGAAATAGAAAATCAATTGTGAGCTATCTATTGCTTTTAAGCAATTTGGAAATCTTACTATATTTGTCTTCTCGATGGTTTGTCTCTGGTGCCTAGGTGCTTACTCCAAATGTTCCTGATATATTGGTTGTACCCCCTGAAGATGGTCATCTTCGCCATGTAATTGATACCATGGCTTTGCATGTTCTTGATGGAGGATGTGCTTTTGAACAAGCAATAATGGAGAGAGGCCGTGGAAATCCACTTTTCGACTTCTTATTTGAACTTGGCTCGAAGGAGCATACTTACTATGTCTGGCGACTGTACTCCTTTGCTCAGGTATGTGCTCTAAAGAATGTGGATAGATGATGAATTAATACTACATCCCTAAATAATTTGTTTTACAGCTGGAGGCATTCTCAGTGTGTTGCATTCGAGGTGGATGTATGGGTGTGGCATGTTCATATTGGTTTTACTGATTGCTTGTGCCATTGAAATGTAGGGTGATACCTTTCAAAGGTGGCGGACGGAGCCTTTCATCATGATAACTGGAAGTGGGAGGTAATATATGACTTTAACCTCTATGAAATGTACACTTCATATTCTTCAGATTTTTAACCTTTCAAAGTCATCATGAACCGAACTCAAGGTGCAAAAAATTCTACTCTGTTCTAGTAAAATCTGTTATCTGATGTTGCATGTTGTTTTGTTTTCCATCCAGATGGATACCACCATCTCTTCCACCTATCAGGAGCCCTGAGCATGAGAAAGAATCTAGTACAACATTTGCAGCAGGAAGAAGCAGGGTACGATTCCTTTTACAGGATGTTTGTCCTATTGCATGTTGATCTCTTAAATTGAGTAATGTAATGATATAGTGGAGAATGCATTAGTGCTTTACCAGTGTTTCCATTAACAATTAGGCTTGACAGTTTGTTTATGCTGTTGACATCTACTTCAGCGTGTAGAATTGGAGCGCACACTGACAGATCCTCAGCGAGATGAATTTGAAGATATGCTGCGGGCTTTGACTTTGGAGCGGAGTCAGATAAAAGAAGCTATGGGGTTTGCCTTAGATAATGCTGATGCTGCTGGAGAGGTAATAGTGATGATGTAAAATAGTGGCCCAATTTCTTCCTGGATCGTGAGTCTGGAATGGCTATATCTCAGATTCCAAATGGATATGAATTGTTGGTTAAGCCTGGTTTAGCTGAGCTCATGCTCCTTAAGCTTCTGGAGGTCTTCTATTTTTCAAACATATAGTTCATGCAATTTATTTGTTTAGTGGTGCTTCAGATTGACAGTGTCATCTATCCATGTTGACTTCTGCTGTTTAAACTTCAAATAAAGCAGCCTATCCAGCCTTGTTACTTTTTTATGCTTTCGATCTTATAAGTTTACGGTTTTATAATACATAGTTTATGTACTTCTTCTCTTACATTGCAGATTGTTGAGGTTCTAACTGAATCTTTGACACTTAAAGAAACACCTATTCCGACTAAAGTTTCCAGGCTTATGCTTGTTTCTGACATCCTTCATAACAGTAGTGCTCCTGTAAAAAATGCTTCTGCATATCGTACAAAATTTGAAGCAACCCTACCTGACATAATGGAGAGCTTCAATGACTTGTATCGCAGTGTCACTGGAAGAATAACAGCTGAAGCACTCAAGGTTTGAAGCTTGGAGCATCCTCTACAGGTTCTATTGACCCAGTTTATCTGTTACTCTTATCTTACATGCTGCAATTCACATGAGATCATGCAGGAACGAGTTCTAAAGGTTCTTCAAGTTTGGGCAGATTGGTTTCTCTTTTCAGATGCATATGTGAATGGACTACGAGCTACTTTTCTTCGATCAGGGAACTCAGGTGTCCTCCCATTTCATTCAATCTGCGGTGACAGGCCAGAAATTGAAAATAAAACTAGCTCTGAAGATGCTGGCGATGGAGATAAACTTGACCAAGATGCTGCACTGGCAATAGGGAAGAGTGCAGCTATGAAGGAGTTGTCGAGTCTACCCCTTCCAGAGCTGGAAAGACGCTGCAGGCATAATGGGTTATCCCTTTGTGGTGGGCGAGAAATGATGGTTGCGAGATTACTTAGTCTGGAGGAGGCTGAAAAGCAGAGAGGCTATGATGATGATACAAGGTATGGACAAAGCCATTCTACTTCAGGTAAAAATTCAAGGGATGAAAGCAGCTGGAATGCAAGTAATGCTGCTCATAAGGAGGCCAACCTAGGAACGGATCAGTTAGGGTCATCAGGATGGAACAGGTACGGGGAGGAAGTGACAAGTTCACAAGCCAAAGGTTCTGCAGCGCCTTTAGCTCCTACTCTTGCAATTCCACAGCCTGAACTGAAAGCTTTCTCAAAGAAGAAAGAAAAATCAGATCCAGTTTTGCCAGCTTCTAAGTGGGCTAGGGAGGATGATGGCAGTGATGATGAAGATAGAAAAGGCACTCCAGGTCTGGGTTTAAGCTACTCATCCTCTGGAAGTGAAAATGCTGGTGATGGTTCTAGTAAGGCTGATGAACAGGAAGTAGCAGCTGATTCTAGCGTTCCTGCTCATCCTGACAGTGGCCTGAATGAAGAGCATAGGTTGTTTTATGTGTCCACCATCAAAGTCTTAGTTTGATTTCTTGAAGTATGTTATTCTCTAAAACTGGGTTCTGTTGCAGACAAAAGTTAAGGCGCTTAGAAGTTGCTGTGATGGAATACCGGGAGTCACTTGAGGAACGAGGCATCAGAAATCCAGAGGAAATTGAGAGGAAAGTAGCAATTCAACGGAGGCGGCTACAAGCTGAATTTGGTTTATCAGATTCAACTGAAGATGCTCCAGGGAACAGCAAGCAGTCATCTCGTAAGTACAACCTGGTGAATGTTTTGGAATTCGTAAATTTTTTAAATGAAACTAGATTTACCACTGATGCTTGATACTAGTTGCAGTTTTAAGCCTATAGGATTGCCTATTAGCATTTTCTTGTCATACCTCCCAACAGTACTACCTTTTTGGTAGATAAATTGCAATCTCAATTTATTTTCCAATCTTTCTGCCTATATAAGTGATGAGAAACTAGCTCCTGAGCTAGGTGCTTTCTTCCCCAACCAAAATGTTGCAGTTGGGGGCTGCTCATTCACCAATTTTAGAAGTCTTTCTTCCTACAGTTCATTACAATTAATTTTGATTTGTAATGAGATTTCATGTACAGTGCCATAAAAGTTTAACTAGTCTTATGATGATAGAGTACATTTTGGACATTTTTGTTTAACAAGTGTCTTATATTTGGATTAGAAAGCAGGTTGGGCACAAAATCTTGCCACAAGCCATACAAAACTTGCATGCAAATTGAGATGAAATATGTTTAGTTAAAACGATGTAATTTATTCTCTGACAACTCATTCAGAGGAGATGTAGTTTTTCACCAGTTTTGCTGATTTCTTCTGTATGTTCTTTCCTCATTAAGTCCGTGGTAATAAGAATTCTGGGGTTACACGTTATTAGTCCAAGCTTTTCAGTCTGATTAGTTTTAATGCGATTGCTAAAGGCAGTTCCTAAACGTTTAAAACTGTAGAGAGGACATCCCAGGAGAGGAAGGAGAGACGTGATGACTTCCATGACTCTTCAAGGAAGCGACACCGCAGCCAAAGCCAAAGCCGCAGTCCCCCACGCAAGTCATCAATCAGAGACAGGGATAGGGAAAATGATGCAGACAGGGACCGAGATAGGCTCCATGATAGAGACAGACATGAGCAAGAAAATGATAGATGGAGAGAGCGTGAAAAGAGCGGGAGTAGGGAGAGGGATGATCATGAGAAGGCCAGAGAGAGGGACAGAGACAGGAGGAGGAGAGGAAAATGATAGGGTTTTCAAGCAGAGCGTCTTCTGAGATTGAATTTGAGATGTTGTCAGGATAGCGGACTTCATATATTCTCATGGAAAAACTTAGGAGTGGGGTACTGATAAGCAATAGATTATCATCACTGGGCCGCGGTTTCTATTTTTGGTGTGACTGTTTTGGCGGAGTCGTCCTTTATTCAATTTTTCTAGCAGACATATTATCCGCCTTGCCTGCGAAGTTCTCCACTTTACTGGAGTCAGATGAATATACCCATGCCAAAGTTGCTTGCCAAATTGCATTGCAGCTACAGGTTTTGTTTTCAACCCTTGAAGCAATGGTCCATGTTTAGTGTCTGTAGGAAGCTTGTGCAGCTGCTTACTGCTTATGTTTCCTAGTACTGAGGTCGGCTGAAGATAACTTGTTATGTTGAATCATGAATGAACTGGTTCTCTTAACTCACTCTTCTGCATTCTATTGTCATTTAAACCATCTTTGATGATTGTGGTGGGTTTAAGTCGCTGTTTATTGAAGCTGCCATTGGTTATTACCACTGTTCGGAGGTTCAAATTCATTCTATATTTCTTGTTGTGTCATTAATAACAGATGTTTGCAGGCCTAGTGTTATCAGATTGCTTTATTTGGTGGGCCGCACCAGGCACTATAACTTTGACTGTTGGACAACAATTGGAGAAACTTTCAAACCACTTGACGAGGTTTGTGCACATTAGTAACTAGTTTCATCGAAATGCATACAATCAAGGGTTTTCAGGATGTCTGTTCTGCACATCCATGGATAGTTTGGCATGGATTCTGTGCATCACCAGTATTGTTCCATATCGTGTCAAGTGTACATTGGAAATGGGTTACAACATCATTCATTTTTCATTTGCTACTATTCTCATGCAGTACCTAGTTCGTGATGTGGGCTCCTTTTCTTTTCTTTTTTTTTGCTTTTTCCTTCTGTGATGTGGTCCGCCCCTTCCCTGGATCCCACATAGGCGGGAGCTTCGTGCACTGGGGCTGCCCGTTTAGATGTGGTAAAAAAATTTAATAGAGGAGAGAAACAAGGAAAAGGAGGAAGTTCCCAAAGGGCAGAATTGAGCAGAAACTATCGGAATTGTGAATCAAGGCTTGTATATGGTGCATGTGCTAAGTTGGGTATCTGAGAGGCAAATGGAGGTCAAGTCCACTCAATGATTGATGTCATTTTTAATAAAATATTGGTGAGTCTTCATCTTCAATCATCGCATGGTTTATTGCTAGCTTGCCATGGACGGTACCAACCTCGCCGCCCTTTCGACAATTGCGAGCCTCAAGTAAAGTCAGATGATCAATCCTGCACAGGCATATGTCAACCGAATGTGCTGAATGAAACAGCTCATTTACCTGGCTGGGGCTTTATAAGTCTTCTTATCCTTTTTATTTAAAGGTAACTTATATTGCTCACATTGGAGTTCTGGTTTTTCAATTGCCATTCTGGAGGTATGTTATTTGACTTAAATTTGTATTTTCATCCATCTTGTCTTTGCTTGTCTCATAATATCTGAATTTACATCAGAAAAATTTCAATCCTAATATTGGGAAAGGAAGTCTATATCATTTGTCAAGTCTCCGTCCTACACTTGAGACAGCCATTTAAGATGTTTCGTTCAATAATGTCATGAACTTATCATTTGACTTCCATTTTTACATTAAATGAGCCCATCCTTTGAAGTGTGGTTGACATGTCTCATTTGGAAACAGTGGCCAACAGATGCATCGTTGGAATCTCACCAGATTGTAGTTATCGAGTTGGACGGCCTATATATCTTGGAAATGCTTGTGTACACGGAGTAATCGGTGTGGTGCTGTGTGACATGGAAGTCATAGGTTAAGAGGGGTGGAAATAGCCCTTGCAAAACATGCAAGATAAGGCTGCATATTGTAGACTCTTTTGTAGTCTACACCTTTGCCGGATCCTGTATACGTGGGACCTTTGTGCACTGGGCTGCCCTTTTTCGCTGTGGATGTTTTGTTGGTTCTTGGGGAGCTCCTTTTTCCCGTTGACTCTTTGGCACCCCCCAAGAGCCTCGAACACGTCCAGGGGAGTGCTTTTGTTTTCAGATGCTACGTAAATTCCTCTCTTGATACAGTACTTTCCGATTCTCGTACAGAAAAGGAAGAAGGAAAAGTCTTGTAGAAAGACCTCTACTTTGGATAAAATTTTGAAATAAAAACATGAACTTTGCTTCAAACTCCTTTTCGGATCTGGCATGGCCATTAATGACATAGCCGGTGTCTATGTGGCGTTTGACTTGTCACGTATTTTTAACATTAAAAATATTAAAAACTAACAAATCCCCATTATTGTGTGGAACCCTTGATCTTCGTATGTTGGGCGTTCAATACGATATGAAATGATATCTACCCATCAAAATATTTTTCCTTGCTTGTGTAGATTGATGGTAAAAGCAACAGAAAGGCCATGGGAATCGCAGATGAAGTGGAGAATTTGGTCGTAGATTCGTCATTTGGAACAATGAATCTGGAGCCTTACTAGCAAGAGAAGCAGCAGATCAAAGGGAAGCATATGGTAGTATAGGAAGAGGAAGAAGTGAAGCCACTTGAAGCAAATTCACAGCAACAGCAGCTGGAGAAGGGTCGGTTACTGCCTGTGTATCCAGAAGTGGTTTTCCAAGGACAGACGTTATGAATAAATGCATCAATTTATTGTATCCGGTGGTAGTTGTACTTGTATTGCACTTGTTTTCTTTGATTATTGTGATGATGAAATGGTGTTCTCGTTTCTGTACTTGGATATGTATGATCAACTGGAATGTAGGTATGTTTTGAGGGAGTTCTTTTACCTCTTATGGACTCCTTTTACCTAATTTGAATAAATGGAGGTCTGATCAATTTTGTTCTATGTACTGTTATGCCTGAGCAATGTGAATTTTGCAGAGTTTTTAGTTGTTTTTACTTTCTTATCATGTTAAATAATTAGGAACCTTGAAGCAACAGTAGAGTTGTTATTGTGTGACCTTGAGGCAATAATATAAGATAAAAGCTGCATACTAGACCCTTGTGGTCCGCCCCTTCTCCAAATCCCACATCTACATGCACCGGACTGCCCTTTATTGTGTTAAATAACTGTAAATATCTATAGCTATATAGGTTCAATTCAGCAATTGTGACTGGCCTAAATGACTTTTCATATCTCGATTGTTCAATTGCTGGATGAGTTTTGGCTCACCTTCGTTAAGGAGTGAACTGTACAACTCATAGACCGAGTTTCCCAAGGGCGAAGCATCAGCAATCGGATGTTGAAGACCCTTAACAGTACCTAAAATTCTCAGTTCAGGGTCAACCGTTGGCAATGGTCGACCGTTGCCCACTATAGGCAACGATGGGCTATTTATTTTAACAGTCACCCATTAACCATATATAATCATATTCAATTTGATTTTTTCCCTAAAAAATGTATTTTTGGCCGTCTTAAGCATGATATAATGATATCTAAGCATGGTAAATTCAAGTCTAAATCGTAGAGATTTATCATGGATCATCTTGGACGTGATTTTCCTTTGAAAATGACCTTTTGAAAATAAAGATAATAAGATGAATCAATTATACAATTGTGATACATTCATACAAAAATATTTGATAAATACAGATGTAAGTTCTGCCTGAATGCAAGTCATATCTTTATTTTCAAATCATCATACTTCTCTCCCTTTTTGTCAATACCAAAATAGTAAAATGAAGTACCTCTATTTATTTTAGATATTTCCCCCCCCTTTTGAGATAGAGTAATGGAGCAAAAGAAAGTTCTCCTAGATGTGTGTGTGTGTGTGTGTGTGTGTGTGTGAGAGAGAGAGAGAGAGAGAGAGAGAGAGAGAGAGAGAGAGAGAGAGAGAGAGAGAGCCCGTGCTCCACTTAAATTTAAGCATCACTGTAAAATGCCAAAATATATGATTCCCTAATTACCATAAGTTGTGTAAATTCAGCATATTTTTATTCAAATAACAAAGACAATAATATAAATGATACGTATAAGTCCAAGTTTCAAATAAGAAAAGTCGTTCAAAATAAAAATCCAACCTCCATTAGTATGGAAATGAAGTAAGAAGTTGATAAAAAAATTATGAAGTAATATATTCAAATTTCAAACATTTGATCAGAAGGATGCTGACCCCAGAACCTATTATTTAGGTTCTAAAGTTGGTCATAGATGTTTCCAAAATTCTTATTCACTTGGCCTTTGAAGACATCAAACCTATCTTCCATGTCATCAAATCTAGGCAAGATAACATCCATTTTCTCCAAAATTTGAGTGTTTGTGTCAGTTAAAGCACTTGAGGATGAAGCACCAAAACCCCTAAGTGTGTCTTTATCAAGTGAAATAGTTTCTGCACTTGAATCTTCATCCATCAAACACGGGTAGAGAAAAATTGATTTCCTAGTTGGTGCATCTTCCTTTTCAGTCTCTTTTACCTGAACATTGTTGACCAACTTGCACTGGATCTCATGCATGGATTTCTTGTTGATCTCATGCTTGAGTTGAACAGGTTCTTAGGATTACTCATCATTGACACGAACTCCCCATCTTCTAAGTCTTCTACAAATTGCCATTGGAAAGATCATAGGTCTTCCCCTTTTACAACATAATTTGACTAGTGTAATGAAAAGTTTAGCCATTTTAAACATTTGTCCTATGGCAACTTGATACATGACAATCAGCTCCATGTTGGTGATGAGTGAGTGGCCTCCAAACTATGGAATCAGGATTTGAGAGGCATTGAGGTGAAGAATTTTGATTTTGATGGACATCTTGGAGATAGGAAAATACTTTTTCTCCAATGGCATTTGGGTCGCTGAAGACGGTTCAGAAAATATCAATGTAGTCTAGATCAATGTGGTTCAGAAAACATCAATGCCCAGGAAATGATTCTGATAGATCCATCGCGCTTAACTGCCTGGGCGTGCAGTACAGCAGCTCGACAACACAAGTGCCGCGCGCTAGAAGACAAGGCATACCATAAGTGTTCCGACTGTTGCCCACGCATACACGTCCCATTTTGAGTACCCTCATCTTCTGCTTACCATGATATAGTAGCCATGACTTCTGCACACAAGTGTGCACTACTTTTGTTCTTTCAAGAAATCTTAAGAAGTTAGAGGACAGTGGAACCTCATGAGTTCTTCATATAACCATACTTACATACTTGCCACCTGGATGGCACAACTGCTGGATCAACATGAAGTGCCTTCTGAATCTCTGGTAAATTCAAGTCTGTAGCTGAATGCTTCTAACATTAACTAAAAGCGTTTAGATTACTAGTATTCAGCTACAATCACAAGGAATAGAACTGAATCTAAGAAACAACTGAATCATAGATTAGTCTCAGGTGATCAATCAGCAGTTCATAGCTACAGAAAACATCCAGAAATATTTCAGCAGATTGAAACAAATCACAGAGAAGATCAAAGAACAAGTGCAAGACCCAACAAGAATGAGTGTCCTTGCATTGAAACCCACAACGGGGTACTATCACAAAGCATAGAACTGAATCTAAGAAACAATTACAAGTAAAGTTGCCTTTCAAATTATTAAAATTTGTAGGTTGGACAAAAGAAATCCATTACATAATGGAAGATTTAAGATAAATTGGGAAAGCTCCCAACGGGAATGATGTTTATGGTATTCAAACCAAACCAGGATAAAATTAAAGATGAAGAACCAAAGTAGGAGCACTTATTAGAAAAATGGCTTTAAAGTTGTAATTTCCTACAGAATCAGTAAAACTGAACCACGCATAGCATAATTCAGGGAGTAGATATACATCAAACAAAAGAAGCTTCTAACTGATATCAGACCGAATCATTCATATATAACGACTAGAGGGAGTTGAACTAAATACTCTAAGAAAGTTTAAAACAGAAGTCTGTTACCTTGATAGCTCCAAATTCAGTAAGGGAATAAAAAGGCCTCCAGATGCCTCTTTCCAAGTTTCTAGATCTATCCAACTTTTTCATGTGAGCATCAACACGCACGCACACACACTGAAATTGAGCAAAATAGGAAAACTAAAATCATTTGTAAAATACATGCACTTCAAAATTAGTCTCAAATTAAGACCACATCACTCAGCAAAAGGAGCTTCCAAAAATCGAAATCAACTACAGGGAATAATCAAACTGAGCTAGAAACAATTATAGCAACAATACTGTAACATAAGAGATCTGACCTAGATAACAGAATAATTGCTTGTAAAGGTCTTCAGAATTTGCCACCAATTAACAGTGGGCATCATAACTGCAAATACAAGAAAAGGAGCTGAAGAAATCCAGTTGAAAGAATTCCGTGGAAACTGATGTATGAGCTGAGATGCAGCTGTAATCCACTGAACTAGAAGTTCTTAAGGAGCCCACAATAGAAATTCCTCTGCAGTTGAGTACAATAGACCAATATACACAAGCACTCAGAAGTTTTAACCAATTCCATATACAACAATAATCGCCCTATGTGCGGTGATCACAGACCTGCTGGAAAATCAAAACATGACCGGCCTCTTTCCAAGTCTCTTGATCTCCTTATCCATCTGCCCAGTAAGCATCAGTCCAAACATCTTGAAATCACACAAAAGTGACCAAAAAGGGTGCCCAAAACTTGCAGGAACATTCCCTTCCACAAAGAAGTGGCTATACCACGCAAATCCGTACCCAAACAACGGCACAAAGAAGACAAACCACCACTTGAAGAGCAAAGAGAAAAAGAATACGATAAAACCAGTAAGTGTACCCCAGAAATGCCAACGCCTTGTCGAGGGTTTTGAATGTTGGTTGACATAAAATGCCCAAAACTCTTCCAAACTTCTGAAATTCATCAGTTCTGGAAGATTTTCAGCTGAGTTTTGCGGGTTTCCTCTAGGAAATTCTTCTGCGTGCAAAGTCAGATCAACAAGAACGCAAGTGGGTTTTTTTTTTCTCCAACTCTTTTGATAATTGATTCTTGTTGGCTTCCTAGAAAAGAAGAAACACAGGTGGACTTTGATGTTTAAGGGCTTTCAGAAGGATTTCCTTCCTTGCTGGGGAAGTCAAATGAAGGAAAGCACAGGTGGTATTTGATTCACCATGTTGATGATTTCAGACTTCTGGGGATCCAAATCGAGAAGAGTCAGAAGTGGGTTTTTGTTTTCTCTTTTGACTGGCTAAGAAAGAATTTTCACCGAAGGGGTCTTGACTTTCTGACCTGCAGTAGGTTTTTGTGCTCGGCAAATCAAACCTGGAAGAGCTTAAAATAATGTTTTTCTGATTTTTCAATTTTGCTTCTTTCAGTTTTTTTCTGGCTCAGCGGGATGAGGCGTCATTTCGGCGAGGGATTCGAGGTCTGTATCAGAAGGCTATTTGCCCCGTAATAGTAGAGGGGGAGAGAGATACGAGCGCTTAGAACAAGAGTTTATGATCAAGCCTTCGGGACCAGAGTTTATGATCAAGCCTCTTGCCTGGTCCATATGATCAAGAGAATCACTTCTTCTAGGTGAGGCCATAGCAGTTGGCCAACTGTTCATCATTTTTGGCAAAGTCTTTACCTATTTAATTGCTCATGACCTTATATACTTTTACTTCCTAACTTTTTCAACAATTCATTGCTAAAGATTGGTATCATCCAATGAAAGAATCTGGTAAAACCATCCACCTCGTTATAATATCTTTTGAGCAATTATATTATAACTTATAGTACATGTGGACCAAACTATTTTGCTATCCAAATAGTTCATTTGGTGGACAAGAAGTGGGGGAGAGGAAGGCGAACTGGGTATCCAGTGCAAGGTTAGGAGGAGAACTAGAGCTAGTAGCATCGGGCGGGAAGGGGGGTGAGCTGGGTATCGTACCGTGCAGGGAAGCAGGAGGGGGGGAGGAACTAGTCGCACCAGCCAGGGGTGGGGAGTGCAAGGGGAAGAGCTGGTTGATTCGGCCAGGTGGGTGTGTGTGGGGAAGGGCTAGTAGCATTGGCTTGGAGGGGAGGGCGAACTAGGTACCGGTGGGGGGCTGGTGTAACACCCCGGATTTTTAAGACAATTTTTTTTTTTAATAATAACATTTTAAATAAGAGCATTTGGGATCCCATGAGAAAAGATTTATTTAACATTTTACTAAACCTATCTTAAAAACTCCGGGTGTTAATTTTCCTTTCACAAAATGGCATACATGTAATTTAAACATAAATAAATAATCCGCGTATAAATCAACGTCAAATAAATAGGCGCCTTTATTTTAAATCAAATAAACGTCCAAAAGACAATAATAATATGGCTCAGGGTCTATCCATCATAACATCCCATATAAATGTCCAACATATGTCCAAAGATCTAAATCACATCCCAATATAAAATATGCAATCCAAAATAAAAATCCAAATGATAATCCTGTTTAATGACTCACATCATTGTCTAATACTATAAAAAAATGGTCTTCAGCAGCTCTCACGGCTTCTCAACAGCCTTGCCTTTCCTGTTATCGCGCTCGAGATCTAAGGCATTGCAAAACAAAGCAATACCTCAGCAAGCTATCGCTTGTGTAGGTACATAGACAATTAATGTAATAAATGCAAGAAATAATGAACAATACTGATGAAAAATCTAACATTTATGAAGATAGTGATATCATAATGTCATGTTCAATAAATGCCAATCTATTCCATATGCTAAAACATGAAATTCACAGAGTTAAAACATGACATGAATCAATAAAATGGAGCATACAACAAGAATAAGGGCACCCTAAGGTAATGGGTCCCATCACATCGCACTAACATCCCTGATCAGGAGTACACGTAGTCAACCTCTAAGTGTCGTCACACCCAGGCATATCATCCATAACCATGCTCATCATACATGCACACATAATAAGAATATGGGTCATCATGTTGCAGTGGCAACCCTCCATGGGTATCAACCACCGCCGCTCCCCGTCGACACCATAACGGGAGACTTAGCGTCTGTCCCCATGGAAAGGCTCAGACCGGTAGTGTGGACTATCCATGTTACCAAACCCCTACCGAATGCCATCTATGGGCAGGTGTTTATCATATCACAAACTCATCACATCATAATCTCGGAAGGTGGGTGGCCTACTATCCCTCCTAGCATGACGCCCACCGGGCGAGTGCACCCGTCATCAAATATAAAACACGGAAATCGTATGTATATGCTAAAACTCAAGAGCACTTATAGCTTGCAATCCCCAAGACATGCCCCTCATCCTGGGGTTAGCCTATAAAAGGATCAGCTAATAAGCCTCTATTCTCATTTCCATGTAAATCCATGTATTTTCTATATATACAATAAGAAATAAAACTCTAATTAAGCATAACTAATTAACATCATACTTGTAAAAGCATTTTAAATAAGTTTATTCAGTAAAAGATTTCAATTTGGAATAACCATCCTGTATGCAATGTCGCATGAAATCCACGGTAAATAATAATTGCATTTTAAAACACAATCACATATGATGCTATGTTTAAACATGGTTCAAATATCAAGGCAAAACATTAGTTGTCGTCACCTACCTCAGTGTGAGACCACTAGCTTGCTAATAACTCCCTTTAATTGGTATATTCACGTGCACCTGTACATGTCACATCACTATTTTAAAATTTTTCTAAAGAAAAAGTGGTCATTTCTAAGTTTTTAAGTTAAAATTAGGTCCGCGTCGTCAATACGGTCACAACGCCTCTTTCGGATCCTGATTTGGACCTCTCTAGCTCTCAAAAATCAAGTTTTAGTGAAAACTACGCTAAAATGGGTCTCGCCGGACCACCATAAGGTGGTTTAAACCTACGGCACCCTTTTTCCGCCGGCTTTACACCGCACCGGTGCTACGAAGACGCACGGCAACGCGATGCCGCACACGGACGCGCCGCGTCCCGGTCCCACCACGTGACGCATGCGACGGAGCCTTCCCACGCGCGCCGGTGCGCCGCGCACGCGTGAAACGACGGCGTCGTGTGACGTCGTCGCCGAGCACGCGTGCGACGCCGACATCATCCGACGCCATTGACAACGCCGGAGAAGACGACCAGATTCCGGTCGCCTCCGGCGGAGCTACAGAGCTCCGTTTTGCGTGATTTTTGCGCCATTTTCTTCAGAATTCTCTCTAGAATCAATTTATGCCCTCTTTTTGCACTAATTTTTCCAAAAACCATGGTTTTTAAACGATTTTTCCCAAGTTCCTAAAAACATCCCTATGTACTGGTTTTTGGGTTTTCTGGAGAAATCCACCGTTGGATCACTCCAAAATTTAAAGGGTATGCTCTTGGATCTCTTGTGCACTAGTTGGACGGTGCGATTTCCAAACGGACAAGGTTTGGTCCGTGAAATCATGCTCCAACAGTAGCGTGCCTAAAGTTCCTAAAAATATGATTTTTCCTAATTTTTAAACGTTTTCTAATTATTTTCTCTATTTAATAAATACTAAAAAAAAATAGGTTTGAGGCTTACCTTGCACCTGGCCGGAGTTGCTTGTGTTGCGGGGCTTCACTCACCGGAAAATCTAAGTTTTTGCAGGGCTAGGGTTTTGCGTAGCATTCAGGGAAAACGCTCAAAGTGGAGCGTTTTGGCTCCTAGAGGAGCATAGATATAGGGTTTTAGAGTCTTGGGGAAGAGAAACTCTTCCCCACACGTCTCTTCCCATGTCTCTCCGGCGATTTCGCCAGACTGGTAGAGACGTGTGTAGACAGGGGTGCCGTTATCAATTTGGACCCCTGTGTAACACGTTTCTGTCAAAAGACCAATTTGCCCTTACAACTTTGACGGCTCATAACTCCCTCGTTTGAGCTCCGTTTCTCGCGTTCTTGGTGGCGTTGGATTCGTATCGACGAGAAATTTCTAATTATTATATTTTCAGGAAAAAATTTCATCCATAAATTTTTATTTTAATTTATTTAATAATTTCCTATTTTATCTTAAAAATTAAGGATATTACAGTTGGAAATACGGGAACGTTGATAAGCTGAAAATTGGGCCCAAAAAAGGGGCTACTAGAAGAGAACCAAGGTAATATTAGAATTTAGTAAAAAATAACAGAAAAATGGATGAAAAACTAACAGAATGACAAATTTGCAAAGTTCTTGAAAAAATTAGAAAAAAAAACATTGGGTATTTTTTATTGTTGCAAAAGCGCCATAAAATAATGGCAATTTTGCAAAAACTCTTTAATATTTTATGTAATTTGAGTGATATAATCCTCGAGTTCAATTGGGGAAGAAGTACAACACTAAGGGTGACCATTTTTTGAAAAAATTTCAACTTACTTCATTCTTCTATCTATATAAATATTTGACTAATTATAAAGGAAAATAATAATCAGGCAACTTTTTTGCTAGCTAAGTTTACACAATCTGCAGCTGGTGACAGTTGAGATCACCATGATTCTGGACCTACTAGTACTCAAGAGTTGCATATCAACTTGGATTATAGTTAGTAATGCTTAATGTTGACGTTATTAAAAATTTGATGGCCATCAAATTACCAATCAAAGTACATAGAAGGGCTCAAATTGCTCATAGATGGGCTCACCTAAAGTAAAATTGAACAATAGTTGCTTAAGCCCTCCTAAAACATATGAATGGTTGGTGCATATTCACAACTTGTGTTGCTCATCCATTTGAGGTTGATGAGAATTCAAAGATTTTTGATCCACATCAATGGGTTTGATTTACCCATACTTTGAGGGTCATTGCATTTTGATTAGTTTGTTGCATTGTTTTTTATTAAAAAAATATTAATAAAATATCTCTCAAACATATTTCAGATATCACAAAAGATATCACAGAACATATGACACATATCTCATATATTACAGAAGATATCACATGAGACATTGCACAAGATATGCCAATAGAAACACCTAAAATGTGTAGTTAAATAAACCCCACTTATAGAAAAGATGAGATTTTTATCAATATCATATTCGTGTTAAGAGATAGAAGTTTGCTTAAGCAATTTCTTTGAGGATTGGATTGACTAAATAAAGAAAGATTTGTTAGCTACATTGGTGGAATTCTGAAGGCTTCCAACATAAAAATTGGGTGAGATTTGTGGAAGGTTTGAAAACTGTTTAATTCCAATTCATGTCTTTGCAACTTTAGATGCGAATGTAGCCTTTGGACGATCAGCCTACCCCATGTAAAGTGATTGAGAATTTTGTGAGAAGTCTAATTTTTTTTACCTCACTCTCAATCTCATTGGATAATTGCAAAAGTCTTAAAGCTCGTTTAGGGTGTACAGTTCTATACAAACTAACGTAAATTGGTGCGGTCTAGCGACCATCTTTTTTTGGAGATTACCTTTGAATCATTTTACCCCTTCATCTCATTACTCTATATCTAGATATCTTATAAATTAAAAAGAATGTAATTTAGAATATTTTAGCATTTAAAAAGCATCTAACAGAGTGTGCACAGAAACGAACAATTTAGAACCTTTATAAACAACTCACATTTTCTTAGAAGCTAATATCATCCATATCATATGAATTTTTTATCTATAAGAAAACTAAAGTTGGAATAGTGAGATGAATAATTCTATTAATGTAAAGATGAGCTCCATAAAATGTGGTTGGTAGATTACAGTAGTACTACTTTTTCATTACTTTTCTATAAAATTATACTAAGTTAAAATAAAAAAATTTCTCCAAACAGCTTGGCATCTTTCCCTAAAATATGCTTGGTCATAGGTTTAGTTATGGCTTTCTCTTTTAGCTGAGAATTATATTTAGGAGCGCATGTAATAATTTGCTTTATAATTGAAAGCATGCATTTTAAAAAATAGAATTTACCCTTAACAACATCAAACAAAATATAAATTAAAATAAAATCACTAGTTTATCCAATTTGGACAATATATAGTTGCATTATATACAAAACCTTTGAAAATATGGTGATTATGGGTGATATCCATCAACCCATTGATTTGATTCTTTGCGTGTTGCATATCTCATTGAAAAGGAGTTGCCTGGTTACACATGGTAGCTTAGCAGTGCCTTTTGGATTATCTATCTCAAAGACTAAGCACATGTTATGTATGCAGACCACATTTGATTGCTTTCCATAATAAATAGATATAGTTACCAGTTGTTTCTCTGGACAATGTAAAAATCATAGTTTTAACCTTAAAATTTGCCTACTAAGCCTAGGAACCAGTTTGGACTACCTTGCAACAATTGGTAGATAGAGTGCATTAAGCACTTGCTCTCTCAAGAAAGAGTGGAAAAGCCATATTGGTTATATGTTTCAAATGATTGCTTGCTTTTAGCAAGACTACTTTGCTAAGCAAAATGTGGTTGTAATATTTAGTCATGGTTGCAAAGAAGGAACACCTACAATTTTTTTATAGTACAAGCAATGAAATATAAAGCAAATCATTCATGAACTCTCACCCACACATAAACTTGAAAATCTAATTCCTAGCCAAAGAAAATAGTGGCAACTTGAACATACTACCAAGGCAGAGGCAATGGCGGTTTCCAACAATGTAAGAGAATATTTCAGGAACTATAAGGTTTGTTTAGACCTTATTTCAGTTATGGCTTATGAATTGTACTTTAGTATGATTTATTTTGTGACCTGGATATAAAGATATATATTCATATTGGATGTGATGGCTGTGTATGGATAGAATCTGGATAATGTTGTCATATCTTGATTTTCTTATCCACCATTAGAGTATATGTTTTTATGGAATGTTATATTTGATTTGGATGGATGAATATGGAGACAGAGTCTCCTAAGTGTTATGTCATGTTATTATATTTATTAGGTGGTTATTGTATCGTATATGTTATGTGTGATGGTCCAAAATACAGAGAAGATTATTTGATTTTTGACCAAAATGGGGATATCATTTCATCGTTAAATTCGTGACTTTGTAGTTATGTGACTCCTAGGATTTTAAAATAAATACTTTTTATTGGAGTTTTTGTTTTTGGTCGATTTAAAAATTGAAGTTTTAAAACAAGGATCCCAACACATTTTAAAAATTGTTATTATATTGTTGTGAAAAATATGGGTATCACATTGGCTCAAGGATATATTTGTAATTTGGGAGAGCTGAATCAAGTTGAAAGGATTTAAGTGCATCCTCCACCCATAGGCATGGAGGTAAAAATTATTGGGATGGACCTGCATGTGGTCCATACCTATGTAAGTAATATATATATATATATATATATATATATATATTTGTGTGTAATGTTAGGTATTGTGTGTGCGAGTAAGAGATCGTGCTTAGAGAAGTAGAGAAAGGTGGGAGTAGGCTTTGGGCCTCCTCCTCATCTTCTATTATAATCTGATTAGATAGCAAAACCTTCTTTTTTGTAGACGTAAGTTGAGTTTGGTTGAACCGCATAACTCTTTGTGCCTCCATTGTGCATGTCATTGTATCCTTTCAGATCCCAAGATCCTGATCGTTAGATCTACCAATCCATAACAGATCTGGCACAACACATATAATTGATCTAATTATTTGAAAAAATAATTATAATTATAACATTACCTGTCTTCAGAAAAGGAAAAGATATAAATGACAACATGACTGCCTGAATTAGGGGTGGGAAGGCTGGCTATGGTCAAGAGTGCATTTCATTTGAATTCAATTGTTTGCTAATACTTTTGCAATGGACACAATTGGCTTTCAATCCTTGGTGTTTAGTTATGGTGGAACTAAGTTGTGATGCTATGATTGAAACTAAATTAGGTGCCTTTGTTGGAGTCTCATTGCAAGGCAATTTCATTGCAACTAGGATGGATACCAATTTTTGCCTTTATGGTGATTCTTATCTTACTACTGCGGACATACTTCTTGGGGCAGTGGACAATCCCAAGGTTGTTTCTACCATGGAAGACCTCTGTTATGTTAATGTTCTGCCCTGAAGGGATCTCCTGTACATTTTTGAGCCTTCATTACCGTTTTTGGTGCTGCTAAATGGCACGTTGGGGATATATAAATAATTCATTCTTTTTCACTTCTTTGCCTCTTCCAGTAATTATGGGCTCAAGAGTATCAGTCATCAGTCCTATACTTGTGATTATGGTTTGACAAGGATCACTGGATCCACTCTAAAATGTACATAAAACTATTCTCTATTCTTCCACGTGGTTGTAATGAACGTGGTCTGGGACACGGTTGAGGTGCCATACATAGGCCTCTTGTTAAACTTATTTGTTTGATGTATATATTTGGTCACACACAATTCTATTGCTGTTCTTGAACATTACCTGCAGTTGATTCCCCCCTCCTATAACTTTTGAGAAACTGTTTGTTGTCTATTCCTCTAGTACTT
The DNA here is from genome assembly GCA_035236585.1 of Warburgia ugandensis. NCBI lineage: Eukaryota > Viridiplantae > Streptophyta > Magnoliopsida > Canellales > Canellaceae > Warburgia > Warburgia ugandensis. The sequence goes on along the minus strand of CP141138.1, from coordinate 49,565,056 downwards.
GGGCAGCTAACCAACATGAGGAGCCTAGAAGGTTTGTAATTTTAACTGTGTCTACTTTTACATCCCAGAAGATTTTCTTCCTTGGATATTCTTAACTTGAGAAGGGGAGCCTTGGCGCAACGGTAAAAGTTGTTGTCGTGTGATCTTGAGGTCACAGGTTTCAAGGCGTGGAAACAGCCTCTTGCAAATGCAAGGTAAGGCTGTGTACTTTAGGCCCTTGTGGTCCGCCCCTTCCCCAAACCTTGTATAAGCCGGAGCTTCGTGCACTGGGGCTGCCCTTTTATGTTCTTAACTTGATAACCATTCATTTTGAACATTCTAAGACGTCCATCATGTTTTCAAGAGTAACATCTATTAGCATCGTCCAATGGAGGGAACTTTTGGTGCTCGAACTAGCTAAAATGTGGTTAAAAGATGAGCAATTTGGATCACCAAACCTCCTGGCTCCATAAACACAATTTTCTCTCTCTTTCCTTTTTAAAAAGGTGCTCCTCATTTACTATTTAGATGTATGGATTGATTTATATCCATAGGTATCGTGTAAAAATCTTTCAAAAACTACCGCACAAGTCTCAGGTTATGACAATGACAAAAGAAAGTAGGGCAGCCTTAGTGCATGAAGCTCCTGCCTATGCGAGGTCCGAGAAAGGGGTGGACCACAAGGACCTATAGTAGGCAGCCTTACCTTGCATTTTGTAAGAGGCCGATTCCACGCCTTGAACCCATGACCTCAAGGTCACATGACGACAATCACAAATGAAAGTAAGGCATTGAAAAAAAAAAGGTAAAATAATGTATCTTGGTTTAAGATAGATTGAAGCTTAATCTTTTGAGAAAACAGAAACTGAACACAGATGTTTTTAGCCTTGTTGGAGAGTAAACAGAGACAAAACTGAAACTGAAAATTTCATGATGAGGTTTTAAATCTTATGGAGAGGAAAGCTGGAGCTGCCTTTCAAGTTCAGTCCAAGAGAGGTTTCTCATTCAAGGTAAAACTTGTCTCTCCATCGAACAATGTGTCCTGACAAGCTTTTCTTAATCTCAGTTGAGATAGTTTCCTTGAAGGGGAGCCTTGGTGCAAAGGTGGAGTTTTTGTTGTGTGACCTTGAAGTCACAAATTCAAGGTATGGAAATAACCTTTTGCATAATGTAAGATAAGGTTGCATACTATTGACCCTTATAGTTCGCCCCTTTCCCAGACCCCGCATATGCGGGACCTTTGTGCACCAGGGCTGCCCCTTTAGTTGAGGCAATTTCATTACAAGAATTACGCGTGAAGAGGAAGCCCTTGCTCATATAAGTCATATCTAAATTGGACTTCTTCATTTTCGAATACTCCACCACAATGTTAGTCTCAGAAGTGAACCCACAATGAAAACCAACACTTAGAACTTTAAACCTACAAGTGCTTGTTTGATTAGAGACTGCGCATGTATGTTAATGATGCAATAGTACAAAGACACCCTACATTCCTCTGTGATACAAACTATATATATGCTGGCCATACACCAGACTTAGAGCACATCTTATCTCCTATTATTTCTTGCTTTCAAAATGGCAGTTAGTGAAAAAGTAAGAATGGTTTTTTTTCCATAACCAGAGTCGCCACAAAGGGCAGTCCGATGTATGAAGCACCTGCACATGTAGGTCCAGGAAAGGGGTGGATCACAAGTGTTTGTAGCATGCAGAGTTACATTGCATTTTTGTAAGAGGCTGTTTACACGCCTCAAATCCATAATCTCAAGTCAACACCATGACAACTCTACAAAAATCACTAATCAAATGGTGAATATATTTATATTTCTTTCACCTAGACCACGACTGGCCCACTGACCCTTCACATAGAGGATCCCCAGTGCATCTTAGCCCTTTAATGATATCTACCTTTTAGAAAAATCAAGAGGATTAGTGGCGTTCAAAAGGATACAGACTCAATAGACCTGCAATTTTGACATGGGAAGAATTTTTTTGTTAAATCCAATGCATAATGCCTTATGTTGGAAATGAGTTAGACATCAAATTTTATATATTGGATATTTTTAACTTATGTTTTAAAATTAAAATTACGATCATTTATTTTTGTTCAGTTATTTATAGCTAGAATTGTGTAAATGTATTGATTTCTCATAATTTATCTATTTTGGTTATTTTAAATATGGTACACAGTTTAGACATAATTTTTTTTATATAATATTATCACAAGAAATATAACATCCCGAGGGTCTAACAGTCACAATATTGTCCACTTTTTATTGAAAGTGCCTATACATCGATAGCGATCACGCCTTTGTTCCCCCTGAAAATCAAGTTTCCAAGCATGCTCACCTCTCTCTTTATCGGCATGTATTCTTAATGAGACTCAAATAAGGAAAAGTCTCTAGTAAAAGTGTGCGAACTAAAATTAGGAAATTTATTGTTTTGATTTTTGCAAAAAAATAAAATAATTAATAACTATGGCTTTAAGTAAAAAATAAAATAAGTTATAAGCATTCAATGGTTGTAAAATTTGGCTGAGTCTGTCTCAGAATCAAGATAAACCGGTTAAATCTCCCACAGCCACCCCCCCCAATTGCCCAGAATTGCGAGTGCAAAGAATGGCTTAGCCAGTGGCTCCACCAGTTCTGGTCTAGATTTTTGCAGAGTAAAATTTGATATCACCCAAAAATGGAAAAGCCAGGTGCCGACTGGCAGCACTTAAATGGCTCCTTGCGGTTCCCGATTGTGAATCCCTCTCTTTCGTCCTCGTTCAGACACGTATAAATCCAAACACGGGAATTAACGGTTGAGATCTTTTCCGCATGGACTCGTATCCGCAGAATTAGGCTTATTTCATAACGGAATCAAATCCGGACTTCGACGGATTCAACAAGATTTCAGTGGTGCTTCGCGTCCGCGTCTCCAGAACCTTCCCCTAGCTCTACCCATAAATACCGTTCCTTCTCCGGTTCGATTTCCTGTCTTGGGAAAGAGAGCGAACGAGAGGGACACGAGGGTTGAGGAACGCGATTAGGACGCTATGGTAAGCCTTATCTCCACTTATGCACCATGCATCTCATGTTGTTCTTTACAGATCTATTTTGTAGGGTTTGTTTGAAGCATTTTCCGTGCAATTCTGTTAATTTTTCTGTTTCTGGTTCTTTTTCTGAGCTTGTTCTTCATGAGCCGTTGTTGATTGTTCGGAATTTCCATACTTTTCATTCTAGTACAAAGACTGGCTGCTTGATTTGTTTATACCCTGCTATAGTATTTGTTGAAGTGGCTTGAGAATTTCACATGTACGACTCAATTTACTGTCAATGGTTACGTTAGTCGTAGAAACATGATCTGCTTGTGGATGTGGGGAATTGGATCGATGATTTTTTATTTTTTTTTAATTTGAAAATTTTGCGTTCTGAAACGAATAATGGTGTGATTGGTAGTTAATAAATTTAATACGTCATCTCGTAATTGAATTATAAACCAATTTATAATTCCCCACATCCACAAGCAGATCATGTTTCCACCCGGAAGGTTGAAATTCATAGTAGCTAAAATTATATCAGGGAAGTAGCCATCCCACATAAAGCTGCAGCTTTGTCAAGCAATTCCCACGTAGAGAATAACCAAAAAAATTGTTAGAAACATACGACTAACGTAACCATTGACAGTAAATTGAGTCGTACATGTGAAAATCTCAAGCCACTTCAACAAATACTATAACTGATATTTAACCAAATTTAAAATTTAGGAAGCATGTTTTGCTCATCTAGCTTGACTGACTGATGATTTAATACGCCATCTCGTAATTGAATTATAAACCAAGAACTGATTCTAAGCACTATATGCTGCACCATCCATTGTAATTTCAGAAGTTTGAAGACTAGCAACCACGTCAAAACAAATAGAAATGGATTCTGGGTTAACATGGGAAACTAGTGGTTATGATACCTTGACTTGACGGTGTAAGCGTCTCATCTCATCAAATCGAATAGCTGAAAAATTCGTACCATATCTGCACTTGTCATTATCCTTTTCCAATTTTGTGGTAAGGCAAGCCTCTAATAATACTATGCCTCTTTAAGGTAAATAAAGCGTCCAATATTTGTCTACTAGAAACAAATCTTCAGACAATGGCATTTGCCTTTGTAGTTCAGTATGCACCCTTAGCAATATAAAGATAACCTCATTAATAAAAAATTCGAACAGAAATTTGAGGGACTTGTACTAATTCAAGATGAAGAAACTTATTAAATATGGTGTGAATAGCTCGCTATTGGAACTGGTACATTCCTAGTAAGTGAAAGACAAGCTGATTCTCAGAACAGATACTTCCTTGGAAGAAATTATTGCTCTTCTTAAAACCTTCGGTTAGTAGAAATTCAATCTCCTGAGCCATAGTTTTGGGATAATGAGTGCATAAGTTTTGGTGGCCCTTTCTAGTTAATGAGGCAACCCCTCTCTCTCTCTCTCTCTCTCACACACACACACACACACACACACACACACACACACACACACAGAAGTTGTTATATAAAATAAGTTTCTCTGACAGTTCTGTCTGCTGTTTCAGATGTCGTATTCCAGAAGATCAAGGTCAGTCTAGTGGTGGTTGTATTTATCTTATTATTGTTGTTGTAATTGTTATTGTTATTGTTATTATTATTATTATTATTATTATTATTCCCACCTGCTGCCCTGTGGTAGTTAATCTGATAAGTTTTACCTTGGGTCTAGGTATTCATCTTCACCCTACTATTGCAGGAGGTCTGTCTCAAGGTCCTTGTCAGGATCAAGATCTAGGAGCCGCTCAAGGTAAATCTCCATCCTTGTAATATTTCTAGGGCGCTTAACTGATTATATTATTACTTTGTTACTCTGCATTGGTCCACTCATATTTATTCAAATGGTTGACAGAAGCTATGATTCAAGTGATGTGGAAAATCCTGGGAACAACTTGTATGTCACTGGCTTGTCACCCCGGGTCACAAAGAAGGATGTCGAGAAGCACTTTTCAAGCGAAGGGGGAACAGTAAGCTAATATCTTTCATCTTCATGCTGTTTTCATTCCAATGCATTTTTTTGTACTATTGTAGATGCGGCAGTTTCTGGATGGTATCTGTTCTTACTGAAGGACCGAATCCTGTCATGACATGATTTTCCTGCTGCTGCAAGAAAGAGAATATTGTAAAAAATAGAGAAGCAATCATGACAGTGCTAGGAAGACATTGATTTAAGCATGGGTTGGTGAATGAAAAGCCAGTAGTCAATGAATTGTCTGTTTTCTTCTATTTATGAATGTTAAGGACAGATCACAAATAGCTGGAGCACAGATGTAGGTGTCAAATAGGCATCATTTGATGCTATTTGAAGTGTCAAATAGGTGTTATTTGAGGTTTCGAGCTTTTTGAAGGAGTGTACCCTATCAGTTCTCTATTTTTATCTAGTATGAAGTTAATTTAGGAGTTTATGGTATAATGGGACTATGTATTTGCTTTGTGTTTTCATAGTCATTTTATTTAGTTGAGATGTATGCCCTTGGAGCAAATCCTAAGCTAGGAGTTCTAACTGCATTTTTGTTATCACTATTTCTTGTGGTTTCTTCCTTCTTGGCTTTGAAGCTTCACTGGCCTGTTCCGCATAATCTGTTGATTGAAGTTCAACTGCTTACATGTATGGGTTTGGATGGCTGTTGCTTTTGTTCTATTGGCTGTTTTGTTTGTTGTGTAAAATTTCTTGAGTTCTGTTTTGTTTGATGCACTTATTTTCACCACAACCATTTATGAATTATCAAATTTTATTTACAACTCGCTCTAAAATGTGAGTCCACTAAAAGGCGTCATATGTTGTGAGGTTAAACTTGAAAAATATCACAGCTTCTGGCCTTTTGGTATAATGGCTTCATTTGCTCAGAAGTGTGGTTTGATGCATGGATTGCTTGTGTTGCTAATTATCAAATTTTCTTCTCTTTCTGCACGCGTGCAAGTATTTTGTGTCCACGCCTCTAAAAAGAGAGTTCTGCCTTACTAGTATCTATGGTTAGAACTGTCAAAAACAATTTCAGAAAAACTTGTGGCTTGATGCCCTGATTATTTATTTTGTGATGATTCTGTTGTACTGGCTTCTATCAGGGTGAATTCCATCACTCTCATCAGAGTGACAAACTTATTAGCATTTTAACATTTTACAGGTGACTGATATTCATCTTGTAGTGGACCCTTGGTCGAGGGAGCCCCGTGGCTTTGGGTTTGTGACAATGGCTACTGTTAGAGATGCAGATCGTTGTGTCAAGTATCTGAATCGATCCGTACTGGAAGGTCGGGTCATCACTGTGGAGAAGGTATTATAGCATTTATGCTCACCCTTTTGTTTTTTGACTAGTAGATTCTGTCGTTGGTTACAGTTTGAACATATAATAAAATAGGCTTTATTGATAGTTTAGCCATGGTGTTCTTCGCCTGAAGTGTTTTTGGCAGCAGGGAAGCTGTGTGTAGCAGCTCTTCATCAAACTCAAAAGCTTACCTCAATCTAAACAACCAAATTCAAACTTCAAGCAAATATCAGACTGTTTAACCAAAGGGTTGTATGCCCTGCGTTTCTCTCTTAAGCAGTTTTAACATATTCTGTTTCTTTCCTGTTGTTTATGTGATAATCTTGCAGTGTATCCTATCTTTATTTTAAGCTGGATAGTTTTTGTGTTTCTGTTGTCTGAAATTCTCCAGACGTTTCCACAGGCAAAGAGGTGTAGGGGCCGAACGCCAACCCCAGGCAGGTACCTTGGCATGAGAACAATTCGTGGTAAGATGTGAGAACTTGCTATCTGGGTTTTACTACTGATCCATTTTCTAATTTTTTTTCTGCCATGAAAATGCAGTTGGGCGACGCTCGCCAAGTTATTCCCCTTACTATAGGCGACGTTCGCCCAGTTACTCTGACAGGGATCGATCTCCCTCTCCCTACTACAGTAGGCACAGGGACAGGGATCGATCGTACTCTCCATACTACAGCCGTCATAGGGACAGGGGGAGGTCTTATTCTCCGTACTACAGCCACCGTTCTCGCTCCCGCTACAGCCGGTCGCCGATCAGCAGACGAGACCGATCCTATTCTCCTTATGCTTCCAGGAGGTCTTATTCCTACAGGGAGAGGTCTCCTTCGCCTTATTACAGCCGCAGGCGATACAGGTCCATCTCCCGGAGCATTTCCCCGAGACCAAGGAGGTCGAGGAGGAGTTACTCCCGAAGCATCTCTCCTTATGACAGACGGAGGGGCTACTCATACAACATCTCCCCAAGGCCGAGGAGATCTGGGAGATTATCCCCAAGCATTTCTCCGAGACGACGGAGAGGCTATTCTCGTGAGAGTTACTATCACAGCCATAGCCTAAGCTCCCATTCCAGGTCTCCTACGAGGTCCAGGTCACTGTCTAGGGCTCCGTCCAGGTCACCATGAGCATCGCCCTGATTTGTGTCCTATGGGGGAGGTGATCGGAATCTGCTTTTATGAGCATTGATCTTTAGATGGTGTTGGGTTGTATGGGTTTGATTGTACATTCAGTAATCTTCTACTTGTTTATTGTACTGCACATAAGTTTATACCGAGCTATAAGATCTTTAATTTCCTTCTGGCTGGGCCATTCTATTATTTGGATTGTTGGAAATTCTGTCTCTCCCTCTCCCTGCTCTGCCCCTCTTTACTTTAAATTTTGATTACAAGTAATCTAGTAGGTAGCACGTCTCAAGGCAACGTGGCAGCAACCTATTTTTCTTGATTTTACATACTTTGTCAGTGCATCACGACTCAAGGCCTGAGTGTGACGGATCTGTAGCTGCCAAGTCTGTGGGCGCTGAAAGGGGACATTGGGGTCCTTTGCTATGCAATGTCACAGCCATCTGTGAGTGAATGAATTATTCGTGGTATGATTCTTTGCAGCTTGTTAGTTTTTTAATCTTTTTGATCGAAATTGTCTGCCCGGTTGATAACTTGATATGTACAATCATAAGACTTGAAATAGTTTATCTGCTGGTTGTAAGTCTCGGAAGGCGTGCACAACTTGCCTAATTTTTCATGCATGGTGGAACTTCTTTATGTAGTTTTAAGCGATGAGTACACGGGGATTTTCTTTTTCTATATCTGAGCTATAGCGAATTTTTTCTCTAAATCCAGGCAGTTCATCATCTTTTAAAAAAGAGATTAAATTTGATGTACAGAAAACTAGACCATCCATTTGGATACTTTGTGGAGGCCCATACAAGTATGAAATTTTGATTATTTGAATGTACTGATTTTAGAATATGTTCTAGTGTGGAGAATATGATGAATGGCTTACATTACAAAAGAAAAATTCGAAACGGATGGTGTATATGGATTCTCACAATCATTAAGGGAGAGGCACTGAGGCTCAGCAGTAGCGTTGTGATCATCGAGTGCTTTGTGGTCTATTATAAACGGAGATAACCTGGTGGTTGTGAGCCGCTGAACCTTGTTGAAACAGGATCCGCGCCTAGATTCCGAGACCAAAGTATAGCTTGTCGCATTAACCGGAACTACAGGAGAAGGTTGGAGGGATGACAAAATCATTCTCAGGGATATTCTCTCAGCGATTTGGAAGCATAGTATATGTTTATGCTTCCTCTTGACTGGCAGAGAAGTCATTCCCCTTCCAAGAATTCTAAGCCAGGGTCGCTTTATTAACTAGTATTTTCTTTGTGACCGACTACTTGGAAGGGCAAGAATAAAAAACCTTAAAACTATTAGATGGCTTCCAAAATGGTGCGTGCCTCATCCGTGGCATGGCCAGGCAACTTGCTGCGCCGGATAGCTGGAAAAATGGTGCTTTCGTCGCTAATATTTTGGACCGAGCGATTTCTGGGGAGGCAGCCGGAGACTCCGGCATATATACCGAATCCACTACCGCCCCGAAGCGGCGGAAGCCTTCCTCGGTGGAAACTCAGGGCAGATGCATAGTTGGGATGGCCGACATGCCAATAATAACACAACCCACCATCTACGTCTCTTAGAATAAAAATTGCAGGATCAAAGCTGTCTAGATAACCTTAATAAAAAAGAGCAAAAAACAAAAACATATGGCTCTGAGATCCGTCCTCTTAGGACTGCCAATAGCAGCAAATAAAATTACTACTCATGGATAATCTCATTTACAATTTTTTATCCCTCCCCCGTGCACGAAGTTCCCATATACATTGAGTCTGGGGAAGAGACGGACTATAGGGGTCAATAGTACCAGTTTTACCTTACATTTTGCAAGAGACTGTTTTTATGCCTTGAACCCATAACCTTAAGGTCACACAATGACAACTCTACCATTGTGACAAAGCTCTCATTCTAATTTCTTATCCCTCTAGTGAGTCCAAAATGATTTCTGAGATGGAATTACCAATACATTAGTAAATTACGTGAAATTTGTTCCCTTTGGAAGCTATTCACTTTTTTTCATTTATGGGATAGTATTTATTTATTTACATTGGGCCTGTTAGTTATTTATTGGGAGTTGCCTGACTTTGGTAGAATATTTGTTAGAAAACTTACAAATTCTTTGCTAGTCCTACATAAAACTTGACCAAATAGACTAAATCAATTTTACAACTCGGACCATGAAGTGTTAGAATCATCCAATTGGCATGATTTTTGAGACTTAGCGAATCTAAAGCTGGCATTAGATAATGAATGATTTGGATGACCAAAGACATGCTTACCAATACTTGTAGTTTGCTCTAAGATCAATGCAGAATAGGAAATGTGGGGTCGATAAGGCCATTTCGGATCTCTAGATGCTAACACTATTCTAACCAGATTTTGCTTCTGATAAGATGTCTTTTTGGTTTTCCATTGGTTAACCACTGCTTAAGTAATCTTCTAATTATCCGCTCAGCAACCAGAAGCAATTCCAATCTCCATAGAGCCTAACATCTCAATGATTTGGCCAAAAGAGGAGCCTTTTCTCATTAATGCTTGCTCACGTGTTTGAGGAGAGCACTGATTGTGCGAATGCCATGTTTAGTAATTCTTGGCTTGTAAAAGAAAAAAAAATGCAATTCTAATATGATATAAGCATTATCATTGTTTAATTAATTAAATAATTTTTTGAAGAGCTGAAAATTATTATAGAAGAAAACAGTTTCACTCTTCTAGATCTATCTATCCCCTGATGATGGGATGGAAGGTGTCATCCCGAAACCTAAGAACTAATTAATGTCAATTGGAGAGGCCGCTCTTTTTGCCAAGTTACTTGGCTGGTAGGGGATTTATTTATATTTATTCATTATCAGTTCTCTTTTACTTTTGGGAGCCACTGAAGAGCAATATGGGAAGTAACAAATAGTTCAAATCAATCATAGATAGAACCAGTACTACCTGCTTGTTGCCTATTGGAGCATTCCTTAATTCTTATCACCCAGTCCATGCTATATCTGACTCAAGAGTCAGTGGCCTTGGGTGTCTCCGTGTAGAAAGGGTTACAAATATATGTGGAAGCATCTAAGCACCTCAATGTCGTCTACCTTTAAGCCCCACCTTAGCCAATGAAAGCAACATATCACCCAATAACCATGGTAAAGTAGTTCCTTTCGCGTTGGTTGCTTTCGGCTTTTCGCATGGCAAGACGAGGCATGGAGGTGCCCCTCGGTAAAATGAGCTAAGAAGATTAGACTATTGGTAGAGGTATACCAATCACTCAATCTTCCACTCCACATTTTGCTATCATGCATGCATGCAATCACACAAAAGAAATAAGAGGGCCAAATTTTCCTGGGAGGAAGAGGTTTTTGTATTTATCTAGTGATTCATCATCATCAAGCCCTTATTCTAATTAGGGGACAGCTACACAAATTTTATTCCTTTATTTTTCTTTATCAAGTAGCATAGCTTCATTTAATCTAAAAGTTTTTAAATTTTTTCTCACCACTTTTATCTACATCATTTTGGGCCTTCTCTTTGCCCTTTTAGAACCTTTGACTTGGATTGACTCATTATTAACCTATGCAGTTTTAGTTTCTGTTAGACATGTTCAACGCATCTAAGTCTCCACCCTCTCTCATCTTGTTACCTATTGGTGCCACCGCTAAGTTTTCTCTAATGTTTTATTTCTAATTATATCTTTTTTTGTTGTGCCACTCATCTATCTCAACACCCTTATTTTGGTTACACTCATCCCATGTACATATTGGTCCTTAATGCTTTATGTCCTAAGACAGGATCCAAATGACGGACGGCTTGGATCTCCCGAACGCTGCTAGCACGGGAGTGAGATACTGAATCTCCTCGAAGGAGACTATAATTTTGAAATCCGTACGAAATCACCAACCAAAAAGATGTCGTACAACGGACTTCAATTCGCTGCTTCCAATTTTTGGACTACGTGCAAACCTTTTTAATGCGGGGGAAAATGGAGAACAACTCAGCTCAAATGCACCATACAGTAAACCCCCAGTCTTCACGTACATCTCAGCAAGACAGGGTTGGAGAGTCTAACTTACAGTGGAAGGATGAAAGAAACTGCAGAATAATAAAAAAACAGTGGATGCAACTACTTCCGGAACATGATGTTTCCTGTGCAGTCGAGTCGATCCGCGCCCCACCCAACTTGCGACTATAAAACATCTGAGCTTATTGAATCTGTAGCACTTCGTTTATGTATTCGCTGAATTCTCCAATTTTCTTATTAGCAGGCAATCTGTATGTCTACAGCTGAAACTTCATTCCAGAGCCACTTGCTCGTTATCATTCAATTAAGGTACAGGGCATCCCTTTATGTTCCAGATTTCCTTGGCATACTGAGCTATTGTCCTGTCGCTGCTGAATTTGCCGCTGCCGGCAGTGCTCAGGATAGACATCTTCAGCCATCTTTTCCTATCTCTGAGCCAAGAAAGAAGCATCAGATATCAGTCGATGAGGGATTAAGTTTTAGCTTAAGTAAGCATTGCTAAGATCTCATGAGTCATTAAGATCATATCATGTCCCATAATATCAATTCACACGAATTCTACTCTTGCAGAATGCAGGCTTAATCACAGGGCTATATGCTTATTTGGCTCTGCGTTTCTCGCCCAAAATTTGAAAAAAAAAAAAAAAAAATTTCAAATGCCTAAATACGTTGTATTCAAGTCATCAACTTTCCGCTTTGGGTATCTTTCTATCCAGAAAATTGCTATCTGTTAGGAATTAAATACCTACAACCATATCATAACTTATCCAATCACGAGAACAAGAAAAAGCACGATCAAAGAAATTGCACATGGAAATGTAACTGCTGGGTTTTCTTACTTGTAAGCTTCATCAACTTTGGCCTGGGCATCCATATAACTTGGAAAGTCATGACCAACAAGAAAATAGTCACCACGGCCGTAACCAGAATTTCCCTCTAATGAGTCAAGCAGCAGGTTGTAATCGTAGCTTCCAAAAGCACCGCTTCTTATAAATTGTCTGGCTTCCTCAAACCGTGGATCTGGTTTAAACTGTAAGATTAACAGCAGAATGTTACGTCGCAAAAATGTTTAGACAGAAAACAAATTTTTGGAACGAGTCACTATACCGAAGCTCTTTTGTAGCAAAGCAACAAAATTGTAAGTAACATAATAATAAGGCAGCCCTGGCATGAGTTTACACTTAATTGTTACCACTATGAAACTCGGTTTTTCATTTTACTTTTCTTTCCAGCTCTGTCAGGCATTCAAACAAGGCTTTCCGCAATTTCTAACTCAGGCTAGAAACTTAAACAGCAGTACATCATTCAATTCCACTACATCTGATCCAAGTAGAATCACCTCGCTTGAAAGTAATGTGATCATGTTTAAAGGACTCTTGCCATCATGCTCACGTTTCTTTGTGAAAAGGATGACAGGTGATTCCAAGTCTTAGCCCTATAGTTAATCATCTCATATGACTGCAAGGGCAAGCCTATCACTAAGAAACAAAAACAGATGGAATTTCTTACCAGTCCATCCTCTCTCTCCTTGCGCAACCTGGGAACTTCATCTGCTTCAGCACCAAATAGGAAGAAATTCTCCTCCCCAATTTCTTCTCTGATCTCAACATTGGCTCCATCAAGTGTTCCAATGATAAGGCAACCATTAAGGGCAAATTTCATGTTACTTGTCCCGCTTGCCTCCATGCCGGCTGTGCTGATGTGTTGAGATAGCTCACTTCCGGGAATGAGCATTTCTGCCACAGAGACATTGTAGTTTGGAACAAAGATAACCTGAAAATTACACGAACAACCACATCATGTTAAAACTCAAATGAATTGGTGAGACAGCAAAATGAATTTACATGAATATCATAGAAACATATAGTCTTGCACATTTCTATATGCCTGTCTTAGGTACTATAAGAAATGGCCAACAGAGAAAAAATAAATAAAGTAATTACATTTTTACAACCAGAAAAGTAAACCTTGACACCAAAGATACTTCAATACATAAAGAACAGTACTTAGGAACTCAATTAGGTTTATTACAAGAAACAAACTCAAGATCACACCCGAGCAATGAACAGAACTCTTCCATACCGGTTTGGACTAAATATACTTATCTAAAATAGGTTTAAGTGAACCCATTTTGGAGTTTCACTTGATTAATCTTCATTTACCCTTTTTCCTTTCTTTGTCAAAATTGATGGATAATAGATTTCGCATTCTTTTTCTGTTGGAACTCCTAACTGTCATTGACTTCATGTAGTCACAGTGTCTACTATTAAGAAAATGATTAAGAACTTTCGAATCTGATTGCAGGACAGTTTTTTGGTCTTGATAAGTTCCCTTCAGCATGACCTCTATTCTTGGAGAAACCTTTGACTTAAAAAATCCAAGTCTGTGCACTTTCAGAAACACCATGCAATAGATCTTGTCCAAGTTTTCAGAAGACCAAGTGTTTTCGAGACAGATCTTGCCATGAACTACCATCATCATCATCATCATCAAGACCTTATCCAAATTAGGGTGGGCCACATGAATCTTATTCCTCTATTCCCTCTCACTTCTATCAACGTACTTCTGGGCCTTCCCCTTGCCCTCTTAGAACCTTCTACTTGCAATGCTTCACTCCTAACCGGTGCCCTTTTTAGTCTCTTTTGGATATATTCAAGTCATCTAAGTCTAATCTCCCACATCTTGTTACCTATTGTTGCCATCCCTAAGTTTCCTCTAATATTTTCATTCCTAATTCTATTATTTCTTGTCTTGGCACTCATCCATCTCAACATCCTCATTTCCGCGATGCACCATCCTATGAACATGATTCTCCTTAACTGCTCAACACTCTGATTCATAGAGCATGACCCGCATTATAACCATCCTATAGAATTATCCTTTTTAGTTTGAGTGGCACCCGCTGATCACACAAAACTCCAGATGCACATCTCCATTTGTTCCAACCTGCTTGGATTCTCTGGGTAAACTCCCTCTCAATCTCTCTACTTTCATGAATCATTGATCCTGTACGGAAAGTGGTCTTTTACAAGGACTTTTTGGTTATCAATTTTGATTGGTGTTCCACTCCTGCTCCTCTCCTTGCTAAAATTGCATTTCATATAACCTATCTTAGTTCGGATGATTTTAAATCTTTTATGTTCTAATACTTCTTTTCATAACTCTAGCTTTGTTTTTACGCCCTCCCTTGTCTCATCAATTAAAACTATATTATCTACAAATAGTATGCACCATAAAATCTCCTTGTGTAGATGTCTTGTTAACTCATCCATAACCAACGTGAAACAGTATGAACTCAATGCTGATCCTTGGTGCAATCCTACAGTGATAGGAAAATTACCGGTCTAGCTACTAGTGATCTTAATATTTGTTACTGCTCCCTCATACAGCTTTAATTATGTCTTATATACCCCTGCGATGAACAATAAATGGCTTGTGCTAGAAGCTGGGGCACACGCACACAAGCATAAGGAGAATGATGGTGAGGAGAAGGTGCATAATAAGGTAAGAGAATGACACTTGAGACAGATGTGAAAGAGAGGAAATAAGGAAAGAGTTCCCAATTGAATTTGTTCTGAAAATGGAAGACCTTCATCATTTTAGGGTTCAAACCTCAAACCTAGAGGTTTGATTATACTAATGTGTGCTTCTCTGTGTATGGTATAGATACTGGAACAGATATCATTGCACACTATATCCCGCAGCTAATATAATCAATCCTTGCCTGACCAAAGCCACTTTTCTCTTAGTTCTTTGTTTATAGTTTGACTTATATTGGCTTAGCTGAGGCAGACTCTCAGCACTTTCACATAGTGCTAAATAAACAAAATAGTAAAAGAACCAGGATCCTTGAATAAGGTAGAATTCTTATAATGTGGTTGTCTTTGTGCTTAAAATTTCTATTTTAAAATGATTTAGTATTAATTTTTAGTATTTTAATTGTGGAATATTCAGCATTACCTTTTCTTAATTCATAATAGATCTTGTTTTCTATTTATTCATTTTCTTTGAACATCAGACACACATCCATAAGCAGCCTTGAAACATCACCTGTCATTGGAGAGGCTTCTTCTGGCTTTTCTATTGAGCTGATAAGTTTTCAAAGCATTAGCATGTCCAAGTTCTCATGGTAAATCAAATAATAAGATATACAAATTGAGTATCAACATTGCTTTGAGTAGGCAATTTGAGTTACCTCACCTTCAAGTAGCTAGCAATTTCAGGATCATTGTTAACTACAGCACCGACATCATTCACCAACTTGACTATTCTTTTAGCATTTGTGTATGTAGCAAATGCTTTTCCTCCAATCATGATGGTTCGTGGTGTTGTTTTCTTCCGTTCTTCAGGGCTCATCTCCTGCAAGGTTCAATCACAATGGTGAAAACTTCAATTACATCAGATTGAGAAAAGTTTTATACAAGAAAGCAACCGAAAGGTTAGCTCCATTTGCAAAGAAGAGAAATGCCCATGCTTCAGGATTCTCCTACTATGAGGTGGATCCCATTTTCCCAACTAAAGAAGGCCACGTCTAGGATAATTTTGTACTCCAGAGCGCACAAAAATATATAAAAGTGTCTCTCAACAAACTGCAAGTCAAGATTTTTATTAATTTCAGAGAACATAGACAAGCTATGAAGCATGATTGTCAAATGTTGACCTGCTAGGACTGGAAAGTAAAGCAACACAGAAGCTTGTCTATGATAAAGTTGAATGATGAATTAATCATGATCTTTTTCTTTGGGGAAAAATATCTCCACTGGAAAAATAATGAGGTCACTTTTCTTCTTCAACGACACTAATCAGGTAGGCATATGCATCAGTAGAGAAAAAAATGAGTTATAGAAGCAAAGAAAAATAATAACATGAAACAAAGACAAAATAAGGAAAAATTAGTAAGATGCTTGCATATTAGGCATGTGGGAAACAAAAAAGGCCACTGAGATTTTCCCTGAAATAAAGCAGGTGAAAGAGAATGTATGAGAAAATAAAAAAATTTCGTAAGTCTGCGGTGCTACATTGCAAGAAAAACAGCTCCTGAAGTTTTTGATAAGTTAAAATGCATCGAATAGACAGATGAGAAAAGTTGGGTGCAGATATTTTGGAAAATACCAAAATAGATACATAGCTTATCACAGAATTGTTGACACTCTGGGGAAGTCATCGGTACTAGGATCACTTATAGAACACTGCAAGTAGAGTATCATGTTAGGTCAACATTGTGCTATTAGATTGATGTATGGTACCTTCAATTTCTTGTATCTGTAAACTGCACCTAGAATGTTCAGTAGCTGTCGCTTGTATTCATGTATGCGCTTGACTTGTATGTCAAAGAGGCTATTGGGGTTGATCTCCACGCCGGTAACTTGCATTACATATTGTGCCAGACGATGCTTGTTTGCCATCTTGGCTGATGCCCACTCAGCTTGCAGATCTTCATTGTCAGCAACCTGTTGCAGAAGGTCAGTTTATACCAGATACAATTATATGATGCTTGTAAAAGTAAAAAGGTTAAAATAACATACATCATAATACTTCTTCAATAAATAAAAAAAGACCGTAAACACAGTAATTACATCAGCAGAAGGAATCCCAAAAAAAACAACAAAACAAATTATTAATCCTAAAGTTCTATGATGCCTTTCTCACCATTTTTTTCTGAGAAATTTCGGTCCTCAATTTCCTTTTTTCCCTCATTCAGCAACTCAAGAACAGCAAACGAATATATATATATATATATATATATATATATATATATATATATATATATATTTGTTGTATCCAATACAGTTGATGAACTATGAATTTTCAAGAATAACCTACTATAGCTCAAAATACCTGTACCTCATGATTTAAGAAAATACCACAACTATCAAGAATTTTATTGTGGAGGAACCTAATGCAGATGGAGCAAATTCTTGAAATTTCAAGAATTAAGGTTTAGAAAAATATGAAAATGTTGATAAACCCTTCTGGGGAACTGAAAAAAAAGAAGGAAACAAACAAGACAGAGAATCCGCCATTAGTTCCTTCACTGAAAACAAATTTCAAAGAAATGAAAATTAACTTTACCAACCATTTCCAACTGATGACTGTCTATAGATTTTCTTCTCTGCTTACAAGCTTTTACCAAAAAATAAAGGAGCTTTGCCAAGAGATAGTTTGTCGAGAACTTAGATCAACAAACGATAACTTGTCAAAAGGTTCTTGTGGAAACACACAAGAAAGAACTTCAGGTACTACTTTAAGAAAGAACAAAAACCATAGGATTCACTTGAAAACTCATATAAAAGTAAAAAGTTTCCTTTTGAGAAATTTCATAGCCAAAAGTTTAAAAATAAGAAAAGTACTGTCTTGCATAGACATTTGATCCAAAAAGGACATGACTGACGTAGTTCATAGAAAAGAAGATTAAACTGCCTAGATATATAATTGATTGGAATGTACCAAGCAGAGAACACACACACACACACACACACACACAAGTAACAACAGATATATACTTGTAACAACAGATATACTTACTTGTCGAAGCCCTGTAAGTAGATCAAGATTAGTGACCCATCCATCTGTTTTCAACCATTTGGTGATTATGTCACTCAACTCAGGGCTGCAAAAGCGGAGCCATCTACGTGGAGTGATGCCATTGGTTTTATTCTGAAATTTGGTGGGCCATATAGAGACGTAGTCTGCAAATAACTCTGCCTTCAAGATGTCACTGTGTAATTGTGCGACACCATTGACCTATGTACATGATCAAGTTAGTTTTTACTCAATTGGACCTTACCAGGATCAACATTTCTGAAGAAGGGGGAAAATGACAGGGAGTAGATGCTAACAAGATCATCAATATGACAGAGATCAGCAATCACTACACGAAACCTTGTGCAGAGAATTGCAGCATTTGGCAGAAATTGACAGCAGAAAGTTACACAAAAATATGAAACAGAAACTCATCAGAGTATTAGAGTCAACAATGAGAAGACCAGAAATTTCTGCATAGCAATAATTTGCTACTGCAATACTTAATAGATCAGTACTATTTCCTAAATCTTTAGATACACGTAAATGTTTAGATATAAAATACTTTTGTGCTTCCCCAGTAATAACCCTAGGTCTCTACTAATTTGCGCAATTTCCTAAGAACCAGATACTTCCACTTTAACCAGGATAGCATGGTGGTTTCAGATAAAAAAGGATTGTCCTTATTCTAGGTAAATCAAGACATTGATTACTTAGGAATGAATGTACTGATTCTCTAATCCCATCCAATGGTTTTTGCCATTTTGCATAACACACAATACCCAGCAATAACTAGATACTGGCAACTCCAATAGTTAAAGACATGCTCTATGTATGTAGAGTTACTGTAAAAGGGCTCTTTACCGTATGTGAGGAAACCACACACAAATTTGCCATGCGTACAACTGGCTTTTGAGGATTGGAGCCATCTAAGATACACATGCTGGGCAGCTTGCTCTCCATATCAGTTCTTGTGGAGCGAATCATTAACATAAACTGCATAAATAATTCTTAAAAATGTTAGAGGGTATAGAAGGTCAAAATAAATAATAAACAACTCACAAGGTTGAGAGACATACTCGCTTATCAATTTCTTCTATGATTTCCATATGACGGGGAAGAAGTTTCCTCATCACTGTCTGTGACCATTTCTCTAGTGCTTCAGGGAGAACTGTGTGATTTGTATAAGCGATTGTCCTGGACCAGAAAATTCCTCTTGTTATTCTCCTTACAATGTCAAGTTAAACTATACATTTGTCAACACTGATTCCTAGCTCGTAATTGTGCATAATGGGATGAGTCAAAATTTTATTTGGAAACTTCATGATAGACAACCTGGCCTTCTACAGCAGTTGCAGAAGAGAGGCTTGCCTAACAAAAAACTTGCCTACCAAAAAACTAAAGAGAAATAAAGAGGGGTGGAGAACGAAAGACAGAAAACCCAGTAAATGCACCTTGTTGTCACATCCCACGCTTCATCCCACCCGAGCCCTTCATCATCCATTAGTAATCGCATCAATTCTGGAATTGCAAGAGTAGGGTGGGTATCATTGAGTTGAACTGCAACCTTGCTAGGAAATTCAGACCATTGCCAAGGTCCCTTCCCATCTCTCCGCTCTTTGAATCTAACAATTATGTCCTGTAGATTAGTTAACCAAGATTAGGATGAACAATATTATGATCTGGAGAGCACCATAAACTAAAATACTACGCCAATATTGTGAGGCATTGACTGCAAAAAATAGAGTTTCAGAGTATGAAAGCAAATTACAGTTTCAACTGACTTCCAGCAGAATACAGCAGAAACAAATAAGATATTTTCTCACCAGTTTATATTTCTAACGTACCTGCAGTGAGGCACTACAGAGGAAAAATTGTTGTTTCAGCCGTAAAAGCTTTCCATCCTCCGTAGCATCTCCAGGATATAGAACTGCACAGATCTGCAAACTTGCAATTTGCCATTCAAAATACAAAAATTGGGAGATCAAGCATGCAGTAGCCAAACAGCTACATCTAATATTGCAGAGAACAATGTCTTTGCTAATAAAAAAGGGGAGCCTGGTGCATGCAGTTCCCGCATATGTGGGGTCTGGGGAAGGGGCGGACTGCAAAGGGTCTATAGTACGCTTTGCTAATAACAATTTGCTAAATAGGGCTTCGATAGTAGAGTTGTGGACCAGGCAACAGAAAACACACCTGCTGAGCTTTAGAGTGAAGCTGTGCTGCAGATTCATACTGTCCATCATTAAACTGAAACAAATTGAAATCCTCAGAACCAGCTCTTGCTTCCCATAGACGAAGACTAATGGTATTTTTGGTTTTGTATCCTGGGATGGGAACATCATAAGCCAGCGCCTGAATTACCTCACCCCCTACCCATTTTCGACTGACACATTCAAAGAAAAAATGGTTGCCAGTGTCAGTAACATAGTAAGAATGATTGAAGCTAAGATGGAATCTTAGAGATGCATATAAAAAATCTATTAGCTCTAAGCTATCCTCCTTCAGGTATGTCTCAGAGGTTTCTGTTTTATTGTTCATCACTGATCGTTTCTATATCGTGGCTGCACGTCTGAATCAGAACAGGTGTTTACTTAGAACATAAGTACAGATGATCCAACCTACTGATCTGTAGGACCAATAACTTATGGAGTCCATGCACCCAAAATATACTACTCTAGATGATCCTACCCACTATATCTCTTTTGTGAGGAAAAAGCAACTTAAAGTATCACTTACGCTCCAGTAGGTGAGATCTCCACATGACCAAAGAATCTAATAGGAAATGTTATATCATGCCTGACGACTTCCCAGGGACTGAATTTCTGCAAAGGAAATGCCAGGAAGTATTTAGAGGAAGTAATGATTCAAAATATTTGGTAACAGCGATTGAAATACAAATCAAACCTCAAGCCAATCTTCAGCAACTTCTTCTTGTCCTGCCTTTGTTATCTGCTGTTTAAACAGTCCATATCTGTACCTCAAACCATAACCCCATGCAGGCAGATTCAATGTTGCCATGGAGTCCAGAAAGCACGATGCAAGCCTCCCCAAGCCACCGTTTCCAAGCGCTGCATCTTTCTCCTACAGTCGTCACCATGAATATACTCTTGAGTGAGAATGGGAAAAGATCCAAAGACACCAACAGAATATATCCATGCAGTGTTCAGAATATATGTCAACAGAATTTCTAACTTATTTCAAAAAGATAAGACGTGATCACAAGAACAAATACTCATTTCTAACAGCTCACAATTCATAAGCATGAGGTCCAGCTTCACTATTGGCTGCAGTGTGGATTCACCATAGAAAGTGCCATCCAAAAAGGAAATATACCATATACTAGTACTGTAGTAAGAACATGAAAAAAGAATTGAAAATTCATGCACTTGTACATCAGGAGAATTTGTCGTTATTTTAACATTTAGCTTCCAGGAAAGAGGAAAAACGTGATATACATTCAAGAAGGAATTAGTGGAAAAGCATTGTGAAAGATCTCAGCAGGATGAGTTTGCAAATGCAACGACCAACCTTGAAGAGCTTCCATAAGACCCATAGATGAATCAAAATTCATATACTTGTCATACCTGCTCACCAATTTCCTCGAGTTCGTGTCCTAGTTTATTCAAAGCATCAGCATAAGCATCTCGTATGTTGAGGTTTCCAATTGCATTCATGAGAGCTCGACCCTGAAGATACTCCATTGACAGATAATATGTCTGCTTTGGGTCAACTTTGTGAAAATGGAAAAATGTCTCGTTCCACCTCTACAAAAATTGGAAAATGAAAGCACATCAATCAAATTGATGAGGTTCCTGAAAAGATGCACTACAATACAACAGAAATTCAGTATCCATATGAGGCTTGTGTCGTTAATAATAGCCTGACACTTCTTCTAGTGCTATTAAATCCTGTCAAGCTCAGGAAAAATATGTGATTGGTCACTTCTTTTCACAGTTTCGGATTTGAAAGCATTAGGGGAACTAATGGGACAAGAAAGATCAGACAATCAAATTTGATTATAAAGAAATTGATCTAGAGCTGTAAGATTTGCATTTAACCAAACATTTAAATAACACAAGGGCTTAATAAAGAAGTTCACTCGCATCACTACTGGCTAAACAGTATGCAGATGGCCTGTTCCACATTATCAACTCACTGACAAGTAGGAGGAGATGAAACTTCTCTCTCTCTCTCTCTCTCTCTCTCTCTCTCTCTCTCTCTCTCTCTCTCTCTGTGTGATGTTCGGGAGGACATGAAAGTGTTCCAGGAGTCACACTGCTGGCAATTGCCAGAAACCTGCTAAACCAGCTAGAGATCCCACCAAACTCATGAGAGAATAACAGTATAAGTCATGACTAATCTTCTACTATGATAGTTTTATTTTCTTTTTTTTTTTTATCTTTTGAACAGTCTAAAGTTGGATTTTATTGGCACTTCAAGTTCTAAAAAGTTGAGAAATTCAGAAAGGCTGGAAAGCGGGGTTAGGTTGGATGCATGATACCTAGTGTTGAGTTTACATATGAAGTTCCAGATATGTGGATGTGGTTTCCAAGATGTCCTCAGAGTTTCATCAACTAGGCGGGAGAGATATACTTTCAGTCTAAGTGATTAATAGTTGGAGCAATGTTTTTAATGTGGATGCAGATCAAGAAGCAGTTATAGGCACAGGGAGTCGACTCAATCTTGTGCTACAGCTACTCAGATGGCTTTGATGCATAGAAATTTGAATCAGTAGAGCAAAACTTAAAAGCAGACGAGGACTTCTCCTAGGTGAAGTCTAAATAACTAAGGCGACTTAAGCATAAAATCAAGGAGTTTAAACCATTGAGTTGGAAGTAAGCAGAACTAGGATCCAGACATCTACATATAGAAGCCCTACCACAGACATATAACATAAGAATTTATAGTCAACCTGTCAGTATGCTCTGCTTCAACTCCAAAGGAAATTATTCTTTGGTTTGGTAGTATATTATGATATTATTCTCTTGCTTCTTGTGCTTAACTACCATATACAAGCAGTGATAAATTTGAGATACCCTTATAAGAAGTCCCCAACCCCTTGATTTATCAAATATGAGAGCTCAAAAGCTGTCATTTAAATGGTGTTTCAGTTTGACATAGGGAGGGGCTTAATCTATTTCTTTCTACTGACCCACTTGCCCCATACTGATAATGTACCCAACATTGCCACAAAAGAACCTTGATGACTGTACCTTTAATTCTGACAAGTATGGAAAAGATGAAATATAGATTTTACTTTCATGATTTTTTGTAAGAAATTTAAGTACTGTACCCATAAATTGCTCTTAAAAAATAAAAACACTTATTAGATGCTTTCAACTGTACTTATTCCCCAACTGATATTGCTTGGAGTTGAAGTGAGTACTAGTTAGATAGACCTCCATGTATGAACAAATAGAGAATTACAGCTTAACTAGATATATAAAACATGGAAATCTATTACCTATGTCTACTCCAACACTTTCACAACAAGTTACAAATGCAAAAAATTATAGTAAGGAAACTAAAAAAGCAGCCCTGTGCATGAAGCTCCAGCATGTGCAGGGTCCGGGAAAGGGGTGGACCACAGATGGTCTATAGTATGCAGCCTTACCTTGCATTTTTGCAAGAGGCTGTTTCCACTCTTTGAACCCATGACCTCTAGGTCACATGATGACAACTCAACCATTGCGCAAGGGTCCTGTTGTACTAAGGAAACTAGAAACACAAATGACTTGAAGCAGCACAAATAGAAACTTCCATTTCTATGAATGAATTCTAGATTTCCCCAAGGGCTTACATGAATCAGGGTGTCCCGAACACTTTCTGCCGTAGCATAATAAGCTTGCTCTGGCTCAAACTTGAGGGGAGAAAAATGAGGGCTATATTGGGCGTGATAATTGATGTTTGATGCGATTTTTGATGATTCTTCAGCCAAAGGATGTGCAACAGCTGAAATTTTCTTGGAGCTGTCAGGGGCAGCCCCATTGGTTTCAGTGGCGGATGCCATAATACCTCTGTAAAATTGAAACAAATGCTCATGAGATCACACAGAAAGAAATTCATTGATCAGGCAAAGGTTTTCAAAATTATACCCCACAGAACAGAAAACAGAAGCTGCTACTTCTCTACTTTGATTTACATGAATCAATCTATAAATATTAGAACGATCTAGTTTGCAGAAAAAAACAGAAGAATCAAGAAAAGAATCAAAATAAAATTCATTGCTCCAAAAAGAAAGACTGCTAACAATTCAAGATCCATCTTTGCAGTTCATAAACGAGAAGAAAATTCTAACAAATGAAAAGTAGCAGTAGAACCAGTCATCGGAATCTGAAACCAAGTGGCCCAAAACCGAAGAGAAAGCTCCTAAGGTAATAGAAAATCAATCGAAATAAAGAGATCGTAGGTTTTCTCATACAACAAGAGAAGAATCCAAATTCAATGAGAATCAAACTGCCAGAATCAACAATAGGCAATACTGCTAAAGTGACTTAAAAAAGGCACGCTAAACTGTAAAGTTTATCAATTCAGCTAAAACTTGCATTTAGATCGAACGATCCATTCATTCTACCAAATGAAAAAGGAAAGCGCATAACAAGTGCAATAACAAGTAAAACTCTACTAAATATGAAACAAATCGATCAAATTCAGAGATCAACGAACGCATTTCTTTCATTTAAACAGAAAACGGACGAATGTGCTAAAAAAATCACCTTCAAATTTCGTGCTCGAACTCCGAAGCTAATGCAGATCCGATCTCCACCGCGTTCTTCAGAATTTCATCTTCATGAACAAATATATAAAGCTTTAGCTGACCTAGAAACTCACAAGTATCAAAACTCCATCACGTGACAGGCCAAAAAGGCGCGGAGAAAGTGACTGAAAGAAGAGAAAAAAGCACAAGAAAATATCAGAAAAGTGACATGAACTGCCCGTACTTCATCCTTCGGATCAAATTAACAGCAAAAAACTCGTTTGATCCACTGCAGCAAGTGAGCGAAAGGTAAACTAGCAGCAATCAAGGCGTTGGTATTAGCAGATATTTTTGGAGAGAAATGGTCAAGAAAAGACGAGGAGGAGTGGAATTTCTGGTTTTTAGGGAAAGAGGACAAAAGAGCGATGGAAGTATCTGGAAATGGAGAGTGGAAATATCGGCGATTGGGGTTGGAAGTGAGAGCTACTCCTGGCTACTGGTTTTGAGCTCCAGAGAGTGGACTGTCGTGGCAAATTGGAGAGAGCCTCGTGGCGCGGATTGATTGTCACGTGGATTGCTTACAAATTTTGGAGATTAGATACGGCGGAGAAACGGGAATTGCACGAGCAAAGGATATTCCGGATGATTCTCCTGGAGATCCGACTAGTATCAAGTAACTTTAGGTGGAGGGATCCTGGCCGTATATGCAGAGAGGGATGCTGATTTGTCTGCCGCGATGTGATGTGGTCTGACTGGGATTTGAATCCGTAAGGTTCTCGTCAGGTCGAGAGAGTGACTTTTGAATGTAGTGACTGCTAAAAGTATTTTATTATATCATTTATGAAGGTGTAAAAATAATTTTTTATAAAAATATAAAATAAAATAATATATTATAAATTTTTAGTAATCTATTTTTTTTAGTGAGCTTCTTTGAGGAATGCTAATACAGAGCTTGACAACACTCCAAAAGTGTGTAACCCCATTCATCTGCCTCTCGTAATCTTGGATATCTAGCAGCGCAAAAGTTACTCTAAAAGGGCGCATTTGACACCCAATAGATTGTGATTTCATGTTGCTGGCCATGAACGTAAAAGCTCTCCACAACAACAGTTTACATTCAACTAAGCAAACCTCCATTTCTTAGATGCTATTTCATACATTTTGATATGGCTTTTGCACTGGTGGATGCCTGAGGTTAAAGGAGTCAGATAAACAACATGGATCAATGGTATAATAGGGTCGATTATGCAAAAGTGGAGAAGTTGCATGCTCTCTGGTTGTTGTTGCACTTTATACCAACATTCTTTTTACGTAGACGATAACATTAATTATTGTATATTTAGTTGGTAAGAAATAAAGAGAAATTGATTCCAATAAAAAAGAAAAGAAAAGAAGAAGAAGAAAATTTTGGTAGAAAGTGAATTGAAGTATACAGTCCAAAACTTTCCGTGCACGGACAAGGGCATCCGTGAGTCCCGTAGATAGATAGGTCATGCTCCAAACCTTCTCTTTGACTACTAGCAGTCCTAGTGCAAAAGGCTACTACATATATAGGGTCTAGAGAAGAGGCAGACCACAAGGGTTAATAGTATGTAGCCTTACTTGATATTTTGCAAGAGACTGTTTTCACATTGTGAACCCATGGCCTCAAGATCATATGACGACAACTCTACTATTGCACCAAAGCTCCCCTCTAGAATATAAAATAAACTGCTAAAATATGAAGGAATTTAACAGACAGGATAGTGTGATTTGTGACATTTTCTTGCATGTGTCCTATGACCCATCTAAAAAAGGATCCAATAAACAAGTGGGCCAGCTTGCAAGCCATGCAGACCCACATAGACCATGCACCAAGATTTGGACATCTTTACCTAATAAGAAGCTAATTTTAGGTGTAAGAGAGGTCCTAGAGCATTCACTTTAGGTGTAAGAGAAGGGGAGCCTTGGCGTAATAGTAAAAGTCGTCATCATGTGACCTTGAGGTCGTGGGTTCCAGGCGTGGAATTAGCTTCTTGCAAAATGCAAAGTAAGCCTGCCTACTATAAGCCCTTGTAGTCCTCTTCTTCCCCGACCCCGCATAGGCGGGAGCTTTGTGCACTGGAGAAAGCCACCAAGAATCAGTATCAAGTGCAGAGTTGGTATATATCTTTCAATTGAAAAGAGATCCTTAATTGTCTAAGTAATGAACTTCTAAGCGAACTGTTACCCTACAACTTTTGCAGGCTATCCAAAAGCAAGCCGTTGATAGGATGGTTGACAAAGCTGGGTAAGCTAAGCATGTGAGCTCGTCCACTGGCCGCGAGACCTAGCTAAACATGGCTTACCATCAGAAATATTGCTAGTACTGGGCATGTGCAAAAAGATGCTAGTACATGAAAGCTTATATCCAAGGACGGAGCTCGGAATCAATTTCGAGTAGGGCCAGATCGAATATAGAGGGTGGAGATTGAGTTTAGGAGGGCCAAATTAAGATATATAAACAAATGAGGTGGAGGCCACACGAAGTATATATAAAAATAAAAATATTTCAAAAATTTGACCAACTTTCGCCATGAGGCAGCTTCACCCCTGGTTACATGTGTTTGTTTTTTTATGTGATTTTTACATTCTGGCACGAAGCTCTCTCACATGTGGAGTCTAAGAAAAGGGCTGGCCATGAGGGTCTATAGTATACAACGTTATCTTATATTTTTGCAAGAGATTGTTTCCACACCTCAAACCCGTGACCTCAAAGTCACGCGACAACAACTTTACCGCTGCCAAGGCTCCCCTTCTGAGCTATAATTAAAGTTATGAACTTCGATTTGGAGAACTAAATAAACTGATAAAGCAACATTTTACGGCACACCCATGAGCCCTCCAACCCAACCTACAACAAGAAAGCCCCTTCATTGGGACGCCTTAGCTCAATATAAGTTTAAGTACATATTCTCGCTAATGATTTGGCTGGTGCATGTCGAGTGACCGAAGGATTAAGAATGGCTTTGAATCTCAATGTATATTACTTGAGAATACGTGGGGATTCAATCTTGGTGGTTCAGGCAATGGAGCAATTAGTAACAAAGATGCCTCATGAATGTCCTCAAGTACTCAGGGGAATGCAGAAAACTTATTTGATCAAATTCCACACAGCTCAATCACATTCACACAGAGGCGAATGCTGCTGCAGACATTTTAGCTCCGAGGGCATATCATCAAAAGTAAAAGGGGAGTATTGGCACAACGGTAGAGTTGTTGTTGTGTGACCTTGAGGTCACATGTTCAAAGCATGAAAACAGCCTCTTACAAAATATAAGGTGAGACTGCATACTATTGACCTTTATGGTCCACGCCTTCCCCGATCCCCACCTATGCGAGAGCTTCATGCACAGGGCTGCATATCACCAAAAAAGTCCGAATAACATCTAATCAGACTGCATATGCTTACTTCAGTATGTAATGTTTTGGTCAGTCGACAAAGGATAAAAAAAAGAAGAAGAAAAAAATTTGCTTTTGTCATTTTGTCTCGGTCTGCTGCATGCTGCGTGCTATGTTTGCCTTGATATAAAGAGGGTAATGTGTCTTTCTCAAATGGCACTTCTTGTATTTTCAGCTTGTTATATTAAGGGGATTGAGACAGAAACTCCCATTTCAAACAACAGGAACATCCATTTGATGTCAAATGACGCCTATGTAAGTGTTCCTATCATTTTCCTAATTTAAAGTTATCATTTTGGTCTCCAAAACGAAGGGGAGCCTTGGCGCAATAGTAGAGTTGTCGTCGTGTGACCTTGAGATCACAGGTTCAAGGTATGGAAACAGCCTTTTGTAAAATGCAATACTGTATACTGTTGACCCTTGTGGTCCTCCCTTTCCCTGGACGCAACATACATGGGATCTTCGCGCACCAGTTCTGCCCTTTGTTTTTATTTTAGTACCAAAAAAAAGGAAAATTCCAGATCAACAGGATAATGGATCCAGGTTAGTCTAAGTCAATATTGGCGGTCTCTTGGATTAGCTTTCTGCAGGTTCTGCCTTCTGTTTGAGTTTGCTTTTCTCATGGTCGTTGCTGCTGTTTGCTTCTTTCACAGACGCTCTGCGGAAGTTGGGATCTGCTGTTTCTAGCAGTCAGTGATGTAATGGGGTGATTTCATTGCTTTCTTTCCTCAAGCTTTGTATGGGTTCCATCGCCTTGTTCCATCTCCTTTTTGTATTTATTTATATGATTAATACAAGCTCATCATTAGAAAAAAAAAAACAAAAGAAGTTCTATAGCCATTGCCATGATGCATTTCAGGGGGGGGAGAACATGCTTGATTCTAGTAAACTGGGTCGGTTCTGGTCCCAAGCTGCATGTGCATTGTCCTACATGACTGACTCCATGAATGAATATGTTTACTTGATACTTGCATGCTTCAGGAAATTATTGAACCCCTTTGAATTACCATAGTCTGAATTGGATGAGAAATAACTAATCCAGACAGAGTAAATCCATCCAAATATGTAATCAGGAAATATGCTTTGTACATCTTTTTACAAATGAAGAATTACAAAATAAATCATTCAGAAACTCTAACTTACAAATGTTACTAAATCTTAGCCTAGCCAAAGCGCGAAAGTGGCTACTTGAACCTGTGACCAAAATGAGGCAAGTCATATTCAAAACTTTTAATCTTGTAAATCAAAATGAGGTAACCAACATTTTCATGGGCAGATCCACCAGATTGTACCCCGTAACACCAAAAAGAACAACAAAGAAGCATACATTAGGCCGGCATAGGCTGGGCCTCAAAAGCCCATTACTCAGTAACATACAACTGACCATGACCAGATAAGGGTACACCTAAGCCAAATACTTGTTGGCCATTGTTGGGACCATCAACATTGCCAGCTCTTCTTTTTCACTGCTCACTTCTTCACTCTCTTCATATGCATCTACCTTATTACCGAATCAATGAATCAATCTTGGTTCAATAAATAGGAGAAGAATATATCTAGTAGAAAACACGCTCTCCGGTGGCGTAGAGGTTCCAGAATATGGTGGTAATGCAGTAGAGAACTGCAGTAACAGTTAGGAAAGCTTGGAAAGAGCCCAACCATTGCACAAAGTAACCAGTTCCAATAGTGCTGATTATGGCTGCAACCGTGCCGATGGAATTCGTAATCCCTGATTAATGGGGTGGAATCGGAGAGAACATAATTAGTACTTTGATTTCATTTCATGGCCTCAAATCATGATTCAACTAGAAAGAAGTAATTAATTTGGTCACTCCCTTGTTTCAATAATCTCCGGGTTAAAACACTTAGGTGAATTGCTCTTGCTAGCTGTAACAGCAACTTAGGAGGGTATAAAGAGAGTCCATTATGGAGACAAGGGAATGAGATGGCATCCCAATTTAAATAAGGGAAATGTTAAACTGAGGCTCTCCCTCTCGACCCTCCAAATATGCCATTTAATTTCAGACATTGGTTAACTTGATTGATAAAATGCACTAACCACTTATTTGGGTTAAATGTGATACATGTAGACTTGAAAGGGAGCCCAACTTTTAGGCCTGATTAAAGAGCTTGGCATATCACTTCCTTTTTAATAATTTAAAGGGCAGCCCCGGTGCACAAAGCTCCCACATATACAAGGTCAAGGAAAGGGGCGGATCACAAGGATCAATAGTGTGCAGCCTTACCTTGTATTTTGCAAGAGGCTATTTTTACGCCTTGAAACTGTGACCTCAAGATCACATGATGACAACTCTACCGTTGTGGAAGCTAATAATGTTGAATGTAACCCAAATGCCATCATCCAGGAGAATGCCATGAGTAGGGTCATTTGGTGATTTTGGAAATATAAGATGTGTTTTTTCGCAATGGCAGAGTTGTCGTGTTGTGACCTTGAGGTCACGGGTTCGATGTGTGCAAAGATGCAAGGTAAAGCTAAATACTGTAGACTTTTGTGGTTTGCCCCTTCCCTGAACATGAATATGTGGAAGCTTCGTGCACCGAGCGGCCTTTTAAGAGGTGTTTTTTTGCATGGTTTAACTACGAAAAAGGGGATGACATACCGTGGAGAAATCCTGCGTACTGCGGGGCTATGTCCTGAAAAATAATAAAAATTCAGGTTAAGGTCTCCATAAGAATAAACTTAAGGCACAATTTAAGATATGCTTCCCGATGTTGATCTGTCGCAACCACTGGCATCTGCGGTCGGTGGCGGACTTTAGCGTTCTTGAACAAGGAGTGATGCAGATACTTACTTGCATATTGAGAAGAAAGCCTGCTTGGCTGAAAGAACTCAAACTGAGAGCTGCAGTCATGAACATAGCTGCCACCGCCGGTGTTTTGGCGAAATTCAGGCAGAGCAACGACGCCGCTGGGCCAATGAAACCGATCGACTGCCACAAAAAGTTACAGTACGTGACTTGTTCTTGACATTTACGTCTAGTCATTTTCGTCAAGTGCATGATAAGAGCCAAAAATCAGATTGGAGACCAGGAAGAAAGCACTGCAACTGGACAAATCAACCTTCAAACTTTGACTCGAAATAGGCAGCTACAACATTGAATGTTGGTTTTCTTTCTTTCTTTTTTGTTTGGACAGGCTAGATTCGAAGCACAAAGGAATATTTCATACAAGCCAACCAATCATGCAGACCAATTCATGCATAATGATATACTCGGTCCAAATGCAGGAGTGCAGATTGTAAGTGTGCAATGAGAGGGACCGCAAGAATGACATATCTTGTACATCTAATTTGACCCTTACCAATCTGCATGAGTACGTAAAAAGGCAGTTCTGGTGCGCGATGTTTAGGGAAGGGGTGGACCACAAGGGTCAATAGTACGCAGCCTTACCTTGCATTTTACAAGAGGCTGTTTCCATACTTTGAACCCGTGATCTCAAGGTCACATGACAACAACTCTACTGTTGTGCCAGTCTGCATGAATACGTCCGAAGCTTAATTTCAAGCGGGCTCATCAATGGTTGATCTAATTACAAGGACATTGAGCATCATATGGTGCCAAAGATGGATGTTTTAGCCTTCTTACTAACCAATTACCTGCATGATCTTCCTAACAAGTGTGACAGAGTAACCCGCCTTGATCAAGAAATCCGATGCTGAGCCGGCAATATATCCTGAAATCGCCATCATTCCCCATGGAATTGCACTGAACCATGATGCTTGCTTAAGATTCACATCAAACACCTGCATTCACAACCCATTGTTTAGTGCCAGATGAGGTATAAGACAAGACCCCATCACTGTAATTTTCTATACTACCAAAAATAAGGAATTTTGTAAAGTCATATGGCGATTACTTACAGTTTTGAAGTAGACAGGCATCCATGAGAGAAGAACAAAGTATCCCTGCCAGATACATTCGGAGAGATAGAATATTAGCCGCTATATGTTATCTTTAGCATGAAAAATAGCCTTCTTGTAATGAGATGATCATTGACCTCTCGGTCATTGGTCAGTTTCTCATTTCCATTCAATAAAGATATCCCCACTTTAAAATGCTTTAAAAAAATAAAAAAAATAAAAACGGAGAAAAGATTATTGTTGTTACTATGACTAAAGGGCAGTCCCCGTGCACGACGCTCCCGCCTATGCAGGGTCCGAAAAAAGGCGGACCACAAGCTTACCCAGTTGTTGGTTATATTAGCGACAACAATCGCCCATGTAGGTAGCTTGGAAAACAGCAAGCTAAGAGGTGGAAGCTCTGCAGGATTCATTGGTGTTTCAGATTTTCCGGCTTGAATTAGGCACAGCTCCGCTTTGCTAATTACAGGACTGTCTTGAGGATCATTCGTGATCATAAACACCCAAATTGACAGCCAGAGGAATCCAAGAGCAGAGAAGAGAGCAAAGGGACCGGAAATTCCAACTCTCGACATTATAATAGGAGTAGCTAGAAAGCTTATAACATTTCCAAGATGAAATCCGGCCATGGAGATTCCCACCGCAGTCGCACGTTCACTGCCTGGAAACCACCTGTTCAAACCATGAACAGCAAGGAAATAATAAAGAGAATTACTAGTTGTAAATCAAATGACTAGAGTAGTAGTGTAAACAAAGTTTCAGAAAATATAATAGCAAGTGCGAATATTTGACGACCAAAATTACATATTAACTGAACTAAGATTGGAGACCAGAGTGGGTCCAACCAGATGGAGAGTTGAGATTCTCATACATTGAGCCCACTAAATAAATTGGACGTCCACTAAGATCCCTGAGGCAAAGACATTTTCCCTATAAAACTTACTCATTTTAGTACGTGGTAGCTCACCTAGACAAGAGAGTGTTCATGGAAGGCAAGGCCACGCCTTCAGCTAACCCAAAGAGTGCGCGTGCAGCGAGCAACATACCAGTGGAGTGGTCGGCAGCCCACGGTGTCAAGATAGTCGCCAGGGACCATATGGCAACTCCCCAGGCCATCACCCTCTTTCCTCCATATCTGTCTGCAAGAGCTCCGCCGACGATCGATGAAAATATATAACCCCATAGAAATGACGACTGCAGTTAATTATCGTGTTAGTAACAGATAGAGGTGTAGCAATCGGTTCTAATCGGTACAAACTGAGATCTATAAACAGTAGGCGATGAGTTGAAAGGGCTACTGTCAAGAGCCTAGGTCTGGAACCTTGGGGTTTTAAAAAAAAAAGTTGCCCCGGGCGTGCAGTTTCCTGTATGCGGAGTCCAAAGAAGGGGCAGCCCACAAGGGTTTATAGCATGCAATCTTACCTTGCATTTTTCTAAGAAGTTATTTCCACACTTTGACCTTAAGGTCATACAACGACAACTTTCCTGTGACCTGGGAGTTTACAATCAATAGTGAAAATATATGCAGTCTGGTATGTGGTCACATGTGATCCAAACCATTGCTCTTTTGAGCCATATCTCAGATGGGCAATACACCAAAATGATGGGTCCATGCCCATATGATAGTCGGTGATGCTGCCTAATTTACCTCGCCAATCAACTTGGATCATCCCACTCGACTCGTAAAATACTTCACGTCCAGTACCTTTCTAATAATATTTTCCTTTTTCACATAAATGTAGGCCAAGTTTAGCCTAACCACATAAAATCTTCTCTCTCTACGTGATTGTCTGAGTACGAGCCCGGCCCCAAGACAAAGGTCTTCTCCATGGATGATGCTGCTGCCATTCTTTACGAGCCATCGTTCCAAGACCATCCATTAGGGACAACGTAGAACGTTGGTGTGGGGCACATGAGAAGAGATTTATATGGCGCCATATGTACTTTTACGAAGAGGCTCTAAAGATTTGCTCCTCTTAACCATCCATTTTCAAATCCTCCAGTCAACAAATGGGTACCAACAACTGGAGCGATTTCTAGGGGATGGTATCTTCATGGCTGGTCCCACCTTAGTAATGTTGATGGGGTGGCAAAGTTGCAAGAGAATAGGTTGAACAATCAGACCGTCAGAGATGCAGATAAGGTTGAAAATTTCAAATATCAACTCTTTGAATACAAAGCATTAGAGAAATAATATATGCAGTGGCAGTCGTCTCTTTCTTACCAAAACAAAGGAATGAAAGCTATCTCCCACGTGTACTTGTCTAATTAATTTATTAAGTAGGTGATGAAGGTTGTTGGAGTATCTGTAAACCTATCAACCACCAACAACATATATGTCCATTATGTTTCTATTAATCTCTATTCTCTACCGGTAAAGTTTTCGTCATCATGTCACCTTGATGTGATGGGTTTAAGATGTGGAAACAGCCTCTTGCAAAATGCAAGTTAAGGCTGAATACTATTGACCCTTGTGGTCCATTCCTTTCATGGACCCAGCATATGCGAGGGCTTTGCGGTGTAATGGTAAAGTTGTCGTAACATAATCTTGAGGTCACGAGTTTAAGGTGTGAAAATAACTTTTTGCAAAATGCAAGATAAGGTTGAATACTACTAACCCTTGTGATCTGTTGCATATGCAGGAACTTTGTGGACCGAGGCTTCCCCTATCTACCACCTACTCCAATGTTTCACATATTAACGAAGAATGATATGGCAAGTGAAAAAATAAATGCCCCGCTATAACCTTGGATTGCTTAGGTCTAAAGTAGGCACAGTCGTGCCATTTCGTCGAAAGGTATCCTGGTTTAGGGTGACTTTTGGCCATCAATGGTCCAAGGTGAGGCCTGACCAACAACTTGTCAAATTGAGGTGGTTTCAATGAAAAAGAACACAAGGAAGTAAATGAATTTCAGTAGCCAGTCTGAAAATGTCCAAAATAAAGGAGAGGAGTGCCTTCACCAAAAAGAGAGTGCAAATAGCCATGTCTTCCGTTTAATTGCGTAATGCAGTAGGAAGGTGAAAGAATAACAATGGAGAAAATGAGAAGTGTGGGTTTAGTAGAATGATTTGACCTCTTCGGTAGTTGGTCTCCTTCTGTCTAACTCCACAGCCACTAGTAATCAAATTTTGACTAAACTAAATCAGACTTGGGAACTGCACTAATCAAATGGGGGGCACACTTGAAGACGGTGGCTGGGACAGTCACTAGCAAATGTTGCAGTGATGGCACCTGCCCCTCTCCAAGGCAAGACCGGGAATTAATGCAGGATCTAACCACTAGCGGTCCTTTTCATCTCCCTGTGCCATCTGCTCGCCGGGTCCAAAGAAAAGTACACTTTAGTCCTTAGAACTATTATAATTTAGTCTTTAAACTTATGAATAATAATTTAATTTATGAAGTTATAGGTTTAGGTTGCATTTTTGTCCTATGTTAAATTTTCGAAAATAAAACTAATGATTGGGTTCCTTAAGCAACAGTTTAATAACAAAATTAAATTTTTTTAAATTAAACACTAAAGTATCGTAAGTGAATAAGTTTAGGGACTCAAGTATATATATTTTTAAAATAATAAATTATTGTCCATAGGATCTCACTATGGATAAAAAGTTAATAAAAGGTCTAAAGTGCAACCCAAACCAATAATTTTATAAATTAACTATTTTTTAAAACTTTAAAAATTAGAGTGTCATATGTAAATAGTTCTAGGGACTTAAGTGTACTTTTATATCAAACAAAAAATATATAAAATAAAAAAATTATATAAAAATAACGTGGAAAATCGTGAGCTTTGATTTATATACCCTTTCATTTCCTAGTTTTCCTGCTGAATCTTGGAATTAGGGAGTTTTAACTCTAAACCAACCAGATCAAAACAGGTAGGCCCTACTTGTTCCTTTTTAATGGGAAAATTCCACTTGCCGGTATTTCAAGGAAAGTTATAGCCACTTCAGGTAGTTCGGGCCCAAATTGCTGGTATCAGACAGTCAATGGAATTTCGGACCAAAATACCCTCGAGAGTCAGCGCCCCAGCACGACACTTCCTAAGCTGAATCAACCCCCAGCGGCAACCCATTATCCGTAGCAAATGCAAAAATTTATGTTAATGGAATTTTTTAATTCTTAGCTTAAAATAATATTATTTATTTTATTATTTTTTTAAAGGCCCAAACAGGCATTAGGTAAACGCATTAATTTTTCGTGGGTTATCCATTTCTCAAATGCATTGATTTCTCATGAAATATCTATTTCTAATATTTAGAATACGATGAACAGCTTAGATCTAAGCTTATACTTTTGCCATGACTTAAAAAATGAAAATAGTATAAAATTCAAACAAACAAAAAAGAAATGCTAAATCAAAACGCTGATGAGTGCTTGTAGTCTAAGTGCTCATGACTTTTCGCAAGATGGGTTTTACCTATAAATGATTTCTGGCGTTCACTAATTGCTTTGGCTTTGGGTATACTTAGTGGAAGAATGATGCAGATTAGATGATTATAATATTTAAAAATTCTTCTTTCCGTGGACTGCTAGAAAATTATGTAAATAATAGCCTCAGTGAAGCTTCTTCGTATGCAGGTTTTCGGAAAGAGCTACAAGAATCTATAGTGTGCAGTCTTATCTTATATTTTTGTAAGAGGCTATTTTCAAACCTTGACAAGACAACCACTGAACCCACGATGCTAAAAGTTGGAATGCTTTGACTCGAGCGTTTTAATTGGGTTCGATGTACTCACCCTTGTTTGTTGTGATCAACATTCAAAAACAATAAAATAATTTTAATTAATTAAAATAAAATGTGGTCAGGTTAGGTAGCAGGCAGGACAAGGAGGCGCCGATCAAAGTGGATGAAAACAAAAGCGAAAGAAAAAAAAAACACATGAAAATGATGTTGGACAGAACTGAACAGAGACGGCATATTACAGAAGTAAACTGTATGGACGGCAAAAAGTACAACCACAATTGCGTGATCTGAACCGTTCAGGCAACCGGCAATCTCATCCATTAATCTTTTGTGTTATAAGATGTGGTAACGGCTTACATGTTTGGAGGCTAGGATTATCGTTGGATGAGATTTTGTGACAATGTGACCCGAGAGATGAACCGTTCTGATCACCGTAATACGGGTTCGGCTCCACCTGCTGTGTCAGCCGCTTATTTTGTTGTATCCGAGGTCTGTTGGCAATAGAATAACAATCCGTGTGGATTGAGTTATCCTTATTCTGAAGACAAATGCCACATTTTGTTTAATTACGGATCAAAATTTACGCACCCCCCTATTTTGGTAATGGCACGCTGTTCAGAGGAGAAGGAGAAACTCACCTGAACAATCCCCAAGAAAGAGCTACTCCATCCATATCTAGCGGCAAGAGGAACGATCGCCACAGACATCACCACTCTATCCGCATTACATAAACACATCACGAACGCCACGAGAGCCACCACCTTCATTCTCTCCGGCACCACAAAATCTTCTCCACTTCTAGCAACTCCTCTCCCCACTCCTTCTGCTCGACACAACACCCTCTCAGATCTCCTCTTCTGTCCTGCAACCCACTTCCCCGCATTCTCCGACCCCTTTTCTTGACTCACATGATTTAATCCGAGGATCGTCTGCGATCTGATCCTTCCTGGAACGGTTTGAATGCGAGATCTGTGATGTGTGTTTCTAAAACTGATCAAACGCGATATAGAAGAAGAAGTAGCAGAGCTTGACACAAGCGCAGACTCAACCGGCGGTGGAGATACCGTCGCCGCCATGAGAGCAGTTTCTTAAGAGCTAGAGATCAGAAGAGAACTTCAATCTATTCGTTGCTCTGTTCTTCCATTTGCAGAGCTTTTGGAAGAAAAAAGGGATTGGGCTTTGGTGGGAAGAGAGGAGAAATATATGTGGGGGAGTTTGGATTGGGACGGGTTGGTGGCTGAACTTAACAAACCAAAGCGGCAATAGAAGAGGAGAGAGAAGTAGGACTCTCGAGGGGTGGTTTCGTCATAACCAGGGTTTGAAAAAGTTTTCAGTGTAGGCCAATTAATGGTCAAGGACGAATCGCCAACAACTACTGGGATTTCCCCACAAACAAAAATGCACTTGCATGGTCTCAAAATTACGAATAAACCTGTGCCGATCAGATATCCCGATTTTATTGGCGGATTTGTGAGATTAATTAGTTATTCTGGATTTTCTTCCAACAAGGCTCTAGAACAGCACGGCACGCGACCTACAGCAAGTTGCTGTACTGAGCCCCACTCTTGAATAACAGGCCCCACCATTGGTTCATCGGACCCGTCCATCTAATTTCTTCAACATTGAATGACTGCTGACGCAAAACAGTGAGGCCTGTACCGACAACACGTGGACGGTTGAAAACATTTTTTAAGCTTCTAATTGTTATAATCATCCAATCACTTTAATGTTTAACATACAATATACGTGGAGGCATAAAATCAAATTAACGAATCCGATCAACCTACAAGTGGGCTCCCTCCGGCTAGTTAGTTCACTTTTACACAGTATGCTATCAATTCTGTAAAAAAGAAAAGAGAAGAAAAAGAAGAAGCAAAAATCATGGTTAACATAAGAAAAGAAAAGAATATAGTAGACAATGATAAGATTTTGCGCATTGTATCGAATTAAACCACATGAAAGTACATTAAAAAACCTGAGATTCGACGAGAACAACTGTTGAGAGTGACCCACTTTTGCAGCTGTTTAGCAGGTAAAGAAAACAACAACTAGAAAATTGAGAGTTTGAAAATGGAAGGGTTGAGCACTTGGATACATTCATTTGGTTTTTGACCTATTAGACATTCATAGCTGGAGTATGCCGTGAATGGGTTGGACAGTGCAAAAGTGAGCATCAGTAGGCTTGGCAATTCGGGTTGGCAAGTCGTGTTCAGGTTGTGTCGAGACTAACCCATTATAATATATGGCTCGACACAAATACGACCCACTTAATAATCGTGTCAAGAACCCGTGACTCTAACACGGCACAATTATTAAATGAGTCGATACAACACGACTCGTGCAACATGATTAAACAAATGTAAAATAACTAATATAGGACGGTTTCAGAAGATCCGTCATATACTGCTATAGTAATATAGGACGGTTTCAGAAGAACCACTGCATAGTAATATAGGATGGTTTCAGATGAAACATCCTATGTTTGTAATATAAGACGGTTTTTGAAGAACCGATCAACTACAAGTGGGCTCACTCCGGCTAGTTAAGTTCACTTTTACATAGTATGCTATCAATTCTGTAAAAAAGAATAGAGAAGAAAAAAACAGAAGCAAAAATCATAGTTAACATAAGAAAAGAAAAGAATATAGTTGACAATGATAAGATTTTGCGCATTGTATGGAATTAAACCACATGGAAGTACATTAAAAAACCTGAGATTCGATGAGAACAACTGTTGACAGAGACCCACTTTTGCAGCTGTTTAGCAGGTAAAGAAAACAACAACTAGAAAATTGAGAGTTTGAAAATGGAAGGGTTAAGCACTTGGATACATTCATTTGGTTTTTGACCTATTAGGCATTCATAGCTGGAGTATGCCATGAATGGGTTGGACAGTGCAAGAGTGAGCATCAGTAGGCCTGCCAATTCGGGTTGGCGGGTCATTTTCAGGTTGTGTCGAGACTAACCCATTATAGTATATAGGTCGACACAAACATGACCCTCTTAATAATCGTGTCAATAACTCGTGACTCTAATACGGCACAATTATTAAATGAGTCGATACAACATGACTCGTGTAACACAATTAAACAAATGTAAAATAACTAATATATGACGGTTTCAGAAGAACCATCCTATATTATAGTAATATAGGACAGTTTCAGAAGATTCGTCCTATACTGCTATAGTATTATAGGATGGTTTCAGAAGAACCGTCCTAATATAGGATGGTTTCAGATGAAACGTCTTATATTTGTAATGTAAGATGGTTTTTGAAGAACCGATCAACTACAAGTGGGCTCACTCCGGCTAGTTACGTTCACTTTCACATAGTATGCTATCAATTCTGTAAAAAGGAATAGAGAAGAAAAAAACAGAAGCAAAAATCATAGTTAACATAAGAAAAGAAAAGAATATAGTTGACAATGATAAGATTTTGCACATTGTATCAAATTAAACCACATGGAAGTACATTAAAAAACCTGAGATTCGACGAGAACAACTGTTGAGAGAGACCCACTTTTGCAACTATTTAGCAGGTAAAGAAAACAACAACTAGAAAATTGAGAGTTTGAAAATGGAAGGGTTAAGCACTTGGATACATTCATTTGGTTTTTGACCTATTAGACATTCATAGCTGGAGTATGCCATGAATGGGTTGGACAGTGCAAGAGTGAGCATCAATAGGCTTGGCAATTCGGGCTGGCGAGTCGTGTTTAGGTTGTGTTGAGACTAACCCATTATAGTATATGGGTCGACACAAACATGACCCACTTAATAATCGTGTAAAGAACCTGTGACTCTAACACGGCACGATTATTAAATGAATCGATACGACACGACTCGTGTAACACAATTAAACAAATATAAAATAACTAATATAGGATGGTTTCAGAAGAACCGTCCTATATTATAGTAATATATGGCGGTTTCAGAAGATCCATCCTATATTATAGTAATATAGGACAGTTTTAGAAGAACCGTCCTATATTGCTATAGTAATATAGAAAGGTTTCAGATGAACCATCCTATATTTTCAACTGGGGGTTACATGGGTCAACACGACAAACAGGTCACCACGATGGGTCAACATTGATTAATCTATAAGACTCGACCCTAACCCGCTAAATTTGTGTCGGGTTCGAGTCATGTTATCGTGTTGTGTCATATTTTGTCACCTTTAAGCATCAGCATTGCTCAATATTAGAATGACGCATTTCCAGTCCTTTCACTCTCATTTGAGGTTTTGTGGTAAAAGTACATGGACTCATTTCTCTTATATGAATTGCTCATTTTGACTGCTTTCCATTGATTGGCCATATCCTAGAGATCACATACTTTTGATGATTTTGTCAATGATTTTTCTTAGCTACTTTGAGTACTTCAATTTTACTGGTGAAACTTTTTCTATAGATCTAAGCCACACATGTTCTTGATGGCTTAAACAGGTTAGAAATCAAATTTCAAACCCATTAATTAGTTTTAGCTTATGTTTCTTTAGGTCAAAATTTACGGCCATCTATTTTTTAAGTTTTTTAAAAGCCCAAAACAACTAGTTAGAATCATTCAAATCATTGATGTCTCATGGGTTACCTATTTTTTATGCTATCAACATGATAAGCAGTTATATATAAAAATAAATAAATACCATGGACTCAAATAAAAAACTCGTAACCAGAAGGAATCGCTGCTTGGGCTGAAGAGAGCTCCGTAGCCGACTACCCATCTCCTCTTGTGAGTTCCGTGACAGTGGCAGCAATGCAAATTGTGTATAAGATGGAGCATGCTCTCAATGGAACAGAACAGATTGTTAGGGCTTGCTTAATGGACTTCTTGAAGGGGAGCCTTGGCGCAACGGTAAAAGTTGTTGTCATGTGACCTTGAGGTCACGGGTTTAAGGCATGGAAACAGCCTCTTACAAAATGTAAGGTAAGGCTGCCTACTTTAGGGTCTTGTAGTCCACCCCTTTCCTGGACTCCGCATAGGTGGGAACTTCGTGCACTGGGACTGCCCTTTTAATGAACTTCTTCTTCTCCAATGGATGGTCCTGCCCCTTCAATTGGCTTTTGGAGATAAATCTTACAAACAATAGTAGCATGATCCTTTTAGGAGTTGCCAGTTATTATCAAACATTCTTTTGCTCTTTCTTTTGTTTTGGGTAATGTTTGCTTCTGTCTTTTCTTACCTGACAAAGCGAGTAGCATGGCCACTTGCAACAAAAAAAGATAGCCCTGTGCACGAAGCTTTTGCCTATGTGGGTTTGGTAAAGGAATGGACCCAAGGATTTATAATATGCAACTTTACCTTGGATCTTTGCAAGAGGCTGTTTTCACGTCTTGAATGACGAATAGTTAAGGTATGACCCAAAACCTGAATGTTTTGTTCATCACTATTAGGATTTAACCGTTGCCCAGCAAATTAATGTTATAGTAGAACCCTAGCGAGTGAAGTGACTGAAGGAGCCATGTTCCTAAAAGGAGTGGCTATGTTTTCTTCCCTTCTATTGACACTGAGTGAGCTGCAAGCAGCAAGTGAATTGAACTATTTACTAATAACAAGGATAATAATAAGGATAAGAAGGGCATTGCTCACCGCTATTACGGGAATCACTTTTGCTTTCTTTTCTTCTGGTTACTAAAATGTTTTAGTTCGTCTTTCTCGCCATACTAATAAAGGGTAATAGAGTTGCACTTTCTTAATACACAGCTTTACTTTGCATTTTGCAAGAGGCTGTTTTCATGCCCTAAACCCATGACTTCAAAGTCGCAACTTTACCACTGCACCAAGGCTGAGAAATCTATTTGTCAATCCATAAAAATAAACTTATTTAGCCATGGTCATGGTTCCATGCCAAACTCATAATTCAATGAGTAGCAATAATTAATAAAAAGCAAATGGTTCACATTTTCCTAGTAAAATCTCACAAGACATTTTGAAGAAGAGTTCCATAATGTTCCATCAGGAGAAAATCAATGTCCAGAGAATGAGCTTATGACTATCAACCAGATTAACACGGCGGATCATGTCAACACGACAGATAAAGGGCAGCCCCGACGCATGAAGCTACCACCTATATGGGGTTTGGAGAAGGGGCGACCGTAGGGGCCTATAGTACCCAACCTTACCTTATAATTTTTGCAATGTGGGCCAAAAAATGCTCTTACTGAAAATTGAGGATCAAGAATAGGTGCATTAGCAAAGATAAAATCGTATGAATACCAGTTAACAATGGATAATTTTCCCCTTAGAAAATGATGAAAATATCCAATATTATGAAATCCAGAAGGGCAGCCCTGGTGCACAAAGCTCTCGCCTATGCAGGTTCCTAGGAAAGGGTGGACCACAAGGGCCTATAGTAGGTAACCTTACCTTGCATTTTGCAAGAGGCTGATTCCATGCCTTGAACCCGTGACCTCAAGGTCACATGACCACAACTTTTACTGTTGCGCCAAGGCTCCCCTTCTTACGAAATTCAGAAGCATGATAAAAAATTTTAATATCGTGAACTCGAGTATCATTGTGGACTAAAATGTATTAGTTATATGATTCCATGTGTTGATCTAGACTTACTGCTGGTAATCTTATAAACTTTAACTTGAACTTTCATCAAATAGTTTGGATTCAATATCATGAGAGACTAATTGAAAAACAAAGTTTGTTGTAGTTTTGGTTAAGTTTTTTGATGTGAAGGTATGCTTTAACTTGAACTTTCTTGATCATATTGTTTGGATTCAATGTCACATGAGGCTCGAATTTGTGCATAATATTGAACAAATTCCCCCTACTTGTGAATGTGATTGAAAAAACAAAATTTTCTATAGTTTTGGCTAAATTTTTTGATATAGAGGTATTTTCAAAGTGCATATATATAGTGGTAATTTCAACTATTTAATACAGATGTAAAGTGCAGGTGACTTGTGATTGGTTGAAAAAAAGTCAAAAGTAATCATTTCTTTTAACTTTTTCTGCTTTTGACTTTTTTTTCAGTCAATCATACATCACCTGTACTTTACATCTGTATTAAATAGCTGAAATTAACACCCGGTTATTATTACTCCTTGTATCTCCACTAACTTAGCTTTATGTCATCCTATTTCTTCTCATACTTTATCTTGAAAGCTAAACAAACTTTATCTCTTGAAAGAATAGATGGTACAACCAGAAAAAGGGTCAAAACACAGGAGAATGCCATTCATTAAATGCATCTCATCTTAAATGGCCTA
The DNA here is from genome assembly GCA_035236585.1 of Warburgia ugandensis. Lineage (NCBI taxonomy): Eukaryota > Viridiplantae > Streptophyta > Magnoliopsida > Canellales > Canellaceae > Warburgia > Warburgia ugandensis. The sequence goes on along the minus strand of CP141138.1, from coordinate 49,521,204 downwards.
TATACTGAATCTCACATGCATTAGATATTTCTAAGTGTTCCACATCTATTTTTTATACTGTGATGAGATTGGTTGCATCATACAATCCCTCTCTCTCTCTCTCTGAATAAATCCGATCTTCTCATAGTTGCATCATAGGTGTCCTTAAAAGTCGGTGGCATGTAGGCCCACTTTTTCAAGTTTTGTTTGGTGATCTAACCCTTCATTTGATTCGTCTCGTCATAGATAGCCTAGGTATATCATGTCCATTTTATATCTCTAAGTTTCTTATTTTTGGATGTTTTGGAGCTAAAAATTAGATGATTTTTATTTTTTGGGTATTTGCTATGTTAGATTGTCTATCTTTTACTTTAAAATGTCCAAAATGAAGAACTTAGAGATGTATAATAGACAATATTTTTCACACCCATGCCATTTATGATAAGACAAATTAGATAAATGGATTGGATCAAGCAACAAATTTGGAAAAGTGGGCCAAGTCCACCCACTTTTAAGGATTCCTATGATGCAATCTTGACAAGACTAGTTGCATCATATAAATATTCGTCTCTTTCTCTCTCCATTTCAAGTGTTAAACTGAGCTACTATGATTTTATTTTCATTAATTTTAGGTTTCTAATCTCACATAGGTTTTTCGCTTTTTTGAAAGATTTTATTTAAGAGCATGATAGATGCCAAAACCAAGAGGCCATACAACTTGATTAAGAGGAGTGAAAACTTCTTACTTCTTACTTCTTACTTCTTACTTCTTACTTCTCATTTCTCATTTCTCACTTATCCTTTTTCTCTTGCTTAGTCACAGTAAGGGTGGCAAAATATGATAGGACACAATAATACAACTCGAACGCGACACAAATTTAGTGGGTTAGGGTCAAGTCTTATCTTGTTCGTATCATCGTGTCGTGTTCGGGTCAATCAATGTTGACCAATCATGTCGACCTGTTTGACCCCTGACCTATTAATTCGTCGTGTTGACCCATCTAACCCCTAGTTGAAAATATAGGACGGTTCATCAGAAACTATCCTATATTACTAAAAATATAGGATGGTTCTTCAGAAATTGTCTTATATTACAAATATAGGACGGTTCATGTGAAATCGTCCTATATTACTATAGTAATATAGGACGGTTCTAAAACCATCACATATTAGTTATTTTATATTTATTTAATTATGTTACACGAGTTATGTCTTTTCAACTCATTTAATAATAGCATCGTATTTGAGTCACGGGTTCTTGACACAATTATTAAGCAAGTCGTGTTCGTATCGACCTATATAATATAAGGAGTTAGTCTCGACAATACAACCTCCCAACCCGAATTGCTAGGCCTAAGTCCTAGTATGTGCACCTCCTTTCGTATAAAGTTATATAACTGCATGTGTTAATCAATGCTCACGCTTATATATATTTTAATAGTAGCCTCACGCTTATAATTGTATTAATTTAATTTGGACGTTCCTGATTGGATGGCTTGGCTGCTGAAATATTTTTGATTCACTATGTACACAAGGTTAGGCAGAACGTCGAGATCAACCTAGTCTATTTCCACGAACCGGCCATTTTTGGGTCAAAACATCACTGTATGTAAATGTTCAGACAAAGGCGTCTCGTCAGTGACATCACATATACCAAAATAATATAAGCACCCCGCCCGCTTGTTTGCTGGGTTCAACCAAAGGTCACATCCACGGCCCTCCGACACACCACCTGTACGAAGGACACTGTGACAACTACAGTGCTGCAAATCTTTTAGTCTCTGGAATTTCATTGATAAATTAGGTCAAAGGACAGCCCATTAAAGAAAGAGGCCGATTCTCTTCTTGAAACTATAATTTTAAAATCAGGCGACGACAATTTTACTATTACACTAAAAAAAAATTTTAATTATTAAATTAGAAATTTAAATCTAAATTATTTTACTCCTTAAAAAAAAAGTTAAGGGAAAAAGCAGTGAACAGAGTTTTTGGTAGTGTTTGCTGCCATAAGTGGCAACAGAAAGGGCCCCTTACCCTGAGGTGGTTGGTATCGACTCCTTTAACAACAATCAATTTGTCACCTATGATATCAGTTGTGACGTATGAACATGAGAGAATTACTGAAGCATTAAGTTAAGAGGAACGATGGAATGGGGAATTGCCTCTGTGTAACATTACCGTTTATAGGATAAGCATGGTGGAAATAAGGATGTTGACGTAGATACGTAAGAAAACAAAAGAGGATGGAATTAATAATGAAAATACTAGAGAAAACTTAGGGGTATCATAAATAGATAACAAGACGATGGAAGATTAGATTTAGATGGCTTGGACATGTCCAAAGGAGACCTAAAACGGCACCAGTTAGAAGGAGTGAAGCAATGCAAATAGAAGGTTCTAAAAGGGTAAAAAAAAGACCCAAAAGAACGTAGATATAAGTGGTAAAAAAATATGTAAAATTTTTAGGACTAAATAAAGTTATAATACTTAATGGGAGGAATGGAGGAACAAGATTCATGAGGTCAACCTCTAATTGAAATAAAGTCTTGATGACGATGACTTATGAACATAGGAGAACTGGTGGCTTGTTATGGTTGGAAAATGCAAATCACATGCAAGTAAATCCTAACCCCAAAACGTTGACAGAAGACTGGTCGAACCAGCTACCCTTCTTCACCCAAAACCTCATGTTGAGATGGAGGAACAAAGTGCATCCTCAACTTCATGGTTATATATAGGTGGAGAACAGGTAGATCTGGTAGTCTGGACGGACACAAATCGACATATCAGTAAAATCATTGATTATTGAGATTAGGCCATATCTCTAAATATTTAGTGCATATTCTGATTGTTGAAACAATTTCTCCAATATAAGTTGGAGTATTCCATTCTCTTTCACAAAAGGATCAACAAGCCTTGCCTTGGAAGTGAAAGAGGCCGGAGCACCGAGATGTGTCTGACCCTCTCATTCAACACACGAGCGAGTGACCCAACTCTCTAGCAAGTTTTAGAACAGATGTGGCTCACATCCAAACACAACACGGATTTAGCAGGTTAAGGTTGAGTCTTATTGTGCTCGTGTTATTTTTGAGTTGACTCGAAAATGACAGGCCAAAAATGATGTCGTGTTCGAGTCAATCAATGTTGACACATTGTGTTGACCTATTTGACTCGTGGTCTATTAATCCGTTATGCTGACTCATCTGACTCGTAACTTGTTAACCCATTGTGTTGAAAATATATGACAACTTTTAAAAAACAGTTATGTTCTTATAGAAATATAAGATGCTTTTTAAAAACCCGTCCTATATTCTTATAGTTTTGAAATTTCATCAATATAGGATGGGTTTTCAAAAACTGTCATATATTCTTATGATTTTTGAAAAACCATCAATACAAGATGGGTCTTAAAAAACCATCATATATTCTTAAGGTTTTTGAAAAATCATCAATATGTTCTCTATTCTTATGATTTTTGAAAAACCATTAATATAGGATGGGTTTTAAAAAATCGTCCTATAAATCCTTCCTATATTCCTACAAAAATATACGATGATTTTTAAAGACCAGTCCTATGTTCTTATGATTTTTGAAAAACCATTAATATAATACAATTTTGTTAAAAACCGCCTTATATTCTTATAGAAAAATCGTCCTATATTAGTTATTGTACATCCTTCTAATCGTATTACATGAGTCGTGTCTTGTCGTGTTGACTTGTTTAATAATCGTATTGTGTTCGAGTCATTGGTTCTTAATACGATTATTAATCGGGTCGTGTTCTTGTCGACTTATATACTCTAATGGATCAATCTTGACACGACATGAACACGATTCTTGGACATGATTTGCCATCCCTAATTTGAAGCAACTATTTTTGGCTTCGGTACAACAACTTTGATATACTAGTGGCCAGCAGCAGGGGCCTGTTTGGCACGAGTATGACAATTAATTTGTAAATTTATTCATGTATTTAGTCGAAAGTGAGCCTTGGCACAATGGTAGAGTTGTCGTCGTGTGACCTTGAGGTCAGGGGTTCAAGGTGTGGAAACAGACTCTTGCAAAATGTAAGATAAAACCGTACTATTGACCCTTGTGGTCTGCCCCTTCCTCAAACTCCGCATAGGTGGGAGCTTCATGCACAGAGCTGCGCTCTATGTTTGAGTCGTATGTCATGTATAAGCGTCCCTTGTCACTACATATAATATTTTCTTCTCTTTTTTTTTAGAATAATTGTTACCACATATGACGTTGATACACCAACTGATAGATAGTGTTTTAAACAACAATTTTATCAGCTAAACAACGAGAAAAGTTGGCACCTTCAATATTGACTGGTGCAACTTACGATATGTAGTTACACAGTTACGCTGGTGCATGGGTCTTCAGGTGCTCCCATAGACCTAATATTTGAGGAAGATACACTCAACAAAGAGACTGAATAATATGATATATGCACAAACAGGGTTCGTTTTGTATAGAAAAATGCATCGGGATCGCTAGAAGTTCACTTACATCCCAAATAATAATAGTAGTAAGCAATTAAGTATTACAAGGGGAGCCTTGGCGCAACCGTAAAAGTTGTCATCATATGACCTTGAGGTCACAAGTTTAAGGCGTAGAATCAACCTCTTGCAAAATGCAAGGTAAGGCTACCTACTATAAACCCTTTTAGTCTGCCCTTCCCCGGATCCCGCATAGGTGGGAGCTTCGTACACCAGGGCTACTGCCCTTTAGCAGTATAATTCGAGTCAAACACAATTTCTGAAAATGGCTTATCCGTTCTAAAGTTGACATCACAAATTGTTCCAGAAGAACATTCATCCTTTGGATTCTCTTTAGCTTCTTATGTGCTAATCATATAAAACAGGAGGGCTTAGGCCTCCAGAATCCATATATACCAATTTACAGACCTTGTGCCTGAGACCAGCAATTGCATCTGTGTACAGGCAAGACAGACCTAACCTGCTTTTGGAATTGACTATTTAGGAGAATAGGTTCTTCCAACCTTGGCTCAGCAGCTTCAACCTACCTTGGTACTTCAGTGAGGTTACCTATGTCCGGATTGTGTTATGGTGTTTACAGTGGTGTCTTCATCTCTGTTTCTTTGTTCATTTTTCTTTTCCATTTCTTTTTAGGTTGCAACAATGAGCGACTTGAACCTACAAGAGTAATTACAATATAAAGCACCTTCCAACTACATAGGTGCTTAAGCCCTGTACTATCTCAGCTATCAACATCATGAAATAGCTAGATATACCCATCAACGCCACAAACAAGGCAGATAGAGCCAACCACTGCAGCAGAAGTTACTGACCAGGTTCATCAAAATTGACCCTTCTCCAGTAGCAAAGATGTCCCAGAAGAGAGCACTCATGAAATAGAGGAATGATATGAGCATTAGAAACCTGCGAAAAGAAACCAATCCGCTCCACTAAGAAACCTGCTCCAACAGTTCCAGTGATAGCACCCAATGTTCCAGCAGTACATGACATACCTGTCATGATTAAAGCAAAGTTGAAAGACTTGAACAACGGACCAAGTGACTATTGAAGTTACAAGAACTGAATGCCTCTTGTTTTTCAAGGTTTTGTAGACAAGTTATAGCATAACAAAATAGCATATTGTGTCATAATTGATGAGCATACCATGTATAACACCAGAATATTGTAGAGCAATCTCCTGCTCATTCAGGAAGACAGAGATTAAATCAGAAAATACAAAAATCTAATAAATTACTTCAAGTGTGACTTCTTGAAAGCCTACAAACCTGCAGGTTTACAAGGAAAGCAAAGTGGCTGAATGAGCTTAAGCCAGCAGCTGCTGTAAGCCAAGCAGATGCAACAGAAGGATGCCTTGCCAAGTTAAAACCAGCAAGGCCCTGGACCAACAAAGCCAATTGACTGCAGAGATAAATTTGTACCGAAGGTTAATTATCTGAGCAAGTTGAGTGAGCACCAAGGTACAAAACAAAAGATCATAAATATTTGACAGAAGAAGGTTATGGAGGCATGAAAAAACAAACCGTTGGTATGTTATAAACCACTATTGCAACATCCAGTCCTCGACCTAAAGATACCATCCTCTGAACCTATCACGCATCATTTCTTTCTGGTTTGATTTTTGAACTGTTTGAAATTCTTGTTCTTTTACAATGAGTCTTCTCATTGGTAGATGGTAGTCTTGAGGCTATTCCTGCTGAACTCGATGCCAGATAGAAGGGACTGTGTAATCCTAAAATTATGAATCTATTGTTCTCAAAGGCCTTCCCCCACCTTCCCTGATGAAAGTGGCTGGAATTCATGATACTCTTCCTTTAACTACCAAATACTACATGCATTTTCAGCACTCTGTCTCAAGAAGTGTAAGAAACAACAATTTTTTTCACCTCTAAGCATTGAAGCAAAGTAAAATTTCACAATCTTTAGAACTGGATATGTTGTTTGCTAGCTGCCCAATTTAATCTCAATCTACATCTTCATACTCCAAAAGTGGTATATTTGTTGCTTCAATTGAGAGAATAATAAATAGTCACCTTTCACAATGATGTTAACCAAATAATTGTATCTTGCACAGTTGACAAGATAACGACACTGTATAGTACTGTTATCTCGATGAGCAGATAACATGTATTATATAGTGAAACACTCGTGAATTATCTTCCTTTCTCTTAGACACTTTTACTGATTCTATTATTGTGGCATTGCTTGCATAACACCAAAGGGGAGCCTTGGTACAATGGTAGAGTTGTTGTGTGACCTAAAGTTCATGAATTTGAGGTGTGGAAACAGCCTCTTGCAAAAATGCAAGGTAAGGCTGCATATTATAGACCCTCTATGGTCACCCCTTCCCCGGATGCCACATATGTGAGAACTTCATGCACTGAGCTGCCTTTTTTCACTTGCATAACACCACCATAGCCGAGTGACTAGAACTATCCAGCTTAGTTTCTTTGTTGTCATTAAGTAGGTGTAGGGCTCATGAGATTCCTAAGTATCCAACAAAGAAGACTTAGGAGATGGAATTACTACTTAATATAATCGTCTTGCCTTGGATGGTGAAGATACTGTCATCCTAATAGGCCTCCATATTGACTTGTTGCTTTTAATGTAATGGTGGGCAGATAAAGGGATGATGCCATCATGGATCAGGAAAATCATATAAGTAAATGAACACTCAAATGGACCTAGAAAATGTAGCCAACAAGTTTCAGATGTAGATGGTGAGGGCACAAGGATGTCACCTCCCTTAAAAAGTAAGGTTTACAGCTCATTTCTGTAAGCATACAACAGATTCCAATGTGTAATCACCTTGAGTGATGCACATGACAAACATAAGTAGATTGTAAGTGAGTGCAGATCTAGGCCTCCATATATAGTTGATGGAAACATTCTGAGGGAAACCACCTGAATAACAAAGTTCCCTTGTTTTTCTAGTAAAAATCAGTAACAATTTCCATTTTCTTCAAAACCTTCCCCCATGATTTTGGGGTTACGGCTTCAAGGCGTGGAAACAGCCTTTTGCAAAATGCAAGGTAAGACTGCATACTACCGACCCTTGTGATCCGCCCCTTTCCCGAACCCTGAATATGCGGGAGCTTCGTGTACTGGGCTGCCCTTTTTACTCACACTAAACTCACTTCATATCAACAACTTTTCAGTTCGTCTAGGCATACAAGACTCAGGGAGCATAAGTAGATTGTAAGAGTGCAGATCTAGGCCTACTTCCATTTTCTTCAAAAACCTACCTGCATGATTTTGAAAGTAATAGTCACACTTAAACCACTTCAAATCAACAAGTCTGAACTAGCTCCTCCATGATCCTAGAACTACCATCATTGCCCACGGAATTGCACTAAACCATGCTGCTTGCCGAAGGTCAACACAGTGCATCTGTTCCAGACTGGTGAATAGCCAGTAAGTAAAAAAAGATGTAGCAATATGATGTAACGAAGTTGACATATACAGGTAAAACTTACCGTGTTGAAGTACATGGGCATCCATGAAAGAATAACAAAATATCCCTGCAGTTGAAACAAAAGATGAGATGCAAATTGATATCCAATGCAGAACAAGATGAATGATATAAAATAAGCACTTCAAAAACCAGCATGCAAGGGATTACAAACAATACCCAGCTGTGCATGGCATTCCCACAAATCAGAGCCCATGTAGGTAAAATTGAAACTAACATCCTGAAAGGAGGGACCATTGCGGGTTCTTCCCACTTCCTTCTCCATGGTCAGTGTCAATGGTTTCTGATTTCCTTAGAGAATATAATTTAACTCATAATGTTACATTCCTATTTCATTTTACCCACTATAATGGCAAGCCATGTTAGAAAACTACTTGTTTTACTTTTTATTTTACAAGAGTTTATTTTCATGCCTGAACCTGTAACCTCACAGTCACGCAACGACAACTTTACTGTTGCGACAAGGTTTGTTTTCTAGAAAAAGATAAAAATAAAAATAAAAGTGCACAAATAAATTTCAGGGCTTATCCACGTGAGTATCAGCCATTATCTAAAAGTGGGTTGTACTCTACAAAGGAAAAAAATAGAGGTGCACAGATGAACTTTAGAGCTCTTAATTCTTATGTGGAAGATATCAGCCATTGTCTAACAGGGACTCCATCCACTTGTACCTACTTTTACCTGAAAGGGACGAATCAAGTACTAGTTATGAATTATGTTCATATGCATAAAAATGAACCTTAACAGGCTAGACATGCATCATTGGACTGCATGCCCAGACCTAGCTGAGGAACAGTTTTAAAGGGCAGCCTTGGTGCACGAAGTTCCTGTGTATGCAGGGTGGTCCGAAGATGGGGCGAACTACAAGAATCAATATTACACAGTCTTATCTTGTGTTTTATAAGAGACTGTTTTCACGCCTTGAACTCGTAACCTCATGGTCACAGGACAACAATTCTACCTTTGGGCCAAGACTTCCCTTCAAGTAGGCTGATTCAAACAGGATCAACGTATGTTGGACCTTGGTAATAAGCCTATACAACTTTACAGACTGGAGGCCCTAAACAAAGCCCGTTATTTTTTGTATTTTATTATACTATGAGTGGGCCAGCATTGATCCTACTAGCTAGCATAGTATTTTATTTTTATTTGGACAAACCGCATATTCCTGTTATTGGCATCTTACACGTGAAAAACCCTAGTATCTTTTAATTGTATGACTCTTTTCTCTCTCTAGTTTGAGGCTTTCTAAAGTCACCCACTTCCCTATGGAATAATATTTGGTTAAATAATTATAAATATTCGTAATTTGATATTTAAAAGAAATCTTCATATGCTTTTATTTAATTACATTTGAATTCGTGAATAATTCGTTAAATTCTCATAACAAATATTCGAAATTCTTTACAAGAGCATTACAGTGGAGAATTTAGATGAACTAAAATAGAATTTCTAAAACTCAAAAGTCAAATATAATGAAGGGCTCCACTGTAGTGTTACAACAACTTTTAAGATGGACCCACATGATTTCACTTTAATGGACCCACTTTGCTTGTTTACCCATGTTGCCTGTCCTCACACATGTTACATGTGTACGATGATCTTGACCACTCATCTAATGAAATGAAATGATTATACTTAACAAACCAGTCAATTAGATTTGCTCCACCTTTTGCACCTTGAATGTGGACTTTCTTTGGCCAATCTTCTCGTCGTCTTAGCTTGTTGTAAGCCTCCCATTGGGAGAGGATGATAGTTTTGTTTGTTTGCCTTTGTTTTAAAGGCCTTTATGTTTGACACACGGAATAGTTGGAAGCTGCAAGGTGCCGTCTGTACATCGTTTTGTTGACACTCTTCCAGTCTTTCTCTCTCTCTTACAAACTAAAATTTTCAATCTTTTTCAGTGTTTTCCTCTCTCTGCAATCTCTGAAACTTCAGTCAGATTTTTCCATGGCCGTTTCAAGCTTCATCAACTAAAAGCTCTGTTAAAGCATAACAAGTTTCCCAAAATCTCTGGGTTGATCCATTAACCAGAGATTTGTTAGTCCTTCTTGACTTCTGGGTTCAACCCATTTTTTAAGAAATTTCGACAATCTTGCTTTCCTTTTTGAGAAAATTAGTTGGAAGTTGACGGAGTAGATTGATAATGGAGAGCTCAGGAAGTAATTATTTCCTTAGGAATCGAAGGTTGGAGAATTGCTTTGATTCCACTGCTTATTCTCTAGTGGAAAAGAATTCTTGGATAATTCATTCCAAGAAAACTGTGGCAAAGACGCCAGTTTCCAACGTTTTTGTTGATGATAACAGCTGGAGTGCTGCTGTGATTTCATGGTTGAGGATTGTTATCTGTTTCACTTTAATGATGGTCACAACTTTTATATGGGCATTGATCATGCTTGTTTTATTGCCGTGGCCATCTGCTAGGATTAAGCAAGGAAATGTCTATGGGCATGTGACTGGGAGAATGCTGGTACATAGTTCTCTACTGTATGTTTGGTTTACATGTTGAACAAGTCTGACTCTGTTGATTATGTTTTCATCCTTATGAATTTGTTTGTAGTGACTGGATTGAATAAGTTTGTTTATATGTAGTTGAATAGTTGAATTTGTTTGGATGCAGTTCTGCATTGAAATATGTTTTGATTGAGCGAGTTTTCTTGATGCTATCAGATGTTTATTCGGAATTTATGAATTCGTTGAGTTAATGCTAAGTTATTGAGTCTGCCTATTTAAGGAACCTTTTGTGTTTCCCTGTCTGTACCAACTGTTCTGATCTTTGATTCCAATTTATTCTGGAATGAGTTTATTGAAGATGACTCGCACAACACTTAACATGGGAAAAAGGAGATATATTCACCCCTTTTCTTCCCCGGGCCACTACTTTTTGTAGAGAGGGGTAGGAAGACAAAAGGGATGAATATATCATCTCCCAGGATAATTTGTCAAAATGTTATCTGGACTTGGCTTCCGGGACTCACTCTGTAATCTCTATCCCTAGGCCCCATTTCTGGATAATCTGATCATTCATCAACTTCCCCTTAGATATGTTACTTGAAAAAACTGGTGTCGATTGGTTGCTTCGAGCTACTGGTTTTCTCTAGTTTCCTTAGTTGAAAAGTCTGATGATCATGATTAAAATGCTTCTCAAGTGGAAAAACTAGTAGCTAGAAGCATCAAATGGATATCAATTTTTGCCAACGACCTAAATTGGGGAGGGTGAAGAAGATGAATGGAACAGATCATCCATAGGTGAGGCGTAGAGGGAGAGATTACAGAGTCTGAGGAACCAAGTTCCAATAGCATTTCTCAATTTGGTCTACAATGTTGAGAATGTTATTCTGTTAGTGCAATGTGATGTCTTGTTGTGTTTCCTGATACATCTTTGTCCAGTGTGTTTATTCTAATGCAACAATTAGAAGCATGTCACACTAAGCTTTTCTTAACTACTCTGAATCCTTTGATGCCTAGGAACAGATAATTTGTACTATGTTCGCATCAAGAAATATGTCCTAGCAAAAATGGTCAAGATATTTTGCTTCAGAATTCTATGGAAAGCAAGTTCTTGATATGGAAAATTGTGGCATATTCTATTTCCATACAGCAGTAATAACTCTTATCGTTTCTGGGGACTTTTTCAGTACTACATTTCCAAGCTTGTATTTCATCCCCAGACTCTTTCCTTTTTTCGATCCTCATACTATCAGTATCATCCTTTTCCAGACTTAGATTATCTTAACTGGGGATTGAGAGAGATTTTTTATCTATACTTTTCAGTAGAGCGATATATCTCAGCTGCATGGAATTGGAGATCAAGGGTATTTTCTGTTGTAACTTCAAATATCCCTCCCATCAAAGAAGTTGTCCCTCCATGGTATTAGGTGTAAAACTCTGCATGTTTCCCTCATGAAGCCATCTACTAGTATCTTGTGCACATGGAGAAAATCATAACCTCCACTGACGAACATCAAAATGTTGTTCTAGGTGCTTAGCCTGCAACAACAGTAAGACTGAACTTTGTATGACTAGTTTTATTGTGACAGCTGCAAGCCTGCAATAAACACAAGCCACTAAGCTTCACGGAGGTTGCATATTTGCATGAAATAATCTCCAAAAAAACTAGCTAAGTTAGCTCCTGCTCCTGTGTGACCAATCCGAACATATTTTTCAAGAAAAGAGACACAATATTGAGCATACTGAAAGGTTTAACCATCAGTTACTGGATTTGCAATGGACTTTGAACCAATCAGGCAGCTCATCATTTGTGAGACTAAAACCTTCAGTTTCCTAATCATTTCCTACTGTGTTGATGATACCTGGAGTTGTATTGTAAGAAAAATGTTAGCAGAAACCTAGAAGCTAAAGATTAACATGAAAATTAGGACACCCCCTGGTGTTTTCTCATAATACTGAGTGGATACAGATGGAAGCAGACCTTGTAGTTAAATAGAGCAGAGAACTTCAAACAAACTTATTTTCCTACATAGATGAAAATATTAGAGCAGATGACTTGGCCTTTGAAGATATCAGAATGTACAGCACATAACAGGACTACATACTCACCTTAACATGGCTAGGTGTTACATTGCTCTTGTTAGCCAAAAGTCTACGATTTACATCATCAGGACCTGATCAACAGGGTGCTTGGTTAAAAGAGTAAAATAAGAGACCAGTTGATGTACACAGTGTTGCTTTTTTTTTTTTTTTTTTTTATGTGTTCATTAGGTTCATGTGGAGAATCTCATCTAGTGGATTATTGTTCATGATCTGAAATGGATTTTGCATGTTCTTAAAGGTGTGTTGTTCCATGCATTTCTTTTTAATGATTTGTGAATCTGATTGTTATAACAGATGTGGATTCTAGGGAACCCTATCAAGATAGAAGGTGCTGAATTCTCTAACACGAAAGCTATTTACATCTGTAACCATGCATCCCCTATAGACATATTTCTCGTTATGTGGTTGACTCCCACCGGTACTGTTGGCATTGCAAAGAAAGAGGTAACTGGTGCAACTTTGATCAGTATTTCATGTCATTGGCCTCATAACTTCAAGTTTTCTTATATGAAAATTTGAAAAAACACCACTGAGTACCAAAATGTGGTTGCAATATAGTTGTCTGTTAATATAACTCTTTATTTTCAGCAACTTCAAGAGCTACAACATAACAGACAGCTGATTATTAGAGCTTTGTTTAGAAGATAATATGGTACCCCCTATTTGGACAGCTTTATGTATTGGCAAACCATCTACGAATAGACCGATCGAATCCAATGTCAGCTATTGAGTCGATAAAAGAGGTACTAGTCACTTTCTTAGCATTCTTTATCACTAATCCAGTTGCACTTTTACTCAAACTTAAACCAATCCCAAACTCAGGCTGCTCGTGCAGTTGTCAAGAACAACTTATCTTTGATAATTTTTCCTGAGGGTACCCGATCAGCTACCGGAAGATTACTCCCATTTAAGAAGGTAAGCATCATAACCTACTCAACCTATGATTGTTTTCGTTTTGATTAATTTCTTTGATCATGTCACTATACTTTTGATATGCAGGGATTTGTGCACATAGCTCTTCAGACAAAACTGCCTATAGTTCCAATGGTGTTTACTGGTACTCATGTAGCATGGTGAAAAGGCAGTTTGCACGTCAGACCGGCACCTCTAGCAGTTAAGTATCTCCCTCCGATAATAACAGACAATTGGATGGCCGACAAGATCGATGACTATATTAAACTGGTGCACAATTTGTATGTCAAACATCTGCCAGAGCCCCAAAAACCTCTGCCATTGGAAGGGAATAGCAAGGAGAAGAGTTAGAATCATTTCAGCCATCTTTTCATGTACTATATTCAGCCGATGAAGAGTAATCTTAGCAAGAATCCCCCTTTTAACAACTAAAATTAGTACTCTAGGCACATTAAGTTTTGACTCACATAGGCACCTTTCTTCTTTCTCCAATCCATGCATCTAGCCTCTCAAATGTACGACTGATGTGGTGAATACTGCAACCTATGATAATATACCACTGGTTTGAGTCACCCATTTTTCTTGTTTACACAACGCAAAGAGTTTACGGTTGATATGGCTAGGCAATGGGACAAGTACCACATTCAAGGACTAGTGAAGTATGAGAGACTACTACGCCTACAACTTAATATAATCCATCTTACACCGAATTTGAACCATATTGTTACTTGTTAGTTATCCTTAACCATCCATTTCTAGGCTATCAACTGGGCCAGTTTGAACAAAACTGATCATGAAGATCGTGCCACACACATCTCAGAACTCTTGGGTCTCTTTCTTTTGGCAAGTAGAAGGTCATCTCATTCTCCAAGAAAGGAGAAGACCACACTTTTGGAAGCTAGAAAAATGCAAATGGGTGATTTGGCCAGTGAAAATAGTTGTTATTGGGACCATATGGGCCGTTTATTCTGTCTTTTTGGGCACTGAGAAAAGGGAAGAGACGCAAAGCAAAGGTAGGATTCTGTGTCATTTTATGGCGCATGATCACATAGTTGCCATCCTCATTTGAGATGTGATATTAACAGTTGTTGGGAGAAGGTCCAAGACGGCCAGTTGGACCACTCTAGAAGCGAGAGGAGTTGCATATTCTAGGACCCAATTATGGCGCTTCCACAAGTAGGTTCTCATGAGGCTGAGAGGTAGAATTTTCAGGCAAAATAGTTACAGCCACATATATTGAAGTTGAAACGGGTCCATTTCCTGTGGTTGAGATCTTGCTAGTTGTTTGCTGGATTGAGGCAAGGGTGGGGATCACTTGTCCGTCCTGCGTCCCATTCTTTACCATCTTAAATGACTACTTTTCCTATTGGAAAACTACTGTCTAAAATTATCTTGACTAGTCACCAAGATGAGGTCAAGCAAGGTTATCTTCTTGAGTAATCCTTTTTCTACGGAAAATGACACATAGAAGCACGGATGGAATCACCAGCCGTAAGCAAGACTAAGGTTTTTTTGTTTATTATTTATTTATTTATTTTTCTGTCTTCTTGGCAAGGCAATGTGTAGGTCCACATGGGAGAGTCTATGTGTGAAACCATAACAAACTTGCACGTAGGCCATCAACATCTTAGCCACATGACTTTGTTCCCACGATATTCCACAGGCACACTGTAGTCCAATAAAAATCACCGGTTTACTTTTTCCTGGCAAAACACTGGACCGGCCTTGTGGATGAAGACTTGAGGAATGTCTAATAAAAGATAAATCAGCATCAGAAATAATCGCTTGGATCATTACCGACATGGCACATGGTGGGCACCAAACTTTCCTTGCTTTCTAAAGGAAGCAAGTGATCACTATCTCTTTATCACTTTTCACACTCTCACATAAATCCCATATAAAAAAGGCAGCCTCAGCACAAAGTTTCTGCACATGCAGGTCCCAGGAAGGAGGGAATCACAAGGGTGTATAATATGCAGTCTTACCTTGCATTTTTGCAAGTGGTTGCTGATTGAAAAATGATATGAAAAATCTCTCAAAGAAACACTTAGCACTGAATCCAAGTACTTGTAAGCAAAACTGAACCCTCAAAAGATGAACAGTGACAAAAGAATAATTTGCAAACAAAGAAGATGCAGCAATCAAAGCATGAGGCCGACAAAATAGATAACAATCACTCCCAGAACGTAAAGGGCCTAAAGTACACAACTTTATCTTGCATTTTGCAAGAGGTTGTTTCCACGCCTTGAACCCGTGACCTCAAGGTCACACGACGACAACTTTTACCGTTGCGCCAAAACTCCCCTTCCACTCCCAAAACGTAAAGAAGAAAAAAATAACACATAAGTTTTGGAGAGATATGAATGTTTGGAAAGAACAACAAAAGAGTCATCATCAAGGATCATTCATCTAAGAATAGATAGACCCTTGTGATCTTCCGTTGGCTCTATCATAAGGTACGCAGGAGAAAATATAGGAAATGAATATTACCTTGAACATTAATTTGACGAACCCCTGAATCAGTAGGAGAGAGATTCTAGCTTAAAATTTTGGAAAATGCTTTCCTACTGCGCAACGAAGTTGTTGGGGATCTTCTTTGGATGATTTGATCCGTTCATCTTGTAGATTGACTAGCTACCATACCTCATGACCGTTGAATGATTTGAGTCATGCCGCTGTTTGTTTTTAAATCACATCCAATGAAAGTTTCAATCACAAAATCTAGTAGCTAGAAGCTTCCGATGGGAATTTTAGTAAACAGCTTGGGTAAGGCAGGCCTACCAAGATAAAATGGTTTAAATCATACAAAATTAAGACCTATCTAGGTTGCAATCTTTCTAATGTCCATTTTTGGTTCACTGCTAAAGAAGCCTTTGGTGAAATTCAATTTGAAGGCGTAAAACTCTTTTTAGGCAGAATTCTTTTGTCCATAAAAATCAATTTTGTTCATTTCCGGTAAACCAAAGACTCTAAAACCTTCTAGCTAGTGGCTGAAGGAAGAGTCTACACCTAGATGACCAGGTTCAAGACAGTGCATGGTTAGGTGGGTGTCTAACTTAATTGTTTCTAGAAAAAATATTTGCATGGGGATAAAAAACCGGGGCCAAAATAATCTACACCTAATGGGGCACATCATCTCAACTTATGTCTTTTAGCACAGTGAGGTACCTCGTATCTTTGATTGATAGAGATATTGCCATCCAGGACTATGTTTGAGACACTAACCAAAAATGAGAGCAGTCTTTAGTAAGGGCAGCCCCGGTGAGAAAGCTCCTGCCTATGTGGGGTATGGGGAAAGGGCGGATTACAAGGGCTTATAGTAGGCAGTCTTATCTTGCATTTTTTGCAAGAGGCTGTTTCTACGCCTTGAACCTGTGACTTCAAGGTCACATGACAACAACTTTTACCGTTGCGCCAAGGCTCCCCTTCCTTCAACTTCTTTAGATATGAACTTTAAATCACAGAAAGTTTTTGCTTCATAAGCTCCAAGTCTGGGGGCAATTCTTATATTGTTGGGTGGAGTTTTCACTTAAGTTAGACCTACTACTACTAATAACACAGCATGCAGCATTGCGTGTGCTTGTGTAGAAAAATAGGAGAGACGACTCATCTATTTGGAGAGAAAAATGGATAGAGAGAGAAAAGAAGTGGAACAAATAGAAAAGGGGCGCATATATCATTAGCCTAAATATATACAATCAAACCTAACCAAATAGAAATTTTCTATTTTGACATGAATGTTTATTTTTCAAGGCGTGGAATCAGTCTTTTGCAACGGTAAAAGTTATCATCATGTGACCTTGAGGTCATAGGTTCAAGGCGTAGAATCAGCTTCTTGCAAAATGCAAGGTAAGGCTGCCTATTATAGGTCCTTGTGGTCTGCCCCTTCCTCGGATCTCGCATAGGCGGGAGCTTTGTGCACCGGGGCTGCCCCCTTTTTACCTGAATGCTTATTTTATGTTAGAAGAGTTTGACAGTAATAAAAGTGGTGCTAGATATTGTTGTAGTTTATATAATGTATCAACTATAATATAACAGTGATTATTGGTGTTATAATTAAGTTTAGACTCTAATGGATCTGTCAAAGAGCTTTTAGCTCAGCGGGTACAAAAGGATTTACTAAAGTGAATAGTTAGAGATCTATAATGGCATCTAAAGAGGGATCATGATTAAGAGGAATTGATTACGAGAGTATATTTTTTATTCAGTACCATACTGCACTGTTTATATATCATAAGTACAACAAAAGTCTGATGAATTAATGGCTGAAAAATTGAGAGTCACATTATTAATACATATAGCTTTGGGCCCAACTTGAGTAGACATGGTACATTAATAATCTACACAAACTTATAAGTTAAGACATTTTTAAAAAATTTCATAAAAAACATTATCCAATCTTGAGGATTGCTATTTGTGAAAAATAAGTTCAAATAGGAAGAGAGAAAGAGAGAGAGAGATGGGAAAACGTGTTAAAGTACAGAACAAAATATCTGATTTATATCCACTATATCGTCCAACATTTCAGAAAAGTTAAATAATTACTATAATATTTTTGCCGTGTATTGAACCTGTGATCTTAAGGTCATACAACGACAATTCTTTGTTGCGCCAAGCTCCCCTTCATTAGCCACCAGTAACTACACATTACAAACCAAGAAAAAGAAATGCACGAGCTTTCCTCTACCTGTCTTTGCCATGACTTCACCTCGATCATGCTTCATAAATAATTCATTAATTTAACTCCAAAAATTCTTATAGCAAGGAAAAAGCTAAAGACAGTTGGATGCCAAGCTCTTTCTTAGAGTCTAGTTCAAAATTGGATATGCTTAACTGAAGATCTAACAATGTATCATTCTGATTGCCTTCGTCAGAATGTCAACTAATAAATAATAAATGAAGGCTTTCTCCTTATATTATTTATTTATTTGTATAGTTCTTTAATTCAAATTAACTGACAAAGCGTCTGTTCAGGCTGGGAATAGAGGTTGATTGTGAATGTAATTGCTTGTAGTTTTCTGTTCGAGATTGAGTTGGTGTTCAGTGTACAGTACTATATGGAACGGCGAAACGACACATATGCGTCTTTAATGCTACATTAAGAAAAGATAAACTGATTTAATCTTACAAATTGATATGCCAATCTGCACTCAGACCAGAACCATGGGTTTCCCCTCAACAGTCTACAAGATCACAGGCCTCAACATACAAATGAAAACATGAAACAAATGCTACAAAACAAGTGTTGCCAGTGCCGGACTTCCACCATGCACCAAATGAGACCAGTAAGCAACTAAATTACCAACGAAATATGTTTGTAACCAACTAACCATGAAACACTTTATCTGCAGCGCTCAGGTTACCCAAGAAGAAAAATTAAAACCATTTTTCATGCATTGAGTTACAGAGAGAGAAAGTGAAAGGTAAGGGAAAAACAGAAGCACCAGTCTCGCTGAATAAACCTCAAAAATGGACTCGTCAGATGATACTTAGAGACCAGCTAATGATTTTGATGAGTTTCTTCGACCAAAATGTTAAAAAACCATATAAAATAGGGCCCAATGAATTTTCTTTTCGATAAGCGACGTGCTGCATCGGATCCCGGATGTGGTGAAAAATAGGCAAGGGTTGCTGGGCATTCTCCCAGAAGCGACGCGCTACATCGGATCCCGGGTCTAGTGAAAAATGGGCAAGGGTTACTAGAGCTTCCCCTTGGAAGCAACGCGCTGCATTAGAACCCAGGTGCAGTGAAAAGTGGACATGGGTTTATGCCATGGAGGTCGAGAAAGACAATAGTAAATAAGATATCTCTAGAACATAAGATTTGTATCATCACATTGAATATAGGGACATTGACAGGTAAGAGTTTGGAGTTAGTAGACGCTATGAAATGTATGAGAGTCAACATTATTTGTATCCAAAGAACCAAGTAGAAAGGGGCTAAAGTTAGAGAAATAGATAGGTATAAATTATGGTACGTAGGAAGAGAAAATAACAGAAATGACGTAGGAATAATAGTGGATAAGGAATTAAATGATAAAGTTCTGGACGTTAAAAGAATTAGTGATAGAATTATAATAATAAAACTTGTTCTAGGAGAGTAGATTATAAATGTTATAAGTGCATATGCACCACAAGTAAGGTTGCAAGATATAATCAATAGACATTTTTGGAAAGATATGGAGGGAGTTATGCAAGAAATTCTCAACATTGAGGGGATATTTATAGGAGTAGATTTAAATGGACATGTAGGAGAAGATAATGAAGGATATGATAGAATACACGGAGGGTATGGTATAGGTGAACAAAATGAGATGAGGGAGAATATCTTTTATTTTGCTTTGTCATATAACCTGTCCATTGCAAATACACTCTTTAAGAAGAGGGACGAATACTTAATAACCTTTAAAAGTAGACTTCATAAAAGCCAAATAGACTTTTTGTTACTTAGGAATAATGAATGATCTATATGTAAGGATTGTGAGGTGATACCCGATGAGAGTTTAACCTCACAACATAGGTTAATAGTTATGGATATCCATATCAAACGATGGATGAAAGGAAATGAACTTAATAGGTATCCAAAAATTAAGTGGTAGAACTTAAAAAGAGAGAAAATAACCTCATTCACAAATAAGTTGATGGTAGAAAGAATTTGGAACTATAAAACAAAAGTAAATACCATGTGGATTAATATTGCTGAGTCCATTAAGAAAGTGGCAAAAGATGCCTTAGGAGTATCTAAAAGTAAAAGGCAATTAGTAAAGGAAATATGGTGGTGGAGTGAAACAGTGCAAAAAGTTATTGAAGAAAAACAGATGCGTTTTAAAGCATGGCAGAAGACTAGAAATAATGAAAACTATGAACAATATAATAATGCTACAAAGGTTGCTAAGAGAATAGTAAGTGAGGCTAAACTTAAAGCATATGATGAGCTCTATAATAGACTAGGAACAAGAGAAGGTGAGAAAGATGTGTTTAAACTTGCAAAAATAAGAGAACAGAAGGGTAAGGACTTAGATCATGTTCGGTGCATTAGAAGTGATGATCAAAAAGTATTAGTCAAAGATGATGAGATCAAACAAAGGTGGGAAACATACTTTTAAAAATTGTTAAATGACAATGACTCTGAGAATATAGGGATTGAATATACTATAAATCTAAATAACACTGGATATTATAGATATAAATGTAGGATTAGAGTACTTAAAGTAAAAGAGGCCTTAAAAAAGATGAAATCAGGAAAGGCCATGAGGCCCGATGGTATCCCAATAGAGGTTTGGAAGCATATGAGAGATATTGTAAGGACTCCAATTTTGTAATATTGAAATTCTAAGTTTAGTAATGAAAAGTTTAGTTTTTAAAGAAAAGGGCATTTTGGTCATTTCACTATTCACCTTGACTGAACCCAGAAATTTGGTCCTAAAAATGATTCCATTAGATGCGTCTCAGAAAAAGGAATCCAACGAGACCAAAATCACCCAAAATGGAGTTAAAATGAGCAAGATATGGCCATTTGAAGTTTAGGGGCAAAATTATAAATTTTACAAAAACGGTTTAACCTGCAAAACACAGGGGCCCGTTTTGATACGGGCACCCCTTCATCTTCAACCTCTAGAGGGTTCTAGAACGGTGGTGATTGGAGGAAAAATCACCGACATTCTGGAGGTTTCTCCATCGCCATTCAAAGGCAGTGAGAGCCCCCTCCAAAATCCTCTCTTAGCTCTATAAATAGAGCTCTTGGGTGCCTCTAATGGCAGCCCAAAACGTTGAAGAAAAACCATTGAGGAGCAGTGACCAAGAGGAGAAAATGTGGAGAGAAAACCAGCCACGAAGCAGGTACGCCCAAAAACTCCCCAAACCCATCTCACTCATAGTCCTATGCTCAGTTCCCTTAGGTTTTTGCATGAAAATCCATGGGGAATAGGCCTCTAGGGAGTCACCAAGGACCCTGGGACATCCCCAGGGCCGCACTAGTTCCTCAGGGACGAACCAAGGCATCCCAAGGACGCCCCAGTCCCCCAACGACTGAAACGCCCCAGACGGACGAGACGCATCGAATGCGTCTGAGAGGAAACCAACGGGCGCGTCCGTAGACACGCCCGCTGAGGCGCACGCCGCAGATGCACAGTGCGCTAGCGCTGCAGATTCTTTTCGTTCCTTAAGGAAGCCAGGGCGCACGACATAGTCGCGCAGCACCCTAGCATTCTGTTTTTTTTTTCGTTCTTAAGACCCTATGTACATACGACACTAAAACACTTATAACTTGAGATCTAGAGCTCCGATTGAGGCGCCGCAAAAGGCGTTGTGTCTGTGTCGATGACGCAGACACATCCAAACTATAAAATCCCTGATCAAGGCCTAATCAAAGGTAGACATGACCCTTAGAATAGGATGGTGGCGCGTAGCCACTAGAACTTTGAAAAACTAAGGATACCAAGGCCCAATTAGGACCTTAGGACACCCATAGGCATAGGGATGGACCCCTAATGCCTAAGTAAAAAGACCAATTACTCTAAAACCTATAAAAGATAGGCCAAACTAACCTTGATTCCCCAAACCATGATCAGGAGTGTCTAAGGACAAAAGGGTTAGCGCGACCTAGCCAGGTAGTGCTCTATCACTATTAGATTCTTTTAAAAGAACTATTATTGTTTGAGAATATATGTTTTAAATATATGACTTGATTTGCATGACTTAATTCAGCATGCATGATAAATGCTTTGTACATAGCCATGTTTTGTACATGATTGCATATATATTATGCACATATGTGTTTTGTAAACAAGTGCATACATTGCATGATTTAAGTACTTGCAAAGATTGCATGTCCTTGGGAGTTGCCAAAAGATGCTGGAGTGCCGAGGGCCAGGCAGTTGTGAGGGACCCAAAGAGGACAGGTTTTAAAAAAGAGGTTTTGGCTTATTAAATCTTATGTGATTTGGGCAAGTAAGCCCGTGGGTGCTATGCCGAGGGGTTTGGGTTGGCCACCCAGCCTCTACCACTATTAGGTGGATGGGTACCACGCCCAAAAAGAGGCAAGTCCCTACGTCGACTGCATGTGGTACAGGGGGCTACCACTGGTGTCACGACACTGGGTCGACGTGTCATAGGCCCCGTGGAGGCTATGACCGAGTGTCCTCAGGTACCCGGGGACCACACGGTGAGGAGGTCGTGGGCATAGTGGACCCTATGGTTTGATGATTTATGTGCATTTCATATAGCATGATATGAGGTTGGTCGACCATATCATACTAGAGATCCATGAGTTGGACTCCATGAAGCATCTATTGCATATCATGATGTTATCATATATATGTATATGATACTTTCAATTTTGGATTATGTGATCCTTTAAGTCATTAGTATTTCAGTTTGATAATGGATTCTTATATTGATATTGAGCTTGAGTATTGTAGACATGCACATGTTTTGAATGAGCATATGATTTTAAAATACCTCATGCATTATAAAACTAGTAGTGATAGGCTCCTACTGAGTATAGTATATACTCACCCAATCCTCAACATTTTTCAGATACAAAGCAAATACTTAAGGACAAGGAACGTTTGTACTAGGAGACACATACTAAGTACAAGTTAGTAAACCCCTATCTTATCTTTCAATGTTACTTGATTGTAGTTACTCTCTAATAAATTTGAAATTTGTGACTAACACTTTCTTGGGAATAATATTGATTTAAACTTTGCCATGGCTAAATAAATTGAGAATATGTTTTGACACTCGGGGTTTTTATGAAAGATTGTTTTCCCTAAGTAAAAGATTTTCATGCATCTCATACTTATAAAACAAGAGATCTCGCCTTTTTTTATCAAAATTGCATCATATAAAAACCCGGGTCGTGACAGATATTGGGGTAGTTTGGTTAACCAAGTTGTTTAACAAGATTATAAAAAAAAAAAAAAAAGCCTGATGAGTGGAGGAAAAGCTCTATTATACCAATTTATAAGAATAAAGGAGACAAACAGAGTTGCACTAATTATTGAGGGATCAAACTTATAAGCCACACTATAAACCTTTTTGAAAGAGTGATTGAGAAGAGGTTATGACATGAAACAAGTGTATTGAAGAATTAGTTTGGTTTTATGTCTGGGAGGTCTATCATAGAAGCTATTTTCTTATTAAGACAATTAGTAGAGAAATATAGGGAGATGAGGAAAGACCTTGTAACATTTTGAAATAAATAAATAAATGAGAATGCTCAAAACGCACTCTCCTCTCTCTCAAAGTCTCTCTGTTTCACGTGGACCATCACGCACCGTGGAGACGGATTTTTCCACCCTTGAACAGTCGGGAACGAGGTAGGATCACTCCACCCTTCCCTTTTGTGTTAATTCCAACGTTTAATTACCTGTAAACGCCGGAAAACGGCATGAAAATGTAGGTTTTTTTCAAAAATCTGTGCGTACTGATTTACCTAAAAAATTTAGATGAGACGGTATCAGATTTAGATCTGGACCATTCATATTATGTATGATGAGGAGAGGAAAGAACCCACAAAATTTTGTGACGATCGGACGACTAGGGATGCCGGAAAACACGAAAAACAGTAATACGGGAGTTTTTGAAAACGAAACAAAAAGCATGAAAAAACGCTAGATTTAAGAAGGATTTGGGAAAATGGATGGTGGAAATGGAATGTACGTGAAAAACTGGACACAGGGGTGTAAAAATCACAAAAAACAGAGCTCCTGGGGTCGCCGGCGACGACGAACCAGTCCGGTCGTCGTCTCCGGCGATGACGACTGTAACTGGCGGAAATACATGGCTGAGGGAGCGCCATATGTTGCGCCACGTGCAGGGGCACGTGGTGCGACTTGTGTGCGCCATGTGGAGAGGCTGGAACGCGCCACACACCCTGTTTCGTCCCCCACACGCAAAGCACTTCCACAGAAGCACCTGCTACCCAGAGTGGGTTCTGACGCAGAGCACTTCCACAGAAGCGCCTACTCCCTTGGAGCGGGTTCTGATGCGAGGCGCTTCCACAGAAGCACCCGGCACGCGCTGCGCGTGCCGCGGGCCCCATTTGCTGGATTTTAGTCTTTTTTGACCCTTTTTGCCTTTAAACCTTGATTCTAAGAGCTATAGAAGTCTAAATCACGATCCAAAAGAGGTGTTATGATCGTCTCGACAAGGCGGACCTAGATTTAGGATAAAAATCTAGTTTGGAGTAACTTTTTAGTAGCGAAACTACGAAATGCTATTAGATGATTCAGATCGAGCTGATCAATAGATGATCATGCTTTAGATTTTGGTTATATGTGTTAACCATGATGTGATTTATGGTATGACAGGTACACCAGGGCATACCCCTTGATATTGGATACGTGTTTGTTTGAGGATATTGCGATACTGAGGTAGGTGATTTCATTCATAATCTTTCCATGAT
This sequence comes from Warburgia ugandensis, assembly GCA_035236585.1. Lineage (NCBI taxonomy): Eukaryota > Viridiplantae > Streptophyta > Magnoliopsida > Canellales > Canellaceae > Warburgia > Warburgia ugandensis. Next base: position 49,496,375 of record CP141138.1, on the reverse strand, counting down.
TCTTAAAGGACGATTTGGTGCTTTGAGTTTTTTAGGCATGTGATTTATGCCTAATCATATGCATAAGATTTCCTGTTTTTGATATTTTTCGTTATATTCACTTAATTGTGATATTCTTAACATGTGGGAGTTGCTCTGGCTTTATATTTGAGACTATTGATCCTGCGGTAGGATGCGATTTTCACCCCGTGAGTGCTTGAGTGCCCGTGAGGGTGAAAGGGTAAAAGCGGGTGTGCAACACGACTTTTCGTGAGTGCCTGAAAGGGTGAAAGGGAAAGTGGTGCGCGTAGTTCCCGTGAGTGCCCGAGTGCCTGAGTACCCGTGAGGGTGCAAAGGTGAAAGGGTGAAAGCGGATGGTACAGAGAACTGACCCCACATTGCTGTGAGTGTATGTGAGACACTCATAGGGCTTGACTGTGTATGAGGTTTGATACTTTTGACATGCATTCATATGTTTGTAGATTTTTTCGGATTGTGCATGTCCTGATATCATGGTTGATGATATCGTATTTATTGCATGGACATGGTATGTCCTTCATTGTGTGATTTAAGACCTTATATATTATTGATCATTTTTTGATTTTTATGCCTTGTGCCATATGCTTTGTTTTATTGAGTTATTTTGAATGTATATCACCTGCACAAGCATGGCTTGCTGAGGCATTGCTTTGTTTTGCAAATGCCTCAGAATCAGAGCATGACAGTCAGAAAGGAAAGAAGGTGGACTAGCGTGGAGTTGGACGGGGGCTTGAGGACAGAGACTGTCAGATACTGATAGAGTGGCCTACGTTTGGTTGGACTGGTATTGGCTTTTTGGCATTCTCCTTAGTCATTGTATATATTGATAGATTATACCCATATCACTGTATAGTGGTTATATGTTTATTCATGGATGATGTGGTGATCTTAGACAGACTCTGGAGCTTTGAAACTTCACTATTACTTGTCTTTGCAGTTAAAAAATTTTATCGTGGTTTTAATTTGTGAGCATGCTCAAAATGGTTACTTTTCGTTCTGTTTTCAGTATGGTTTTGAGGAGAAGTGACCCTCGGGGTTTTCTTAAATGGTATTTGCTTGACGCTGTGACAAATTTTAAATTATGAGTTTTAAGTTTTGGAATCCCATCTATTTTTTATAAATAAATTATTATTATTTGAGTATAAATATGGGAAACAGATTGATAAAACCCTGGGTGTCACAGACCTCCACATGGTCTTTATCGACTTAGAGAAAGCTTATGATAGAGTCCCTAGAGAGTTAATATAGAGGGTGTTGGGTGATAAAAGGGTTTCTCAGGGATATATAGACATAATTAAATATATGTATGAGGGAATGGTAACAAATGTTAAGACCACTAGTGGCGTGACTGGTGATTTCCCTGTCACTGTAAGATTGCACCTAGGATCGGCATTGAGCTCATACCTTTTCACATTGGTTATGGATGAGTTAACAAAACATCTGCATGAGGAGATTCCCTGGTTCATGCTATTTGCAGATGATATATTCTTACTTGATGAGACAAGGGAGGGTGTAAACACAAAGCTAGAGTTATGGAGAGAAGCATTAGAATTTGAAGGATTTAAAATTAGCCGAACTAAGACAGAATATATGGAATATAATTTTAGCAAGGAGAGTAGGAGTGAAAAACCAATCAAGATTGATAACCAAGAAGTCTCCGTAAAAGACCACTTTCAGTACTTAGGATCAATAATTCATGAGAGTGGAGAGATTGAGAGGGAGGTTACCTAGAAAATCCAAGCGGGTTGGAACAAATGGAGATGTGCATCTAGAGTTTTGTCTGATCGGCGGGTGCCACGCAAACTAAAAGGAAAATTCTATAGGATGGCCATAAGGCCGGCCATGCTCTATGGATTAGAGTGTTGGGCAGTTAAGGAACATCATACTCATAGGATGAGCATCGCAAAATGAGGATGTTGAGATGGATGAGTGGTAAGACAAGAAAGGATAGAATTAGAAATGAAAATATTATAGGAAATTTAGGGGTAGCACCAATAGGTAACAAGATTAGGGAGATTAGACTTAGATGATTTGGACATGTTTAAAGGAGACTAACAACGGCACCGGTTAGAAGTAGTGAGGCAATACAAGTAGAAGATTCTAGAAGGGCAAGGGGAAGCCCCAAGAGAACGTGAATAGAAGTGTGAGGAAAGATTTAAAAACTTTGAGACTAAATAAAGCTATGGTATTTAATAGAGTGGAATGGAGGAATAAGATACATGTAGCCGACCCTTAACTGGGATAAGGTCTTGATGATGATGATGATTCTCCACTGCTCATGCTAAATGAAAAACTGGACAAATAAGTACATTCTATCCTAGTAAAAAATGTAACTCTCTTTCTTCCTTTATTGTCTAAACACGAAGCTCTTGTGTATGCAGGGTCTAAGAAAGGAGCAGACCACAAGGGTCAATAGTACGTAGCGTTCCCTTGCATTTTGCAAGAGGTTATTTCTAAGCCTTGAGCCCGTGACCTCAAGGTCACATGACAACAACTATACCAATCCGCCAAGGCTCCCCTTCTTTTTCTTTATTGTCTATGTAAGAGAAAAAGGAAAGAAACCTACAATGGTAATGGTGTCTAGTATGGGGACATTACATTATAATTTATCACTTTATCATGCCAAACAATCAACTACAGCTTTATAAGGCAAAATTTGCTGACTTTAGTGGCATGTTTGGCTATTGAAACCCAGAAAATGGATAGATATGTTGATCACGAGGCTTCTTTTGGTAATTCCCCTGGTGGTTTTGGAGTGTCTGAAACATAATACTCAAAGTGGTCTAGGAATCACTAAAATTACAATCAGGTAGGCAACAATTGGAAGCATCTGGAAATGTAAAACTGATAAAATAAAGACCTTAAGATGCATCTGTAAACCTGTCATTTAAGAAATTTGAAGTACAGGTACATGACACTCATGATGCAAGTATGAAAGACAAGGAAACATGGGTCTGCCACAAGGAAAGTGTGCGATGCAAATGTCAACCAATATAGAGGACATTTAGTGGAGAGGACAGGCGTCTTGTTGAACTTGCCAACTCCAACCCTGGTTACATTCAAGGTGGTCTTGCCAGTGTCAGGAAATAAGGTCTCAACTAGATCTGCAAGGGTTCTGTGCAGGTAGGAAGAACTGGCAAAGAAAACTTGCCAACATAATAAGAATCATCACAGTTCCAAGAGTCACATGAATTAACTCTACTATGGTTAATATTTCCTTGAGTTGTTTTTCTATCTTATATGATTTCTTGATGGTTGTTTTCTGTGTCCAAGAACCTCATCCCAGTCCAAACTCCCAAGTGAAGGTGTAACATCACATAATGAGGTTGGTTACAAATTGAGTGACAACTAGAAGGATGTCTCTCTGGTGGGAATTCTCACCAAGGTGATGAAAGAGCGGTTGTTGAAGATAGGGGCTATGAAGAGGCTTCAGCATTTAGATTTAGTGTATCGAGGGTTCCAAAGTGGGCAGAAGCCAAAATAACAAGCAACGCCACTGTAACTGTCAATGGTGATCCGGATGCATTTCATTGCAGGTAACTTTTGCAATGTCTTATGAAAACATTGTATCTATCCCTAAGGAAATGCAAAGTGGGCAGAAGCCAAAATAACAAGCAACGCCACTGTAACTGTCAATGGTGATCCGGATGCATTTCATTGCAGGTAACTTTTGCAATGTCTTATGAAAACATTGTATCTATCCCTAAGGAAATGCGAATAAGTCCACGATAGTCCTGCTTTAAGTATCAGAGTGTTTCTCCTCCACATTTCTCATTATTTCTCAGTTAAGTGCTAGAGATGAAATTCTCAGCAATTTAGATATTTGAGTACTTCACACAAAATCTGAACAATACCACTGTTTACAGAAGTCTAACAGCATCGTTGCAATAGTCAGGTTGTGATTTTGAATTCAGCTAAATGTAGTTATTTTGGTAAGCATCAAACATATGCAGATACCCTGTATTTCCTTATGGAACAAAATATGTTAGCTTTTTAACCAGGACCTCATGATTTTGAAGTTTGCACAGCCTGTTTAGGAACCTCTTTTATAATTTTAGATGTGTGTTCAGATTGCTGTTATGTGACGTGCTGCTGGCTGCTAGAAGTCTTTGGTCTATAAGACTTTTGTAAACTGGCAAGTGTTTTCCTTCTTGAAGGTTTAACACAAGTTTATGAAATGTCTAAAGCACACAATTCTGCTTCACTCCAATCAGTGTAGCTGCTCCTTAAATTCTTAAGCAGATTGACTTTGTTTTAACTGGAAGTTTACCCCTCTCCAGTGAATGATAACAGTAAGACCTCTACTTCCATGGATCCTGCTGAGGAGCAAACTCCTTGTCAACTAAACTTGGGAGGTGATGAAGTCTGTCTTTCTAATGCATTTGAAAACTCTTTGAGTACTGATGCTAGCAATGATTCTCTTACTGGCCACTAGAATAGCGGGTAAATCTTGCACCTGAAGCAATTAAAATATCCTGATTTCTAACTTATATAAGCAGTTCTAGAACCTGACTGTTCACTGGCCAAATTGTTGAGTTGTTGCGAAGCCTTGATTTCGTAGCGCGATGCTTAAAGGGTTGATCAAGTACTTGAAATCATCCTGTGTTGATCCCATCAGAATTGAGGTTGAGATAAAGGACCACATATATCAACTTTCAGAAGCAAAGAGGGATAATATTTTCCTTACAGTTCAGAAGGACAACTGGGTACTCCAAAATCTTGGAGTAGCTGGCAAACCTTAAACCTGCTTACGGTATCAGTGTTTTCAAACTCAGAATACTCGAACTCCAACTTAGCTGCCTCCAGCCTCTATTCCTCACAAGCCATGAACAGGCATAACTAAAAATGGAGAAGAAGTTGGCGAATCATATCATGTAATTCACAAAACATTCACAGTCCAAAGTGAGCGGTAACTCCTGTCTGCCTGTTCTGTTGATTTCAGCACCCTAAGCTCCATCAGGTGTGCAGCTTTAAAGTTCCATCCAGTTTTCAAAACCTTGATTTAGTGGGTATTTGGTACCTTTCCCTGAAACATTAATCTTCATTTTGTTTTTGAAACTTTGGTTCATTTAAAATTTTCAGAAATGTGAACCATAAAGCTGTTTTCAATAACCTAAGATTCAAGGTATCTGAAATGCTAATGGTTAACATCAAATGATTTATTTCAAATATATTGCACCTTGCAACCATTTCAATACAGATAATTAAATGGTACTTGCAGTTCTGCCTCTTCTGAAGAGATATATCAATATCCGATATACATCTGTTGCTGCCTGTTACAGGATCCAGAAAACTTAAGAGAAAAGTTTTCAGACACTTGCTCTGCCCTAAAACGTGATTCAAGCGATAGCACAATATCACATCATTTGATGATGAATCAAAACATAACAGAAGGGAGAGATCAGAAGCTAGATATTCCTGATGGATTGAAAATACAGGAAAGAAGTGATGAATGTGAGGTTGCCTTAGTTTAGATACTGCTGCAGAGAAGGTTCTGCAGTTATTTCTGGAATTAGGAACAGTTGTTAAAGAAGAGTCATCACGTGGTTCTTCCAACAAATTATCCGGTTTAGCATCAAGGTTTGTCCCATCAATAATGGCAAAAGTTCAGGCACTTACTGACTTGTTGCAGTCTGGCCCATAGTTATGGAAATTGCTTCAGAGTAGAAAACTGATTTCTGAAACCAAAAAAAATCATCTTAGAAATGGGGATACTTGTGCAAAACTCATGATGAACACCTGCAAAACTTACGGGAAACACATAGCAAACACCTTGGAGACTTATATAAAAGGCACAGAAATTTAAATGGAAAAAATGGGAGGCACGCTTTCTATATTTTGACATTTTTCTGGCATAATTTCATATTACATTTTGTTTATGGTTTTTATATCTTCTCTTCAATGTTTCCGTCTCATTTCTCAAACTTTTCAAGAAATTTCTATATAGTTTTGCAACTCATTTTCAGTGCATTTTTCCCAGGATTTCTTACAGCTTTCAAAATTTTCTTTTCCATCTTCTTTTTCTCCCATGTACGCAGCTTTTGTTTCATGTTTCACTTCCTAAAATCATTTCTCGACCTGATATTTATGCATTGACCTGCTGATAATTTAAACTGAAGTATTTGATTATGATCTTTCACTTTTCATACTTTGGGGAGCTTAAACTATTAGTTTCTAGAATTCCTTTATGTCCGTAAAGGGTAACCTTAACATTTGAGTTCTGTTGATCTGATGTCTCAAAGAACCCTCACTTGGAAAAAAAACTTTGTTGACAAAGATTTGCCTCTGAAAATAAAGAGGTCGTGGGCATAAAACTTGAAGTAATATCCCATCTGTAGAAGAACAGCCTCCTTCAGTTTGAAGCTTCCCATTGCATGCTTTCATGCAACACAACTGAATTCTACAAAGAATTATCAGGAGAGTCCTCCATTGGATGTTTGAAGTTTCATTTATATGAAGATTACTTAAAAGCCACATGAATATTAGTTTAGATGTTCCCGAAGTTCCTGAGAAGCTAAGAGCAGTTCAGTTCATCTTCAAATTTGGTCCCTGATTGGACACTGAAAGGCATTAGTAGCCCAACATATGAAACAAAGAACTTTTATTAGTTTTAAGATTTGCGTCAAGCGACGGCACCAGTATTGTCTGCGACAAGCAATTTTAGCTTTTGGTAATCTAATTTTTTATGGAGAACTACTATGGATGCTAACCACATATTGATTAGGTACCATCAATCCTATTTTCCCTTGAAGAAATTGGACAGGAAGACATTTTAATTCCTGCCGGTAGTTGGGAATTATTGTAGTATCCTCTGGTTCAACCAAATCTCTGACATTGCTAAAGAAATTGAAGTTAAGCTCCTGGATTTTATAATTTCAAAAGAGTTGATCTTTTGTATTTTGATCTAGTTAGAATGAATGCAACAAAAGCACCAGGTGAAAACAGAGCAAGAGAATTTTTTTTGACAAACATTACTTTCTCCATTTACCACTGTTTCTGCAATTTCAACATGTTACTGTAAGTTTGTCAGTCCTTTCAAATATTATTGTACTTCTAGATTGTTGTTCATTTGTGTCCTAAGGCTTCTTTTTTCATAATATGCATGTGTGGGGATCCTTATGCAAGCAAAACTTCCAAGTTCCAACAGAAACTAGCAAAAAAGACAGCTAGTTAAGTTATAATAGATGGCTGAAATTTGTTGTACCACGTTAAGTTATGGTACAACAGAATTTCCCACCTCCACATGCAGCTTTCAAGAAAATTGAGTTCAAGTCGCCATTTTGTCTTGGAAAAAGGAAGATAACACAAATGCTGTCCTTCTATAGCTTTTTATGTCATAGAGATGAGACCTACTCAACAATGAGGTTGCTGCAAAATCTGATATTTGTACCCTCTGTCCATTTATGAATATTCAACCTAGAAAGGTGCCGTTCTCATCAATTACTATTTTCACAAAATGTTAGTTGATTACCACTAAATTTACCCAGAAAATCAATAGAAAACTGGTATAGTAAAAGTTTGATAAATTAATGACTGATAAATTGATAATTGCTCTAAGATAATGCAATGTCTCTGCTCTCAACTAGGGCTAATGTGGTAAACTAATAATCTCAGTAAATTTATAAGGTATTACATTTTCAAATTTTCTTTAAGGGCCCACTGAATATATAAATTAATATTAAGCTCAAAATTTTCTAGAGAGAGAGAGATAGATAGATTGTTTGGTTATTGAGAGAAACTTAGAAAGTAAGAAGAAAGCTGGAGATTGTTTCTCTTTGGTATCTGATCACCTTGATCGATAACTTTTTTAATAAAATCTAATACCTTTCATAAAAAAATAAAATAAAATAAGGAATTAGGATGAATACACGTTGACTCAAAAAAGAAAGAGAGAGAGTAATAGATTTGGTAGCTTAGAGAGAAAAGGAAAAGATTGAGATCTTTTAATGAAGTAATACATACGGCAAGGGTTCCATATATATATTAGTTTGTTGAGATTTTCTGATAAAAATAAAATCCCGCTAAGTCAATAGAAAATTTTTGACCAAGGCCATTCATTTATTGGACTTTTACTGAATTAAAGAATCACCATTGTTGGCAGGTCCTTTACAATTTCCCACATTGCACCACATGGCCAATAACATAATAACAAGTGTTCTCTTGAGTGAGAATAACTCTCATCTTTTCCCCATCAGATGATTCAAACACAGCTGTCTAGGTGCAAATAGCAGCATCATAGTGAATGTTTGTAAGAATCCTAAACAAGCATCCTTGATATCATCATCCAAACTAAAATATTTAGAACATACTGTCGGTACGTGCTTAAAATCAACTTTGATGCTCATTCAATGATTCAATACATTCCTTTATATCCTAGGTATTCAGATTCTATACATGTTTCAATATCCTGTATATACACGATATATTTTAGTTCATTGTTGCCTCTCATATATCAGAGAATGCAAATGGGATCATATCTTGCTCATAAGTCGGCCAAACAATGAATGCCGGCCTTCAGCAACAAGCTCCCCTGTTCGTTTGTTTCTTAGTAGAACACTTGTTCCAGAGTAGCCTCCTTTGTGACCCAAAGTCTTTGAGATAATCTCCAGTTCATCCTGCCACCAGAAGCAAGGAGAGAAAACAAACCTTAGTCCACTCTAATCTTAATTGATCAGCTCTAACACAGTGAAAAGATCTTGCTGACTGCAAGCTGCAGGAAGGGGCCTAACAACAAAAAATACATAATAAGCTGTTTCCTGATTGAACTTCCAGCTTCTGCAGAGTTTTGGAATCACTCCATAAAGTGGGAGCAATATAGCAATCCAGAAGATTCAGAAGACTAGATGACAAAGACAATTGTCCGTAAAATTCTACTATTGATTATAATCCTGTAGAAGGTGATTGAAAATTCAACCAAAATCCTTCTAGAGAAGTCAACATATGCACGGTCATTACATGCACTTATGCTTCACTAGGTGATAGATTCATCATTTCTAGAGTTTTTGGTCAAAGGGTATGAATGTAGAGCAAGCGACACTAAGTCGTCTTTCCATTAGCTGATTGTACTGCATTGCTGTATATGTATGTTATGGAACCCAATTTAGTTAACAAAAAGCTGACGTTGAATATCAGAACATTCATCTATTCAAGGGGATGTTGGTTTTTCAAAATTCAAATAATTTTGACTGGTATAAAATCTTCCCATCTGACTCTCCTAGAATTTATGATCTGATCCAATTTTCAGAAAAAAAGAAAGAAAAAAAATGTGCAATTGCTAACTTGCAGAGGAAGTAACTTGGGTTCTTAAAGTCTGAGGCATCTGGTTTGTTTGCTTCAACTTACCTTAAAAAGTCCACTAAAAATACTTGACTTAAAAAGTGCCATGAACATTTTTGGATGTTACTGTGTTGCTGCTGGCAAACCCATACAAGTAGGCATGCAGAAGAATGTAGGATGTACTCTACATAATTTTGCATTTACAATGGATCTATCATGTAAATGTTCACACAGAGACTGGATCCAAATAATCAGTTTTTCTTACATTGACCTTGGCTGTTGACAGGTAAGAAATTGACATGTCAACAGAGACCTTCGCAGGAAAACCATCAGCATTTACTGCAGCTGATCCAACCTCATCAACTAGGTTGGCAATGGCACCTGAGGACAAGTTTCCAGCGACATCCTGCAAAACCCGTTAAAGTCAAATAATAACAGACACTCTACAACATTGATGCAATAAGGACTTGAATGCCACCCAACAATAACCAAGAAGATAAATTCCAGTAAAATGGATGCTGGATCTGCAGAATTAGTATTTGGAAAACACTAGAAGTATGTTTAGCTGTAAGTGATAGGAATTGCAGACATGGAGCGAGGATGAAGCAAACATCGCCTTGCTTAGATGACAAAGATCTTTATTGGCATTAAGTAAAACTTTGGACTTGGTAGGAACTGACAGTTCGGAGCATTCAGTTGGGGAGTTCTTAACTAGTCTAAGCCTAATACAAATTCAAGTCAGCAATCAGTTTTGTCTTGGACCCTTTGTTATTGTATAGAACCCATATGCACTGTAATCTTTCTTCTTTCCTACCAAGGGAAAGATCTAATAAATCTAGAAGCCAAATTGTGTTTACCGAATCCAATTCGTTCCCACATAAACCAATCGGATCTCCACAGCAAAGATGAAATAAAATCATACTTTTTTCCCGATCCATTTCGAACAAATGAAAAACAGAAAGAGCGACGCAGAAATGGAATTCTTACAGTGAGGCGGGGAGGGACTTTGAAGCTGCAGCTGACCAATCCAGGTTCGACCCGGTCTACTCGAATGACTCGAAGAGCGAATCCTTCGTACAAACTTTGGTCCTTTCCAGGCCTGTGAGGAAGAACCGGGATTTGCGACACCATCTTACACTCTTCTGGCTTCAACGCCAGAGCCTCCCTTGCCTTCTCCATTCTCGCTTTTGATTCTGATCTCCTCTCCCAACCCGGACTGCCTGTTTAGGATATCATCCGTGCGAATATAAAAAATCACAGCCTATATGTTCAAGTGGGCCCGGTTCTTGGTGATGCGAATTATTGGTCAGAATGGCTGTTCTTTCTCCGAATGTTAAATGGACCCCCTTGAATAAGGGTCAGGATTATCCGATTTGGTTAGAGGATATAATTTATCTGAGACTAGGCCCGGTGGTCTGGATCAGTGTGGTTCGCTCTTTTAAGTGATCCAAACCATCCATTTATGTTATACTATGACATGCGCTATAATTGAAACGAATTTGATCACTATTAGAGTGGCAACCTCCGAACGGAGAGTATAAAAAAAAAGAAAAAAATGGAAAATCCAATAGTTTATATACATCAATTGCAACTAACATTCATCCATTGCATGCCTGACGAGATCCAAGTCATTCATCTTACTTGGCATACCAAAAAAATGAAAGGTGATTTCTTATGGAAGATCTAAGCCATTCATCTTATTTCGCATACTAAAATTAGGGAACCTAACAAAAAACAATTTATGTAAATAATTATAACAGCTTGTTTTGGGTCTTTAGAAAAACTAAAAAATTCTGTGGCTGAGAATTCAAGTACACATATAATTAGCTATTAGCATCCAATAATCTTAAAATTTTTGTGCTACCTATCCAAGCCATTCCGTACAAGATGGACGGCTTAGATCTCCCATAAAAATATCCTCCCCATAAAGCAACGATGAATATTTTGTTTAGAGAATCTTCCACATAAGGTGGACGTGCCGGAGTGGTTATCGGGCATGACTAGAAATCATGTGGGCTCTGCCCGCGCAGGTTCGAATCCTGCCGTCCACGCGCTTTTTACACACGAATCTATTTTTGACTGCCAGACAAAACTCGGGAGAGAAAAAACTAGGATTTAAAAAATGGAAAAATGGAGACCGTTGTGCCTACGGCGGTGATTAAATCCTCTAGAGGCCTTAATGGTCTCGATAGATCATGCCACAAGCTATGGATGTCCCGAACTGAAAATGTATGACATGGATAGGAGGACGGAGCAACGATTGTACGGTCAGGATGGTTTTGATCCAGTCGATTAGTTTGTTTATTCAGACAGTAGTCACAGTACTCAATTTACAAGTGAGAAACAATATATCCAAGTCCCATATGCAATTCATCCGATCCAGTTAAAATGCCCGTGCGCACTTGGGAAGGATAGATTGCAAGTGCTCACTTGGTCTTATCATTCCGGATTAAAAAGTCAGTACAATTTGAGTATGACCTTCCTTAGCGAAGGTGATGGTATGGCTTTCACTGCATCCGGTGGGAAAAAAAAGCAGCAGCAAAAAAACCGGTTATCCTACACCCTAGGCGCAATATAACAAACTACTGGCTGTTTTCAGCATGCGTCTACGAAACTGCTTCCTCGTGGAAACATCAAGCCACCGGTCCTACAGGCCCCACCCCTCTATAATCTACAAAGAAAGTGCGAGAGCCACAAATTTTGACGGTTGGGATACCACGTGGCAGAAGCACAATGATTTGCTTGTCTGAGATCCTGTTAACGATCTCAAGCAAGCAAACGTACTCCCCTTACTGCTACTCCAAGAAGAAGAAGAAAGAACTCTTCATTGTTTCATTTCTTTCTTCTTCCCCTGCTGCCAAAAACTAGGAAAAATGGAAGCTGGAATTGCAAGCTACTCACGTGGGGCTCTCCTGCCCAATGTTTCTTCCCAACGATCCTCTGCCATGCCTTCTACTCCTTCCATTTCCCCATTCCTTGCTTCTCGGGTATCACAATCCAATATCTCCTTTTTTCCCATTTTTCTTACCGGAAGAGGAATTTATTTGCCTGATATGTCCATCAGTTGTTTCTTTTGTTGGATAATTACAAGTTGGGTTTGAAATAATCATCTGAATTGATGTTGTAGAGCCTGAAATCAAGCGCCCTCTTCTGCGAATCATTGAGGACAGTGGCGAAAACAAATTGCAAGGTCTTGAAGACCAATGCTTCTTCCACCCTGGTTACCAGATGCGAGATTGGAGATAGTCTGGTAAGCTTGAGAATGACACATAGCGGAAGTAGGGAACAACTTCTGTGTTTAGTTACTTAAGTTGGTAGAAGCAGATCGGTGGTGGTGAATCTTATGACTTTGTAGTTCATTCCTACATAACTCGGTTCAAAGTGTTGTATGAGTTTGAGTGGCTTTTAGCTTTTAGAATTGCTTACTTGAAATAGATATAGGTGAAACCCAGTTCGAAGCTGTAACATGGTTAAATTGACATATCAGACAATTTCAGTGGTCCGGTAGCTTGTCTTTGATCCTAGGCATATATGTAGGTTTGTCTGTAACACGACTTGAGAAGAGCTTGATAAAATATGATCCCATTCTGATAACTTCTTATACTGGTATGAACCCACAAGGTAAAAAGGGCAGACTTGGTGCAAGAAGCTCCTATGTATGAGGGATCCGGAGAAGGGGCGGACCACAAAGGTCAATAGTACACATCCTTACCTCATATTTTACAAGAGACTGTTTTCATACCTTGAACCCGTGACCTCAATGTCATACAACAACAACTCTACCGTCGGTCCCACATAGTACTATCTAATTAATTAGAGATATAGACTCCATTTTCTAGATTCTCCCTTTCGAGACCCATTGGTAGTTAGATTGGACTTAAAGACTGCACACTAGGATCAGCACATCCGTCAAGCAATGGATTAGATTGAAAAGTTACAGAAATGCCACTTTAAATTATTTGTTGGTTCTAACAGAATTTAGGTGTGTTATGCCGATTTTTCTTTAAGAACGATACGTGAAAAAAAGAAGAAAAGAAACAGAAACTAGATTTCATTTTTGTCTATAGTTCATGCTCAACTTTCTCCCCATGTCCTGGACATAAGTAGCTATTCTTTATGTCCATAAACAGCTAGTAAGCCTCGTGTATTCATGTTACAGTCTTCTCAAGGATCATCGAAACTCCACCTTAACCACAAGTAGCTGCAAGGATGGTCTCATGTTTATAATCCCTTCTGAAGAATCTTATAATTTATACTTTGATTTGATCAATCTTGTTTATTTTCTAATTTAATTACAAGCCTTTAATTTACATGCAACTTGCAGGAAGAGTTCCTGACAAAGTCCACCTCAGACAAGAACCTGATTAGGCTTCTGGTTAGCATGGGGGAAGCATTAAGAACCATATCCTTCAAAGTTAAGACTGCCTCATGTGGAGGAACAGCTTGTGTGAATTCATTTGGCGATGAACAACTTGCAGTCGACATGCTTGCAAACAAGCTGCTATTTGAGGTTAGCAGAAATAGACGAACTCTACGTTTCTTTCTGCAAGAGATAACCCCGTTTGTCTTGTAACTTCTTTCTATGATCAAGATGTTATTCTCTAGATCTCGGTTTGATGAATTCGTTGTCCACAGGCCTTGAGTTACTCACACGTTTGCAAGTATGCTTGTTCTGAGGAAGTCCCTGAGCTCCAAGATATGGGTGGCTGTTGAAGGTCTATAAATTGGAAAAGCTTCTTTTCATTTTTCCTATCTCCTCTGATCAGAAACATAGCTCATTTGATGCGTATTTGTTTGCTGAAACACAGGTGGGTTCAGCGAAGCATTTGATCCGCATGATGGGTCAAGCATTGTTGACACAAATTTCACTGTTGGAACCATCTTTGGTGTTTGGCCTGGAGATAAACTGACAGGAGTGACGGGAAGAGATCAAGTTGCTGCTGCTATGGGAATCTATGGTCCTCGTACTACTTACATCCTTGCTCTAAGAGATGCTCCAGGGACCCATGAGTTCCTTCTTCTGGATGAAGGTTGATTACTTTATTTTAGTAGGACCCTCTAGCTCAATTGACAGCACACCATTTTCTTTATTAAGCTTGATATAACTCAAAGTAGTTTTTGGTGCATCTTTTAGGAAAGTGGTAGCATGTTAAAGATACCTAGAAATTGGTGAAGGAAAATTGTTCTCCCGGGGAATCTAAGGGCCACATTTGACAATCCTAATTATGAAAAGGTACTAATGGTTTGCTGATACGCTTATAAGAAAACATAGAGACCCAGAAAGGGGAAATACTGATTTTGACTTCACGTAAGCTTTCTTCTGACAGTTGATCAATTACTATGTAAGAGAGAAGTACACACTGCGGTACACGGGGGGAATGGTTCCGGATGTCAACCAGGTCCTTTGTTTTCCCTTCAATCCATGTTAGCAAAGCTTTAAAACTCAAAAAGGCTTTCTCACGGTCACTAGCCTAAGAATCTTATGATTTTGGTCTTGTTTGCCAAGGTATGATAGTGTCACAAACATAATGACATTTGTTTCTATATCTTTGCAGATCATAGTTAAAGAAAAAGGAATTTTCACGAATGTGTCATCCCCATCAGCTAAGGCTAAGCTGAGGCTGTTGTTTGAGGTGGCTCCGGGGTTCTTGGTTGAGAAAGATGGAGGGCACAGCAGCGATGGAACTGAGTCTGTTCTAGACAAGGTGATAGTTAATCTTGACGAAAGAACCCAAGTTGCTTATGGATCCAAGAATGAGATTATTCGTTTCGAAGAAATTCTATGTGGGTCATCCAGGCTCGTCGGTGCACCTGTTGGAGCTACTGTCTGAGTTACATTCCTTTGTTTTTGGTGCCTTACCTGACGCACATCAAGCTAGTTTATAGAAGATCTTTATGGTACTGTAGAATCCATTCAGTTGTGGTGGGACTCAGATGCGCTAGACTACATTAGTATGAAGATCATCAAGAAAGAGCAAAACAAATATTTCCTAGTGTTAATACAAGATCCTTTAGTTTCTTACACATCTGATCTATTTTTCTTCAGCGAATTTGACTTTTTTACTTGTATAGATCAGAGAATGAAAATTACAGTCAAAAGTTTGCTAGCAAGCATTCCAAAACACGCCTGGTGACATGTAGCACTAAGCTTCCCAGATGCCCTATGCCTGACCAAAACACTTGTTCTTGGAAAGGCTCCTCTGTGCCTTAAAGCTCTTGAAATAATCTCCAATTCGTCCTGCCACCATTACAAAATAAAGTAATATCAGACGGTAGAGGGAGTGTTTTCCTATATCTTGATATGCAGCGCACCAGACAAGCTGGAACGTTAAACTGTAAGGTTGCATATTTTATGGCAGCTTGAAGGTAATGTTTCTTAAAATATGTTCTGAATTCACTGGATGTAATGCAGTGACTCGTAGTTCAAATCTCGTGAGAGAGAGAGAGAGAGAGAGAGAGAGAGAGAGAGAGAGAGACCATGCTTGTCTGGTGCGCTGCATTACATCCAGTGAATTCAAATCTTGGCAGGATAAGTTTCTATAATTGGAAAAAATCCACTAACTAATAATAATCAGTTCCAAATAAATCCTGGCCCAATTCAAATATCAAGCTCTTAAACTTTGAGTTGTACTTATCAATAAGCATTTAATCATGCAGATAATTTAATCATTGGAAAGACTAAAATAAATGAAGAAAAGCCGATTATATAACTATTTCTTTTCTTACGCCATTGCCCATTTAAAAATAACAAAAAATATATGAAGAAATGAGATCCAACATATGAAAGCCATCCTCTCTCTGGTAGTTTCCTATGTTTTTACAGTGCGCCATTTATCGTATCTTACAACTTAAAAAGACCAAGAAAGCAATTTTTCCTGTGATCCAAGCCCTTCATTTGATTCTCCTATATAGCCTAGGTATGAAAGATTTTACTAGTTGCATATCTCTAAGTTTTTTATTTTGGATATTTTGAAACCAAAAAAATAGACATTATATTTCTATGCAACATATACAATTAAGATAGAGACCCTTTTTTGCATTTTTTCACAAATCTATAAAGTTTATCTTATTTGGCCTCACTTAGATAGCCTGGGTATCAAATTTCACATCTTTTAGATGCATCTAGGCACTTCATTTATGAGTACGGTGGTTCTAATAAGTGAAGGCTTTTCTATTATACACCGTCCATTATACAAACTGAAAGATGAAATTAAATGAAGGATTTAGTTGCATTTAAAAAATGTGTAATTTTGTACCCAAGTTATCTAAGTAAGGCAAAATTAGATAAACCTTATAATATCTATGAAAAATAAAAAATAGGTCTTCCCCTTAATTTTTTTTCCGCATTCTCTACTATCCCCACTTAAGAAGCAAGAAAGGGCCACAAAAATGGCAGAACTAGGATTTGCGATGAGAGATATGGGGTAAAACCAATAGAGCAAAAACATGGAACTTCCAGATTCCATAACCATAATCCCAAGGTAGCACCTTCTCTAACAATGCCTCGGCAAGGATTTCATCTCCCTCAAAACACCGCAAAATTTGAGGTTAAGGAAACCAATCTTATTTTATAGATTTATAATTTTCTTCTTTCTACCTTCTATCCGCCTTGATTTCAAGTGTTTTTGGTTTAAGATGTGTAAGATCTTTTCTATGGTCATGATAATAGATGTAGGTTTCCATTGGTGGTAGGTTCTCCCAAACAACATTGATTTGCTGAATCATTATTTCCTTAATTTCCAATTACCATTTTCATTGAAGGCAAGATGAGTAACAATACCACTATTTATTGTTTTTTTCTGAATCAACCAAAACAATTCTTATTTGTAAATCTCTAAGTTTAAATGGAAATGGGTGTTTTTGATTCTTGGTTAAATCAAATCTATGTTAAGCTGGTAACCTTTTGTACTCATGCAAATTTCTCCAGTGAAAGATATTGGGTTAAATTACATTCTCACCATTTGAGATCCATTGTAATGGCATCCTAATTGATGTCTTCATATGAAGAATGCCAAGCAAATTTAAGAATCAATGAAAATTTCATTGTCCATATGATCAATTTAATTGCATTCAATATTGATTATTGCACAACTAACATGGTTACCTTGTTTTACAACTTAAAATCAGCATCATGATCTAAATTGAAAACCATGAAAAATTTAGAATGAAGAGGGTTTGAAGTCTGAACAAGCTAGTATGCAATATTAATCATGTGCAAAGTCTAGATTGGATGAGACTGCCAAACTAAAACATGGTTATATGTTCAAAATGGGTTATTTTGCATGTAAATTGAAAAGCCTCCCTATGTGACTCAGTATACTTAGGTTCTATGTTCTCATATGTCACTCTGTAGTATCCATTCATAGATCCATTCAAGGTTTTTTTTTTTTTTTTTCCTTTTTCCTTTTTGAAAGATAGTTTTATTAATGGTGAATGATCATCAAAATCACAAAGTAATGACTAGAAAGAAAGGCTCAAAATTAGAAAGAGGCCCATTACAAGTTTTTCTTCCAAACTCAACAATTCTTTGTTGGTACGAACCTCATATACCTCACCACAAAACAATTTAATTGTCCAAAGAGTTTTCAAGAGAAGAATAACATCTATTTTAAGATAGTGTTATAGTGTAGAAATACACACGTTACTATTCCTTTATCCGTCAACTTGAAAGCAACTTATTGTACTACGAAATTGAGGCAAAGCAGTGCTTTGCAATGTAAGCAAATGTATTTTGTTATTAAGCAAACACTTGGCATATGTGGATGCACATTTATATATTCACATTGGACATAATTGGGAAGTGGAGAAAGAGAAAGTGGGAAGAAGGGTGAGAGAGAAAGTGAGAAGAGAGATGAGTTGGTTGTTGGAGATACTATGTATAGCAAAATCTCACAAGAACTCTAAACTCTTTTGTACTGAGAGGATTCACCTCAATTCCCAAAGTTCCAAAACTTAGGTCTTTTGTTCTAAAAGTGGTAGGGCAGATTAGCTTTAAGATTTCCTTTAAAATTTAGTCTAAGCAGTTTGATTGTCATTAAACTTGATCATCAGCATATTTTCCATTTCAAAAAAAAGAAAAAAAAAAGGGTTATTTTCTTTAAAATTTTACTCTTGAGCTCTTTTGAATAGAGAGGACTCAACTCAATTCCCTACTTTCCATAACTTTGGTTTTTTGGTTGTAAAAGTAGAAGATTGGATAAGCTTTAAAGATTATATAGATATGCATTATAAATTTAGAAATATATATATATATATATATATATGATCGTAAGTTGTAAATAGGTTGTTGTCTTTTCCTTAGAAATTGACCAACATATTTAACATTTCAGGTAAAAATCTATGATGCTTGAGGGTCTATGGGTGTTACTGGGAACATTTTCAATCTCGCATTTAAGGGCATCTCAACAGTGCAAAATTTTTTATAAATATTGAAAAAGATAATCCAATCTTCTGGATGATACCCAAGAAATGGAGAACTATCAGGTACATCAAAGTTAGAGTGAAGCTTTAAACTTGTGGCTGTAAATTAGAGATAAATGTCAATTGTAACTTGTTGTTGAAATGATATGTAAAAGTAAAAAACATAAATATCTAGAAAGTACAAGGCACCGACATAAATGCTTTATAGGCAATGAGAACTCCAATTGTAAAGCCGAAATAAAGAGCCAATGCATTTGATTCTTTTAAAATAAAAGATCTCTCCTTCTCTCCAATCTATTTGCTATATATTATATTCTACTATCATTACCTAGTTGCTTATACTATTACCATTACACCCGACACACACCAACTTATTAGCTACCAAATAACCAAAATCAACAATTGTTATCAAAGCCTCATCAATTTGTTTTTGGGTGTGAGACTCGTACTTTTCCATAACCTCTACCATGGCCACCCTTAAACCCATTATACAAATAACTTCATCTCAATCCCTGCTTCAGGGAAAACTATGACTATTGGAGTCTCAAAATGAAGACATATTTTCAATCTCAAGGCCTATAAAAAATTATAAATTAAGGGTTTTCCATGCCAGAAAGCAGCTCCACTCTTACTCCAATTGAGCAAAAGAAATTGTCAAGGAGGAGTTTGAAGGCAGCACCAAGGTACACGTTGTCAAACTCCAAAATCTAAGAAGAGAGTTATAAAATATTAAAATGAAGGATTCTAATAATTTCAAAGACTACTACTTCAGATTAATAAAGATAGTAGATCAAATGATAATGCATGGAGAAAATATATCAAATAAAAGGATAGTTGAAAAATATTAATAAGTGTCATATAATCCTATAAAAGCTATTATTGAAGAATCAAAAGATATAACAACTCTATCAATCATAGAGTTGATGGATTCTCTAGAAGCATTTGAGGAAAGATTGAGTGGGCAAGATGAAAGCTCATTGGAGAGCACCTTTAAGTCTAATTTTAACAAGTGGTCTCACAAATCCAAAAAGCAAGTACCCACGATATAGCTTTTGCAAAAGAACTACCACTTGGAGAAAATTTTTGGTTTCTTGAAAAGCCACACTCTCAAAGTTGTAAGAAATTTGGACATATGGAGAGAGTCTGTCAACTCAAGAAAAATAACCTAGCTAACTGTTTTGAAGAAAAATATGAGCATCCCTTCTATGCATGTAAAGTAGTGACAGAAGAAAAGGACGAAACTTGGTTCTTGGACAGTGTTTGCTGCAACCACGAGACGGTGAAAATATCTTCTATGATATTGATATGTCAGTAAAATCACAAGTAAAACTAGAGACGGTGCATTGGTCGAGGTGAAAGGCCAGGGCACTATTGCTGTTGGGACAAGAAAAGGTACGCGACTTATCAATGATGTCCTACTTGTTCCAAGCCTGGACAAGCATTTACTTAGTGTGGGACAGATGATGGAGAAAGGGTACTCCCTATACTATAAGGGAGACTCACGTACTACTTACGACAAAGGTGACCAAATTTTAAAATTATGGTCACAAAAATGAGAAAAATAAGAAGCTTTCCAATCCAGTGGTAGTACGAATCACATCTATGAAGGCTCTAGTCATCTCCTCATGGCTATGGCATCGAAAGTTTGGCCACTTGAGTTTCCATGGTCAAAGCTTCTCTTTCAAAAATACACGACGAGAAACTTTCCACAGATTCTAGAAGTCAAGGAGGTGTATGAAGGGTGTCGTCTTGGCAAACAACCATTTCCATTGGGCAAGGCTTGGAGAATCGAGGTACCACCGGAGTTGGTGCATATAGATGAGGATGCCATCACCCTACCAAAGTAGGTACTTTATCCTCTTCATTGATGACTTTACTAGAATGACATGAGTTTACTTTATACGAGAAAAATTACAAGTTTTTGGCATTTTAAAGAGATTCTAGAACTATGTTGAGGAACAAAGCGGTCAGTACATCAAAGTGCTAAGAAGTGAGAAAGGGAAATAGGATAACTCATATGAGTTCGATCAATAATTTCTGCAAAGAAAAGGCATGAAGCACCAACTAATATTAGGCATGCCCCTATGCAAAATGGAGTGTTACAAAGAAAGAACATAATAATGATGGAGATGGCAAGGTCAGTGTTGAAGGAGAAAGGCCTACTGAATACATTCTGCGCAGAAGCAGTATACTAACTCGCTAGATGTCCGACAAAAGTTGTACTGAACAAGACACCAATTGAAGCTTGGAGCGAAAGAAAACCTTCGGCATGGCATTTTAAAGTTTTCAAAAGCATTTGCTACATGCATATTTCAGCAGAAAAAAAAGAAGCACTAGCTAGATGAGAAGGCAGAGAAAGGAATTCTTTTGAGATACTGCCACCAGTCAAAGGGTTTATTGCATCAACAACCTAAAAACTTACAAGTTAATAGTTAGCCAAGATGTAGATTTTGATGAGAACGCATCATGGAATTGAAAATAAGAAAAGGTGGAAAGACAAGCTTGGTACCTGAGTGTCACCAATATTCCAAGACAAGAATCTGCACAAGAAAGGAGAATTTAAGAAACACCTGTTTATGTAGCAAATCCACCATCATCACCAAGACAAGAAATTTGATCTTTGAAATCATCACCAAGGAGAATAAGGCCTTTAAAGGAAATATACAAGACATGCAACTTCATAGTCATGGAGCTAAAAAGGTATAAAGTAGTATCTAAACAAGAAGCATGGGTGTCAGCTATAGAAGAAGAAATAAGAATAAGTGAGAAGAACAAGACTTGGGAGCTTGTGGATTGGCCAAAGATGAAGAGGTCATTGGAGTTAAGTGGATTTAAAAGACCAAGCTTAACTCTAATGGACCAATTAAAAAACATAAAGCAAGGCTAGAGCCAAATACTTCATGTATAGCTACTAGGATTGATTATAATGAAACTTTCACTCTTGTGGTAGCCTTGCTAGATACAATATGAACGCTTGCAACATTGACAGCTCAAAAGAAAGGAAAATTTTATCAACTTGATGTAAAATCAGCATTCTTGAAGGGAGTCTTTGAAGAAGGGGACGTGTTAAAGGATATGAAGGCAAAGTACTAAAATTGAATAAAGCCTTGTACGGATTAAAGTAGGCATCATGAGCGTGGTATAGTAAAATAAATAACTACTTCACCAATCAAGGATTAAGGAGTAAAAGTAAGCCAACTCTATACAACAAGACCACAAGGTAACTCTGACACACTCATAGTTTACTTGTACGTGGATGATCTCATATGCACAGAAAACACTGAAAAGCTAATCCAAGAATTCAAGAAAGATATGAAAAAGGCATTCGAGATGAGCAACCTTGAGATAATGAAGTACTTTACTGGGATCGAGATAAGCCAAGAAGAAAATAGAGTATTCTTATCACAAAAGAAGTATACGGAGAACCACCTGAAGAAGTTCAAGATGAACAAATGCAAAGTTCATAGAAACTCTACTTGTCACAAATGAAAAATTCAAAAAAGAAGATGGCTTTGAGAAAGTTAACACCTCAGTCTACATAAGCCTCATTGGAAGCCTAATCGATTTTACAATCACACGTCCAGATATCATGTATGCAACAAGTCTACTGTCAAGATTTATGCAAAGTCCAACCCAAATACACTTTGGAACGGCAGAGAGAATTCTCATATATGTACAAGGCAAAGAGGCTACGACATCTGGTACAAGACCACACCAGATGCATATATATATATTCTCGTGTATAAAAGAAGTAGGACTCTGGCACAATCTTTAGTGGAAGCTAAATATGTTGCAGTAGCAAGTTCATGCAAGTCAAGCAATATGGTAAAAGACATGGGAGAATAACAAAGAGAAGCTACTTCGACAACAAATAAGCTATTGCAATAGCCAAGAATCCAGTGTTATACAGTGGAGCGAAATGCATTGCAACCAAATACCACTTTCTCAAAGAAGTAACAGCTAGGAAAGATATTGAGTATTACAAGACTAAAGAACAAGTTGCAAATAACTTCAAAAAGGCTCTACCAAAAACAAAGTTTGAACTACTACACAGCGTGCTTGGAATACCGGAAAAATTGCATTGAGTGTTGAAAAAGATTATCCAATCTTCTAGATGATACTCAAGAAATGGAGAACTATCTAGTACCTCGAAGTGAGGATTAATCATTAAACTTGTGGCTGTAAATTAGAGCTAAAGGTCGATTGTAACTTTTGATTGATATCTAGAAAGTACAGGGCACCGGTATATATGCTTATAAATAGGCAATGAGAACTCTAGCTGTATCAAGCAGAAACAAAGGGCCAATATATTCGGTACTTTCAAAATAAAAGATCTCTCCTTCTCTCCAATTGATTTGCTATATATTATCTTGTACTATCATTTACCTACTTTCTCTATAACCATTACAGCTGCACAAACCAACCTACCAGGTACCAAATAAACAAAATTAACAATAAAGAACTTCGTTTTCCAGCTTATGAAAAGGCCTCTTTTCCATTTAGTTGAATGGAATTTGCCCTAATCAATGTCAGATTTGTAGGCAACCAGTTCTTGGTGTGGAAAAGAAAAAAATGTGGCAATTCGTTCCCAAAATCATCACCGAAAATTACTTACCTACATTTGTCCAAGATAAGACCCATTTAGTTTTATCCACATATACACCTTTCGTGATTACATTGAAACTGTAACCACCTTCGATTGCACTGATGCCATATAGTACGATCGGTGATCCAGGTTGCATTGTAGCTCCTTTTCGAGGCTCAACTATCTCCACAGTGCGTTCAGCTTCTACTTCAGCAAGCAACGACGCCACGCTGTTAGGCTTATTACTGGTCCTCTAAAATTTGTTGTGTCATTAACAGATCGTGCAGTCCTCTGAGATTCCACTTGAGCTGGTGGCTGATGTCTTTCTCGGGATTTTTGTACTGGCGTCTGCAAAGGAGGATTCCCGTCAGTCCCCTGCTCTAAGAAATTCTCTTCGAGCCCATGAATGCTAACTATAAGATATTGCAATACATCATCTCTGCCATATTCTAGAAGGCCGAGTCAGCCAAGTAAATCTCTGAATTGCATGTGTTCATGCTGGAGATACTCGGATTGTTGATTGGCACTGTTCTCAACCACCTTGCATTCTGATGCAAATGAAGAGGAAACAGATTCAGGAACTGAAATTGGTTATCTTATAGTCGCAATGACCTTGGAGGGAGACAACCTCGGTCAAATTGGTGTAGCACTGGTAGCTTGACTCTACAAGTGCATGCTGCCTTGAGAAGTATATAATAGTACACTTTGCATCTCCATTGCTTTCATGTCTGAAACTTTCAGTTCATCAGGAGATTATTGTGGAAGGCATTCATAGATCCTTTGTAGCATGGGCGTCTCATTCTTCAGGTCAGAACCAAAATAAAAACCAAAAACGAAGATTAGTAGAAAGTATTGATGGCTTGGCACATAAAACCAACTTTCAGCGATTTGTGGTTCTAATCTGGGGGGCTGTGAAGTCCTGATGGCTGAGTCCTATTTGCCACAGTTTGTATACTGTGTAAACTGCAAAATATAACTGAGTTTTCATTACAGGAAAGAACAAACATGCAGCATTGGGAATTTTCTTATTCGTACTAATTATGGATCTGTTATATGGTGGATCCGAATTTCTATCGGAAATTCTTAGCCCACATAGGACCAGCTCTTTTCAATAAACCAAACCATCAATCTCGTAGCCATGCTGTTACCACGGGTTATCATGCTTCAAGACGTAAACCTCTATGTGATCTCTGACACTCTAAACCGTGGCCTTACGGATGGTTATAAAAGAAAACAAGCAATATTATTCTGGTATCTTGTGTGATTGTATTTTAGTGTACGACCCCTATGGTTACACAATAAAACAGAATGACTAATATACCCATAGCACACAACTTCCTGATAAACAACAATCTGAGTTCATCGACAACATCACAAATCGACGGCTAGTAGTCACTGAACTGTGGTAAACTTATTTATATCACTCATCGCTAGCATGCCCGATGAGATGAATGGTTTGGATTATCAATGAGCAGATGCCACTTGGATCATCATCGTGATAAACATATGAAGAACTCAATACATACTCAAAACATAAAAATATATCAAATGGAAACAGAAATGTCTATCACTACAGCGCATATGCAAAGTTAAGTTGACTTGAGTTTTTATGTGAATCTGCACGTACGTAAGTAAAAGCTTTTGCTCCTACGAAAACTAACATGCAGCCAGAAGGTTTGGTAATCCCCGGCTCTCAACTTTTAGCTCATCTTACATGGACTACACATAAAAAATCTTCCCCGCAGTGTTGTCGTGGAGCAAAAGAGATGCTCAGAAATATAAAGAAGAAATCTTAACAAATTGGATGATAAAGAGCATCTACTGGCAAGGATCCTCTGAAATGTCGCCTATTACATGAATGTGTATCCTGCAGATAAACAGTTCAGGCCAATAACTCAACAGCTATCGTCCCACATATATCTTTAGTTGCAGGTGATGGAATATGCATACACCACGCAATCTCTTTAATTTTTACGATGGCTTGGAGAAGTGAGAACGGTCACAGTCACATGTAGGGTTTTGATGTTTTACGATCAAAACTGTTCAAGGTCTGGCCATATCATATGTGGGTAATATTAACGAAAGTACATCTCCACGCCATGATCTACACCGCTATCATGTTGATAGAAGATGTACAGTTCATAAGGTTTTGAAAAGAAGGAGAGAGAGAAAATAATATCAGATCGGAAGGCTAAAATCTTACAGTGAAGAAGATTCGTAGGGTTTGCCGTATGTAAGTTCTAACCCGTGGCCCAGAATATGAACGTTTTGGATTAACAACCATTTCTAGGGTACCAGCCCAGTTTTTCTTCCGATCCAAACGCTTCGTCTTGTAGCCAGCATCATAGCTTCGCAATGAACTAAATCCGAATCTCCATTGGATGATCCTCCTAGTGTTATATAACAGTAGAAAAATCGAAGCTTAAAAAGTTTATTTGGGAGAAAAGATGGGCGTGTTAACATCATCCGGTGGTGAAGATTCTTAGGATATATAGTTAAATCTAACACGCTGCTAAAAAAATGATAGGTTTACCTTACATGTGCTTTCTAAAATATGTAAATCCCAGCAGTATTCTGTCCGCATAAATACCTTATCAGAAAGCTAATTAAGCTAGAACAACCTAAAAAGAAAACCCGATGAAAAATGGAAATCCTTAAAATTAAAAAAGGATGAGAGAGAGAGAGAGAGAGAGAGAGAGAGAGAGAGAGAGAGAGAGAGAGAGAGAGAGAGAGAGAGAGAGAGAGAGAGAGAGAGAGAGAGAGAGAGAGAGAGAGCAACAACAACATTGGAACATGAAATGTTTTTTTGGGGACTCTTTGGCATGGGAATAATAATCCGCATATCAAGTTATCCATGGAATTATTTACTTCCCTGCTACATCCAGCCCTAAACCATGGACAAAAGATATATCTTTATATGGAGAAATTTTCCGCTTCCTGCTCCTTTAGAACTAAACCCAATCTTTCATGTACATCCACCGTCATCCATAGTATAAGTTGTCAAAAACAAGAATGATCTACTATATGCAAAACCTAATGGGCAAGAAATGATTTACCTTCTTTTTTAGCTAAGCGTGCCTTGCTCTTGTTATTTCCTTGTTTTCTTCAGCGTCCTTGTTTTATAGGCACTGAGAATGGCGTGCATGGAATCCTTGTGTCTAGTTACAGCTCATGATATGAGATTTCTTTGTGAGCCTCGCATCATATACGGGCAGTCATTAATTACTCTTTTGATAAAATATACTGTATGCGTTCTTTCTTTTAACGGTCTATTTAATTATTTTTGACGAGTTCTTATTGGAGTTCAGAGCAGGGATTCCCCCACACTCCAAAGAAAGTAATATTTTCTTTCATAGGATGTATGGCCATATATATTTTCTGGTATATATTGACGATATTTTAGTGACGGGAAACAACTTAGAAGCAATTGTAAAGCTGATTCACACTGTTGGGGACACCTCTTCACTCAAAGATATGGGTGATATTCATTACTTTCAAGGCATTGAAGCAACGCGCACAGATTATGGACTGTTTCTTACTAAAACGAAATTGTATCTCTGATATTCTCAAGTGGTTTGATATATCTGATTTCAAGGCTGTCTCCACACACATGCTTACAAGTCCACCTATCTCTGTTTACTCGGCCAAGCCTCTAACCCATGGCTCGACGTACAGAAGTGCAGTAGGTGTGATCCAGTATCTATGAATTATCTGGCCTGACATTTCTTTGCTTTCAACGAGGCATCTCAGTTCATGCACAAGCCCACTGACGAGACTGGTCACTTATGAAACGTATCCCGCGTTATTTAAAGGGCATGCACTATGAAACATGGTGTCACCATGCACAATTCCTCTAATCTTCGGTCTCGGCATGTTTTAATGCGGGATTAGGCTAGTCTCGATGACCACAGATCTACAAGAAGATTTCTGATCTTCTTAGCCTCCAATTTGATCTCCTGGCGAAGAAGCAAAGAACCATATCTCGATTCGGATTACGCGTCCATTGCTACTGTTGCAGCGGAAATTCTGTAGCTACAATCACTTCTTAATGACCTCCGCAGCTTTCTACCATAAGATCCATTCGTGTGGTGTGACAATACTGAAGCTACCTGTATGACTCTCAATCCTATTTTTCATAACTGGACCAAACACAAAAGTCGATTTTCGCTTTGTACGAGATGAAGTTGTAGCAAAAATTCACATTGCTAGATACGTCTGTACAATTGATCAACTTGCAAATCTTCTCCCCAAGGCTCTCTCTCGTCAACAATTTTTAGGTGCTAAGGTCCAAGATTAACTTTCATGACGGAAAGTCAATCTTGCGGGGTGTGATAAGATGATGTGATTCTAGTAGATCCTAATCTAGGGTCAAACCATCTTTCCCTCAGTTTTGGTTTAAATTTGAATTGCACTTATCTTCTCTTACTGTAATCTCTGATCTTCTGAAAATCATCCCATCAGTCAAAGGATTGTAACAGCCATGTATTCTTATCTCCTTATACTTGCCTTGTACTAAAATTAATCAATAAATATAAAACAAAAATGCACTGTTTATGTCAGTAAGCATTCACAAAAATTACTTTCTTATAACCCCATGGGATTAACGAGGCAGATTCAAACTTGGTTTTAAGTTGATTGCGTAATTGGGAGACGGCAGGATGGAAGTTCACTCAAACCTTGGATGAAATACAGGAATCGATGGATGCCAGACCAGTTTCTCTCAGCTCAATTTAACACTGGCAGGCAACAATCTCTCCTCAGAACTTGCAAAATCACGCTCGGGATGCATATTTCCCCGTTGTCCGTCAAGTCCTTGCTGCTTGGAGTTGGGGTATAAGGCACCGTCCCACAAAGTTCCTAAAGTCCAGAAGGTGGTATCTAGTATGTGTAGATTTAAGGATGTATGCTTGTTAAGCGAATTTTCTCTTCTTTCTCATTGTCAATCAGTCTTAAGATCCTGATCCTTGCTAGCGTCTATTACGTCCTAAGCACCCACGCCTAGCTCTGCAAGGATTTGGCTTGAGCCTCTTTCCTGCGAGGAAGATCTTTGTACTCCCACGATTGCCTCATCCCTTTTCTTAGTAAAATTATACTTCTTTTTAAAAAAAGAGTTACTTTATTATGTTATTTTACCTGTATAAATATCTAACCCTAATGTACATGTACTCTATAAATACAATGAATCGTCTCCCATCAATGTGAGAGAATACTCTCTCTCTCTCTCTCTCTCTCTCTCTCTCTCTCTCTCTCTCTCTCTCTCTCTCTCTCGCAAGCGAGCGTGCAGTTGCAAATGCATGTTACTAGTGGTAATCAATTTTTCTAGTATATATCACGATACAATGCTGAATATGGTTTGTTCGTTACTTTATCAGAAGAACAATATGTCAAAAATATACAAACATGAAGTATGAAGAGATAACCAGGCAAAACATCGGCTGAGACGAGATCCTCACTCCTCTGATAACCCAAAGTGTTTCTGTTAACAATTGAATAAATATGGAGTGTAACTTGTATCCAAAACAAAAACCTCTTTAGTTCAGAACTGCCAAAATAGGAGAAATTTTATATTAGGCCCGACTACAACAAGGCAAATGGTTTGATATCATTGAAAGAGTGCTGTCCGCTTGCTTTTCTAGGCGCTTGTGCCTACTTCCCTTTTGAAAAGCATGCACACATCGTGTTTCTTTACCCCACACCTGCTAACAAAAGGAATTTTATGACAGACTTCACATCCTATCGACCACATTTTTCTTGGACTGGCTAGTAGTGCAATAAGCTCTCAGATTTTTGTATTAGAAAACTGTGCTCAAAATATAAACTTGACTTGGCCAAAGTGAGTTTGGCTTAAAATTAGATAAAACCCAATATTCTAGAAAGCTTATATTCTAGAAAGTGTTACTAGAAATATCCACAAATATTTGAAGATATAGCTAGATATTTTTGAAGAGTTATCTTCACAACAAATTATAACCACAAGATCAAAGGGTGTTGGAACAATCCTAGCCATTGTTTAAGGAGATGATACTAGTATAAATAGGGATGGTTAGTCACAAGATGCATCAAGCAAAAAATTGAGAATCAATACAAACTCTCTTTTCCATTCAAGTGTTCAAGTCCCTTCCTCATTTATAAATCCTTTCAAGCCTCTAAAGGCTTCATCAAAGCATTGCAAATACCTTCCCCTTCCAATGAAGTGGTATTAGAACTACAAGTTCCTTTAAGAGTTATGGCTTGTGGTGGCATGGTTCCCTTCCAAGTTCTCATACTCAATAAGAACACCTACGATTAATTGGAGCATTAAGATGAAGGCTCTCTTGGGAGCACAATATGTGTGGGAATTGTAGTAAAAGGCTACAATGAACTCAAAGATGATGCTACTCCATCCCAGCCCAAAGGGATAGTTTGAACGATTTAAGAAAGAAATCAAAGAAGGCTCTCCACCTCATCTATCAAGCTCTTGACGAATATGACTTTGAGAAGATTTTAAGTGCAAAATCATTAATGGAAGCATAGAAGAAACTTAAGACATCTTATAAGGGAGTCAAGCAAGTAAAAAATGTGAATCTTCAAATACTAAGATGAGAATTTTAATCTTTGCAAATGAAAAAGGCCAAGTTTATTTTTTATACTTTTCTAGATTTTTTTTTCTTTCCATTTCTAATTAACTAAAAAGAAATAGTGAGACACTAGATCATGTGAGGATAATAGAGAAGATATTACACTCCTTAGCTCCAATGTTCATCCAATTGTTGTAACATATGAAGAGACAAAAAAATTTAGAAGAAATGATTATAGAGCAACTCATAGATTCATTACAAGCTTATGAAGAAAAAAATGAAGGGCAAGAAGAAATCGAGAAGCAACTTCTCAAGATGTAACTCAACTAAAAAAAAGAGTTTTGAAAATGAAAGAGATCAATGAGCAAGAGGTCGTGCCCAAGGACAAGGTCATGGGTGTGGAAGAAGAGGTTTCAACAACAATGAAGAGAGAAGAGAAAGCTCAAGAAGATGTCGTGGAAGAGGCAACTTATGAACGAGGTATGATAAGTCTTACGTTAAGTTTTATAATTGCTACAAATTTGGACACTGTGCATCACAATGCATATCCCTCAAAAATGAAGTTGAAGAAAATGTTAATTTTATGAATGAGAAGAGCGACGGAGAAGGCACCCTCCTATTGGCATACAAGAACAAAGAATGAAGCCAAGAAAATATACGGTACCTTAATACCAACACAAGTAACATTATGTGTGAGAAAAAGAACGTCTTGGGGAACTTGATGAGATTGTGAGTAGCAATGTCCCTTTAGGAAATGAATCCAAGATACTAGTTGAAGGTAAAGGTAACATCTTAATTTGCTTAAAGAATGGAAGACATTAATTTATTTCAAAGGTCTATTATATGCCCAATATGAAAAATAATATTTTAAGTTGAGGACAACTTTTAGAGAATGACTATAATATTCTCATAAAAGATTATAGTCTTTCTATAAAAGATGATAAAAAAAAAATTAATTTTCAAGTACCAATGCAAGAAATAAAATGTTTTCATTGAACATTCAAATGAAGTTGCCAAGTGTCTTAAGGCATATTTCCAAGTTTCATCTTAGCTTTGCATTTAAGATTTGGGCACCTTAACTTTGAATGACTTGAATTACTTTCTAAAAAAGAGATGTTAAGAGGATTACCTTCTATTAGGCAACCCAATCAACTCTGTGTATGATGCGTACTTGGAAAGTAGTTTAGAAAGAGCTTTTCAAAGGAGTCACATTCAAGATCCCAGAACCTCCTCGAGCTCATACATATGGATGTTTGGGTCCAATAAAACCAATCTCTTTAGGTAAAAATCTTTTCTTTATTGATGATTTTTTTAGAAAGACATGAGTCTACTTCTTAAAGGAAAAATCAAAAGTATTTGGAATGTTCAAGATGTTTAAAGTTGCATGGAGAAAGAAACTGGGTGCAAGATCAAGGCTTTGAGATTTAATCGAGGAGGAGAATTCACTTTTAAAGCATTTCAAGCATTTTGTGTGGAGAATGGAATTCGTTAACTAATGACAATTCTAAGATCTTCCTAGCAAAACACGGTTGCTAAAAGTACAAATAGAACCATTTTCGACATGGCTTGAAGCATGCCAAAAGGCAAGAAAATGTCTAAGGAGTTTTGAGCATATGCAGTAGCATGTGCAATCTACTTGTCCAATCACTTACCAATGAGAAGTATACAAGGAAAGACATCACAAGAAGCATAGAGTGGAAGAAAACTAGGAATATCACATCTAAATGTATTTGAAAGCATAGCCTATACACATGTCAAATGAAAAAGAACCAAGCTCAATGATAAAAGTGAAAGTTTGTCTTCATTGGCTATGATTAAAAATTAAAGGGCTATAGATTATATAATCAAGAACAAAAAAATTTTTATCAACCGAGATGTGAAATTTGATGAAGAAAGCTCATAGGATTGGAATGTTAATGAAAAAAGATACAACTTCTTTCTTTTCTTCAAAAAAGAAGACAAGCAACTAGAAAAGGAGAAAACAAGGCAAGATTAGTTGCGAAGGGCTATATTAAAAGATCTGAGATCAATTATAATGAGGTATTTGCTCATATTGTTTGCCTAGAAAACATTAGATTAATTGTTTAGTTAACTTCTCAAAATGGGTGGAAGGTTCATCAAATGAATGTGAAGTTTGTCTTCCTAAATGGACTCGATAAATAAGAAGTTTACATTGAACAACCACTAGGCTATAAAGTAAAAGGACATGAAGACAAAGTCCTCAAGTTCAACAAGGCCCCCCTATGGGTTAAAACAAGTACCAAGGGCATGAAATAGTATGATAGATAAATATTTTCAAGAAAATGGTTTCACAAGAGGGCCATCATGAGCTTGCAGGGTATGTCAAGATTAAAGATCGAAACATTTTAATTGTGTGGTTGTACATAGATGACTTGATCTTTATAGGAAGTAATCCATGCATGTTCAAAGAATTTAAGAAGGCAATGATCCAAGAGTTTGAGATGACGGATATTGGGCTCATGTCATACTAGCTTGGCATTGAAGTAAATCAAAAGGAGGATGATAATTTTATTACTCAAGAAGATTATATCAAGGAGCAACTCAAGAAGTTCAAATGGATTATTGCAAGCCCATTAGTACGTTGGTTTAGAGTGAAATAAAAGTATCTAAGAATGATGGAGGAGAAAGAGTAGATTTAACAAATTTCAAGAGCTTGGTCGAAAGTTTGTACTACTTGACTTATATGAGGCCCGATATTCTATATGCTATTGGATTAGTCAATTGCTATATAGGATCACTAACAACCACTCATCTCATGATAGCGAAAAAGAATTCTTCAATATATCAAAGGTACAATTGACTTTGGTTTGTTTTATTCTCGTACCTATGATTATAGGCATGTTGGATATAGCAACAACAATTAGGCTAGAGACTTGGATGATAAAAAAGAAGAAGAAGGTACAACTAGCTTTGTCTTCTTTATGGGAGATACTGCTTTTACTTGGATGTCAAAGAAGCAGTCAATCTGATTAAGAAGTTTGCTAAAACTTGAAAGTCAAATAAGCAGTTACCCTTTCTATTTGTGAAGGAAACTGTAGCTGTTAGAAGATATGGTTAAGAAGTTTGCTAAAACAATGTGGCAATCCAAAAGACAAGCCAATCGACGTCTATGTTGACAACAAATTAGTGATGACCTTAGAGAAAAATCTAATCTTTCATGACTGAAGCAAACACATTGTTACATGGTATCACTACATAAGAGAGTGTATCACAAGAAACAAAGTTTAACTAGAGTATGTGAAATCTCAAGATCAAGTAGCAGACATTTTCATAAAGCCACTGAAATTTGAAGATTTTTTTAAGATGCAAAGCTTACTTGGGATGACAAATTAGGTTTAAAGGGGGTGTTGAAAATATAAACTTAATTTGGGAAAAAATGAGTTGGGCTTAAGATTAGATAAAAGCCCATATTCTAGACTCTTTATAGATAGTGTTAATAGAAATATCTAGAAATTTTTGAATAGTCATCTATATAACAAATTATAACAACAAGATTAAAAGAGTGTTGGTACAATCCTAACCATTGATTAAAGAGCTGCTACTAGTATAAATTGAGGTGATTGGTCACAAGTTATATCAAGCCAAAAGTTGAGAATCAATACAAACTCTCTTTTCTATTCAAGCCTTCAAGTCCCTTCTTTATTTATAAATTATTTTAAAGCCTCTACAGCCTTCCTCAAAGCTTTGTAAATACCCTCCCCTTTAAACAAAATGTGCATTTATCTACTGAATTTCTCATTTATTTGATGATGTCAGTCTCTGGGGTTTCAAAGTAGCAAATACGAATTGCAACTACCAAATCTATTCATTTTCTCAACTCAAGAGAACCATAGGCCAACATTGTCGTGTGTGTATGGCAATGTAATCTCCAATATTGCTTCTGCTAAATAAATGTATCATGATCATTCTGATAAAAGAAAAAGATTACTATATTATACAGCAAAAACAATTCTATAAAATCAGAAATTTCATGTAAAGAAGGACAACTTTTGGAAAATAAACCTAACTACTTCAGTCTTCAACATATATAATTTATTATTCCAGGACTTATTAATTCTACTTAGCTTGATTGCATCCAGTTTAACTATATAAAAACCTCACACTTGTTGACGATTCCCTCCATGAGTCCTTCCTTCCCGAAGTGACCTCTGAATGATTTAGGGTCTATCGGCCCCGGCAACCGAAATGAAACAGCAAATGGTTTCTGGGGCTGACCTACTTTTTCACTGTTATGTCCTGTGATGAGAACTTGCCCAACTGTCTTAAAGTCGCAATGAAATTCACCTGTCAGCACAAACACAGCAGCTCATAACAAGCATAAAAGATCAAATAACAAAGTTGTTATATGTGATGCAGCTATTTCTTTCTCGAGGAAAAAAAAGCAAGGTGAAAGGGAAATTCTAGTGATTTTAATGTTCCCAGACCCATTTTACAAAGCAAAAACAAGTTCAAATCAAGCTTCTACAATTCAGAAAACAAACAAACAAGAAAACAATTTCTTCTTAGATTGGTCACCAAATAGTCGACCCCCAATGGGGATAAGGCTACGATGATGATGATGATGAATAGTCACCAAATATGCGCCAAGATCAAACGGGATCCTTTTGAAATGGAGAAAGACTGGGGTGCAAGTAAGCTTAACAACAGAGTCAGACATCACGAAGGGCTCTCCATAAATTATAATAATTTGCATCAAGAACCCTGTATCTAAAATGAGACCAGCTTAATTACCATCATCATGATTCATCATGGGCAATGCCACGCGGAAGAAGTAAGCATCATGGGACGCTTTGATATCAACCAGTCCAATCGTGCGCTTCTCCTTTGCAGCTCTACTTTCGTTTGAACTCGTTTCGGCTTCATCATCGTCATTCAAATAATTGTTATCCGATGCGCGTTGTCTGAGAGCTCTGTAACTCACATGTCCCTTCACTTTCTTCTTACTCGAATTCTTCTTAGAGATATGAGTTGTGGTTCTCCCTCTTGTTTTCTGTCTGGACACTTTATCACCCTGGGTAACTTCTGGCTCTTCTGGGTCTGAATATCGGGATGGCGAAGTCATACTGAAAGATACAGCGAACCTTTAAGAGTAAGAGCGATAAAAGACAAATAGATTGCTTATGTATGAACATGAATTTCATTTTCAGATTGCTAGGCACTGGAATTACAAAACATGAATAAAAGTCCCCATGAAATACATTAACATGACTAACGTAGATTTTTATTTTTATTTTCTTCTCAATTTCCTCCCAGAAAAACAATATAACTAATCAAGAAAATCTTGTCCCTTCAATGGTCCTACTCAAAATTACTCCGGAGTGAGAAAATGGATCACCGAGAGAAAGATAAATAACAGCAGTAATTAGAGCTGAACCAGCCTGAGTGGGGTTAAGATCACACAAATGGACAAAATTTCTGGGATATCGCTTATCTAGAACGTGGAACACCGGATGGGCAGTTCTGGATTACCAACCATTAGGGCTCCGCATGTTTCTGCTCGTGGGTTAAAAACAATGAGTAAATCTTAGTCATTCAAAAGAAAGGATCACCTTTCCAGAGTGTGATTCGCAAAATGATCGGATACAAGCTTAACCCTGAAATACTCGCTAGAGATAACAAAAAAAAAAAAAAAACCCGTAAAGAAAAGACAAACCTGATACCTTGGAGTACATCTCACAAAAATCTGAGAGTTTGAGGATCCGAACCGCTCATCTTCAGACTCGCATCTTAGATAGGCCATGAACCCGAAAACATTTTCACCAGCCGAATAAATCCTAACCACTAAAACTTTATTCCAGTTGCAGAAACTGGATAGTTTATAAGATGATCTGCAATCATCAGAGGAAGAAGATTTACGAGTTCAATGGACTGTCTAAGATATGGCCCAAAAGATTAATGCCATGGATCACCAACCATCTGGGAGGCGCTGATATTTATTAGAATGTGGAAAACTTATAACGATTTACCAGTCTAAATACCATATAACAATGACTGATAGAATTACAGGCTTAACCCCGAACCAGTAAACTAATAACAAATAGATAAATAAATATGGAAATGATTCAAGAAACTGGTTTCTATCTTCAAACACCATGAGCAGCCATCAGAAACACAAACACTGGAGGACAAGGAACTTAAAAATGAAAAGAAAACAAAAGACATAAAGAAAAAAAGGAAGAAGGGAAACACCACAATTTCTTTTAGAACCAAAACTCAACCTTCCATGGACTTTTACATCCACAGATTGCAAGTCTATCTATAAAAACAAGAAGAATGGACCCGATCATTCTAAATTCTATAACCACGCAATCAGAAATTTCTTATCATTGTCACTAAGAACGATCTACAGCTTTCTTCTCCTTGTTCTTCTTCTTCCTTCTAGTCCTTGGCAGAAGAAGTGACTGGAAGTGGAAGATGTATGGATGGATAGCATACCTTTGTGGCTGCGCTGCCTTAGGTTTCTTTTGCTCTTGCTGTTGTTGTTGTTGCTGATGTTGCCCTAAGCCCTGACCGCTTTGCCTTATGGATTTTAGGATGAGGACTGATTATTATATTGCCTTACAGGGAGCCATGCATGGATTCCTTCTGCCTAGTAACAGATAACACAATGAAATGTGCAAGTAGGCGCGACATAAAACGCGGAATTCATGGATTAACATTTACTAAAATTTCCCTATTTGGCTTACTATGCATGCTCTCACTCGAAACAATACCATCTTTTCTTGTTCTTAACTGTTTTGAGAGGTTTTGTATGGTGTTTGCAGGCACGGATGCATGTGCCAGAAAATACATTTGGAACTCAAATGGTGGTGATCCGGACCGTTTATTTTTTGTCTCACATCTCAAATAAATGATATAGCCAAAGAATTGCGTTAATCCTCTGGTTTATTTATTTGTTTTACTTTCTAGTTTTAATCTTTCTCAGCTGTCCATTCATATGTCATAGAATGACAGTGGTTGATCCCTTGACGGGAGTTTTCTCTGGTGCAGGCCATTTGTATCACAGTATGATAGTGGTTAGGATCACTTCATGGGACGTTTCTCTGGTGCAGGCCTATCTACTAATATACGGATCAGAAGACTAGCGATTTAGATTGATTGAAGTCTTTCTTCACGTATTCTCAATGCGTCCAAATCTGTACAGTGATCTACACTCAGTAAAGACTATGCGAACTCTATTATCAATGTTTTACCGCTTTGAAACTGGTTTAAACTTGCGAGACTTTTAGACATTTCATTTTGTGGTAGAATACTTGACAATTCAAAGATGTGGTGCAAGACACTACCTATGACATGATCGCTTCGATTCTTCTTCTATTGCCTTTTTTTTTGTTGCAAAATGCTATTACATTTGGCCAATATTGCAAAAAAGTCCATCAGTTTCTAGAATTTACTTTTTTTTTCATTAAGTTTTACAAATCTTTGCAAAAATGCCATTATGCTAGTCTATCTTAATTCTCAATTAAAATTTTGAAATTACATCTTTGTCCTTCTCTATTCTCCTTGTTTTTAGTCGTATCCATCCCCCACGTCTCCCATTGGCAGCCTCCTGTTTTCAGTCACATCCACTCCCCTCCCTCAACCCCCTCCACCGTTTTCGGCTTATCCACCCCCCAGCAGCCACCTATTTCTTTACTATTAAAATTGGGGTTTTAGAATAGGATAAAAATACGACAATTTAAACACAATTGTCTTACTAAAATTAATAAAAGACGAATTCTAAAAATCATCTTACAAAACATACCTTAAGAAGATGATTTTTGTAAACTGTCGTGCAAAAATTATATATGAGACTGTTTATATTAACCATCTTATTTGCTTCACATAAAATAAGGTGGTTATTTATATATATCTTCTTCTTTTTTAAAGATGGTTACTAACAACTGTAATTTTTTATTGTAACTAGCTTTGACAAAAAACTCCAAGATTGAGTTGGATTGACATATGTTTCGTCTCAAACTTGTATGTTTTTTAGTTCTAGAAAGTCTTCACATGCATCTACACTTTAACTTTTTGACAAAATGGACAAATATATTTGGATGACTACGAAAATATCATCAAGACAACATGAGGAGGGAATAGAAAAGTTCATAGAGTTCACATTTAGAGCAGGTGGTGATTGTAATTACATGTGCGATGTCCATGCTCGAGAGGTCAAAACCTGAAAAAAGATTATTATAGGTGAGTTGGGAGAGGGACTTCCAATATAAAGACATTATAGGATGTGCTTTAAAATATATATATATATATATATATATATATATATATATATATTCAAGCATCTCTAAGTATTATAATACAGATTGAATGTCTAGAATACAAAACTAAATATTAAAATATAGATAAAAAAATCACTCAAAATACAAAATTGGGCATCATAACATAAATCAAACATCCATAATACAAATTTGAGTAAATATAAATTAGACATTTAGAATACAAAACTAAATGATGAATATGGATTGAATAACTCAAAATACAATACCGAGTATCATAACACAGATAAATCATCTCGGATATAGATCTAACTACTAAATACAAATTAAATCACCTAGATTATAGAGTTGAGTGTCATAACTCAAGTCAAACATCCATAAGATTTGAGTACTAATCAAACAGTCAGAATAAAACAAGCATCATAAGAAGCAGTTCATATATTAGCACACTTACAGGTGATTTGATCTTCAGAGATTAGTTGATGAATATAGTTAAGAGTGAAAGGTTGAGAAGTACAGATCTTTCAAGATTTGGTGTATTGCTACCATTGATGGCGTTCATACCATAATCTTCAACAAACACAGCAACAATTGTTTTCCACCATCGATGTAAAACTAGGCTTGAGAGGAAGGCAACCGAGAGAGAAAACTAAGAAGGAGAACCTTGATAATGAAGACAAAAAAATGCAATCATGATTCTCTTCTTTTTTGGCACAATTATATAGTTGATAGATGGGTTAGAGATAGAGGAGAAGAACAGGAGTGCAGGCTGCACATTTATTCAACTGGTTTTTCCTCTTAGCCTAAAAAGAATTAAATACATTTATTTTTATATATAGTTTTTTTAACTATCTTATTTTTGCCTCTTTTTTAAAATGGTTTCTTCTAATGCTCTTAATTTTTTCTTTTTTTAAGGTAGTTTTCTATAACCTTTGGTTTCCTTGTTTTTTTTTTCGGATAGCTTTTTTTCACTATCTTATTTTTTCCTTTTATTTAAGATAGTTTTCTCTAACCGTCTTATTTATTCCTTCTTTTAATATGGTTTTCTCTAACCATATTTTCTTTTCCTTTTTTTTTTAGCAATTTTTCTAACCATATTTTTTTCTTTTTTTAAAGATGATTTTCTAGCTGTCTTATTTTTTCTTTATTTTAAGATAATTTTTTCTAATCATCTATTTTTTTCCTTTTGCTAAGATGATTTTTTTTCAACCATCTTATTTTTTTATTTTTTCAAAGATGGTTTTTTTTAATCAGCTAATTAAGTTCTTCTAAAAAAAATTTAAAATTTGAACTCCCTCTAATGATTTTTTAAGACTAATTTTAAGAAACCGACTTATGAAATTATAGTATATAAGATGAATTTTTTTGTAATGGTCTTAAATTTATTTTAATAAGACAATTTCTTACTATCCATCATCTTTTTGCCATCTTAGAAAACACAAATTTTAGTAGTTCCATTTCTCTTCTTCTTCCCTCAGTCTCCACTATGTCATCTTCCCAATAATCTCCTTGATCATAGTCTTCATAGCCACCAGCATGGTTAGAACCATGACCCATCGTCTAAGCTCTCCACCTCTCTTTGCTATGATTGTTGTCCGTTTTAGGGTTAGAGTTTTGGAAATGGAGTGTGGGAGGATGAAGATAGAGATATCAAGAGATAGTGTTTTTTCTTTTGTTTCATATTCTAGTAGTTATTATGGTTTGCAAAAGATAGACTAAAAGTGAAATGAATTTTGTTGTCATATGATGTGATATATAATTTTGGTGCAGGTATTTGAATATGAAAACCCTTTGAGGTATTAAAACTCAGTTTCATGAAGGAAACCTATCGAGGTACTAACAATCAGTGTCAAGGAATTATAATGGATTAAGCCATTAACCAATTTCTTGTGACAAAAGAATTCAATATGAAGATCTTCTCTATCAATATCCTCTTCATTAATCTATCAACCCAGTCATTAACTGATTGAAGAATATGTCAAAATTAGTGATCCATCTATTGCATTAGTTATAGACCATGACATCAAATTTGGGTTTTGGAAACATTTGATAGTATTATGCAAGTACCCATCAATGATCATCTATGGAACATTGAGAATTTGCAACACATGACCCCCTATGCAGCCAGAACTTTAGTGTCTAAAATCAGTATTCTTCACATATTCAACCATCAAAATTACATTTTTATCAATCACAACTCTACTTTGACTAGCTTGTCAACAAGAACATCAAAGTTGCTGTTAAAACCAACCATATGAATGTAAAGATTAGGTTATATATGATGAGTAATGTGCATCATAGGTTTCCACAAAAGTTTGCATGAATTATAAATAGATCAGATTGAGTGATTACTTAACTTAGATCTAATGTCTACTAGAAGATTGCATTTTTCATTAAAGATTCTTAGGTCCCATTTTGTTGTGTTTTGTTTGAAGTTAAAAACCAAAAGAATTTTTAACTTCATTTCTTTGATTGGCATGGTTATCTCAAGAGCATAAGATTTATATTGTCACATGGAATATAGGGACATTGACAGGTAAGAGTTTGGAGTTAGTAGATACGATGAAACGTAGGAGAGTCAACATCTCTTATATCAAAGAAACCAAGTGAAAAGGACGTAAAACTAGAGAAATCGATGGATATACGCTCTAGTACTTAGGAAAGGATAATAACAAAAATCTTATAAGAATAATAGTGGACAAAGAATTAAAGGATAAAGTTGTGGATGTTAAAAGAATTAGCGATAAAATTATTATAAAACTTGTTCTAGGAGAGTAGATAATAAATGTTATAAGTATATATGCACCACAAGTAGGGTTAGAAGATATAATCAAGAGACAATTTTGTGTATATATATGGGGAGTCATGTAAGAAATTTTCAACATTGAGGGGATAGTTATACGAGCAAACTTAAATGGCCATGTAGAAAAAGAAAGGAAGGATATGATAGGATACATGTAAGTGTAATATCCTTAATTTTTAAAATAAAATAAGAAATTATTAAATAAATTAAAATAAAAATTTATGGATGAAATTTTTTCTTGAAAACATAATAATTTGAAAGTACTCGTTGATATGAGTCCAACGCCACCAAGAACATGAAAAACGGAGCTTAAACGAGGGAGTTATGAGCCGTCGAAGTTGTAAGGGCAATTTTGTCATTTGACAGAAACATATTACACAGGGGCCCAAATTGATACTGGCACCCCCGTCTTCCACACGTCTCTACCAGTGCCGAAAAAATCGCCGGAGAGACGTGGGAAGAGACGTGTGGGGAAGAGTTTCTCTTCCCCAAGACTCTAAAAACCTATATCTATGCTCCTCTAGGAGCCAAAACGCTCTACTTTGAGCGTTTTCTCTGGGTTTTTACGCAAAACCCTAGCCCTGCAAAACTTGGATTTTTCGGCGAGTGGAACCCCAGCAACATGAGCAACTCCGGCCAGGCGCAAGGTAAGCCTCAAATCTATGTTTTTTTCGTATTTATTAAATAGAAAAACATTTAGGAAAACATTTAAAAATTAGGAAAAAAATCAGATTTTTAGGAACTGTGTGCATGCTACTGTTGGAGCGTGATTTCACAGATCAAACCTAGTCTGTTTGAAAATCTCACCGTCCAACTAGTGCACAAGAGACCCAAGAGCATACCTTTAAATTTGGGAGTGATCCAACGGTGGATTTCTCCAAAAAACCCAAAAACCAGTACCTAGGGATGTTTTTAGGAACTTGGGAAAAATCATTTAAAAACTATGGTTTTTGGCAAAATTAGTGAAAAAAGAGGGCATAAATGGATTCTAGAGAGAATTCTGAAGAAAATGGTGCAAAAATTGCGCAAAACGGAGCTCTGTAGCTCTGCCGGAGGCAACTGGAATCCGGTCGTCTTCTCCAGCGTCGTCAACGGCGTTGGCGCCCTGGCACTGATGCCAGGACGCACTTGGTGACGCCCTGGCGCTGACGCCAGGACGCACTCGATGATGCCCGAGGGACGACGTCACACGACGTCGTTGTCGCACGCGTGTGCGACGCCGCGCGCGTGAGGGGGAGAAGCCAGTTGGCGGTCGCGGCGGAGCCGGGATGCGGGGCGTCCTGGCGACCATGACGCACGCACGCGTGCGTCACGGTGCCGACGTCGCACGACGCGCGTCCCGTGCAGCGTCTGCGTCGACGTGCGTCTTCGTGGTGCAGGTACAAGCCGGTGTAAACCGGCAGAAAAGGGGCGCCGCCGGTATAAACCACCTTATGGTGGTCCGGCAGGCCCCATTTAAGGGTAGTTTTCACAAAAACTTGATTTTTGGGAGCTAGAGAAGTCCAAATCACGATCCGAAAGAGGCGTTGTGACCGTATTGACGACGCAGACCTAGTTTTAACTTAAAAACTTAGAAATGACCACTTTTTCTTTAGAAAAATATTAAAATAGTGATGTGACATGTACAGGTGCACGTGAATATACCCGTTAAAGGGAGTTATTAGCAAGCTAGTGGTCTCACACTGAGGTAGGTGACGACAACTAATGTTTTGTTTTGATTTTTAAACCATGTTTAAACATAGCATCATGTGTGATTGTGATTTAAAATGCAATTATTATTTACCGTGGATTTCATGCGACATTGCGTATAGGATGGTTATTCCAAATTGAAATCTTTTACTGAATAAACTTATTTAAAATGCTTTTACAAGCATGATGTTAATTAGTTATGCTTAAGTAGAGACTTATTTCTTATTATATATATAGAAAATACATGGATTTACATGGAAATGAGAATAGAGGCTTATTAGCTGGTCCTTTTATAGGCTAACCCCAAGATGAGGGGCATGTCTTGGGGATTGCAAGCTATAAGTGCTCTTGAGTTTTAGCATATACATATGATTTCTACGTTTTATATTTGATGACGGGTGCTCTCGCCCGATGAGCGTCATGCTAGGAGGGATAGGGCCGGCCACCCACCTTCCGAGATTATGATGTGATGATTTTGTGATGTGATAAACACCTGCCCATAGATGGCATTCGGTAGGGGTTTGGTAACATGGATAGTTCACACTACTGGTCTGAGCCTTTCCATGGGGACAGACGCTAAGTCTCCCGTTATAGTGTCGACGAAAAGCGGCGGTGGTTGATACCCATGGAGGGTTGCCACTGTAGCATGATGGCCCATATTCTTATTATGTGTGCATGTATGATGAGCATGGTTATGGATGATATGCCTGGGTGTGACGACACTCAGAGGTTGACTACGTGTACTCCTGATCAGGAATGTTAGTGCGATGTGGTGGGACCCATTACCTTAGGGTGCCCTTATTCTTGTTGTATGCTCCATTTTATTGATTCATGTCATGTTTTAACTCTATGATTGCATGTTTTAGCATATGGAATAAATTGGCATTTATTTGAACATGGCATTATGATATCACTATTTTCATCAATGCTGTTCATTATTTCTTTCATTTATTACATTAATTGTCTATGTACCTACACAAGCGATAGCTTGCTGAGGCATTGCTTTGTTTTGCAATGCCTTAGATCTCGAGCGCGATAACAGGAAAGGCAAGGCTGTTGAGAAGCCGTGAGAGCTGCTGAAGACCATTTTTCTATAGTGTTAGATAATGATGTGAGTCATTAAACAGGATTATCATTTGGATTTTATTATGGACTGCATAATTTATATTTGGATGTGATTTAGATGTTTGGACATATGTTGGACATTTATATGGGATGTTATGATGGATAGACCCTGGGCCATATTATTATTGTGTTTTGGACATTTATTTGATTTAAAATAAAGGCACCTATTTATTTGACGTTGATTTATACGCGGATTGTTTATTTATGTTTAAATTACATGTACGCCATTTTGAGAAAGGAAAACTAACACCCAGAGTTTTTAAGATAGGTTTAGTAAAATGTTAAATAAATCTTTTCTCATGGGATCCCAAATGCTTTTATTTAAAATGCCATTATTATATTTAAAAAAATGTCTTAAAAATCCGGGGTGTTACAGTAAGGTATGGTACAAGAGAATGAAATGAGACGGGAGAAACTATTCTTGATTTTACTTTATCATATAACCTGACAATTGCAAATACATTCTTTAAGAAGAGGGATGAACACTTAATAATTTTTAAAAGTAGATTTCATAAAAGCCAAATATACTTTTTTTTACTTAAGAATACTGAAAGATCAATGTGTAAGGATTGTAAAGTGATACTTGATGAGAGTTAACCTCACAATATAGGTTAATGGTTATAAATATCAATATTAAAAGATGGAAGAAAGGAAATGAACTTAATAGGTATCCAAAAACTAAGTGGTGGAATTTTAAAGGAGAGAAAATAACCTCATTCATAAATAAGTTGAAGGTAAAAGAAAACTAGAACTATGAAACAGAAGTAAACACCATGTAGGTTGATATGGCTGAGTCCATTAAGAAAGTGGTAAAATATGTCTTAGGAGTATCTAAAGGTAAAAGACAATTAGTAAAGAAAACATGATGGTGGAGTGAAATAGTGCAAAAAGTTATTAAAGTAAAATGGTTGTGTTTTAAACTATAGCATAAGACTAGAAATAATGAAAACTATGAAGAATATAAGAATATTAAAAAGGTTGCTAAGAGAATAGTAAGTGAGGCTAAACTTAAGGCATATGATGACCTCCGTAATAGATTAAGAACAAGAGAAGGTAAAAAGATGTGTTTAAACTTACAAAAATAAGAGAACAAAAGGGTAAGTACTTAGATCATGTTAAGTGCATTAGAAGTAATGATCAAAGAGTACTGGTCAAAGATGACGAGATCAAACAAAAGAGGGAAACTTACTTTAAAAAATTGTTAAATGACAATGACTCCAAGAATATAGGGATTGAAAATACTGAACTTAATA
Organism: Warburgia ugandensis; assembly: GCA_035236585.1. Lineage (NCBI taxonomy): Eukaryota > Viridiplantae > Streptophyta > Magnoliopsida > Canellales > Canellaceae > Warburgia > Warburgia ugandensis. Next base: position 49,451,412 of record CP141138.1, on the reverse strand, counting down.
ACGTTGGACATTATAGATATGAACGTAGGATTAGAATACCTGAAATGGAAGAGGCCTTGAAAAAGATGAAATCAAGGAAGGCTATGGGGCCCTATGGCTACCAATAGAGGTTTGGATATGGCAGATATTGGAATAGTTTAGTCGACCAAGTTGTTTAATAAGATTATAAAATAAAAAAAAATGCTGGATGAATGGAGAAAAAGGTCTATTGTACCAATTTATAAGCATAAATGATACATATAAGCTACACGAATTATCAGGAGATCAAACTTATGAGTCACACTATGAAACTTTTTGAGAGAGTGATTAAGAAGAGGTTACAACATAAGACAAGTGTATTGGAGAACTAGTTTGGTTTCATGCCTGGGAGGTCTACTATAGAAGTTATTTTCTTGCTAAGACAATTAGTAGAGAAATATAGGGAGAAGAGGAAAGACCTCTACATGGTCGTTATTGACATAGAGAAAGCTTATGATACAGTCCTTAGAGAGTTAATATAGAGGGTATTGGGCTAGAAAGAAGTTTTGCGGGGTAAATAGACATAATTAAAGATATGTATGAGCGAGTAGTAACAAATATTAAGACCATTAGTGGCGAGACCAGTAATTTACTTGTCACTGTAGGATTGCACCAAGGATCGACATTAAGCTCATACCGTTTCACGGTCCTTACGGATGAGTTAACAAAACATTTACACAAAGAGATTCTATATTGCATGCTATTTGCAAATGATATAGTCTTAATTGATGAGACCAGGAGGGTATAAATACAAAGTTAGAGTTATGGGGAGAAGTATTAGAATTTAAAGGATTTAAAATCAGATGAATTAAGATAAAATATATCCAAGGAGAGGAGAGGAGTAAGAGTGGAATACTAATTAAGATTGTTAACTAAGAAGTCCATGTAAAAAAACCACTTTTGGTGCTTGGGATCAATGATTCATGAGAGTGGAGAGATTATGAGGGAGGTTACCCAGAGAATCAAAGTAGGTTGGAACAAATGGAGATGTGCACCTAGAGTTTTGTGTAAACGGCAGGTGCCACTCAAACTAAAAGAAAATTTAGATTGGATAGCCATAAGTCCGGCCATGATCTAAGGATCAAAGTATTGGGCAATTAAAGAATATCATGTTTATAGGATGAGCATCGGGGAAATGAAGATGTTGAGATGGATGAGAGACAAGACAAGAAAGGATAGAATTAGGAATGAAAACATTAGAAGAAACTTAAGGGTAGTACAAATCGGTAACAAGATAAGAGATATTAGACTTTGATGGTTTGGACATGTCCAAAGGAGACCGAAAACAACATTGGCTAGAAGTAGTGAGGCCATGCAAGTAGAAGGTTCTAAAAGGGCAAGGGGAAGGCCTAAAATAGCGTGGATAGAAGTGGTGAGAAAATATTTAAAAACTTTGAGACTAAATAAAGTCATGGTACTTAATAAAGGAAAATGGAGGAACAAGATTTATGTGGCCAACTCCTAATGGGGGTAAGGTCTTGATGATGATGGTGGTGATTCTTGGACTAGGATGCATGTGACCAGCAATTAGCTTCTTATCTTAATAAATTTTTTATTTTAAAATTTATTAATGTTTACAACTATTATAACGTAACGGCTTTTGGCTTTAACTTGTGTAACTTGCACCAAATCATTCATGTAAGAATAGTAAGCACTTCACTTCTAGCTACTTCTGCTACCTTTTTCACTTCATCTTTAAGTCGTGGCTTGGGGAGGGTTTTGATGATTTGATGCCCTTTCACAAAAGGAGAATGGAGGTAGATTTGCTCAAGAGAGCAAATCTTGCATTCTTTGACTAGATGACCCACTTTTGTTATGAGTACCCATTTCTCTTCTTCTTCCCTCGATCACAACTATGTCATCCTCCTCGATCATAGTCCACCCACCCACCAAAATAGTAGAAACCATGACAGATCCTCCAAGCTCTCTACCTCTCTTTCTCATGGTAGTTGTCTATTTCAAGGTTTGATTTCTAGAAATGGAGTTTAGATGAAGACCAGGATAGCAAGAGAAGTTATTTTTTTCTCTTGTTTTATATTCTAGTGGCTATTATGATGTGCAGAGGCTAACTAAAAGCAAAGTGAATTTTGTATTGTCATATTGTTTGGTATATAATTTAGGATTAGTGTTTGAAGATGGAAACCCATTGAGGTATAAAAAGCCCATGTTGAGAACATGAAGATACCCCTCTTATGCATTTTATGGTGGCAAGTTTTATTGAAACAATAATTGGATCAAGGACATCCCATTGCCATTGGAATGGACCCACATGCGGTCCATGCCCATGTGAGAAAAGCCTACATAATGGCACCAACAAATGGAATTCAACGTTGATGGCCATTAGTGCTGCAAAAGACGACTGCACCTTCAAAATAGTAAAAAACGTCAAATCCAGACCTGTTTATCTCCTCTAAATAGGATATGTTAGATGGTACAAGGAAGGAGTTGAGAAAAGAGACCCTTTTACCTAGATTTGGTAGGGCAAAGAAGCAGAGATACATGTCTGCTTCTAAAGATTTGTGTGTGTGTGTGTGTGTGTGTGTGTGTGTGTGTGTGTGTGAGAGAGAGAGAGAGAGAGAGAGAGAGAGAGAGAGAGAGAGAGAGAGAGAGAGTTGATCATATACTAATAGCGTATTCTCCTCTTTTTCATAGATGTAGGTCAAGTTTGGTCGAACCACGTATTCTTTGTGTTCTATGTTCTCTCTATTGGACCTTAAGATCTTGCTTGTCAGAATTGCACTAATTGGCAGCTCTTACCTTAAGAAGTGGTATCAAAGCCAGTCTAGAATTAAGCCGATAGTTGTCCCAGATTCAGTTCAGACATAGACCACGATTTGCACCATATCCAATTCAGATCCAAACTACGTGTTGCACAAATCTAGTTCAGACATAGGACACGGTTCACCCCAAATCCAATTCAAATCCAAACTAAGTGTGACCCACATCCAATCAAGACCTAAGCCAAAAGCACTGCCTAGGCCAGATCTAGATTAGGTGTGGCCTAGTCAATATCTACCCCAGACCATAGAGCTTAGATAAGAGAGCCCAGATAGGAGAGTTAAGGTTTCGGCGGGATAGTGAAAACTGACTAAAACCACTATTCTGACAGATCCACATTAGAAAAAAAAGAAAAAAAAAGAAAGAAGGAAAAGGTAAAGACAACTATAATTACGATCTGGGTAAAGTCAGGTAAAATGATAGGTAAATCATCGAAAGCTATAATGATTAATGTTGGAGCTATAGTATTGCTACAGAAAACTGAGTTACTACAAGTATTGAGTGGATACAATACCAGGTTGGTACAGTAAACGATTCACAACAGTATTGAGTGCTATAGCAACTGAGTTACTATAGTAATAAGTTGTTATAAGGAACGACTTGTTACAATAGTTTGCAATAGTACTACACCTAATGAACAGTTATTGAACCTTGTTAATAGTGATGAGTTGCACCCCAAGAAATGATATGGACACCCCTGCTCAAGAAAACATAAATTGGTGAGCAGACTCGGTAACAGCTAATGAGAAGACTTGGTGATTGATGACAAGTGAAGTCGGTGACAACTGATGAGTGGATTTGGTTAACAAATGTAGAAAGTGGACATATTGAACTACTACAAGTGGACTCGGTGACCACAAGTGTGGCAGACTCAGGAACAATAGTTAGATGACTCGAGAACAATAATAGGATGACTCAGTAAATAGTGGTAAGATGACTAGGTGAAAAGTATGCATGATTTTGAGTGGACTTGGTAACCATTCTGAGCAGACGTTTTGACCATTCTGAGTGAACGTGACTACTTTGAGTGATATTTCTAAGTAGCCTATGAGGGCGGTTGATGAGGTTGGGCGCAAGAGGTACTGACAAGCTTCTAGGTGCGTTTAGTATACTAGATGATTGATTAGCACTTAATATGGAGTGTTTAGGAGGGGGAGTAGCAACCCTTCCAAAAGAAATAGCAAATACGCGCAGACGGTTGATAGAGCAGCTGAAAAGCACAGACGACTTTTGGGGAGTGAGCTAGATTGAAGTTGTGTTAGTAAGTTTTTAGTGCATTCTCCTCCCATGGGCATGAAGGGGGAGATTGTTGAAATGGACCCACTTGTGGTCCATGCTCATGTAAGAAAAGCCAACTTGATGGCACCGACAGATGGAATTCAACGTCGATGGCTATCAGCACTGCAAAAGACGACTGCACCTTCGAAATAGTAAATAATGTTAAGAATTGTGGTATTGCAAATCTTGACATCTAGACCTATTTATCTCATATAAATGAGAGATGTTAGTCATGCAAGGAAGGAGCCAAGAGAAGAGACCCTTTCGCCTAGATTTGGTAGGGCAAAGAAGCAGAGATATAGATCTACTTCTAAAGATCTGTGTGTGTGTGTGTGTGTGTGTGTGTGTAGAGTACAGAGAGAGGATTCGATCCTCCTCCTCCTCCTCCTCCTCCACTGTAATCTAATTATATAGTGATAATGTATTCTCCTCTTTTCCATGGATATAGGCCGAGTTTGGCCGAACCACATATTCTTTGCATTTTGTGTGTATTCTCTCTATCGGATCCTAAGATCTTGGTTGTCAAATCTGCATTGATTGGTAGATCTAACCCTAACAATTACAACATCCATTCAAGGAATTACATTAAGATTAAGCCAGTAACCAATTACTAGTGAGAAAAGTTCAATATGAACATCTTCTCTATCAATACCCTCTTCATTAATCTATCAGCCTTGTCATCAACTGACCGAAGAATATGTCAAAATAAAACGATCCGTCTATTGCATTTGTTATAGACCACGATGTCAAATCTAAGTTTCAAAAAATTTGATAGGAATTACTAAGTCCCCTTCAATAATCATCTTTGGAGCATTGAGACATTGCGTCGCATCAGCCCCATGTAGTAATAATTTAGTATCTAAAAACTAGTATGCTTCACATATTCAACCATCAAAATTACAATTTTATCAATCATAACTCCACCATGACCAGCTTATCGTGGTTTGCCGTGACAAGAACATCAAAATTAATGTTAAAAACCAACCATAAGAAGGTAGAGATTAGCTTATGTGATGAGTCATTATTAGAGTATGTGATACTTACGAATCAATAGGTTCAATTTTGTATTTTCTCTAACCCTGTGTAAATCCCACCTATAAATACAAATCACAGAATCACTCAAGAGAGAGTGAAATCATTATCCTAACATTTACCAGACCTGTAAGGTTCTGATCTCCAATCCTTCACCCAAATCTCCTCTCCCTGATCTTCCTCTTCAATGCTTCCACTAACACCACTGCATCTAATGTCACTCCAACCAATGGCAATGGCAGAAGTTTCCATGCTTCATCGACTATCGCAATGGGCACTATTCGTCACTTTGTTACCCTAAAACTAACACCAGACAACTATGTTCTATGGCAGATGCAATTTCTGTCGGTGTTAGAAGATCTAGGCATCTTGCCCTATATCGACAGCAACCTTAATTCTTCTGCCAAATTTCTTTCTTCTGATTCATCATCTACTCAAATTCCTAGCCCAAAATTTACAGCTTGACGACATTGGAATTAATAGACCTTGAGTTGCATAATCGCCACTATGTCCGAGAATGCACTGCCATTGTTGATGTGAATCAAATCCGCTAAGGAAGCATGGATTGTCCTTGAGCAATCTTCTGGAGTTTTGGGTGATGTTAAGATCGTTCAACTTCATATGCAGTTCTAAAACGTTAAAAACGATGTTCTCAACATCTCAGCCTTAGGCCAAGCTGATCATTGATACGTTGGCTTTTGCTCGCCATCTGATCTGTCAGTAAGAGTTTAATGCAAATTATCTGCCGGACCTTCGGTGCATACACATCGTAGCCGCCCTATCCACCAGATACACCTCCAACTTATTCCGACCTTAGCTGCTTGTGTGCACTATCACTCCATCTACTCACTTGGAAAATTATTCATCATCTTTCATGGGAAAGGCAAAAGCAATAACAGCAACTTCTCTTCGTTTTTCCAGAAAGGAACTCCTCTATAAAAAAAGGTGACCCAGTGCACGAAGCTTTTGCATATGCAAGGCCAATGGAAGAGGTGGACCACAATGGGTCAATAGTAGGCAGTCCTACCTTATATTGCAAGAGGCTGTTTCCACTCCTCGAACCCTTGACCTCAAGTTCACACGACGATAACATTGCACCAAGGATCCCCTTTAATTAGATCCATATCCAAGTGTGCTTCCCACATGAAATTAATCAAAGTGATGTGGAAGATTGGCATCCGGACACTGGAGCACACACCATGAGAGGGACCTTCGCCATCTTAGCATTGCAAGCAACTACAATGGTCCAGATCATCTTAGGGTCGGTAATGGTGAATGTTTGGCGATTGCTAGCATTGGATCTTCCTATATCAAGTGTAATTCCTTAAAATTTCAGCTTTAAAATATCTTGCACATACCTGAAATTACTAAAAACTTATTTTTTTCGTCAATTTACTTGATACGCATTGTTTGAATTTCAATCTGATTTCTTTGTCATCAAGGATCGGGACGTCGTTGGCCCACCGCCCGCTTAAGGGCGGGATATATTGCTTGCAATCAACGTTTGGCTTGCCTTCAATGGACGAGCCCACTAGCTTCTTAAATGGGGTCAGAAGTATAAAAAATGGCGCAAGGCCATGCTGGTTGAAATCACCCCGTTATAAATGGGTCTTTCTATTGAAGTTCAACCCGGACGGCTTCATGTTAGTAAACACAAGGCAAGCCTAGTGGTTAGCTAAAGGATATATCCAGCAACATGGAATCGATTACACAGATTTTTAGTCTGGTCGATAAATTCACGACCATCTAATCAATGCTCTCCATCACAATATCATCCGGTTGGCAACTGCTTCAATTAGACGTCAATAACGGTTTCTTGCAATGTGATTTGGTTGCAGAGGTGTACATGACCCAACCGCCAGGTGGTTTGGTCAATGAGTCACAGCCCAATTTCTTGTGTAAATGGCATGAGTCCGTCCATGGACTCAAGCAGGCACCTCCAGCCTGGTTCAACAAACTCAGTTCCCAACTATCAAGCATGGATTTCATGGCTCGCGCATTGATTTGATGTCGGCATACAGTTGATCAAATATGTTGAGATTTCAAAAGCATGGTTTCAATATACAAAATGCACTTTTGAATGAGCTTTAGAGCCAATGATGTTTCAACAAGGTGCCAAAAATTTTCTTTCCACGGACCTATTTTGTTCATGGGTATGATGAGAAGCAATACGATTCTGTATGCCACTGTTTGAGATAAGAATTTACTTTCACCTCCCCAGTCGGACTGGAAAGATTTAATTTTGGATGCAAATTGTCTTTCAACGAAAGAATCGAATTGAATACAAATGAGCAAAACATCATATTATCTATTAATGAAAAAGAACACGGATATTTGGTAGGATCATCAACAGAAGTTATTGCATACTCATATGAACATAAAAGGACAGCTCCAGTACACCAAGCTCCTGCATATGTGGGCTTTGGAGAATGAGTGGACCACAAGGGTCTATAGTATACAGTCTTACCTTGTATGAGATTGTTTCTACGCCTTGTGCTAGAATTTTTCCTGTTTTGTGATCCTTAACAAGAAAAGAATGAGGGTGATATTCAAAGAAATAGTTGTTATCATTACTAAATAAACAAACTGAAACAAATTGTTTGGTGATAGAAGGAACATGCAAGACATTTGGAAGTTGAAATTTTGATTTATTTGAAACTAGAGCAGTAAATCCATGTTTCAGATCACTAGACCTTTATCATTGCTAATTCGTAGCTTATCACGGCCATTGTAAGCGTTAGACATGCTCAGATTTGAAAGATCAAACGCGCCCGTGTTTGGAAATCATTCATCAAGATCGACACTGTCAGATCTGGGGTAATGGTAACAAGTTTGCATTGGATGAGGATGGATCACCATTCAACCGACGCAGAAGATCACGACATCTATCCGGTGGGTGACTATTTATGACAGAATTGTCATTCTCCTTTAAAATGATAGTGATTAGGGTTTTGAAAAGAAGACTTTTCCCGTTCTCTTCTGAATGAATAAAGAGTTGTACGGATGAATTGGTGAAGTATTATCACTATGATGAGAGAACTTGCCTTTACCTTTTGATACAGCTAGCAATATGAAAATGCATGCCACAATGGAGTTTTCTGTATTTCATGGATTAACAGAAAGCCTTAAAGATCAGCGAACGTCAGAGGACAAGATTTTATGGATAAGGTTGGCACTATATTGTTGTAATCAGAGTTCAGATTACGGGAAGAACATCTTCCAAAAGAGTTGCAATGATTGAACTCAACTTCTGTTGATATTTTCTACGGAATCTTTGGTCTTCTGGATTGATGGGAGGAGGTGTTGTAGCAGTGTTAGAAAGAAATTAGGAGGGAGATTGCAGTGTCCTATCGATGTAGGCAAGCATGCCTTGATTTTCTAAGACCAACAAGAATTGCATTTGCCAAAAAATGTAATTATCCGGTGTAAGTTTTAGTATGTAATGTAGTGATGGATTGTTGCTGTCTTCGAGGGAGACCAAGATAGAAGAGCACTGATGGAGGGTATGGTAGGTCCAGTTGATGTGGAGTTGGTAGATTCAAGGAAGAGGACTAAGAAGTCGTCATTAAAAGCTTAAGTTGATAGGAAGTGGGCCAACAATAGTTTTCTCTCTGATAGACCCCTACACGTGGAAGGCCATTAATTCTTTTTAGGCTATTGTGTGTGAATTTGACAATGAGAGGTCTCAAGATTCAAGCTTATGGCCTTTCAATTAATAAAGCTCCAATATCATGTTAAGTGTGTTAAAATGCTCCCTTAAAGAGATTGTATTTAATTTCACTAATAGATGATTGTTAGGCCATAAGATAACAATTAACATGTGAATTTACATAAACACCCTTGATGGTGTATATTCTCTAATATACCTAATCATGGATTCTAAACTTAGTGATAATTGGAATGAACTTCCTAAACCGGTATATTCAAATATAGTTTTGATGGCACAAATTTTAGAAGATGGAAAATCATCTAAAGACATGAATAGACCAAGATATACCTTAGTTATCATAAGATGTGGAGTGCCTATCATTTGTGATGTTTTCGGGACTTAGAATCTAAACTATGATATAGGGTAATTGGTTGTGCTTTCATTGATTATTCAAGACTAGCAAGGCCTATAAATTTTTAAACTTGAAAACTCTCATATGCACACAGCCTTGACAACTATACATGTAAGTCTCATTAGAAGCTTTTTCATTCTAAAACTAGTGTAATTGAAGTTGATATTCTTAAAACAATTGAATGAAGAATTCTTTGAAGTAAACAAAAATAACTATACATATTTTATGAGAATTAGCAGTGTCTGGCAATGATTCTATAATGTAGGCTATATTAAGCCATAGTTAAAATGCTACAATGATTAGAGACAAGATGAGTTGAGTTAATGAATTACATGGGTTTCCACCAAGTGACAAGTAAATGAGAAAATATAAAGCCATGATGGCAATATCAAGGATGACCATGCATCAAAAGTTCTGTTATAAGTAGAGAATGTCTAAAGGAATTGAAGGCTCCTTTTAGGAACAATGTGGCAAAGAAGTGGTGGAAATAGCTATTAAGGTGAAGCTAATGAAATCTATAACCATCTTTTTTTATAATATAGCTATAGTAAAAGCGTATAATACATATTTAATGAGATTCCTAGATAATCATAAATTAAGCATAATAAAGTGAAAGATTTACTTTGTGAGAAATTCAACCTATAATAGTGTGACTATTTGAAATCAAAGAACTAAAAAGTCAATTATCTCATCAAGGTACTATCAAGAGAACATATCACTAAACATTAAGGGGAATGGGGTTAACAATCTAACTCAATTAAAAAATTGCGATAACCATGCTTAGTGTTATTAGCAAGTTCAAAGGAAAGACAAGCAATTTGGCAAATATAAGAAGTACTACAATTTGATGAATTAAGTTTCATTACTCAATTGTATGTTGTATACGATATGTATTATACATATGAAGGTTGATATTTTCTATCTTAATAAATCTATAGATATTTAGATTGTAGTGTATACAGGACCACTACTAATATATTCACCAATTCTAAGTATAGAAGCGAGGCTGCATCCTATGAGATAAATGGTTGGTTTGCAGAGGACTTGCTAAATATGAGATTATATAATCGTGGCCCAGCAAAAAGGCTAAGAGCTTAATGTGCGCATGTCTCTATAGAGAGAAGTCTGTGTTACAATTCTAACTTATCGTAAAGGAAGTAGTTCCAGACTTTGTTGATTGTGTACCCTGATATTCATTGAATTGAAATTCAAGTCCAGAAAACACTTTCTGATCATTTTTTTAAAAGAGATATTATATTAAAAATGATCAAGTCTACAAAGTACATAAAAAATACTCCTCAACCAAAAATGATTCAACCTAGAGACAATACGGAGATAGAAATTGGTCCCATAGATGTAATTGGCCACTAGTACCACACTCAGGAAGAAATCAAAAATCGCTGAAAGAACTTAAAAAAGAAACCACCAACTTTACACCATTGTGCCAAGACAAGAGATCTCCAAGGCGCAGATCAGCTAAAAGAACAAATAAGTTCCCCCCAGAAAGAAATAAGAAACCCAGCTTCATATGCTATTGGTCTGAATTCCACGTCCTTGCATCTGATTCATGACATCTTGAATCAAATCAGAAACTTGAATCAGCTAGAGTAAAGCAGAAGATGACCCTCAGGAGTCATGTTCAATCTAAGAACTTGGCCATTTGCACCTATTTTGGCCAATTTATCATCAACTTGATTAGTATCTCTAGGAATCTTGTTCAAGGAAAACAGATGATGGCTTACAACTCCACCTATACCTGCCTCTAATACTTGAGTCGTTAATTTAATACAACCTGAAGGAGGTTTACAACACGCAACCTTTGGCTTCGCTTAGAAAATTGTCAATGAGTGAAGACCTGGATCTGCTTCAGCCCACGTTGCCACAACATGTTTGATTCTTTTAGAAATTTGTATGGAATCGAAGACTTCCCTCTAAATACTCACCTGTTCGTTTCAAGCCAAAGGGACCAACGAACTGCAGGAAAACACTAGGCCCGTAATTTCCTTTCCCTCGTAAACCATCTTCTCTTCCACCATTGCGCTAAGAGATTAATAAGTTTTCCAGGCATCAACCATTGCATTCCAACCCATCCAAAGACATTGTCCAAATTTTGTACGTCTCAGAACAATGAATGAACCAGTGATTAATATATTTCGAGTCAGTCAAGCATAAAAAACACCTGTTAAACAAGTACCATAGCTCTAAAATAAGGTTACCAACAGTGAGAATTTTCTCTCTACCTGCAAGCTAAACGAGCATTGGATCCCAGGTAGAATTTTCCAATTCCAACCTTGCAAGCCAAACGTGAAAAATCGTTGTGACTGCATTCCATTAGAAAGCCATTGAAAACGGGATTTTACTGAAAAAACTCCTCTGTAATCGTGGGTCCACAATCTTTTATATTTTCCAGCACTTTGATGAAGTGTGGATTGAGGATAATAAGCAATTGGGCTGCTTGTTCCTCATAAGCGTACAGCAAATCCTTCGAAGTTTCATAAAAATCCAACTCTATTATTAACCTTGGAGGAATAATAAGCCACTGAATCATCCATATCTTGGGCTAGAGTCAAAAGGAATTGAAGCATATCTCCAAGCGGCTAATCACCAACTCATATATCCTTCCAAAATCTTACTACTGAACCATATCTCTTACCAAAAACTTAATGTTTTGGAGAAAAAGTGGTTTACACTTGACAATATCCGACCAAAGGCCTCTTCAGCCACTTGGAATTCTATCCAGTAGACACCATCCTCCAAACGAAAGATTTTGCCTTTATAATTACTTCAGACTGTCAAGCATGTGACCAGCAATTAATTGCTCACTTAATGGGTTTTTTTTTTTTAATTTGTTAATGTTTTTAAATGTTATAGAGTAACGATTTTTTGTCTTCACGGGCTAGCAACCTTTAACCCCTCTATAAAGGGGGCGCCCCTAAGCCATTCCTTACACCAAATCATTCTCTCTTCCTTTTCAGAGCTCTTTGGTCTCTATGTTCTATCTTATAAGTGCCTCTCTCTCTCTCTCTCTCTCTCTCTCTCTCTCTCTCTCTCTCTCTCTCTCTCTCTCTCTCTCTCTCTCTCTCTCTCTCTCTCTCTCTCTCTACTTAGTTAGAAGCTTTTTTATGAAAGAGAAAACTAATATCTTTTTCTAAGAGTCTAGTTTCTAGAATTATTGGTCTTGTAAAGTTCTTGTTGTTTATACAAGTTTACTCAATTATGATATGCTCATGTTTAATCAGTTTGTCTTTAAAACTTTAGATTCTTAATCTTGTATCTTGTTGTTAAAAGCAATCTAAGTTGTGATTGTGTGAGACAAAGCTAGCAAACTCTCTCATGTGGGAACTGAAGTTCAGCATACCAACATATGAAAATTATTTAACATTGCAACGACAAGGTTCTGTTTAGAGTTTCTAGTTACTGCTAGAATAGACTATGCTAGTGGTAGCGTCAGGATCTAGCCCAATTATAGTTTAAGCCCCCATCTGACAAGCCTCTTGATTGGTAGACTATGAAGGTAACCCACATGGTTTGATCAAATGCTGCATCAACACCATCCATAAGATTATATCCAATAAAAATCAATTGTTCAGTTCTTCTTCCCAGAACCCTATAGGGCGACCGGATCAAGAAAAATTACGAGAACCGCAAGGTTCAGTGGTCACACCACTAGACTAACGGATCAACAAATGTCCATCATTCATTTGTTATCTTGAAAGAACTAAAAATCGTAACCATGTGGTATCATTTGATATTGCTATGGTTCCTTTCCATTTACTTACAACCTTCATTACAATCTTCCTTGCAGTTTCATTGCAGATTATCTCAAAAGTATGACGATCTGGAAAAAACAATCAGAACTTAGATCGGTTGGGTCAATCAGAAACAAGCCCAGTTGCACAAGTAGGGATTTCACCGAAGGCTCTTAGTTCTACACTCTTCTTATATTTCTTTTGAAGACAGCTGAGAGCCCAACCGATCGTTAATTAGCAAGGAACTCTACCATTATGGTAGGCCAACAGCATTTGATTGCCAGTCCGCTGAATAGCCCAACAGTCAGATCAATTTAAACACTAGCAACCCACTGACATGTATTTTTAGCCATTCTACAGACACCCATAAATGGGTGAACCCATGCCTAGGAAGGGTGTTTTTTTTTTTTTAGTTCTAGGCCATTCATCTTGTTCCTCCACCCATTTAGGTTACATTTGAGAAAATCATGCCAATCGGATTTTAAGAATCAACTGTACCAATTTTCAAACCCAATGGAAGAATAGGCTAAGCTCATCAATTTGCGTGACCTTACGAGCTATGCCCAACTTTGGATGATCTAATTCATTCATCTTGTTCAACCTCTCATACTCAACCAATCTCTAAAACATCACACCCATTGAATGCATCTAGCTACTAGTTTTTTACTATGAAAATAATCTCATGGTCATGTTTTAAAACTCAAAACAGCACAAATAGCATCATCCAGCGGACATCATTTGGGTGAGTTCAAACAAGATGAAATGGATCAGATCATTCAAAGGCAGAGCCTAGCTAGGTAGGTTTCAATAACAGCCCTCAAAGCATTTCTCCATTTTATAGCCAATCAAAGCCTCTCTCTCTCTCTCTCTCTCTCTCTCTCTCTCTCTCTCTCTCTCTCTCTTCTATCAATGGAGAAAAAAGTTACCGTCCTTCTTGCATCTATCTTCTTCTTTGATGGATAGATTGCTTTCATATTAATTTCTGGGTGAATGATCTAGAGTCTAGGATAGATGTGTAAAAGTCATTGTAGATGGATACTATAAAGTGATAGCGTGTTTGCTTGTGCAGGAAACCCCAATTCACTACTGGAAAATTTGTGTATGCTTACGAATGGTTTTCACTTGAAAATTTAGAAACTAAATTAGGGGCATTTCTGTTAGTTGGATCATATGATTCCTTCTGGACCTTTGTAAACATTCTTCCTTCATTGCCCTGGAGCATTCTTTTCACGAACAATTCTGTTCGTGCCAATGTCAGTTCCCAATAATTTTAGTAACATTCATTTTCCTTCTTTCTGCGAGCTATTGGGAATCCGGAATCACACACTAGCGCCTGGTTAGCCCTGATCAACCCAAATAAGGCTCAGCCAAGCCCACAAAGAAAACATTCAACACATAAACTGAAACATAAAGCCTTTCCAGGTAAGTGGTAAGATTGTTCAGTGCTACAACCAACAAGTTGGATGGGCACAATCAACCGGAAGAGCTGCCCATTCCAATTGCACATCAACTGAAATATGGAGCCTTTCTAGTACAATTGATAAGATTCTTTCATAGTTACTAACATGGTCCTCCCAGCAAGCCCATTGCATATGAAACTGAAATATAAAGCCTTTCTAGTACAAGTTGCTAAGATTGTTCAGTGTTGCTAACATGGTTACACCCATCTCCCAAGACCTTGTCAACTATGAACACCTCTTTGTGGGTGCTTCCTTTCCAAGCATCAACTCATTGGCCACTTTGCTTAATGACTTGAAAAAACAAGGGAAAAGCCAGGCCAACATTGCTTTCCATCCAAATACCTTTGAACCCACAACGACTTTGATCCCTTTTCTGGAAGTGGAGTGATGATTTCCATGCAATCCATTCTACCTTTAGAATAATAAAATCCTTAGGCTATAGGCCCATCCTTTGTAAACCCCAAAACATACCTTGGATGATGCAGCTCTCCAACATTTAAAACACCCATCAAAGATCTCATTGGCATATTTGTAAATCCCTAAGAAGGTTGGGCCTTGGAACTATCCCCTTTGAGATCTTCTATGCATTGTCCTCCTTGAGGAACATGCCAAACTCTATATTCTCCAGGCTTTCTCTGCAGTGAATGGGCATTATGTAAAATACAAGATCAGAGGAATATTTGTGTGGATGCATGTGAAGTGTATACAGATGGAGATTGGGAATGTGGAAATGGCCCATCTTTATATGCATTAGGGTTTTTACGGTTGGCTGCAAACCTAGACTTGTTTAGGGCGTGGAGAAAGACTTTGATTGGAGTTGTTGGGAAAAGCAGCTCCAACATCAAAACAAGCAGCACAAAGACCACATGGTATGGATACTGCCCTTTGATTGTATTCTATCTTAACAATCATGAGTTAAACTTGTCTTTTTTATGCATTTGGAAGTAATAATTCAAGGAATGACAGTTTGCTCCAAGCTCATTTGCTTCATAATGTGGTTGATGTACGTGCTCGATCCCACCTTGGGTCATGGATTACAGTCGGAGGGGTTTTTCATTTTTCTTCCAAATTGGCCATTTGTGGTCACCCTTATGACAGAAGCCTTTGATCTTGTGAATTAATGATGACAGGACCATTTATCTTTTTGGTGCAAGACTAGGGCCCTGAAAATTCCAAGGTTTAGTTTTGCTAAGCAAAACTAGAGGTGTCAAACAGGCTAGTTGTCGAGGGTTGCAGGTTAAACGTGTGGAAGTTGCACTACCTTCTTGTTTGCCGATCATATAATGTCAACCCGCAGTCAACCCGTGTACTAGGAACAGGTTTGATAACCATTATTTTGATAGATCTAAGCCGTTCATCATATTCAGAATGCCAAAATTAAGTAACCTATATAAAATCAATGCATTTGGATAATCTGACAACTTGTTTTGAATCATTGAAAAAAAAGAACAAAAAAGGAATGGTTGTAATATTTGTCAAGAAAAAGTCCGTACTCTAGAATCATCCTCTGATTGGTTAAAGTGTTTGCCTTCTTCTTTGATTACGAACCTTTTGATTGTAATTCCATTATTGAAGATCATCCGATGGGATACTTCTGATAAATGAACGGTTTTGATCACCAAACGCTTGCCCCTACTTGTACTTTAACGTCTGAAAATCTGTACTGTTTTGCACACAAACAGCATGTAAGAAAACTAATGAAAACTAATAGCACGCTTCCCTAGCTTTTATTCGCTTTGGAATTATGTGGAGCCCACCAACATGTGATTAACATGATTAGAACTGTTCATTCAGTGGGCTCCACAGTAGAAACTTGAGGAATTGTACTCCTTTTCTGCCCCCACAATGTCTCTTCCGGGGGCCACAGAGCTGTAGAGAAAAGAAAAAAAAAAAAGAGAGAAAAAGGTAGAAAACAGTAGGTGTTTGCCTTTATTATGTCGGATGGCCAGATCATTTGATGAATCAAATTGTTAAACTATGGATTCTCAACTGGTGGTGCCCACCAAATGAACGGCTTAATAATGCAAACCGTTCATCTCTGTTAGGATCATCCAACGGACAAGATTTCTGTTGCCAAACAATGTTGCTGTGAAGATGAATGATTTAGATGTATAATCATCTGGGCCTGTGCATTTACCTGTGCAGAATGAGAATTTAAGTCAATATTTTGGCAGAATGAGAATTTAGAATTTAACTAAATAAAGTTTACCGCTATATTTTGCCAAATTTAAAAATGATGAAATTCCGTTCCTTAAATTCCAAACTCTACAGCCCAACTTATATGCAAATATAATACCAAAAATCTCGATAAATTAATACCGGTCGCAAATTATGAGGTCTACATGTTCCAAATTTATGAGGAGGCCTGTATGTAGTGCCCACATGACCAATATTCCAAGCAATGGCCAAAAACCAAAAAAAAATGCATCTATATATGGATTGAGCTTCAAATTTTTGCAATATCTATCAAAGCTGGGCGTTGAAATAATGCATAATCTGGACATACATTATATTAATTAATTAATCATTTATATATAATAATATCTTGTTAGAGAAATAATGCTCAGTGTTAGGGGCAGAATTTTTTTTGCCCAAATAGTATTAGGGTCAGAAACATGTAATCTAAAGTTAGTAAGGGTCAAGGTCAAGGCCGGGCAAAGATATATCCCAAGCTATAGTCTGTTGCCACTCCTAAGCATTATTGACTGTTCATGTGTTGCTTTTTACATGAAATATTGATAATAATTATTTTTATTTTTTTTGTAAAAACTTATAATTTAATAACACAAATTGTTGAGGATGAGATGTGAGCGTATTATATATAGTTCTTGTCATGTCAACCAAGGTATATAGTTTTTATGAAATTAGTTTTTGAGAATAATATATGTTGTATACAATACAAAGTTTCGCTCTTGTTGATTGCAGGATATATAGGGAATTGCTTGACCTGAACAGTATTAATGTCATAAATCTATAACCTAGAGTCGGTTAGGGTTGGGTTAGAGGCAAGATAAAAGCATTATGGTTAGAGACAGGGTGGGCCAAAAATCTTACCCTACCAACCCTGTGTGTGTCCCTGATGATGCTTTACAGTGCATCAATATAGAGAAAGTTGTAGTATTAATGCCTCGTTCATCAAATTTCATTGCCTTTCAAAATCTTGCGTTTCAAACATCATGTTGATTGGATGATTCTAACATCTGAAAGTGAACGTTTCTCCTTGTCAATTGTGAACCATTTTCAGCCCAGTGTTTCTAAGAGTCTATTTTCTATAATCGATGTACATTTGTTTCCCCTTCATATTCCAAATTCATCTACTTTGCATTATTTTTCGAGTAGTTATCATCTAGAGTCAAAGAAATTAGATGAACGAAAGGTGAGACCTATTATGCAGTCTGTATATAAACTGCTATCATAACAGGCTGTAGAGCTCATCTTGCTAAATTAATCTAAAAACTTCAATGACGATATTATTAATTTACGGAGGTTTACTTGTAACATTTTCCTTATTTTTCATTAATTTGCTCTAATCAAACATTTTCTTTATTTTTGAATAATATAAAAGACACACGAGCAACTAAATTATTTTTCTTGATGGTTATAGCAAATAAGTAAACAAATAGAGCCAAATTTCCG
The DNA here is from genome assembly GCA_035236585.1 of Warburgia ugandensis. Taxonomy (NCBI): domain Eukaryota; kingdom Viridiplantae; phylum Streptophyta; class Magnoliopsida; order Canellales; family Canellaceae; genus Warburgia; species Warburgia ugandensis. The sequence continues at coordinate 49,433,400 of CP141138.1, read as the reverse complement.
TGATAAAAAGCCTTCAAAGGCAAAACCAAGAAATTTTATAATTATCGAAGAAAAGAGAGTTGATGTAACCGTAGAGGTCACGGGTTCAAGACGTGGAACACAACCTCTTACAAAATACAAAGTAAGACTACCTACTTTTGACCATTACGATACACTCCTTTCCGGCACCTCCTATTCGGAGGAGAACAGCCTTGGGATCCACGCGCATGGTGTAGCACCAAAACACTTGAGCCCGCTGTCATCAAAACAATGAATGCTAATACATTACAAAAGCATTACTTTTATGCATGCCATCTTGTATTTTATCTCTTGTTTACCCAAATGATCACAAAAGATAATGAATTTAGTAGTGGGACCATTGAGAATTTACTTTACAACCACTAAAATGCAAGATTTGTTGTTTAAATATGGGAGAGCAATGGGTAGGCTCTTGATTAGCCTATGGCATCCTATCAAACGCATGGAACATATTTATGTATCATGGACCCACCAATTGAGAGACTCGAATATTTTCTTTGAAAAGGCAAATTTCATTGAAAAAAGAGATTAAAAAGATTGCAAATTTACAAAAGCTAACTATTTGAGTAGCAACAATCACATGCCATCTCAGCTCAGAGCCACCAAGAGGTCCAATGGACACAAGACATCTATATGAATCGGCAAATGTTTCTTGTGTTTCAAGAAAAATTAAAATAAAGGCTCACAGTGCTCAGGGAAGTCTCACATTTGACATGTTCAAACAATTTTATAAGTACCATTTTTGGCTCATCAGGAGAGCTACATCTTTTTTTAGATTTTCAAGGCCATTTAACATATATATATATATATATATATATAATAAGTGAAGAATTACAAAACAAATGACTCACAGGCATTCATAAATCTAATTCTCAGTTAAAAGAAAAAAGTGATAACTTGAATCTGTGGCAAAGTATATTCCAAAGGAGATGATGAGTTGTCTGTGACATAATTGGTTACTTTGTTTTATTTATTTATTTATTAATAAAGTGCCCAAAGAAAGAAGAATAAAAGGAAGCATATGGAACTAGTCTTTTAGAAAGAATAAACATTTAGCTTTCCTCCAAACTTCTTTCTCTTTGAACTTTTTCTTTTATGAAATCCTTTTTTTTCCTGCTAAACCTTTCTCTACTTTTATCAACCAAATTTATTTCCTAAACTCCATCAGTTACACCTTTTACCATGGACAACTTTGTTCAAAATATATCTCCTTTGACTACCTACTAAAGTCCCTTTATGTTTTCTTCTTCTTCTTTCACCGAGCCTACAGACTCTATTTATCCTCTACTCTTTTAATATTTCTTGCTCTTTCGTCTTCCTTTTGTTTGAGTTTAACCATTCAAGCAATATTGAATTGGGAAATGACAGGGACACTCATTTCAAATAGCAAGAACACCCATCTAAGTGTCATTTGATTCTTTTTGAAGTGTTAAAAGTGTCAAATGGGTGTTTATGCTTCCTATCAATACTTTGTTGATTATTGCCTTCAAAAATTTCATGTTGATGGAAATTTTTTACATTGTCTTTTTCTAAAAAAAATTGAAATCAATCTGTTTAATTTTGGATTTTAGTTGAAAAAAAACTGTGTGAATTTGGGTACATAACTGTGGCATAGTGACACAAAGGTGAGTTTCAATTGTGAAGGTCACGAATTCAAAAGTCCTCGAGGTTGTGTACATGTGTCTACCACAAATAATAATAATAATAATGTGAATATTTTCAAAAAGTGCAAACCCTCTAAATTCAAAAAAGAGAGAACAAAAGAAAAGAGTTAGGACTTAATTTTGTTTATAAAATGAAAGAGTTAGGATCCATTACAGTACATATTAAGCATAGTCACATAATTTGCTGAATAAATAAATTTTTTTATTGAAAAAGTCCTGATATTTTGGTTCTATGGAATTAAATTTTAAAAAGCTCCAAACAAATTAAAAAGTTCAGAATTTTGTGTACCTACTAATTTAAGCATAATTTATTGCATTAAGCTTGAATTTCATGAATGTAATATCATATATGTTCTCGCATGATATTTGTAATTAGTAGAGGCAAGTAGTCACTGAGAAGGTAAGTAAGAGAGAGACTTCTGAGTTGGAGTTAAACATGCATACATGGCACGTTACCAAGAACTTAATTTTGATGGAGAAGACATGGTATCTAAGTCCAACATAAAAAGATTGTTTCTGTTTTTGACTTTTTTCAGTCAATCACATGTCTCTTATATTTTATAACTGCATTAAATAGTCAAAATTACCACTCTTTATATATATATAGAGAGAGAGAGTTGTCGTCACGTGACTTTAAAGTCACGAGTTCAAGATGTGAAAACAACACAAAATACAAAATAGATAGTAGAAATGCACTGATCCGGCTTTTTTAGAGAGAGAGAGAGAGAGAGAGAGAGAGAGAGAGAGAGAGGACAAAAGTAGAGAAGAGAGACAAAAAAAGAAAGAAAAAAAGTAGAGGGAGACAGAAGTTCACTTTACGACTTGTCCGGTATCCTCTTTGTTGATGTAATCTTCTTGTAGCAAAACCCTGCGACAAGGAAAAGGGAAAAGTCTCAATCCGGTTGAAGGGGAGGGCACGCTCACGTGACCAATCACCGACCTCCGTCACTAATCCCGTGACCTACCGCATGCTAGCTGCACCGAAATATTTCTAATTAATGCATGCATGGAGCAGGGTAGCAGTACATGTGGGCCTACTTCTTTAATCGTCTAAACCATTCATGTATTCTATCTAGTTGGCTACGGGTAATCTTTCCACCTATGTTTGATCCTGAACATATGGGCTCCTTTTGTGTTACAGCTGCCCGTGCTTCCTTTAGAATCTGTGCATGCATCACACGTGCAACAGTGATAGACACATTGGGAGGAGAGAAAAATGTGTACAAGGTTCTTCAATAAGTTCAGGCCTTTTATTATTATTATTATTATTATTATTATTATTATTATTATTGCATTTTATTCATTTGATTCAACCTCAATATGATGTCCTTCGGAACAAAACTCACAACTGATGGGGATCTCTCTAGGCTTTCATTTTTAACTCTCGTATGGTTGCCTTCTAGTAACAAAACACGGTGGGAATAGAGAGAGAGAGTGTGTGTGTGTGTGTGTGTGTGTGTGATTTTATGTGAATCCAGTGCACGGTTTGAGTGCACTGGGTAGAGACCAAAAAGAAAAAAAGGCACCCTTCCTCAAGATGGAAGCACCAAAAATGTCTTCTAATCACAATATCTATAGTCACGCGAATAATTTGGACAATGGATACTTTTTCTCCTTAAACACCATTCACATTTTAGTTATTGAGAGGGAGAGCCTTAACGCAATGGTAGAGTTGTCGTCGTGTAACTTTGAGATTACAGGTTTAAGGTGTGGAAACAGCCTCTTGCAAAATGTAAAGTAAAGTTGGGTACTATTGACCCTTGTGGTCCACCCCTTTCCTACACCCTGTATATGCAAGAGCTTTTGTGTATCGGGGCTGTCCTTTTACATTTCAGCTATTGGAGACCTACTATAGAGATGCCCATCGGTTGATATTTTTGGTGCTCTCCCATTGTAACAGCCCAAGGGCTCCACAACAACAATATTGTCCTGGTTAACCAAGGTTTTGTTCTCACCCCGTAGGGTAAAACGCGTCGTTCATGTGAGGAGAACTCCCTCCCTAGCACAGCGGAAGAGATATTGTCCTGCTTGTCGGCAGGTTTTGTCTCCCCCCCTCAGCAACCGCGCCTCTTGGGCAGGGGAATGCGTCGTTACTGTAAGAGACATCTTGTCTCTCATCAACTGTCTATGAACCTTCACCCTAGCGATATGGGACTAAACTCTCAATCCCTCATCTTGCCTAGAAGCCTATCAGCCTCAGCGATTGTGCCTTTTAGCCCGCTCTCATCGGCCAAGGGTTCACTTGGGCCCAAAAGGCGCGGTCGTTGAGAGTTGGCAGGCTTCTAGGCAAGGTGAGGTGTTGAGAGTTAGTCACACATCGTTAAGGAAAAAGTAACTGGGCTGTTGATAAAATGTCCAGAAGACTTTTCATACAACTAGGCCTTTTCTCTCACGGGGGAAGAACAAAACAGTGCGGAGGCTGGATGTTATGAGCCCCAGTCTCCAGAGTGGACAATATGGTTATGTGTGGGGCCCTCGAGTCGTTACAGCCATCTTGAGCAAAATTGACAAATGGCTTATATTATGAAAATAAAAATAAAAATTCAAGAAATGAGTTTCCTTTTCATTTTATGGCTTGGGTGCAGAGAGAGAGAGAGTGGAGAATTTCTATTATGAAAAGCTTTTACTCTTTTCTGGACCCTACATATGTGTGGGAGTTTATGCTATAAAAAAATGTCTCCTTGCGATACCCTTAAAATCAAGCTTGTTGAACCTTTTGGGTTGTAAAATTGACGGTGAAATGCCCAAGCTTAACTTCCACTCACCTTGGACCTTAGTTTGTTCGCAGATCATTACTCACCGCAATGTTAAAGCTATAATTTATTCTTCTAACGGGGGAAGTTTTGAACCCCGGAGGGAAATTCATCACCCCATTTTTGGTTCTTGCACCCTGCTTAGACATGTACTTACAACCACGATTTTCTGTTGACAGCTCCCCTTTGGCGATTGTAACAGCTAGCGAAGAGGACACCTGCCAATAGCAACGACAAGAATTTTCTCCAGTAATGCCAAAGGAAGAAAGAAAGCATGTTTCAATAACGACGCTCTGTTTGATAATGACACTCGGAGCTTTACCCAAAACTTTTCTAATTTGGCCACTTACTTTGACTCGTAACATCCTTCATCAGCAGGCCAAAAAAAGGAAGAAATAAAGGCAGTTCATTATTCAGAAAAAGGATAAGATTCGTACGGAAAAGCTATTAATAGCCCAAGTTCAAAAGTATTTAAGGAGCGTCATTATCGCCAAAGTGCAGTGGTGGTAGAAAAAGGCGCCTCCCACGTTTTTTAATAGAATGAACTTTGCCAAAGAGCCTGTCCTGAACACAATTTACTTGGAATGATCTTTACGATTTTCTGTCTTTCAGCTCTTTTGAGTTACAATGTGACAAAGGGGCAGTTCTAGTGCACAAAGCTCCTGCCTATACAAGGTCTGGAGAAGGGGCGGACCATAAGAGCTTAAAGTACACAGCCTTGTCTTGCATTTGCAAGAGGCCATTTTCACGTTTTGAACCCATGACCTCAAGGTCACGTGATGATAATTTTTACTATTGTGCCAAGGCTCCCCTTCTTCAGTTACAATGTGAATGAGAACGAAATTCATGGTAATCAAACACAGCTAAAAAAAAGGCAAGATTATCAAAAGTATGTAATTTATGAGACACATTAAAATTATGTGATTAGAATAGGAACCTTGGTACACCGGTAAAGTTGTCCTAGTGTGACCTTTCGGTCACAGATATAAAGCGTGAATACAGTCCGTCCTCGTCATTATCATCATCATCATTATTAAGACCTTATCCCAATTAAGAGTTGGCCACATGAAGCTTATTCATCCATTCCTCTCTATTAAGTACTTTGACGCACCATAAAGTTGTCTTAGTGTGACCTTTCGGTCATGAATATAAGATGTGAATATAACTCTCAAGGCTATGTATTATAGACCCTTATGGTCCCAAACCCTACCTATGCAAGAGCTCGTACATGGCTGCCTCTTTTTAATCAAAAGCATATCCTTTTTTAGATCATGGAACCTACTTATACTTCAAACTTCCAAATGAACGTGGAGAAATACTCCTAAAGGCATGAGGGAAATGTTATTTTTCATAAAAAATGGCAGTATGATCCTAATTGTTGTCAATTCCATTTTGGTGGCTAAACGGCAAATATTTGGCATTTTGCCGAATTGAGAATGGAATTCTAGGGAAAATTTTGAGGACAAATTATTTTTTTTCATAAAAAGAAAAGTAAACAAAAGCCGACCATTGCCAAAATTTATAAGAAAATGAACAAAATATATGGGAATAGCTAGATTTAATGAAACATGCATGCAATAATTTGAGTTGTTTCCGAAGACATGGAAAGGGACGTTTTTATGTCAGCAACAGAAGCCCAAGTTCATGGCATGGTTGGTCCCAAGTATTGAACCAAAATAGAATACATACTTTTTTGTCCCTTTTTCTAGACAGAAAATAATATTTTGGTAATTCAGACAAGAATACGACACAGAATTCATAACTTGCGGTAGAGGAATACTAAACTGACCACACCATGAGATGACCAGATTTTTTGAGATTCACCTTTGTGCGATTCCTCAATTTATGTCGTTGCTTCAATTTGGTTATCTTATAGATAAAAAAGCATATGATTTAGATGATTCTAACTTCTAAGTACTACGAGGAGTCTCTTATTTAGATGACCTTGAACTGTGCATGGTTGTATCATTTCTCCAAATCTCCAGAAACAAATTGTAGCATCACTCCAACTATATGCTCGGTTTAGACTTCCTCCTTGCTACTGAAAACTGTTTTCTGGCTCTAAGACGCATGCTGTTCGTAGACAGTGGTTGGCTTCTACTACAACTGAGAAAGCCGTCCGAATTTCCATATTTGGTCCATATTGTTGTCGCTACAGTTTGGTTTAATTGATATCAAACAAAAGATTAGTACAAAAGCTGAAAATTTGGAGCCTTTTTCTAACACAGATGTCGACTGGAGCATGACACAAACGCCCGCATGACCCAGGAAAAGCAAAACGGACAGCACACGGTACCAGCAGGGCCACGTTGTATGACACAGCCCCTGTGGCTGCCTGCCTGGGGGTCCTTTGAATGACGCAATCAAGGGGCACTATTTTCCTCCTTTTATTTCTCTACAGACTGAATTTAGAAATCAGAAAGTTCAAAAAATTAATGCAAAGTGACCACTTAAATTTTCAAAGTAAGAGTTACGAAGGGAGCTTTGGCGTAACAGTTAACCTGTGTCACCTTGGCCTCTTGCAAAAACACAAGATAAGGCTATATACTATAGACGTTTTTTGGCCTGCCCTTGTATATGAGAGAGCTTCGTCCGCTAGACTGCCTTTTTTCTAAGAGAAGCGTAGTCCTTGGAGAATTTCTATACTGTATCCTGTAATATTAAACACATTTATACGACATTGTACAAATGGACCGTAAGATTAACAGCAAAGAGAGTGGTCTTAAATTGGCTCTTGAGATGGAGATTTCATCGGGCGCGCCCCAGGCTCGAACCGAGCTGTGGATACAATCCTGAAAAAGTTAAAGCCTAGTTGTGGTTATGCAGAACAGGCTTGTAATGCGAACAAGGTGGAGCAATCTCTCCTCTAATGTGACTCGACATGGAGACCACATAATGGCATTGCCTAACGTGCAAACTGGCCGCAAGCTTAAACCAGCTCATCCTGCTCTCCTGGGATAAGCCCCAGTCTGATCAAGACCTCTGTCTACCACCAGGTCAAGCATCGACTGATGATACAATCTGTAGACAATAATCTACCACCGGTCCACCATGGTGCCCAATCTCAGCCCAATTACCAACTAATGGCACATAGTTAGCACAGTCTGTGCTTCGAATGCTACTCTCTGCCCTCGTGATCTCGTCAAATTCCAATTAGGGGTTGGTTACACCACTTTTGTTCCTCAGTTGCCCTTGTTTAGGTGTTTTAACGTCATTTAGTTGAAAAGTTCTTAAATGTTTTCTGGCTACTTCTATTCATGTTCTTTTATGTGTTCTTTCACTTTTTTTTCTTTTTTTAAAAGCTTTCGACTTGAATTGACTAACTCCTTCGGATCTCTGTTGTTTTTGGCCGCTTTTAGTATAAGAAAAAAGAAAAAGTGAGAAAATTAAAAAATAGATGAGCGGATGGGTATATGGGTACCAAGATGCATCCAAGGACAGAGCAATCAGATTAACAGGTCTGATAAAGCATATGAAGGGTGAGGCAAGGTATCACTTGCAAAATGGATAAGCGGATCAAATTCGATTCCATTGATTATGGATCAAACTCTGAACGGATTAGACATATTATCTTCAATTTTCTACATGGATCAAAAAACTCGATGGTGCTCACATTTTAGGATTTACATATCAAGAGGATAAGCATTTGATTTTCTTTTGCTTTGAATGGCAAGATGTGTAGCTATTTCGTGTGTAGATGGTTTAAGTGTTAATCAAGCATTGGGATGCTATAAATTAACAAATCATAATTGTTTAATATTTGACTTTTAGCTATAACTCATAATTAGCTGAGGCCCAAAAATGACTTAGATGAGAATTTGCAATCTTAAGCAATTGAACTTTCTATTGCATAGTATGAGTGCCAGTAAGTGTAGAAGCTCACGAATGTTTGATATCATACTCTCATGCATAGTTATAATTTTCCATAGGTCTAAGTCGTTCATCATGTTTGGAATGACTTAGGCTATACAAGAACTTTCGTGTCCTTTAGATATTAATAGCTTATCCTTATTGGACTGAAAATGAGAACATCAATTTTTTCAAAAACTCAAAATAAGTGGTTCATATCATTCAAATGCATTGATTTATCGTGGATGAAAGGTTTGAATCTTCCAAAATCTAATCTAAAGATAGAGTTTACCATACACTAACGAGTGTCCACAATCGGGACTCATAATGCATAAACATCTTTGAAAATCTGCTATTAATCGATGCAGGTAAAAGGTTGCCTAATACACGAAACTCTTGTATATATGAGGTCAAAGAAAAAGGCGGACCACAAAGGGTTTATAGTATGCAGTTTTACCTTGCATTTTGCAAGAGGACATGACTTCCAAGTCATACAGCAACAACTCAAAGGATATGCACAAAGACTCCCCTTCTCATAAATCCATGCAGGTTACGATTTAATTAATTATATTAATCTCTCTGTTTTTAATTAGATTTAATTTTTATGAGTCAAAATATGCTAATTTTTAAGAGATTAACAGGCATACACGGATTTTAATCCGCTTTGCCGGCCCTACCTGTCACTGTATAGCATCGTTCTGGAAACGCAAAAGTGAATTATAGGGTCCACTATTTATTTCATCCACATAAGCACAGCCTACTAGATGAGTGGGGTTGATCATTGAACTAGTGGGACCCAAGTGTATTTTAGCCAGCGCAAACCATTCACATACCAGTTGATTCGAAACTTCGTTCTCACAATTGAGTGCGATCTAAGACGTTGATCACCGACCCTAGAATTGATGCCCTAATCTGCAGGGGCGGACACAGGCAGGATTAGAAGTGGCGAAAAGAAATGGACAGCTGGCGTGCCACGCCGCACCTCACCAACCAACAAATCCCGGATGTCTTTGCCAAGAAAGAGAAAGAAAGAAAAACGAACAGAAAAAGCGAAAAAAATTGGAAAAACAAAAAGGAAAAATAAAAAAGAGAAAAGAGATAAAAGGGAAAGTAGAGAGAGAGAGAGAGAGAGTAGTGGTGGCATGGATCACTTTTGCTTTTGTGCTTTGGGTTACAGGAATCTTTGAAAATCCATCCCAGACTCGATCCAGCAGGTGAAAACGAGACTGCCAAAATCCCTTCCCTCCCCATTCAGGGTTTTTCCTTCTTCTTCTTCTCCCTATTGGCTAATTTTGCCTGCTCGCGCAGACTATGAGCGTCACAATCTCAGAGGGGGTGGGCATTTTAGTGCAACGGCTGTTATGAATCTCGAACCCGCCCAACCTCCCCCTTCTCGTCTCACCTCCTGCAATCTTCACCCCGACGAACCTGTCACCGGATTCTGCGCTTCATGTCTCCGGGAGCGTCTCGCCGGGCTAGATCCGGCCACTCGCCGGAATACCGCTTCTTCGTCTTCTCCCACTTCCCTGGCAGCGTCTTCCCTCAAAGCTATCTTCAAAGTAGTTGTAGACACTAAGAATCGAACTCTCGCTTCCTCTTCTTCGGCATCATCTTCGTTCTTGCCGGAGCTTCGTCGGAGTAAGTCGTTTTCCGGTGGGAAGGGGGAAAGATTTGCCGGCGCTTTCGAGCCGCAGAGGAAATCTTGTGACGTTAGGGTGAGAAACAGTCCCTGTTCACTTTTGTCACTTTTCCACCAGGACGACGGAGACAAGGAGATTTGGGGGGAAATTGAGGTTGAAACAAGAAATCTGGGGTTTTCGGGAAGTATTAGGCAAGAAGTAGTGGAAGAGGAGGGGGAGGAAGAAGAAATTAGAGCTTCTGAGAGTGTTGTTGTTGCCGAAGAAGAGTTTAAGGAGATCGAAGAAGAAATAGAACCGGAAGTGATAGTAGAGGAAGAAGCAGTACCAGCAGAAGAGATAAAGACAATGAAAGATCATATAGACCTAGATTCACAGAACAGGAAGCCGCCGGTAGAAAAATCTGCTTCAACAAGAGATCTTAAAGAGATCGCCGGAAGTTTCTTTCTTGCTGCGTCAGTTTTCAGCAAGAAATTGCAGAAATGGCGGAGAAGGCAGAAAATGAAGAAGCGTGGAGGAGGAAGCAGTGTGGCCTCAGGGTCTGTGATGGGAAGAGAAGTGGACAAACGCATTTCCTCGCGGCGAATTCGCGAAACGCAGTCGGAGGTTGCAGATTACGGATATGGACGGCGATCGTGTGATACTGATCCTCGATTTTCTCTTGATGCCGGTCGAATCTCATTTGATGATCCTAGATACTCTTTCGATGAGCCGAGGGCTTCTTGGGATGGATACTTGATTGGTGGAAGAGCTTCGGCATTTCCGCGTCTTCCACCGATGCTTTCGGTTGTTGAAGACGTTCCGACTCCGGTTAGGAGATCGGATAATCAGATTCTGGTCGAAGAGCCTAGGATTTCGGTAAGTGAGGATTCTATGACTCCTGGTGGATCGATTCAGACTAGGGATTATTATTCCGATTCATCTTCCTCGCAGCGAAGAAGACTAAGTCTTGAACGGTCGAACTCGACTAGAAAGACGGCAATGGTGGCAGAGACTGATGAGACGAAGTCCATTTCAAACTCCAAAGTATCCCCTGCGAATGTGGAGTTTTTCCATGGGAATAAGTGTGTAGTTGGGGAAAAAGATTTGAGGGACTCGAACTCAAATTCTCTTAGAGATGATTGCTCAGAGAGCTTCGAGTCTGTTTACAGAGATGCTGCTTCTGTTGTTGCATCTGGGAAAGGGTCCAAGAAGTCCAGCAGGTGGAGTAAGGCGTGGAATATTTGGGGACTGATTCACTGGAGAAGTGGGAGTAAAGATGATGAGGATGAGAGGTATAGCAGAAGCAATGTGGTTGAACGGTCACTCTCGGAGTCTTGGCCAGAGCTGCGGAGAGAGGCCAATGGAGACGCCAAAGCAGCATTTAACAGGAAAGTTTTCCGCAGCAATAGCTGTGTTAGTTCGAGGAACTCTTACAGTACTGGTGCTTTTGGGAGTACAAGGAAGACGAGTACAGAAACCAATGGGCATAGCAAGAAGAGAAGAGATGAGTTTGTTTTGGAGCGGAATCGAAGTGCGAGATATTCTCCTAACCATCTTGATAATGGGCTGTTGAGGTTTTACTTGACACCTCTGAGGAGCAGCAGGAGGAGTGGCACCCACGGGAAAAGTAGGTCAAAGAACTCGCATTCTTTTGCCAGGAGTGTGCTGCGGTTGTACTGAATGGAGAGACGCCTTCAGGTGTTATATGTTCAAGTGTTGATTTATCATTTCTCTTCTGTAATCATAAATACATATTTCTTGCTGTTAGTCAGATAAGCACATCACAGTGTTGCCTTTTCATGTGCTCAACATGCTATGTTAAATTGTGAATTGCATAAATTATGAGAATATTTATTTCTCTTCTTCATCCACAGTCATTGCCACTGTCAAACCCATGAGGTTCGATCAAATGAGTTATGTAGTTAGAATGCTGGCTTATTTGAAGTAGGCTAGTTCAGAAAGCATGCAATTTGAAAACTATGATATTCTGTTGCATGACATTTTACCCAAGTGCCCTTCGTTGCATTTTTGTTTCAAAAGGGTTGCAATAAGAAGCCTTGAAGAATTGGAGTGTCTAATGTGTGAATTCTGGTGATGTTTTTCCTTGAAACCTTTTCATGACCTCGATATATGACCAGTAAATTTGACAACGGAGTGGACACCGGGGATGCAGTAATAAGCAATTGTCATATGAGAGGATGTTATTGCAGTTAGCCTTAGGAGTGAAAAAGAAAGATAAATAGTTAAGGTTCAGAATGCACAACTTCACTTGCTCTCAGATAGTGTGTGGGTGAGTTGATACTTGGGCAACTTCTAAACTTTTTTTCTTTAGTTTGGAAATTTCTGTAGTAAAGATCTTAGATCTGGGTACCAAAACTGAGATTGGAAGTTTCCCAGTTAAAAACTGAGCCTTCATTGAATGCCTGAGGTTTAATGACTCAATCAACAGTTTGTATTTTGAAGACACAAAGAAGTCAAGCTTACCCTTTAACTTTCTAAATGGTGATGTCAAATCTGTGAAGAACTCCATTGGAGTTTGCAATAGTGGTTAAAGTTTTGACTTGCTATTTGGAAGAAGAGTTGTCATATGGCATAACTCATTGAGGCACTAAACTGTGGGATGGATGAAACAAAAACAATCGGTGGTTTGCTTGGCTTGATCATTGCAGATCACTACTCAAGTCTGGTCACCAATAATAGAGCACTGCTGCTCAGACCAAAGAGGCATTAATGATGGTCTAACAAATGGGGTCAAGTACTCTATTATGTATTACACTCACAAGCATGCCATTATGTTTATGCCAATATGCAGATTTCATTTGTACTTGAGCATTAACATCATGAGCTCTTGAGACTGATGCTCATAGCATTGATGCAAAGATTGCTTCTAGTGAGTTACTTTCTTCCTAGCTCACCAAGTTATAAGCTGACAGCAAGCTTTTTATTTGGAGAACAGATGAAAGATATTCATCTTGGCTGTCTGCTTGAGATTTTAACTGGACTGGCTATATTGAATTGTAACAAAGCATAAATTTTGAAAGGTTAACTACGCATACCATGTCAGAAAGATGTGTTCTCAACTACAACTGAATTTTCCAATTGACATGTGACAAACTGCATAATGCAAGAACTCCTTTCCCTTATTTCATGATTTCTTCTTTAAGAATCTGTAACTACAGAGAGACTCGACTTAAAGCATCTTGAGGTGGCTCACTTGTAACACACACACACACACACACATACATGCAATGGGTGAGATTCTTTTGTGCAAATGGATTACTTGATCTGTATGCTTCAATTAAGATCTTACTGTTATTTACGGGAATTAAGAATTAGATATTTAGATTTTCAATATGCATGCTGTTAGTCGTATACCTGATCCTGGTGTTATTTTCATTGATGCAGTTCTCCCATATTTATGTCATTGGAAGTAATATGGATTGCTGCTGTTTGTTCAGTCCATTGTCATTCAATCTTCTGTTAGAGGGTATTATTGTCCCAGACGAGCTTGAATTTGGACTTGATAAAGAAACTAACAAGTGAGCATGCTACAGTTCTGAAGCCTCTGAGCCATCTTTTGTCTTATATGGGGAGGACTGGGTGGAACTTCCGTGGGGTCAAAGAAACTTGTCTCGCTACCTTGACAATTTGACAGGTTGAACAAAATCAAATGGATTTAAACTACAGGGTTTGAGGTTACAGTTTCTGCCTACAGATTCAAAGGCTTTTGCAGGACCATAATTGAGAAGAGCTGGAACAGCAGCAATTTCAGCTGGCCTATTTGAAATTCTGCATTTCTTTGGTGAGCTTGAAGTCTGGTTCTTATCTGGATCCTAATAAGAAGGGGATACTACTGATATTATGACCTGGATGTGAAAAGGAAAGGAACAAGTGAACACACAGTGGTGTGCATTTGTTTCCGGCCAGGTCCAATGGTGTGCATTTGTTCTCTACAACGTCCTGTGTTTAGTCATACTTCTAGCCTTCTAGGTAAAATTTGAAGAATTCAATACAATAGCTCCGGCGGCAGAGCCTATGAGATAGCTGGGGACATTTGGGTAATGATTATGGTGGTTTTCCTCTATTTTGAACTCTGGGTAGTAGCAGAATATCAGGTTTTTTTATATATCACTGTAAGATTACTGGGAGCTTCTGGTACACAGAGCAGTGAGAAACATGGTCTTTGTTCGCTATGCATGCTCTCATTGAATTGCATTACTGTAAGATAGCTGGGAACCATTGAGTACTGATTATGGTGGTTTTCCTCTATTTCGTACTCTGGGTAGTAACAGTCTCAAGTTTTTTGTATGCCATTGTAAGATAGCTCGGAGCATCTGGTACATTAAACAGTGAGAAATATTTAGCCTTGTTTGCAGTGCATGTTCTCATTATTAAATTGGATTCATCATCAGAGATTAGGGCACGCATGAAGAACCTTTCCGGGAAGGCAGATTTGTTTTTATATGAGATCAGTATAATGCTGAGATTTACAGAAAGCTCATGAGAGTGAAACATGGAAGTCCTAACTGGGATATGCGGTAGGATCTCTCTCATCTGCTACGACACGATAGCTGCCTCTCAACTTGGTACAACAACGTTACTCCCCCACCTCTACAACCCAACCCCCCCCACACCCCCGAACAAAAAAAAAAAAAAAAAAACCAAATCCAATCTACAGTAATCCACAGGGAGGCATCACTTCAATGTCCATGTTCCGTATGCATCAACTTGATTGCTTGCATGGAGACGCGCAGAATTTCAGTTCCTAGATCCATGGTACAGGAGATTGGTTGTTATTTTTTGTTCTCTTCTCCAGAACTTGCAATTGGCTCTGTAATCAACAGTGGGTCTGCTAAGGCTAGCAAGGAAATTGGTCAGTGGGATGCGTGATAACGACGTTTGACATGAAAAAGATTACCTTGAACGAGTGATGGGTGGATAGCAGATCCAATGAGGAACAGCAAATCCATCTGTCGCCCATTCCAATGATTTCTTACTTTATATTTTCCTAACGTGGGATTAATCATGACTGTCCCCCAAGGATCCAACAACAAAGTAATGTGTTTGATTGGGATGAAAATCAGTGGAAGTTCTCAAGTCTCCTGACTGCATGACTGTACACCGTCTTTTCAACACTAATTGCCTACACCCTCAGTTTTGATAAGGAACTTCTTTCTTTACCTTAACCATAAATGTTGATATATATATGGGCATCGTAATTTCAGCAAGTGGACAGAAAAAATTTCTGACATTTTCTTTAAGTATTTTTGTTTTTCACTTTCAGTCAATTAAATATCATCTGCTTTTTGCATATGCATGAAATAGCTAAAATTAATATATATATATATATATATATAGAAAAGCGATAATTTCAACAAGGTGTTGTAGGTATAGAGTAATTGCTATTTTTTTTAACCTTTCAACCAATAAAATATTATTTGCTCCATGAAAAAGCTGAAATTAACACACTCTACCTCCTCCACCATGATGAACTTGAGGTATGGGGATCTCAAAATTAAGAGAAGGAAAAAAACACTTTAAACTTTTAGCTTTTTTCAAAATCTCAAATTAATCTTTAACTTTTTGATTGTGTAAATTAAACCCTAAAGTAGCAAAATTGCTTGAGATGAGTCCTACCCTGTCAAGGCGGACAACACCATTAGTTACAATTCCAAGTTTTAATAATGCACTTCTTTGCTTAGCAATGTAAATGTCAAATTCCTCTTCTTTTATCCCTTTTATTCTTATTCACTTTTTTTTTTCTTTTTCTAAGAGGTTTCTCCAACATAATGAACCTAAGTACTGGAATCTCAAAATTAACAAGAACGATAAATCCAAGCGTGTGTGTGGATCTTACCTAAGACAAGGACACTTTATTCTCCCTTTTGTCAATCTAAACTATTTATCATGTTGGGAACCGTACTAAATTTCACGTCATTATATAATTTATCTTATGTTTCTTAGGCTGTGATTTTCAACTAAGAGAAACATATGATTAATTATCTAAAGGGCATGAAATTTGGTACTTAGCTCATCTAAGCTATGCCCAATATGTTGAATGGCTTAGATCTACAAAAGAAGCAAATACAGTGCACTTAAGATAAGGAAGATCCAATCTATACCTGGATTTATCATTCCTCCAAAATTATTAGATTTGTGTTTTAATCATGTTATTGGCATTTTTCTCTTCCATGTCATTCCTTTTATTTTCCTCTCAAATAGGAAAGCAGAAAGGGTGATACTCTTTCATAATTTTTACTCTAAAAGTCTTCCTATTTAGCCTCCAACTTACTCTCTCTCTCTCTCTCTCTCTCTCTCTCTCTCTCTCTCTCTCTCTCTCATGTACATGTGCTCGTGAAAGTTAATAGTTTCATGTGCATGTACTCTAATTGCAAGCTGATAAATGGTACTATTTATTATGGATGCAGATATCAATTCCCGGGAACGAAGCACAAAGGTTAGTTTTACGTGGAACCAATGAAATGTTCATCTAAGGAGATGGTTATGACTACACCCTTCCCCCTGGGACAAATCCTTTCTAGCCTTGCTCTTGCTTTTGTTTTACTCCTTAGGGAAAGAAACCTATTCTTGTCTTTTGCCCTTGTCTAGAAATAAAAAAGTAGGGGACCTAAAATCAGAAACAGTGCCGCAACTGTGCATGGAATTGATTTCCAAAACCACAACAGGGCCATATATCGTACACTACTTGGAATGCATTTTAGTATTCTTGATGTAACTTCAGTAAACTTGCATCATTTCTAGGAACCATCAACACTCAAATGTATGGGGCACAGGTTAAACCAAATGTTGCTGGACTGGCATTGATTTGGGCTATAGCCCATCCATCTAGTGCCCCCCATCAGCCATCATTATCACCATATACGTGACCAACATTATTGAAATTTCCTGGGGAGAAGTCAAACTTGCAGGCACAGAAACATTAGAAGGAAGAGATTTGCTCAGAGGACTGGGTAAGCTAGAATTTGCTCGGGGCGAGCAAGGGAGCTTAATGGTGATCTCATTTCCTGGGCATTTGATGGCATTTCCACATATGCTGATGTACTATGAAGAGAGGATGTTTTTAGCTAGCCAGTAAACGTCAAGAGATAAAGTGCACCCCTTTCTAATGTTTCAATGCAACCTGTAAAAGAGAGTCATTTGATTCTTCATCTTCTCCAAGGCAGCAATCTTTATTGTAATCATCAACGGACTGATTCCTTTGGGTGTCTATTATCAGTGCAGAATCTGCATCCAGAAAGCGGAGAAAACAGTTTTAGGTGGTGATTGATTATTGCAATTGTCTATGTATGTTCCTCTGAGTTTCAGCAGCTTTTGCTTCTATTTGCTCTGAGGTGGTGCTTGCTTCGAGTCTTCTGTGCTGCATGTGTATCTCTTCCTCAAATCAAGACTCCACTGTAAACATAAATGAAAAGATCTTAGAGAAAATTAGTAAAAGAAAACATGGCAAATTGATGATGTACTTGCTGTCGACATACATCGGCAAACTCTTCTGATATTCTCCTTTGAACAGCTCTTTATATTCTTGTGCAGTTATTAGACCTTCCTTTATGCCACTCTTTTTCCATGAGTAGACTCACTTGTCTACCTCCATATTCTTATGCAGTTATTAAACCTTCCTCCATACTTTGCCCTTTAAAAAGTCTCATTTTTGTTTGTTTTTTATAGTAATTTCTTCCCATGTACACTCATGCCCCAACAGACAGACCCGCTCTTGAGATGGAGTCAGATCCGTATATGGTTGGCTGCCTATCTCGAACCCTCTATTTGTAAGTCTCACTTGTAGAGCTAGAGACACACACCCACGCACAGTCTCAAATCCTGGTCACCCAGGTGAGTAACTTCGTGCATCACTGCGCTGGGAGGCTTTGGTGCATCCCACCTGTACTTCTTCTGCTCATATTTCTCAAAGTGAAAATATGCGGCACTAGACACTTTAAAATTGAAGTCGAATGGTCTGACGACAAGGAGCTCAAGAATCTTATGAAAGTTGGTGGAGTCTCTCCAGCATGGTAATGCTAGTAGTTTCCTTGCTTTGAAATTTAAGCTTCTCGAGGCTAAGCTTAAAGACTAGGTAAAGGCTAGACATGGGAATAAGAGAACTAAGGTGGAAACAAATTAAGATCTGGGCTTAAATGGGTATTATAAGGAAATATGAATACTTCTATGGCAAGTACCGTGGGAACGATCAATCGAATTAACTCTTTGGTTATTGAAAATTAGATAATTAAGGATCATGAGGTGATTGCTGATCACCTTGAGCAACACTTCAAATCTGTCTACACTTGGGTAGCTAATTTGTCTATCTTTATTGAGCATCTCCAGTTCCCAATTTTGAACGAGTCTCTTGAGGTGTTCATGGTGGCATCTTTTTCAATTGAGGAGATTGGGATAATGTAATATCCCAAAATTTTTAAATGCCCATTTGAGAAAATCTTGAAAAAATGTGAAATTGGGATGAAAAGAATATATTGAAGTTTATATTTTTTGAGTTTTATAAGTGAGAGACTTAATAGATATCAAATCATGTATTAAGACATTCATAATTGGATTCTACTAAAAAAGACGATTCAAACGGCACTAAGTTTGCCAAAAACAGAGATTGGATGAGGAAGATATGGGCATTTTAAGTTTTGAGGGCCCCACATGTAAACTCTAAAATCTAAACAAATCAAAACGGATTATGGACTTACTAATTACATGGGAAATTAGGAATTTCCACCCTAATTGTATTTAAGGCAACACCCCTATTTCACTCCATGTACTCCTCCGATCTTCCTCTTTTTCTACAATCAAGCACGATCAGATCTAGCTGTAATTAACCCTGATCGGCAAAGTTGCAGCAACAGATCGCCGAAAAAGCACTGTGATCGTGCTTTTTCTTCTCCATCTCTCAATCTCAGGTAAAACTTCAAAGATCGGATTTTTCACTGATTTAGGAGGTAAGACCCAGTTTTTCTTTTGATTTTTGCTCCCATTGACTTTATTTCACTGTTTAGTATCATTCTCAACACTTAAATCGAAGATTTCATGGAGTTCGGGTTGAATCTATGAAAAACTGTGATATAGCAGAAAACTCATCTCAAAAACACCTCCAATGGAAAATCTGAACTGCTCATTGGATTCAGAGGACCCAAAAATGTTAGGAACAGGAAAAACAATAAAAAATCAAAGCATCTAGGGCTTCGATCTAATCAAAAGAAAACAAATGGTTCAGGTTCATCGTCCTTGATGGACGATGTATCAAGGATGCCCACTGGGACGCCTAGGAGCAGACGGTGCACGCAAACGCTCAGTCATGCACATGCATGTGTCCTAGTCGCCGGGACACTCCCGCATGCGTCATGGTTTCCAAGACGAACGGTGCATGCGATGGAGTGTTCATGTGCGCCATCTGCGCCTAGGTGTCTTGATCATTGTCCTGGGTACATCGTCCATTGGGGACAATGAACCCAAACCATTCGTTTTCTTTTGACTCGATAGGAGCCCCAAATGCTCCGATTTTTTATTTGTTTTTCCCGTTTTTAAGGTTTTTGGGTCCTCTGAATCCAATGAGCGGTTCAGATTTTCCATTTAAGGTGCTTTTAAGATGAGTTTTCTACTATACCACAGTTTTTCATAGATTCAACCCTAACTCTATGAAATCTTTGATTTAAGTGTTGAGAATGATACTAAATAGTGAAATAAAGTCAATGGGAGGAAAAATCAAGAGAAAAACTGGGTCTTACCTCCTAAATTCGTGAAAAATCCGATCTTTGAAGTTTTACCCAAAATTGAGAGATGGAGAAGAAAAAGCACGATCACGGTGCTTTTCCAGAAATCCGTCGCTGCAACGTCGTGGATGGGGGTGTGATCCTCCTTTGGTGTTAATCATAGCTAGATCTGATAGTACTTGATTGTAGAAAAAGAGGAAGATCAAAGGAGTATATAGAGTGAAAGAGGGGTGTTTGCCTTAAATACGATTAGGGTGGGAAATCTTGATTTCCCGTGTAATTAGTAAGTCCCTAATCCGTTTTGATTTGTTTAGATTCTAAAGTTTACATGTGGCCCTCACTTGATAAAATGACCATTTTGCCCTTAAAACTTAAAATGCCCATATCTTCCTCATCCGATCTTTGTTTTCAGCAAACTTAGTGCTATTTGAATCATCTTTCCGAGTATAATCTAATTATGGATGTCTCAATACATGATTTGATATCTATTAAGTCTCTCACTTATAAAACTCCAAAAATATAAACTTTAATATATTCTATTCATCCCAATTTTACATTTTTCTAAGATTTTCTCAAATTGGCATTTAAAAATTTTGGGATATTACAAATAGTGACTCTGGATAGGGATGGCTATAAAGCATTTGACTTGATGGTTTTGCATAAAGGTTATTTAAGGATGCTTGCACTTCATGGGTTGTGATTTCTTAGCTTTCTTTGATTATTTCTTCAATTGGAGCTGATATTAATAACTACTTGGGGGCATCTTTTCTATTGCTTATTTGTAGAAGGAAGGGGCTGAGCCTGTGGAGATTTTAGGCATACCAACTGGGGTGTGGCACAAAGTTCTTTCTAAAGTGCTTGCAAATAGACTAAAAAAGTGAATGTCCTACATTATCTATCCAGGACAAACTGCTTCTGTGACTGTGAGAAACATCCTGGATGGACCATTTGTGCTTTCAAATGTGTTGATTGTATGCATAAATCCAATCTTGGAAGTATTCTTTGCGAGCTGGACACGCAAAGGCACATAATAGAGTGGAATGGCAGCTGCTCATACAAATGATGAATGATGGGTTTTCCCTTTTAATGGTGTTCTTGGACTCTATTCTTCTCAATGGATTTCCATGTGGCCCTCTCCCCCTTTCACCACTCAGGGTGAAGTTTTCAATGAAGTCATGAAAATTGCTTTGTTGGATCAATTGTATTAACCTTTTGCCTTGCCAAGGACTGACCTAAGAGTGTCACAACTTGATTGTTGATGACACCCATTACTATGTGAAAATTTTGATAGCCAAGGCATCAGAATCAAAGTTGTTCTGATTGCATATGAGATGATTAATGGGCAGAGGGTGAATTGGCAGAAATCTCAAGTGATTGGAGTCAAAATGAATAATTTTATCATTGATCAAGTGGCTTTCCAGTTGGGTTGTTCTTTGAGCTGCCTGGTCAGATGACCTTTTTAGGTCTTCCTCCTTGAAGTGGAAGATGTTCTAACAAGGGGCTACTAGTCATTTGAGACTGTTGTCGTGGCTTCCTCTTCCCCCTCTCCGCCTCCCTCCCCGAGCGCAACAATTCAGCATCTACGCAGAGGACTTATCTCTATCTGAAAGTAGAACTGATCATACTTGCTAATCAAATGCACTGCTACTACATAACCCTGGATTTCTTAGGGCTCAGAATCAGGAGAAGCCCACCAAAATCCCGTACAAAATAACACAGAAAATGAGAAAATCTCCTTCCTCCTCCACCTCCCATGGCTGCCGAATTCCCCAAATTCCTCACCGCAAAACACGTTTTAAAGCTCCTCAAATCCAAGAAAGATCCTTTCCAAGCACTCTCAATCTTCGACGCCGCCACAAACCACCCTACCTACTCCCACACCCCACTCATTTACAACCACATTCTTCGTACTCTCTCCGCCGTAAAAGCAACCTCTGCTGCCGACCACGTTACTCGAATCATCGAACAAATCCAACTCCAACAATGCCGATGCTCCGAAGACGTGGCACTTGCAGCAATCAAAGCCTACTCGGCGGCGTTAATGCCCGAAAAGGCCCTCCATGTTTTCCAAAATATGGATTCCATTTTCGGTTGCCTGCCGGAAATTCGTTCGTATAATGCACTTTTGGATGCGTTTATACGATCGGATAAATGGGACCAAGTGGAATCATTCTTTGCATATTTTCGAACGGTTGGTTTGTCGCCGAATGTACAGACTTTTAATGTTTTGATCAAGGGTTTATGCAAACGGAAGCAATTCGATCGGGCAAAAGGATTGCTTGAACAAATGCGGCGGAGTGGGATTGAACCCGATAGTTTTAGCTACAGTACTGTAATAGGAGGGGTGTTAAAAAGTGGGGAACTAGATGATGCATTGGAGTTGTTTGATGAAATGTGTGAGAGAAGTGTGGGTTTGGATGTTGTTTGTTATAATATTATGATTGATGGGTTTTTCAAAAGAGGGAAGTTCCAGAAGGCTATGGAGTTTTGGGAGAGGTTACTGAGGGATAGTTCGGTTTCTCCAAATATCGTTAGTTATAATGTTATGTTGAATGGTTTGTGTAGATGCGGGAAATTTGATGAGAGTGTGGAGATGTGGGAGAGAATGAGGAAAAATGAGCATTCTCCAGATTCGTTTACTTATAGCACAATGATGCATGGGCTGTGTGAGGCGGGGAACGTAGATGGGGCATGGCGGATTTATTCAGCAATGGTTGCTGGTGGTTCACATCCTGATGTTGTCACATGCAACATTTTGCTTAATGGGTTGTTTCATGCACGAAGGATGGATCAGTGTCTTGGGTTGTGGGATTCGATGGGAATGGTGGGTCGACGGAATCTTGTTAGTTATAATATATTTTTGAGGGGTTTGTTTGAGACTGGCAAGGTGGAGGATGCAGTTTCTATCTGGGAATGTATGAGGGAGAGTGGTTGCCTTCCAGATTCAACAACTTACGGCGTTTTAATTCATGGTTTGTGTGAGAGTGGGTATTTGAACAAGGCCTTTCGGGTTTTAAAGGAGGCTGAATATGGACGAATGGATCTTGATGTTTGTGCTTACACCTCAATGATAGATGGGTTGTGTAGGGAAGGAAGATTAGAAGATGCAGTTCACATCCTTGCCAGAATGATTAAGCAGGGCTGCCAACCAAATTCTATGACGTACAATGTGCTTATCAGGGGATACTGTCAGGCCTCTAAGATTATGAATTCACTCCAGGTTTTCAGTAAGATGGTCGCCAATGATTGTGTTCCTACTGTTGTCACCTATAACACTCTAATTAGAGGTCTATGTAAAGCGGAAAGGTTCATTGAGGCTTCTGCTTTTGTAAAACAGATGCTTGAGAAAGGTTTGAGACCAGACAAGTTCACTTATAGCTCCATATTGGATGGTCTCTGTCGGGACAAGAAGATTGATGGTGCTATTGAATTGTGGGATCAAGTAATAAAGAAGGGCTTGAAGCCTGATATTGTTATGCACAATATTTTCATCCATGGGCTATGCTTGACAGGGAAAGTAGAGGCAGCTCTGACGGTTCATCTAGAAATGAGGCATAGCAACTGTCTCCCAAATCTTGTAACATACAACACACTTATACATGGACTTTACAAAACTGGTGACTGTGAAAAAGCATTAGAAATTTGGACTGAGATGTTAGGAGACGGTATACAGCCAGATATTATATCTTATAACATTGCCCTCAATGGGCTCTGTTCTTCAAATAAGATCTCTGAGGCTTTGTGGTTATTGGATGACATTGTGGCTAAAAGCTTCCTTCCAACTGCCGTGACTTGGAATATACTAGTTAGGGCTACACTAAAAAATGGTACTCTTTTGATATAATGCTTTGAGAAAAAAATCTCTTGCGAGTAAGCATCTAACACTTAACGGTATTACTTTTATGCGGGGATATTCTTCAACACAACTCTACTTACCATGAATTCTGTCCAGAAACATTATAAGAAAAATATTGTCATTTTAGATGCTTGCAAGAACCTGTTACTGCCCAGAGCTACTTCCTGATGATCCTGTGCAGAATGTCAGCCAGATGCATGGTTTCCAAACAATGTAACGTGTCTTTTCAGAGTACTGGAGGTATGGATTATGTTGTTGGCTAGTTCCTTGTAATCTCCTTATGTTTGTGCCATGACATGGCTGCTCCAAAACTACCTAGCCTGAAACAGGAAAGAATTGAGCAAGTTCATCAGAAGTCATTAACCTAGACCACCTACTTTCTTGACAAGTAGATTCTTTGTGTTCTGTGTGTGTGTGTGTGTGCGTGTGTGTGTTCCTAATGGTTGTGCAAGTTTTTTCTTCCATCAATCTCCTTGGTTGAAGAAAACTCATAGTTCAGTTTGATATTTTAAGAATGGTTCACAACTCACTCCAGTCTTGTAATAGCATGTAGTTCCTGTGAACCAACAATTGGGTGAAAAAGGACATATCAGATGTGATTTTCGGAAAGTTCTGTTTACAAAATCTTGTAAAGCACATCTTCTTCTTGTTGTGATTGAAATTTGTAGGATAAGTGAAATAGTTTCTGATGCTTTACCTTCTTTGATAATCTGTAGAGTGATGGAGAAGTTCTGAAAGTTCATTTTATCACCTCCTAGAGTGATGGTTCCTTTTGGTTGAGAAACAAGGCCTCTCCATTGGCATAATTGTCATAATTAGTCTTATGCTAGATTCTTTCATCACAAATCTGCATAGCCTTCAAACAAGTTGTCCTGGCTTTTGTACCATGAGCTACGTCATAGTGGCAGGCATGCCACTTACACAATATCTGCCCTTAGTGCAATGAAAGTATTTCTTTTCATTGTTTTTTGAGTAGATCTCATCTCATTTAAAACAAAAGAACTCACCCTTACTTTCTTTTGCCCATGGTCTTTCTTTTGTCATCATCATCAAAGCCTTATCCCAATTTGGGGTTGGCTACACAAATATTGTTACTCCATTACCCTCTATCAAGTGTCATGGCATCATTTAGTCCAAAAGTTTTTAAATCTTTTTTGATCACTTCTATCCATGTCCTTTTGGGCCTTCTCCTTGCCTTTTTAGAGCCTTCGACTTGGATCAACTCACTCCTTTTAACTGGTGCTGTCTTTGATCTCCGTCGGACATGTCCAATTAATCTAAGTCTACCCTCCCTCTTCTTGTTACTTATTGGTGCTACTCCTAAGTTTCCTCTAATGGTCTTTCTTTTGTCATACATGCTAATTTTTAAGATTATTAATGACTTTTATTGCACCATCTATCATTGCTTGAAGTCATTCAAGGCACAGCACCTTGGAACTCTATGCTGTAAAATTCTCCACTGTCTAATCATGTCAAATGTTTTTCATGTTTTCCTGCTTTTGATCCTTTACAAGTTTCGCTTACTTTGCACTATTAGTAGCCTTGGGGTAGCAAGCACATCTTTCAAGCTTTTGCTGTTATTTACCCTTGCTTCAATGATCACATTTAGCATGAGTTCCTATGCCGGTGGGATTCCTTTTGGTATCATCCTCCTATTCTGCGTGCTTTCTGCCTAGAAAGTTGATTCTCTGTTGCAACACTTATAATAAATGGAGATTAGCACAGACTAACTTCTTATCCACAGGTAGTGCTGGGCCTCTAAAATAGTAGTATTTTGTTTATAGGAGGGCCTAAAATTATGGTATATTAATAGGATTATTGATAAGCTTCTTCTTTCCAGCCTTAGAAAATGGAGTTAATAAATATGATCCATTATCTTTTCAAATTGTTGCATCTGGAGAAGTTGAAATCCTTTTCTTTGGTCCTCAACCCTAAGCTCTTGTGCCCGTCAGTTTTAGTATGAGATCTAATTAGAGTGAAAAATGGAACTGCCTAAGCTTTGCCCGTATGCATCACTTTCAGTGTCAACCTTCTCCACTCTGCTAAGATTTCTGCCTTTTTTTCCTGACTCCAAAGTATTTATGCAACCTTCAAATATTTGAAGCTTCTGGGAGAAATTACTTAAAGCACACTTTCTGAAATTGTCAGAATCTCGGCTTGATTGAGTTAGTTGACTTTGGAGCATTTTCTACTGCTTGATGAACTTTTTTAACCTTGTTCTCTACAGGGATAGACCCAGGTCGGAGCAGTTCTTAACCATGGGATAACCAATAATGCTTTGTGTGTTTTCTAATCATTTAAAGTTTTCATTTCTCACTGGTATCTTATATCTATCGTTCAGTTCACCAAATGCAGCTCAAATGTCGGAATGGAAACATGTCAGCATTTTGATTCTCCCTTTTCTTTAACTTTTGTTTCCATACACCTTGTGATCTAGTTGAGTACAATTAGTGAGAAGCTCAGTATAGTTTCCAGTTTGTTATTCAGGTTTCTATTCTGATTTTTTGGGCAACTTAATGCATTTGGCAGAACATAAGCATATTGTTCTTAGTAGTTTGCAGAGTGGTCTTTGGGACTTGTAAGGTGGGAGTGAATCACTGTGTACATTCTGCTTTCAATTTCAACAGGAAACTCATAAAGCATCAGATCTGAGAATTCAGTTAGATGGTCTTGGCAGTGAAAGAGATACTGCCAAGATCAGATCTTGATGCAAAATTGAAGATAGCATAGTGTATCAAGCCCCAGGAGAAAGAATTGACTTGGGTTTATTTATCATGCTACATGATCATGCCTTCAGCGCCATGAATGTTTAAGTGATTTTTTTTTTCTTGGAAAAAATTATTTATAATAGAATGGAATCTGAAACTTAACATGATCCGGAATAAAAAAGAAAAAAAAGAAGGAAATATTTGGCTTAGATTTTCCTTCTATTTTTCCTCTCTCATTTCTCTTGTGTGTTTTCAGTGGCCAAGGATACACTCTGCTTATAGATGTACTGAGCAATCAAACCCACCACTATCGCTCTCAAAGCTGCAATTTTATACCACTCCACCTCAGACGAAGGGATGACAGCATTGACAATTGTGGCAGCAAGTATAGTGATTATTACTAGAGAAATGTTTTTCCAAATTTCTGATCCTGCATCCTCTCTAGGAAGTTCTTTGAGCTTCTGGGGTTCCTCCTTAGCATTTACTTTCTCTTTGGCTTTCTTTTGTCCCAGGTTCTTGAAGAACAGGCCTTCCTTACGCTCCTTCTCAATTGATCTTCAAACTCGGCCTACTCTCTCTCATTACTTTCTGTATCTTCTCTGCTGGATTCTGCACTTTCTTTGAAAGTCTGCATCCGATTCTCTAAATTTTCCTTTATCTGCTAGTTACAAACAGAGATTGGTTATCTTTACTGAATTTTGGCTGGATGAAATCGACATATATGTATTGAATAAACAGAATTGAGCAAACCAACACGGTCGCTGGCTTCATGAACTCCTTTAAGAGCATCTTCTGTGATTGCGTTGAACTCCGCCTTGGCATCTTCAGCGAATTGAGCTAGATAATCAGAACGTTCACCTAAGAAGTCCGTGAGCAGGATCTTTTGGGCTTGAAGCATAGCAATTTTGGCTAGCAGTTCTTGCTTCTGTTTGTCTCCTTAAGGCGAAGAAGCTTCTGTTCCTGGTTCAGCATCACTGGGGTTGTAGAAAGACAGTGTTAACTTCTTGTACAGAAGGAATTGATGGAAGGAACGTTCTGAATGGTCTTGACAGTGTTTTGCTCTTCTTGGCGAGAGAGAGAGAGCGATTATTAATTGTTGCAGTGGTTTTGCACCTCTAAATGTCGAAAGGAAGAATAAACAATATCCTTTGGGAGTTGATATTCCCACCCTCCTTTGGTACTAATGCCATGCCTTCTTTTGAAATTTTATGATAATCTCAACAGTTCATTTTAACTGTTTTGCAGTAGATGATGTCTGCTAAAAAATCATACATATTGGATGATTATACTATTGCTTTTTTTAGTTCTAAAATGAACAGTAGAAAATTTAATGATATTAAAAGCAGCTAAAAAAATTAATGTTCAAATCATTTAAAATATGTGAATTTTGAGACATGGGCTTGTCTATGATAAGATGCTTAAGATGAACAGTTTGATTACTCAAAAAAGTTGATCACACTTGTACTTTTATCATAGAACCTCAAAATAGGGAATATCAGTTCCCTAAGGCTGAAGCAAAATGCCTCTTCTTAAGTAAGTTACTTTCATTTTTCCATTTTATCAATAATTTTTTGTTTTCTCCTACTAAAACAACGAGCCATATGAAATAAATACTGTGAGTGCGCCTGCAATTCCTATGATTTATACGATTTTTTTTTTTTGTGATACCAGCCGTTTATTTTATGGACCCATTTTCGACTGTATATGCACAAAAGTTATCTTCATCGTTTGACGGTAACTACTTAAACCAGTGTAAATGGACAGCTCAGGAAAGTTTATAAACTAAAGGTACCTGAAATCATAATTATGATGGGACCCAGGAGATCCATAAAGGCCGGACTATATCTAATTCAGAAAAATCCTTGTATCCTAACCATTCAGAATCTTGTCCTCTACTTAGATAAGATCTGCACTGCAAAACTTATCTGTTCTGTGATCCTAGCCACCGTTTCTCCTTGTTTTAAAATGGATGGTAAACAGTTTCACCGTCCACACACCTCAGTGTATGTGGAATATAACCAACCGTTTAGTTCAGGTCCAGGCAACTTTTCAACAGTGAGACACCAAGCTCTCTCTCTCTCTCTCTCTCTCTCTCTCTCTCTCTCTCTCTCTCTCTCTCTCTCTCTCTCTCGTGGTAGTAACTTGTCCAAAACAATTAGGCCCACATCAACTTTGGCTTCCTCAAGTAGTCATCAATATGCAAAGTCTAGGAGGGAGACAATGTTCTTAGTCTTATTTTCAGCAAAACAAAGTCCTTCACATTGATTTTTGACATTCAGATTCCTTCATCTTCAATACTGCTGTCTCATAAGCTTCCAACCCATAACACTGCTGTCTCCACCTTGTATTTTTCCTCCCTATTATGTCAAAGCTTCCAACGTGAAGGTACAAGCGATGAGCACCAATTACTGGCTCTAATGGGGCAATACATGCATGCTTAATATTTCTCAAGAAAAATGAAAAAAGAGAGAACACAAGACATTGTGTGTGAGAAACATTTGCATCGACAACCACAATAAGGTATTTTGCACATTGACAGTTTTTGTTTGATTTCAACTCTCTAAATCAGCGACAAACTGATGCAGCATATGTCATGCTGAAGACTGAACCAGAGATTGTTACTCTGTATGCTTATACTCCCACAGGAGCAATCTCTTTTCTGCACCCTACCCAATTGAGTCTACCTGGAGTCGACATTTAGAACAGCTGCTACCAAATTGGAGACGCTTGAGACTTCTAAATCTGTAAAACATAATGAAAAACGGCACAACGTAAATTAAGTATAACTGCTTCCCCCTTGATTTGCAATGAGATTCTCCTCTCAGCCTCAGTCTTGTGGCTACATATTGCCAGTCCCCGTTTGTCTTAACGTACCACCTTGCAATTAGGCAATACACAGCGAAATTCAACAGGCTAAGCACAGCCAGAAGCCAGTAGAAATACTCGAGGTGTCCTCTGTTCAGATTATCTGGTATCCACCCAAGTTTCCCATTTTTAGTTGATATTCGTGTTACAATAGTGACAAGGAGAACGCTCAGACAGTTCCCTGCAGCTACTGTTGTAAGTGAGAGAGCGGAGCATAGATTCCTCATGGCATCTGGAGCCTGATCATAGAACAACAACTGGCCGACGAAGGTCAAGACTTCAGCTGCTCCAATGATTTAAGTACTGAGCAACCTGCCAGGAGATACAGATGGGTAGTTGTTCACGGTCATAATAGTCATTTCTCCTGACAATTCCCAGTTTTACAAGCTCCAGAATTCCAGCAGAAAGCGAAGATAGAGATAGAGATTACGAGGCCTATTCCCATTCGCTGGAGCTGAGTGAAACTTCTTTCATGACCAGTGTACTTTCTTGTTAGCGGCACAATGAATTTGTCATATACTGGGACCCAGAATATGACACTCAGAGTGTCAAAGATGGATAGAGATGCTGAAGGGATCTCGAAGTGCTTGCCAATGTAAGGATCCATGGTGGTGCCTAGTAGGACGAACATGGTGCTTATTTGGCTATTTACCGCAGCAAAAATAATTCCACACGCCCAAATGGGCAGCAATCAAACAATGGACTTGAGTTCCTCCTCTTCCGTAATCGTTCAAAATCTCCATGGGTTTACTCCGTCTTTGATGCTATCTGTTTCCATCACCACTGCTGCTTTGCCAAAGAACCCGCTTATAACAAATCACCGTAGGCTACATGTTCAGGAAAAATGAGAGCTGCTTCACAAATGATTATGGGTTATATACTACAGGAGAAATGAGAGCTGCACAAAAAACTATATAAGACCCACATCTCTTTCTGCAGAGATTGGAAATTTTAATTACATATGCATTGTTGATTCTACAAGTTGAGCCCACAATTAGTTGAATCCAAAAGAACGAGAATGCCATCAGCCACTCGTGAATCACTGGACATCAGACTTTCGGTGATGTCTGGGAAGAACAGTAATAAATGACATTTGATCAACCACTCATGAATGACATTTGATCAACCAGCTACACTTACTGAAAGAAAGAGGGACTATACACCCACCCAAAATGCGCAACGTCTAGAGCGGATGAAGTACAAGAGTAGAGAATTTAGACCACCTTTTACAAGACAGCCATCCGTAATGCATCCATGACGGTTTCTCATGATATACATGCACGCTTCAGGATTCTACGTTTATCTGGAATCTGTCGCTTCCACTACAGACCACTCCTTGTCTCAGTATCCATCCACGGGTTCAGACCGACGTAAAGAATATAAGCCTGCAAACATTAAGTCCGACCCATTGCTATTGGCTGGACCCGAATATAATGGTCACTGTCCCTTGATCCATTCCTGCTTGTTTAAAGCTGAAACAACTAATCTTCTTCTTTTATTCTTTTCTTTTGGTGAATGGCAAATCAACCGGTCCATTCGAACGAGAATTCATAAGCCTATCTCTGAAATGGGATGGTGATCAACATCCGGTGCACTCAGTCCCTCTCCAAGTCACCAGAAGAACGGAGCAAAGGCACCGTTTTTTTTCTACCTTTTCCTTGTAGAGTTAAGAGACACACCCATGCAGATTCACCAATTGAAGATTCCTGGCTATTATGTACGTTTCTGTTATTTCTGGGGGTTTGGGCACCCTTCATGCATACACATTTACAGTAAAGATAAGAATATTATGATAATAGGATACTGTAGTCCACTGACCGTCACATTGGCGACTAATTCTGTTCTGGAAAGGATTCAACTAATATAATGAATTCATGAACGATTTAAAATGAAAGTAGACAACTCGGGAGGCTTAAACTTGACCAGCTTCAACTTGATGAATAAGTGATTTTCAAGACTTGCTGAAGAACTCCTCAATATTTGTTTAACATCAAAAATATTTCTCAGCCTAATCGGTTTCAACTTCCTCCCCCATCATGCATGTGGCGCTAGTCTGTCAAGAAGAGATTATCCATCGATAGGCCATAATCTTGATGCTGTGGAGTTAAAAGGAGTGGCACAGGTGAAGCTATCAACGGATGCGAGAACATCGGAAACAACCTGGGCGAATAGGGTACAATTCCAAACACCAAACCAATTTTCCTTCGCTAGAAGTCTCCTGCCTCAACTCATTAAGCAAATTCAGAATGAAAGACGTAATCATGGTATATCAGGGAGCTTTGATTCTCTGTTGGGGTACCTCTGATCAAGGGAAAAAATGGCTCAAAGAATGGGATAACTGTGCAAAGCCCACTTCTATGCAATGCATGGCCTAATTTGGCAAAAAGGGCGAGGGCGAGATGGATTGGATGCTTGAACAGAACTCAGTAGATAACCTTCAAATCAAATCCTTATGGGCTTGTTTTGTGTGTTGTCATCCTGGACAATTAGGAGGAAATCACTAAGTGCAAAGGAAGATAAGCTGTCAACTTTTATCAGTATTTGCCTGTAGACTGCTGTGTATGAATAGAAAGTAAAATAAGTCTATCAACAAAGTTTGTGACATATGCCTACAAATGCCCCAAACTACTTGATCTTATTTGAATAGTAGCATGTCATAGGGTTGCAGTTTCACCTTTTGCTAAATCCGTGCAGCACTTGTGAGTAAGTCCTTTGCAAAGCATAAGCTAGCCTTCCACTCCCACTCTAACTTGCTAGGACTACACTCACTCACCTACAAAAGTAATGAGAGGAACTCAAGAGAACTCAGAAAGGAAACCTCCCAATGTATTCCCCTTAATTGAGCTGAGCTAAGCTGATTACAAATGAGAAGCAACACCCTATTTATACTTGCTCTCCCCCATCCACCTCCTCAATGGATGATTAGGATTATTCCTAGTGTCAGAACATTAATAGTCCAAATCATAAGCCTACATTAACAATCTAGATCATATTCTACCATTCTCATAGAGTATTATAAACTACTATAAAAGGTATAATATATTTACGAGAAAATCTTTGGAAACTGGGCCTTTTAGAATCAAGCCTTGTTCCACATATCCAAGAACACAAGCATAAGTCCTTCAGGCCACATTTGCAAGCTAAACAAGCTTTCCTTGGAACCTATAGACCTTGATCACAGGCCTTATAATGTAACTCCACGACATTCTCCCCCACCTGATACTGTCTATGCCCTCATCGACACATCTCCACTGGTGTCGCAAGCTTCATTATCAGGTACGTCCCATGCTGCCTTGTGATCCTCATAAGATGCTCTGCTGCGTCCCTCTCCTTGCACATTGGCATCCAGCTACTCTTATGTCCACAGGGACTTTCTTTACCTCCATATTGTGTGTACTCTTGCACACTTGTACACCTTTGCACCATTGCTAGTTGTGGAACCTCTTGTGCCTCTAAGCTGTTGATGTTCGTTGTTGTGCCTGCTGCACATCAGTGTGGTAACTATCAGTTGCCATGCTCCTTGCACGTCTTTGCTTGGTCTTGTTCCTCTTGTAGTTCTCCCATTGTGGCACACCCTTTTCTCCTTGGACCCTTTAGGCCATAGCACCCTAATGGCACTTAGACGACATAAACCTAGCTGTGCTGAGTTAACACGTATTGCGGGTCCCCCTACTAACCGCAAGACAGATAGTATCTTCCCTTACCTCTTGCCATCCTTCAATACTGGGATCGCGCAAGAGGTATTCTCATCAAAGAAGCTTAATGTTCCAAGGTGTGGTATAGGGATGACCTTAGCCGAAGTGAGAAAATTGATTCCAAGGATAATCTCATAATCGTCCAAAGGTACTATAGTCAATGTAATGGTGTCTTGCCACTCTCCAACCTTGATAGGTATCTCCTTGGCTACTCCAAGCATTGACTTAGCCTCAGAGTTTACTGCTTTTATCATGTTCTCATCCTTCTTTATCTTGAAGCCTAATCTATTAGCCTCTCCTTTTGAGATGAAGTTATGAGTGGCTCCTGTGTCCACTATGGCCCATGTGCTTTTGCTATTGAGGCATATGTCCACATATATCAAACTCTTCCCCGCAACAGGCTTGGTCCCTGACACTTGCCCCATCATGGCATTAAGGAGTCTAAGTGCCCCCCTCTTAGGCTTCTCTCCTTCATCCTCATCCATTACCTTGTGGTTTTCCCTTTTAACCACCAAGGCATTGAGGGTCTTCTTCTTTGGATAGTCTATTGCCTAATGATTGCCATCCCATATGAAGCACCTAGAGCGACGAGGGATGAACTTATCTTTGCACTTGGAGTCATGTTGGCCCTCCTTGCCTTCTTCCTTACTACCATTAGGTTTGTCCTCCCCGTCATTGGCTTCATTAACTTTGCTCTTCTTGTCCTCACTAGTTCCTTTAGCCCTCTTATCAAACTCTACTAATTTCTTCGCAGTTGAGAGTGCAATGGCCAAGTCTTACACTTCCATCCTTTGCAACTTTGTTCTACCCAAGGTTGCAACCCATTCATGAAAAAGAACAACTTGTCCTTCTTAGTCATATCCAAGATGTTCAACTGCGAAGTCGTGAATTGGTTGACATATTAACAGATAGATCCTAAATGCTTTAGCCGTTTCAGATTCTTCTGGGTCAAATACTCTACATTCTCTTAGAGGAATTGGATTTTGATCTCTTTCTTAAAGTCTTTCTAAGTGGCTATGGTGCAACGACCATCAACTACATCAACATACCTTTGTCTCAATAATAGTAGCGCATCATCGATGAGATACATAGTTACCACATCCACTTTCATGGCCTCCTCAGAAATCTTGACAGCTTTAAATTATTTCTCCATCTATTATAGGAAATTCTCCAAGCCCTTAGTAGTGAAGGTTACCTTGTATGAATGCTCTTATATGAAGAGTCTGAGAGCATTCTATTCTTCCTCCCTTCAGTGCTAGAAATGAACATGTACTTGTTCTGCATTAACTTTAGATTAACATAAGTGAATTCCATCAATGTTTAACTTCTGTGTTTGTTCTCACTCAAGCACAAACATGTTTGAATAGTTGGAAAAATGCAGATAGGGAAATAAAAACCACCAACAATAAAAAGATAAAGACGAATGATACAAGAAGTAATTCTCCCATTTTTTTTCATTACAATATTAGCACTAAGCAACACAAGTAGATGCATGAAATCCACTATTAACTGCCTGATCAATCTAGAAGCTCCATTTCATTCTCTTACACTCAAGGGTAGACGGGTTCTTCCACTTTGGTACAACAGCGGTTCAAAATCAAAATCTCCCTAAAGGAGGTGCACTGGCAGTAGCCTTGGGGACAAACATTAACACTACCTACCAAGCAACAAATAAAACCATAAACAAATTTCACCAAATAAAAGTCCAACCCAATAGATATATTGGAAACTTATTATTAAGAGTAGTCTCATTTAGCATAAGGGATCAAATCTCAAATAAAAAAAAAACAACGAGATAAGGGGTAGAAGCTTTACCATTCAGATTAAGAATTTTTTGACCAATCTCATTGAGGAATGGGATGTGATTGGTTGCTTTAGCCTCTTTAGCCACATTGGCTAGGAGGGACAGAATGAAGAATTTGAAATAGTCCATTTCTCCTTTGAGCATGTTGTTTGCTGGTTAAATTATGCCTCTATTTGAATTCATGAAGAATATTTCTTCCTCTCATATTCTATGGAAACGCAATTAGCCAATGCCGATCTTAAGCCTAGATGAAAAAGGAGGGTCCTTGCATCAAGTGCCAACCGGCAAGGGAGAAGTTGAAGATGATTTTGTTATTTCTTTCTTACAAATGAATATATATTTGTATATTAGTTTGTGAGGAAGAAATAAAAATCATCTCCAGCTTCTTAAAATATGGCAACCCTTGCGTCAGGTGCCAGCTGGCAAGGGTGAAGCTAAAGATGATTTTGTTATTTCTTTTTTGCTTACAAATGAATATGCATTTGTATATTAGTTTGTAAGGAAGAAATGAAAATCAATTTCAGATTTTTAAAACTATGGCAACCCTAACATAACATGAATCGAAAATTGACATTCTCTCAAGCTAGGGCGTTCTCCATAAGTGATGCATTGCATCAGATCTTAGGTACAATGAAAAATAGGCAAGGGTTGCTAGGGGGTTCTCTCAGACCGACACGCTACATCGGATCTCGGGTGTAGTGAAAAATGGGCTAGGGCTACTAGAGCGTCCCCTTGGAAGCGATGTGCTGCATTAGAACCCAGGTGTAGTGAAAAGTGGACATGGGTTCATGCCATTGAGGTCAAGAAAGGCTATAGTCAATAGGATATCTCTATAGCATAAGATTCGTATTGTCACATGGAATATAGGGACATTGACAGGTAAGAGTTTGGAGTTAGTAGGCGCGATGAAATGTAGGAGAGTCAACATCGCTTGTATCCAAGAAATAAAGTAAAAAGGGGCTAAAGCTAGAGAAATAGATATGTATAAATTATGGAATGTTCGAAAGGATAATAACAGAAATGATGTAGGAATAATAGTGGATAAGGAATTAAAGGATAAAGTTGTAGACGTTAAAAGAATTAGTGATAGAATAATAATAATAATACTTGTTATAGGATAGCAAATTATGAATGTTATAAGTGCATATGCACCATAAGTAGGGTTGCAAGATATAATTAAGAGACAGTTTTGGGAAGATATGGGGGTAGTCATGCAAGAAATTCCCAACACTGAGGGAATATTTATAAGAGCAGACCTAAATGACCATGTAGGAAAAGAAAAGGAAGGATATGATAGAATACACGGAGGGAATGGTATAAGTGAACGAAATGAGATGGGGGAGAATATCCTCGACTTTGCTTTGTCATATAACATGGCCATAGCAAATATGCTCTTTA
This sequence comes from Warburgia ugandensis, assembly GCA_035236585.1. NCBI lineage: Eukaryota > Viridiplantae > Streptophyta > Magnoliopsida > Canellales > Canellaceae > Warburgia > Warburgia ugandensis. The sequence continues at coordinate 49,397,440 of CP141138.1, read as the reverse complement.
AGAAGAGGGATGAACACTTAATAACTTTTAAAACTGGACTTCATAAAAGCTAAATAGACTTTTTTCTACATAGAAATAATGAACGATCTATGTGTAAGGATTGTAAGGTGATAACCGGTGAGAGTTTAACCTCATAACATAGGTTAATGATTATAGATATCCATATCAAAAGATGGAAGAAATGAAATGAACTTAATAGGTATCCAAAAATTAAGTGGTGAAACTTAAAAGGAGAGAAAATAACCTCATTCACAAATAAGTTGACGGTAGAAGAATAGAAGTAAATATCATGGGGCTTAATATTGCTGAGTCCATTAAGAAAGTGGCAAAAGATGTCTTAGGAGTATCTAAAGGTAAAAGGCAAATAGTAAAGGAAACATAGTGGTAGAATGAAACAATGCAAAAAGTTATTAAAGGAAAACAGATATATTTTAAAGCATAGTAGAAGACTAGAAATAATGAAAACTATGGACAATATAAGAATGTTAAAAAGGTTGTTAAGATAATAGTAAGTGAGGCTAAACTTAAAGCATATGATGAGCTCTATAATAGATTAAGAATAAGAGAAGGTGAGAAAGATGTGTTTAAACTTGCAAAAGTAAGAGAACAGAAGGGTAATGACTTAGATCATTTTAGGTACATTAGAAGAGATGATCAAAGGGTATTAGTCAAAGATGATGAGATCAAACAAAGGTGGGAAACATACTTTTAAAAAATGTTAAATGACAATGGAGCTGGGAATATAGGGATTGAAAATACTATAAATCTAAATAACATTGGATACTATAGATATGAACGTAGGATTAGAATACCTGAAGTGAAAGAGGCCTTGAAAAAGATGAAATCAGGAAAGGCCATGGGGCCCGATGGTATGCCTATAAAGGTTTAGAAGCATATGGGAGATATTGGGATAGTTTGGTTGACCAAGTTATTTAACAAGATTATAAAATCAAAGAAAATGCCTGATGAGTGGAGGAAAGGTACCAATTTATAATAATAAAGAAGACATATAGAGAGTTGCACTAATTATCGAGGGATCAAACTTATGAGCCACACTATGAAACTTTTTGAAAGAGTGATTGAGAAGAGGCTACGACATGAAACACGTGTATCAAAGAATCAGTTTGGTTTCATACCTTGGAGGTCTACCATGGAAGCTATTTTCTTACTAAGACAATTAGTAGAGAAATATAAGGAGAGGAGGAAAGACTTCTACATGATCTTTATTGACTTAGAGAAAGCTTATGATAGAGTCCCTAGAGAGTTAATATGGAGGGTGTTGGCCAATAAACGGGTTTCGCAACGGTATATTGACATAATTAAAGATATGTATGAGGGAATTGTAACAAATGTTAGGACCATTAGTGGTGAGATTGGTGATTTTTCTGTCATTGTAGGATTGCACCAAGGATTGACATTGAACCCTTACCTTTTCACATTGGTTATGGATGAGTTAACAAAACATCTGCACGAGGAGATTCCCTAGTGCATGCTATTTGTAGATGATATAGTCTTACTTGATGAGATAAGGGAGGGTGTAAACATAAAGCTAGAGTTCTGGAGAGAAGCATTGGAATCTAAAGGATTTAAAATTAGTCGAATTAAGACAGAATATATGAAATACAATTTTAGCAAGGAGAGGAGTAGGAATGGAACACCAATCAAGATTGATAACCAAGAAGTGCCCGTAAAAGACCACTTACGGTACTTAGAATCGATGATTCATAAGAGTGGAGAGATTGAGAGGGAGGTTACCCAAAGGATCCAAGCGGGTTGGAACAAATGGATATGTGCATCTGGAGTTTTGTGTGATTGGCAGGTGCTACTCAAATTAAAAGAAAATTTTTATAGGATGCCTATAAGGTCGCCCATGCTCTATGGATCAGAGTGTTGGCCAGTTAAAGAACATTATGCTCATAGGATGAGTGTCGCAGAAATGAGGATGTTGAGATGGATGAGTGGTAAGACAAAAAAGGATAGAATTAGAAATGAAAATATTAGAGAAAATTTAGGAGTAGCACCAATAGGTAACAAGATGAGGGAAATTAGACTTAAATGGTTTGGACATGTTCAAAGGAGACCAATAACGGCACCGGTTAGAAGAAGTGAGGCAATACAAGTAGAATGTTCTAAAAGGGCAAGGGGAAGGACCAAAAGAATGTGAATAGAAGTGGTAAGGAAAGATTTAAAAATTTTAGAACTAAATGAAGCCGTGATACTTAATAGAGAGGAATAGAAGAATAAGATTCATGTGGCCGACCCTTAATTGGGATAAGATCTTGATGATGATGATGATGATATTCTATGGAAACGCGTTGGAGGAGGTTCAATGTCTTCTTATAATTTGTACGAGAGAGTTGCCTCAAAATGGTAGACAAGATGAAAATTAGGATATTCTTTAATTGTCTTGCTATAAGCTAAAAACATGGATATATATGACTATGGCCATCTAAGGGAGGAGATTATTAAGTGAAAGTTTGCCAAAGGGAAAAAAACCTGGATATATATGCCAATTGCTACATAAAGTAGAACGAAGGGGAGCCTTGGTATAACGGTAGAGTTGTCGTCGTGTGACCTTCAGGTAACAGGTTCAAGAAGTGGAAACAACCTCTTGCAAAATGCAAGGTATAGCTGCATACTATTGATCCTTGTAGTCCACCCCTTCGCTGGACTGCCCTTTTTTTGCTACCTAAAGTAGAACGATTTCTTCCTCTCATGGATAGATATGCCGATTGCCCAGGGTCCACAGACTTGTATTACGTAAGATTGGTTGCTGACAACCAACTTAATTCAAATGGCATCTCCTGTCATTGAGGGAGCTACAAGCAACTTGCAACCAACTCAAGTTTATAAATGGCAAATGTCAATTAATGGGAGATGATAACTATGGTTTAATATGTTTCACGCCTTTAACTGGGCTTCAAAATGAAGCTCTTTTTCAGGACAATACCTCTCCTATTTAATCATGATAAATGGTCGGTGCTTGTAATCTCTTAAAGGAGTTAACCGGAGTTGAGGGTTAAATGGAATGCAAGGCAGGTTGAGAGGGAGCCTCATTTTGAGGCTTGGTTAAAAGAGGTCCTGACTATCATTTCCTTTATGATGCACGCAGAAGCATACTTTTTTCAATGATATCAACAAATCTGTCTAGAAGCTCGAGCTACAGAGGAGCCATGGAACTACATCTAGGCCCAGTTTGACAAACCAAAGCTCTGATTTGTGGACTTCGAAGTAGATGACTAAAGCAAAAGTTCATAGGGATCAACAATCCATCCACCATCAAAGTCTTAGGACTCGCCTAGATGGAAATACTTCGATGTCATGGCACACCTTATAAGATAAATGGTATGGATCATTAGCATCCAGGGCCCCGGTTGTACCTTCGGTTTCTCATATTTTCCAACTGAAAATATGAGCATGCATTATATAACCACACTTAAGTCACAGGAAAGGAAACCATATATTCAGTGGAGCTTCCAGCTAAAATTTCGTTGAGATCTTTGATACAGTTTGAATACAGTGCTTTAATCATCTTCTACAATTTTCAATCACCTGGCTGAGAATGAGAAGGCATTATGCCGAAGAATGTATACTGAGTTACAACTCCAGAGCTTCAAAATTCAATTAAGAGAACTCAGACCAAAAACAACAATTTGATTAAGATAGTGATGCATTGACACAAATAGTAAGGCATTTTGCAGCATCACAGTTTCTTGTTGATAGCATTAGCTTTTGTTTACATCGACAACAAACTGACAAGGCATCGTGCCGAAAACTGAATCAGAGATTCTAATTCCACAAGATTATATTCCCACAGGAACAATCTCATTCCTCCATCCACCCTTTGAGTGTACCAAGAAGAAATTCAGCAAAACTTACCACCAAATTTACAGAGGCTTTAGACTCATAAACCTTAAACATAACTAGAAACAGCGTAAAGCAAATTAAGTATTACTACTTGCCGCGTAACTTGCAATTCACCGGCGGCCTGAAACTTTCTTCTCCGCCTCTAGAGGTGGCTAGACATTGACAGTTCCTATTGCCCTTTTATATGTGTACCACCTTGCAATTAAGAGATACACAGTGAAATTCAATAGGCTAAGCACAGCCAGAAGCCAATAGAAATAGTCGAGGTTTCCTCTGTTCAGATTATCTGGTATCCACCCAAGTTTCCCACCTTTAGTTGAAATCCGTGTTACAATAGTGACAAGAAGAGTGCTGAGATAGTTCCCTGCGGCGACCGTAGTAAGTGACAGAGCCGAACATAGACTCCTCATTGCATCTGGAGCCTGATCATAGAAGAATTCCAACTGACCAACAAAGGTAAATACTTCAGCTGCTCCAATGATGAAGTACTGAGGAATTTGCCAGAAGATTGTCATGGGCAGTTCTTTACGGTCATAATAGTCATTTCTCATCACAATGTCGAGCCTTACAACCTCCAGGATTCCAGCAGAAACCATGGAGAAGATGGAAATTACAAGGCCTATGCCCATTCGTTGGAGCTGAGTGAAACCTCGTTCATGACCGGTATACTTTCTTGCAAGCGGCACAATAAATTTGTCATATACTGGGACCCAGAAGATGACACTAAGAGTGTCAAAGATGGATAGAGATGCCGCGGGGATCTTGAAGTGCTTGCCAATGTGAGGATTCATGGTGGTGCCTTGTAGAACAAACATGGTGCTCATTTGGCTATATACAGTGGCAAAAATAATTCCACTGGCCCAAATGGGAAGCAATCGAACTATGGACTTGAGTTCCTCGACTTGGGTAACCGTGCAGAGTCTCCACGGGTTCAGTCTGCCTTTGATGTTATCTGTTTCTGCCACCACTGCTGCTTTGTCAAAGAACCTGCGTGTAAAATATCATTTTAGATTACAACTATATATTCAAGGAAATAAGAGAGCTGCTAAACGAACTACATAAGATAAGACTCCCATCTATCTCCGAGAGATTGAAAATTTACACAACATGTGCATAGCTAATCCTACAGCTTAAAACCACAATCAGTGGAATCACAAAGAAAATGATTCACCATCAAACATGAATGAGTAAGCCTTATGCACAAGAACATTGAACAACTTTCACGTTGCACAGAATAGAAGTAGGCAGAAAGAGTTGGGATTTCAGTAGCTATATCTGAAGGCATCTACATCTTAGTAATATCTTCCATTTCTCAACATGTTATCTCACTTCAATGACTTGATCAAATACTCAAGATTTACACAAGGACACAAAAAACACTATTGACCAACAAGCTCTGAGATATAAAAACCTCAGTGGGAACAAAACTTCACATATCTACTTAGCAAAGGGAAGCAACCGAAACATACCGGATCTGGTTTGTGTGATCAAGCTTCCGGCTTCCTTGGATAATGGACTCTTTGTCATCATTCTCATAAAGAAGAGACTTGTCAGCAGGAACTTTCACATTGAACTTCCTAAATGATGCAACTATGACCTGAAATATTCGTGTTATGGGACTGCCTCCAGGTTTCTGGTGCCGGTACAGCTTGGTACCAGAGAAGAAACTAACCACAGCAATTGCCATTGCCACTGCCGGGATACCAAAACCCCAACCCCAGCCAACATTCATCTGGATCCATACCAGGACAGAGCTAGCAATAAGGGCACCAATATTGATTGAAAAATAGAACCAGTTGAAGAAAGAACTCTTCTTTTCCTTCTCATTTTCATCATTTTCATCAAATTGATCTGCTCCAAAAGAAGAGACACAAGGCTTAATTCCTCCCGTTGCCAGAGCAATGATATAGAGTGCTACGAAAAACACTGCAGATTGCTCTTCCTTTGGATGGCAAACACCTTGATAGCAGGATGGCCTTATACCAGGCACAGATGCAGACAATGTTAATAGTGTCATTCCCTGCAACCACTAAAACAGCTTAAACATATACAGAGCTGATAACAGGAATTTCAAGGTTTATAATACTAAACTACTAGAATTCAAAATTTTGGCTGTTTCTCCCTTCTGTCTCATGGAGACAGTTAACCTGTTACTTCTGCAGTCTTAATGTAGTGAAGTTCCCAACAAGAGCTTTTAGAGCATGCATAACAAAGAATTTTAGATACATATATTGAGAAGGAATCCCAGATGTCTTACAAAAACATAGATGATTGAGAAGGAAGCAATTGTCCGATATCTTCCCAAGTAGGCATCAGCTAGAAAGGCCCCAATCAACGGAGTGATGTAACATGTTCCAGACCAATTTGTGACATTATTGGCCGCTGTAGTATTTTTCTGACCAAGTCGGGTCTTCAGATAAAGCACCAGATTTGTTCCCATTCCATAGTATGCCAATCTTTCACAGCATTCATTTCCTACAAAAGATGCACACCCCATTGTTACTATATCCTAGAGAAGAATTGGTTAATTATGGTACATAACAAAGTCCTGAACCATACCAAGTATGAAAGGACAGGCTTTCCAGTTTCCTGTTTTATTTCTGACAGCCAGGTCACCTTTCAGATCCACTGTCCCATCTTTTGTGTGGATATTGTCGTTCTTTTGGATCTCCACATCTTCTGCTCCCATGGTTTTCTTGCAGAGGTGCTCTGGTTTTCTCTTGTAAGTTCTTTAGAACTATTCCCTACAACTGCATCAAATAGAAGTACCCATAATCAGTAGAAGTACACTAAAGCATCTGCAAATGACTGAAGATCATCTGTCAAAATGAGACTAGTCCTATCATCATATTAAGTGTTTCAGTGGCAAGTTGTTGGCATCTTTTCTCATCCACCTACAATTTACCTTTAGGGAAAGCAAGAGAGATAGTTGCTCTGTTTTCGGTCTAGGAAATTAGAAAATTAAACGTATCAACAAAATAAGAAAATATATGTTTATGCCAATTCCGATGATGGCTGCATGAAGAACATAGTCACGAAGTGAGAGTAGGAGCAAAATCAGGCGCAATAACACAGCAGATCTCTAGGGAATGGTAAGAATTTATTTATTTTTTGTCTCAGAATTGTCAGAAAGGTCAGTAACTAGGAGCATATAGGAAGCACCTGTATTAAATAACACAAAAGAGGAGGTTCTGGACCACCACAACTGGATGCTGCTACTGGGAGACATTTAAAGAATGTGAACGAATTACATCATTCATCAACAATTACTCATCACAAGATATTATCACCATTGTAGGACGATTGGAGGATCCAAAAAACTATATTTCGTTCTTCAGCTAAACAATTCTCCATCACCAGGTACCATTCTGGTGTTTCGCCTTTTTTGGAAATGTGATTTTGGAATTTCAGTTGTAGATCTATGAACAGAGTCTTACTTAAAAGACACCAGAAAGAAAAATCTGCCAGGCATGGTGGTTTCAGGGTCAAAATACAAGCAGAAGCTCAACAGATTTCCTTCCTACACAAAATTTGCTAGTCCAGCTTTCCTAATTTATCATATTATGTCGAAAGACCAATACTGGCATAATAAAAAAACATATATTTCCTGATATTCTATGCTCTCAGCAGCACTACAGATGACATAAAAAGATCATAAAAACAGGTAACAAATACTCATATATCCCAGAATTCCACAATTCTAAATGCAAAAACGGCAAGCAATAGATACCAAACAGACAATTCTTCTGCAAGCCAGAACTAAACCAAATCCAAAATCACCCCCCCACCCCCTCCCACTCCAAATTAAAAAAAAAAAAAAAAAAGGAAGCAAAAATTTAGAAATACAGTTATGAAAACTTAACAGAACATATAATCCACAGATCCACTAAAAGAGACATGGAACAGCAACGTGGATTGGAGGTACCAAGTTCCCTTTTATTTCTCCTCACTATCAGTCAAACCCAGTAATAAAATTTCTATCTAAATCGAATCTGAAGTAGTTAACCAGAGTCTAAGACCCAAAAGAAAAAGGAAGATATTCACACGCTTACATACCAGGAATGGAAGCGATATCCAAAAGATACACGGAAAATGCAGGAATATTGACTTTTGGTGTAGTCAAGAGGAAAAGTGGAGCAAAACCGGGGTCATGCAAGCGCGCTTCTGGCTCGTTACATTACACACAAAGGGAGTTCTGTTTCCATGTGGAGTCCTTCTAAACCCATTTTCACTTCTTGCTTGGAAAGAAGACGAGATAGAGAGAACTGCAAAACATAAAGGGCGTTGGCGAGCTTGGGAAAATTGCTGGATCAGCTGGGTGAATGGGTTTCTAACAAGTCTTCACCTCTTCTTGTGATACAAACAAAGAAACCCATTGCTTAATAGTATTAAAATTTGCAGTTTAGTAGTTGGTTTGTAGCTAAATGGGTTTTTCGGGAAGTTTTTATTTTCACATCTAATTCACAAATTTCTTCTTCTTAGGAAAATGATGTTTCTCCATCTTCCAATTTTTCCATTTTGGTGGTTGCTTTAGTCTGTAGATGATGAGAATTTTTCTGGTTTTATGAATCTTCCAAAATATGGCTTCCTCTTGTGTAGATCTGTGCGTGATCCAAACCGCTCATGTTCTGGGCTGTGTCTAACATGTAGACAAGGACCAATTTAGATTATCAACCATTCAGGTATATATAGTAGGCCCATCGTCATATCAGAGGCAGCTGCATTGTTCATCGATGGTCTAGATTGATGTATAGGCACATTCCTCTGGAAATAGGTAGAGAGAAGGTGTATACACACAAGTTTGAGTGTAAAGAAGCAAAGAAGAGACGTACTTACTGTTGACAGAGAACAAAAATGTAAACAAGGAAGAGGGATTATGTTATCCAGTAACTAAAGAAAGAATGTTCAAATTTCTGTAATTTTTTCCATTATTAATCTAAATGTTATTGGTTGTTACAGTTTATTCTCAATAACTGTCTTAGACAGTATTCTTGATGGAAGGATAACTGTCATTAAAATATATGTTTTAAGGTTCCCTAATCCTGCAAGTCGAATTACTGTTGCTACAGTTTGATTCTCCATAACAGTAAATTAAAAAGGATTAGAAGATCACTTAAACTTTGCCGCATCATTTGCTATGGTTGGAGGTAAGTTCATTTAATTTTGCTTCCGCTTATCTATCTGATTTACTCTAAATATTTAGAGATTCGGAGCTACGAACCATCATTGTCATCACAGCTGAAAAGAGAACGAATGCGTTAAAATGCATCTTGATCTCATAAGATAGGAAGGTAAGAAATATCATTTGAAACCATGAATTGAAGGGTCCATGCAGACCCAGCATCTCCTTCAAACTCACCCAATCATTCTGCCACCTACAGCTTCCAATCCAACCCTTGTTAGAGTGGCAGCCCAAGCATGGTTCACACAGATTCGGATTCATCCATCTGCACTACTCCCAATGCTTACTGTAGGATCCACCAAAGCCACTGCTTTTCTCCAAAGCTATCCTATCCGGTTGGAGGCGCCCATCCTTACAAATTGGAGCAAACTGACCTTACCAATATATACACATGCATCCCAAGAAAGAATGAGGTGGCCGACAGGAGATGCTACCAACAAATGAACAGCTTAGATTACTGAACAGCTGGTTCCCAGATGAAGTTTTAGGTGTGCATGCAATTGCCCAATGAAGAAAACAAAGAGTGTAGTCCACATGAAGCAGAAAGATGAGGGACGACCAGCTGAGTTCATACTTCATAGGACCACGAGAAATGCCATAAGCGGCATATACTACATATTTAATGAAAAGTTAGTAGACAGTTTTATCTTGCATTTTGCAATAGTTTCACGTCTTGAACCCGTGACCTTAAAGTCACATGACAACAACTTTAACCATTGCGTCAAGAAGGCTCGCCTTCTATGTAAGTAATCCAAAAGAGCCCAATTAAATTGCATGAGTTAAATATTTCAAAACTTATGTCTATTTTCACAAAAATATAGACATTTACTGAAAGATGCTTTTTTAGCGTCTATACTTATCATGACTTCTTTTTTCTTTTCTTTTTTTCTTCTATCATTAATAATTTTTATCTATTTAACAAAGGTCCAAATATAGGGGGAAATCACTATCCAGGTATAATTTAATCCACGTCTTATTATTCACAAGCCAAAAGAACAAGATAAGATCTGATAAGTGCAAACGGTAGCACCAATTGGTAGAGACCGGTATAGATAGAAAGCCCATATTTTGGAGTCAAAGCCTACCTAGATAACCATCGAGTTTACCTGTAGTCCTATACTCTAACTAACTACAGAAAAATTTTAGTGGGTTGAACAGCCGTGGTGTGGTGGGGCCTAAGACCACTAGTCCTAATCTTTGTGCGATGGCAATATTCAGATGGGGGCCCCTCTAGTGGGATGAATGATTCTGCTTAATGCCATTACCAACTAGAAGAGAATACAACAAAATTAACCTAATTTTGACCAACCTTCTCTAAGGCATAGTGGTGAAACTCCTCTAAGGTGGACCTGCATAGATCACAGATCCATGCGGTTCATCTGGCTTGCCTAATGTTGGATTTATAGTGGTCCAAAAGCATGCCCAGATGCGCTCTACCTTAGCTAGCATCAAGGGTGGTCCGTTGGTTCTGTAGAGCTTCTTATCGTCCCGTGTCTTATTACAGAAAATCACCATTTTTTTGGAATGCTAGAAGTATTTTTTCCTTCCTTTAAAAAAAATAAAATTCGGTAACTCACGCACCCATTAAGACTTTATAACGTATACCTTTTTGTAAACCTATTGTAAATACCTTTTTGCTACATTATTTGAGGATGTTATGCACTATCTCGAACCTATGACCTACTTAAGAGAAGGGACCTCAGCCTAACGACTGAACCTTAGTGACTAATGTGTGATGCTAAAAGTATCTCTGTGGCATGACTTTTGCACTAGTCTATCTCTAAATTCAGATCAACGGTATGGATCAGTGATGCATTGAGCCCAGGCACATTTATAAAAATGGGTGGAATTGCACTAATAATTTGTTGTTATCACAGGGTTGGTCTAGCATTCCTCTTTCGGTTAAAGGAGAAGATATTTTCATCGAAGAAAAAGAAGATGATGGCATCCCCGGAGAAGACGAAATTCATCAGAATTTCCCTTTTCCTGGTACGAATTCTCCTCAGGCTTAGCGCTCTAATAATTGAAAAGCCAGCAACTACTTCGTCGTTATACGAGAACGACTTGTGCCATCGAATCAAAGAAGAAGCTCTTCGGAAAAATTGCTTGAGAAAAGCTTTTGCTTCGAGCAAGCCAAAAAAGAAGAAGAAGAAGAAGACTGACAACACACTTGGAAAGTGAGTCCGCATATATATAAGCAGTCAGTCGTTCGGAAGCTGCAATCAATGATCTTGATCGTTGGATCCAGTGAGCAAAAGCACTCAGAAAATGATCCAACGATCAAGATAGCATAAGCAGGCCCCAGAAACACAATCCAAAAGACGATAGGAACTAATAAGAAAACAGAAAATATGCAATTTCACATGGATAAATATGAATGAAATAAAGGGAGGTGGTTTCCCTTACCGCCCCTTTCAGCTACTGTTGTTCATCGCATTTTGGGAACTTGGGAGAAGGCAAAGCAGAAGAGGGAGACAAGCGAGGAGTAAACGAAAGAAAACCAATTTCCTCCAGCAGAGAAAGAGAGGGAGGAAGTAGAAGGTTCGGACAAAGAAGGACGTTTGGTTCAATAGATCTTCCTTTCTCTCTATTTATATAACGACTTGGGAAATCCACAACCACATCTCTAAGGTCAAATTATCAGACTGTTATTTTCTCGCTCTTACTTAAAAGCTCTCTAAATGATGTTAATGGTTTTGAGATAAAATGAGATTATATGAGATATAGTTTGAGATAACATGACTTGACACAATCCAATTTAGTATGAGATGAAGTGGATGACTAGAAATTTAACTTAGCTGTGAGTTAAGCTGATATGATTTTCATCTCAACTTATGTCAAGCACTACTAACAAAAGACGAGGAGATACTATTTTATCTCATCTCAATTTAAGCACAACTAACAATAATATAGTCCATATCACATCATATCATCTTTTTTTAGTCACCATTAATACAAATCTTATTATGAGCCTACATTGAGCCAGTTAAACCTTATGCTCGCTCTGTATCAAATTTTATGTCCATTTCATGCTTTCAGCTTGAAGGGGAGTCTTGGAGTATTGGTAAAAATTGTCGTCATATGACTTTGAGGCTATAGATTTAAGACGTGAAAATAGCCCTTTGCAAAAAGTAAGATAAGGCCATAGACTTTTGTAATCCACCCCTTCTCCCGACCCCAAAGGGGTTTACCTGGGCTGCCTTTTCTTTTCATTGTTTTAGGTTGTGTGTACCAAACACCCTAATCAAGCTGTCTTCTGACTCGACATTTATATTATGAAACAAGTTGCTGGTGGCACACATTCTTAGGGTTATAGTAAATACCCGACAAGGACAAGCCTTTGTTTTCTGAGAAAGAGGACTGCTCGAACGACGGTAATGCCCATGAATATGGCCAATTGGATGAATCTACCGCATCTTAAGCCCAATCGTAGCTACAGTGTCCAGCCTACGTTCGCATCCCGTCCGCGCAACGGAACATTTGGACCACCAGACAGCTGGGTCCTGCACATACATTTACTAACCCTCCATTGAAAGCCGGCTGTTTGCCTAGAAATCAATGAGATACTTAGGAAGTGATTTTCTCCTAGCTGTGATGCTAACTGCAACCTACAGCCATAGTCAGAGAGTTCACATCGGTGAATATTGGTAAATTTCAGTAAATGTTCATGAAAAATTTGTAACAAAAATCAATTTTTAGATATAAGTCTCATCTTTTTGTTTGAATTTTAACTAGATTTACAAATTCTATTTGAGATACCAAATTATTTGTAAAATTTGAGTTTTATTATTTAAATTCATGTTAATTTCTTAGAATTGGCTTTGAATTTGAGAAATAAAATAGAAACTTATGATTTGTTCAGAGAGAAGTCGGGGCATAAAAAGTTGAGACTTTTTTGAAAAATTTTCAGTTAGAAGAATTTTCTAACTATGCCTTTAGTATAGAGAAATGATGAATGGCATAGATCTTCCATAAAACATGCCTAGGTAGAGTCTTCCATTGAGGCTTCTAAAAAGGAGCCTCCTTTTATTATTTAATGTTGGAAATGTGTTAATAAAAATCAACTTACCAAACATATGTTTATATGTGTGTTGAAATTGATATAAAACTATCTCTAATTTTGGAGAAAAAACTCAATTTTTTATTTGAATTTAAAATCTTTGTCTTTTGCTACAATATTGAAGGGAGCCTTGGCGCAATGGTAAAAGTTGTCGTCATGTGACCTTGAGGTCACAGGTTCAAGGCGTAAAAACAGCCTCTTGTAAAAATACAAGATAAGGCTGCGTACTATAGACCTTTGTGGTCCGCCCCTTCCTCAGACCCCGCATAGGCGGGAGCTTCGTGCACCGAGGCTGCCCTTTTGTCTGTTGCTACAATCATTTTTGGAAACAATACAAACACTTACTCCTGCATTGAAAGTTGGAAGAGTACTTCCACTTCTTACAAACATTCTCTCATTTTCTCACAATGTTTTCAAGAGTATACACTTTGCGCTTCACACTTTTGCATAGCCGGATGCTGCTTTGAGTTCCAATGCTAGGTCTACTTGTCATGGAAGTCCAAGATATTCAAAACTATCTCTACATAAGCAATCTATGACATTGAGGCCCATCCAGCCTATAGAATCAACCAAGAAGGTCCCGGAATAAGAAAGTGGATGGACTTTCCTATCTAGGCTGCCTAGGTGTAGTTCTAACTTGCTTTGGGGACTAAGCTAGGTTGCTTGGTATTCAAGCACCCCTGACTATATAAAAGGAGTGCTCAGGGGGTTCTTTCATGCACCCCATTCTTCTCTAAGGCATTCTTTTTTAGGAGACTAAAGTACTAATTATGATCATGCAAATCAGTTAAGGTATATATTGAGTTTTGCTTGGTCTATACCTGGAGATAGGGCTGTCATATCCCTTGCACTTGTTGGAAGGTTTCAACTATCTTTAAGGCACCTCTACGCTAGGTTTCATCAGTTATTTTATACTAGACTAGTATAATTCCAATATTTCTCCTATATTTGATGGACAATTTCCCTTAGTTTTATAAGCTAAAGGTTATTTTATGAATCATGTTATTTTCATCGGCATAAACTGGAGTTTGATATCACATGTGACCTTTTCGTGACTCTGGGTTTGATTAATTTTTGCAAACTATTCGATTTTATCGGTCTCTCCTAGATTATCTACAAACCAATATAGTATACCTGAACTGGATTTTTGTAGCCTATGTGTCATGGTCCTTAACATTAAAAAAGAAAAGAAAAGAAAAAAAACTGGTTGAACTGACATTTAAGAACATACAGTATGTGCAAAGCCCACATTTCTGGGTGCTGAAAATCACACAACTGTTGGGCTGTCTTAGATATCGGTAATGTAACAAACATCTTCTCCGTTGGATGACTTTATCATCTTCAATCAAGATCATATAATTGAGAACCTTTCGGGCATCACCTATCTAGCGCGCTTCCCTGGAGATGAACGGTTCGAATCGCCAATCGTCTGAAAAGCAATTAAATGTATTTTTAGCTGCATTTTAATGTATATTAAATACAGACAGAACAAATAAAATACAGATAATCACTTCCCATCAAACAAAAAGAATAATTGTGCAAAGGAAAATGGAGATGCTTGATGTTTCGTATTTTTCTACTTTGTTCTCGAGTGACACCCCGCCTTGCACGTCTTCATGCGGCTGTTTTTACTTTTCCTACTAATATTACAACATGAACAAACATCAACGTGTAATAGAGAGATGTATGAAAACTTGTAAAAGCAAAGGGGCAATGCCCAGTGTTGCAAGATCTTGCCACTTAACCGGTTTGTTTTATTCCAAGGATAATTTTGGAGGAATGCCCAGTGTTGCAAGACAAAGATGAAAGGTTTTGGGTAAGTAATAATATTCAAGCCCCACCAGCATGACCATTTCAAAGCCAGATTCTTTAGATTGCACTTTGAGTCAAACATTAAAAATCTAAAACAAGACAGAGTTATCCCTACCTTATGGGATGTATTCAAAGAAGAATTGCTCAATCCCCTTATGCACTGGAAAATCCAAAATCCAATAATTGATCAAGAGGTCATCCACTAATTCTTCAACATCAGTCGTTTCGGACCTCCACTTAGTTTCACTCAAGCTTTATTCTAGTCATGGGTAGATCACCCAAGTAACGCATCCATTAGCCTTTCTTAGCCATATTAGTAAGGCGTGAGAGGGCGCGTTTCTGTTTTTCAGCTAAAATTGATGTGAATGATCGTGACGGCTCTTCAAATCCTACTCAAGGTGCAGCCCCGATGCACTAAGCTCTCACATATGTGGGTTTTGGGGAAGGGGCAGACCATAAAGGTCAATAGTAAGCAGCCTTACCTTACATTTTGCAAGGCTGTTTTCACACCTTAAATCCACGACCTTAAGGTCACATGACAACAATGTTACCATTGTGCCAAGGCTCCCCTTCAGTTATCTAAGCCCCATATGTATACCTTAATTAGTGTGAGTAAATTATTGCAGGCACCAACTTTACGCGTGCAGCCATCACACTCTTATTTTACGCTCTCAAATGGAGATTTGATACGTGAAAGGTCCGTATCCTTCTGGTCCCAACAAATCTTAAGCGGACGGCTGTTACCAGGGCTGCGGACCTCCATTTAGTCAAGTGGCATTCCCACTTGTAATTGTGACAGCCATCTTTATTGCGTGGTGCCGGTATCTGCTTCTTGCTCACAATCAATTCTCTTTTGATTCGAGGACGTAGTCAGGTAGGGGAAAGGTATATTAGAGCGCCACAACATCATAGAAGAGGCCTTCAGCATGGTGTGACCCACATATCATTGATCCATGCTGCTCATCCAAGAAATGCTGCTTCCCTATTGTTAGCAACAGACAGTGGGATGCTCTACATAAGCATTCAGGGAACTAAAACACCTTTACTGGATGCTGGAGGTGCCATTTTGGCATGAAGTTTGGACCATTAGATATCCAATGGCAGGCCAGTCAAATGACACGGATCAATAATATGTGAAGCCCAGTATAAAATCTGAAGGGGAGCCTTGGTGCAATAGTAGAGTTGTCATCGTGTGACCTTGAGGTCATGGGTTCAAGGTGTGGAAATTGTCTCTTGCAAAATGCAAGATAAGGCTGTGTACCATTAACCCTTGTGGTCCAGCCCTTCCCCGGACCCTGTATACACAGGAGCTGAAGACTCAGATAGATCCGAATTCCATATGCTTAAATTCCAAAAAGGGCAAATATCTATTCTCCATCCAACCCAATTGAGTATACTAATCAAAGGAGGAATTCAGCAACACTTGGTGACAAATTTACAGACACTTCAGACTTCCAAACCTGTAGAACAAAACTAGAAACAGTGTGAAGCAATTTAATCGTAACCCTACTTACCCCCTGACTTGTATTGAGACACTCCTCTCTGCTTCAGTGCGAAATTCAACAGGCTAAGCACAGCCAGAGGCCAATAGAAGTAGTGGAGTTGTCCTCTGTTCAGATTATCTGGTATCCACCCAAGTTTCCCACCTTTAGTTGATATTCGTGTAACAATAGTCACAAGGAGGGTGCTCAGATAGTTCCCAGCGCCAACTGTAGTAAGTGAGAGTGCGGAACATAGACTCCTCATGGCATCTGGAGCCTCATCATAGAATAACTCCATCTGGCCAATGAAGGTGAAGACTTCAGCTGCTCCAGCTGCTCCAATGATGAAGTACTGAGGAATGTGCCAGAAGATAGTGATGGAAGTTCTTTACGGTCAAATAGTCGTTTCTCCTCACAATATCGAGCCTTGCAACCTCCAGGATTCCAGCAGAAACCATGGTGAATATGGAAATCACCAGGCCTATGCCCATTTGTTGGAGCTGAGTGAAACCTCGCTCATGGCCAGTGTACTTTCTTGCTAGTAGCACAATCAATTTGTCATATACTGGGACCCAGAATATGACACTAAGAGAGTCAAATATGGACAGAGATGCCGCGGGATCTCAAGTGCTTGTCAATATGAGGATCCATGGTGGTGCCTTATAGGACAAACATGGTACTCAATTGAGTATATACACAGGCAAAATTAATTCCACTGGCCCAAATGGGAAGCAATCGACCAATGGACTTGAGTTCCTCGACTTGGGCAACAGTACAGAGTCTCCATGGGTTGACTCTGTCTTTGATGTTATCTGTTTCCATCTCTGGTGGCATGGAATTTTGTAAGTAGGCTGAAAAAGAGTGAGGATTTCAATTGCTACAATTGACGGTGGCTACATCTTAATAATGCTTCTGTTATGAGTGCTGTCACCAAACAAACGAATCAAAATTACATTTCCCAACTGTTTCTTGTTACATCGATGGTACTATATGCTTGTATTTCTATACATGTTCTATCTATTGGATGACTTGATCAAACATCCAATACTTATTCAGATGGGACTAAGGAAGTGCATGACTAACAAGCTATGAGGTATGGGAACCTCAGTGGGACAATACTTCATGTACCTAAAGTAGGAAATAGAAACTATTGTAAACATACATGATCAAGTTTGTATGGTCAAGCTTACGGCTGCCTTGAATAGCAGACTTCCTGTCAGTATTCTTATAAAGAAGGGACTTGTCAGCAGGAATTTTCTCGTTGAACTTCCTAAGTGATGCAACTATAATCTGAAAAATTGGTGTTATGGGGCTGCCTCCAGGTTTCTGGTGCCGGTACAGCTTGGTATCAGAGAAGAGACTAGCCACAGCAATTGCCAATGCCACTGCAGGGATGCCAAACCACCATCCCCAGCCTATACTCATATGGATCCATACCAGGACAGAGCTAGCAATAAGTGCACCGATATTGATTGAAAAACAGAACCAGAAGAACTCTTCTTTTCCTTCTCAGATTCATTATTTTCGTCAAACTGATCTGCTCCAAAGAACAGACACATGGCTTAATTCCTGCAGTCCCCAGAGCAATGAGATAGAGTGCTATGAAAAACACTGCAGTTTGTTCTTCCTTCGGATGACAAACATCTCCATGACAGAATGGCCTTATCCCAGACACTGATGCAGACAACGTTATTCATATCATCCCCTGCGACAATTAGAAAAGTTCAAACATATAGAGTCAAGAACAGGACATTCAACATTTACAATTTGTGAAGACCTAATCAGCTTTCAACTAAGCCATTAGAATTTAAAATGTGTCTGTTTCTCTGTTGCTTTTCAAATGCTAATGAAATGCTTAAGTTCTAATTATTTTCTCAGATTGTTCCAGTTCTGTTTCATGATCACAGGCAAGCTGTTCATTCTACCCAAGTCTTAATTCAGTGGAGTTAATGCTAAGAGCTTTTAAAGTATGCCTAAAGCAGCATTGTAGACTGCACATATACCAAAAAGGAATTCCAGACATCTTACAGAAACATAGATGATCGAGACGGAAGCAATTGTCCAATATCTTCCCAAGTAGGCATCAGCCAGAAAAGCTCCAATCAAAGGAGTGACATAACAAATTCAGACCAATTTGTGTTATTATTGGCTGCCGTAGTATTCCCCTGACCAAGACGGGTCATCATCTGAACTACTAGATTTGTGCCCATTCCATAGTATGCCAATCTTTCACAGCATTCATTTCCTACAAAAGATGAACCCCATATGGTTAGTCGATCCTACATAAGAACACTTCATGGTACATAACTAAGTTATAAACCATAACAAGGATAAAGGGACAGGCTTTCCAGTTTCCTGTTTCACTTTTGACAGCGGGGTTGCCTTTGAGATCCACTGTTCCATCTTTTGTGTAGACATTGTCTTTCTTATGAATCTCATAGTATTCTCCCATGGCTTTCTCAAAGAGGTTTTCTGATTCTTGTATATCCTTTAGAACTCTTCACCTACAGCTGCATCATATAGAAATGCTCTTAAGCAGAAAAAGCACACTAATGGAAGATGGGGAAAGAAAACTCCACATATGTCCTCTATCCTTTGATAACTAAAGCATTGATAAAGGACTGAACATGATCTGAGAAAATAAGACCAGTCTGATGATGTGTTTCAGTGGCAACTCAACAACATATTTTCACATCTTTTCAGTTCCACGTAACAATTTTCCTTTTGGGCAAATCTGTTTTGGTCCAGGAAATATTAAAAATATGAACAATACAGGCAAAATTATGTTTATCCAAAGTCCAGAGCTCACTGCATGCAGAACATAGTTTCACGATAGAAGCAAAATTAGGTGTAATGACATAGTACTAGTGATTGTTGGAGTGTCGGTAACTTTTTCTTTGAATCGCTGGTAAAGTTTAGTAATTAGGACGATATAGGAAGCACTGGCTGAATACAATAGAACCTAATAGTATGAGCTATAAGTGATACAGCAACCTGAAGTTAAAAGTCGTCTAAACCAGAAAATGGTAGAGATTCTTGAAGTTGGAAGCAAGAGGAGGTTCTGGACAAGCACAACTTGATATTGATACTAAGATTTTTCTGGTCACCAAATTCTAAAGAACATTGACAATTGCATTATCCATCTAGAATAACTTACGACAGGTAGAATGGCCTGGTTCCTGTTCAGTTCCACCATTGCTAGAACCGAATCTCAGCTGGTTTGGAACCATTTGGTTCTGAGGTTTGGTTTCTAGCCTCAACTGTAGGAGCCTTTTCTTTCCCTCTTTTTTTTTTGGGAGGGGGGGGGGGGGTGTTCTGGTTCGGTTCTCAGTACTCACTAGTTCCAGAGAGAAAGAAGGAACAAAAAGAGGGCATACAAGTGAAGATGATTAAAAATAAGGTCAAGCAAAGAACACAACTTATAATGCAACAGCTCAAAGTAAATCTCATGCCAGTAACTCTAGAAGAACTTAAAAGATAACAGCGACTCAAAACTGGAAAAAAAGAACACAATACAACAGCTCAAATTACATATCATGTTAGAAGATTCATTGGCAAAAAGTACACAAAGAGAGTCAAGTATGAAAAGACCATTCCCCCTCGCTATTTTTTGCAACTGGAAGATTGGATTATTTAGGCCATCCGTAAGTACCCGAAAACACAGGTCCTAAAAGTAAATTGAAATGAAAGAAAAGAAAATTAAAATATCTGCTCTGTTAAAAAACTTTGATTTGACATAAAACACCAATTGAGCAACAAATAAAACAAAGTTCAATATAAATATAGAAACTTATTTTAGTCTAATAAACTGTTCTTGCTTTGGGCACCTCTGATCCTGTTGGCATTAAACTCCAGTGTACCCCAATGAGAAACCATTGGTTCAATATCAAGAACCGTTCACAAGTTCTTGTTTTTCTGGTTCGGTTCTTCGGTTCTAGAGGTACATTTCCAGCCCTAACGTTGACAAGGTTTCATTTTTGTGTTTATCCTTTTCCTCTTTGCTACTTTAGAATTAGAGTTATAGATCAATGTGTTAGTCCAATCCCATTTGACAGCCGCTGCCTTTCAACTATAGTGGCCGTCGAGGTCAACTATGGTGGGGCGCCGCCACCAATGTCAAGAAAAGCAGTCATTAAATTCCACTGTGACGGCTACCGTCACTACCGCTGTCGGCTGCGCTGTCAATTATTACAGTACCAACCGAAGACTTTGAATGGGTTTTTGTTGAAAATAAAGCTTTAAAAACCCTATAAATATGGAGGAGCTAAAGATCGATGTATCACACCATTCCCTGCATTTTCTGTTTGTAAAATACCCTATAATACTCCCTCTTTTTATTGAATTTGTTATCCTCCTATGGACGTAGCCATATTGGCCGAACCATGTAAAATTTGTGTATTTTGTGTATGCTTGATCTTGGGCGGGGACTGTAAATCCCCAACAAGTGGTATTAGAACTAGGTTCTATCGCAAAATAGAGGCAGAAAATGAGAGTTGCAAACCAGTCACGATTGACACAAGGAGGAAGAAGACTGTTGCAACTATAGTATTGCTACAGTGTAAAAACATAATCATTATGCTACAGTGAAAGGCAATATCATTCTGCTACAGTAAAAAGCATCGTCATTACTGTCGGCTACAGTGATCGCTATAGTGTCTACTACAATATTGAGTGTAACAATGCCTAGAGGCGGGTTACAACAATCCGAGTTTCAATAGTGCAGAGTTGAAATAGTACGCGTTATAGCAGTAGCAAAGTTGTAACATTAGTAGAGTTGCAATAGTGACGAGTTGCAACAATAATTAGACTGAAGCATGCATATCTTTTATCGGTTTTCGAGGGGGATAGACTGGTTCTTGGCTACATTGATCGTTTCAAATGTAGTGGTGTTCTCAGATTTGAGAGATTCTCTCCTGAAATTGGTGTAAGTACTTTATCTTTAGCTATGGAGACTAATATGAGTAAAATGATTTACTTAAATGGTACTAACTATCACAAGTGGAAAGGAAAGATGAAAGATCTTTTTTTTGTAAAGAAATTATATCTACTTGCTTTTGCTACTCAAAAACATGAGGATAAGTTAGAAGATGAGTGGGATTTTGAACATTAACAAGTATGTGGTTTCATTCGATAGCAGGTAGAAGATAATGTTTGGAATCATATTCAAAATGAAACATATGCTAGAACTCTATGGATCAAATTAGAAACCTTGTATGCGTCGAGAACTGGGAATAATAAGTTATTACTACTTAATCAAGCTATGCACTTGAGATATAAGGAAAGGAGTTCTATTTCCGACCACTTGAAAGAGTTGACTAGTTGGTTTAAGAAACTATTCGACGTTGGCATCAGGTTTGATGATGATATCGTGGGTTTATGACTCTTAAATACTTTGCCTGTCTCATGGGAAAATTTTCATATTTCTCTACCCAATTCTGCTCTAGGTGGCGCTGTAACGTGGGAATTTGCGAGAAGTGTAATTCTAAATGAAGAAATGAGGAAATGAGCTCAAGTTGCCACTACATCACAGTCTGAGATTTTGACATAAAAAAACAGGAGGAGAAGCAAAATCAAAGGTTTGGAGAAGAATAACAGGGGCAGGAATAAATCTAAGTCCAAATACAAGAATCTAGAGTACAATTATTGTGGCAAGAAGTGTCACATCAAAAAGCAGTGTTACAAGTGGAAAGCTGAGAACAAGACAGAGAATGCCAAGAAGGAGAGAAGAAATGATGACGGGAATGATTGTGTGGCCACTACTACTTCAGGCCTTGTTATGGTCTATGATGAGAATGAGATCAACTTAGCCTTCAGTGAGATTAGTGGGTCGTTGACAACGATGCTTCTTTTCACGTTACCTCTAGGAGGGAGCTTTTTACCTCGACTTGGGAGTGTTGAAGATGGGTAACGATGGTCTGTCAAAGGTTATTGGTATTGGATCTATCTATATGGACACCAACAACGGGATGAGGTTAATTCTCAAGGAAGTTCGACATGTACCAGATATTCAGTTGAACTTAATATTAGCCGAAAAGCTTGATGATGATGGGTACTGTAGTACCTTTTGCGATGGCTAATGGAAGCTCTCTAAGGGAGCGCTGGTGGTTACTAGAGGGAAGAAATCATCTAGCTTGTATGCGATGCAAGCTTCGATTCCTATTAACTCTATGAACGTGGTTGATGTTGCTGGTTCTTCAAAGTTGTGGCACAAGCGGCTTAGTCACATAAGTGAGAAAGGACTAAGTTGTCTAGTCAAGAAGAATTTGCTTTCAAGGCTCAAAGCTATAAAGTTGAGTAAGTGTGCTTATTGTCTTGCCGGGAAGTAGCAACAAGTTTCCTTCAAAAGCCATCTTTCTTCCAAGAAGCCAGGTGCGCTTGAATTGGTACATTTAGAAGTGTGTAGTCCTATGAAGGTATGAATACTTAGTGGTGCATTATATTTTGTCACCTTTATTGATGATTATTTTAGAAAACTCTAGGTCTATGTTTTGAAATCTAAAGATCAGGTGCTTGACAAGTTTAAAGAGTTTTAAGCTTTTGTTGAGCGTCAAATAGGGAAAAAGCTAAAATGTATTCACACAGATAATGATGGCGAGTACTGTGGACCATTTGATGCTTATTGTAAGTAGTAGTGGATCAGACATCAAAGGACTCATCTGAAGACTCCTCAGCTAAATTGTTTAACAAAGAGTATGAATAGGACATTGATGGAGAGGGTCAGATGCTTGCTTTCTAAAGCTAAGCTACCTAGTTCCTTTTGGGGTGAGATGCTATACACAGCAGCCTATGTTATTAACCTGTCTCCAATTGTTGCCTTGAATGCAGATGTTCCTGACAGGCTATGATATGGAAAAATGTCTCTTATGATCACTTGCGGGTATTTGGGTACAAGGCATTTGTACATATACCCAAAGATGAGAGGTCCAAACTAGATGTTAAGACCAAACAATGTATTTTCATTTGCTACAGGCAGGATAAGTTTAGCTACAGGTTATATGATCCTATTCCAAAGAAGCTAGTTAGAAGCTGTGACATGGTCTTTGTGGAAGACCAAATCATTAAACACATTGACAAAGCCGAAGGATCAGAAACTTGGACTTCTAATACTCTGACTAATTTGGATCTAGTTCCTAGTTCACATACGCTAGGTGTAGATTGCGCCAATGACCATGGTGGTGTGCCAATTGATGTTCAAGATGATCAGGTCGAGGGTGAGCATGAAGTTGCTAAAGACATGGATGTTTGTCAGAGGCTGATGATGTTCAGTAGGAGGTTCTTATTGAGGAGCTAATAGTTTCATTGAGATGGAGTTCAAGAGATTGTCAACCCTCCACTCGGTATTCACTAAATAAGTACGTGCTCCTCACTTACAAGGGAGAGCCTGAGAGCTACACAGAGCAGTTGAAAGTGAAGAGAATGCAGAGTGGATTGCAGCTATGAAGGATGAGATGAAATTCTTGTATGACAACTACACTTTTCAGCTGGTAAGATTGCCTAAGGGTAGACAAGCTTTGTAGAATCGGTGGATTTACAGGATGAAGTATGAGGGTGACACTTCACGACTATGATACAAAGCTAGACTTGTGGTGAAAGGCTTTGGTCAAAGAAAAGGTGTTGATTTGGTGGGGATATTTTCTTCTGTGGTCAAAATGTCTTCAATCCAAGTTGCATTGGGTTTGGCTGCAAACCTTGATCTAGAGGTTGAATAGATGGATGTGAAGACATCGTTCCTCCATGGTGACTTAGAAGAGGAGATATATATGGAGCAGCTAAAAGGTTTTGTTGCTAAAGGCAAGGAGAAGTACGTCTGTAAGCTGAAGAAGAGTATGTATGGCTTGAAATAGGCTCTCAGACAGTGGTACAAGAAGTTCGAGCAGTTCATGGACCAACAGGGTTATAGAAAGACTACTTCAGATCACTATGTGTTTGTGCAGAGATTCTCAGAGGATGATTTTGTCATCTTGCTACTCTATGTCGATGATATGCTTATTATTGGACGTAGTACTTTAAGGATTAATCAATTAAAGAAGGAGCTGAACAAAGTCTTTACTATAAAAAACTTGGGACCTGCAAGACAGATTCTTGAGATTTCTATCGTTCATGACAGGAGGAATAAGCAGTTATGGCTGTTTCAAGAGAAGTACATAGAAAGGGTACTTCAGCGATTTCACATGGATAAAGCTAAAGCAGTTAGTACACCTTTTGCTACTCACTTTAAGCATAGTAAGTATCAAGTTTCAATGAGTGATGTTGAGAAGGAATACATGCAAGATTTTCCTTATGCTTCAGTTGTTGGCCCTCCTACATATGCCATGGTATGCACCAATCCAGACATTGCATATGCAGTTAGTACACCTTTTGCTACTCACTTTAAGCATAGTAAGTATCAAGTTTCAATGAGTGATGTTGAAAAGGAATACATGCAAGATGTTCCTTATGCTTCAGCTGTTGGCACTCCTACATATACCATGGTATGCACCAAGGCAGACATTGCATATGGAGTTGGTACAGTGAGCCATTTTCTATCAAATCTAGGAAAAGTGCATTGGAATGCAGTGAAATATATATTGAAATATCTACGTTGTACTTCCAAGTTGCGTTTGAGATTTAGCATTAGCAGGCCTGTGCTTGAGGGCTACATTGATTCAGATATGGTTAGTGATATTAACACTAGGAAGTCTACTTCAAGCTACTTGATTACTTTTATAGGGGGAGTAGTGTTATGGCAGTTGAAGTTACAAAAGTGTTGCCTTGTATACGACAGAGGTTGAGTTTATTGCTGTGATAGAGGCTTGCAAAGAGCTATTGTGGATGAAGAAGTTTGTGAACGAACTTTGCTTTTTACAGAAGAGGTATGCGTTATTTTGCAATAGTCAGAGTGCTATACACCTTAGCAAAAATTCTACTTTTCATGGGAGGTCAAAGCACATTGATGTTCTGTATCATTGGATACGTGATATTTTGGACTCGAAGTCGTTAGAGCTTAAGAAGATTCATACTGATGATAATAGTTTGGATATGACAGCAAAAGCATTACCTTGGAGCAAGTTCGAGATTTGTAGGGAATTAGCTGGGATATGCTTCTGCTAAAAGTCCATGCGTGAAGAAACCTCCTTCAGTTAATGGGCCTGGAGGGGGAGACTTTTTAGTCCAGTCCCATTTGAAGGCCATTGCGTTTTAACCTGGTGGTCGTTGACATCAACTGCAGTGGGTGCCGCCACCGATGTCAAGAAAGGCAGCTGTTGAATTCCATTGTGGCGCCCACTGCTGCCATCAGCTGCGCTGTTAACTATTATGGCATCGCTTGAAGACTTTGAATGGGTTTTTGTTGAAAATAAAGCTCTGAAAACCCTATAAATAGGGAGGAGCTGAAGATCAATGTATCACACCATTCTCTACATTTTCCATTTGTAAAATACCCTGTAATACTCTCTCTTTTTAGTGAATTTGTTCTCCTCCCGTGGATATAGGCATATTGGCCGAACCACATAAAATTTGTGTATTTTGTGTATGCTTGATCTTGGGTGGGGACTATAAATCCCCAACACAATGAACAGATGCTTACCTTAAAAACCCAAGTAAAAAATATATAGGAATTCTAGTTTTAAGGTCAAAATACAAGCAAAAATTTGACAGCCTTCCCTTTAGAAAATCTTGTACTCTGCCTTTCCTAATTTAACAATATTATGTTAAGGGATCAATGCCAGAATAATAATAAAACATAAAATTTCTGATATTTTGTGCTTTCAACAACAATATAAGGCATACGAAGCAACAGAAGAACAGGCAAGAAAATTCCTCATAATTTCAAATGCAAAAACTATAAGCAAGAGATAGGAAGCAAATGATTACTCTGCAACTCCTAATATCATCAAAGAAATACTAGGAACTCACTTTGAAACCAAAATAAACTAGAATATAGTAGTATAACAGACAAACATATCCTTCAAATGTAAAAAACAATGCTAGAAAAGAAAAGGATAATTGGCGTCCTTGCATAACTCTAGCAAAAAAGATCTTCAAAGGATACATGAAAGCCCAGAGTCTCCACACTGTTGTGGAGTCAAGAGGAAAAGTGGAGGAAAACTAGGGCCATTCAAGCTTACCTAGTGTCCCCAAGAAGGATGTGCTTGTTTTTTAAGAAGTAGACAACTTGAATGACGATAATGCCCAAGTATAGGAAATTAGATGAATCTACTCCATTTTAAGGTTCGACTCCTTGCTGATAGTAAGCTAGCAACTTTAATACCATGATTTAGTTTCCTAAGAATACGCATGCTTTACATTTCCTTCTAAGGAGTTTCCTACATAACTAGAATCCTAAACTGACTATAATATGAGATCTAAAGCCATCTTTGCAAGAAGCAACTCGTTCATCACATTGGTCAAGCTTTAAATGCCTAATAGAGCAAAAAGCATGTACTTATGATTCTAACGTCTATAAAATGCGTTGTAAGCCCAAAGCTGTATAGCACAGTTGAGATTTACTTTGAGTTGTTGCATTGTAAGTTGTGTTCTTTGCTTAACCTTATCTTTCAGCATCTTAACTTGTATGCCCTCTTTTTGCTCCTTTTTCTCTGGTACAGAACTAGTGAGTACTAAGAACCAAACTAGAACCAAAAAAAGAAAAGGCTTTTACAATTGAGGCTAGAAACCAAACCTCAGAACCAAATGGTTCCAAACTAGCTAGGATTCAATTCTAGCAATGGTGGAACTGAACAGGAGCTAGACTATTGTACCTATCATAAGTTATTCTAGATGGATAATGCAATTATCAATGTTCTTTAGAATTTGGTGACCAAAAAAATCTTAGTATCAATATCAAGTTGTGCTTGTCCATCTTTATCCCCTTCACTCACTAGAAAAATCTTGCTGGGATAAAGATGGCCATTTTATGTTACGAAGGAACACATGCAGGTGAGTGAAGAGGAATCTTGGTGCAATGGTAAAATTATTGTCATGTGATCCCAAGGTCACGTATTCAAGGCATGAAAATAGTCTCTTACAAAAATGTAAGGTACAGCTGTATGCTATAGACCTTTGTAGTTTGCCCCTCTTTCGGACCCCACATAGGTAGGAGTTTGGCTGCCCCATATAAATGCAGGTGAGCCTACTTGAGACAATCATTAGTTTAGCTTAGTGGGGCCCCTGTTTTGTACCAACTAGAAAGGGTGAACTTGGGGTGGTCGACTATTGCCTCACACCAAAATTCCAATCTGATTAATCTTACTCATATGTAAATGTTTACTGAGTTTACCGAGGGTCTTGCTTTTAATCATTATTGAGAAAAGAAAAATGAACCCCATCCCTTTCATTTATTAGACACCACCCTCTTAAACTAGTTTTATAACCATAGAAGATGGTGAAGGAGACAAACATGTAGAATCCGAATATGATATTGATGGGGATTTACAGTCCCTGCCCAAGATCAAGCATACACAAAATACACAAATTTTACGTGGTTCAGTGAATATGCCTACGTCCAGGGAGGAGAACAAATTCACTAAAAAAGAGAGTATTACAGGGTATTTGCAAAACAAGAAATGCAGGGAATGGTGTGATACATCGATCTTCAACTCCTCCCTATTTACAGGGTTTTTAGAGCTTTATTTTCAACAAAAACCCATTCAAAGTCTTTGGGCGGTGCCGTCATAGTTGATAGCATAGCCAATGATGGTGGTGGTGGATGTCACAATGGAATTCAACGGTTCCCTTTCTTGACATTGGTGGTGGCGCCCACCACAGTTGATGTCAATGGCCACCAGAGTTGAAAGGCAGTGACTGTCAAACGGGACTGAACTAACAAATCTCCCCCTCCAAGCCCATTAACTGAAGGAAGTTTCTTCACGCATTGACTTCTAGTAGAAGCCCATCTCGGCTAATTCCCTACAAATCTTGAACTTGCTTTGAGGTAATGCTTTTGTCATCATATCCGAACTATTATCGTCAGTATGAATCTTCTTAAGCTCTAACGACTTTGTGTCCAAAATATCACGTATCCAATGATACCGAACATCAATGTGCTTTGACCTCCCATGAAAAGTAGAATCCTTACTAAGGTGTATAACACTCTAACTATCGTAAAATAATACATACCTCTTCTGCATAGAGCCAAGTTTGTTCACGAACTTCTTCATCCACAGTAGCTCTTTGTAAGCCTCTGTCACAGCAATAAACTCATCCTCCATTGTAGACAAGGCAACACACTTCTGTAATTTTGACTGTCATGACGAAGCTTCCCCTGCAAAAGTAATCAAGTAGCCTGAAGTAGACTTCCTTGTGTCAATATCACCAATCATATCTAAATCAATGTAGCCCTCAAGCATGGGCTTGCAAGTGCCAAATCCCAAACTCAACTTGGAAGTACCACGTAGATATCTCAATATCCACTTCGCTGCATTTCAATGCTTTTTTCCTAAATTTGATAGAAAAAGGCTCACTGTACCAACTGCATATGCAATGTCTAGTTTGATGCATACCATGACATACATAAGACTCCCAACAGTTGAAGCATAAGGAATATCTTGCATGTATTCCTTCTCAACATCACTCATTGGAACTTGATTCTTACTAAGCTTAAAGTGAGTCGCAAAAGACTTTAGCTTTATCTATGTGAAATCACTGAAGTACCTATGTACTTCTATTGAGACAGCCATAACCACTTATTCTTCCTATTGTGAACGATAGAAATCTTGAGAATCTGTCTTGCAGGTCCAAAGTCTTTTATAACAAAGAATTTGTTCAACTCCTTCTTTAATTGACTAATCATTAAAGAGCTGCATCCAACAATAATCATATTGTCAACATAGAGTAGTAAGATGAAAAAATCATCCTCTAAGAATCTCTGCACAAACAATCAGTGATTTGAAGTAGTCTTTCTATAACCCTATTGGGCCATGAATTGTTCGAACTTTTTATACCACTGTTTGAGAGCCTGTTTTAAGTCATACAGACTCTTCTTCAGCTTATAGATGTACTTCTAATTGCTTTTAGCAATAAAATCTTCTAGCTACTCCATATATATCCCCTCCTCTAAGTCACCATAGAGGAATGTTGTCTTCACATCTATTTGTTCAACCTCCTGATCAAGGTTTGCGGCCAAACCCAATACAACTTGAATTGAAGACATTTTGACCACAAGAGAAAATATCTCCTCAAAATCAACACCTTTTCTTCGACTAAAGCCTTTCACCACAAGTCTAGCTTTGTCTGCCCTTAGGCAATCTTACTAGCTCAAAAGTGTGGTTATCTTGCAAGGATTTTATCTCATCCTTCATAGTTGCAATCCACTCTGCATTCTCTTCACTTTCAACAGCCTCTATATAGCTCTTAGGCTCTTCCCCGTTAGTGAGGAGCACGTACTCATCTGGTAAATACCGAGTGGAGGGTTGACGATCTCTTGAACTTTGTCTCAATGAAACTGCTGGCTCCGCATAGGAACCTCCTGTTGAACATCATCAACCTCTGACGATACATCCATGTCTTCAGTAGCTTCATGCTCACCTTTGGCCTAATTATCTTGAACATCAACTACTGCACCACCATGGTCATTGGCGCCATCTACACCTGGCATATGTGAAATAGGAATTGAATCCAAATCGGTCAGAGTATCAGAACTTCGAGTTTTTAATCCTTCAGCTTTGTCAATGTGTTCAATGGTTTGGTCTTTAATAAAGACCACGTCACGGCTTCTAACCAACTTCTTTGCAATAGGATCATATAACCTGTAGCCAAACTCATCCTGCCCATAGCCGATGAAAATACATTGTTTGGTCTTGAAGTCTAGTTTGGACATCTTATCTTTGGGTATATGTACAAACGCCTTGCACCAAAATACCCGCAAGTGATTATAAGAGACATCTTTTCCATATCATAGAATGTTAGGAACATCTACATTCAAGGCAACAATTGAAGATATGTTAATAACATAGGCTATTATGTATAGCGCCTCACCCCAAAAGGAACCAGACAGCTTAGCTTCAGAAAGCAAGCATCAGACCCTTTTCATCAATGTCCTATTCATCTTCTCTACTAAACCATTTAGCTGAGGAGTCTTCAAAGGAGTCCTTTGATGACTAATCCCCTACTACTTACAATAAGCATCAAATGGTCCACAGCACTCGCTACCATTGTCTGTGCGAATACATTTTAGCTTTTTCCCTATTTGACACTCAACAAAAGCTTGAAACTCTTTAAACTTGTTAAGCACCTGATCCTTAGATTTCAAAACATAGACCTAGAGTTTTCTAGAATAATCATCAATAAATATGACAAAATATAATGTACCACCAAGTGTTCGTACCTTCATAGGACTACACACATCTGAATGTACCAATTCAAGCACACTTGACTTCTTGGAAGAAGGATGGCTTTTGAAGGAAACATGTTATTGCTTCCCAGCAAGATAATGAGCACACTTGCTCAACTTTGTAACTTTGAACCCTGAAAGCAAATTCTTCTTAACTAGACAACTTAGTCCTTTGTTACTCATGTGATTTAGCTACCTGTGCTACAACTCTAAAGAACTAGCAACATCAACCACGTTCACAAAGTTAATAGGAATCGAAGCTTGCATCACATACAAGCTAGATGATTTCTTTCCTCTAGCAACCACAATTACTCCCTTAGAGAGCTTTCACTGGCCATTGCAAAAGGTACTACAATACCCATCATTATTAAGCTTTTCGGCTGATATTAAGTATAACTGGATATCTGGTACATGTCGAACTTCCTTGAGAATCAACCTCATCCCGTTGTTGGTGTCCAAACAGATAGATCCGATACCAACAACTTTTGATAGCCCATTGTTGCCCATCTTCAACACTCCAAAGTCACCAAGAAGTGTGTGAGGTGAAAAACTCTTTCCTAGCTGTAATGTGAAAAGAAGCACCATTGTCAACGACCCATCCAATCTCACTGGATGCTAGGTTGATCTCATTTTCATCACAGACCACAATAAGGCCTGAAGTGGTGGTGGCCACACGATCATTCGCATCATCATTTCTTCTCTCTTGCTTGGGATTCTCTATCTTATTCTCAGCTTTCCAATTGTAACATTGATTTTTGATGTGACACTTGTTGCCACAATAATTGTACTCTAAATTCTTATATCAGGACTTATATTTACTCCTGCTCCTGTTATTCTTCTCCTGGCCTTAGATCTTGCTTCTCCTCTTGTTTTCTGAGATCAAAATCTCAGACTGTGATGTGGTGGTAACTTGAGATTGTCACCTCATTTCTTCATTTAGAACTACGCTTCTTGTAGATTCCTACATCGCAGCACCACCTGGAGCAGAATTGGCTAGAGAAACACGAAAATTTTTCCATGAGTCAGGCAAAGTATTTAAAAGCCACAAACCCATGATATCATCGTCAAACTTGACACCAACATCGAATAGTTGCTGAAAGCATCCGGTCAACTCATTCAAGTGGTCGAAAATAGAACTTCCTTCCTTGTATCTCAAGTGCATCACTTGATTAAGTAGGAATAACTTATTAGTCCCAGTTCTCGATGCATATAAGGTTTCTAATTGGATCCATAGAGTTCTAGCATGTATTTCATTTTGAATATGATTGAAAACATTATCTTCTACTCACTGTCGAATGAAACCATATACCTGTTCATGTTCAAAAGCCCACTCATCTTCAGACTTATCATTCAATTTTTGAGTAGCAAAGACAGGTATATGTAATTTCTTCAAAAAAAGAAGATATTTCATCTTTCCCTTCCACTTGTGATAGTTAGTATCATTTAAGCAAATCATTTTAGTCATATTAACCTCTATAGCTAAAATAGAGTACTTACAGCAATTTTGGGAGAGAATCTCACAAATTTGAGATCATCACTATGTCTGAAACTTCAATTTAGCCAAGAACTAGTTTATCCCCCTCGAAAACTAGTCAAATATAGGCCTACTTCAATTTGATCACTATTGTAACTCATCAATGTTGCAACTCTGCTATTGTTGAACTCGAACTATTGCAACTCTGCTACTGCTGCAACACGTACTATTTCAACTCTGCACTGTTGAAACTCAGACTGTTGTAATCCGCCTCTGGGCACTGTTACAACTTAGTACTGTACGAGACACTGTAGTGATCATTGTAGCTGACAGTAATGATGGCCCTTTTACTGTAGCAAAATGTGTTGCCTTTCACTGTAGTAGAATGATGATGTTTTTACACTGTAACAAACATTTTTTTTATTGTAACAGAATGATGTCACCTTTCACTGTAGTAGAATGATGATGTTTTTACACTGTAGTTGCAACAGTCTCCTTCCTCTTCGCGTCGATCATGACCGGTCTGCAACTCTCGTTTTTTGCCTCTGTTTTACGACATAACCTAGTTCTGATACCACTTGTTGGGGATTTATAGTCTCCGCCCAAGATCAAGCATGCACAAAATATATAAATTTTATATGGTTCAGCCAATATGCCTATGTGCATGGGAGGAGAACAAATTCACTAAAAGGAGTATTACAGGGTATTTACAAAACAGGAAATGTAGGGAATGGTGTGATACATCGATCTTTGGCTCCTTCCTATTTACAGGGTTTTTAGAGCTTTATTTTCAACAAAAACCCATTCAAAGTCTTCTGACAGTGCCGTAATAGTTGACAACGCAGCCGACGGCGGTTGTGGTGGCCGCCACAGTGGAATTCAATGGCTGCCTTTCTTGACATTGGTGGCGGCGCCCACCACAGTTGACATCTGTGGCTGCCAAAGTTGAAAGGCAGCGGCCATCCAATGGGATTGGACTAACAGCTATCACATTGTTCATCTGGCAGGCCTCCATTCTAAATGTCCCCACATCTAGTATTTTCCTTTTGATTGTTAACCCAAAAGTAAAGAGCTAAAATGGTAACAAAAAATTTCCTTTCTTGGTATTTATGACATTCGTTTGAACTCCTAACTAGGTAAGTTATTCTTCTGTTCTAACTCCAAATTCAAAAAAAGAAAAGAAAAAAGGGCTCACTTCTGTTCTCTAATACTTTGGTTTGATGTAACCATCATATAAATTACCAAGATATTAGATAAAAATCTAATAAATGTCTTGTGTGTGCAGTTGGTCTCAACATTTTCTTTGGAATATGCTTGGTTATAGGTTTGAGTCATTGCTTTTCCCTTTAGTTCGGTTATATCTAGCAACCCCTATAATATGTTTGGTCGGTGGTTCAAGTTATGACTTTTTCTTGTAACTAGATTAAATTTAGTAGAGTGTGTGAATGATTTGCTTTCCAAATCTTTGATTGTAAAAGAAAAGAAGTATTATATGACTAAGAAGAAAATATGCAGATGATGACTCCCAACTGGGCGTAAAAGTGTTATAGAATGTCACCATTCCATATGATAATAGTCCTTTTACTTATGAAGCTCATCTTCTGGACAGATTAACACGTGATAATAGTACTTTAATTATGAAACTCATCTTTTGGATAGATTGCAGAAAGCTCAACCATCGATTTCTTAGGCTTCTCTTGTAACCAAAATGAAAATAAACAAATAAAATCTGACAGTTTGTTAGTTGCCTTATGATAATTTAGAATATCAACGGTTGTGAACTCTCTCTCTCTCTCTCTCTCTCTCTCTCTCTCTCTCTCTCTCTCTCTCTCTCTCTCTCTCTCTCTCTCTCTCTCTCACTGTTCCTCGGATTTACGTATTTAAATCATAGAAGCCAAACCTGTTGAGTTCTATTACCTTCTTTCAGAAGCAATTTAACACCCCACTCAAACAGCTTAACTGTCTTAATATATAGAGATTTATGCGCTTGCAAACTGCTCATAGAAACAGCCTCTTGTAAAATGCAAGATAAGACTGCATACTATTGACCTTTGTGTCTGCCTCTTTTCCAACTCCACATACATGGGAGCTTTATGCACTGAAACTGCCCTTTGTACCCTTGAAAACTCTTTCAAAATTAGTTTGAGCAACAGAACATGGTCCTGGAAAGGACCAACACCCACTTTGTTGTTGGATGGTGGTTAGCTGTTGCGCACCCTTAATCGTAGCTTCCAAACAGGGAAACAAATTCTTCTTCAGTCTTGGAAAAGCATGTTACAACTAAAAACTTGGCTCTTGACAGGCATAAAATGTTAATCTTGGAGCCCACACTCCATCACTTTGCATTTTTTTTTTATAAATATCTAGAGCTGTTGGATATAATTTTGACTTTTTTTGGCAATTTTCGTCTAATAATAACAGAAGATTGTGGGATTAAGTTGTTTCAGAATAGTGAAATTTTTTACCTGCCATTTTCATCCTTATGTGCCACGTAGATAACATTATTTAACAAAAAAACAGGCCAAGCTTCCAAGGACATTTTATCAATATTTCTAAATAACTCAATCTATGGATTGTTATTCTCGTCCCAAGCGGCCCCACTGTATCATTCCAATTAGAGGATCTCCCCACTTGTTTGGACGGCTTAAAATATACTACTTCAGTCAATTTTATAGTTTGAAGTCAATTAACTAGATCAAGTTCTTACTACCCTTTACATTATTATAAAAAGTGACTGATGGGCTTCCGATCAATACATGGTTCACCGCCGCCAGGTTCTGCTAGGTGCATGCATGCATGTGCCCAAATACGAAGGAAGTCCTGTACATACGAGGCATTAAGATAGGCATTTGAGGCTGAGGGTACATGGGCAACTGTGTATATGTTAGGGGTGGCAAATTGTGTTAGTGGGTCATGTTCAGGTTGCGTGGAGATTGACCTATTAGAGTATATGGGTTGACACAAACATGGGCAGCTGTATATATGTTAGGGGTGGTAAATCGTGTTGGCGGGTCATGTTTAGGTTGTATCAAGATTGTCCCATTAGAGTATATGAGATGAAAGATGATATGATTAATAATCGTGAAAAAAAACCCATGACTCGAACATGACTTGTTTATTAAATGAGTCAACACAATACAACTCATGTAACACGATAGGTTAACAGGCTGCAAGTCAGACAGCTTAGCAGGTCACATGTAAGATGGGTCACCACAACAGGTCAACATGAGTTGACACAAATATGACACTTCTTTGACATCACATAAACATGATAAGACGCGACCCTAACATATTAAATGTGTGTTGAGTTTGAGTAGTGTTATTGTATCGTGTCATATTTTCATATCATTGATTGCATTGTGGTTAGCTAATGCTGTGAAATATAACACCAATTGAACCATATTAGTACTCAATCATCATAAACACGCGCTCCAATCATCTGATTGCAAGCCACCATTTGATACGGATATGATCAACGAATTTGTACAACTGATTTTCTTCTAGGGCTTATTATGTTCATTCTTGTGATCATTATACATGTGATGGAGATTGAGGTGACCTACACATTCGAAGTCTTGGGAGACGCCAAATTAGATGGAACTAGTCATCTACGAGTACAATAAGCCAATCATAACACAGTAATTTGTTCTGCTGATATTGGTTTTCCTACTCTTAACTAATTACCACCCTCCTGGTTTCTGATATCTACATGAGAAGGACATCAAAACCACTCCTTAACCGATTTCGCGTTAATCACTAGGTAATCACCGTTGAAGAACTTAATTACATAGCATGGAGAATTTCGTTAGGAGATGGATACGTAGCTTTCTGTAACACGCAAGAAAGCCTACCAAGGAAGGAACAGAGAAGAAGAATTAAACAATAAAACATTGTTTTTCAAGGGTCCGTTCCACCAAACTAGTAAAAACGACGTTGCAGCAGAATACCACCTTCCTTTATAAGGTTGCGTGGAACTGTTATTAATGCCATACGGAAATACACACCAGAAACAGTCTAAAGAAGCGAGAGAGAAGGAAATGGAGTCTTGGGTTCGTATCGTTGTGCTGGTGGCTTGTCTGCTTCCTCCTGCTCTCGTAGAATGCCGAGTCCGCCATTACAAGTTCAATGTAAGTACAGTTTTTCTTCTCACATATGCACCATGGTGGCACCAAAGTCTTCCAGCGCAGTTCTGCACATGGTTGTGTGTGCGTGATTAACTTTCATAAGAAAAAAAAAATTATACACCAAGCCGTATGCCTATGGTGTTGATGATGGGGACAAGGGCTAAAGCCAGGGCAGCTAGTGTATTATGTCCGGTTTGGTTTCCCATGAAGAAAAATGTAAAGTTTAATACATTGCATGTAGAAATGTCCTAGGAAACATGGTATACCATATACAGGAAGGTAAATAATTGACTGGCTGAATGGACCACATATTACCCGTCAAGTTCGCTTCGAATCCAAATTATTGAAGGAGCCAATGAAAATTCATATTGCTTGGCTGAAATTAGTGGGAAATTTATCATGTCAATCATCATACAAGTTTCAAAATACTAGTCTTCGTTTCATGAACTTGATTTTAAGATATAGATGGCATTTGAAGAAGTCCTAACAATGCCCTGTTCTTCTTCTTTTGACAAATGATTGTTCTCTGTGATGACACTTATCACTTTAATAACAACGTTTTTTATTAGTTTAAGGGAGCTTTTCGAGAATAACGATGGAAACTGAATTATGCTTTTAGCTTCAGTTCATATCCTTCAAATTGCTTACGAAAACTCCTCGAAACTGAGCCGGGTCAACTCAGTTTTGAAAGAGCATTCAGGAAACAAAACACGGTCGAATGACTAACTAGCCTCAATCTGCTCACAGGGGCCTTCAATAAATCTTGGTTCTCAATGAATTGTCAAATGCGTTGATTAACATGTGCAGGTGGTGATGAAGAACACAACTCGGTTATGTTCGACTAAGCCCATCGTTACGGTGAATGGGCAATTCCCAGGGCCAACGCTGACTGCAAGGGAGGGCGACAATGTGCTAGTGAAGGCCGTCAACCACGTTAAATATAACGTTAGCATTCATTGGTGAGTGAGACATAAATAACCTTATTTTTCAGGTTGATGGTTCAGTGATTACCATTCACCACTGCCTCTGTTGTTCAACACTATCGGATGACATAATAAAAATTGTCCAAAACCAACAAAGACTGAAATGACCGTCTTTTACCTATAATTATCTGCTCCATAGGCAAATTTTCTTGTGGTGCTGGGGAAAGGTAAGCCTTAAGAGTGATGAGCTAGTTTTGTACAATAACAGGCATGGGATTCGACAGCTCCGCACGGGATGGGCTGATGGGCCAGCATATATTACACAGTGTCCGATACAACCCGGCAATAGCTATGTGTACAACTTCACCCTCACAGGCCAAAGGGGCACACTTTGGTGGCATGCTCACATTCTTTGGCTACGGGCGACAGTGCATGGTGCCATTGTCATCCTACCGAAGCTTCGAGTACCCTACGTTCCCTATCCATTTCCAGCGCCGGATAAAGAAGTGGTCATGGTATTGGGTAAGTAATTCTGATTGAATTTCTTCTTGTTTCTCTCTTTTTTTTCCTTTACCCTGCAATGTTCCTCTGCTCTTCCCATTAGTATGATCTCATTGTTCATAATGCAGGTGAATGGTGGAAATCAGATGTTGAAGCCGTGATCAATGAGGCTCTGAAGTCCGGTTTGGCACCAAATGTATCAGATGCCCACACAATCAATGGCCACCCAGGGCCTCTGTCAAATTGCTCTTGTAATGGTAATTACCGAGTCATATGCCTAATTAATGTTGTATAAACTACTGAAATCAATGGCCAAATATTTGTTGACTGATAAGCTCTGCTTCTGCAACCTTTCTCAGGACTTATTTCCTTATCAACCGAGTCAAATTTAGAAACCGGAAGAACACATTTTGAACCATATGTTAGTCTAAGCAAACTTGTTACCCTATGCCCCTACAGGAAAAGAAAATGCAAATGCATCGAATGATTTTTCTTTAAAGATTTTAACACAAGATTAATAGGATTAATAGCTTCAATTTATACTTAATTTTTGTTCACTAAATAGAGTTACGTTTATTAAGTTAAGAACAAGAAAAGACATTTGATAATATAATCATATAATGGTGTTCAATTGGTGTGGAGAATAAATTTTCTGTACAGTCTATAGAAGAGCTAGAAAAACTTTCCATAAGACCCTCTTCTAAAGGGAAATAGACTTCGTACTCTTTGGAAAACAAGGAGAGAGGAAAGGGCCTTTAAAGATGGTATAATCCTTCAAAACATTGGTCTAAATAAGTAACTTCAGGATTTTTTTTTTGTTCATTTGATTTGAATTTCTATTTATGGCTCCTCCTATCATGTGCAGGGGGATTTAAATTACAAGTAGAAAGTGGCAAGACATACATGCTACGTTTGGTCAATGCTGCACTCAACGAGGAACTCTTCTTCAAGGTCGCTGGCCATAAGCTGACGGTTGTCGAGGTTGATGCCACTTATACCAAGCCATTCAATACTGACACTGTCCTCATTGCCCCCGGCCAAACAACCAATCTTCTCCTCAAGGCCAATCAAGGTTCTGGTAGATACTTAGTCGCAGCCTCTCCCTTCATGGACTCTCCAATTGCAGTGGACAATGCAACTGCCACAGCCTTCGTCCACTACACAGGCACTCTTTCCACTACAGAAACCACATTGACCTATCCCCCTCCCAAAAATGCAACCCCAGTAGCATCAAGTTTCACCACGGCTCTACGCGCTCTCAATTCTAAAAAGTATCCCGCTCTGGTGCCGCAGACTATTGATCACTCCCTTTTTTTCACCGTCGGACTTGGCATTAATCCGTGCTCCACTTGTGCTAATGGAAGGCGGGTTGTGGCGAGTATCAACAATGTGACCTTTGTCATGCCAACAACTGCACTTCTCCAAGCACACTATTTCAGTACAAGTGGGGTCTTCACCGCTGACTTCCCTGGTAACCCCCCTATAGCATTCAATTATACTGGGAGCGGACCCACTAACTCACAGACTGTAAAAGGGACCAAGGTTTACAGACTCAAGTACAATGATACAGTTCAACTAATCTTGCAAGATACTGGTATTATAACCCCAGAGAATCATCCCATCCACTTGCATGGTTTCAATTTCTTTGTAGTTGGAAGGGGATTAGGGAACTACAATGCCAAGACTGATCCTGCCAATTTCAATCTTGTTGATCCTGTTGAGAGAAACACAGTCGGGGTTCCATCGGGAGGATGGACTGCTATCAGATTCAGAGCTGATAATCCAGGTAAGACCACTCTTATCAAATTTAGTCCAATACTCATTCCCATCCATCAAAATTCTTTGGGAGAAATCCTGGCTTAGTCCCAAGTGGCGTCATTTGAAGCATCAAAAGAAATGGCGGATGTCTTCTTACCTTGTCTTCTCATCTTTCCTTGCAGGAGTATGGTTCATGCATTGTCATTTGGAAGTTCACACTACATGGGGACTTAAGATGGCATTTTTGGTGGATAATGGGAAGGGTCCTACTGAATCCCTTTTACCACCTCCGAGCGATCTTCCAACTTGCTAGTTAAACTTAATGTAAACACGAGAGAAATTGGTCCAAAGAAGATGAAAGCGGGAACACACACCAGATTCAGATAAATTCTATTCTTTTTTGGTCATTCGAGAACAAATTCTTTTGCCGAAAGAAAATAAAAAGGTGTATTAATCATTCAATATAACAGAAAAAAAACAAAATTTTGGTTGATGTATGATGCATGTGCATAGTGTTTATCTTATTGATAAAATCGATTTTGATGATACTGGAGACATCAATCTAATAAATCTTGATTTAGGTCGATTGCATACTTACTCCATTGTTGACTCTGTACTTTTCATTTCTGGAGTTTTACTGATAAAATGTAGCCCACTTTTTTTCTTTTTCTTTTTTCTCTTATACTGTCCATTTAATGATTGCTAATAAATGTAAGGATTGTTAGATACGGTTAAAGAATAGCTATATCAGAGTCTTTGTGTAGCTGATATGTCCAATATAGCCATGACTGAGACAATGCAACTATGGCCCCGTCAAACGAGAGGGTAGTACTTCAGCTTTGGTTTGGACATCTTTGCTATTCTGAAGGTTCTCTTGGTAGAATTCGGTTTATGCTTTATTGATCTTCCGTTCCATGATCAAGCTGAGAAATGTTTCGGATCATTAAACAAGCCTATCTTTTGCATCTGCCTGCCAAAATATGTGGTTTGAACGAAATATGACCACCCTTCAGACAAGAACTCAAAAAGAAAGGTCATGGATGTATATAATGGCGAGGGCCGTGAGATGACATGAACTTTTTCATCCTGAAAAGAGAAATGAAGGCCATATATCATTTGGCAAGGATCACTTAGATTAAGCAAATGATAATAAATGATATGGTCCTTTATTTTAGCAGGGATACCCACTTCCAGTGGTTTTCTAACCATAGAAGGTGATCATGTAAGGTCCTTAAATCCCATGAATTTATCTTCTTATTAATGGGGCTAGCTCTTCATTTCAAACTAATGAATCCTCTAATCTCATGAATTGAAATAAAATGATGCTAAACACTGAGTCTAATAAAACTAAATACAATTTGAAGGTCCCACAATAAGAGAGGAAAAGAAATGGCAAGATAAGTGAGGCCAAGGACACAACTATATACCTTGCTTTAATGTAAGAAGGACATTTTGGTCCAGTAAAAAAAATTGCTTCTTAGCACTGGAGTAGGTGTCCCATTCAAAGGCCACTTTGCTATTC
Source organism: Warburgia ugandensis (assembly GCA_035236585.1). Lineage (NCBI taxonomy): Eukaryota > Viridiplantae > Streptophyta > Magnoliopsida > Canellales > Canellaceae > Warburgia > Warburgia ugandensis. The sequence goes on along the minus strand of CP141138.1, from coordinate 49,356,428 downwards.
TTTTGTAGCTTCTGTTATCTCGCTACTTCTTCAGCCCACTTTATTATTGTTTTTGTAGCTTCTTTTCTCTCACAATTTCTTCTTCCCAGCTTCTTTTCCTTCCCAAACGCTAGCCTGAGATTTTCAAGAGATCAAAAATCCATTTGATTCACTTGAAGAGCTATGATGTAAAACCTTAGCAGAGCAAGATTAAAAGTGATTAAACAAGGGACAAGCTCAAGATTCAAGGGCAGCCATTAATGCTTGGATGTGAGTTTCTTCTTGATTTTGGGTTTATTTAAAGCAGGGAGAGAGGGGGTCATGCCAACAACTGCACCCCTCCAAGCCCATTATTTCAATACAAGTGGTATTTTTACAACCGACTAATCCCCCTATTGCCTTAAATTATACTGGCTCAGGACACACAAACTTGCAGACGAATACTGGGACTAAGGTTTATAGGCTAAAGTACAATGATACAGTTAAACTAGTCTTACAAGATGCTGGGATTATAGACCCAGAGAATCATCCTATCCACCTGCGCTGCTTCAATTTCTTGGTAGTTGGGAGGGGATGGGAAATTGCAATCCTAAGACTGATCCCGCCAATTTCAATCTTGTTGATCCTGTTGAGATAAACAGGGTTGTAGTTCCATCAGGTGGATGGACAGAGATCAGATTCACAGCTGATAATCCAGGTAAAACTGCTGATAATGAAACCTTTCTTACTTATAACGGTGCCGTTAAATATAATGGTTCTTAGTTAAGCATCATTTTGGCACGAGCTAGGATTTGGTACCAAAAACAAGGGGATGCCCCGTGAAAGCCCTAATATTTCTAGAATTATTTGAAATTAATTGAAATTTTTACGAAAATTGAGGGAGAATATTATATTTAATATAATATTATTTTTTAGAAAAAGAATTAGGTCTTGAAACATAGATATTTGGAATCATTCAAGAAAATCGGTTAGAATGACTATAAGCATGCTGAAATTTGAGCTTTGATGAAAAATCTCGATTTTTCGTAATTTTTGTGAATTTATATTTACTCATAGGTGTAAAATGGTTAATTCACTTTTGTGTGGGGTCTACAAAAGTTAGGTGAGCTGATGAACAGCCAGTTCAGGGAATATCAATGATGAGAAATCTCTTTTGAATTTAATAAGAAAAGTGAAACAATTATTTTAAATAAAAATAATTAAAATTTTAATTAAAATAATGCAAAAATGAGCCTATAAATACCACCCCTAAAAATCTCACAAAATTGCACCAAAATTCTCTCCCCACACACTCTCTCTCCCTTTCCTTTTCCCTTTCCCTCCCTCTTTCCTCCTCTTTCTCCTTCTCCTTCTCTTTCTTTTTCTTTCTTTTCCTCCCTTTATAGTCGTAGAGCGTGTATGCGAACACATCGAGGGGAATATTCCCCCAGATTTGTCAGGCACGTCCACAGACATGTCGTCCCCAACGAACCTAGGGTTTCACCCTAGGTATTGTTTTTCAATTAGCCATCAATGTTCAACTGTTGAAACAAGATCTTAACCTTTAATTATTCGGATCATCTGCATATTCAAATGCCCCAAGATTTCAGATTGATAAGAGGTGTATTCACCGATGAAATCACCGAAAAACAATAACTTCGGCAGAAATTATTTTTCAGCATGAATTTTTTTTTTCGGCCATATTCTTCGATTTTGGACAGTACAAGTAGGTACCCCCTCATTCTCCTCTATCTTTTCTGACAGTTTTCCATGCATAGAAATCATCGGATTAGATTTTATAGCTGGATTTTTCTGGTGAATCCAGTTTTAGTGAAACAAATGAAAAACATAATTGTTTGGAAACTTTGAGCCGTTGGATGGATTCCTGGAGTCTAAAAACCTCAAGGTATGAAATATCATAAGATGGCTCGTCCAAATTTGGGAGATCAGGGGAAACATTGATATGACGGTCTAGATCGAACCGTCTTGCCTATCCCCAGTCACTACTCAATATACATCGGGTATCACTGGTGGAACAAGGCAGAGATGGGCCTCTAATCGTCCCCGTCAATCCGTAAGGGCCAGATTGAATCTGGGCCCTTTGTTTTGACTGAAAATTTCAAACTCTAATTTAGAGCTCATTTTAACTCCAAATCAAGATTGGAAAGAAGCTCTAGATTCTTGGTAAAGAGTAGAATCTAATGGAAACATAAAATTTAGGTTTTATTTACTATAAAATTCTGTAAATCACAAAAAGTGGTACTAATTCCCAAGATTAGTCAAATCCGATATGATCAGACCTTGGATTTCTGATCCATTAGTGATATCATGATAAGGGAACATGAGATCATGAGTTAGATATGACTAATTTGGAGTAAATTAGATGTGACTAATTTAGCTTTAATTGATGAAAAATCATAAAAATAACCACATAACTACTTGATCTTAAAGATACAGCATGACCAACACCTGTAAATTAGTTTGAATGGATATATAATAGTAAAATAATATGAATGAAAGGATTTGATTTAACTGATTTGGTAGATCTTAAGATCTTGACCATTAAAAGTAACAAAATCCTTGAAAATACATAATAATCTCCTTGATTAGATTGATTAAGGATGATCAGAAACTATGAATCAGTATGGATGATGATCTAATGATAAGATCATGAGAAATGAATGGCCTGATGTGGCTAATTTAGGATAGACCGAGATCTATGCCCTTAGTTTTGATAAAATGACTTAAGGTCTTCTTGATCGGTTAGATCAAGAAAGATCAGATTATATGATGAGATGCATAAATGATCTAGTGATAATATCATATTAAGAGAATATGATATATTTGAATAAAAATGAAAGATCAAGATCTAAACCCTTAATCGGATAAAAAATGAATAGAAATCGAAATATGATCATTGGATTAAAATGGACAAATGAGATATATTTAAATGAGCATGTAAATTATTCTATTCTATTATAAATGTTCTTTTTATTACTTATTAAGTGTAATTGTTAAATTTATTTATTTATGCTTTAATGTTCATATTATGTAAATTACATGAAAAATATAATTAATTAAAAAATAGATATTGATGGACATTTACAATAAATAAAACTTAATGATAGTAAGGGCTATAGTTAGTAGGACAATATAAGGAATATCATTTCCTTGGTCCAATTTAGGAGAATAATAAATCCCATGAATGACATTTTAAATGTTTATGGACATTAATTAAAATCAAGTAGTAAGAATATGTAATATCCTTAATTTTTAAGATAAAATAGGAAATTATTAAATAAATTAAAATAAAAATTTATGGATGAAATTTTTTCCTGAAAACATAATAATTAGAAAGTACTCGTCGATACGAATCCAACGCCACCAAGAACGCGAAAAACAGAGCTCAAACGAGGGAGTTATGAGCCGTCAAAGTTGTAAGGGCAAATTGGTCTTTTGACAGAAACGTGTTACACAGGGGTCCAAATTGATAACGGCACCTCTCAGTCTACACACGCCTACTCGACCGGCGAAATCGCCGGAGAGACGGGGAAGAGACGTGGGGAAGAGTTTCTCTTCCCAAGACTCTAAAACCCTATATCTATGCTCCTACAGAGCCAAAACGCTCCACTTTCGAGCGTTTTCCCAGAGTGAGTGCTACGCAAAACCCTAGCCCAGAAAACTCAGATTTTCCGGCGAGTAGAGCCCCAAGCAACACGAGCAACCCCGACCAGGCACAAGGTAAGCCTCAAATCCGTGTTTTTTCTCGTATTTATTAATTAGAAAATTAATTAGGAAAGTATTTAAAAATTAGGAAAAAAATCGTATTTTTTGGGGGTTTTGTGCACGCTACCGTTGGAGTGTGATTTCATAGTCCAAACGTTGACCGTTTGGAAATCGCACCGTCCAACTAGTGCACAAGAGACCCAAGAGCAAACCCTTTAAATTTGGGAGTGATCCAACGGTGGATTTCACCAGAAATCCAAAACCAAGACTAGGGATGTTTTTAGAACTTGGAAAACCGTTTAAAAAAATGGTTTTTGGAGAAATCAATGCAAAAGGATGATAGAAATGGAAACTAGACAAAATTTGGAACAAAATGGTTCAAAAACCAAGTGATTTGGACACCGTAGGGTCACTGGGTGATGACCTAAGCCGGCTGTCTCTCAGCGCTTGCTTTCGCATCACTGTAAACCGGTTGCCCGTGTAACTCAAAGGTACACCTGGTGCCGTGTAACCCGGTGTAAACTGGGTCAGCAAAGGTAACCCAGTGTACACTGGTCGCCGGTGTAACCCGGTGTAAGGCCGCGGTGTAAACCAAAGGCACTTAAACACCCTATAAATTAATAAATATTAATTTATGAAGTATTTTCACTTAAAATTGATTTTTGGGAGCTAGAGGAGTCCAAATCACGATCCGAAAGATGCGTTGTGACCGTATTGACGACGCGGACCTAGTTTTAACTTAAAAATTTAGAAATGACCACTTTTTATTTAGAAAAATTTTAAAATAGTGGTGTGACATGCACAGGTGCACTTGAATATACCAATTAAAGGGAGTTATTAGCAAGCTAGTGGTCTCACACTGAGGTAGGTGACGACAACTAATGTTTTGCCTTGATTTTTAAACCATGTTTAAACATAGCATCATGTGTGATTGTGTTTTAAAATGCAATTATTATTTACCGTGGATTTCATACTATATCATTGCGTGTGATGGTTATTCCAAATTAAAATCTTTTACTGAATAAACTTATTTCAAATGCTTTTACAAGCATGATGTTAATTTGTTATGCTTACTTAGAGACTTATTTCTTATTATATATATAGAAAATGCATGGATTTACATGGAAATGAGAATAGAGGCGTATTACCGGTCCTTTGATAGGCTAACCCTGTGATGAGGGGCATGTCTTGGGGATTGCAAGCTATAAGTGCTCTTGAGTTTTAGCATATACATATGATTTCAGGTGTTTTATATTTGATGACGGGTGCTCTCGCCCTGGGCGTCATGCTAGGAGGGATAGGGCCTGCCACCCACCTTCCGAGATTATGATGTGATGAGTTTGTGATATGACAGACACCGCCCATAGATGGCATTCGGTGAGGGGTTTGGTAACATGGATAGTCCACACTCACGGCTTGAGCCTTTCCATGGGGGACAGACGCTAAGTCTCCCGTTATGGTGTCGACGGGGAGCTGCTGGTGGTTGACACCCATGGAGGTTGCCACCGCAAAGATGATGGCCCATATTCTTATTATGTGTGCATGTATGATTAGCATGGTTATGGATGATATGCCCGGGTGGTGACGACACTCGTAGGTTGACTATGTGTACCCCGATCGTGATGTTAGTGCAATGTGGTGGGACCCATTACATTAGGGTGCCCTTATTCTGGATGTATGCTCCATTTTATTGATTCATGTCATATTTTAACTCCGTGAATTTCATGTTTTAGCATATGGAATAAATTGACATTTATTGAACATGGCATTATGATATCACTATCTTCATAAATGTTAGATTTTTCATCAGTATTGTTCATTATTTCTTGCATTTATTACATTAATTGTCTATGTACCTACACAAGTTTATACTTTGTCGAGGCATTGCTTTGTTTTGCAATGCCTTAGATCTCGAAAGTGCGTATAACAGAAAGGCAAGGCTTTGTTGAGAAGCCGTGAGAGAGCCCAAGACCATTTTTCTATAGTATTAGACAGTGATGTGAGTCATTAAACATGATTATCATTTGGATTTTTATTATGGACTGCATATTTTATATTGGGATGTGATTTATATCTTTGGACATATGTTGGACATTTATGTGGGATGTTATGATGGATAGACCCTGGGCCATCTTATTATTGTCTTTTGGACGTTTATTTGATTTAAAATAAAGGCGCCTATTTATTTGACGTTGATTTATACGCGGATTATTTATTTATGTTTAAATTACATGTACGCCATTTTGTGAAAGGAAAATTAACACCCGGAGTTTTTAAGATAGGTTTAGTAAAATGTTAAATAAATCTTTTCTCATGGGATCCCAAATGCTCTTATTTAAAATGCCATTATTATAAAAAAAAAAAAATTTCTTAAAAATCCGGGGTGTTACAGAATACTTAGGTATTCAAGCTCATAGGAACCCTATAAAATGTTGAGCTAATGTCATTCCAGTGAATGCTAAACATGGTAGTTAAGGGGGTTTTCTAACAGAGCCTTGCTCTTTCCCTACCTTTTAGCGATGTTTGTAAGGTTTAAACACCTCCTTACATGCGGATTGAATTAACCACTCTGTGAATAGCTTTTAATTAGTAAGCCTTAGTCAATTATGAAATAAGGATGAGCTGTCTAGTATTACGAAAGAAATAAACTATCTTCAACCACTAAGACATTAACTAGTTGAATAATAATAATAAGAACATAAAATATAGCAAATTATCTAATCCTAATAAAAATTATAAGTAAGATAAGGATGATCAAATAAGATTCATGATAAGATTTTAAATGATCAAGAACAATAAATAGAATTATAATTTAGATTAAATGTTTGATTTTGTATAGATTTTAGATTTAAATATAGATCCTTGATCAATACAATCTAAGGAAAAAGATCTAAGTCATCCTATGTAAGGATGATAAAATGAACAACTAGGAAGTATAAATGAGTTGAGGAATGACTATATACTTATGATTTGACAAATATATGAAGAATACAATAATCAAGATCAATGAGAAGATGGATTGTTGAAAGTAAAGGTAGGTGGACCTGAAGAATATATTCAATATAGAAGATACATGTATTTTACACATGATCTTATCCTAATAACTATAGATTGATTATAATTGCCTTATAATTGTTTATGAATAAGCAAATGATGTTGAAATAAATACAAAGTGATTGATTAAGTATTTATGAAATTACTTAATGGGTAGAATGAGAAGATTTGAACTACATAAGTTGGACCCCCCAAATCTTAAGAAAAGAAGTTATAGGCATGTCCTATTATAACTAGATACATAATCTATAAGTATGAAATATTATTTTTCATACAAGCATTGAGGCTTATGCCTGAGGATGCTAATGCTATGAGAGTTATGAGGGTTTGGCCACCCACTCTCTGAAATTGATTATGATGATGATACCATGCCTAAAGAGAGGCAAAATGTCAAGTGGGGCAATTATGGGAAGGCTGCCACTGTGATAGCCATGGTTCCCCCCATACGAACATGGATATATATTTTCTACTGCGATATTAGTAGAGTATTGAGTAGTTATCCTGGTGCATTGTACGGATGAATGGTAGTAACAATTGTCTCTCTTTGTTTTCATTTTCAGTTTATACATTTCAAGTCAAACTTACCCCTATGTTGAAAACTCATCCTTAAGGTCTAATTTGATCACTCTTGCCTTTGCTCCAACTACATTGTATCATCATCTAAACTTGTTTTCATTATTGTTTAAGGCAGGTTAGTCCATATATGTGCATCTTTGGTAAAGATATCTATCTTAATGAGGCCTTCTTCTTTGTGTCTTAATTTGCTTTCATGAGTATGGTTCATGCATTGTCACTTGGGAAGTTTACACAACATGGGGGCTTAAGATGGCATTCATGGAGGACAGTGGCAAGGGTCCTAACCAATCTCTTTTACCCCCTCTGAGGGATCTTCCAATTCACAGAGAGATGAGAAATATAAAAAATTCAAAGAAGAAGAAGAAATGCAATGTGATTTTGTCCAACGAGGATGAAGAAGCAGAAAGTGGGGAGTTCGCATACCTATGAAAAATCTAACACCCTTAAGGGTCTTTGATCATGTAAGAACCTTTTTTTTTTTAAGACTTGGAACAAAACGAGTGTGCTAATCATGTATTTTAATGACAATAAATAATTGTTTTGGTTGTTCAACGATGCATGGGATGTTCTTAGATAATGTAATGAGTTCTAACTAGAAGGCTATTAGTCATAATCTAGCTCAGGGTAGCTTTGTGTGCCTTTGTCTTTTCAACTAAGCTCGATGACAAATAGCCTCCCAAGCAAAAAACTATTCATTTTCCAGGCTTGCTCTAGCTTGCTTGCACCAAATTCCACCTTGGTTGATGATTCCACAGTCAATTTATGCAAGTTTGTTGATAACTGACAACCTCTCTATCTTTCTTGGTTAAGCCTTCATTAACAGGCAGTATATTAGAGGATTATGATTTTTAGATACAACTGTATCTGGCAAATGTCCCTTTATAAGCACAATCTAGTTCATAAATAGTTTTTCCTTTTGCTAAATTTTTTGGAATTGCCACTCGAGGACATCCATTGAAAGGTTTTGACTAGTAATTCCAACATATATAGCTATGGAGATGATATTGGAGTTGCAGCTAGGATTGAGTGGCACCTTCCACAGGTCAAGAACATCAGATTTATCTTGTACCACAAATCCTTATAACAAGAACATTATATTTTCTTATGTGAAAACAGAAATGAAAACTAACTTGAACAATAAAAGGGGGAGAGAGGAAAGGAAAAAATAACTGAAAATTAAGATCCCATCACATGAGAGGGCTACATTGACTTTAGTTTTTGTACATTCTTATGATGATAGACCATGTAAAGGACCTAAAAGTCGTTTATGAATCTGCTTTGATATGACAGTAGGGCTATGCTTTTTAGTTTACCACAACAATAAGGTCTACGAGTTTAATTTTTTAAAATCAAAGGATTTACCCCAAAGTCTGTATGGGCGCTTGCTATTTTTCTGTTGATCCTAATCAATAATGAAATTTTTTAGAGGTGATGTCCCAAAAGTTCTCTACATTGGATTGTTCACTATTTTTCTTATTGGTCATTTATTAATCCAACCACGATCAAAATGATCGAAGTACATCAGCCCAGTGCATTACAAAAAATAGTGAACTATCCAGAGCAGAAAATTTTTGGGAGTGAAGAAAAGAGCAAAGAAAAGCATGAAAGCAACAAAATCACAACCTAGTGCATTACAGAGAAGAAGCCACAATCCCATTAGAAGAACCTCGGAATCTCAAGAAATTGAGTGACTTCCAAGCCAAACAGTTGGCAGATTCAGTGGCTTCTCTTTTAGCATGAGAGAAATGTATCTACATATGCTTGGTGCCATTTTGAATTTGGGAGAAAACATTCCAAAATCTGATAATGTTGTGGGAAGCCTCTTCCCCAATCAAATTGGAACAACCCAAATCTTTACAAGATAAAATGCCATGGGCAGCAACAAGCATTTCGGTTTGATGAGAATCCCCAGATGGGATTGGACTAGAAAAATAAATTTTAACAATCTAGGTTTCATCTCCACAATCCTACCTATGCCAGAAATACCTGGCTTGCCAAAACAAGCACTGTCGAAGCTAAGTTTCAGCAATCCGGGAGGAAGATGAGACCACTGAGGTATAATTTTCTGCTTGATCACTGAAAATTTGATTTGATCCCAATCTCTCTAAATATCAGAGGCAGAGTAATCTCTGAATTCCTTGATATTCGAAGGCCATGAACACTCCATCTTTTTTATATTATCTTTCAAAATATAGACCATAGTAACTTTCCCTAAAAAACTTTGAAGTTTTTACTCTCCAAATGCTCAAGAAAGTCCAGCCATTATCCACGCTGACAATTGAGGAACCACCCAACTCATGTTGGACAGATTGAGAACCAAGTTCCACAACTCTACAACTACATGATAATGACTGAAGAGGTGGTTGTCATCTTAGAATTTTTCCAGCATAATAGACACATTGATAGGCCTTCTCACTGTTGGGATTTTTAGCCTCACCCAGGATAATGCACCCACGCAAACACATGCACAATAATTATGGTTTAACGTGGTTCAGCTAAAAATGCCTACATCCACAGAGATACATAACAATTTGACTATAAAATGAAATGATACATCGAAAGAATACTAGGGGTATTTACAAGAAGAGAAGACAGGGGAATAGTGTGATGTTCTCAAATGCTCTTAATCTTATCCCTATTTATAGGGATTTTTAGAGTTGAATGTCAACGAAAAATGTCACAAAGTCTAGGGCGGTAGCCAATTTTCTTTGATGTTGGTGGCCAAATTTGGTGCTCGATTGAAAGCTTCTATCTGTGCAGCAAAGTTTGACAGTGGTGGCTGAAAAAAAAAAATGGGACTGGACCAACAAATCTCCCCCTCCATGCCCATTAACTGAAGGAGGTTTCTTCACGTATGGACTTCTAGTAGAAGCCCATCCAGGCCAATTTCCTGCAAATCTCAAACTTGTCCGAGGTAATGCTTTTGTCATCATATTTGAACTATTATTATTAGTATGAATCTTCTTAAGCTCTAGTAACTTCGAGTCCAAAATATCACATATCCAATGATACCAAACATCAATGTACTTTGACCTCTCATGAAAAGTAGAATTCTTGCTAAGGTATATAGCACTCTGACTATTGCAAAATAACACATACCTCTTCTTCCTTCTTACATCGATCATCACCGGTCTGCAACTCTCGTTTTCTACCTCTGTTTGCGGTAGAACCTCTCTTTGATACCACTTGTTGGGATTTTTAGCCTCGCTCAGGATAATGCACCCATGCAAACACATGCACAATAACGCTGGTTTAACGTGGTTCGGCCAAAAATGTCTATATCCACCGAGATGCAAAGCAATTTTACTATGAAATGAAATGATACAGCGAAAGAATTACAGGGGTATTTACAAGAAGAGAAGATAAGGAATGATGTGATGTTCTCAAACACTCTTAATCGTATCTCTCTTTATAGGGATTTTCAGAGCTGAATGTCAACATAAAATGTCACAAAGTCTTGGGCGGTGGCCAATTTTCTTTGACGTTAGTGGCCGATGGCGGTGCCCACCACAGTTGACGTCGGCGGCCATATTTGGTGCTGCGTTTGAAAGCTTCTGTCGATGCAGCAAAGTTTGTCAGTGGTGGCTAAAAAAAAATTGGTACTAGACCAACACCCACCCTCCACCCTGCAAATTTTCAAATATAAGCATCTTCCCTTCTAAAATGATCCAATTGAGGGTGTTGACATTAGGTGGGGAATAGTTGGAGTTTAGGAACTTGGCCTCAGCACAACAATCACCTTTCATTCTCAGCAACTCATGTGCTGATTTTACGGAGGACACGCCATCACACTTAGGCTTCCAATAGAGAGTGTCACTCTTTGCATGAATCGACATCTTAGAGTTGATCAACTAGATAGGTTAGACTGGTCTAATCTTCTTCAAATTGGTAAAGAGTTCTACACGTCTGAATCTCCCAAAGAACGTGATGCAACTGTACACAAAAAAAATCGCTGACTTTCCCATCCTCCATAAGGAAGCCAATATTCTATAAGAAAAGCTAATGAATCGATAGCTGTTAGGCTATTTGCTAGCAGCATTCTAATAGTAGTTTGTGGGATCAATATCTTAGTACATGATGAACCGGGAAAGTTGATCTACTTCGCAAGGCTATAACCATCCATCCATCTTGATCTGATGATCATAGTCCTTGATCTATAATTTCTTGTTCAGGATTCTTTGAAGAAAAGTTGACTAAGTCCTGGTCGAAGTAGGCACTCAAAGGTGGGTGCAGTAGACACATCCTTTTCATGCATGGTGATAGGATTTTCATATCTAAGTCATTCATCATTTTTAGAATGACTTTGATGCTGTGACAATTCATACATTTCAATGACTCTGGACCATCTTATTTCACTTGTGTTATTATTGTTAAATCTCAGCTGCTAGATTGGATGGTTAAGATTAATTAGTAGCTTTAGATTATTTTTTTCTTGTCACATAAGAGATCCTTTTAAAAGGATAAGAACCAGTATAGAGTTTCACAGAATTAATAAAGATGTTGATTGTTTAACCGCAAGTGCACGAGCAAGTTAGGTGTGGCCAAACCCTGCTGTGCTGTCTGGCCTGGGCAGAAGAGATGGAGAGAAGAGAATGGAGAGGAAGGGGGGTTGATCTGCCAGCACAACTAGGTCCTACCCGGGGTTTGGAGAAGAGCGCTGGCCTGGGCTGCGTGGAAAATGGGACAATTGGAAACCCAGCAAGGGAAATCGACCAGGTGGTGAAAAGGAGAAGAAGGTGAGAGGGACAAAGTGGAGTGGGGAACAGACGATTCAATCTGCTTGCCGAGTAGTGAAATAACAGGGAAAGCAAGAGAGAGAGAGAGAGAGAGAGAGAGAGAGAGAGAGAGAGAGAGAGAGAGAGAGAGAGAGAGAGAGAGAGAGAGAGAGAGAGAGAGAGAGAGAGAGAGAGAGAGAGAGAGAGAGAGAGAGAGAGAGAGATGGTCTATGCGAAGGTGTTGGGGAAGATTATGAGAGAGGGGTGATATGGGTGTGAGAGAAGGGTGAAGAGGAAAGAAAGTCGGGGAGAGAGAAGGGGAAGAGAACGTTAGAGAGAGAGAGTGTTGGGCGTGGAAAAGAGAGTAGAGAAGGTGGGGAGAATGTACCGGCCAGCTCTCCTTCCCAAGAGGAAAAAACGTTTTTGGAGAGAGAAGGGAAGAGGTATAAAAAGGAGAGTGAGAGATATAGATGTGAAAGAGAGGGAAAGGGAGATTGAAGAGAGATAGGAGAGATGAGAGAGATTAGAGAGCGTGGGGTCCACTAGAAGTTTAGACTTGCTAGAACTCTGCAAGTCTTAAACTTTGTTCTGTCTTAGGACTCTTCAAAATCCACTTTTTTCCATGAAACTTCATCTGATCTCCATCTTGTATCCTTGATTCGATCTAGAGCGTCTACGCCCAAGTTGACCGATCTGCAATGCATAGACCAATTAGCGCAATCTAAACCGTCCATTAGCTTTAATAGTCATCTAACCACTAAATTTTACAATTCAACAGTTGGATGACCAATTAAAGCTAAAATGAAATATTTGATGTAAAATCTTAAAATTAATGGTCTAGATGCTCTAATCAAATACTAAATTAGGGGTATTTGACCAAAATTGAGCACTTAACACACCCCCCAACCAACATTTTGCTAGTCCCTAGCAAAAGATGCAAAGAAATCAACTCAAAATTTTTTTGTTTTTCAAGTCATCTCCATTTTTTTTTCTCAAAGAATTATCTTCAATAAATCTATCAACTTTAGCAAACTAATAAAGATGAATGAATAATTCAAAACCCTACTCATATGCTAAAAATATTCCACTTAAGCTCAGATCTCAGAGTGAGTATGTGCATATGTAGTCTACACATAGAATAATCTTTATCTCTACGTAGACTTCTAACTTTTGAACTCCATCTGAAATATGTTTTGACCTCAATCCTTACTAATGGCATACACTCAAAAATAAAGTCTCTCAGATAAAGGGTTCAAATCATATTTCTCTTTTAATTATGTAAGAAGAGTCAATGAAAACAAATATATCTCACATATACTCATGAAAAACGGGAGTTACTAAGGAATTTCTTTTGATCTCTTTGGAATAGATTTCATTACCTTTGAATATTTAGAAATACTACTCTTTTACTCTTATCCATTCATTTCCTCATCAAGATTATATTCCTCCTAGAATCAATAGGTCTTTAATTGGGACGAAACATAGGCTTAGAACATGGTTCCAAAGAAAGGGTATAGGGGTATTCAATGTTTCTTCAAAAAATAAGTATAGGTCTTCTATTGTTGACAATTCTTCTTTTCTTTGCTGAAGTGGATATTTCTTTTTCTATTTTTCTTTGCATTCTTCAAACTCTCTCTCTCTCTCTCTCTCTCTCTCTCTCTCTCTCTCTCTCTCTCTCTCTCTCTCTTTCTTTTTTCTTTTTTTCAGAATCTTTTCTTTATATTTCAGTCCTTTTGACTCACTTTGAAGATTATTTCTTTTCTTCATATCCACTTTCTACTTTCATTTGCAACTGAAAGATATTCCTTCATTCATCTTTAACTTATTTTTTCAAAGAAAAATGGGTAATGGATAATTTATATTAGGTTAATATGGGTAAAAGGTAATTTGGATGACAAAAGAAAAGGCTTTATATAAAAGGCTCAAGTTGGCTGACTAGTGGTAAAAATACTTTATGGGAAGGCTTTATGTCTCTAGGTTAACAACAAGGATGGCCTAAATCATTTTCTAGGTTTCCTATAATCTATCAAATTCAATGAACTTCCAGAATTTTAAAGGTAGTATTCTAATTATTCAGGTAATTAGCCAAATTTAAGAGTTTGGGATCAATTTTCTTTAAGCATGTTGAAGAAAATTTACAAACATCTATAACCTCTCAAAATGAATGAATGGATCTAAAACTCACTTAAGTTATAGGTCTCCACTGAATTTCTTCAGAATCTCTAAGTTATAGTCACTTATCAATCTAGACTATCTATATGCAACTGCGTGTACAGATGTGATCTGAGACTTTACTTTTATGGAATACTTTAGAAAATGAGTAAAATACTGAATTAATAATATTCAATTCCATCAAAAAGCTAAAGTTATCTAGATTATACTTCAGAAAATCCAATTCTCATCATAGTATGGGAAATGACCTAAAATATTTCAATTTTTTTTTTCATTTTTTTTTTTGAAAAAAAACCAATGACAACACCTAAAAACTAAAAGAAAACTAGAATTTGCTAGAATTCTACACCCCCAACCTCACAGAAACATTGTCCTCAATGTTTAAAATGTAGGACCTAAAATGAATATGGGTGATGCAGAAAACAACAAAATACAAAATATGGTACAAAGAGATCAAATTCACTCAATCCTGATAAACAAGATCCTCCAGAGTTGTGGACTCAACTTTTGGATTCTCATAATCTAGGAAAGGCTTTAAACGTTGACCATTCACTTTAAAAGAATGACCAGTCCTAATATTCTCAATCTCGACAGTCCCATATGGAAAAACTTCTTTTACTATGTATGGACCGGTCCATCGAGATCTAAGCTTACCTGGAAATAGGTGGAGCTTAGAATTGTAAAGTAGAACCTTTTGGCTTGGAGTAAAGGATTTTCTCATTATGTTCTTATCATGAAAAACTTTCATCTTTTCTTTATATATCCTATTACTCTCATAAGCTTCTTGCCTGATCTCTTCCAACTCATTAAGTTGGAGTTTGCAATGTGAGCTTGCTTTATCTATATTGAAATTGAATGTCTTTATTACCCAATAGGCTCTATGTTCCACAGGCAAATGACAAGCCTTACCGTATACAATACGATAGGGAGACATACCAATCGGGGTGCGATGTGCAGTCCTGTAAGCCCAGAGCGCATCAGTCAGCCGAAGAGACCAATCTTTACGATCTGGATTAACAGTCTTTTGAAGGATTTGTTTGATGGCCCGATTAGATACTTCTACTTGTCCACTTGTTTGTGGGTGATACGGTGTTGCAACTTTATGTGTAATATTATATTTTTTCATTAGTGCTTCAAATGGTTTGTTGCAAAAATGTGTACCGTTATCACTTATAATGGCTCGAGGAGTCCCAAATCTAGAAAAAATGTTTTCTTTTAAAAATTTAAGAACTATTTTGTGATCATTATGCCTACATGGGATAGCCTCAATCCATTTTGAAACATAGTCTACAGCCAATAAGATATAAATGTAGCCAAAAGAAGGTGGAAATGGACCCATGAAATCTATACCCCAATAATAAAAAATTTCTATGATAAGAATAGGGTTTAGAGGCATCATATTCCTATGAGTTATTCCTCCTAACTTTTGACATTGCTCACATAATTTACAAAACACATGTGTGTCTTTGAACAACGACGGCCAATAAAAACCGCACTGCAAAATCTTTGCCGCTGTTTTCTGGGTAGAAAAATGTCCACCACATGCTTCTGAATGACAAAAGGAGATAACACTATGTTGTTCTAAGTCAGGGACACATCTCCTAATGATTTGATCTGGGCAGTATTTAAACAGGTTTAGATCATCCCAGAAATAATGCTTAACATTGGAAAAGAATTTTTTCTTTTCTTGTTTAGTCCAATGTTCAAGAATTTTCCCCGTGACTAAATAATTTGCAATATCAGCAAACCAGGGAGGATGGGAAACATGAAAAAGTTGCTTATCAGGGAAAGTGTCTTTTATTGGCAACTTATTTAAAGGCTTTGTTAGGACTAAGCGAGACAAATGGTCAGCTACCACATTCTCTACTCCCTTTTTATCTTTTATTTCAATGTCAAACTCTTGGAGTAGGAGAATCTATCTAATTAGTCTAGGCTTAACATCTTTCTTAGAAAGAAGATACTTGAGGGCTGAATGGTCAGTGAATATGACTATTTTAGATCCAACCAAGTAAGACCTGAATTTATCCAATGCGAAGACAACTGCGAAGAGTTCTTTCTCCGTAGTAGAATAGTTCATTTGAGTGCTATTTAAGGTCCTACTGGCATAGTAGATGACGTATGGCTTCTTTTCTTTTCTCTGTCTTAGTACAGCTCCTACAGCATAGTCACTGGCATCACACATGATTTCAAAGGGTAGACTCCAATCAGGCGGCTGCATGATAGGTGCAGTGGTCAACTTGTCTTTTAACTTTATAAATGCTTCTTGACAATCCTCAGTCCACTCAAAAGGAGTATCCTTTGTGAGGAGGTGACATAGTGGTCTAGATATTGCACTAAAATCCTTAATGAACCTCCGATAGAATCCTGCATGACCTAGGAAAGATCAAATGTCCCTAATAGATTTTGGAATGGGTAGATTGGAAATTAGATCAACTTTAGCTCTATCTACCTCTATACCTTTAGATGACACAATGTGACCTAAGACAATTCCCTTAGGAACCATGAAATGACATTTTTCCCAATTAAGAACTAGGTTCTTTTCTTTACAACGAGTTAAGACTTTTCTTAGATTTTCAAGACATGTTTCAAATGAATTACCAAAAACAGAAAAATTGTCCATGAAAACCTCTAAAATTCTCTCCACTATATCACTGAAAAATGCTTAACATGCAACGTTGAAATGTGGTAGGAGCATTACATAATCCAAATGGCATTCTTTTGTAAGCAAAAGTGCCAAAAGGACATGTAAATGTGGTCTTTTCCTGATCCTCAGGTGCAATTTCTATTTGGTTATACCCTGAATAACCATCTAAGAAACAATAGTACTGGTGTCCTGTAACCCTTTCTAATATTTGATCAACGAAGGGCAAAGGAAAATGGTCCTTCCTTATAACAGCATTCAACTTTCGATAGTCGATACACATACGCCAACCAATAGTAACCCTGGTAGGGATCAATTCATTGTTGGCGTTAGTTATTACTGTCACTCCAGACTTCTTTGGAACCACCTGAGTAGGACTTACCCATTTGCTATCACTTATGGGATAGATGATTCCCACATCAAGCAACTTTAGGACTTCTGCTCTAACCACATCTTTCATATTAGGATTTAACCTTCTTTGCATTTGACGACATGGTTTAGCTTCATCCTCTAGATATATCCTATGGGTGCAGATTAAAGGGTTAATGCCCTTTATATCAGCTATGGTCCATCCAATAGCACCTTTGTGTTCTTTTAAAGTGTCTATTAATTTGTCCTCCTGAGATGTTTCTAATTGGGAGGAAATTATTACAGGAAAAGTCTCTCTGTCTCCTAAAAAGGCATATTTTAAATCTGATGGTAGAGATTTCAATTCAAGCTTAGGAGGTTTTATGAATGATGGAAGGGGAGTGGACTCCCTCAGTGGAAGGTCCTCGAAAGGAGGTTTCCATTTTTCTGTATCCATGATAGGAACAGAATCAAGGAGGGCATTAACTTCCTCTATTAATGCATCCTCATTCAACTCATTAAAATGGGCCAAACAGGCCTCAAGTGGATCCGATAAGGAAGATGACTGAAACTGATCTTGCACAACTGAATTGATCATGTTAACACAGTGCAAATCATCAGTAGTTTCACCAAGTTGCTTACAGATATTGAAAATGTTAAGCTCTATTGTCATATTGCCAAAGGACAATTTCATCACACCATTTCTACAATTGATTAAGGCATTGGATGTAGCCAAAAATAGTCTTCCTAGGATGATTGGTATTTCATTCTTTTCATTCACCACCGGTTGTGTATCTAGAACCAGAAAATCGACAGGGAAGCAAAATTGTTCTACCTAGACTAACACATCCTCTATTACCCCTCTCGGTATTTTTACAAAACGATCAGCTAGTTGGAGCGTAGTAGATGTAAGTTTCAATTCACCCAGACCTAACTGTTCGTATACCGAGTATGGTAATAAGTTTACACTAGATCCTAAATCAAGAAGAGCTTGGTTTATCTTGTAGTTGCCAATAATGCAAGTAAGAGTGGGGCAACCAAGATCCTTGTACTTTGGTGGTGTATGGTGTTGAAGAATAGAACTAACCTGTTCAGTAAAAAATGCCTTCTTTTGGACATTTAATTTTCTCTTGATGGTGCATAATTCTTTTAAGAATTTGGCATATGATGGGATTTATTTTATAGCATCTAAGATTGGTGTGTTGATCTTGACTTGCTTGAAAATCTCTAAAATCTCATCATTAGATGCAGACTTTGGGGCTTGGCGCAACAGGGACTGAACATGGCTCAACAGGTGAAACATAGTCCTTTTCTTTAGTTTTTTCTTTAGGTTTTTCTACCTTTTCAATCTTTTTAGGCTCATCTTTCTCAATTATTTTACCACTCCTAAGAATAGTAACAGCTTTAGTCTATTTCATGGTAGAGCTAGATGTTTCATCAGATGCATTAATGCTAACTGCATGCACTCCCTTAGGGTTTGCTTGAGGTTGAGCTGGGAATTTTCCTTTTTCCATATTTTACATCATTTGACTCATCATGTTTTTTAGTTCATTCACAGACTTTTCTAATTAAGAAATTTTCCTTTCCTGATTTTGATTAACTTGATTATCCTCTACATGCCTTTTAGGTGGGGGCAAGTAAAGTCCAGGAGAATGAGGTTGATGAGTTTGGCATGGTGGTGGAGCAAGTAGTCCTTGGTTTGGTTGTTGATGACTCTAGTATGGGCCTGGTTGTGAGACTTTAGTATTTGGTCCATTTTTCCAACTGAAATTTGGATGCTTTCTCTAGTTGGGATTATATGTCTCTGAATATGGGGAGAAAGGTCTTTTATAATTATTAAGTGCATTAGCCTGATCATAAAGTACATCTTGAAATGCAAGGATGGTAGGACATTCCTGAGTAAGATGTGATGTACTTTCACAAATGCTACACACTTGTTCATCATTAGTTAAGGTTTTTGTTCTCATTTCCATAGCTTCTACTTTTCTAGCTAAGGTTGCTACTTTGGCACTGATTTCATTTTTTTTCAATCATGGCATACATGCCTCCCCTAGTAGATGTGGTAGTGGGCTTGGGTCTATCTGAATGTTCTACTCTTTCTGAGTCAGCCCAGGTCTGTACACTTTCAGCTAGCCATTCCAAATACTCCTCAGCCTCATCTGGTTGTTTATTCAAAAAGTTACCATTACACATCATCTCTACAAACTGGCGCATGTTAGAATTAAGTCCTTCATAAAAGAAGCTGATAATGCGCCATGGTTCATAGCCATGATGTGGGCAAGTAAGCAATAGATCTTTGAACCTTTCCCAGCATTGGTAGAATGATTTTTTTTATCTTTCTGGGTAAAGTTCATTATCTTATGACGGAGTGTATTTGTTTTATGTGTAGGGAAAAACTTTTTCAAGAATTCCCTAGTCATTTCATTTCAAGTACTTATGGAACCTGGTAGCAGTGCATTAAACCACATTTTTGCTTTTTCCTTTAAAGAGAAAGAAAATAGCTTAAGCCTGATAGTATCTAGACTTATATTTTGGGTTCTTTGGGTACTACATACCTCATCAAATTCTTTAAGGTGCAAATAAGGACTCTCACTATCTAACCCATGAAATTTGGGAAGTAATTGAATTACTCCCGTTTTTAATTCTAACGCACCAGCATTTTGAGGAAGAATGACACAAGAGGATGTACTGGTGCGTGTAGGTTGAAGGTAGTCTCTTAAGGTTCGTCCATGAGGATTCTGATAAACATCATTTTCTCCATGGTCACTCTGTTGGTCCCATTCCCTATTTTCATTCCTTCTCCAATTTCTTTGTTGATGATTATTCCTCCTTGGTGGAGGTTGATATTCATCATCAATTAGAGGTGGTGGGTCCTCATTCATGATGAGTGGAGCTTGATCACCTCTAACACTACCATGGGGTGAGTTACCCCTTGATCGTTGATTAGCCATTATTGGTCTGTCTTTTTGGTCGTACGAGACTAACCTACCGGTTTCGTCACGTATCTAAAAGGGCATACAATGAAAGATCTTTTTGGTTTTTTTTTTTTCTTATCCTAAATGATGCAACCTAAATGCCCAAAATGATGCACAAAACAGGACACAATCAAGCAATCCCCTAAGGCTAGCAAGCATAGATATTTTGATTTTCTTAATTTTCTGTGGGGACAACGCTTTTAATTAACTTACTCTAACGCTCCTACTCTTTTTAGGAGTTGACTACTGCTTACCAGTTAGGTTCTAACCAAAGCGATTAATACAACCCTCGTGTAAGGAAGCGTTTAGACCTCAACAAACGTCGACAGGAGGTGGGGGAAGAGCGAGGCTCTATTAGACAACCCCCAATAACCACAGTGATCAAAAGCAACCGGAGTAATAGTAATTCGTGTCCTATTAAGAGGGTCCTACGAGCATATGACAACCTTATAGGTCTCTTCTGATTAATTTTAAATTAATGTGAACGGAGAGGTTGCGCGCTTGAGGTGATTATCCTAGGTGGGCCAAGGAGTGGTGATGAAATTCACCATTGATCTTGTGGGGTAGGGTGCCCTTACTAATTAATTTTTACACACCATGGCAATTCGATCAACATATAATTCACCTTAAAGCATTAGACGTGTCCTAAAATGCAATTAAAAACAAAAAACTAATGCAAACCCTAAGATGCAACAATTATAACAGATGCTTTCTATATGCAATTAACTACCAAACAATGAAAATTATTCTAAATGCAAACCCTAATCTAGAAACTAAATGAGTGAGGAGACTTACAGTGAGGTTTCTAATGAAGATCAAGTGTGGGCCACCTTGTCCCACACTTGCCCTGTATTATTACAACCCTTTAAAAATTGAAATTGAAAATGCAAATTACAAAGGAGCCTCACTACAAGATTCACTCAAAAATAAAAACTCCTAATCTATGAAAGCAAAGAAAATCTATCTAAGTGATGATGCTCCACTCCAATTTCCTCAAAAAGAAAAATAATGATTAGTACAAAATTCAGGAAATAAAGTAGTTATTCACTAAAAATGCCTAAAGATGGATCTAAGAATGCCTAAAAATGCAATTCCTAATTTTTTTGGATTTTTTTCTAATTTTTTTATTTTTTTGGATTTTTAATTAAATTTTATAAAAACTCCATTGCAAGTCCCCGACAACGGCGCCAAAAACTTGTTGATTGTTTAACCGCAAGTGCATGGGCAAGTTAGGTGTGGCCAAACCCTGCTGTGCTATCTGGCTTGGGCTGCGTGGAAAATGGGACAATTGGAAACCCAGCAAGGGAAATCGACCGGGTGGTGAAAAGGAGAAGAAGGTGAGAGGGACAAAGTGGAGTGGGGAACAGATCGATTCGATCTGCTTGCCGAGAGAGAGAGAGAGAGAGAGAGAGAGAGAGAGAGAGAGAGAGAGAGAGAGAGAGAGAGAGAGAGAGAGAGAGAGAGAGAGAGAGAGAGTTGGGCGTGGAAAAGAGAGTAGAGAAGATGGGGAGAATGTGCCAGCCAGTCCTCTTTCCCAAGAGGAAAAAACGTTTTTGGAGAGAGAGGGGAAGAGGTATAAAAAGGAGAGTGAGAGATGTAGACGTGAAAGAGAGGGAAAGGGAGATTGAAGAGAGATAGGAGAGATGAGAGATGAGAGAGATTAGAGAGAGTGGGGTCCACTAGAAGTTTAGACTTGCTAGAACTCTGCAAGTCTTAAACTTTGTTCTGTCTTAGGACTCTTCAAAATCCACTTTTTTCCATGAAACTTCATCTGATCTCCATCTTGTATCCTTGATTCGATCTGGAGCATTCACGCCTGAGTTGAGCGATCTGCAATGCATAGACCAAATTAGCGCAATCTAAACCGTCCATTAGCTTTAATAGTCATCTAACCACTAAATTTTACAATTCAACGGTTGAATGGCCAATTAAAGCTAAAATGAAATATTTGATGTAAAATCTTAAAATTAATGGTCTAGATGCTCTAATCAAATACTAAATTATGGATATTTTGACCAAAATTGAACACTTAACAAAAGAACATCTCCTTCTTTGGAAATCTTGAAGAACTTATTAAACCTAAAAGAGTCCTAACTATTTCATGGAAGAATAAACCACCTTGAAGCCTGGAAGAGTTTTGACCTTGGTGCCTCGAAGAACATCTCATCTATTTGTTGTTATATATAATTCAGTTGCATGCTAGATTTTGGTATGAGAGCTCTTTTAGGCACCAAGAGCGTGAAAATAGCCTCTTACAAAATGCAAGGTAAGCCTGTGTACTATTGCAAAATGTAAGGCATGGCTACATACTACATACTATTGACTCTTATGGTTCACCCCTTTTCTGAGCCTCACATATGTGGGAGCTTCATGCACTAGGGCTGCCCTTTTGTTAGGCACCAATATCGAAACTTTTCTAGGCTTCAATAGAGACAAGTGTTGCTCTTTTAGGCAGCAATTGAAAGTACTTTTTTTGTTTTAAAAAAAGAAAAAGTTCTTCAAGACTTCAAAAGAAGAAGTGTGGTTCCTAACTAATTCACTAAAACTCCATAACTCTAGTTCTTTTCCATTATGAAAAGAGCTTTAATATGGCAACAACAACAAAAATAATAAAAGCCTAAAGCTACTAATTGATCTCAGCAATCTAATCTACTGGTCGAGATTTCATAATAATAAAAACAACTAAAATAATTAAGATGATCTAAACTCATTGAAATGTTTAAATTGTCACTATATTTGTCCTCAAATTCAGAAGTGTTCACATGTAATCCCAGGGTCAAATACTAAATGATGTATAACATGGCAATCTTGCTCAGTTTTTTTCTATAGTGACGACAATTCTGAGCTTGCCCACTATCATAATACGAATCCTACCAAGGACCTTGGCCAATCCAAACTTCTTTGACTAGTGCCTCTTGTGTTTTTTTTGGTAAAAAAACTAGTCTTGCTCTTTAAAACTTTCGTATATCCTAAAGCGAGTAAACTTGATCCTTCATGTAATCCATCTTTACAATCTGACACAACAAACCATTTGTACTATCATGCATAGATGTGTCAAACCTATTTAACCTAGGTCGCAGGTTATAGATTCATAACTCTTGAAATTTTTACCTATACCAAGCTCGCCCATGTAAAATTGCAAGCAAGTTGACTCGTATACATGGGTCTATAGGTTGACCTCTTTACATGAAGAAAGAGATTATGCAAGTATTTGTGCATCTTCTAGTCACTATCTTTATATTATTTTTTCTTAGATCTTAAACATTTATATTATTCATGCCATTACATTTGGCCATTATGAGAAATCATGCATATATGATTATCCTAGCTACTATTTTTTTTTCACTTTTATATCTCAATGGTAATGATTTAAATTAACTACAACCAAAAATAGCTAGAAGCATCTAATAGAGTTAATCATGGGTATGTACGTAAACTAGGAGATTGCATATAATATGAATGGGTTGGATCTTCAAAACATTATGCCTAAAGTGATGGGCAGCAGCATTTGAAAGTAAGTGTTGCCTTAAACATCTAAAAATACTAGGACTCTTGATCGAGAATGATTAAATTACAACGGGAAATCATTTGATTATTTATTTCTTTATAAAGCAAGTTAGCTACTTGTTAGAGGGGGTTATATGGCTTTTTTTAGGTTTACATCTCATGTCTAGTTAAAGCTCATCAAAAGTACTTCAGTCTCGGTAAGTATACACGCTGAAGAGGGTAGGAAGGGCTAGACACCTATTTTTCCATGTAAGATAACATTTGATGAAGATCTAAGCCATCCACAATATAAAAATGTCATAGAGTAGCTTGAACTCATGCTAATTGTGATAAAGGTATTGTCTTTTAGATGGAATTATCCAATTCACGTACTATTCAAACTTTGAAGTATTAGTTATCGCTGGTCAAAGTAATGAGATGAACATGTCTAATCATCTAAAGATAAACTCCTTCATGCAAAATTAGGGTGCTTCTAGAGAAGTGCCTTGTAGGGCCTTTGGCCTAGTAATATTCCTATATTTATGATGTCAAGAACAGTAAATAGCATTACTATTGTGGATGGATTTGTCCATGTGTTGTTTTCTCCTTTTTTATTATTCTTTTTTAAGGTATGCTAGATCATCAATACAAGTACTACATGGACAACCTAGACCATAGCTTGCTGGAAGTGAGAAGCAGGAGCAGGTATGTAGACAGGGTGGGCACATTGGGATCTTGTTTAAAGTTTTCCAAAATTTTTCTAACTTCAAAAATATTTTTAACTATTTAATATGAATTAACATTATGTACAACTAAATAAAACAAAAATGAGAAATTTTATTGGGTTTGCAAGGAAAAGAATTTCTAGGTGAAAATGAGATATGATATCAGTTTTGGGTACTCAATCTTCCAAATAATACTTTGAGGGGGTAGCATCTTTAATCTTTTTTCACTTAGTCATACCCCTGCAATTATCCTAGAAAGACAAGATTCCCAGCCTTTTCAATATCTCATACAAGAGTATCTAACTTTTTTGTTGCAAATTTCTTCATGTTCTTTATTTTTCCTTTTTTGTCTCACTCGTCTATTATCTTCTCCAAGTCTTTTCATCTTAAAAAGTCATGCATCCATTCGTTATCTTGAAATGGGGCCAGTCAATTAAGGAAATTTTTTGTACTATTAACCTATAGTTGCCCTTCTATTCCACAGGATGGCTTGTCTTTTAAAATGTTCCATGGAAAGGCCCAAAATTGTAGTTTAATTCCATCATAGTTCATTCTATCAACTGCCATTGGATTAGCACATCGACTCATGGTCATATGTCTTTCACACTTGTTTTTAAGACATTGAGTAGGGTAAAATGGGTATTTCCTCCTTGATTGACATCTTAAATACTCATTCTACTCCCTCAACATCTTAAAAAATGTATGAGAAAAACATGGGACCACAATCTCATGCATGATTCTAATGGTGATTGATGAAATAGATTGTAGTGGAACAAAATTGCAACTATAAATCCTTTCATGACACATTTTAAAAGATAGACTCCCTTATAAGATAGAAGGACAACCACAGGGTTTGTACTACAAAAAAATTTCATCAATTAAATTAGTAATTTTATCTAAATTTAACCATTGAAGGGTTGAAATTTTAAAAATGTTTAAATTCATATAGCTTCTTCAAGATTTATTTTTAAATAAAATTTGAGAAGAAGGAGGGTCCCCCTCTGAATTATAAACAAAATTTCACAAATGGAACCACTTTTTTAATTAGAAACTAATTACATTTTTCATGATTTTTAATTATTCAATGATCAAATTGATAAATTTGTATAAACATGTATTTTCATTGAGAAAGTGGCTTGGCTTTTTAATTTTTATTTAAACAATAACTCTTGAAAATTTTCAAATTTTTTACAAATGTTAATTTTTTAATAATCAAATTTCGATAAAGCAACTAATTTGATTGGGAAAGTGGCTTCACCAAAATCTCAATTAGGGATAGAGGATAGAAAAGTATTTTCTAAAGAAAGCGAAACAAGAGGTGGAAAATAAAAGAGTAAGAAAAATTAGG
This sequence comes from Warburgia ugandensis, assembly GCA_035236585.1. Lineage (NCBI taxonomy): Eukaryota > Viridiplantae > Streptophyta > Magnoliopsida > Canellales > Canellaceae > Warburgia > Warburgia ugandensis. The sequence goes on along the minus strand of CP141138.1, from coordinate 49,330,704 downwards.
AAAAAGTAAGGAATACTACTTATTTTTTGGGGGGATAATCCTGAATACTATTTCAGACGTTGCAAGGGTTGTTTTGTCAGCAAATATGTAAGAATATGACTAAGTAGAAGGGCAGTAGAGATAATAGCCGTTAAAGCTAGGAACAATAGAGATATTTCCTCTAATGCTTTTACAACAAGAAGTTTTGCACTACTCTTACCTAGACACCTGCATTTTTCTCTCGTTTATTTCATGTAACTTTGGATTATTTATTTATGCTAAAATCTACATATACTAAAAGAACCATATTTTACAAGGTCTCTAAATATAGACACCAAAAACTCCATCTATCCTTACATTCCCTTTGTCCCGAAGCAAACACCTCATTCAAACAGCTTAGAAAAGTATTCCAAGATAGATATCCATTGCCAGAAAGTCTTGCGTAATGTTTTAAATACTAGTTTAAGATATAAAACAAGGTTCATGAACTACGACAGGAAACAACAACCATGCTGTAGTTGGACGGTGGTTAGCTGCTACCCACCCTTAACTCGAACAAGAAAAACAAGCTCCTTCCTGTATTTGAAAAGTATGTTACAACTATATTTTAGGCGCTTTACAGATATACAATCACGGAGTCCACGCGTCATTAACTTCAGCATCTAGAACTTCGGATATATATGACAATTTCCCCACAATTTTAGGAATGAGCAGAGAGAAATTCTTTCATGGTGTGCATTTGGGCGGGGCGATTGATCTAGTCCATGCATCTTATGAGCTCACCCTAGATTGTCAATAGTTCAGACATTTCTTTAGTCGAATGACTTTATCCAACATTTAAAGATTTATTTGGATATCTTAAAAACAAGGATAGTCTAGTGCACGAAGTTCCTACATATGTTAGGTCTACGGAAGAAACGGACTACAAAGGATCCATAGTATACATCCTTACCTTGCATTGCAAGACACTACTTTCATGCCTCAAACTTGTAACCTCAAGGTCACACGTCTATCGTTACACCAAGGCTCTCTTTCTAAGATTATTTATTTACGTAGGATTATTCAATCAAAGAGACCTGAGGTTGACGAGGTGTCTTAATATGAACTATTAGAGATAGATATATCAATATCATATCTAATAATGATGCTGACAAGCGACTTTGGATTTTTAAACTCGAAAGATTTGCTCACGATGGGATCTGGGAAAAGCTTATTACTTAATCAAATCTACAGTTTTAAAGCTTAAGTAGTTAGATAAAGTTGCCTTGACATGTGTTGTTATTATAGTCTTCTATGCTTTTTGGGTGTTAGTGTCACCCTCTGAGACTGAGCTGTTTGGATCTACGAAAATAAACTTTTCTTTTTTTTGAATGGTAAGAAATTGCTATTAATTATTAATATGGATCGAGATGGTCACTAATTACAACCATTCAAGAAATAAAAGAAAAACAAACACTTCGAGAGAAGGTTATTTCATGGAAGAAAGGATTCTAAGATAAAGAAGGGTCGGAATTTTTCAAGAAAAACAGAAAAAAAAAAATGTTTGATTCTGAAAATCACTTAAAAAAAGAGTTAGTTAGACGTTTAGAAAACTCATCCTCGAAGGAGAAAAATCACATCAGAGAATTTGCACTTACATCAAAAGAACTCCTTACAGCTGCCTGGCACGAGGATAACAATCTGAACAAATTTATTTATACATTTTGATGTTATTAGCAACTAATTAATAACAGCCTTAAAACATAAGTTTATCCCAACATTAGAAAACTCATCTTGGAAGGAAATTTCTTATGGAAAATTTTGCCGTAGATCAAAACAATGCTTTAGGGCTGTCTGTTTGCAGTGATCTTATTCCCTATTAATGACTGACTTAGACATAAATTATTTAATCACAGCTTAACTAAACACCACTTAAAATGTTATCACTTTTCCTTGAACTATTTATCTATTGGTTAGTTCTGGCAATAGCGAAGGATAAAATATGCATTCAGCAAGCATGACTATGTAGCAAAGGGGCGCCAGAAGGGCCTCCCCCATTATAGGTGTCTTCAACAATGGAAAGAAAAAAAGCATGATTATGAAGATCTGACAATCGTGTAGCAGAGTGCACCGTGCATGCATCGGGCAAACGAAAGCACATAACTTAAAGTGATCTTATTTCGCTAGTTTCAGACTGAGAGGCCATCATTTATATGGATACAATCCCCCAATGGGTACCGGTTCTGTTCTAGGGCTTACACATGGTGGTCTTATTGAGGTCACCTACAGTTTGAGATCTGCTGTGTCACTTAACCAGTTATATAGAATTACAATAAATCATAACATATACACATACGAAGGAAAGCCTTGGCAAAACAATAGAGTTGTTGTCATGCGACCATAAAGTTACTGGTTCAAGACGTGGAAACAGCCTCTTGCAAAATGCAAGGTAAGGCCGTATGCTATTGACGCTTGTGGTCTACCTCTTTCCCGAACCCTGCATATATGAGAGCTTTGTGCACCAGGCTGCCCTTTTATATACACATCAAAAGATCGAGTACCTAAAATATCCTTCCTTGGTGCATAACAGATGATTTAGCAGCAAAAGAACCTTAAGGGTAGCCATGGTCTTTTCTCGTCTGTAATATATCCAACAGGTTAGTAGGAGATAATTTGGAAGATCATGTGGAGAAACAGCGAAAACAAAGACAGATAGGAGATGTAATTTGAGAAGGACACTAATCACCCTCTGTTATATACTATTTCCACCATCCACTCTAGTTTAGAGCTTTAACCACTTATTAATGCCAGTTGAACTGCGCTTTCATTAGCAGATGTAGATCAACTTTATGTAACATGCAAGAAACCATGGAAAATGAAGAGAGACACTAAACAAGCTAAATCGGCTTGTTTTTCAAGGATCCAATCCACCTAACCAGTAAAAACGACGTTGCAGCAAAATATAACATCTCCTTATAAGTTTGTGTTGGTCTGTCGTTCATGCTATACCCAAAACAGCGCAAGATACAAAGAAAGGGGGCCAAAGAGAACTAGATTGGAAATGGAACCTTGGGTTAGAACTCTGGTTGTGGTTGCTTGTCTTCTTCTTCCCGCTGTTGCAGAATGCAGGGTCCGCCATTATAAGTTCAATGTAAGTACACCTTTTGCGTTTATGAAATGATGAATGATGCATTATATGAAGGATGAAACTCCATTGTCTCTTTCGTACTTTTGGTACATTATATGGACATGGATGTGCCTAGTAAGCTCCTGGTCGACTAATATTCATCAGAACACAACGAACTTTCAAATGCATGGCAGGTAGTGATGAAGAACACAACTCGGCTATGTTCGACTAAGCCCATTGTTACGGTGAACGGACAATTCCCAGGGCCGACGCTGACTGCAAGGGAGGGTGACCATGTGCTAGTGAAGGTCGTCAACCATGTCAAATACAACGTTAGCATTCATTGGTAAGTAAATCGTAACATAACTCTAACATTCAAGCTACTGGTTGATGCATGTACGTAACTAGCCGTGTCTAGCGAAGAGTGAGATGAATGCTAACGTTGTATTTGACATGTCTATTAACTAGTGTTAATAGATATTGCTAACACTGTTTATCAAGAACCTGTACTGTAACATTCAAGCTACGGGTTAGTAGCCGTACTGAAGGACGCTCACAACTTCCAAATTCAGAAAAAGTGAAATGACTGATTTACCACGTAATTTTCTTTTGCTTGTGAAAACTGGTTTTTTGGCCATAGATTAAAGAACAGAAAAAATTAGGAGGAATGAGCTTGTTTTGGCTACTACAGGCATGGGATCCGACAGCTCCGCACAGGATGGGCCGATGGGCCTGCATACATCACGCAGTGTCCCCTGCAACCCGGCAATAGCTATGTGTATAATTTCACGATCACAGGCCAAAGAGGCACACTTTTGTGGCACGCTCATATCCTTTGGTTGAGGGTGACCGTGCACGGAGCCATTGTTATCCGGCCCAAGCTCCGTGTTCCGTATGCCCCGTACCCTTTCTCTACGCCTGACAAAGAAGTAGTTGTGGTATTGGGTGAGTGCCTCCAACTTGATTGATTTTTTTCTTCTCTTTTCCCTTTGAATTTTGTTAAAATCAGACTTCGTCCGCTATGAGTTGGATTTCACTTTGATAATGCAGGTGAATGGTGGAAATCAGATGTCGAAGCAGTTATCAATCAAGCAATGAAGTCTGGTATGGCACCAAACGTATCGGATGCTCACACGATCAATGGCTATCCTGGTCCCCTATCAAATTGCTCGTCTAGTGGTAATAACATAGTCGTATAAGCTGTGAAATTGTCTTTCGTCTACTTTATATAAGTCGAATGTATAAGGAGAAAGAGAAGGACCTTCAGAAACTGCCTGTTCTTTCAAGTTTAAGGAGAAAACCATGAGACCTTGACTTATTTCGGTCACCCGGTCTATAATTTGATCTATGATTCCTTCTATCACGCAACAGGTGGATTCAAGTTACAAGTAGATAGTGGCAAGACATACATGCTACGTCTGATCAATGCTGCACTTAATGAAGAACTCTTCTTCAAGGTTGCTGGACATAAGTTGACGGTTGTCGAAGTGGACGCCACATATACCAAGCCACTCACCACCGACACGATACTCCTTGCCCCTGGCCAAACAACTAATGTTCTCCTCAAGGCTGATCAAGGTTCTGGTAGATACTTAATCGCCGCTTCCCCCTTCATGGACTCTCCAATTGCTGTTGACAATACTACCGCTACCGCTTTCGTGCACTACACTGCCACTTTGTCCTCCACAGCAACCACCGTCACCAATCCCCCTCCCCAGAATGCCACCCCAGTAGCATCCAATTTCACCACAGCTCTACGTGCTCTAAATTCAAAAAAATATCCGGCACTGGTGCCGCAAACTGTTGATCATTCACTCTTGTTCACCGTGGGACTTGGCATTAATCCGTGCTCGACTTGTGTCAATGGGAGTCGGGCTGTGGCAAGTATCAACAACGTGACCTTTATCATGCCAACAACTGGACTTCTCCAAGCACATTATTTCAAGACGGGTGGTGTCTTTACCACCGACTTCCCCAGTAATCCCCCCATAACCTTCAATTACACAGGCAGCGGACCAACAAACTTGGCCGCCGCGAATGGTACAAAGGTTTATAGGCTCATTTACAATGATACAGTGCAACTCGTCTTACAAGACACAGGCATTATAGCTCCAGAGAACCATCCCATCCACCTACACGGGTTCAATTTCTTTGCAGTTGGAAGGGGATTAGGCAATTACAATCCCAAGACAGATCCAGCCAATTTCAATCTTGTCGATCCTGTTGAGAGAAACACAATCGGAGTGCCATCAGGTGGATGGACGGCCATCAGATTCAGGGCTGATAATCCAGGTAAAGTACCTCTTGGGAAATTTCGGCTTCCTTTTGATATTTTATTTCAAGTAACTTATCCAAGCAAGGCTTAGGCAAGAGCATTACTACGTGCTACGAAACAGGAAATATACCCAGATACATTTGTTTTAGCAATGACATTTCTCTCTTGACACTCCTCTTCGACAAATGAAAGCCATTCACGACATAGAATAAGTTATCTTACACGCATGAAATTTGATATTTAGGCCATCTAAGCCATTCACGACATGGTGTATGACTTAGATTTGAAAAAAAGCAAGTATTAGGTAAGTGGCTTGGAACTTGGATTAATCCAAGTCCAAGGGGCGCTTGAATTTGTCATTCCTCTGATTTTCATTTCTAAAACTATTTTGTCGATGCAAAAGAAAGTAAAAAATAGTTTGATAGTCAAAACTTATTCCCCAAACCCCATTTTGAGAACTGCTGCCTTGTCTTAAATGGTATCATTTCTAGCAACTAGCCACGTTTCATGTTGTAAAAGGATAATGGTCCATACATATACATTGAAATGGAACTGCAGTATGTCTTAACGAATCTTGTTCTTGTGGCTTTGCATCTTTGCTTGCAGGAGTGTGGTTCCTGCACTGTCACTTGGAAGTTCACACAACATGGGGGCTTAAGATGGCATTTTTGGTGGACAATGGTAAAGGTCCCAACGAATCGCTTTTACCGCCTCCTAGCGATCTTCCACCTTGTTAGATAATCGGACGGAAATGACGGCATATAATCTGAGGGGGCATTATGTAAAATGGGTAAAGAAGAAAGTGGAGGAATAGCTAATAAAAAGAGAGATTTTCGAGTCCCTTGTTCCCAAGATGACAAGGGAAACTGCTGAGTTGAAGTTGAATAACTTTGGGTGAGCTTAAGTTTTTGTAGAAAGATGTTTAATTCACAATGATATACATGTATGAATACAACCAAACTTCCCAAGGATCCTTGTGGATAATTAATCATAATCTTTATAATGTTTCCCAAGAAAATCTTTAGTTTGAATGATGCATCCAAATCCTAACTCTCTCTGAGATGATTCATGTTGATCGTTATAGGAATTTGTCTGAGATGATTCATGTTGATCGCTATAGGAATTTGTCTATGTCACTAATTTGCGATCTCTATAGATCTTTTCTTTTTCTTTTTCTTTTTTAAAGTGAGGTATTTTTAATTGCAATTTGACGAGGAATTTTGAGAAGTTTACTTTACTAAGAAAAAGTTTCCGGGACACAGAGTATACCATAATAGCAACAATAATAACCAGTGAGTTGATAATTTCATCTTTTAATTTTGCAAAGGTTTTCTTCTTCTGGTCGTTGAGGGTGTTATAATCTGTTGAATACGTAATTCTCACGTTTATTGAAATAAAAAAAAGGAAAATAAGTCTTTTTACAGAAAACAACGTTGGTAATAATTATAAGTTGAAGACAGCAGCAGCAATGATAAGATTGAAGATCATTTTCATTGTAGAAGAGCCTAACAACTGCAACCACATCCTAAACCTTACAAACCCATTAAAAAGTACCATGAAAATGCCATGTCTAAAGTACCAAAGATTGACAAGAAGAAAGACCCTTTTCTGAGGCACACAAACAGCCCTCCGACCACCATCACAGAATCAGCAACTAATAATAACAAGAGGAAGAATTAAAACAACAGCAAGAACGAAGTATAAGTTTAGTCGCTCTACTAAGGTGCACAAGTTTGATCTGTCTGGCTGAAATTTGATGTGAGGCTTAGAATTTGGTGTTCTAGACCATTTCTCTTCTAGGCCATGTTAGATAGTCCATTCCAAAAATTCCCACACCATTGGATGACCCTATCAGATTCTGTAGCTTTTCTACTTTTATTCAATAAAAACCTGTTAGCCATCTGTTTCACAATTCAATACAACAAAGTCTAGGACCACCCAATCAATGAGATTTTTGGCTGGCTTGGAGACCTAATTAAAGCACGAGTAGGACCAATTCGTGACCTAAATCTTTCATCTACCAGGGGCCATTTCAGTTAAGCCAATTCGCAACAATGTACTTTGTTTAATCACTACTAGTTTGGGGCATAATCGGATCGCTCAGACATTTGAAGACACTACAAGATGTAACCCTGCCGTAAATCCGTAGACACCGCAATCAAGCTTCAGAGAAGTGATGTCTGGTTTTCCATGTTCGGGAATAGCACGCCTACTACAGTTCTACAAACTTAAACTTGTCGAGATTTGAATTGATAGTCACGCTGATTATAACAGCCATTTTCATGACAATTAATGAAACTGAGAATCGCTATTAAAAAGAGATTTCATAAGCTTCTATTTAGTTGTTTCAACTGTTCTATGTCTGGAGGGCCATTGGAGTTTGTTTCGTTTTTAGGTATGTCAAGTTTCAGTAAAAAAAATTCGACGACTTTAATTAGTGGAAAGTGATGCCAAATTGGCTGGGGACTTGGAGACGGTGCAAAGATGTTGGCCAGGCTGGTGTGGTTGTGTGATTCTCTTGGGCCTTTTGCCGTTTTTATCTTTTATCTTATGATTGCTCGCACATGAAATTATATTCTAGACCGTTCCAAACTTAGTGTTTTGACTGCATTTTGGCAATTTTCGTGTTATTTTTTGAACTGTACGCTTCACTAAAACACAACAGTTTGTTTGTGGCTATTTTAGCAACCACTCAGTTGTTTTTCTCCATTGGTATGCATACTGAGGATATTGTCTATGGAGTCAATGGCTGAATTGTACGTACACACGTATGGTCTTTCAAATGAATGTGGATCATATATAGGTGAGAGCATGCTTGGCTTTAGTTCTCTCCCACAGTTGAACAGTCGAAATCAAGCTTCCTCTGTTCTACATTTGGGCATTCAGAAACACAATTACCCAACCATCTCTAATATGAGAGGATTTGGTGTAAGTTGAATGAGAGAGACTCGACTGCCACTTTCAGTTAAAAATCATATGTTTTATACGCAAGCATGCAAAAGTTTAGCTTCAGAAAATTTAAACCAAACCAGGTTAATCTCAGCTTTGCTCTATGTTAAGGTTGTGTTTGGGTCGCACTAATATCAATTTGATGAGTTGACTCTATTTGTTATTGAATCGAGTCAACTTCGCTGAGCTTCTAGTCAGCTCCTCAAACTTGGAAAATATCCTTTATGTCAAAATCAAACCCAGAAAATTAAATGTAGATCTTTCAATGGTGGGAGACATGTTCACATGGTGTGATTAGTATTACCCACTAACCATGAGCAAGAGCAGCTTCCTGTTCTCTAAAGATTGGTTGTTATAATTCCCACTAATGTATCAAAAGCTAGTCCACAATCTTGCATTAGACCATAATCTTTTGGAGGTGGATTTGAAACTAGAAAATTAGGACCAAGACCATTTGAATTCAAAATAAGATGGTGCAAAGAGAAGGAATGGATGGATAAGATTGTAGACTGGAGTAGAGAGACCCTTGGCAATGTCAGAAAGGAGTGCGTTCTCCCAAACAAACTTTATTTCCTCAAGTTTCAAGTCAAAATTTGGATGGAATGTAAAGAAAGAAATAGTGTAAAACATGAGTCTTCTTGCTTACCTCACAGCATCGAAGAGAGAGAAGAACATGTGAGACTCGAGAGGTGGAATTGAAACTAGAAACTTAGGACCAAGACCATTTGAATCCTGCATTAGGCCATAATCTTGTGGAGGTGGATTTGAAACTGGAAACTTAGGACCAAGACCATTTGAATGCAAAATAAGATGGTACAAACTAGAAGGAATAGATGGATAAGATTGTAGACTGGTGTAGAGAGACCCTTGGCAATGTCAGAAAGGAGTGCGTTCTCCCAAACAAACTTTATTTCCTCAAGTTTCAAGTCAAAATTTGGGTGGAATGTAAAGAAAGAGATGGTGTTGAACATGAGTCTTCTTGCTTATCTCACAGCATCGAAGAGAGAGAAGAACATATGAGAATCGAGAGGAAGGGATCATTAAGGCTTGATATCAATGATAAAATGCTCAGTGAACAGTTCTTGCAAGAAGTGGAATGGAGGCAGAAATAGAGATTTAAGTGGCTAAAAGAGGGGGATGAAAGCATAACATTTTTTCACCAAGTGGCCAACTTTAGAGCAAAAAGGAACAAAGTCGCCTTCCTTTACATCAACAGTAATACCTTGATGATCCAAAATATGCACTGATACCTTGATCAACCACTTTCAAAACTTTTATAGAAAAGGATGTTCATTTAAATAAATTTCTTAAGTATTAGATTTCAATCCCTCTCGCTAGCTAAGGTTGATTCCCTTGAATGCATGTTTTTCCATTGATGAAATTGAGGTGGATATGTTCCAATACGATGGAGATAGAGCCCAAAGGCTGGATGGTTTTTGTCTCGCTTTCTTTCAAAAATACTAGAATATTATTAAAAATGATGTCCTATAATTTTTTTGAAGCCCTCCATGGTTCTGGTAAGATTGATATGAGTCTCCTTCTTGGTTCTCAATTTTAAAAAGTAAGGAATAAAGGAAGTCAAAAACTTTAGCCTAATTTCCTTGACTTCTTGTTTATCCAAACTGTTGTCAAAAGCCCTAGCAAATAGGTTGAGTCAAGTGGCTCACAAGCTCATCTCCAACATCAATTCTGCCCAACATTGAGTCTGCTTTTGCTAAGTCTAGATATACATATAACATGGTGTGTTGGTTCCTCTTGAAACTTCTCATGAAAAAAATATAAAAGGAGGGAACTTTTTATCAGTTTAGATCTTCAAAAGGCATGTTACTAGGTGGATTGGGATTTACTTCATTATCTTCTTAATATAATGAGATTTGGGGATAAGTGTAGGAAGTGGATTAGATATATCCAGAAAGCCTCCTAATTATCCTTGGTGATTAATGTTACAACTAAAGGGTGCTTCAAATTGGAGAGGGATCTGAAACAACTCTCTCTCTCTCTCTCTCTCTCTCTCTCTCTCTCTCTCTCTCTCCTAAACTTTTCACTATGTGACACCCCGGGTTTTTTTCAACAATATAATAACAATTTATAAAAGCAGTCAAGATCCCTATTTTAAAAACTTAATTTTTTTAAAGTGACCAAAACAAAACTTAAATAAAAGCATTTCTTTCAAAATCTGGGGAGTCATACAACCACAAAACTACGGATTTAAGGGTAAAATGAAATACCATTTCTACTAAAATTTCGGCAGAGTCTCCTATGTATTTTAGACCATTGCACATGACCAATGCAATACAAAATAACCTGATAAATATAATAATATAAGACATGACATATAGAAGACTCAATCTCCACACCCATCCCCACAATCACATACTATTTTCAATAAAATATATACTCCAACAATAGATAAGAAAATTAAGTCATGACAAAATACGTAGGGTCCCTCCATACAGCCATCACATCCAACATAAATTCACACTCTTGCATTCTGGTCACATTGCAATTTTAATTAACATATAGTCCATACTCAAAACCAAAGTGAGGTCCTAAACAAACCTTTCATCTCTGAACATCCTCAATGCTTCAGTAGAAAATGTCATTACTTTTACTTGCTCTATCAGCACATCAACTTGTAGTCACTCTCTATATCTGAGGCATTGCAAACAAAGCAATTTCTCAGCAAGCTATGCTTGTATAGGTGATTACGAGAAATAAACCATGCAATAAAAATATCATGTCGAATATCATAAAACATGCAATAAACACTCGCGAAGAGTAACAATATCATGTCAAGTATCAATAGAGTAAATCATTTATAAGGCAAATGAAATTATCAAGCGCTCAGAATGTAAAGCTCATGAATCTCATAAATTTAAATGAGACAATTAGGATCAAAACATGCTTTTCTTTTGAAGCAATAGGATATCAAAGCAAAACATCATGGCATGCAAGGCATGATCAAAACACAGATGAGCATCCCTTAAATGCAATAAGAATTTGTGTCCACATCTAAATATAATGCATGTCATGATAAAATAGGGCACCGTACAAAACAAGCCATAAGAGTATTCCATGACACTCAATCATCGGTAATGAGTACTCATACCAAACCTAAGTTCCCTCGCCTATAACTCACACATCATGTAGCTTGCCCAGCCCATAAGCCGGACCACATCTGGCCGCCCACATAGGTGAGTCCCTCGTCTATAGCTCGCATACCAGGTAGCTTGCACAGCTCATAGGCCTGCCCACATCTAGTCACCCACATAAGCTTCACCCACATATAAATACCACATCAGCATACAGAATAAGTGAATGGGCTATTATGCTGCAATGACAACTACACAAGGATCTCAACTACCGTAGCTCTCCGTCAATACTATAACGGGAGACTTTCTCCGTCCTTATGGAGAGGAACGAATCCGTAGGGGGGACTATCCATGATACCACCACATACGTACCTGGCCATGTACCACTTAAGGGCAATGTCTAATCATTATCATCACAAAGTTAGAGGGCAGGTGGCCAACCTTATAACCCTCCTAGCATAGTACCCATAGGGTAGAAGCACCCGTCATAAAGCAACAAAACATACTATAGATCATGAAAAACTGCCAAGTAAAATAAACCTCAATAGGCTGAATCAAAATACATGATAAAGTATAAACCATCACATGTGAAAACATGGATAATCGTATAATCAATGTCATGCTATCAAAAGTGAAGTAATAAACACGATAGGGCGTAAAACACCTGCCTCAAGAATTTCAAGTAAGAAGTCATAATCATGAAATCAAGGAAAAATCCCAAATGTAATCACCTACCTCGATAAATGTAGTACTCCAATCAGGCACGTGGGCAATATTACGCTGTGCACTATGACGTACTTGTTACATCATAAATCATCTATCACTTGACGTTCTCACATATACACTAATACCCTGATCAACCACTTTCAAAACTTTTATAGAAAAGGCTGCTCATTTAAATAAATTTCTTAAGTATTAGATTTCAATCCCTCTTGCCAGCTAAGGTTGATTCCCTTGAATGCATGTTTTTCCATTGATGAAATTGAGGTGGATATGTTCCAATACGATGGAGATAGAGCCCAAAGGCTGGATGATTTTTGTCTTGCTTTCTTTCAAAAATACTAGATTATTATTAAAAATGATGTCCTATAATTTTTTTGAAGCCCTCCTTAGTTCTGGTAAGATTGATATGAGTCTCCTTCTTGGTTCTCAATTTTAAAAAGTAAGGAATAAAGGAAGTCAAAAACTTTAGACTAATTTCCTTGACTTCTTGTTTATCCAAACTATTGTCAAAAGCCCTAGCAAATAGGTTGAGTCAAGTGGCTCACAAGCTCATCTCCAACATCAATTCTGCCCAACATTGAGTCTACTTTTGCTAAGTCTAGACACACACACACACACACACACACACACACACACACACACACGTCCAATATCTAACACAAAGATCATTAGAAAACTTTTGTAATTCTTATGTAGGTACCTTAATACATGTAAGAGAAGATTAATCCTAGTTGATCTTCTAACTTGAAACTTTTTTTAAAAAAAGGGTCCCTTTCTTAAGATATCTAATTTGAGGTCTTGAAGGTTGACAAAAAAGTAGGGTGTCATTGGCATACGAGAGATACAAAAAATTGAGATTTTAAGTTCAACAACACTAAACAATTTAGACTAAGAACCTCTAGCATGCATCTTAGAGAGAAGAGTTCTCCAATGATAGCGTGTAATATCCTCTATTTTTAAATTCTGAAAATGTGTGATTTGTGAAATTTTACAAAATTTGAGGTAATTGTGGAATTGAGAATTTTAGAGATTAAATCACAAGTTAAAACCTCAATAATTAGAATGTATTCGAAAAATAGAATCTAATGCTACTAAGAATGCTAAAATCGAAGACCGGAGGAAAAATGACTAATTATTTTGATTTCTACATTTAATTAAATGGCAGAAGGAGGGCAAAATAGTAAATGCACGTGAGGGCCACGAATTGGGCGTGGGAACCCACAAATGAGGCTTCAAAAGCCTACCCTGTTTTTCCTGCACGGCCATGAAAAAATAACATAATGCAACAGTGTCAGATGGATGATCTAAACCATTCATCTTATGCATGACAACACAAAGAATAAACCCATGAATTTTTATAGTAATCGGACAACTAGAGACATCGAAAACCCAAGAAAATAGTAATGGGAAGATTTTTAGGAACGTGTTGAAAATCATGTAAATATGCGGGATAATGATAGAATTTATTGAAGGGGGGCTTAAAAATGACATATAGGTGAAAAATGGAGTGAAATGGTGTAAAAATCGCAAAATTTGGACCACCAGGGGGTTGCCGGTGGCGACCAAAGTCAGGCCGTCATCTCCAACAACGGTGGCTAGCTGGTCATCATTCCCAGTGACGATACTGGGCGGCTGCAACTCAACGACGACATTGGGCGGTGTGCACACCCAGGCTACACAAGCTCGACACTCAGTGACACGCGAGTGGCACGCGCCCATGCAGGCTGCACGCGGGCATCACGCGCGCACATCACACGTGCATCACTTGCGGCACTATTTGAACCCCTTTTCTTGATTTTTTGGATTTTCTGGGCCATTCATTTATATAAAAAAATGTGATTAGGAGCTACAAAGGTCCAAATCAGGATCTAAAAGAGGCATTGCAATCATCTCAACGACACGGACCTAGATTCAAGATAAAAGCCTAGGTTTGAGCACTTTTTAAATGATTAAACCACTAAATACTATTAGATGGCCTAAATCAAGTTTGTACACATCCAGATGTTGCGTACATTGTTGGAATGTTAGGTAGATATTTGAGCAATCCAGGAATGGATCATTGGAAAGCATCTAAACAAGTCATGTGGTATCTTCAGAGAACAAGACATTACATGCTCACATACAAGAGGCCAAATAAGTTAGAGATCATTTGGTATTCTGATTCCAACTTTGCTAGATGCCAAGACAGTCGTAGATCCACTTCGGGCTATCTCTATCTACTTATTGGAGGAGCTATCACTTGGAAGAATGCTAAGCAGATACTCATTACTTCTTCCACCATGGCAGCTGAGTTTATAGCATGTTATGAGGCATCCAATCATGGAATATGGCTATAGAATTTTGTCACAGGGTTGCAAATTGTTGATAGAATTGAAAGGTCACTTAAGATATTTTGTGACAATAAGTTAGTAGTTTTATATTCCAACAATAATAGGAGCTTGACAAAGTTAAAGCATCAAGTTCCTAGTTGTTAAAGAAAGAGTTCATAATGGTCAAGTATCTATAGAGCATATTGGCACAAACTCTATTATTGTGGATCCACTTACTAAGGGACTACCACCCAGGGTCTTTCATGAGTATACTGCTCATTTAGGTGTTGTATCATTTGATGATATGCTAGATTATTGGGAGTTTGTATTTATATGCTTTTTTATTTTAGACACATCTTGTGCTTATAGATATTTTCTACAGAAATAAAGTATTCAATTCTATTTTTTACTCTGATTTGGTTTTAATATGATCTCATGAGGAATAAAGATGGGCCAGTTGAAAATAGGCATGCTTAGATCACATTACATGTAATTTCTGTGCTATACATCCATACTTGATCTATGTAGTTGGGTTATATTAATATATGTGAACATGAATGGATTTAGTTACGATATATGTAACGAAGATTGCCTTGATCCTATATTAGTATAATTAATGGACGAGATTGTTCGAAGATATTTTGTGATAGCAAAATTTTTTAGCTCTTAAGGTTATAATTAGATATATAATTATAAAGTTATATATAGTCCAAGTGGGAGATTGTTAGATATTGTATGTATGTATGTATGTATGTATGTATATTGTATATTATATGCTATCATATGGGTTTGGCCTAAATTAAAGTAATCTAGTAAGTTTTAAGGTTAAATGGGCCATAGTCATCTCAAAAGGTATGGTTTCATTATGTGTAGATACCTAATCTCTAATTTCTGTTTTATGATGGCCTAAACTAAGAAATAAGGAAGGGGGATATAGTTATAAATGGTTATGGTTCCCAAATTGTATGTATAATTCTTTTCTGACATCCCATTATTAGAAAAGAGGGAATACCATTCTCCAGGAAGGTCACATGCACCAGTTTGGAAGATCAGGAGCCGCAATACTCAAGAATCACATCCGAACTCATGGATTCAAGTATGCTTCCGCATCCAGTCTTTTATTCTTGATGATTTTTGTGGAGGATCTTGGTGTGATGAAGGAATATTCATCAATAAAGCATATTACAACACTCTAATGTCCAATAGTCAACTTTCCCTTTAATTACCTTGGCCTTCCTATTTCCCTAGGAACCACCAAGAAAATCTTGAGTCCTTCCTATATGAATGCTCCAATAGCAAAAGGACTTCACAATAATTTTCTTTGCGATGTTACAATCATCATTAAAAAAAAAAAGAAAGAAAGAAAGAAGAAAAATAATATTTCCAAGCCCTTTATACCTATTGCTACACCCTGATCTCTAGATTTTGTGGTAAAAAAATACAAGTGAGACTCATCCTTTTGAATGATTTAGGCCTCATCATAACTGTCTTGCCATTGATGAGCCTTGTCCCTGGTATCATATGATTTAGATGATCTTACTATTGCTTTTCTTTAACCTATTTTGAGTTCTAAAATGGATGATAGTAAAATTAAGGATAATCATAATACCTTAGAAAATAATTGATAGGATCATCTGAAGTATGTAAATTTTTGTACGTAGCTATCTATGGTAAGACTTAAAGGGGCCTTCAGTAAAAGCTATTACATAACCCTAAAGGGGCAACTATCATTTCCCATAATGACTTAGTAACTCTCCTTTTATTGGACGGTCACTCCATCTCATTCTATCTAACCCTATCTCATCACATCATTTCAAGCGAAATTGTCCCATCATATTAATCCATCTCAGCTCCACTAACACCCTATTAACTGATTTGAGGGCCAATGACCACAAGATCCAACAAAGTAAACAAGGAATAATTTTGAATAAGAATCAAGTTTGGAGTGAATTGAGTGCAGACTTTTTGAGACCTTAGTTCTATGTATATATGCGTAATAAAAGGGCCACTTCAATGCTAGAGAGATTGAGAGATTTGAAAAGATCATACAAAGAACATGAATATCCACCTACATATGCGCACAAATGAGTGAGCATCCACAATATTCCACGTACATAATCTACGCAGGATCCCATTGTAATATTTCTGTAAATTTATAATGACAATATGCATATACACATGAATAGTAAAGCTTTAAGAATCAGTGAGAAGATCTCTCGACTTCTCACTCTCATTTCTTCAATCATCAAGTTAGGATCCTTGAGAGATTGGTTGGACATCAATTTGACACTTTTGGCCAGAAAGAAAAAAGTAGTGGGCCATCACCTCCACCACCTGCAAATGTAATGTGTAGTTGCAGGTAATGGGTCACATAAGATGCTATTTTTACTTCTGCCAATAGAAAATATGATCAATCGAGCCATCACTCTAACAAAATCAGGAAGACAAGCCAATGAGAATGGCGGTCAGTCAATCTGTTGCAAGTCACTATTATTAAGAAAGGGATAATAAACAAATAAGAAAGGTTCCTTTTTCCACAATTAATTCCATTGGTTACTTAGAATCATGCTTCAAGGACTTGATTCTCGTCTGCACAAGATCCAATCATTTCTTTCTTGAAACTTGCTCGCTACTACATTTGGGTAGTCATAATACTTAGTACTTTGAAATGTGACCTATGACTACATCCTCAAAAGACTGCTTAGCTTTTTATATGGGCAGACGTGTGCCAAAGCCCAACCGGAATGGATGGAGTTGTAAAAAAATGGCCTATTTCTTGCGTAACAGGCTAATACATACAATTATCTTTTTTCAAAAGAAAAAATTTGAAAATAGCATTCTTTTCTTTAGGGAGAGGAATCTCCCAAGAAATTCACACTGACATGAATTCTAACCATGCAATTGGAGGGTGTTTGCTCAAAAATATGGATCATTAGGTTCTCCTTTAAAAGGGGAGTCTTGGCTAACAGTAGAGTTGTCGTCATATGACCTTGAGGTCACGGGTTCAAGGCATGAAATAGCCTCTTGCAAAATGCAAGGTAAGATTATGTACTATTGATCCTCATAGTCCACCCCTTCCTGAGACCCCCATATGTGGGAGCTTCAAGCACCAGGGCTACTTTTTTTTTTTTTGGGTTGGTCGGGGGGGGGCGGGGTTTCTCTTTTACCTCCATTATATGATCGTTAAAAATTTCTACCAATGGGTATGATTCTGGTGGAGCATCATGCTGTGGCTATCCTCTTCATGTGTGCATAATCGGAGAGGCTTAGCATCAGATGGTTTAATTGATGCCATTCAAACTAGATTAGCAGACAAAAATCTTAAAATAGGGAACTTTGTTTTACGTTGTAGTAACAAGGATTAAGGAAATTTGGTATAAAGAAACTGTATAAGCATAAAAATATAAATTCTGTTAATGTAGGTGATGGTGTCATCGGTTGATGTATGGACGTGAACGTGCATGTGGTTTGTCCTGTTTTCCATCAAATGAACCCTACAATCATTGAACCATGACATAAATGAACCTTTGTGTCATTTTCCCTTTGGTTTGCACATAATTTGTTTCTCTTGTAAGGTGCTTTTATCCAATGTTTATGCAGGTAAAGGTACATGAATTTGCTCTCCAGCCAAAAGAGCGTTCCACTAGGAACCTTAATGTTTCGTTTCCCTTATTTTGGTGTCCAAAAGCGTAGTTGTAAAACTAGGGACTTGACTTGACTTGAAAATTTTGCCCGAGTTATTCAACCCAAACTCACTGCATGATAAAATAGATCAAGTTGGGACAAGATCTGAAGACAAGATATCCAAACAACAATACCACGACTCAGATATAGAGTAAAAATAAAAGTTATTTATAATCTCACTCAAGGAATACCACCACAAATCACTTCAAGTTAACTAAGACTCTTCTACCTTTCGAGTCGGGTTGAATTTTAGAGTCTTTAAACTATGCCTAGAAGTTTGGATTGATCCTGCCATGTGAGACCTTCCATACATGCCTAGACAGCAAATCATTTGTTCTCCTTCACACAATTATAAAGTCTAAAAGGTTTTGCTTTCTAATAGACTATGATGATGAGAAAAGGTCTTCTAGAACAGTAGAGCAAGAAGGAGATGTACTATGCTAGGTCATGGGTTCAAGGCAGCTCACGGGTGTGCATGCATGTCCAACATTCCAAAAAAAAGAAAAAAAGGAAAAACTCTACGATGCCATCCTAGAAAGAGTATATGAATAGAAAAAGCTCATCTTAACAAAGATAATTTTTTAGATAATCAAGAAATCAATTTTCTAGAGGCAATTGATATAATTACCCTTTAATTTCGATAAATTAGCGGCCTACTAATGTTTTGAATGACTATAACTCCATCTGGGCTCATTTTTGTGATGATCCTAGTCATTGAGAAATTTGCTATTGACTTGGATTGGCTATTATCCAAAATTCTCATCCATTGGATAATCCTAGCCACTTTCCTTGAATTGTAAAATAAATATTCAAAAGTTACACAGTCTATTTTATAATTGAAAAAAACAATGGCTAGTATCGTCTAATGGATGAGAATTTTGGAACGCCGTTATCTAAGTCAAGAGCAATATTCTAAATGACTTGGATCATCACCAAATTAGGCCCAAATGGAGTTATAGTCATTCACAATATTAGTAGACAAAATCTATCAAGTGCGATTGTATCACTTCCCTTTTCTAGATGAAAGATCAACTAGAATTTCCATTCAAAGAACAAAGAAAAAGATAAAAAGGATGAATGGTGGTGCATTTATGTATATAGCTTTTTATTTTATTTTATTTTTTATTTTTTATTTTTCTTTTTTTCTTTTTTTTTTACCAAAGTCTTGTAGCCCAATGGCATAAGGAGTCTCTCACTTGGGTAACTAGGCTTCTAGAGGTGGGATTCTAACTTTCAAATACATACAAACGCATACACACACGTATATAAGGAAGTTGTGCCAATTTGGCTACCATAACATCATTTTATTTGTCATTTGCGTTAAATGTTCAGCCATATTTCAAGTGCTCTATTAGTGACAAGTGTAAATTTCGGTTCTTCATGAGGCATCAGTCTTGTGGCGTGATAAACAAGCATGAGCGCCATGGTTAATCAATCAAACACCTCAAAAGATTAAAATGTTGATGAGGGCATCAGTTCTTGAATATGCAGTTCCATACTAAGTTCAAGAATTCATTAAAGTGCAAAATATTTTAGGAATTCATTAAAGTACAAATATCTTAATGACACTGAAGATTTATATCTAACGTAACTCTCAGTTTAAATTTTTGGTACAGTCATAGTCTAAATACTCGTAAGTTAACTTGGAAATGATCAAGTAGTAGATCAAGCCCATTGTTGCACACCAAAACTTCAAATGCAGGTTCTAATACTGGAACAACTGACCTCCACATAGCATGGGTTAGTCCCTAAGAGGCTGGCGTAGTATATATGTTTGGCAATTTTGTTAAGATTTTCAGATATTATATTTAAAGTAAACAAATTTGATACAAATCACAATTGAGATTTTTTGAGTCACCAACGAGTTTGTTCCAGTTAACTTGGCTCGCTTTTCTGACAATGGAATCAGCTTCTTCTAGAACAAGTAGTCAAGCACTTTCTTCTTCTTTGATGGCAGAAACACATTCTGACTTGAAGTTGAAAGACGCAAAGTCAATAATGTATTGTATTCTCTTCCTTGGACCTGGGAAATAATTTTATGATAAAAAAGATTCATCTCTTTGCCAAAAATGGCTAATCCAATTTACTGAAAAAAGAAAAGGCCAGTCCAAGTCGAAGCATATGCAATTAATAAAGATTAGCTTCTTTCTTTCTTTTTAACTTTTATTTGTTTTTACGTATTATGACACTCACACAACCTCCCAAAACTCTCTACGCAGCATATGTTAACCAACTCAACTAATAATTATATGTGCATTAAAAGCAAAAGTTTTAAATGTAACCAAAGTAAATAAAATATTATTAAAAATTTCATTAGAGTAATTTCGACACAACTCGGCCCACTTTCACGTCAGGGTTGAGTTTTGAAACTATGCCCGTAACCCGGTGTAGAAGGGAAGAGCTGCTATTCTAGCACTAGTAAGCTATTGAGACTTCTGTGCTAATGGAGACAAATCTGTTGGTCGTAATTCTTCGAGTTTCAAACATCCACTATTTCGCTAGGTTGTACTTGGCAGAGAAGAGCTCTAGAAAGGAGCCGGTGAGTAAACTTTCATGGGGATAGACTTCCTCCAATTGGCTTTTAGTAATTTGCATTATTTAATGTTATTTTTTTTTCCAGTTATCCTTCCAACGACATTTTAGACATATTTTCTGAAATATGGCACCTGGTTAGAAGGATCCAACCACAGGACCACAAGATTGCAGATGACAAGGGTTCATGCAGGAAATTGATAAGGTAATCAATCCGGAATGCATTTACTAATTGAAAGTCATGAGTTTAAGGCATGGAAATAGTCTCTTGGAAAGATGGAAGGTAAGGCTGCATACTATAGACCTTTGTGGTCCACCCCTTCTCCGGACCTGTGTAAAAGGGAGCTTCTTGCACCAGGACTGCTTGTGAATGCCAGTTGAAGCCGCTTTATTGCCTTTATGAATAACCATAACGTCAATCAACCTTGTGTGTTAGAAAAGATCTATCTATAGGTTGTTTTTGTTGCATCCTAAATTATTGAGCCATAGAGCTTCCTGAGTGAGTAATAGACGGCTAAGTAAAACAATGATTCTATTTATGATAAGATGCACATGTCCAGTATCTCGACTAGTTTATATCAGCCATTAGAGGCTGTGTCTGTACTCTGTTGCGTCCTAAATCGTTCAGCACAGTCACTTATTGTGAGTAGCCTTGCAGCTTGCACTTTACTATAAACATAAAACAAAATGGTAAAAGAGCAGTTGGATGTTATTATCTTTCCTTCTAACCACTTTTGGGGGCCAACTGTGCGTTCCATAGACAGTCAACAATGGATCTGCTAAGGTAACAAGTAACTGTTTATTCAGTGCCACTGATTCTACCTCTTGTTTCTTTGTTCCTATATATAGACCTTAAAGCATTGATCACCACCCACTCACTTTATCAAAAGTTAAGATTTTTGTCGGTGTACCTACAGCTACACAATCACAGCCTTTGCTTGTGAATAGAACTGGGCAACCACACGTTATGGGAGGTCAATGTATTAGCTGACAACATGTAAGTATGCAGGCACTATCATGTACAAAGTATTTTTGGTTTAAATATTGTGTTTTCTTGAAAAGTAGTAAATTTTTATTAAAGAGATCGAGGATATTGCGAAAGTACGATAGTTTTCCGATATCAATGAAAGATCATGGTAGGAACTTCGGAGCTAGAAACAGGTCCCATGGGCGTAACCGGCTGCTAAAAAGATCCAGCCCCTGAATTTACAACTAGTGATGAAAACCGAGAATACAGAGAAAAAAACGATGAAGAAAATGTACATCAATTATGTTTCTTGATCTCTGATTTTTGCTCCTCCCTCCTTTGTAATTAAAAGACGGGTTCGGTTCGCCGGTGGCCTTTAAACTTACACTTTAGTTTGTAGTTCTTAGACTCCCATTTATCTATAAGTAGCCCACAATCTCTTAAAATTCGTATGTGGGAAGCCCATTCCCACGGAATGTGTCAACTTGGATGTTCAAGGCGGGGAGCAGTTTGTGTATTTCAACTGCCCCTCGTTCTTTTTTTTTGGCAAAACAAGCACTTCCCCTTCTAGTTTTTGTTGTGGTAGGAGAAAATTGACGTCTTTCAAGGAAATTTTCAGTACTTTTTGGTTGAACATGGATACCCAAATTCTACTATGGGTTTCTTCTTCATCTGAATTAAGAAATGAGTTCTTTGTGCCCACTTCAACCAAATGCCATGGATTCTCTGGAAGAAAAGAGAAAAAAAGTTCTAACGTGATTGAAATCCATTGACTAAACTTTCTGGGCTGATCAGAACTTACTGCAACTTGTCTGATTTTGGGTAAGGAGACCTATCCTTTCTCGAGAGCATCATAACTGTTATTTCTGCTTATATTAAGAAAAGGTTATAAGGTATATTTTACAACAACATTTAATAGTTCATAGATTGGTTGAAGGTATTCTTGGGGTAGATTGATGCCCATACATTCATAGATTTTCATCAGCTACCTGCCGTGAGGAGAACAAATATTCTCAATCTGCTAGTTTCTCTTTCAGTCTTTTTCTCTCTCTTAGTTTCTATTTTTTTCCCCAGATTTCAAAAATCTAAAGCTTCTATAGATTTCAAAATTATGTCAGTCCCAGTATATATAGATTTCTACATATTTCTTAGTATATGTAGACGTTATATACATATAATAAAAAATATATGGAAGGGTGGTGGATCTTTGAATGTGGACCATTTGATCTCATTAAAATGCAATAGTCGCACTTCTTCATCGGAGAATTACTCTATTTTGTGTTTGATTATTGTGCTGTACTGATCAGATTTGGTTACTAAATGTGAGGAACATTAAACCGATCAATATTGCCTGTTGATTTTGTTAATAAAGCCTAGAGAATTATTTGATGCATATGAGATATAGAGCCCATCCACTCTCTTCGTATGTTAGTTCAAAGAATCAATCAACCAAGGAAATAATTAATGTTGGGATGGAAGAGACAACTGGTTTCTTGTTTCCCACATAAATACATCCAGCTGTAATCAAGACCATACCTGGTAAACTAGCTCTATGGGAAAGGAACCATCACATGAAGATAAATTAGTCATCTTGTAACCTTTGATGGATTGGGAGCTAGAATCATCTAATCAACATAGAGTCAGTAGCATTTGGTGGAACATGGCATTTAATGACATTGGTCTAAGCCGAGAAAAGAAAAAAATGTCAAAGATTTTGTTGGATTACATCTCTAACAGATGCCCTACTTGAGGTTGAATACGACGGTGGAGCAAAGGTTTTAGGTTTTCCTCTTAAAGCTATTTGTCTTGTTAAAGGAAATGTGGGGCAGTTGAAATACCCAGATTGCCCCACTTAAACATCCAAGTTGACAGATTCCATAGCAAAGGGCTCCCTATATACGGATTTTAAGAGATTGGGAGTTTAAGACTACTTACAGAATAAAGTTTAAGTTTAGAGGCCAATGCAAATCAAAGAGTTAGCTGAGAATGGCACAACATAGCTTTCAAATCTCAGTTTGGCAAACTAACTTGAATCTCATCAAATATATATTCAAATCTTCAGCCAGCTTGTTGAGAATTAGTGACTCTAAATATGATGACTTTGAAATCACCTTCGATGTATAATTTGTTTTTCATCTCTTAGAGAGACAATTCTAGTTTTTGGAGCTAGAATCTCTCCTTCAATACTCTCTTTGATCCAATTGGTGCAGCATATTTATTTAGAACGGTACCATGTTCATCTCTAATAACCCTATTTATTTCCTCCTACTCTGATACAACAACAGGAAAGAATTGAGCAATTAACAAAAATCAATCAAATCTTAGTAAAGAAAATGGATAAGTACGATAAGTAATTACATGAGCAGTGGTAATTTTAGCCATTTGGTGTAGGTGCAAGGAGCAAGTGATATTTGATTGGCTAGAAGAAAGCGAAAAACAAAAAGGTTAAAAAGAAAAGGCAAATATAAACTTTTTTCCAGCCAATCAAGTGTCACATGCTCTTTACACATGTTTCTCCTTGCTAAAATTAACATTGCTCGAAGTGCATATATTCAATGGAAATGAATTTCACATTTTTCGAGATAGGGGCAATGTCAATACATGGGATTCATGGTTTTGCTAAACTTGAGTCATCAAAGTTGAGTTTGATCCATCCCTTATTAGGAGCTTTCCACTATGATATTTTGTTTTGCTTAAGCGACTTGATTTTGTAAATTGCTCTCTAGTTTCTTATAATTTGTTTTAATGAATAATCATTTAAAGAAGAGTTAACTGATGCATAGTAAGCTTCTTCTTTTTTTTCAATTTTTCTTTGAGAGAACCTCATTTGAGCAAACCTTACCTTCAAAATGTATTCTCCTATTCCTCATTTTTCAAAGCTCCAATGTCACTGCTGGAATTGCCTAGCCCCCACTAAGTCATGCTAGCTCCGCTTATGCCTGCCATGCAAAAGTAGGGCACATTATAGTAAGAAGTTGTAGTGTGGGATACTATGCTAACATCCCTTCTCACCCACTCTCTATGTTTCTCTCAAATGCTTCAACAGCTTTCTTTTTCTCTCCTCTCTGCTAAATGGTTGAAAAATAATTCCTATAACTTCTCTCTTACACAAATAACATTTCAATGGCTCTCCTTTTCTATTCTCACCTTTCTCTAAAGCTGTCTTAATCGCAACTTAGTACATGCCAATTTGGAGTTCATGGATTGAATGAGTGGATAAATGCTTGAAAGAGTATTGTGGAGAGAGAGAGAGAGAGAGAGAGAGAGAGAGAGAGAGAGAGAGAGAGAGAGAGAGAGAGAGAGAGAGAGAGAGATTGTGTTTAGTTCTATTTTTTTGAAGGAAATAACAACGAGAAGATTCCCCATTTTATGTTTTCAAGTTGCATATGGAATTAGATGATTTCATATTCGCTCAATCCTTGTGGGCCATCCTAAGATGGCTTAAAGGGTGTTGTCAAATGCTACAGACCTCTTTACTCGTTAGCCATGTGTTCTTGAATCTATGAGGTTTTGGATGAACCAAGATGTTTTACCCCTTTATTTAAAACTCAAAATTACCATCTAGTTAGAGAAAAGGCTCTAGACCTAAAGATAATTAGAGACTAGGATTGCAACTTGAGAGTTATGGAGTTGGAAGGAGTTAGGCACTAACTCCACATAGTCAGTAAACCAATCTCTACTAAATGAGTAGATAGAGATATCTTGGGTTATTGGCAGTGAAGATGGTCATCCTATATTCTCTTGCTTTTTATATCCAAAAATGAATGCATGTAGTAAATAAGTTGTGATGTGTAATTAAAACTACATACTTGAAAAAGTAGAGAAAGAATATCTACTTTGAATATATAGCCCTAGAAGGATCCTACTTGCTATAAGAAGCAAGCATTCCTTCTTATATGGGCACTGTTAGTTATGAAGAGGCCCTTTAGACTTTGTGTTGGAAGACTTCCTCTACTATAGAACAGGGGGAGCTCCCAACCAAGCTCAGAAAATCTTGCTCCAGGAGAGCACCTCCTTTAGAAACTTAAATTAAAACCCCCCTTAGGTATTTCCTAAGGAAGATGATTACTCTCTTACTTTCTAGCAAATTTTTTTCAACTCTTTCTAAGACTATGAAAACTTAGAGAAAGATTTTCAAGAGTGAAGCACCTTCTTTATGAGGAATGATTCTTTGCTCATGAGAGCATCCCTTTATCTAGGCTTCCAAAGCATACCTCACCCAATCATATTGCAACATTGATATTTTTCTACAATTATCTAGTTCATGCAATCACATGAAACTTTGTCATTTCACATGATTTCTAACATGACTTGAGTAATACAGTCGCATAGATATGCCATCATTTGCATACTTTTATCATCTTCTAGAAAAGAGCACACATATATGATTTCTAGGTTGTGCAATCACATGTCTACATTTGAGATCATGTGATTGCATCGTGGCCTATTCTAGAAGGTTCACTGTTCAGGTGTATATCAAACTCAAAGTTTGTTAATCATAGCATTGCCAAGTGCTAAAATCGTGATTTGATTTCAAAGATTTGGTAGTTGGTTCTTCAATGGATTCAGCAGGTAGTTGAAAAGTGCCTTCAATGTAAGGCATAATTCTTTGGTCCTTAAGGGTTGGCAAGAATGCATATGACAGGAGATTAAGTATCGGGGTATAAGTTTAACAGTGTCATAGGAGTGAATAGTATTCATATTGAAGAGAGAGAGAGAGAGAGAGAGAGAGAGAGAGAGAGAGAGAGAGAGAGAGAGAGAGAGAGAGAGAGAGAGAGAGAGAGAGAGAGAGAGAGAGTGTGTGTGTGTGTGTGTGTGTGTGTGTGTGTGTGTGTGTGTGTGTGTGTGTGTGTGTGTGTGTGTGTGTGTAGGGAAGTGTTGATGTGATATATTAAATTTTTGTACTCCTTTTTTACTGTCAATAAAATTTAGAGTTTAATTCAAAGTTTAAAAAACTAAAATTTTAAAAACTAAATAATTTGACAATGAGACCACTACCAATGGATAAAGCTCAAAGAGATCTATCGAACAACAATAAATACACGAAAATCCAATGGTTAAGATTGAAGTTATGAGTAAAATAAGGTTTTATATTGATAACAACGCCTCTTACTATATA
Organism: Warburgia ugandensis; assembly: GCA_035236585.1. Lineage (NCBI taxonomy): Eukaryota > Viridiplantae > Streptophyta > Magnoliopsida > Canellales > Canellaceae > Warburgia > Warburgia ugandensis. The sequence goes on along the minus strand of CP141138.1, from coordinate 49,303,969 downwards.
CATTAAAAAACATGTGAAGTGGGACACACTTAACTGCCAAATTTGGGCAGCCAATCTAGCAAAATATCCAAATACATTTAACCTTATAAATAGAAGGCTTTTATGGAATTGGATTTCTAGGAAAATCAGACTAAATATGAAATTACACAATTTATACAAAATATAACTGCATTATGGAGCATAACCGAAAATTTAGAAAGGGTACACATGATAAAATAAAATAGAGATAGGGAGGATTTTAGTTTGGAAAAAGAGAAATACCACAAAATCTAAAATAATACAAATTAGAAAGGAATCCCACTCTTAGTGGGGAAACCAGCCAAGATGTCTCTCCTTAATTTGGATGTCTTGGGCTGGTGAGGAGAATAAGAGAAAGAAGAAAAAGAAAGAGAAGGAGGAAGAGGAAGAGGAAGAGGAAAAAGGGAGGAGACACCCCCATTTCTCTATCAGAAGGACAATATATGATATTGAGTTTGTGAGTAAGGAAAAAGCTAGAGGAAAAAGAGACATAAGATCCATCAATCAAGTAAGTGGATTTAGATAACTGGGTTTTCAGAAAGAATTTGAAAAACTTAGATCTATGCGTTTGGATTTCGAATAAACTTTTTTTGAGAAGATTTAAAGTTTTGGATGTAGAACATCTTTAATAACCATGATCAATGCTGAGGATCTTTTGCGATACCATACTTCAGGAATCTACCGTTTTATATATCCAACAGTATGGATTTAAATTAGATCAGAACGTTTCACTCATGTGTAATAGATGTATATCAGTTATATGTTGTGTTTGCTTTACAACCCATGATGATCATACGCATAGTCCTAAGTGTTGGACTTCAAATCTTCTCTTCTTGCTTGAACATGTGCATGGATATGAGCTTGTAAGACATGCGTTGAATGAGATGAAGTATGCCACACATCCCACCTTGATCTCGCTTTCAATGATATACAATTTTAAATGTTATACAGGGATAAAGATGTTGTTTTATGATAACACATGAAGTTGTGAAAATGAGGGTCAGATCTGTGATTATGCGTGACAAGTAATGTGAATCACGTACGTGAATTCTGGGCATGGAAATTAACCTTGGAATAATATGTGGAATAGCGTAGTGAAAGACGCCCCACCATGCGTCAATCTTCACCATTAAAGGTGATATTATGATCGACGATGGAACACCCCCATATGGGCTTTATGGATTTGAAAGTTTATGAGTCGATCTAAACCATTTAAGCCAAGTAGTTAAATGATCCGGTGTTGACCATACGTAGTCCAATAGCTAATAGGAAAACCATGTTAAGGACATGGGAGGATGCGCATGAATCCAGAGTAAGGCACACTGCTTACTTTGCGACTTTTCTTGATCAAAATTTCAGGTTATCAACGTATGATAATAGGTTCATTTTGGGCTGGGGACTTTTCAACTTACTATTACAATCCAATGGATCTAAAGGACTAAACCACCATGTGAAAACTGTACAAGTAGACTCTTGTCCACCGTTTATGAGCTTGGATATCGTAGACTTTTGTCCACTGTCTTGATACGAACAGCTGAGATTTGACCGATCTGTAGATCAGATAGGTTGGCTTAAGATTTGGAGAGAGAGAGAGAGAGAGAGAGAGAGAGAAATTTCTTATTTACTGACCTCCTATATGAATTTTTAGTGACTTTAATTAAAACTGTTTTAGAAAATATGCATGAATTATTTTACAATGATGACTTGGCTTTTAGAAAGGTAAATGGGAAATTTTGGATGTGCTTGCCAAACGAAATTTTTGGAAACAAATGGCTTCTTATGGTTTCAAAAAATATAGAAAATTTTGATAAATAGCATGTGTCGTTTAATGACCAAAATATTCATTTGAAAAATGGGAATTTTAGTAAGCCAAATGCACCTGGTAAATATAGCGTTAGATTCTTTAAGCATAGTTATTTCTCCAAATGTGTTTTGAAAAATTTTAATGTGCCAAATGAAATGACAAGCTTCTAAAAAGAAAATGATTTACAAATCATATTTAGTAAAGTTTTGAAATGCGGTTCTAGGTATGATGATACCCTAGAAGTATATTTTAGGCATGCTAAAGTACCTAGTGAGCCTATGCTAAGCGATTGTATAGGTTGGATTCTCTTGACCACCAAAGGGTGGAATAGTATTCAATATCTAACTTACTGATAGGAGAAACCACTATAGGTGACTAAAGACACCCTTGTGAAATAGGCCATATGCCTCAAGAGGATATGGTTGAGGTCTCTCTAAGATGCCCACGAGCACATGACTCAATGATATGGTCATAAGCATAGCGTTCCCGCGAGTTTTCCTATATTTGATTTCTGAGGAGTCTGTTGGTGGTTCTATGTAAGTTGAATTGTGATGATCATTAAATGAGTACTCATGATCAATTAGCATATATACCCCCAAGGTGCCATAGGGCACGAAGTATTGTTGACTGAAATGCGGATGTGTGCCGCTGTTTTATTAATAGCTTTATTTTCAAGATTTGATAATGTTAGTTTATATTTATAAAATGTCATTATATGCTCATATAAATTCATGAAATATGAATACTTGTGAATGTCTACAATTGCACAACCTGAACGACTCTAAGATAAGTTAGTCGTGAGGCTTCATTGCTGTGAAAATATGTCTTTAAAGCAAGTGTTTGTTGAATGCCACAATTTTTTGGCTAGTAGTTTAGATTCATCTATCAGGTATAATGTATACTCAAAACAAAAATTAAAACATGCAAATCCAGCGCACAAGGCATAAGAGTGAGGAGAGGAAGATTTAGACCATATTTGAGGAGACAACGTGAGAAACTGCCTATCATAGACATGCTTTTCTTTCTACAACATACTATTAATGTATTAAGGCACATTGTTGCCAAGCTTTCATTTATAATAATGACTATAATATTAAATGTTGTGACTAACTTATAAGTGAGTGCACATTCTAAGATTTATGTTTAATGACATAATTACCCTTGATTATCATACATAACCACATGGTTCAATAAGAAATTAAAATGTTTGCAAATCATTAATTAGAATTTTGTGTATCAATGTACATTGTCCACATTTGGATGCTTATTTGCCCATTATCTATTAGAACTCATAAGAGGTTTAAACTTTGTAGTCTTCGTTACTTTTAGACCGTTTGTCCAAGTAACTAATAAGTATGCTAATCTGAAATTGTAGGCCATCTAAAATATGAGCATGCCCATAATGATCTCATATTCATAAACCCAAAAGCCCTTAAAAGTTTATGGCCTAGCATTGTTCTCAAGGCAAGTAAGAGAGACACTGGATCACATATGGAACAATGCCTCAAGTTGTTTCCAATTAATGTGTAGCCAAGAAGAATTCTCTCCCGTATGTAAGCACCACCCTTGGGGTCCAATGGCCCAGCATAAATACCATATGTCATGCAAGACATCTAGATAATTTCTTGGTTAGCTGGAACTTAGTCTCTACAAGAACACTTTATTACTGTATGTCTATAACCCCACTTCATGCCATACTTCATCATGACTTGTCCTCTAGCGTCTTCCATCCTTCCGGATACATCTTCAATCTCTTGCTTTGCAAAGCCCTTTGGATTCGTTTGTACCTCTAGAGCCTTCCTCTACTGGCCTATAGAAGGGGATAGAGGGAACTCATTTTGTCACTTTATGATAGTGGGCCTTGAAAGCAACTTCCCCTTTTCCACAAGATGATAACACACCTTTATCTTACAGATTACTTTTGAGAAAAACACCCTCAGTCATTGTAGCTGAATTTGTACTTAAACCATCTGGTAATATGACTAGATGGAAGGTCCAGACTGCATCTCTCTTTTTTTTCTTCCTGCTGGCATTCTTTTGCAGGAAACCCGCTCCAGGCCGTTTACCATGAGACCTGCTAGCTGAACGTGACTTCAACGAGACTGCCAGGGCAGCAAATAACGGGTCCTGCTTAAGTGGGACTTCCTAATCAGTTGGACGGGTTCATTTAGTCAAGATTTGTCTTGGTGGTCTCGGGGTCATTGGCATTCCGCTAGCATTTTCCAGTTACCACTTATAGACGCAGATGAAGAGGAGCCTTGGCGTAAGGGTTGAGTTTTCGTCATGTGACTTAGAGGTCACGAGTTTGAGACGTAGAAACATTCTACAGAGAGAGAGAGAGAGAGAGAGAGAGAGAGAGAGAGAGAGAGAGAGAGAGGATCTCTGGAATACAAGGCCCAAAATCATCGATGTGCATCTACCAATATCCCACTTGGGTACAAGTAGGCTGGAGTTTTTACTCTTCCAGAGGAAGAACTTTCCACGTACTTCGTTTGGACACCTTATGTTGTGATCTATTGTTTCTTATTTCTGCGAAGTGGCTCTTCGAAATTCTAATATTGCAAGGTTTTGTCTTTTTGACTTTTCCTGAAAGATTCTTTGGGGTCTCTGCCACCAACCATCGTTTCCAATGACCCGAGCTCCGCATTTAAATAAGGATCAAAATAGTGAAAAGCCAAAACTGTAAAGTTCTCTCCCATAGAAATTCTATGGCTTAAGGGTAATGCCCCTAAATCACATTGCTTAATTATGGGCTTTACATTTACAGTTCGACTCCATTATCATCATCTCATTTCTGTGACTCCCAAAACATCGTAGTTATTGGTGATTTTAAAATGAAAAAAATGTGCTTTCTACTTGTCCTGTGAATTGTTCTTTTAACAATGTTTGAATCTTCTGACCATTCATATTCTGTGATTGGAAGTAAATTTTCTCAAACTCCAGCCTAATATAATCCTCGTTGTTTTATGATTAGAAGTCATAAAGAGTTCGTCAACTCAGATGAATGGGTCCGATCAAACAAAAGTAGAACTCACTATGTAAAAGCTGGGCATTGTATACAAAGGATAGCATCATTCCCCATTCTTAATCATGGGCTCTAATGTCTTCATTTAGAATTCCTCTCCATAATTTCGGATTTTTTTTAATTTCTTTTCTCTTTCATAATCTAATAAATTTAAGACCTTTTCAGAGCTATCCTCTTAAGATAATTGTACTTTTAAGTACAGTTTATTTGGTATAACAATATAATCATTAGCATCGTAAACATAATAAAAACAGAATCCACTTTGCTGGACGATTTGCAAGACAAAATATAAAATAAATTCATTTGATTTTAAAATCATTTTTTTTAAAGAAGAGAGCCAACCACTTCGTGAGATTGCAGGTGGGCTGGATGCCATTGGTAAACCCTTCTAATTTAAAATCATTCATTTTTAACTAGGAAACGACAATCCACTCTCTTTTTTTTTAATGTTATTAAAAAAACTAGAGGAAGCCCCTTCATTTATTTTTGTGAGAAAGAATAATGTGCATAAGAGATAAATATTCGATACCAATGTAGAAGAGTTAGAGAGAAAACATCACCAACCCGTGATCCATTCTTTCAGTACCTGGGAAATAATATATCATTTATGAAGCCTATAGCCCCAAAGGGCTACACGTGACATAAAAATGAGATTTTCTTTATCACAAGTCCTAATGACCTCGGTATACCTTATGGGTATCAGACCTTGCAATCCTTGAGATCGAAACAACTTTCCTCCTAAATTGATTATCAAGATCTTTTGAGGTCGATTTCATTTGTGGAGTCTCTGACTAAGGTTTAGAAGACAAGCCATTGTTAAATAATTCAAACATCTTGGAAAATAAAACTCATAATATATACGTTGTCATATCTCACTAAGGTGTGCACTGGCTAAACATGGAGCTCTAATAATTCACATAAGAGATGCATTCTCTCTCTTTCTCTTTGGTTTTCTTTGTTTGCACCCAGTGCACGGTTTCTCTCTCTTTGGTTTTTCTTTGTTTGCACCCAGTGCATGGTTTGAGTGTTCTCTGTGGAGACTAAAAAATGAAAACCAAGCTTTTTTTTTGTATAGCTTTTTTCATGATATTAAAGAGTAAATGGCTTACATATTTCAACAGCTGGAGGTCCATTATAGAGATGCCCAATGAAGGACAGTTTTGATGACAAAGAGGGTGAATTTGAAGAACAGCTTGGATCATTAAAAAAAAAAAAAAAAAAAGCCTTTAAAAAATGGGTTCGCTTTTTATTTTTTGTCTCCACTCAGTACACCAAATAGTGCACATAAAAAAAATAAAAAGCTCTCTCTCTCTCTCTCTCTCTCTGACTTATCAAACTTGATTGTATATCTAGGGTTTATGCTTATTTAGAATTTAAGCTTTATGATAGTGTATTTTGCTCTCTTAAGAGGCATCAATGTCATTTTATCAGTCTTATTAAATGCAACTCGGAGCAAATCGAGGTGGAAGTAAGTTCCCCATTAATTTGTGCCCCTTGCTAGGGGTCGTTGGCCAAGCAAGTTCATGTTTCAAATTTTTGAGGCCTAGAATGGTCCTCTTAACTTGTGGTGAATGCTAATACCCATCACCCATTTATTTGAAAATGTCAAAAGCACCCTCAGTCTCTAAATTAACTGAAAGGTTAAGAGAAGCACAGAGAGCCATCATCAGCAATAAATTTGAAAATAGCCCAACAATCATTCACCATGCTTGTGGGGGCTTCTAGATATGTAGTTTTCCAGTGAGAGAGAAAGAGAAGAGGGGAGGGAGGAGAAAGAGGAGTTGGTCACATCATAGAGGGACCGCTTGGTGGAATTGGTTGAGAGACCCCCTTGCAACAATGAGAAAAAGGAGGCATGACAGCAAAAAGAAAAGAAACAAGGGAGGCAAAAACGCGAGCACTAGGGTGGCAAAAGGTTGAGAGAGAAAATAAATATTTTCTCTCTTTTATGTCTTTATCCGTGATTTATTTAGTGAATACGAACATATATGCATACGCATGTAATAAGCTTTATGGAGGTTGGCAAGGATTGTGGACGATGTCTAAGGTTTCATTGCGACTAAATTCAATAAGCTTACCTACGTGTAGTGCATATGGCTGCAGGTCTTGGTACGAAATAGTAGACCCATTTACAAATGATAATTAGGTCTGTCCGTAACATTGTTCACATGACCGGAAGACACAAGCTTTACTTTGATGGTTGAACATACAAGTGAGCCTTAGGTTTCGAGTGATCTTAAATACACAGTTTAACCTCACATCTTGGTAGTTTCTATTGACAAATCTTGTGTGATGTCTCCTGTGATATCTTTTTGGATATCTGAGATATGTGTCATATGTTCTATAATATTTTTTGTGATATCTAAGATATGTGAGATATTTTTTGTGATATCTGAAATATGTTTGGGAGATATTTTATTAATATTTTTTAAACCACCGTTGATTGCATGCCATGTATAGATTGCAATAACCACCATTGAGCTTGTGAGCAAACTAAGATCTGTGGTGGATGTTCAACCCCAAGATAGGTGAACAACATTGACCATTGGACATAATAAGTTGTATTCTTTTATGTTGGTCGTGAGAGAGTCTGTTTAATGGATGTGAATCCTGTGATAGGTTCAGGGTTCAGATTTTAAGAATGCAAACATTCACAAGTACAAGTTGACCAACTTGTATAATGATCCAATTGTCCATCTCATACTCCAATCATAGAAACCACTTCTTATAGAACCAGGGAAAATGTTGGTTTGGGGCATATTCGTAGTGAGACGCAGTTGATCAATTGTTCGATCATTGCAAATCTAGCCCCGTTGTGAAGTAGATAAAACATTTCGAATAATCTAAACCATTCAAGTGTTGCGCTTTGGAAAAATAGCCAGAAAAAGCATGTTATGATCATTCAAAAAGTGAGTAAAATTTGAAACTAACCTCATCTATAGCAAGACTGTAAACTTAACGGTTATGATTAAAAAAAAGTGTGCAGTGCTAAAATTACTACCTTCCCCTCCAAAAATGTTCAAACAAGGGTTAGAATGGATGAGATTCTGGGAATTTGAATCAACAGTTTGGATCACTCTAATCCTCATACAAATTAATTAAAATCTCTCAAATCAAAAGAAATAGTAGATTTTGATGGATGAGATGCTAGGAGTTTGCACCAAACTGAAGTTCTCCTCCCTCAATCAAAACAAACAGTAAAACTATAACAACAAGAAATATGTTACAACTCTTCCCTAGTGAATGGTCAAAGATCCATAGTAGTGGGCCAGCTTGCATAAGTCATGTAATGGAAAGCCCATATGCATGAGTACAAGCATCACTCTCTCTTTATTATGGTGAGATTTTAAGGTGAAGACACCCATTTCTTCTCTATCTAAAAAATCATATTTTGAAGTTGATTTTTCTATCTCTAGAAATAAGTAGATTTTATACTATAAAGAGAGGTTGACATATCTCTGAAAACACCAAACATATCAACTATGATAATGTTAAATAAACCTAATATCTCACATGTACCTAAGACATCACCGTTAAATAAACCTGACATCTCACATATGACCAAGATATCGCAATTAAATAAACCTAATATCTTACATATACCCAAGATATCGTTGTTAAATAAGCTGCTCATTTGAGATATGTCATGATATCTCAAAAATGCCCAAGAAACACAATAGAGAAAACTTAGAGTAGTATCAATAGATATTAAGATGAGAGAGATTAGACTTAAATAATTTAGACATGTCCAATGGAGATTGAAAATGGCACCGGTTAGAAGGATGGAGGTGATCCAAGTCTAAACTTTTAAAAGAGCAAGGGAAAGACCCAAAAGAATGTGAATAGAGGTGGTGAGAAAAGATTTAAAAACTTTAGGACTAAATGAAGCCATAACTCTTAATAAATCAAGAATGGAGGAACAAGATTCATGTGACCAACCCCAATCAAGATAGGTCTTGAATGACTGGACAATTGTTGTCTTTACTATTTTGATGTTTAAAATAGAAGATTCCAAAAAATTTAAAAGGAACAAATACAAAATTTTCAGTCAGGACATGAGTTTTTTTAACATGATCTAAGACATGTGTTTTCTTTTTTTATTTCAAAGGGTAGGATCTGCTAAGAGATGGTTACCTAGAAAGATTAATCGTCTAGATCGCTGAAAATCTATCCCTCTATCACCGGAGTAAACTTGTAACCTTCATTGGTCTACAACGACCATATAAGAAGACACCTAGAATAACTATTCTTTTGGAGGCTGCTAATCGAAAGGCTGGAGTTGCACTCAATATATCCATTCTTTCTTTGGTATTTATTAGGCAAAAGAAGAAAAAATTATTGCTATTTTACATTTCTGCTAAACTTTATTTCATCGTTTGCAATTTCTTAACCAAACACAAAATGAGAACCGCATCTTGGCTGTGATGAAGTCATTCTTGCCTGAATTTTTATTTCTGTGGTTAGATGTCTGACTTACAGCGAATAGAAGTAGTTCTTAATAAAGCACTGAGTGGCATTAACAAGGTGAAGGTTTGAGTATCCCCAAATGCTAAACAGCAGGCACAATTATGAATGTTGGTGCAAATTAAAAATGTGAAATTACCAACAAGCAATTTTTCTTCTTCTCCCTCCTCAAAATCTGTTATTTTCTTGGCTTGCTCTTTCACTTACTAGACACCACAGGGCAAAAGAACAAGATTAGGCTACATCGTGTGATCTTGAGGTCATGGTTTCAAGGCATGTAAACAACTTCCTGCGAAAATGCAAGATAAGGCTGCATACTATAAATCCTTGTGGTCCATCCCTTCTTTGAATCATGCATGTGTGAGAGTTGTGCACTGGGGCTATTTTTTTTGTTTTTTAGTTTTTTTGTGAGGCTCTTTCACTTACTAGACACCATAAGGGGAAAGAATTAGTTTAGGCTAAGCCCTCTTATAACTGGAGCAAGAATAAGAGAAAGAAAAAGGAGAACTTTGAAGAGTCCTAGGCTTCCACCACAGAAGTGGTGCATGAAGGAGCTTTGCTGTAGTAGCTTACAAATTCAAGTCACCGGAAGGTTTAGGGTTATCTATAAAAGTCCTGCTTGCTTAGCAGAAAAATAAAAGGACAAGTTCTTAAGAACCTTTTTTATTCTTTTCTCTGTAATTCTGTAGTTATTGTGTGGATCAGAATCCAATACTTACAACAGAATACTCGATGTTAATTTATCGCATGTAATGTAATGTGGAGACCCAAGCTGTACGTGCCATCAAAGAGCAATCTCTATTGGAGAGATTGGGTGATTAAATACGAGGGAGCCCTTGCATAGATTAGACGTAACTGTGAGTAGAAACATGCAGAACTTTCAGATATTTAGTAATCCAAGAGAATCACATAGTAGCCTTAATAGCCTTACCCATCCCACTCACATCTTAACAACAACAAGACTTTATTTGGATTAGGGGTCGGTCATATGAATCTTATTTCTCCATTCCTCTCTATTAAGTGTTATGGCTTCATTTAGTCCCAAAATTATATATCTATTTTTACAACTTTTATCTATGTTCTTTTGAGCCTTTCCCTTGCCATTTTAGAACTTTTGACTAGAATTGCCTCACTCATTCTAATTGGTACTATTTTTGGTTTTTATTGGACATGTTCAAATCATTTAAGTCTAATATCCTTTTATCTTGTTATTTATTGGTGTTACTCCTAAGCTTACTCTAATGTTTTCATTTCTAATTATATCTTTTCTTATCTTACTATTCATCCATCTCAACATCCGCATTTCAGTGATAGTCATCTTACGTTCTTGTTGTTCCTTAACTACTCAAATACTCTGATCAATAGAGCATGAGCCAACCTTGTAGTCATCCTACAATAATAATAAGACATTGTTTTTCATGTTGGTCGATAAGAGATCTCTAGCCTTGATTTAGTTTCTCGATTATTCTCTTGCTATTTCCTGTCCCATTTCTATTTAATTAGAAAATATAATGGTTACTGTCTCGTGAATTCTATAGACAATATTATTAATATTGAATCATGTAAAATTTTGTTTTCTTGTATGTTTGCTCGTTTTATTATCTTATACTTACTATTCTTCATACCTGCCTTTATAACAATTAGCCCATCAACTAGTAAAGAATTTTATAACCTTCCCATTTACTTAATATAATGAAGGAGAGAAGACATTTGAAGCGCGGTCCATGTGAACTGGGCCTCAGCGTATGAATGATTTGGGACAACTAAACCAGATCCCACAAACACTTCGAGTGGCACTTTGTCCCTGTTTGGTTGGCAAAAAAGGGATAGAAATTGATTTTTATGTAAAAAGAAATATTCTTGTGAAATTTAATTGCACCAAATACCCAAAAAAATTATGCCTTGAAAGACTTTAGGTTCTTTGCCGTAATTCAGTTTCAAGCCATAAAACACTTTGCACAGAGATTTTCTTTTTTCATGAAAATCAATTTCTATCCATTCCGACCAACCAAACAGGCCCTTGCATTTCTCCAACGCAATAAGAAGCCTATTTTATCTAAGAATAATAAATAGATGGATATGATTGTTCCATCAAATATGGCCATTATTCCATGGCCATCTATGATTGGATCCAACTCTTGTGTGCATTGGATCTTTCAAGGTGGGTCCATGCTTAAACTAGAAGCTATACCATGTTATCGTGGAGCCATTGTCATTCGTTTCCTAAAGTATGACATTTTTATGCATAGTTTAGTTGTCCTCCTACTACTTCAATCAATCAATGGCTTACATCTGAACCATATTAGTGGCTTGGATGCTAGAACTGTTAAGCTCAATAATCTGAGACCGTTAGATCAGTAGAACTTAAGTGGGGCCTACTCATAATTACAAGTTCAAACAATAGTGTAGCCATAGGGCAGCAAGACACATGGACGAAGATTTGGACGACTACAAACTTTGATAGTCCATGGACAACATCAGTGCATTCTCTTGTTTAAACATTAAAAATATTGGGATTAAAAATGATTTTACTACAATGGACAAGGTGAATTAAATGCAGATTTATTATATATAAAATGGAAAAAGGCGCATTTCTTCTGTAGCAGTGGCCACAAACTCCATTGTATCCAATCACAACTCACCACCTTCAAGGTCTTCTCCCTTCATCTGTAGATCCCAAGGACGAAAAAGAGAGGAGAGGAGGAATTTAGATTCACTATCTCTCACTTCTCTTCTTTCCTCTTTCCTTTGCTCGACCCTCGAGGAAAAGAAAAGAAGAAAGATGGATTCCTTGGCGCCTTTTCTGCTTCTGATCTTCATATTCTCTCTGTTTTTTCAGTTTTCTCAGTTGGGTTTCTGTTGTTTTAGCTTTTGAGCTGCCTTTTCCCTGGGGATCTCCATCTGAGGTTTCACCGAATTTTCCGAGAGGGGGGTAAATATGAAATGAAGGTGTAGAGCCCTCTTACCGGCTGCTTCATAAGGGTAGAAAGAATGGTGGGCCTACTTTTTGTATTTCTCCGTACGATCCAAATGGTTCATTAGATTTTTCTTATCTCATATGGCCAGCTTATTTAGGTCTTTCATTTCTAGGCATTTTGAAGACAAGAAATAGATGGTATTTTTTTTTTTATTCTTCTTCAAATGCCCAAAAATGAAGGGCCTAGATGCATGCGTGTGAGATTTTGTGCTAGGCAAATTCAACGAACGATTTGAGTCTTAGAAAGAAAAACAAAAAGTGAGCCCTCCATCTGATTTATTGTGCCTACGATGAGACTGCGGTTGAATCGTATAATTCCTTCTCTTCTTAAGAAGTTCATCTGTCCCTGAATCTAACTGGTTTTTTTGGAATTTCATATAGATATTTGCCCTCTTTACTTTGAAATTCTCGAGCACATTTTGGGTGTGTTTTCAGATCTATTGGGCGGTGCCGGGGTTTATCTTTGAGCTTCGAGAGATCTGTTTTCGATGTGTTTTGTGATTTTAGAAAGTGGGTCCTTTTTAGATTCCTCAGCTGATGCTTCTACAAAAAGGGTATTCGGATTCCCTGCAACTACTTCATGATTTAACGCTCGTTTTTCCCTTGTAAAATTATCATCTTTGCGTTTCATTTCCAACTTGTACTCCCTCTGTTTTACTTGTTTCTGGGCTCTCAAACTTTGAGCTGATCTCCCAACTGTCGAACCATGTCTGTTATGGTCTATCAGTGTAAATTCTGTCACTGATATCCAAATGATGAAGTTTGGAATGGAAATTCTCACACCGGCGCAGTATTTACCAAACTCAAACTGGTTTCTGGAAGATAACAAGAGTACAAATTGGACCCATCAAGAGAATAAGCTGTTTGAGAATGCTCTAGCCGTGTATGATAAAGAGACGCCCGATCGATGGCAGAAAGTGGCAGCAAGGATCCCGGGAAAGACTACTAGTGATGTCAAAAAACATTACGAGAATTTGGTAGATGATGTTAGCTATATAGAAGCTGGATTGATCCCAATTCCAGGTTACAGGACTTCTTCATTTACACTAGAGTGGGTAAATACTCGCGGGTTCGAAGGTTTGAAACCTTCATATGTCGCTGGTGGAAAGAGGACAGCAGGTAGGCCTGATCAGGAAAGGAAGAAAGGGGTTCCATGGACAGAAGACGAGCACAGGTAATTTCTCCTTCCTCCAGGGAAAGATATTTACTTGCTTTCTTGTGAGTAGAACAATTGACAGTTTCGGGTCTAGCCCATTAAGCTGATTGGTGTTCGGCAAGCTTGAATATCAGGACTGGATCATGTTAGTTACCTACAGAAATGAGTGATAAATGTGAACATTAAGTCATCCTTCTGAACTTTGCTGTGCAAGTTGATAGATGATGTCTTAAAAGTTATTGAATTCTAATATGTTTTCCCATGCCAAGATCTTTTCTGAGTGGAAACCTGTAACAGGCTTATTATTAGTAGGTTCTACATGTTGCCCAACGGGTAGTTTTTTCTGGTGTTCCTAGTCAGTAAGTCACATATCCTGCTGAGGTAGATAGTTCTAACATTCTTGTTCATTATTTCGGTTTTTCGGTAACCAACTGTTAGACTGTTCCGGGATTCATGGTGGCCTCTGCCTCTGCTGATGGATCCATTCTTGGGAACCGGTTATAGAGATTTATTAGAATTGTCTATAAGCAATATCTCGTAACAAGTTCTTTTGGTGATGAATTGCAGGCTGTTTCTAATGGGTCTTAAAAAGTATGGCAAAGGCGACTGGAGAAATATCTCACGGAATTTTGTTGTTTCAAGGACTCCAACTCAAGTGGCTAGCCATGCTCAGAAATATTTCATCAGGCAGGGTTCTGGAGGCAAAGATAAGAGAAGGTCCAGCATACATGATATCACAACGGTAAATATCGGGGACAATAGACCTACTTCACCAAGTCAATCATCTCCACTGTCTATACAAACGAATTCCAACGGTCCTCCCAAGGCACCAGACCCCTTCTCAGTATTTTTTGATTCAAATCAGCCTAATGAAGGGGGTAATGTTTTCAGCCCAACAGCATCACAAACACGTGGGAACCCATTCATGTGGCCTCATTACGGAATGCCTTCATATGGGATGAAATTGCAAGCACAAAGGTTTCACAGAGGCGCTCTTCACGGATCACAAGTTGGACCACATAATACAGTATTTCAGTTGCAATCTGCACATCACCGTGCTCATGGATAGGACACGGTGTTTGCAATTGTCTATCAGATTAAAACGTCAAACATATTTTGTTCTGTTAGGTTGCTCTTTCTGAGATTTTGTCCAGGCTGCTATGTGAATATGTTGATGGGATCAATTTGATATGGAATTTGAGGTTTGTCAAGGATTAAGGATGTACTTACATGCTGGAAGAGGACGTTGAGATTATGAAAGGATCATCTGCCATTGCACTCTCTATCAGAACTCTAGATGGCGCTCAGATTTAATGTTTATAACCATTTCAAGCTATAACTGGACTACATAATCACTAGGAGGCAAAACTTGGACATTGTGAATAATTTTAAGCCCGGTTTGCCCAGTATCTGATTCCTTGGCAATGGTTTCCTTTGTGGTAAAAGACCTAATAGTCAGTTAGAAAGACATGATCAGTTTACAAGCTCTATCGATACACAAGAAATTGGGACTCCATTATTTGTGGAGAATCATGACATCAAGGATGCTGACCTTGGGATATGCACTTGAATCACTGGTTAAGCTTGGCCATTGTTTTTCCCTCGGATGTTTTACACAGGATCCATCAACAGACTGTTGACAAAAGAGATTAGGTAGATGAATGAGGTTGTTGTTGTTTGTAATTGTCCTAGAATTCATCAGTTATATTTGATTTTCTCAACTAGCCAGCTTTCTGGAGCTCTGTGTCAATCTTTTCTATTTGTTCTGTGAATTCTTCCATTCCTTGCATTATTATGCAGTTCTCTATTTAAGTTGATGAGGAGCTATTACTGTGGTTCTACATTTCATAGTTGAAACCAACACTGACAAAGACACCACTTTATATATCATTTCGATGGTTGCAATTCATGTCATACCCCATGAATCGAAGAGCAGAATAGTTATGATTCATTAGTCTGTTTGCTAGGGTAGGTACTCTTAAGGTGGTTCGTTGTGGTGGGAATATGGTAATTAAGGTGCACTTTGTGGAATTGGTTTTGTAATTTTAGGAACGTTCATTGGAGTCAAGTCTAACGCTAGTGCAAATTGGATGAGAGGCCAAATCATCTGATTCCCTCCAGCTTTGCTGACTCATACGGCACTCTCTTTGGTAACTATAATTGTTTCTGATTGATTACTTAGAGCTTTTTAGCATTTCAAGGTTTATACCCTCAACATGGCCTAATTGACTGAACATGACCACCAAACCTTTGTCGAGGCTGAGTCTGCGTTCCACTCATGCAGCATCTCATGCTTCCATCTCTTTTTCTTGTATACTTTTTCTTCCTAAGACGTGTTGTCACAGTTGCGGAACCAAATAAACGTATTATGACAACACAGAGAACAGAGGAAACCTCAATTCCAGTCACTAAAACTGTTGTTTACTTTCTTTTCACTTAATCTATTACCTTTGTATATGTCAATCCCCTGACGATGGTTAATGTCTTGCAGTCCTCGTCTTCTGCACTCAAAGTTGTCCTAGTTTCATCATAGACTCGTACTAGTAGAACAACCAACTAAAGAAGAGCCGGGTCCTATTGGTCTTTGATTTCATGCTCGCATCATAATTCCTTTCACTGGGGCAAGGTATCTAGCTTTTCATGGAGGAGAATCAGATCTTGGCCCATTCTCAATCAAGGCAGCTGATCATTTTATGTGATTAAAATGGCTTCCAGATTCTCTCCACTGAAGGGGTAAAAGCATTATCCTTGACCTTTGTTTTCTTCCATTCTTCTAAAGAAGAATCTTCTTGCTAATTAAATGATGTGTTGAACTTTTGACTTTGATTATTTATTACGATGCATTGTAACTATGATGGATCACTAGCTTGTAACAGTTATCGAAATAACTTGAATTAACAGTTCTTCTCTGCTAAAGGATTTCTTGTTCCTGCAAAATTAATTATACTTTTGGCGGCTGAAATAGCTGATGAATCAACCAGAGTTGAACTTGGTCAAAAGAACATTCAGGCTGTCTTTTTCAGAAAATCACATTTCCAGTAGATACCCAAATCTCTATAGAAACCAGTGACTGTTGGCTGCAATAAAAGGGCAGCCCTGGTGCACGAAGCTCCCCCCTATATGGGGTCCGGAGAAGGGGCAGACCACAAGGGCCTATAGTAGGCAGCCTTACCTTGCATTTTGTAATATGCTGATTCCACACCTTGAACCCGTGACCTCAAGGTCACATGACGAGAACTTTTAAACATCCTCCCGTTTTATGGTCATCTTTCTTGCCTAGCTTTTTCATTGACTGAATTCAACTAACTCACCTCCTCCTTTGCTTCCAAATTTGCATGGTGGGAAGTTGCAGTATGGCTGATTTTTTCTCAGCACTTTGATGAGATGGGGTGAGTGACAGGTGTCAACTTAATCACCCAATTGGGTAATTGTCCTCTGTTGGTGTCTTTTGTTTGTGTCCTCATTTTATCTTTTGTATTTTGGGCTTTGTTAGTGATACTGCTGAAACCATTTTCTGTTGGTGCCACTGCTGCTGCAACTATCATGAAGACTAGTGCCCAACGCATGTTTTATTTTGACCCCACCAGTTGTGAAAGTAATTCAAAGCAACATGACCAGAATGATCATGCCTGTTAACTTTTCCAGGGTAAATGACAAAACTACCAACTTTCCTTCCGAAAGAGGCAGCCTTTTGCAAGTTGCATAGGAAAAGCACTTTGTCTACTTTATTCCAAAATTGATCTGCGCTTAAGTAGATTAAGACCGCAAACATGGTCTCATGGCTTTATACTTTTGCTCATCTTTATCTATCTTAGTTTCCCTTTTCTTTTCCTCTATTCAATATTCTGATTCCTGCATTCTCGATTTTACTTCCGATGCACCTCCTACCATATAATAAATAAGGGGAGGTTGTAATGGTGGGAATGCAGCTGGGGAGGGGCAGATTGAAATCTATTTTCAATTGTTAATATTTCATATATATGCATTTGAAAGCTAGCCATTGACCAATACAAATTCATATTACCCAACCTTCCTTGGGCCATCGTATTTGGAGGAGGCAACTCTTGTAGCAGGAGAGCCACTCCTAGACTGGCAGAAAACCATGGAAAAGCGACAAGCCTTGCACTAGTACAGTTATTCAGAGTCTCAATGAGTAGGAAAACATATTGATAAAGGACCACTTTGCGCAGCAGATTCCGTTGCTGCTGTTACGCCATTTCCTATTCAGTCAAAATGGGGAGGGCCCATGGTGTAGACCGTATCTCGGAAGTTTGAACACCACCCCCTTTCAACCAAAAAGACAAGGTATCTAACCTTACTTATGAGTGGAAATCCAATCCTGTTTTGTCTTTTTTACATTAGAACTAGTCGAATTAGAACCTGGTCTTTTCCTACCATTTTTCAAAAGTGCATAGTTTCTCCTCCAAGCTACTTACCGATGTAGCCATAATTGACCTGATGGTTAGGCTATCAGACACTAAGGTTAGAAGTGAATTATGAGACAGACCAATCTGCAAATGGAGCGAGATCTCCTTGCATTGAGCTCTAGCCTAGCGTGCTACAACTGAGAGCTAGCTTAAAAATGTTCATGCGCCAGAACTTACAAGCAAATGTAAGACGCCTTATGTCAAGGCCTTACAACTTGGTCCCTGATGGCTAATGGGGAATTTGGTATAGCAGCTCACATTCATTTGTGCTGTGCGTTCTCGTTGGATTGGACATGTGTTAGCTGTAGGAAGTATGGTCCAAAATTGACTTTGGTTTGCCAGTTCAGGCTCAACTCCTCACTTCTTCTCCCTTGCTCTTTGCCCCATCGCTGAACATTGCGTTGCTACAGTCAATAAACTGCCTTAAAGTGGCTACGAAAGAACTTGAGGGTCAAAGGCCTCTTCTAATGTCAAACTGGATGTTTCCTATACTTCTCATGGACATTCTGCTTGGATTCTGATTCTATTCTGCTGATGGTTCAGCTTAACCTTACATTTTGCAATAGGCAGTTTCTACACCTTGAACCCGTGACCTCAAGGTCACACGATGACAACTCTACCATTGTGCCAAGGCTCCCCTTCATACCACGGCTGTAGATATCAGTATTTTGAAAATATGTCTCGATGACCACTGGTTAATGATGGCTCTGATGGGCGGTTTTACTAGAATAAGCAATAATAAGATTACCATTTGAAGCCTCTCCTGCCAAACATAGTATAGCCAGGAGAGGGAGGCCTCTCGAGATTTCTTTAAACTTAATTTTTGAATTTTGAACGGAATGTAAGAAAGGCTAATGTAATAAGAGAAAACACCTTCCCTTAAAAAAGACCTCAATCAAGCTTAAAAAAGTCTAATAAGACAGCAATTAAACACCACCACCACTATGAAATGGAATAATGCTTGTGAAGAAAAATCCAGTGCCTTGTGTGGATGATTTGTTCTTGTGTACTCAGCGGCTTTTCCAAAATGTGAAGATCGGATACTACTACTACTACCAATAGCTCAGGAAACGAATGCGATAGAAGATGCGTCCAGTCTCTCCACTTTCGTTAAATAATTGTCACAACTTGCTAAATTTGCTGCAGTCAGTTGTTCATCTTTTACTAGCATGACTTTTTTAAGTTGTAGCTCAGACCAGGTCATCTGCAACTCCTATTTCCATAACTCTTCTGGGCAACTGACAAATAACTGGAGCCATCCCTCTTCGAGTGTTTCGAAGAATTACAACAGTAGAGATTTCTACAGGAGCAAAACCAGTAATCAATACACCAAGTAAATACTGCTATGACCAAGAGTATAGAACATCACACTAGCCCATGTATGAACAGATCGTAACAAACAGTGGATACCATCTCCATATGCAATTATCTAACAAGTAATAATAACATCCATGAAACTCATCTGCAGCTGCATCCACAAAGATTGCTTATTAGCTGGTTCTCGTTGTAATTATGCCATAGCGTGCAGTTGCACAGTAACCAACTTAATCACATCAATCGGTAACACTGACTTCTTTGACAACTTTCCCTTCCCATTTCCTCATATTCGGATGGGTCCTAAGTTAGTGGGAGCAGAAATAAACATAAAAAAAATAATTCTTTATGGCTAAGCGTCGTAGATATCATCACAGGAGTAGTAAAACTTGTTTGAAGACTTATGCACACACACCTCACTGGAGCACTTCCCTTGCCCCAAATGAGGATTATCATTTTCCTTCTCTCCTTCAATCTCAAGTAACCATATTTGCCCCACACTGTTCACATTCAGCGTAAGTTTTCACGACAATCTAACTTTCTCGTGTACAAGATGATAAGAGACTTTTCTTAAATTTCAGTGCAGAGAAAGTAGAACTGAAGAAGAAATCATGATCTGAAGCTATCAGATGTTCTGCTAAGTTCTCATGCAAACGCTGCGAAGCTGGCAGGTAACATTAGATAAATAATACTTAAACTGAGTTCGGGTGGATGCAGGATAAGCAAACTCAATAAATCTTGTTGTATGGATCTTTTACATGCACAAAAGCCTGCACCTCATTATAACATTCGAGTCATAAACAGTTGTGCTCTTTTCATCATTTAGAACTGCACTGTTCTTCCTCCCGATCATTGGAACTGCGGAAAAGATTGCAAATATTTCACAGAGCTTAACTAAGACTTCCTCGGTTCACATACCGTGAATGCTAACCACATTTCCATTCGAATATGGCGCTTAGAATATATGTGGGTGTATCGGGTTTGTACGGATCTAGTGTTATCATTAAACATGATCACTGTATTATTGGGGTAGAATATTGCTTCTAATCTGTTTTGCAGTTGGACGTGAATTGGTAACGTGAGTGACAAAAGATACTACAAGTTACATACTTTGCAAGGATCCTGTGCAATATATTGACACAGGCAAGCATTGGAGCATCGGCAGAAGCTTCAATCATGGGGAGGAAATTCAGAAAAATGAGAGCCAAATCCTAAAACAGAGCGTATAAACCAAATGAACTCCAAAAAGCCTAGTAGAGCGAATTTCAAAATAAGTCAGACCTTCCAGACCTAGATCTAGATTTGAAGTTTGACTAATCACATTCTCTTGATGGTATAGACAATGTTAAAGGAATTTATCTACTTGAATTTGCATTGATTAAACTTGATGATGGCCTAAAATACTCCTTCCGAAACAAGTATTTCTAGCATCCTAAAGCAGTCTTTGTTAGGATCCTTTTCATTACATAACATAGTGAGGACCTGGGAACTTGTTACTGTGCCAAATTCTCTATGTATCTCAGAATAATACAGCACACACTCTTGATTGTTTGAAAGAAATTACCAACACATTCAATCACACAGAGCTAGTAGCTCTCTTCCAAACAGTGTAATGAGTAGATCTTTAGATCTAAATGAGAAACTGAATGCTCCGAGTTGATCAAGACTTATTTTCGGTTGAAGAGGTTACTTAGAGTTCTCAATAGTGAAATGAACTCGATTAAATAATCCATTAACTTGAGAAACTCCGCCGGCAGACTTGGAAATTTGTACTACAGCAAGAGGATTTTAAACTCCGTTGAGTACACAACTCGTTATGATTCAACCTTCGAGTCATATACTCTGATCAAGTTTGGTCAGACCTTCGATCATTTTGCCCTGATCCAAGGTTTAGAAAGTAAAATGCACACACCTTTCGTCTACTAGGTCCGTCCATATGGGTTGGAGGTGATCTGCCTAGAATCCACATACAAGGACTTGGACCTGTGATCTAAGGTTGGAGTTGGAAGAGCCTTGAGTCATTAGGGCAGAGGGCCTCGCCCATGCCCTGATTAAATTGAAGACCAGTGTTAAATCTTTACATTCTGTAGCCGTTTATGTTATAATATCTGAAAGGCATGAAGGTTTGAATTGGCAACGAATGGGAGACAAAAAAGGACCAGAATAGCTGGATCACTAGAGAGCCCAAATCATGTTATAGAACAAGAAACACTAAGTAGGGTCCCATTGGAGCTGTAGACAGCTCTTATGTACGTACAACTAAAAGGGCAGCCTTGGTGCATGAGGCTCCTGCATATACGGGGTCCGGGAAAGGGATGGACCACGAGGGTCAATTGTATGCAGCCTTATCTTGCATTTTGCAAGAGGCTGTTTCCATACCTTGAACCTTTATCCTCAAGGTCACACGACGACAGCTCTACCATTGCACCAAAGCTCCCCTTCTCTTATGTACGTACAAGTCAATTAGAAAATAGAATATTTGGCTTTTAGAATAAGATAGATTGCAAAATAACTAGGTCTTGGGTCGCTGGGCTTTCCAATGTCGATGTTTAGGCTTTCAAGGTATACCTTTAACTAGCCGAGTATCCAAAATAAGTGATCCCAGGCGGTCATAGTTTGACATAGACAAAATAGATTTATGATCATGTAGTGTATTTAACAGGAAGGAATTTTCCATGTTTGCAAGAATCAGCTGTTTATTAACTTGGGAGTTGGGAGGTTTCTCAACAAAATATAGCAAAAGTTGATTTAACCATTTGGGATCTCCATCTCAACTGTTGGATTCCATCGCAAACTCAGTCAGGAGAACAAAATATAATCTGGTTTGTGTGGTTAAGCAGTACATGCCAGTCTGAAATGAAAAAAATTACAACAGGATTCTTATACTAAATACAAACTGAGGACACTTCTGGTTTCTTTAGCCTCGGCTTTAACCCTAGACGTTATTTGTCCCTTGATTCTTTGGGTAGGATCACTGTGAGCCTCCCTGCGACTCTTTCCCTAACTTTTCTTCTGTCAGCACCTCGGTTAATTGTCTGGAAGGCTAAAACACCGGGTGGATGGAGATTTCTGAAGGTCCAAGTCATTCACAAAGTTAACCTTAATTTAGTATGACACCAAAATTCTCATTGATTGGCTGATCCTAGCAACTGTTGCTTTAGTTGTAAAATGAATGGTGAAAACCTTTTACCTTTTATTTTACAACTCAATAAACAATAATGTAGTGGCTAGAATTATTTTAACACCCCAAGGAAACTTGACACTTGAGTTCTCCATCTTTGCCAAAGGCAAACAGCAAGCCTATTACATGAAATGCGCCAAACCCAAAGCAAGCCAACCCTGAAAGAAATAAATGAATTCTCAAGATCTTGGGCAAATCCAAAGAGAGTTAGTATGACTTAAGATCTCTACTTCAATACAATTTATTTCAGATTTGCACAGTGTACTTCTAAGTGATTGCCCCATAAATCTTATATCTATCAATATGAAGAAGAAATCATGTAAGGAAGGGGATTCTTACTTTTATAAATGGTATTTTAAATTTTGAACGAGCATCAAGAAAGATAAAGTTTCTAAAATAATTCAAAAGTATAAAAAGCTCTTTCCCTTCCAATAGAGTGACCCTTTACTATTCTTTATGAATAGTCTAGATTTCGGGTTGTAAATGCCTTTCCTCCAAAGGGAGAAGTTTCTTGGAGGAATTCTTTCGAAAGAATTCTTTCCTATCCCGGACTCTAATTGATAGGAAAGTTTAGGAACTATTTTTCTACAAAAATTCATTTCCTTATCCCTTAAAGAAGAAAACAAAGGCCTTCATAAATCAAAGGCCCGAGATGGGCTGGTCCTTAAAGTCCCCCATTTTTTTAAAAGAAGATAAGATTGGACAAGCATTCTAAAACATGGACCGTCCAAGTTAAGGGCAACATTTATGAATGATTCAGATCTTTAGAAGAAGGGCACCAACAAGAGTCGTAGCTGTCCATAGGGCGAATATGATATAATTGCCTTCTACTTTTGATAAATTAGCCACTACTAATGTTTGGATGACCATAACTCTATATGAGTCAAGTTATTTGAATATTTTAGAAAGTTCTCCTCTAGATTGGCTATGGTCCAAGACTCTCATTGAGTGGATAATTTTAGACACTATTTTTCTTTAGTTGTAAAATGAATTAATGGTTAAAAGTTTTTCACCATGCATTTTATAATTAATAAACAACAATCGCTAGGATCAACAAATGGATGAGAGATTGGACCACAGCCAATCAAAGTGAAGGGCAACATTCTTGAAGATATGGAACATCACCAAAATTGGGCCCACAAAGTTATAGCCATCCAAAACATTATAGGGGTTTTGATTTATCAAATATAGGGAAAATTATAGCATTTCCTAAAATATGTAGTTAATGGTGGTTTTTCATGTAATTATGAAAAACTATAGAAATTTCCGATTGCTATTACAAATTATTTATCTATTTTTTGCAAACCTACTATCCTAATTCCTAAATCTATTTAAAATCTCTCCACCGTACTTTAATAATTAATAATATCTCCTGATCCTTCGTCTTGATTAATTTGATAATCCTTTAATTCTCTATATATCAAACTCCTTTGAAGCTATTTGATAAGCTCATTCTGGGTCACTTTGGGATTTTTCTTTTGGAGCTCATAGAGCTCACTGCAGACTTTTGTCACACACAGTGAAGTTCTTCATCCCACAAGCAAATTTGAGGAGCTGAGTGGATTTGTCACCTTCAGAAGTTCACCGGGACCAAGATCCAGCAAAGAAACCCTTAATGCTTTTTCCAACACTGGACATGAATCCACACTTGAATTGATATGCACTCCAAAATCTAATCCCCGGCCAAAGAAAAAAAAGGGCTTCAAGAAAGATGCTCACTTGTCCAACCTGCACTAGACCTGTTGATCATTGATTGACAGATCTATACAGTGGACTGTTCATTTTAGACCTGAGGACAACAAAAGCTGGGATGTATGGGGTCTAAAGTAGGGGTCTGGAAAATGAATTGTCTGGATTACCCAAAAGTTGGCCACTTGTACTTTTAGCTGTTGGCATAAGCTCTGGGATGGTGATCGTCCTTAATTCCAGACATGTCTCATTCAAAAAAATCGATTCAATGTTTATTCTCTTGCTGAGAGAGACAGTTTGACAATATGCAAGGCCAAAATGTCACTACCATAGTTCAAAGGTATTGATATTTTTATGTAGATTCTCTCCAACAATGGTGACTCTTGTTTTGCTGCTTGGAAGGATCTATTTGGATCCATGTAAGATGATTTGATTAACATAACACGTCATTTCTCTTAAATTAATTTATTAATTAGTAAAATGATAAATTGAAGCTGTCTAGCCAAGTCTTAAGGGGAGTCTCTCCCTAAGCCTAGCAATTCGGGTTGGCAAGTCATGTTGATGTTGCATCGAGACTAACTCATTATAGTATATGAGTCAGACATGAACACAACCCACTTAATAATCGTGTCAAGAACCCGTAACTCAAACACAACACGATTATTAAACGAGTCAACAAGACACAACTCGTGTAATATAATTAAATAAATATAAAATAACTAATATAGAACTGTTTCTAAAAAACCGTCCTATATTATTATAGTAATGTAATATAGAACTATTTCTGAAGAACTGTACTATACTTTCAACTCAATTGGTTAACAGCTTGCGGGTTAGATGGGTCAACACGACGAATTAAAAGGTTGCGTGTCAAACAAGTTAATACGACAGGTCAATATTGATTGACCCGTACACGATACAATTTTTAATGTATCACCCAAAAATGACACAAAACGATAAGACTCGATCCTAACCCACTAAATCCGTGTCGAGTTCAAGTCATATTATTGTCTTGTGTCATATTTTGCCACCCTTATCTCCCATATGCCCTTCTCTTGTCTCGTTTCCCACGCTAAAAGGTTAGGGAGAGACTCACTTTAAATGGAAGGTTGAGAAATCATCACACTGTTATGTGTTTGACAGCGAACACTCAACAAGTCAAAGGGTCAGAACCATCAGTCATGTAGATGTGAAGGATATTTATGTATGGCTCTATCAGAGCGAGTTGCATTAGATAGTGGTCTGGATCATTTGAATTGTGGCCTCGCGGCTTCCAATTTTGGTGTTTCCTCCACATAATAGCTCACCAAACTGGCATCATCTATATTCACAGTTGCGAAAAATCAGGTTCCGTTTTTTTAGTTTTTTCTCTTTTTAATCCGTATGTTTTAAGAAAAAACTTATTTTTACCACTTCTTCTTTTTTTCTTACATTCCATTTTTTTTTTCAAACCCTAAGTATCAAGAATATCTATTTATTTAAGATAAGATGTTTCATTAGTCTGGATTTTGTTCTTAAGAAGTTGTTAAATAAATAGTTATGATTTTCTCTTTTTCTAGTACCGTCTTTTTCTCAACTCTTTACCGACTTTGCAACTATCGATACATGCTAACTTTTCAAAACCAGTCCTCAGCGGATTGAAGGGTAGCCTTGGCGCGACAATAAAAGTTGTGGTCGTGTGATATTGAGGTCGCATGTTCAAGGTATGAAAATAGCCTCTTGCAAAATGCAAGGTAAGGCTGTGTACTTTAAGACCTTGTCGTCCATCCCTTCCCCAAACCCTGCATGGTGCACGGAGGCTGCCCTTAGTCCTCACCGGACTGATTCAGTCACTGCCTATAAAAAACAGGAAGGAAAAATCTTCATCCTACTCTTCTACTGTGATTGACCAAATCATTTCTTCTCTCTCTCTTTCTCCGTATCGATCAATGGAAAGGATTGAAGTTTTCCTGCAGGGGCCGCTT
The DNA here is from genome assembly GCA_035236585.1 of Warburgia ugandensis. Lineage (NCBI taxonomy): Eukaryota > Viridiplantae > Streptophyta > Magnoliopsida > Canellales > Canellaceae > Warburgia > Warburgia ugandensis. Next base: position 49,277,950 of record CP141138.1, on the reverse strand, counting down.
TAAGTTTCTTAGCAGGCATAATCTGCTTTCAGTTATCAATTGGTAGAGTTGTGTCTGGTTTATACTTAACCGACTGATTTGGTTGCGTTATTAGTAATTCTAAGTATTATATTGATTTCAGCTCATCAAAGCAACGATGATAGGAACTCCATGAGAATGCCAATTTAGCTTGTGGGTTCTTTTCGGCTGTGGTTGATTTCTTTTTCTTTTTTTCTTTTTTGTTTCTCTTTTAAGGGGGTTGTTTTGTTTTTTCCTTCTAAGCGGGGTTTTATTTAACTGCATTTTTTGGGCATTTCTAAGATATTATGGCATATTTCATCTGTACAACTTATTTAACAATGATATCTAGGGCATATGTAAGATATCATATTTATTTAACTAGGATATGTTAAGCATACGTGAGATATCAAGTTTATTTAACTGCGATATCTTTGGCATATTTGAGATATCATATTTATTTAACATTATCATAGTTGATATGTTTGGTATTATTAAAGATACGCCAAACACTCTTTATAGTGTAAAATATACTTGTTTTTAGAGAGGAAAAATCAACTTCAAAACATGTTTGTTTAGGTAGAGAAGAAATTTGTGTCTTCACCTTAAAGAAGCTCAATACAATAGAGAGAGAATAATGCTTGCACTTATGTATATGGCCTTTTCATACACAACTCATGCAAGCTGGCCCACTACATTAGATCTTTGACCATTCATTGGGGAAGAATTGGAACATATTTCTTGTTGCTAAATCCTAACCGCTTGATCAAATGCATTTTGGTATAGTATAGCATGTAGGGCAATAGACCACTGTTGCTTGATAGAAACACAATGGGCTCATAATCTAGTGATCTTATCCATTCTTCTATTTAGGCTACTTTTCACCAGCTACACCTACACAATCCACAACTGGTGATCTAAACCTTTGCTAGTTGTGGATTGTCTAAGCTTAGCTGGTGAAGGTTTAGATCACCATGATTTCGGATCCGCTAGTATTCAAGAGTTGCAGATCAACCTGGATTATAGTTAGTGATGCTTAATGTTCATGTTGTTAAAGAAAATCTGACGGGCATCAAATTACTAATCAAAGTACATAGAAGGACTCAAATTGCTCATTATGGGCCCACCTAAAATAAATTTAAATAAATGCTTAAGCCCACCTAAAACATATAAATGGTCGGTGCAGATTTACATCTTGTGCTAGCCATCCATTTGAGGTTGATGAGAATTCGATAATTTTCAATTTACATCAACGGCTCTAATTTACCCATACTTTGAGAGTCATTGCATTCTGATTGGTTGATGTATTATTTTTTATTAGAAAATATTAATAAAATATTTCTCAAACATACTTCAGATATCACCAAAAATATTACAAAAGATATCATATCACAGAACATATGACACATATCTCAAATATCGCAAGAAACAACACACAAGATATGCCAACAAAAATGGCCCAATGGTTAAATAAACCCCCTAAACTAGTGTTCCTTCTTCAAGTGTTTGATATAGTAGTATGCTCTTTAAGTTTTGTTACTTCACCATTCTCTCCTAACAAATTATCTCGCTCTAGCCTATTCCAAACAGTCCCTCACAGTATTTGAGCCACTGCGCAATTCCAAGAGAGAGAGAGAATGAGTACAGGATGCCAACGTTGTTACCATTTCTGTCCTTCTGACAACAAAACTCACTCTGCATGTCTTATGCCTGATCAGGTTAATGGACTGCCATTCTCCTTCTGCTGCATTGAACGTTGACATAAAAACTTCAAAGAAGTTGTAAGTTCTTGGATTCCAGTACGTCCTAATGCCAGTTTCGATTTTTCTTTGGGAAGTAGTTATGATTTTATGAAAAGAAGGAACCAACGATCAAGGTGCCAAATTCAGTTACATAGTTGAGTTATTCCACGCCTCTCCAAGTGTAAATGTGGTGATTCTCAGGCCGAAGGAAAGACTACCCTCTTTAGCTAAAGCATCTGCTGCTTCATTAGCCGATCTAAGGGTGTGAGTGATTGAAAAGGATTGCCATAAAAGAATGCCCAAGATTTCATCAATGATATCACCAAACCTCCATCCAACAGAACTGGATTCTTTAACCAGCCCACAACCACCTTAATCAGCTCCAATTTGTAAGTGGCAACGCTTAAACCGATCAGCCTACATACCTGTTTTGGCTGTAATCACTTAGGCTTCAATAGCGTCTTTGGGCCCAACTGGACCAGCATATTCAAAATGCCAGTTTTGATTCTCAGATGAAGTTTCCTTCTAAGATACAACAGAGGTTTCATTAACACTAAGGTTTATGGGCTCTTTGATGGGCACAATTGTCCAGACTTCAGTAATCATTCGATAAGGAGACCAATTTGTTAGCCTTTGATTTTGTGAATCGAATTTTGACTGATAATGTTGTAATGACCGAGTGTATTTCTATTGGAACTGCAAATTTATAAGGCTTGTTAGGATCCTTGCAAGCTGTTTTGTTAATTTATAATTGGAACTCTTTCCGTGATTAAATTGCAGGTTGCTTTTGATGGGTCGCAAATATTACAGAGGAAGCTGGAAAACCCCAAATTTCGTTATATCGACGTCCCCAACTGGAGTGGGTAGGAATTGTGCTTGTTTTTCTTGACCCAAGAAAATAAAATCCAGTACAGTACTTAACAAGAACAGACTTCCCTCACCAATTGGCATCTCAAAGGCATACTGACATGCAAGACCTTCCTAACGAGTTATGAGTTGCAAAAACCCGTCATGTTAAAATTTGAGTAGATTGATCTTTGTGATGATGTAAATGGTCGCAGACAACTCGACATCTCTCCTGGAATAAGTTTGGCCACAGGTTTGAGTTACTGCTTTCCCCTTTGACCTGGGATTTGATTAAGCACGGTGTGTTACGGATTTGCTTTGTGGTTCTTTTATTACACCATAAATAAAAGAAAAAGTAGTTGGTGTGTGATCAGGTAAAGGGTATGCTGGACGATGGTAGTCTTCAACTTTCAAACTAAAAGCTTTTATGATCAGCCGTTAAAATCATTACAATTCTGAAAAACTGCTATCAGCGTTTGATCAAAAAGTGTTAGCCTAGATGACCGACTGATTGATAGGCTGATCCCTCTGCCATGGTTGCTGAATCCATTTCTGCTGGTTTAGCACCAGATCTTGGAAATAATAATGAAGGGTAGTCTTGACACAATGGTAGAGCTGTTGTTGTGTAACTTGGAGGCCATGGGTTCGAGGCATAAAAACAACTTTTTCCAAAAATACATGATAAAGCTGCATACTATAGACTCTTTGTGGTCTGCCCCTTCCCTGGTCTCGCATACACAGAAGCTCTGCACTGGGATGCCCATTTATATTGGGAACAATAATGGCTGTTTTTCTCGCGAGATCAACTTTTCAGTAGATGCAGAAATTTCTTTAAATTAGTAACCAATAGCTTTTCCTTCTCTTTCTTTGTGAACAGCTACTTTAAAAAGTACAGAACCTTACTGAAATTCTATTTCACCTACCAACCAACACTCTCTCCTCACCATCCTGAATCCCTAAATTTGGGTTGGCTAGTAAAAGACAGACGATGTGAAATCATCTCATGGATAAGCTGTTCTTGTCTGCATTATCATGTAAAACAATGCACTCGCCATCCTAATTGAATGATTTCTCTCTCAAACAGCAGAAAGAACAAGCCAAACTCAAGAGCCAGTCTTCCTGGTTATTTTTTTGTTAGTCTCAGTACACCCTTGTCTGTTTCTTCTATTTCGCTGTTCAACTGCTACTATACCATTTTGGTTTAAGCTACTACAACTATCACAGGTTCATTACCCCCCCACAATGATCCCACTCATTAAGAAAAGAATTTCAGTAAACATGAACAAAATAATCCTACCTGTTAACTTTCCAGAAGGTAAATGACAAAATTACCTGATTTCCTTTTGCAAGAGAGAGTTTTTCAGCATGTTGCATAAGAAAGCACTTAGGCGTCTCTAGCCTAACTTTGATCTGCCTTAAGTAGATTCAAACTCACCCGCATGGGCCTATATTTTTATGCATTAATTCATCTCCTCTCACTAGTATTATTATAAGAAAGACAATATTCTGAAGGAAATCATACCTGCATCTCCTTTCCTCTTATATTATGCCACATGATTCTACAAAACACTTGTTAAATGGTTATTGATATATCCTTGAGACTTAACAGAATTCAATACCCAATTATACAAAGTGCGAAAAGAGAGTGCGCCATTATTAGTTGAGTTATCTTCCCTCTTACTGGTTCCTCCTCCCTTGGATTGCTTCTATTGCCAATGAATCTACAACTTCACATAGGAAAGTGGAGGATTGAGCTTACTTTGCAGACTTGCCATTACTAGGGAAAGGATAGATGAAGGATCAGAACCAGAACAATTATGGATCCCCCTGCTGAGGCTATGTGGAAGGATCTGTATTCAGCTAAGGTTTCTCTATTACAGAACATGAGCGAGCAGCAAACAGAGAAGACACACAACCTTTAAAAAAAATGGAGAAGATAGACAATATCTTTTGCATTCATATATCCTCCCAACTTCCTGACACAACACTTTCATATTCACGAGGCATCAAGGGAACCCAGGTAAAATAGTAGCTGCTGAATAATAGAGAGCATCTGAGTGCAATGCCTTCTGACATGAGATCACACCATAAAGTAAACTAAAACAGTTGCAGTGAGAAAACTATGATTGGATCTTTGATTATCAGCTTCCATCTCCAAGATACAATGAGGGAATCGGGAGGCATATTCACCTTGTCTTGCTGATGCAAGATTGTGATGTTGAAGCTACCCTTTTCTGTCCAATTAGATACTGGAGCTCCCCATATTCATTTTCAGTCCAAATCCAAGGGGAAATAGAGGGTCATAGTGCTCATCCCCGGCATTCATGGGCAACTGATCAACACTTTTGAACCAGGTAACTGGTAGCAGACCCTCAAAATCATAATCTCCAAATAAAACATCTGCAATTCCCCCACCCTCACTCCCAGGCAACCACGCAGCAATCAAAGCATCCATGGTGTCCAATAACTCTGGTTCCAGTACTAGAGGCCTTCCAGATATCAGAATCACCAACGTCGGAACTCTACTGCAGACCAAGTTAATTATCTGAGGTCCATTAAAAGGAATTTTAAGTGTAGGATTGTCACCAAGAGTTTCTGCATATGGAGGTTCTCCTACAACTACAATTGCAAATGCAAAATCTGTGTCCAGGAAGGTTGCAGGAGAAGGGTTTTGTTCATAGATCACTTCCGTCTTCTCCCCAGCTGCTGCTTTAATGGCTTCCAAGATAGTTGTCCCTGCAACAAGAAATACTTTGAGATTTTCGTGCTTATAGCAGCAGTCCAAAGTTAGTTCATAAACCAATTAATGCATACCAATTGTGATTTTTCCACTATTCCCATTCCAGGTTATTGTCCATCCACCACATTGGAACCCGAGATCATCAGCATGTGTTCCTGCAACAAGAATTCTTCGAGCATTTCTGTCTAGAGGAAGAAGTGCTCTATTTGGATCTTTTCCATTCTTTAACAGAACCAGGGATTTGCGAACTGCTTCACGTGCCAGTTCTCTGTGCATCTGAGATAGCAAGAAATATGAGGAGCAGATACAACTTGTAAAATTGACGTCTCAAATATTACAGGAACAAGAAAAAGAAAATATAAATTCGACGACAAAGCAGTTTTGGAAAACCATCTAACTTAGATGCCCTGAAAAAGTATACCATTTTCATGCAAACAGAACATAAATGGCAGGAATAGCACTACATAGAAAGATTATGAGAGTCTGCTCACTTTTGCATAACTTAAACAGTGAAATGTAATCAAAGTACGAGACTGGACATGCAAGAAAAGTTTGACTAAAATTTCCCCAACAAAACTACAAGATCTTCTGCAAAAAAACAAATGAGCATGTGACCGAAAAGGCTCAATTTGTCATAATAGCACTTAGGACCAAAGCAACAATTCTTCTTTTTCTCCACTGAACAAGAAAAACACAATCACGCAGTCGAAAACAATTGATCAATTACTTGAAAAGCCCAATTTTATGTCCTTGTCCAGCAAATCGTCATAGTGAGAATAGCCTCTCCATCAATAGTCTACGGAGTCATGACTAGAAACTGCTTCTACTAGGTAAAGACAGAAAGAGTAGTAGTGGAGTCCTGATGGTGAGATAGACAGTCTCCTTCTTGTCTCACTTAAGGAAAAAAACAAAGTGAAGGGGACAATTGAATCTCTGCAGATTACGCAATTTTTAAACTGAAAGTACAGTCATGAAGAACAATTTACTACACAAGGGCCTGAAATTATCTAACTCAAAAGTCCAAAGGTATGAATTTAAAATAAAAATGCAAGTTATTGATCTAGAAATATCTAGCACCGTCTAATACAAAGGAACACCTTCACTTTTTCAACCTATGATAACCAGATACTAGCATCAATATTATAAGGATGCAGAAACAGAGATACAACTTACCTTATGTCTGGCTACACTAAAATTTTCCTGTCTTTTCAATAAAACCAAATTTAGCAAACCATTAATTAAGGTAAAAGCTTTTTCAAAAACCATCGAGGAACCCTCACTAGAACACACTCATGCTATAGCATGGTTCTTTTCCCTGAGAAGCTTTTCATGGAAAAAATCATTTGAAAGAAAAAGTAATCTTGACGAAAAACTTCCCAGATGGATAAATAAGCTCAGCATTTTCAAGAATGCAGGGAATAGACACTGTATGGTGTCTCCCATATGACAGGATACAAGATACGCACATACCCTAACTAGAACATGGAAAAATAATAAAGGGCAACCTCGGTGCACGAAGCTCCCGCCTATGCAGGGTCCAGGGAAGGGGCAGGCCACAATGGCCTAAAGTAGGCAGCCTTACCTTGCATTTTTGCAAGAGGCTGATTCTACGCCTTAAACCCGTGACCTCAAGGTCACATGACGACCACTTTTACCGTTGCGCCAAGGCTCCCCTTCTAGAACATGGAAAAATAATAATAATTCAAATCTCTGAGCAGCAACCAAAAGCATCGTAATTAATTTGAAACAACAGTTATTTAACAAAAATGTCCAGCAAGGATCTGACAGAGCATGGGTTTCATATCATGCCAGGTCTGAACTATTTAAGTTGAACCTCCCCAAGTACTTGTTACAGGGATCATAGCATTAGTCAGATAAAAGGAATTTCCACAATAAAAGAACTATTTCCAGAATTTAGAGAGTTTTGCAGGTAACCTCAGCTGCCAATGGGGTTCCATTGAAGAACTACAAGCTTTTACAACAGGCAACTTATATCAGTACCAAATGATCAAGAAATCTGTAAAATACAGTGATCAAGCTTTATGTACATGATACTGCATGCTTACATTGCAACCCACAACATCTAGCAATGATCTGTCTGAAAAAGGTTCTTCAAACAGTCCAGCTATGAATTTGACTCTCAGAATCCGTTCCACAGCATCATTAATCCTGGTCACAGGTATCTTCCCTGATTCCACCAGCAACATCAGATCTTCAAGGAACTTTTGGTATCTGAAAGGCACCATCACCTGTAAAATTTCTCAGACAAGGATATGGAAAAGCAAACAACTAGAAAGATTTACATTAACCCTAAGGAACTCAATCTCTACCATGTCTATTCCTGCATTAACTGAATCAGAGATGCAACGATGGTAGTCTGATCCATGAGGATGAGAGAGTCTGTCGATACCTTCCCAATCTGAAATCACAAAACCCTGCAAATATTGACTTAGAGTCACTTATACATGAAAAATGGTTAATAAATCAATATTACTTTACAGATATACGTAGAAGATTAAGGTGGATTTTTTAAGTTTCTTCAACGAAGGAGAAAGTCCGTAAGACATTCCAAAATGTCAAGAGATTGAGCAGATCCATTTCCCATACCTTGTCAGTTGGATCTCAAAATTTTTAAAGAGCACTCAGAAGTAAGACCATGGTTTTGAATATACTGATCTGAGTTTTGGAATTATAGGCCAGATTGGTAATGCTTTACATTGCAGGAAACAGATGGGTCCTTTTACATAATTTTCATATGAATAAAAACTTTATTTTTTCTTGATTAAGGAATAAGACTACATCACAAGACAATCCAATGATCAAGCGTGTTTCACCTTGAAACCCAGCTTCTCTTTCAAAACATGTGTCAGAAGAAACTGGTCAGAATGCAGCTTGCTGCCATTCCAGCTGGAATAAGATGCCATGATAGTGGAGACCCCTTGAGCTAGACAGTCCAAAAAAGGTCTCATATGAATCCTCTCTAAATCCCCAAAGGATGATACAGTATTACCCTCATTTATCCCTCTATCTGTACCACCATCTCCAACAAAATGTTTGGCAGAGGCAATAACATTTCTTCTGCAATTCAGCAAAGAATAAATTCAAAGTGGAAAATCTTCAAGAGCATAAAATAGCCATTTGTTGGTTTTACACAAATCATAAAATATAGAATTGAATCTGAATCTTCGACGAAAATGATTTGTAATCAAGCTTGAATTCATCAGACATAAACACAATAAGACTAAATAATGGAATGGCATAGGGTCCTAAGAATCGTGATTGTTAACAAATAAATTTCTGGTAATACAGTGGACAGAGCTGGAAGTGAAGATGAGAAGGGATGTGCCACTAGGCCTAAAATGGAGAATATGTAGAGAATGAGTATGGAGGCAATGAGGAAACCAGAGAGGAAATATATTGGAAAAGTTTATGGGAATTAAACACGAAGCATGTGGAGAATATAATCAAAAGGTGAATTAAAGAACTCAACAGAGAAGATACTATGGTAGCTTCAGATGGAGGTTAGTTAGGCCAAGGATACAAGTTCAGGATGATTTCAGGGGAATTTAGGTTATGGGTAGTATTTTTGGCATTACAAGTCTAACCTCTACATATAACGTTAATCTTATACTGAAATTACCTTGAGGAGTTACAAGAAGATTTGACACAACTTGATTTCTAGAAATGAGGACTGGAAGTTATAAACATACTCTTATATAGCAAGCAAGTAATCCCCTGGCATTCCTAAAAGAGAAAATAGTCAACTATAAAACTATTCCTCTAATGATTAAGAAAAACAATGCTGGAAGTGCTGAAGAGGCTTCCTGCTTAATTTTGGGTGTTGGAAGAATTTGGCTGCAAGATCTTAGCTTCCATAGAGAAGGGGAGCCTTGGTGCAACGGTAGAGTTGTCGTCATGTGACCTAGAGATCACAAGTTCAAGTCATGAAAACAGCCTCTCACAAATATGCAAGGTAAGGCTGCGTACTATAGACTCTTTATGGTCTGCCCCTTCTGCAGACCCTGCATACGTGGGAGCTTCATGCACCAGGCTTCCTTTTTGTATTTTTATCTTAGCTTCCACAGAAGTAAGATTCTCACTGACTAGGAAGGTTCCCATGACTATGGATGCATTTATAAGAACTGATTCTTTCCCATATAAAGGGTGAATGCTCTATCTAATTCATTATTCCATAAATAGAAAGCCATTTTGCACCCATACAAACGGGTGCAAGATGGCTTTTTGGACACTAACTAATTCACTATTTCATACAAATGGTGGGCACTCTATCTAATTTCATTATTCCATACAAATGGCAAGATTCTATAAATTGATATCTTTCAATTGGACACTTTAAAGTCCAGTTTTTTTGGCCATATAAATGAACATTACACTTCACAATCTGATTTTATTATTAATTTCCATTAGTTTTCTTATTTAATATATTTTTATTTTTAAACCACCGTTTGAAGCAAATACCCTTAAAGGTGTCCTCGTAATCCTAATGCTTGTCTGAAACTATGCCATTTGTCTTTTATGTGTATATATACCTATAACTATGCCTTTCGTGTACCTTGTTTAACTAAGGTAAACAGCTGCAATGCTTATTTCATACAGGTAGCCTCACTTCCATTATCTCTTGAGCTCATGGTGAAGACTAGTCACAATTATCCTACTAGAGTCTTGGTATATCAAGGCACCAGGGGACAGGAGTCAATGAAAAGGTCAAAAGTAAATTGAAGTTGCATTAATTTTAATAGGTTACCGAGTTGAACCATATGAGTAAAAGGATAAAATGGACTGAACATACTAAACTATAGAAACAAGAAACAAGAAAAGGCTTGATTTAATTTTTCCATATAAATTACTTGGTAACGGAATCAAGTTGAAGCTCCTATTAATTTGTTCAACTTAGCAGGGAAATTAATATACCTTGGTCTATGCTGGACTGGCTCATGATTAGCACAGACAGTTATGAAAAGAAAGACTTTTGAAGAATTGTCAAATCTTGAATTTGTGGGGGTTACTTATGTTCAGATATAACACTTGCAAGGAAGCTGATCTTCTTGATGAATCTTTGATTCACCAGGAGCTTAGCAACCAGGGAATAAATGTGGACAAGAACTGTGAGGGGTTGACTCAATGTTCTTTGAGCCTCACTTTGTTTCTTGTCTAAAGAACGTGTTCACACACAAAAGGCACAGGAAACTAGAATAAGAGACTAATTGATGTCTTCCTTTATACCTTCCAGCTACAAAAGGGTAGCCTTTGGGGTGTCCTTCTGCTGGCAAGCCCTGCAAGCCAGAGACAATGAAGCTCATTGACCGAACAATTTCAGTGTCTTCACTAAAACTTTCATAGCATCTTCCCCATCTGGGATCTCTGCAGACCTGAACAAATCACAGTAGCATAATGCCATAAACAATTCACTGTAACAAAGTTGAAGAGAAGTAGGAAAACTGTTACTGAAACTACAAGCCTATAAAATTGGCACATGGCAGTAAGACAGAGCACATAGTGGTGTAGGGTTTATTGTGATGCTTGGAAGTTGGTTGAAGGTTAGAAAAGCCAAAGGAAACAAAGTTTTCAAAACCAACAGACAGAATTCAGGTTTAAAAGGCAGCCCTATTGCACGAAGCTCCCGCGTATGCAAGGTCCAAGGAAGGGGTAGACCACGAGTCAATAGTACGCAGCCTTACCTTGCATTTTGCAAGAGGCTATTTCCACGCCTTGAACCCATGACCTCAAGGTCACACAACGACAACTCTACTGTTGCGCCAAGGCTCCCCTTTAAAAATAATTCAGGTTTCTCTGAGCTAAAATGAAAACAACACTAACTAGTTTTTACATTGATTTTACCTCCAAATGACAGTGAAGTCATAAATAAGTCCAGTTTTACCAATGCAGTTTTCAGTATCTATGAATTATTTATCTTACCTTTCAATAAACTTATCTACAGATTATTTGGTAGGACAAGTTACAATTTCAAGATGAAATTACTTATTAAAAACTTCATCTATCCAAATGAAGAGAACAGAGGCTTATATATTTGCTTATATAGTGGAACGTAATAACAAAGACATCATTTGATGCATTATAGTGGTGGCAATTGACCTACAGTGCACAGGTGGAGTATGCAAGCTACATCTTATTATATGAGCACTGTCAAGTTGTACTTACTGCAACGCAAGGGGCAAAGGCATAAGGTATGCCAGACGCTCTAACTTCTAGAGCAGTTGCAGCCCCAATCCGTCTAACCAGATTTGCATCTCTGAAACATACTTCAAAGGGATAAGAAACATACATGATATACGTATTTGTTAGAATGACAATAATGAAAAGGTCAAAAAGTGAAAGTTAATAATTAGTCGAGGGAAAAGAACAGAAGTTCAGCCAGAACAATCACAAGTTGGTAGGCGTCAATTTTCTAATTTAGTGGAATCACTTTCTGCCCAATCTGCAAAATCATCTATTTTCAAGTGTCACAGATAATCATGGACTCCAACAGGATATTGGCAGTGATTGGATTGCAAACCAAACACTTTATCAAAAGAAACACGGATATGCTTTTAGGCCTAACCCCAGTTCAACAGGATAAAGTTTAACACTGATCTAGTAAGCAAGGTTGCTAGGAAAATTATCAGTGCCAACTAGCAAAGATGGGACTAATCTGTGAGTTTCCAAAGATATGAGACATTCCTTATGTATACCTCATACATAATTCAGTACCTATCAATATGGTAACATACAATAATTACGACAAAGATCAATCTACGCACAGTACTGCTAGTCCCCAAACTGGGTAAATGACTCACCGTGTAGCCCCAAGCCCGACATTATGCGGAAAGATGGTGGCCCCATACAGATTGTTATGCCCATGGACGGCATCCGTCCCATAAATTATTGGAATTCCAAGACGTGACTGGAGAGCTGATTTCTGAAAATTATCGATCATGTCTGCCCAATCGGCGGCGGAAGCCCGTGTAGCAGCTTCACTACCACCACCGCTGAGAATACTTCCTGAAGTAATTTCAGTAAGAACAAAAGTAAAATTAAATTAAAAAACTAAAGAAATTTTCAGTAATGTGGTTGTGGGAGAAGAAAACAGAATTGGAAAGCAAAGCTTCCAATCCAGTAGAACTGTAGAAGCAAACTCAATGAAATGGTTTTCTATAGAAAAAAAATCTTAATTCAGTTCGTTACTGCTGTTACATCTCCATCATTCATGAAGATCGCCCTAGCTGCCTAACTAAACTCGCAAAGTGTGCCAGCAATGAGCCAATAGAACCTAAATCCAATTCAGTTTCATCTAGTCAGCCATTTCACAACAACAATAAAATGCAGTCAGCACTGGAAACTCGAAACTTGGATATAATTGGATTCTACAGAGTCTCAGCAAAATTACTGGACCCATAACCAAATTCCAAACCAGTCCTGCCCAACTAATAAGAAATCAAGAAAAACCAACTGATATGAGGCAAGGATAGAAAGAAACGCAGTGAAGATTTAAGTGGGTCAGTGGAAGTACCAACACAGAGACCACTGATGTTGGAACGATAGGCAACAGCTTTATCGATTTGGGCCATCTGGGCAACTTTCTCCTTCAGTGTCATGCGAGAGAGAAGGTCTTTTACACGACGTTCTACTGGCTGATTTGGGTCTTTGTATAAGCAAATTGTTGCAGCTTCTTCACTCATCTTTTCTTTCTTTTTCTCTCTGTCCCTCTGCTTCACCTATTATGGATAGCTCAAGCAACACAGTAGTCAATGGAACTAGAGTCGTTGGTGGAAGAAGGAAGAATTTTCTATCAGGCTAATTGGAACCCGCCAAGCGATTCTCCACCGTCCAAGATTCTGTGCCGACTCCTGAGTCCAAAGACTCCAGACGAGTTGCTAGATAATGAAAGTTGGCGTGGACCAATCAAAAACTACTTACCATGGTGTTAGTGGTTCTTGAGACGAGATTATATGAGATTTAGCTTGAAATGAATCCACCTGGTTTAAGATGATCAAATTTGGCATGAAAAGATTGAAAATTCAAATTAACTATGAGTTCAAATCAAAAACTACTTACCAATCACTTTTCCCTTGGCAATGTGAGACTAACTCTCAGCACTACTAGCCGCCCGCTTAACGGTGCCCTTCCCCCTTAGGGAACATGCATCCCTGCGTGTTGGCAGCCACACATGACCTAGGAACCACGTGCCGACTTGCCCACACCAAGTGAGGGTTTGGCTCTGATACCTTAAATGTAACTCTCATGAATGTACTTTTTAAAAAAATGTGTCATGCAAGGCATAAGTGCCAAATGGTAGTTGCTTTAATCCAAGGGTGTTATATCATGCATGCACCCAGTTTAAGCACTATGCAAGATACACACATGTATTCATCACATCTATTATGTGTGTGGTGCATGGCTTGCTGCCCAATTAACACATATAAGCAAGGCACCCATGTGTGAAAAAGGCAACACGCATCTCATCTTTTAAGACCAAGCATGACACCAATCCAAGGCATCATCATAGTGTTGATGAACAATATGAAATCAAAAGTGGCCAGGTGCATATAAGATTTCAAAACTAAGATTTGCATTTAAGGCTTAGGAATTGATCCGTCAATTAATAAGGCATTTCAATTAAAAGTGACACATCAACCATTCCTCAATCTTGTGCAAACATGCAATATATGAAAGCAGGTCATGAATTATTATTAGAGCACCATACACAGATGGATATTATTATGAATCCATGCGCTATTTTATCATGAGATAAAATCTCCACCAAGATGATCTAAGACCCCACACATGTAACCGATTGTATGGATTAATTTCTAAAGTATTTATAATGCAACAATGCAATAACATGCATAGATGACCATGGTTAGATCTAATCTAAATGCACATACTTATTCATGGTTAGATCTTTATAAAATAAGATTACCATAGTTAGAATAATGTAAAAACATATCATTATGATTGGATCCATATTAAACAAGCACATAATGCTTATTTATTTATTTATTAAGGAATCAAAATGTGTTAAAAATGATAAGCAAGATCAAGCGCCTAACATGTCGATCTAACCCATATAAAACTCTGAAAGAAAACTACTAGCTCCTCATTAATGTATGTTGCATCCTTATCAACTAGATTAATCATGAAATGAATCACATAAAAGTAAATTTTCATTTGAAAACCAACCAGATTAGATAATTTCCTATACCCCTACCTCATAAACGAAATCGTACTTCTATAGTCTTCTTGTCCAAAGCGCAAAATCAGTAGTGATCCTTGGCGTTGCCTGATTCTCTCTCTCTCTCTCTCTCTCTCTCTCTCTCTCTCTTTATTTTTCACCCATCTTCCCTTCTCCCCTTTTTATTCAAATTTGTCTCTCTTTTATCCTATTCTATCTCCTTCCTATCTTATCATATGTCATATTCTAATCTGTTATGTATCTTCATCATTTCCTAACTACATAAAATTCTCTAGATTCATTTCCTTTCTATTCCAATTTGACTCTCATCCTTTCCTATCTCCTTCTTATTCTATCATATCTCAGATTTTAATCTGTTATGTATCATCATCCTTTCCTAACCGCCTATAATTCTCTAGATTCATTGCACCTGGACACTTCTTAGCTTTGAGTAAGGAATTTATCCAAAAAGATTGTCTTTGGAGACTTAAAATTTAGTTCTAGAGTTTTGCATATTCATTTTATAGCTATTAAAGCAATTAGCTTTTGTTGTCAATTCCATGCAAAAGAATACTTATATCAGAAAAATGCAAGTTATTGCAATCTTCCCTACTTACAAAATTTTCGTCATCGAAATTTCAAGGTAGTTCAAAGAACAACTCTAGAAATCTTTGTCTCGTGTCACTTTCTATCTCCTAGGTAACTTCTTCAGTCATATGATAATGCCATAAGACTTTGATCAATGGGATAGTCTTGTTCCTCAAAGTCTTCTCCTTCCAATCTAAGATTTGTATGGGCTTGATTGTAAGAGTTAGATCGGGTTGCAGTTCATTTGGCACTTGCTCCAATACATATGTAGGATCAATGATGTATTTCCTAAGCATTAAGACATGAAATATGTTATGTACTTCTGATAATTGTGGTGGAAGTACTAGTCGGTATGCCACCTGTCCAATTCTTTCCAAGATTTCAAATGGTCCTATGAATCTAGGGCTCAATTTGCCCGTAATTCCAAACCTTGTCACCTCATTAGTCGATGAGACCTTCAAGAATACATGGTCCTATTGATTATTTAACCGCAAGTACACGGCTATTGTAGTGTAGCTTATGCAAGTACGGGTCGATCCCACGATGACTTGATTTAAAAAATAGGAATTTCAATAAATTTTAATTATCTAAAATTAAAAATAAATCACTCAAAATTATTGAAATTATTGAAATGAGAATCAATGTTCAGATCTAATCAACTTCTCAAAAATACAGAATTTCTATATCCTAAAGAAAACAAACAAAATCAAATAATGAGAAAAAACTACTTCCCTAAAATCTTCAACTCTGATGTCCTCAGAGATTATCAGCCTTTATATATGTCTTCATCACGTCCTTGATTAGTGATCCACCGGTCAGATTTGACATATTCTTCAAAATCGAAGAGATCTGGGCTAAATTGTAATTTCAAGATTTGGACGGTTCATATTGCTTTCTGGAGTTCAAATCTAAGATCAGAAACGTTGATTATGTATAGGGATTTCCTAAGAATGAACCCATAAAATTAATTTGAAATCATATAAGAAAAGAAAGAGAAATTGAAGATTTGGTTTGATTAAGGCTAAACCGTTGATGGGTTTAGCCTTAATTGATCTGTCTTGAATTAGTCTATTCTTGGATAAGAAAAATGCAGATAAAACAAAACCGCAATAGCACAGGACACAGATGTAATTAAACTGGGAATACATATGGAATTTCTCAGATCTGACAGGGGTAGATTTGGAAAATTTATGGGTTTCTGGTTTTTAACGAAAAACCAGGTAAAAATGCAGGGAAGAAGAGAAGAAAAGAAAAGGGAAGAAGGGAGAAGGGAGAAGGGAGAAGGGAAGAGGAAGGAGAGAAAGGAAGATGGAGAGAAATTATGGGAGAAAACCCGTTCTAGGTTTTCTTCCCCAAGTTCGTGCGACTTGGAGAGGAGGGGAGAAACTGGTCGGAGAAGAATAGGATAGGGAAAGAGATGGGAGAAAATTGTTGCTAGTGGAGCAAATGGGGAAGAAGAAGAAGAAGATTGGGAGGAAAAAAATTTAAAGAAGGGAGGAAAGGGAAGAGGAGGAGGAGGAGGAGGAAGAGGAAGAGGAAGAGGAACAAGGGGAACAAAGGAAAAGGCAAACGATGTCCAGGCTTCTGGGCGTTGTCTGGTTTTGACTTGGAGAAAAGTGTCGCACGGGAAATCAGAGACGAGATAAGGAGATGAGATGGGGAGCGCCTGGGTAGAGCTGGGCCGCGAGATGGAAAGGTGAGAGGCTGGATTGTGTTGCCTGTGGAGATGAGGGTCGCACGGAGGAGATGGGCGTCCAGTAATGGACTGGGCGGCCTGACCTTGCAGTGATGAAGAAAAACGACGCCTTTCTGAGCATCGTCTGGTTCAGGTAGTGGAGAAGAACGAGAATAAAGAGAACAGGACTATGCGACGGTGATGGGGAAGAGGTGATCGTGCTGGGTTGTTGAAGACGACGCCTGGGCACTCGATCTGGCTGGTGAAGGATGAGATGGGGATGAGCAACCTGGGCTGCCAGTGGAGCGGTGGAAGAGAAGGGAACTGGGTGGTGAGGTTTGGCTTGGTTTGGAGGTGGCGCAGAGGGCGTTGAGAGAGAGAGAGAGAGAGAGAGAGAGAGAGAGAGAGAGAGAGAGAGAGAGAGAGAGAGAGAGAGAGAGAGAGAGAGAGAGAGCTTGGGTTGTGCGGACAGAACAAAGGGAAGGAGAGAGAGAGAGAGAGAAAGAGGAGGAGATGGGAGAAGTGGGAGAATGGAGAGAAGAGAGGAAGATAATGGGAAGAGGGGGAGAGAAGCGGCAGAACATGAGAAAAGGGGGGCTTTATGTGTGAGAGAGAAAGTGGAGAAAAGGAAGGTAAGAACGTAGGAGAGAAGGTAAGGAAAGAGAAGAAATAAGGAAGGAAAAAGAAAAAGAAGAAAAAATGGGAGAAGGGGTTACCTTTTAGTCCATAATTTCCAATTGAGCTCCATAGTGTTTAGGAAATTATTCCATCCACATCTTCATGGGTGATTTGATCCATCCAGTGCACTTTAAGATGATCTGCACCTTTAACTTTTAATCGTATCCATCAATGCCTTTTTTGGTTAATCTGCAAAAGAAAAGACTAAATCAGAATCATCTAAACTGTACATTAGTCATTTAATGAACTCTAATGATCATTTGACCATTGATTTTGACAAATTAAGGTTTGGACGATCAATTAAAGTTAAATTCAAAATTAAGCTAAGTTTTGCAAATTTGAACAGTTAGATGATCTAATTGAACGCTAAATTTGGCGAATTTTGACCAAAATTAAACACTTAACAGGTCCCCAACTATAAACTTCAAATCTTTACATCTCTTGTCTGCATAGCTCTTTTATCTACTATGTGCTGCCAATAACTACTTTTGAATGACTCGTACCTTCTCTATACATTCTTCAATCAAATCTGACTTCACAAATTGCCGTTCACCAACATCACTCCAACAAGTCGGTGTTCGACATGGTCTACCATATAATTTCACGTATGTTGTCATGCCAATGCTAGAGTGGTAACTGTTATTATATGCAAACTCCATCAACAGTAGATGTTCATCCCAGTTACCTTTCCATTTTAACGTATAAGCCCTGAGCATATCTTCTAGCGTTTGGATGATTCTCTTGGACTGTCCATCAGTTTGTGGATGAAAAGCAGTACTGAATCTCTGTGTGATGCCAAGTCCTTCCTCTACACTTTGCCAAAAGTGTGATATGAATTTACTATCCCTATCAGATATGATGATTAGTGATACTCCATGTAAACTCACAATTTCTTTAATATACAACTTGGCCAAACATTCCAATAATTGTCTCTGTCAAATGGGAAGGAAGTGTGCAGATTTAGTAAGTATGTCTACTATTACCCAAATCATGTCATGCCCACTAGATGTTCGAGACAATCTCACTACAAAATCCATAGTAATGTGGTCCCACTTCCATTCTGAGAGTTCTAGAGTCTGTAATAGTCCTGCTAGTCTCTGATGCTCTGCCTTCACCCTCTAACAAGTAAGACATTTTGCCACACACTCACCAATGTCTCTTTTCATGCATGCCACCAACAATTCCTCTTCAAATCTTGATACATTTTTGTACCCTCAGAGTGCATGGTAAATTTCGAGTTATGTGCCTATTGTAATAATTCATGTCTTAGACCTGCTACCACTGGCACTACAAGTCTACCTTGAAAGCGTATTCATCCATCAGTACCCATCGAAAATCCAATCTTACTACTCATGTTTTGAGTTTCTTCACACTCCTTTTGAGCTAGCAATATACAGTGTATGAAGACTGATTGTACGATGACATTTGCTATCATTTGTTTCATCTTCCTACTAAGAGCATCAACCACAACAATGGCCTTACTATGGTGGTATTGAATGGCAAAGTCGTAGTCCTTTAGATATTCCATCTAACGTCGCTACCTCATATTGAGATCGCTTTGCGAGAAAATATACGTAAGGCTTTTATGATCTGTGAAAACTTCAAACTTTTCACCATACAAATAATGTCTCCAAATCTTTAAAGCAAAGACTACAGTACCCAACTCCAAATCGTGTGTGGGATAGTTCAGTTCATGATTCTTTAACTGTCTAGATGCATAGGCAATTACCTTCCCTTGTTGCATCAATACACATCTAAGCCCCTTGCCTGAGGCATTACTGTACACGACAAATCCTCCACTACCGACTGGCAAGGTCAGAATAAGAGTGGTGATGAGTCTCCTTTTCAACTCTTGGAAACTCCTTTCACATTCATCAGTCCATTCAAATCTTTTCACCTTCTTAGTCAATTGGGTCATGGGTTGTGCTATGTGGGAAAATCCCTTAATGAATCTCCTTAATACCCTACTAACCTAAGAAAGCTACAGATCTCTGATACAGTCTTTGGCCTTTCCCAATTGGTGATCACTTCTATCTTCTTAGGATCAACCACAATACCATCTGTAGATATAACATGCCCGAGAAACTATATTTGGTCAAGCCAAAATTCACACTTTAAGAATTTTGCATATAGTTTTTGAGTTTGGATTGTGCTCAATACAATTTTCAAATGCTCTTGTTCTTCATCTCAACTACTGGAGTATGTAGGATGTCATCGACGAATACAATGACAAACTTGTCAAGATATTCAAGGAATACTTGATTCATCAAATCTATAAAAGCTGCAGGTGCATTCGTCAGTCCAAAAGGCATAACTAGAAATTCATAGTGGTCATACTTGGTCCAACTCTCTTTTCAATGGTAATCTAGGCAATTCCTCTAGAAAGACATCTTGAAATTCCCATACAACTTCTATTTCTTGAATCTCTGGCCCTAACTCCTCCTGAGTCACTACATTGGCTAAATAAGACGAGCATCCTCTAACTATAAGTCGTGATGCTAGCACTGCTGACATAATGGTCATTCCTAAGACATTTAGCCTTCTCTGAAAGGTAATGATTTCCCCTTTAGGTTGCTGAGTGTGACTCTTTTCTTCCCACAGTCAACCATTGCCTCATGGTCTGTTAGCCAATCCCTGCCTAAGATGACATCAAAATCTGACATGTTTAATAGTATTAAGTCTACACTAAGTTCTTGTTTTGATATATGTAGTGGTACTTCTTGTAAGAATTCATGTGCTAGAACCGGTTCTCCTACTGGGGTGCTGACTTCCAAACAAATGCCCAATTTGTGTTTTGTACTTTTCAATTATGATGTGAATTCATATGATATAAATAAGTGTGTGGAACTGGTATCAATTAATACATGAGCAAGTCTGTTAAAAATTTGAAGGATACCTTCAATTATGGAATTTGAAGCACTTACCTGCTCGGTTGTCAATGCAAATACTCTTCCCTGGCTCCTCTAAACCTATGCCTATTTTGGCTGCTCATCCCTTCTTTTCTTTGGGCAATATTTTAGAAAGTAACTTTATTACCACAAATAAAGCATCGTCATTCACGAACATAGCAAGGCTTGCTAGGGTGATACTTGTGGCATGTTGGACATGTGGCATCTTCTTTTTCTCTTCTTCTAAAGTTTCCTGATGCTAGTTTCTGTGGCCTAGCAAACTTTGTTGGTGCAGTATGTCCCTTCCCTTTCCAACTTGGCTTTTGTCCACCATACCTCTCACCATCTCGATTGGAAGCTTTGTACTCTCGTTCCACAATGGCTGCCAACTCCATAGCCTTAGACAACGTGGAAGGCTGAGCTATCAATATCTTCCTCCTGATGTGAAAATTTAATACTCTAACAAATTTCTATGCAGCTCTCAATTCTGTGGGATACACTTTTGGAGTAAAACATCTCAATTTAACAAATCTGGTTTCATACTGTTCTACTGTCATGGAACCTTGCACCAATCCTAGGAATTCTTACTCCTTCTGTTCCTTAACATGGGGTGGAAAGTATTTGTCAATGAAGATTGTTTTGAAGTCTTCCCACTCGACTACTTCCATAGCACTAAAGTATGTCCTCTCAGCTGTTGGCCACCAGTGTAGGGCCTCTTCGATTAGCACGAATGTAGCAACTGGTACTTGCCTGTCCTCTGGTACATTCATAGCTTTAAAAATCGTCTCTACCACGTTTGCCTATCCTGAAAAGTTTGGAGCTATCTTTTGAATTGCTCAAGCAATGTGTCACCTTTTGGCCCCAATTCATCATCTCCAACCATTGGCTTGAGTTCTCCTCTTTGCCTTGGGGTCTCCAACCTTTATTTCATTCGTTATAAAAGGAGCACTATAACGTCTTCGACCGTATCATGCTGGACTTTGATATTTTCTGGGGCTTTAGAGGGGGAGGTCTCAACCACGTTTGCAGCTCTACATCTCTTAGGTGTCATCTAAATGTCAATAATCAAAATCCTAATAAGTTTCTACTTATACTTAGCTAATATAACTATGACTTATTATTCTATCATTATTTATTATTTCATTGTTTTGCTGTGAGCAGAGTGAATCGTACTATGATACCAAGTGCAATAGCTTGAGGGCCCCATACACAATAATATTGTCTGCTTTGGATACTAGGGCCCATATCACCTAATCCCCTTACGACTTTGTTCTTCCCTTGTGGGAAAAGGCCTTGTTGCATGTAAAGTCCCCCTAACTCTTATCAATAGCCTAGTCACTTTTCCCTTAGTGATGTGAGACTAACTCTCAGCGCTACTAGCCGCCCGCTTAACGGTGCCATGTGAAGCCTTGAGGGATGAATCCCAAGATGGGTGGAGTACTAAGAGTTAGTCCTACATCACATGGGGAGAGGGAACTGGGCAGTTTATAAGAGTTCGAAGAACTATCTTAGTAACAAGGCCTTTTCCCTAGGAAACTGAGGAAGAACAAAACCGTGAGAGAGTGTATGAGCACCCCAAAATGGACAATATTGTTGCTGTGGGAACTCCGGTTGTTACAAATGGTGTTAGAGCGAGTTCCTCTCGTAGTGTGGTTGCTAGTTGCACGTAGGCACCTGGTCCTGGCTATCACGCAGAGATGCGTGTTCCCTAAGGGAAGAAGACGTGAAACCTTGAGGGATGAATCCTAGGACAGGTGAGGTATTGAGAGTTAGTCTCACATCACCTAGGGAGAGGGAACTAAGCAATTTATAAGAATTCGGGGAACTCTCTTAGTAACAAGGCCTTTTTCCTGGGAAACCGGGGAAAACAAAACCGTGAGGGGTGTATGGGTATCCCAAAGCAGACATTATTGTTGCTATGGGACCCTCAGCTATTATAAATGATATCAGAGCCAATTTCCCTAGTGGTTGGTGGCTAGCTGTACGTGAGCACCTGGTCGTGATTATCACGCTGGGACGAGTGTTCCCTAAAGGAAGAAGGTGTGAAGCCTTGAGGGATAAGTTCCAGGACGGGTGAGGTACTGAGAGTTAGTCCCACATCACCTGCGGAGAAGGAACTGGGTAGTTTATAAGAGTTCAAGGAACTCTCTTAGTAACAAGGCATTTTCCTTAGGAAACCGAGGAGGAACAAAACCGTGAGGGGTATATGGGCGCCCCAAAGTAGACAATATTGTTAATGTAGAACCCCCGGCTATTACAAATGGTATTAGAGCCAATTCTCCTCATGGTGTGGTGGCTAGCGGCACGCGGGCACCTGGTCATGGCTATTACTCCGAGACGCGTGTTGCCTAGGGGAAGATGTGAAGCCTTAAGGGATAAACCTCAGGACGAGTGAGGTACTAAGAGTTAGTCCCACATTGCCTGGGGAGAGGGAACTGAGTAGTTTATAAGAGTTTAGGGAACTCTTTTAGTAACAAGGCATTTTTCCTAGGAACCCGAGGAGGAACAAAACTGTAAAGGGTGTATAAGAGCCCCAAAATGGACAATATTGTTGCTATGGGACCCTCGGCTATTACAAAATATCCAAAGCTAGTAGAGTCAGATCATTTGACAATTATCCATATCATGGGTTTAGGTGTTGGACCTTGTCATTTTTAACACTCGATACTAAAAAGATGTGAGACAATGGGATTTAATGTTCATAATTTTCCTAAAAATCACAAGAGTTATACTTCAATGAACTATTCAGAATTCCATCAATTTCGGTTTATTAGCATCAATAACATGCTTACCAACTATCAATGTGATTGGATGATTATAACTTACGAAAACTCTACTCCTTCCTAGTTGATCATACACCATTTATTATACAATACATCCAAGTGTGCAGCTACTTTAATCAAATGTGCAATTTTTCGGATTCTGCTCATCCAACCTCACCGTTTTTAGACCAAAAGATTGGAGCCCCAAGATTGACGGGTTGGATCAACTAGAGGTCCACCATGCAAAAGTGGGCGACACTGCACTATACCCTAATTTGGTATAGTGTCACGCAATATGCATTCATTCCTAAAAACGAAAAAGACCAAAATTTCATTCTAGACCAAAATGACGGGCTGAAAACGTTTAAGTTCACCTCCAATTTTCCCTCTAGGAAAAAGCATAGAAAAATAGACACTTGATTTTGCAAATAGAAAGTGTTTTTCGAACAAAATCTTTCAACTTCTAGGAAAAAGCATGAAAAATAGAAAAATAGAAAAATTAATTTTGCAAATAAAAAGAAAATGATTTTACATTTATTTAATTTTAAGTTTAAATTTAACAAGACGTCTTTAAACCTTTCAAAAAAAGAGTTGGTTTTTATGATGCTTTTCCACAATAGAAGTATAAATATTATTGAGGAATGGTAAATTGACGGACATGTCATCTAGCAACCACATTTTTTGAAGCCCGCCTTTTAATGATCAAAATCATTCATCTCGTTCCTTCAACTTCAGTTTTCTTTGATAAAAAATCACATGCTATAGCTTATTTTAGGTTGTAAAAAACTGTATGTTGCTTGTAAAGTTTCTAAACTTTCTGTTTCTAAGCACACTCTACCAAATCCTTCTTATATGTTAGAATCATCTAAATCATAATGTTTTCCATTAATAAGACATCTAAATCTGGAGCAATGATAAGAGAAGGAAATCAAACAAAAGACCTTGTCGGCCCAAGAACAACTCAAAGGCGTGCAGATCTCCACCTTCCTAGCAAGTTTAGGAGTAAATATAACCATGTTATAATGCTTGGTCAATAGTCATTGCTATTATCTAAATGGTGCTTGATAAGCGCAAGCTTGTCACTGTACTACAAAAGGACAGCTCAGTGCACGAAGCTCCTGCTTATGCGGGATCCAGGAAAGGGGAGGACCACAAAGGTCAATAGTATTATTAAGCTTGTCACTGTACTATTATTAAGTATATGTCATTCTCTAATCGCAGGGAGGGATATGATATGCCAAAGGCCCTCTTGGCCATTTACATCCCTGCGGCCTTACCGATCCCCCCGGGATGTAAATGGTGGTCCAACAGATAGGATATGGCACATGGTTCAGGATAAGTGTGTCTGTGTGGGTGCACTTTCTTCCAGCCAAGAAGGGATGTGTTGGAGACAGTCCCATATTAAATATGACAGGAGCACTCTTTAACTTCCAACTCACTTTTTCCGGTTAGCTGTTAAACACTGCTTGAATTACAACTGTTTGGCAAATCTAGTAATGCATCGTTCTCAGCAGCCTTGTTGATGGTCTGACCCAGTTGCTATGTGTATGGGCTAATTTCAACTTTCACAAGATGTTTCTAAGAACATCTACGGCGGTCCTTTTAATAATATCGGCTTCCCAGGAGAAGCAGAATGTAACCAACCAGTTGGCTCTTGGGTCCTGGATTGGCAATGTGTAAAGGGGACATCATTAAATTCATTCCCAGTAATGTAAGCCCTCTAAGGCCTCAACTGGGATTGATAAGTGAATGACAGACGTTGTGAAGCCATCTCAGTCCTTCCTTTCTGTCTGTCTTCTGGCTTTTTCCTTCGGATGTTGTTCAATTACTACTGTAACATTTCAGTTCGATATTACTGCAACTCGCACAGAGACTAGTGCCTACCCACGCGTAAGAAAGAACAGTAATGTGAACAAAATAGTTTACATGTTAACTTCTCTAAAAATAAGTAACAACAAGCCTACTTTCTTCTCCGTTGAGAGATCTTTTCTGCAACTTGCATATGAAAGTTCTATGCTAGCTTTAGCCAAAATTTGATTGCAGCTAACCACAATCAAAGTCATATAAATGGTCTCTCATCCTCATACTTTTAGTCATTCCTCTTTTGCTGCTGTTATCACTACAGACAATATTCTGAGGGAAAATGATATCTGCATTTCTTTTTTTAACGGGATTTTTTTACTTGTGAAACACACCTCTAACTGGTGATGCAATTCTCTTTGAATTGTGACAGACATCAACTAAGCAAAGTCTAAAATTATTAGAGTGGCATTATTAAATAAGAGAATCTAGATACATTCCCAATACTGATTCTCCTTCCTCTGCATCTGGTGACCAATCCGTCCAAATCTTTATAAAAGAAATTTGTGGAGGATAACATGGATCAAAGATCTATGCTCAATTGCATCTCTCTGAATCCATTAAGAATATTCTCACTAGTTTCCAAATTACACTTCCATACTATCAAGAAAGAGGAAAACCAAGCTAGATATTACTTTTTATATAATCCAAGCATCTGGCAGCATGAGATTCTTCTGAAGTGAGTAGTGTGCCATAAGTAGAGGACTCATGCATTAGTAAATAGTGAAACTCATCAACCTCATGTACGACAGCACACATCTCCTGATTTAATGGCGAAATAAGAGATGAGATCCTATTTATATCTTGCCAAGACAACATTCTGATTTCGAGGATACTAATTTTTACATGTTCATTCTCAGCCAAAAGTCGAGGGGAAATAGAGGGTCATAGTATTTATTCCCGGCATTCATGGGTACTTGACTAAGCTTCTAAACCATGTCATCAGAAGCACACCCTAAAATTTGTAATCTCTAAACACAGTATCTGTGATTTCCTTGCACTCAGTATCTGTCAAACAAGCAGCAACCAGAGCATTCATATTCACCAACAGTTTTGGTTCTAATAGTAGGGGCCTTCCTCATATCAGAATTACCAATGTGGGGACTCTACTGGAGACAAAGTTTATTATGTGATTGTCATTAAAAGGGATTTTGAGTTTCAAATTGTCACAATCACTCTCTGCCTATGCAGGTTCCCCAACGACCACAATTGCAAATGTGAAATCTATGCCTGTGAAAGTCTCAGGTGATGGGTTTTGCTCATAGATCACTTCTGCTTTCTCTTCCACTGCTGCTTTAATGGCATCCAAGATAGTTGTGCCTGCAAAAGTAAATACCTTAAGCTTCTCGTAGTTACCCGGGGCAAAATTCAAAGACCCTGTACTAAAGAAATAGTGTTACACCATGAAAGTAGATATGATTAAAACCAGTTTTAAAAGCTTAACCATATGCACCTAAAAGTCACTGTCATGACCTTCCAACTTGTTATGCATGAAAATGACAACATAATGTTTTATGCCTTCTCTATATCAAACGCCTCCACATTTTGTTGATATACATGTGCAACTTTTGCCCAGGCTCTGAAAGACTGGATACAATGTCAACCATGTGTGTTATGCCATCTTGTGCAAGAGCATATTCTCTTAGAACATACTAGTCCCCAAGCTCCATTTTGTCCCTTGATTATCACAAACAGCTGGAAGCAGCAGAGAAGCGACAAACTGTAGAATAGGCCTATTCTAGGATCCTGGCACCTAGGAATTGTGGGATCTGAAAGTAGCAAGTATCTGCAGTCAAGTATGTGCAACTGAAGATCCAGAAAGTATAGGGATCTGCATCTAGTACTGGTTCAGACAAAAGTACACGTTGGAACTTTCTTGGTGCAGCTTAAGGCAGCTTTCATTGGTCCTTCCTTTCTTTTCTTGACTCATCCTGCCTTTCATTGAAGCAGTTCATTTATGTTTTAGTGCGCTCCGAAGCTCCAATGTGAAAGATCAGGAAAAGGATTCTACCTTGATAACTGATTAAATTATGGAGGACAAGTACCACTAGCCATGTATGTACAGCTTTTGGAAATAGGTGGACCATTACTGAAATTGAGAGACTCCAAAGGCCATTGGGAGGGCTTCTTATGTGCTCATTGGGAGGGCTTCTGGACCATCAAGGACCAAATTTTTTTATTGAAGTTCATCAGGAACTCCTGGAGCTATGGCAGAAATATGGGAACCAAGATTCAATCCTCAAGTCAATTGGCTAACCAGGGTTGTCAATGGAAACAGCCTACTGTAATATAAGCAATACCTGCAGCAAAATTGCCTAGTATCATTCTGATGAATTGAAGCAGGAAAGTATCCATTTTGCAGGATCTTTTGCATTTGTAAACGCCCAGCAACTTATCAACTGGTATACCAGGTTCTAAGCTGTTTCCTCTTGATGAACTAAGATTTTGTTCAAGGAAGCGAAGCTCATGAATAATACTTTCAAGGAAGCAATCATCCTGATAAATCTCTAGTTTACCAGTTAGCAGCAAAGAGTTAGA
The DNA here is from genome assembly GCA_035236585.1 of Warburgia ugandensis. Taxonomy (NCBI): domain Eukaryota; kingdom Viridiplantae; phylum Streptophyta; class Magnoliopsida; order Canellales; family Canellaceae; genus Warburgia; species Warburgia ugandensis. Next base: position 49,250,446 of record CP141138.1, on the reverse strand, counting down.
ATTTGGGTGAAAAAACTGTCAGCGATTGAATCAATGTACTCTGAAATATACCATTTTCCTTCACTACCAAAAAAAAAGAAAAGATGCATACTCTTTTGTTGTAAGAGATTGTGTTTATCACATGAGACGATTAGCTCATTTTCTAAACAATTTCTGTGTCTTCACTGAAACTTCCATAGCATCTTCCCCATCTGAGATCTCTGCAGACCTGAAACTACCAATGTAGCATTGTGTAGGATGGAATGCAGCACAGAGGAGAATGGAGATAGACAAATTGTAACTGGAGCAAGAGGACCTCTTTAAACTGGCAAAGTACTCTGAATCTTCTTAGCATAAAGAAAAACAATGGCTACACGGCTCAACTTGAGCGAATATAGATATTGGCTTCCAGGAATCCTAATCAAAATTTGAGTTTGTCAGTATTGATGCACAGAATGAATTCATCCAAAGGAAGAGATGGCATGGAAGAATGACAGAATTTATCTCAAGGGGGAGAATGAGTGGCAGCTTCCTAACATTAGGATACCTTCCTAGAGCAGTCCCATTAGCTGTGTGCTAGGAAAGGAAAAACGAGGCAAGAATGTCATTGTAACGTCTGACTGGAAGAAGGCTCACATAGAGGAATTCATTTATTTTTTGAAATATTAAATTAAGATCAAAATCGAGCAGAAAATTTCTTTGAGTTATAAAGCCATGTGAAACAAAAGAGAGTTCCAGAAGAGAGAGCTGACAGGGTTAGATCGCCAATCGGCACAAATCTAACCGCCAAGATCTTTAGATTAGAGGATCACACCACAAACACACATAAACAAAGAGGAGATTTACATGATTCAGCCATCTTGGCCTACATCCACGGGAGAAAGAATACTTTCTGATCAAATTACATGTTTAGGTCTTCTCACACATCTCTCACCTCTATCAGTTCTTTTTATAGCAATTACAAGTGTGCGTATGTCAAAAATTGTAGGTAGTAAAGTCTCGATCTACGGCGCTGCTGGCCATCAATGTTGAATTCTAGTGTTGTCGATATTTCTGGAATGTCAGTTTATACTCACATGGGCATGGACCATAGCAGGTCCACCCCAACAATCGCCCCCTCCAAACACATGGGAGGAGAATGCACTAAACACTACTACTTTGGTCAGCTCCCCCAAATTTTAATCACAGCTTTCGATCCAGTCTCTGCACTTTTTCAGCAACTTTGCTCGCCTTGTTCAACACTCCATAAAGTGCAAATCACTCATCAAGTAACTCTCATCGCCTGCTCACAAACATCACTTGAAGTGGTCACATCCATTGGTCAAAAGGTCTGCTCACCGTGTCCACTCATACACTTTGCACCGAGTCCTCTCACTAAGCCATCATATCACTGTTCACCAAGTCTTCAAACTACTATTCTCAAGTCCTCGCGCCACTGTTCACAAGTCGGCCACACTTACGGTCATCAAGTCTACTCGTAGTAGTTTCTGTGTCCACCATCTGTACTTGTTTACCGAGTCAACTCCTATATGTTACTAGATCACTCACCAACTATCACCGAGTCAGTCCACTCGGAATTACACTTTTCACCGAGTTAACTCACCATTTTCAGTTTTCCTGAACAGGGGTATTCTTAGGGTGCATTTTTATTGCTACTATTACAACTTGTTAATGTTGCAACTCATCTACTATTACAACTTTATCACTATTGCTACGCATTACTGTTACAACTCTACACTATTTTGTAACTCGACCGTTGAAACTCGGACTATTTGTAACCCGCCTCTGGGTACTATTACAACTTAGTACCTGTAGCGGTGCTAACATTATCAGTCCTGTAGCAGACATAATCATTTACATTTTTACTCTAACAGACTATAGATGACCGTAACTATACCGTACAATCACTTTGCAAGTACTGTAGCACCCCTTCCATAATTATTATTTTTTTAAACATTTCTTTCAGCTGTTTTTCCACCGACAACATCTTCCACCTTTCAGTGCAGTTGTCTTTACTTGTACACCAACAGCTCATCTCTTCCTTTTGGCATTCCTCTTGTTGGAGGCATAGTTCTTTGATCTCAGGTCACACCATGACTTACAGGGATGCATGGAGAGAAGGCACAATGTGCTCCGGTCGTTCTAACTACCAAAGCTTTTGCAGCCCCATTCTTTCCAATTAGATCTACATTTCTGAAATGCACTCAAAAATATCACAAGTGATGGTTAATAGAAGTTCCTGCATATGCAGGGTCCAAGGAAGGGGCAGACCACAAGGGTCAATAGTACGCAGCCTTACCTTGCATTTTGCAAGAGGCTGTTCCACGCCTTGAACCCATGACCTCAAGGTCACATAACGACAACTCTACAATTGTGCCAAGGCTCCCTTTCATGGTTAATAGAAGTTCTCAACAAGAAAACTTGGTTTAAATAAAGGCACGAGAATACTTGGTAGGTATCAGGGTTGTAATTTGTTGGAATCACATTTTGTTTTTACCATTAAAATTCTACAGTTTGAGAAACCAGTAACAAAAAGAATTCAGAAAAACTTCGGTTGACACTGATTGAATAAGAAAAATCGCTTGGATATTGTCAGTGACAACTAACAAGAAAAGAATCAACATGTGAGTTCCCAAGAGAAACAAGATATGAGCCAATTCAACTCATAGAACCAACACCATCCTACACCATACCCAAATTGAGAAGAAGGTAACAAAAAGATACGTGATACTTCACGATGGAGAAGAGTTCAAATTACTAGTATGAAAAGGTAAGCACTGTCAGTTCTTTCTTTCGCTGTTTGTTCCTGATCTATTCTGAATCTTTTGATTGGTTATGGGTTGATCCTCGCCGTACCATTTCTAGCCCCACTTAATCTGGGCAACCTCCGTGTCTAGACTCTTGATACAAGACCATAGCTCTATCTTCAAAAGATGAACATTTTTCATTAGGACCTCCTGTATGAGCTTTTACGACAGCATGGTGCTTATTGAAGTTAAATATCCTTCAGAAGATCATCCGTTCCAGGATGAACGTGAATGTAACCACTGTTTGCTATTGAAACCGATTAGTCTATGGAAAGGCATCCAATTGACACCTAAAGTGAAACGAGGACGAAATCGTTAGGCTGAAATATTTATCAAGAAATGGAAGTGGCTGGGATCCTGTTCAGCTGCTGAAAAGAGAAACCTAAGAATAAAGTGTGTGTGTGTGTGTAGATGTGTAACATTTCCATGGTGCACAAAGCTCCCGCCTAGGCGGGGTTAGGAAAGGAGCTGACCACAAGGGTCTATAGTACGCAGCCTTACTTTAGATTTTTACAAGAGACTATTTTCACGCCTAAAACCCGTGATCTCAAAATCACATGATGACAACTTTTACCATTGTGACAGAAAAAAAGAAAAAAATAACAGAAGGTCAATGCATTTTCCAAATTTTTGAGACACCGAGGAATCAGGACATAGGAGGAGAACCGGGATATTGAGAAATAGTACTCAATAGAAAGTAAATGAATACGACACGGGTGGACAAATGCCATTAATCATCGGAAATATCAATACTACGCATAGTATTGCTAGTGCCCCTAATATCTCGAACTACAAAGGACTGACCTAGTAGCTCCAAGTGCTATGTTGTGAGGGAAGATGGTGGTGCCACAAAGATTATTGTGGTCATGGCAGCATCCGTTCCATAGAGGATTGGGATCCCCAGGCGTGACCCAAGTGCTGACTTCTGAAAATTGTCAATCATGTCTGCCCAATCAACCATGGAAGCACTTCCACCACAACTTAGCCTGCTGCCTAGAAAAAATTTAGCAATAACAGATACTGTGTTATTAATGAAGGGGAGCCTTGGCACAACAGTCAAAGTTGTCGTCGTGTGACCTTGAAATCATGGGTTCAAGACAAGGAAACAGCCTATTGTAAAAACAAGGTAAGGCTGCGTGCTATAGGCCCTTGTGATCCCCCCTTCCCCAGACACCGCATAGGCGAGAGCTTCGGGCACTGGGGCTACCCCTTTAGATACTGTGGTGTTAAGAAACTTAAAACTGAAAATGGGAGACTATTACGGTTGCATATAATTAGATTCTTAGCCGTATCAAATGAAAAAGGAAAATCCAAGGTAGTAAATGGCCCAGAATAGAATCATTCAATATAATACGCTACGTTGAGATTGATAGATAGTAAGCACTCACATATCAGCCAAATTTCATATTAGACATCCTAATTAATTTGGCTGCATTGTGAGGGTCAAATACAACGTTTGCAACCAATAGAAAAGAAAATAAAGCACAAAAGTAGACAAGAGTAGAAGGATCAGTCGAAGTGCCGATGGAGAGCTGTGTGATGACAGAATGATCAGCCACAGATTTTTCCATTTGGGTCATCTGGGATTTTTTCTCCCCAACGTCATTGAGGTCTTTGACTGGACACTCTACTGGCTGGTTTTGGTCTTTGTATAAACAGACAGATTGGTGCAGCTTCTTTACTCATCTCTCTCTCTCTCTCTCTCTCTCTCTCTCTCTCTCTCTCTCTCTCTCTCTCTCTCTCTCTCTCTCTATATATATATATATATATATGTGTGTGTGTGTGTGTGTGTGTGTGTGTGTGTGTGTGTGTGTAGTTCAAGTGTGACGACCCGGGTTTTCTCATGCATTTTTAAATGCAATATCTAATTTTCTAAGGCGGGATGCATCCCTATTTGAAAATCATTCTATAAAAACCATGCAATGCAACAGAAAACCTTTAGTTTTAAACTCATTTTTGAAAACCCCGAGTGTCATTTGCCTTCACAACAACCAAAGTAGTTTTTGAAAAACTTCAGAAATCATAAATATTTTTTCCTGTGTCTTTCCAAATACAAAGACACAGCCCAACTGTAATTAAATACAACTTCATGTCCAAAGGGTTGAGAGTTTACTTACATGTATAACTTTCTTCTTTTTGATTCACTTGCTCGTAGCACTAATATCTCCTGAGACGTCTTCTATTTATGAGTGGAACTATCCTGAAAAATGTTAAGGATAGGATGAGTATATACCATACTCAGTAGGAGTCTATCACTACTAGTTTTATAATGCATGCGATGTTTTAAAATCATATGCTCTTTCCAAAACATGTGCATGTCTGAATTCTCAAGTTCAATATCGACATCAAAATCCATTATCAAACTAAAATACTAACGACTTAAAGAATCATATAATCCAAAATCGAAAGTATCATATACATATATATCATAACATCATGATATGTATAAAATGCTTCATGGAATCCAACTCATAGATCTCTAGTATGGTATGGTCGATCAACCTCACATTATGCCATATGCAATGCACATAAATCATCAAACCATAGGGTCCACTATGCCCACGACCTCCTCGCCGTGTAGTCCTCGGGTACCTGAGGACACTCAGTCATAGCCTCCATGGGGCCTATGACACGTCGACCCAGTGCCGTGACACCAGTGATAGCCCCCTGTACCACATGCAGTCGACGTAGGGACTTGCCTATTTTTGGGCGTGGTACCCATCCACCTAATAGTGGTAGAGGCCGGGTGGCCAACCCAAACCCCTCGGCATAGCACTCACGGGCTTTCTAGCCCAAATCACATAAGATCAAATAAGCCAAAACCTCTTTTCAAAACCTGTCCTCTTTGGGTCCCTCACAACTGCCTGGCCCTCGGCACTCCAGCATCTTTTGGCAACCCTCAAGGACATGCAATCTTTGCAAGTACTTAAATCATGCAATGTATGCACTTGTTTGCAAAACATATATGTGCATAATGTATATGCAATCCTTTACGAAACATGTCTATGTACAAAACATTTATCACATGCATGTTGAATCAAGTCATGCTAAACAAGTCATATACTTATAACATATGTTCTCAAAACAATAATAGATCTTTTAAAAGAATCTAATAGTGATAGAGCACCTACCTGGTTAGGTCGCGCTAACCCTTTTGTCCTCAAACGCTCCTGATCATGGTTTGGGGAATCAAAGTTAGTTTGGCTTATCTTTTATGGGTTTTAGAGTAATTGATCTTTTTACTTAGGCATTAGGGGTCCATCCCTATGCCTATGGGTGTCCTAAGGTCCTAATTGGGCCTTGGTATCCTCAGTTTTCCAATGTTCTAGTGGTCACGCGCCACCATCCTATTCTAAGGGTCATGCCAACCTTTGATTGGGCCTTGATCAGGGATTTTATAGTTTGGATGTGTCCACGTCGTCGACACGGACACAACACCTTTTGTGGCGCCTCAATCGGAGCTCTATATCTCAAGTTATAAGCGTTTTAGTGTCGTGCGTACATAGGAGTCTTAAAAATAAAAAGACGGAATGCCAGGGCGCTGCGCGTCTGCGACGTGCACCCCGCCTTCCTTAAGGAACCAAAACAAAACCGCAACGCTAGCGTACTGCGCACCTGCGACGTTCGCCTCAGCGGGCGTGTCTGCAGACGCGCAGAACTTCCCGCCTGTCTCTCTCTTTTGCGGGCGCGTCCCTGGACGCGCCCATTTGGTTTTTCAAACGGGAGTCGACGTGGGATGTTCTGACTAGAACGTCCCGCTCGTTGGGCAACCGGGGCATCCTCAGGACACCCCTGTCGAACCAGTGCGACCCAGGGGATGTCCCTGGGTCCTTGGTGGCTCTCCTGGGCTCCGTTTTACATGGTTTTTTATGCAAAAACCTAGGAAAATCATTCTTGGAACTATGGTGGAGATGGGTTTTGAGGGATTTTGGGCATACCTGGCTCATTGCTGGGTTTTTCTCCTTGTTTTCTCTTCTAGGGCACTGCTCCTCAACGGTTTTTCCTCAACGTTTTGGGTTACCATTAGAGGCGCCCAAGAGCTCTATTTATAGAGCTAAGAGAGGGTTCTGGAGGGGGCTCTCACCGCCTTTGAATGGCGGTGGAGAAACCTCCAGAATGGCGTTGATTTCCCCTCCAATCACCGCCGTTCTAGAACTCTCTAGGAGGTGGAAGATGAAGGGTGCCCGTATCAAAACGGGCCCCTGTGTTTTGCAGCTAAACCCCTTTTTATGACAATTACAGTTTTGCCCCTAATCTTCAAAGGGTCATAACTTGCTCATTTTAACTCCGTTTTGGGTGATTTTGGTCTCGTTGAATTCCTTTTTCTGAGACGCATCTAATGGAACCATTTTTAGGACCAAATTCCTACGTTCAGTCAAGTCAACTAGTGAAATGACCAAAATGCCCTTATCTTCAAAATTGAACTTTTCATGGGCTTTTAATATTACAAAAATTGGAGTTATTACATCAAACTTACATGAAGCAGCATGATGTGATTAAGTATTTAAAACAAAGGTTGATAGCAACAAATAGTTTTCTGTATTAAGATAGTCTCTAACTATTTAGTGGATTTTACACCAAGGTTAGGATGGTCTCCAATACCTTTGCTTGGGATACAAATGCAAATCAATGATTTTTATGTGGTATTTTTCTTGTAACTTGTGTTTTTCTCAACTAGTTTTAAGAAAAATGCCATTAAAAGAACATGGCACAAAAAGAAGAGTAATGTGGCATTCATAATAACATTGATTTGTACTTCCTGCTCAAGCAAGCAAATGCCCATGCTATTTTTCCATAATTAGTGTGCGTGCAGCTAAATTAGAGCAGATAAGAATATATGCTAGCACTAAAGCGGAGAGCTGGAGAATCGCTGAGAATTGAAGATAATCAAATGGCTGATTAAGATACTTTGCATACAAGTTTATCTATATCTGACCTCGCTTTTCCTCATTAGCACCACCTAAATTGTAAGAACGGCTATAACTCTAAGTTGGCTCAAGTTTCTAGAGATCCAAATCACTCATGATGTTACTCAACTTAGATGAAATATTTTCCATAGTTCTCATCCATGTGATAATCCTAGCATCCCCTACTTTAGTTGTAAAATGAATGGTGAAACATTTTATCGTTCATTTCACAAATCAAGAAAACATTGGTTAGGATCATCTAATGGATGAGAATATTGAAAAATAGCCTATCTAAACCAAGTGCAACATTGTGAATGATTTGGGTCTTCAGAAATATAGACTCACCTAGAGTTGCAACCATTATTATAAGTTTAACAACGGACTCATGATAAAAACACAAGGGATGCACTATCCTCCTTTTTTGGTTGGTGACACGTACACCATAAAAAATAAGCAAGACACCATGCAAACTCTCTGTTTCATATTTTTATTTTTTAGTAGGTAAACTACTTAAAAGATCATTATAACAAGTGTGATTTTCTGCTTATCAAAGCACACATGATATATGTGTTTACATCATGTACAAGAAGTACAAATCATAAAATCATATGTGGGCATGATATTTTACTAATCTAAAATGCCGTCATCCTTTATGGGCTATGATTTTAATGGTAATAAATATTCTACTGGTACATGGTCTATAATTAGAATAGTTTGGATCTTCTAAAATGTGGACCCAAATCTATGTGGCTTATAATTTGAATGATTTAGATCTTCTAAAATATGAGCCAAGTTCTTATATTGGCTTATGATTTGAATGGTTTAGATCTTTTAGCCAGTAAGTCATCTCTTTACGTGGACTATTATTTAAATAATTGAAATCTTCTAAAACCATTTGAATCACAAACCTTGTTAGACTCGAACCCACATTTTAAAGATCCAACCCATTCAAGTGATAGCTCTTGTAAGAGTTAGGCCACATTTTAGAATATCTAAAACATTCCAATCATTGGTCATGGCTTACATGAAGAGTTAGGACACATTTTAAAATTTCTAAACCATTCCAATCATTGGTCATGGCTTACATGAGCTATGACCAATAAATCTAGTCCATTTAGTTTCTTTCATGGGTAAAATTATCATTTTACATATGTGTAGATGTATGAGATGCGGGTTTGGGATAAAATGATAAAGGTGCTCACACACCTAGTCTCAGCTATAAACGTGCTCCACTAATCTTTCAGGCTGAAAGGCCTCAATTCTTAACGAAGCATCTTATAACCCGTATGAAGTAAACGTGATGCAATGGGAGGGCAGTAAACGTGTAAGGTTTTGTTACTTCTGAGGATCCAATAATCATTGTGACAAGACATGATGCATATGCCGAGGTGATACCGGAATTTGAAAAATTAAAAAAATACAATAAGCAAAATAGGGTAGGCAGGCTTAGTGGACCAGTCCACCCATGGCTATGGATCCTTAACCACGCTCACGTTAAGAAAAAGAAAAAATGATAGATTCTAGCACTTGGTACCAGATAAGAAGGGACTACAAGAGCTACACCCACCTACCACAAAAGGGTCCCTACTAATTGGATGCCAAAGTTGATGGCTATGGAAGTAAAACTCCTAGAGGGACTATAAACCAATTATTCTAGAGGCAAAGCTGGCTACGCAATAACCTATCAAATAGAAAACGAAATACTCTTGCAGTACGAAAATGATGATGAACATGTAAACAAATTGACAAGAAAGTATATATGACTTTGAATTCAAAATTTACTACTTTATAGCCAAAAAGTATAAAGAGGGTGAACGTACAGGCAAAAAGAATCAAAGGTGGAGGAAATGAGCGATCACATGTCCTGAGACAAGCATATGGAGGTTGGTATGATTTCAGAATCCCATTTGAAAGTGATTTACAGCATTTGAATATACCGCTCTACAGTGTACAAGATATTTACAAGACAAAGGCTGGTTCAGTAGGCCAGGATATCATCTGAGCATGCTGGCCGCGTCTACTAATGATCAGGATTCTTAGGTAGGTTTCAGAGTGCTTTGGATCAGATCTAAACAGAGAAGAAGTGTTCTATGAGCTCCTGGAAAGCACATCTTCTTCGATAGGTAGAACCCTTCTCCTCCTTCTTGCTGGTCGTAAAAGGGGCTTAGTGCGGTGTTGTTTTGAGTGTCTTTAATGCAAGAATCAGGGCAACATTCTGGATGGTAAGAAAACTCAAGCCCACTTAGCTAGATGATGATCGAGCCATCCCCCTTGAAGAAGAACTCCCCCTTACGGAGAAAGGTGGGGAAGTGGCATGTGGGACCCTCACCTTTGCTTCTTGGGAATTTTTTCTTTTTCTTATAGGGAGGGATGGGTGTCATTACTCCATTAGGGGCTTTGTTATATGCTTATAGGCCTCCCAAGTGGAGTGGTATGAGCCTCCATTTGCCTCTCTTTTCCTTAGTCACCAAGAGATGACACCTCTCTTTTGGTAATCTCATTGAGATGACATTATTCTACAGCCATCTTGTAAAAATGACAAAGGTGGCTCATTAATATGTGCTTAGTGCGTGCCTCCTCTTTGTGAGTTACCTAGGGGTATCATTTTGTGGGTCAAAAGAAGTAAGGTGTCAAGGGCTACCATATATCCTACTATAGAAGTAAAAAACATGGTTGCCTTTGATCCTTGTGACAAAAATATGAATTTATAATTCCGCCACCTGTGCTTGGGATTGTAACACCATGCTACTGTGCTCTGATCGGGCTACATTACTGATTTTCTAGCTTTGATGTATGAGTTGTAGGATGAATTGGAACATTATCTAATGCCTTCTCACACAATAATTAAGACTTTACAGTGGCAAAAATAGGAGTATATATAATATTAAATGTGAAAAGAATAAAAAAAAAATAGAAAACACTTATTGTGTTTGTCTCCTCAACTATTAGAATATTCAAGTTTCTCTTTCTAAAAATTAGGTCGATCTATGGACATTTTGTCTTTCACTTTTCAATTGTGGTCATTAAATAATGTAAAATTTACTTTTACATTTCTTATATTTCACTTGTTTGACTACACAATTTAGTTTCACATTTCTTTGAAAAATTGGTCGAACTGAACCATGTGCATTGTCCACCATCTGAACCAAACCTTTTCAGACAATAATTGAGACTTTATAGTGGCCAAGATAGGGGTGTCTACAATATCAAATGTGAAAAGAATGAAAAATAGAAAACACTTGTTGAGTCTGTAACGTAACTATTTGAGTTTCTCTTTCTAAAAATTAGGTCGATTGAATGGCCGTTTGTCGTTCACTTTTCAAATGTGGGTCATTAAATAATGCAAATTTAGTTTTCCATTTCATTGAAGCTTAGTTAAACTGAACCAAATGAATCATCTATTACCCGAACCAAACTGAAGGGATTGGCTTTGTAATGGGCAGGGCAGCCCTGGTGCACGAAGCTCCCGTCTATGCAGGGTTCGGAGAAGGAACAGACCACAAGGACCTCTAATATGCAGCCTTACCTTGTATTTTTACAAGAGGTTGTTTCCACGCCTTAAACCCGTGACCTCAAGGTCACATGACGACAACTTTTACCACTGTGCCAAAGCTCCCATTCGATTGGCTTTGTAATGGAATATGAAAATCGAAAGTATCATCCAATTACGAATCTGAGCCAAAAAGACCAACCCTTTGGCAGCCCTACAAGTTGAATTTCCACTCACGCCTTTCTTACAAGTTTACACTAGCTCAAGGTACAAAATCCCCAGAGAAATGATAAACTGAGGCATGCCTCCAGTGGAACATCAATGCCATTCATGTGTTCACCTTCTTTCGGATAGGCTACTGCAAAAGAGGCACTCCCATTGACTGATTATAGCCTAACAATCACTGGTTTTAAAAATATAAAAGAATTAGTTAAAATCATTCAATTTGCATGATTTTTCGCATGTACACTTAACAGAGGCGAGAACAAGATGAATGCCACAGATCTACTAGAAAAAAGTGTTCTGTTGCTTCCCATGAAGGCATGCCTCAGTTTACCATTCCTCCTGTGGGGTAGCTGATGATAAAGAGATCCACCTGAAAGTCAGAAACTAAACAAAAGCAAGGTTTCTCACCATCCGTGCCTTTCTCGTCATAGGAGGGAATGCAAAGAACTTACAGGAGCCACATTTTCAAGAAGGGAACAAGTGGCCGACACTTTTCGAACTACAATCTTGCCTCTAGAAGGGAGTTTGTGTGGCATGTTATTCCTCTCAAGGCCTTCTGGCTCAGGATTTAAGTGTGCAGCTCCACGTGAAAAACTCTCGTCTTTCCAATTCCCATTTGAAACAAGGAAAGGATCTAGTAGCCGCCCCCGGCAATGTTAGCACAACAAGCATTTTCTCCTGCCACTTTGTGAGTTTTCAGTCCGTTGGAGGGAAACCTCATTATGTCATGGGCAGTTGGATCATCGGGAGTATTATATCGAATGGGCCAGACCTTAATCGCACGATCCATGATCTTAAGCAGGTATGAGTCATCACGTTGTTCCCCCCATTCCGTCAGTCATGATCTTCCACAGGAACATCTTAAACATCTGACTATCAGTAGCAGAAATGAAGATAACTCGTTTAAGCACTTAAAATGCATTGTGATCAAGGATATCGGGAATCATACTGGTCTACAAGGTTACATACCCTGTAAAATGATATGAAACTGAATCCTAGGGTACTGCATAGAAGAAAGCGATACAATCACTAGAAGAAGATGACAGATTGTAGAAGTCCCATCAAGGCCTGGTTCACATTGTCTTTCATCATCTGGTAACTGAGCTTTATGCCCATATCTATATAAACCAGCTTACCTAATATGAGCCGATATGGGAAGTAACATTTACAGTGTCTAGTAATAAATTGATTTCTGACTCACAATTTCAGAGCTAGACAATTTTGCAGGAATAAAATCTGAAACAAGATGTTGTAAAGCAATGCTAACTATAACATCAAGACAATCTAAAGTAACGTGACAAAATCACCTGGGACATGACAATATGTCAATACAGGTACACGTGAAATGTCACGCAAAGATTCAGGCATTTAGAAAAGAGGGACTAGCCACCATCAGCAACGGTAGTCAGCCACTCAATTAACTACCAGCCAAAATATTTGCTGTGAAGATACAAAGAAAAATTATTCAACTATTTTTCCCAAGCAGAATAGTTATCGTGTTTGATCAGCAAGCAGTACAGCAGAATCCCGAATCTGAGGTCAGTCAGGAGGACACGAAATGTGATGATACAAGGGCTTTTAAACAGCTTGCTTTGCAAGTCAAAATTTCAAAGCCAGCTGGTTGCTTCACCATGCATCTCCACGAGAGCATCATGGCGCAAGTAAAACGCCCCCAATTACAAAGCACAATTTATTGCAAGATAGAAAGCTCGGATCATGAAAGATACAAACGAAGGATCTGTGGACAAAGTACCTCTCAGAGCTTGTAGCAGATACAAGGGGAAGGAATACAGAGAGGATGTACAATCAAGACCCTCCAGAGCATGATGGGTACAGTGGAACAACAGTTGGAGGGTAATCTGTCCTTTGGCCAGCCAGGGAATAGTAAGCAAGTATCTGAGCTGGCTGCTCTACACCACCTCCTTCAAAAGGCCTACCGAATTCATCATCAACAATACCCTGCCTTGGTGGAATGAATTCTATGTTCCAGTAGGGACGGATCATGGCATCAAGATCACTGCCTGTCACATATGCTCTGTACCCCTGCACCCATATGTACCTTAATGAAGTCAAGTGCATGACAGCATAAGCCAATGCACGCTCACTGAAGATACAACCCCGCATTTCCAGTTTCTGTAGTTTGGGGCAACCGCTTGCGAACTCTAAAAGGCCCACATCAGATTCGCCAACACAACCCAGCAACATGTACCTGATGTTTTCACTGTACCTACCAATATAGCCAAGGCCTGTATCTGTCAAACCTCCTATTCGTAGATAGAGGGCAAACCTTCTAAGTTTCTGGCAGCCTATCAATAGAGCTCGAACCCCATTGTCCAGCGGTAACTCTGTTATCTTTTCTTCTTTGCCAAGCAAGACTAGACGAAAATCACAAAGATTTTTGCAGTGAGTACCAATGCATGCCAAGGCTGCATTTGTTATATCGGATACATAAACAGCTAGGTATTCCAGTTCATGACAGCCTTCCGCAAGAGCAGATAGTCCCCTCTGTGAAACCATGCCCTGCTCATCTTCCAGACCTTCATCCTCCCCCCTCTCAATTCTTAGCCTCTGTAGTTTCTTACAGTGCCGAGCAACAACTTCTAGCCCACTATCTCCAATCACATTCCTCACCTACAGAAATCCAAGAAAATAAAGATGTCACATTTCAGACCAGTTAACCAAGATTAAAGATAAAAACTGAGACAATCCAACAGAAGCTGACCACAGATACCTCCAAAACTTCTAAATTAGGGCAACGTTGAATCAACTGACAATGATCCTCAGTGTCAAGGAATGTATACTGCAGATCCAACTTCTTGAGTAAAGATGCACAGGGGTATATAATGGGCATCTCATTCTTCCCCATATAGCTGAGACCCAAGCGACATAGTTTCGGAGGAAATGACACACCCAAGTATTTATCAACTTCTCTTGTTTGATCATTGAATGAACCTCCACAAAATTCTTCCAACGTTAAAGCCGCACGAAAGAAACCACGCAAGTCCATGATCTCACAATCACTGATTTTCAAAGAAATTAAAGAACGGCAGTTCTTAGCAATCAGTTCAAGATCTTGGATCTTAATGTCTTTGAGCTCTGTCATATAAAAGTTCAATGTTTCAAGAACCATGTTGTTCACGGCAAGTTCATGAAGCCAATCTCCATCTCTCTCAACAATGGAGCTCTCCTCCAGAAACAATGTTCTCAAACATCTGCAAAGGAGAAAAATGAAAATCACTTCATGTTAGTTACTTGACACCTTTCTATAAAAAAGCACAATATACAAATAATCAATGAAGAAATAAAAATGCTGCAACTTGGGAAATATAAGCTGGACAACTTCTGCAGTTGTGGCCAGGGATGAGGTGGAAACAAGTATTCCCTAATTCATTTGCTGGGTCTAAAACTTCAGAAGGTTGTTGATTTCAATAAAATCCCCACTTCATTGCTATTGGCAACTTTTAAAAACTAAAAAAATGAAATATCACAACTTTTAAAATCTAAAATGAAATGCACATTCAAAGAGGGCCTGAAGTAGCGTAATGAAGCAAGTGCCAATAAGTTCGAATTGGTCTGAATTTTGAGTTTTCCTGCTTTTTACTATATCACTAGAGAAGTCAAACTACTGATATCGTCGGGTGTTAGCCAGCTTCAAATAGTTTGTAATTGCTTTTAATCAACCCAGATTCCATTCATAGACACAATAAGTCCAAAAACTAACAGCCAATCATCAATCAACTCCCTTCTCGGTCTGCCAAAACTTGCTAACTGTTCACATGCACTTCTCTTGCAATCCAGGGACAAGAATGTACCCAACATTAAACTACCAAAAATCTCGTGAGAAAAGGTTTAAGTACTTAATTGACCAAACATACACAAGTATTTTGTCTGCTCAATAACTTGAACAATAAAAGCAAAAAACCTCAATTTTACAGTATCAAAGGGGATCGACCAGTGTTCAAAGCTTTTGGCTTTCTAATCAACCTAGTTCCCATCAACAGACAGCATATCCCATAACTACCAGCTAATTCATCAAGCAGCAAAGCTTTTGGCATTCTAATCAACCTAGATCCCAACAACAGACAGCATATCCCAGAACTACCAGCTAATTCATCAAGCAACTCTATTTGACACACCCAAAACTTAACTGTAAGTTTTTCATATGCACTTTCGTGTCAGTATAGAAGAATTTAAGCTGACAAATTCTGACGATCAATAGTTGAAACTAGATTCATCAGAAATATAAAAGTATTTCGTGCATTTAATAAATTAAGGCTAAACTATTCATTCATACACCTCTCTTTCATTTTACAATAAATCATAAATCATCCATCCAATGCAAATTTAGGAATATCACCACTAAGATCAAATATTTGTTCTTGATTGTATCTTGTGTAGTGCTCTATTATCACAGATTTAACATGCATATGCAAACTAATAGGACTACCTGAAAATCCAATCCGACTGAATCTGATTTTACATGCATAAAAGGGCAGCCACAGAGCACCAAGCTCGCACGTATGCAGGGTCCGGGGAAGGGGTGGACCACAAGGGTTTATAGTACGCAGCCTCACCTTGCATTTTTGCAAGAGACTGTTTCCACGCCTTGAAACCGTGACCTAAAGGTCACACGATGACAACTTTACTGTTGCGCCAAGGCTCCCCTTCTTGATTTTATATGTATATGGATATTAGATCTCATCCAATGGAATTTTCAGAATTTACGTAAATATCCACACTAATTTGGATAAGGTATGGATTTAAGTATCGGATAATCTAAATATCATAAATATACCAAAATATTTAATCTCTCTCTCACAGAATACAGATAACAAACAGGTATGAAGCAGTGACCTTCCACTTGGTACATAATATACTCTGCGCACCAGTTTGTAATTTTGCAACAGCAAATTCATGAAATTAGGAAATTCTGTTCTTCATTCTTTGGCTCATTCTGGAAGCATTGATTACTTTCCTCGGCATTCATACCCCTCTAACCACAAACAGTTATAATTTAATCATGATATTTTCTAGTAAAATAAATAATTACATATTAGCATATGAATAGAAGGAGAGCCTCAGCACAACGGTAAAAGTTGTCGTCATGTGACCTTGAGATCAAGGGTTCAAGGCATGGAAACAGCCTCTTGCAAAATGCAAGGTAAGGCTGTGTACTTTTAAGCCCTTGTGGTCGGCCCCTTCCCCGAACCCCGTATAAGCAGGAGCTTCGTGCACCGGGGCTGCCCTTTTATATTAGCATATGAATATTGCATGATCTGATAATTCTGGAGGGATCAAATTTCTAAAAGTTGCACAAAAAAGAGGATCTTGAGCAAGATTGACGATCAGAAACTTTGATTGAGGTGATCACAGAAACCAAAACCATATGGTAGCATTGGGAAGATGTCCTACACGTCATTAATAAGCATACAAAATTCCGTAATTCAAGAATAACATCTATAATCGTCTACATAAAATATCTCAACAGGACATGTCAGAGGAATGTCTATTCTACCAAAAGAAAAAAGGAGTAATGTATGCTTGAATAAAAACTTTCTTTTATATATATAGAAAGGAAAAAAAGAATACCTGCAAGAACTTGTCACCGTGAAAAGCCCATCAGTAGAAAATCCACAACACTTATCCAGCTTAAGGGCCTGGAGCATGTGACCTTTAGCTCGAACCAGAGCCTCCAAATCCACATCGGTCACAATCATACGCCGGAAATGAAGAGATTTCAGACAGTTAAAAGCCTCAGAAATCTCATCGATCCAAGGCTTTACATATCCTCCCCAATCCTCCGGTATGAGATTAAACATAGCAGCCCGAGGCTTCCCCTTGAGTTTCAAGGACTCGAGACGGGGAAACCTTTTCCTCAGACGAGTAGGAGTAGTAGAGTAACACACAGCAATTGTTACATGCTTTCTTGTAAAACAATCAATATTGTACCACTTCCGACACACCAGAGAAACGGCATCCCTGTCACGAGGATCATCGATGTATCCCATAACGCAGTCAAGCGCCACATCTGACATGCCAAAGCTCGTAGTCTTGTTCAAAGTCCGCTCCCCCATCACTAGACCGCGCGATTAAATCCCTAACTTGCAAACAACTCCTTTAACGCCTCAAAGCCTTCGACAAACCCAAACAACGGTGTTAAACCGCTACAAGACACTAAATCTTCACGTTCAGAACCTATCCAGTAAAAAAAAACCGATCAAATTGGACAAAAACACCTGTTTTATTGGCTACACAATCAACGAATATACATGTTGAGCTAAACCTTATCATCGCCCAAACTGGTACTAAGCCAACAACTACCACAAATCACTCAAGAAACACGAGTACCTTATAATCCACAATCAAACTGCAAATCGCCTCAACTTAACAGCTTCCTATCACTTCCAGATCTACAATTCCAGCTAAACAGCACCTGCAAACTTGAACAAATCAAGAACTCGAGAATCATCATCGTTCTCCATCGAAAACATGATCACCGATGGACAAACAACCAGAAATCCAATCCAAAACCCCTAAATTCCCAAACAGCAAAACACAAAAAGAAGAAAAGATATTCAAATCTAATCATACATCCTAGGTACACTAACTCCGATCGCGTTTTCCATCAACGTGATCCCGAAACCTCCAAAGAAAAAAAAAACCCCCAAAAAAGCTCCAACAACTCAAACGAAACATTCAAACTCAAGGAGAAGCAATCAGATCCGCCATGAACGGCAAATTCGGAGAGTTTTCTTCTCCAAACCACGCGCTGTCTTTGACGAGCCGCAGGTAATCGAAACCTGCAGCTCTGGCTCCAACCTCGTGCTCCATAAATGACGCTCGATCCTTCGTCGATTTTCTTCTCTAGGTTTCGGAGCCTGCAATAAGCTTTCCAATCGCGAGGCGATAATCAGAATCAACGGCTGAGATTGAAAAATGGGAAGTCGATCGAGGGAAGTTGGAAGAACATAGAGATGGCTGCAACTGGCTATGGTTTTCTAGTACTCTGTTCGTCTTCAATTGAATCGCTGCACGCAGTACAATAAATAAGAAACTAAATAAATAATATATCAAAAAATTAAATAAACAAAAAGTAAAAGAGGCTTGGATTCCTTCTTCCCCACCTCGTCTCCCTTCACACCATCCCTTACATATTTATTTCTTATGTCGGGAGTGATAACATACAGCGCGACACCAAGCGTATTCTTTCTTTTGCACGAAAGGGCCCCCTGAAATGATCCAGACCGTTTGTTTCAGATTCTATAATCATTTAACGTGCATGATTTTATTTTATTTTTGTTGCTAGTAAAAATGTAAAAAGGGACAAATCAGATGAACGGTCTGGATTACTAAGCATAAGCGCATTCATGAAACAGCGGTAATTCAACGGGTTGTCGCGCTACGCGACATTGTCTTTTTCGAATTTAACTGTTGTCCGTATGACAGCTGGCGGGCAAGTGATAATTTGATACGTGGTCCTACACGGATCCAAGGGCTACATCCTGCTGTAGGCACAATTCTGAGATGATCCAGAGAGTATTGTGGAAGTGTGCGATTTCACAGAGTTGTTCTGGTCCTTGAGCACAAGGGAACGGAGCGAAACTTGGGACGCGGAACGGGCTAGCGTGCCGCACTCGATAATCTTGACCGTTTATTTGATAGTGACCGGTTTGTCTCTTATAGTCCCAAATAAAGATTATTGGAAGCAAAAAGTAGAATCGAACATCATGGAATGTCGAATGTGGTCCAAGTATTTGGCAGCTCCTTAATGTCTGAAGAGCAATGCATACGTCAGTTTTGTGTTATCGGCGATCCATTATGATCAATATGACATGGACGGCGAAGATCCTCTCTCCCGTGGTATTATGCACCCCATCAAATGTTTCTGCTAAAAAGGCCCTCCTACCTATTGAGTCTAAGCCATTTACTAATCTTATCATAATCTATCAAATCAAACGGCTAAGATTGTCTCATCGAAGTGGTATTTAAGTCAAGACGTCTCGATCGTGGTTCCCAAGAATCGGACGATCTCGATCACTCTATAACTTTCACCTAATGTCGTTGTTATCGAAGGTAGTTTACTAAGCATAGACTAATCAAAGATTGCTTAAATCATATAAGAATTGGGCGAGATGATGACAAGCCTCCAGTATACAAGTGAATAACGGTGGCGACCAAGCCACCTTACATGACTTCACATGAAATCTCAACCGTCCAATCCACGTCTCGCACTATCCATCCAAGCTCTGTTATAAAAACCTTAGCGAATCAGCGATGTCCACATTTCAAGCTCCCTCCAATCTACCGACGGGGATCACCGTACGTGGCCCATCTCACGTGGCAAGTCCCTATTTTGTCGATGTGCCTAGGATCCATATCAATCAAATCATTATCGAGTAAAAGGACATCATCCCTGTCGAATCCAACGACCACGAAATTCTCACCGTTGCAAATATCTAGAGCAAGAATGGCGTCATCCCACTCGATTTCAAGCGCAAAATGTGGGACCCACTAAAGTAATGACGGGTCCACTCACTTGACTGATGATATTAAGGAAAGGGGGCCTACTACCTTCTAGGTAATTATTATTTTTTATTGTGGTAAATAGCAAGTAATAGGGTTGTTGTTGATTAGAAGAAATAATCACAAATTATATATAAAAAAAAACTCATGTCAGGAATCTGCCACAGAGAGTTTTAGTATTTTATTTGCTGATAATAATTCCACGGATTTTAAAGCCGCGTGTCAGGGTAGGAATTTAATCTAAGCCGTTTATCTTGCGACATCACTTTCTGGGATTTGTAACCCGAAATGCCAATTATTAGATGATCGAAGCCGTGCATCAAACGTCTGTGATTCAGTTCAGTGCTAGAATCAACTGAGAGTTTGGTAAAGTCTAGTTTGTACATGCAGAAGCTTGTTGCAGGGGTAGAGAAATTAGGACCAGATCCAACTTGGTCCTGATTATGATAATTGGACCACACATCACCGTCAATCTTTAGGTCCGCAGAGCTGCCAATTAAATCAAATATATGTAGAAAACAATGATTAGCCTGTAGGTATCCAATATAATTAATTCCATACTCCAAAAGGTAATAGAATAGATAAATAATCACATTTATTTATATCAAGAGGAGAAACGACAAAAGGCAGGCCCTGAACGAAGCTCCCACCTATTCAAGGTTTGGGAAAGAGACAGATCACAAGAGCTTCTAGTACACAATCTTACCTTACATTTTTGCAAGAGACTATTTTTACGGCTTGAATCTTTGACTTCAGGATCACACGACGACAACTCTTACCACTGCACCAAGGCTCAACGAAAGACTCATATCAAGCCGCATTCTGTAGAAATTTCTGCTTTTATTACTGCCAATGAATTAGACAAAATTCATCCTGCTGATGATCCTGGATGAAAATCTTGGGGCAAGAAAAAGTGTGATTAGTGTGGCTTAACCAATCACACAATTGATCCTTGTTATAAGAGGACGTGGTTCCACGGTGACTGATGTTTCTGATCTTCACATGCTTGCTAATGTATCAACTGCAGCCAATAATGCTTCACTGCCCATTACGCATGAGTAGTATCAACATCTCATGGTCATGCTCAGTATAGGTAGCTCACAGCCAGTGGCATACTTAGCGTGTAAGCCTGTTTCTTCTTTGTCCTAAGTTTTTCCTTTGCCTGTGCAGGGTTCGGGGAAAGGGCAGACCACAAGGGTCTATGGTAAGCAGTCTTACCTTACATTTTTACAAGATGCTGTTTCCATGCTTTAAACCCTTAATCTCAAGATCACACGATGACAACTTTACCATTGCACCAAGACTCTCCTTCGCTTTGCACTCTTGCTCTTAAACATAATTTGCTGACTGTGAGTGAACTTACTAAATCTTTGAATTGCTTAGTTCCTTTCTTTTTTTTCCTGATTCTTGTGTTTTTCAGGACCAATCAATGAGAAAGACAATTGGAGTGGACAAAGGAGCATGGCAGCCTCTACCTTTACACATTCCAACCCCCAATTTTGCAAGTAGCCTTGGTACCTTTGACCTTTGGCCTTGGCGATTGGGACATCCTCACTTCCACGTCTCTAAGCTCAAGCAAAGTTAGGTTTCAGCATTACAATTCCTGATAAATATCATTGTCATATTTGTCCTTTGGCAAAACAGAATCGTTTGTTTTTCCTACCAGTTCAATTTCAGCGGATGAACCCTTTGCATTAATTCATTGTGACGTATTTCTAACTCTGTTCTTTCTTTTCTTGTCACTTATTCATCTCAACATCTTCATTTCGGCTACGCTTATCTTATCTACATGTTTTTCCTTACCTAAAACTCGGATCCATAGAGCATGGCTGGCATTATAGACATCCTATAAAATTTTACTTTTAGTTTGAGTGGCATCTGCCAATACCACAACACTACAGAGGCACATCTCTGTTTATTTCAACACGCTTAGATTTTTTAGGTAACATCTCTCTCAATCTTTCCACTCTCATGAATTATCAATTTCAAGTATCAAAAGTGATCTTTTTGAGGGACTTGATTGTTATCAATCTTTACTGGTGTTACACTCCTCTCCTTGTTAAAATTGCATTCCATATACTCTGTCTTAGTTCAGCTAATTCTAACTCTTTTCACTCTATATCATCTCTCCACACCTCTAGCTTTGTGTTTATGCTTTCTCTTGTCTTATCAATTAAAACAATGTCATATGCAAATAACATGCACTATAGAATCTCCTAGTACAGATGATTTGTTAACTCATCCATAACCAACATGTAAAGATATAAGCTCAATGCTGATCCTTGGTACAATTCTATAGTGATAAAAAAATCGTCAGTCTCTCGCCTAATGGCTCTAGCATTTGTTACTGCTCCCTTATACATATCTTTAACTATCCCTTATACATATCTTTAACTATGTCTATATACTCCAGTTAAAACCCTTTCTCACTCAATACCCACTATATTAACTCTTTAGAGACTCTATCATAAGCATTTTTTAAGTCAATAAAAACAATGTGGGGTCTTTCCTCCTCTCCCCACATTTCTCTATCAATTATCTAAGTAGGAAAACAACTTCCATGGTATATCTACAAGGCATGAAATCAAAATTGATTTTTCAATGCACTCATCTCATGTCGTAGCCTTTTTTTAATCACTTTTTTTCTTCAAAGTTTCATAGTATGACTCACAAGTTTGATCCAACGATAATTAATGCAACTCTATGTCTCCTTTATTATTATAAATTGGTAGGATAGAGCTTTTCCTACAGTAATCTGGCAGCTTTATTAACCAAGCTACTCTAGTATGCCTTATATACTTCCAAATCTCTATTCGTATACCATCATGCCTCAGGGCCTTTCTTGATTTCACCCCTTTCAAGGTTTCCTTCACTTTAGGAATACTAATCCTACGATCGTATCTATATAGTCTAGTGTTGGGTGTACTGTTCTTTCAATCTCTATATTCTCAGGCAATTGTCATTTAGCAAATTTTGAAAGTAGCTTTCCCACCTTTGATTGTTCCTGGCATCTTGGACTAGTACCCATTGGTCATCACTTTTAATACATTTAATGTGATATAAGTCATTACTCTTCCTTTCTCTTATTTTTGCAAGTTTGGACACATCCTCTTACCTTCTCTTAATCATAATATATTACAAAAATCATCATATGCCTTAAGTTTAGCATCACTCTACTCTCTTGATAACCTCTTAGCATTCTTATATTACTCAAAGTTTTTGTTACTTCTAGTCCTCTGCCATACTTTAAAACACAATCATTTCTCTTTAATAACTTTTTACTCTTTTTCACTTCATCCACAAGTTTCCTTTACTAATTTCTTTTTACCTTAAAATACTTTTAGAATATCTTTTATCACTTTCTTAATGGACTAGACCAGATAGTCCATATGATGTCATATTCTCTCCTTTTAAGTTCTACAACTTAATTTTTGAACATTTATTACATTTACTTTCTTTTTTCCATCTCTTAATGTAAATATCCTTAACCATTAACCTATATCATATGGTTAAACTCTCACCAGGTATTCCTTTACAATCTTACATTTCAATATTTCTAAGTAAAAAATAGTCTATTTGTCTTTTATATGATCCACTTTTAAGGGTTAATAAGTGCCCATCCCTCTTCTTAAAAGTATATGTTTGCTAGAGCTAGGTTATACATCAAAGCAAAATCGACGATAGCTTCCCCCATCTCTTTTCTTTCTCCAATATCATACCCTTCATGTATCCTATCATATACTTCATTTTCTTTTCCTGCATGATTATTTTAGTCTACTTCTATAAATATCCCTTGTGTTGGAAATTTCTTACAGTGCACCATTCTTTCCAAAACTCTCTTGATTCCATCTTGTAACCTTACTTGTGATGTGTATTCAGTTATAACATTTATGATATTCTCTCTTGAAACGAATTTTATTGGTATTATTCTATCATTGATTCTTTAACGTCTACAACTTTTTTCTTTAATAATTTATCTACCACTGTCCCTACGTCATTTCTATTATTTCCCTTTCCACATGTCAAAGCTTATATCGTCGATTTCTCTATTTTTAGACCATTTCCACTTGGTTTCTTAGACATAAGCTATGTTGACTCTCCTACATTTTATCATATCAACTAACTTTATACTCTTACATGTCAATGTGCTTGTATTCCATGCAGCCATATCAATCTTATTCTTACAAGCTAGTCTTTTTACCTATACACGTCTGGAATAGGACGAAAACCCTTGATTACTTTTCATTGCACCAAGGTTCTAATGTAATGCGTTACTTTCAAGGGAATACTCCAACAGCCTTTGCCCATTTTTCACTATACCCAGTATCTTATGCAGAGTGTCGTTTACATGAGAATGCTCTAACAACCCTTGCCTATTTTTCACTACATTCAGGCTCTAATATAGCATATCACTTATGAGGAATGCCCTAGACCTAGGGATTATCATAGACAGATTCATATCATAGGATTTGCCAAAAGATTTTACACTAGCTGGCAAGCTACTGCAACCCTCCCCCTTTATCAAGGCTTGGGATCAGCTGTGAGATCATAAAATTACACAAGAAGAGTTTTTCCTTTGCCATGGTAAAGAGTTTTTCCTTTGCTATGCCAAAAGTGGGGTTGTCGAACACAAACATTGAGAATTACTTAAGATAGCTCGTGCACTCCATTTTTCAGCCAATCTTCCTATTAAATTTTAGGACAATTTATTTTTATTTTTGCATACATAATCAAGCTCTTGCCAAAGCCTACCCTTTCGAGCAAAACACCTCATGAAATGATCTTTCACTACTCTCTAGATGTGAACTTCGGTAGGTCTTTAGCTGTTTGTCTTATGCTTTCAATCATGATGTTCATCACAAATTTATTCGTCAAGCTTGTCCAAGAATCTTTGTAGGATATCCCTATGGTCACAAAGGTTACCAAATTTATGATCTTGAGACACATATCATATCTACCAACAAAGATGGAATTTTTCATGAGCACATATTTCCCTTTCATGATGCTCAAAAACATCCCTCTCATTATGTGGTCTTGCCCTTCTGTGCTTCTGTCACCACCACAAACCCTTGCACTGACGTTCCTTTGTTTCATGATACACCATCCCCTTTAACTTCCATCTATACTAGAAACACACCATCAGCATCCTGTGGAGATACCCAAGTTAGTCCTTCACATTTGATATCCTCTATGGCCCCTACACCCAGAACCTAAGAGGCATCATAAAAGGCCATCCTACCTTAAGGACTATATGTGCCATGCTTGTGAAGCCAACTCACACTCTTTCTCCTCTGAGACAAGTAATCCTCATTCTTTGGCTCGTTATTGTTAGGATCAGATCTCAAGCAGATTAGAGATCTGACGGTCGGGATCTATATATTTGTAATTGATAAGCATATACACAAAGAGAAACTAGGATTTACGTTGGCTATTATGCCTACATCCAGGGGAGAGGAGAAATCACTAGTATCTGATCAGATTATAGGAAAGAAGAGGAGCAGAACGCTCAAAGCCTCCTCCAACTCTCTTGCATTCAATCTCTTACTCATTCACTCACACCAACACTAACATTGTGTGTGTGTGTGTGTGTGTGTGTGTGTGTGTGTGTGTGTGTGTAATTTCCTACTAGCATCGGCATGAATCACATGTGAGTCTGTCCCAACAATTATATATCTTACGATAAACTTTTTCCCAGCTCATCAAGCCTTTCTTGTAATTGTCTTCTGTTTTAGATCCTGTCCTTTTCTCTTGATGTGAAACCTTGTCACTGGGATGATGCTATGGCAATAGAAATTGATTCCCTTGAGCAAACAACACGTGCATTTTTGCCACACTCCCTCGTGAGAGTATAGGTAGATACAAAGTACAGCTTATGGCTAAGGGTTACACACAGATTGAAGGTCCAGACTACCATGAGACCTTTGTACTTGTTTCTAAGCTTGTGAGATTGCATTGCTTATTTGTGTTGCCGCTATTTATGATTGGTCTTTGCAACAATGTGATGTTCATAATGATTTCTTTCAAGGAGATTCAAATCAAGAAATTTGCATGGTTGTTCCACCAAGTTTTTCCAAACAAAATAGTAACTTAGTGTGCCTACTCAAGAAGTCATTATATAGACTGAAACAAGCATCACCAAATTGACTTGCAAAATTTTCTTCTATTCTTCAAGAATCTGGTCTTACTAAATCTAAATAAGATTACTCTTTTTACTAATATTTCACCCTAGGGGTCAACCTTTGTTCTTGTATATGTTGATAACATACTTACCACAGGTGATAATCCATGTACCATTTAATCTTTGAATATTTTTCTTCAATATTGCTTTAAGATCAAATATCTTGGTCCTTTGTAGTGTTTTCTTGGTATCGAAGTTGCTCATTCGAAGAAAGGCATATTTCTTACTCAAAGACACTGTACCTTAGAGCTTCTTCATGACATGGGGCTTATTAGTGCAGGACCAGCTACATATCCCATGGAGCAACATTTGAAACTCAAATCCTCAAAAGGTGAACCTATTGCTGACCCAACTATATCGACCCTTACTTGGTCTTCTTATCTACTCGACCCACCTCAGCCTATAGTGTGCATATTGTAACTCACTTCATGTAGGATCCTCGTAGGCCACGCTTTGATGCTTTTATTGTAAGTGTGGAGATTGATTAGCTTGATCTCATTGTGCCTTTGTTGAATTATTTTGTGCTATGAATTGAGGGTTAAGAGGGCGGAACCTGCGGCACTAGTAGAGCTGAGCAGTTATTTTCCATTTTATATAGGAGTATATGAGTAGAGCCATAGCCCGAAAAGAAGGTAGATGAAATTTTCTATTTCGTACTATGAGGGGCAATTGCTTCTTCTGCCAGTATAGACATGCATTTGTACAACCTACATGTGGCATTTATTTTCTAACCTGTGGAGATAGTGAAACTGGTCTAAGCCCTTGGACATACCTCAATTCAGAGGAAACCATATAAATTTGTGTATTTCTATTTCTTGTTCTTTAACTTTTTGCATCTTCATTACAGGTGCAGTTCTTATGTGAGCTCATTTGCCAAAACAATTCTGTCTTTCTGGTCTCTAATTTCTAATAATTCTTTTCTTTTTTCTTTAGTTGTATATATTTATAAGAGAAGGGGGAGCCTTAGCGCAATGGTAAAAGTTGTCATCATGTGACCTTGAAGTCACGGGTTCAAGGCGTGGAAACAACATCTTGTAAAATGCAAAGTAAGACTGTGTACTTTAAGCCCTTGCGGTCCGTCCCTTGCTCGAACCCTACATAGGAGAGAGTTTTGTGCACCGAGGCTACCTTTTAAAATTCTTTCTAAGAAAGATTAGTTCATCTTATATGCTTAACAAAAGTAAATTGATAAAGTTGGCGGATCCATTTTTCTCCTTTTGCTTTTGTCCCCAAAGTAACCGAAAAGAACAATGGGTACGTTTGCTCCAATAAAGGCATTTCTAAGTTTATGAGATGCCTTTAAACTGGCTAGTAAGAGCTTTTTCTTTCTTTCTTCTTTCTTTCTTTTTTTTACATGCAAAGAATTACAAAGCATATGACTCACACTCCTAAATCTAATTCCAGGCCAAAGGAAGAGGCAGCGATTCAAACCTGTGATAAAGGTACTGTAGGGAAGATGTTGAGTTATCTGTGACCAGTTATGCTAGAAGTTTGTTGCCTTAAGAGCTTTTTACTAACTGTAGCAATCTTTAACGAGTACTCAGAGGCACAAAATGTGGAGTTTGACCAAAGAAACAAATGTAGGAGGATGATCCTTGCATTCAATTTAAGAAGGCCTGTTTCGTTACTGAAATCAATGAAAATGGAACTACATTTCCAGCTTCTCATGATTTCAATTTTTTTTATTTGACATGGAGGTCTGCACCTCTTGAAATCACACCTTTAAATGGGCAAATTCAATTACCCATATGAAATTTTATTTCCGTGACAATAAGTATTGAAAAGTAGTGAAAATGACTAAGGTACGACTTTCTGCATTCAAACTTAGGAGCCTGTTGCAACAAACTTCTACTATTAGTTCAAGAACTCATGATGATAGAGACGATTTTGCAGTTGATGCATCATTGGATACAGTAAAATTGTCGTCGTGTGACTTTGTGGTTATGGGTCTTTTTTGCAAAAATATAAGATAAGACTGCACACTAAAAATATTTGTAGCGTGCCTCTTTCTCGGACTCTACATACGTGGGAGCTTTGTACACCAGAACTGCCTTCACATTACTAGATTGTCGCGATGAGATGTCATTGCCACTTTTTTATCTCATGGGGTTAAAAATCAGTGAACTCTGAATAAATGTCAAATTTTTTTGCTATTAGGAAGAACTTATTTGATGAATGGGATGCATGAACCTACATATATTTGTCGTGGCTCTATGAAAGCACTTTCTTGCTGACCAAAGCAAATGGGCCATATAACATTGCTATCTCTACTGAATGAACCTCTTTATAGATCCTGTCTGCCACATTGCTGAAATAGTGCCGGCTTTCTACCATCCAAAACTTAGGAAAGCGATGCAACAAACTTTTATGTCAGTTGGGATTCCAAGATGATCAAGACGATTTTATTAGTTGGTTTATACATTGAATTGTCATGATAGATTGTCTTGCCATTATCAAAGTTCTCTGTCCTGTTCATAAGTTAGTTTAGGAACAGCATTGGACTTAGTTTGCATAATTTACCATGTTGAAGATAAGACCCCACCAAGAGGCTGTAACTTGTTCACATTTTCTCATTTCTTATATGGATCGGCAACGTTGAAGGGAACCTTGGAGCAATGGCAGAGTTGTCATTGTGTCATTTTGAGGTCATGGGTTCAAGGCATAAAAGCAGCTCTTGCAAAATGCAAAATAAGTTTGCCCTTTTCCAAACCCGGCATACATAGGAACTTTGTACACCAAGGCTGCTCTTTATTGGCCATGCTTATCTAATATGGATTATTGGATTACGTAATCCCATCAAGCCCTTAGTTTTGTTGCTAAATGCAAGAAAACCCAACGTTTTTTCATTTTTGCAATTTTTGCCATTAGGTTTCAAAATCTTTTCAAACTTGCTATTATGTTAAGTTTCCATCCTTTTTCACCGTTAGTTTTTACAAAATTCCGAGATTACCCATATCTAACACATGCAGTCATCGGAAAAGCATCGGAAAACAGAGTCGGGCGTAAGAAATCGCGGGCACAGTCGCAGGATGGGTGGGGGATGGGTAACACCGGCCTCGGGGGTGGTCTGGATAGCGTCATCCGGCGGGGGGCGGTGTGTCCCTATTCAGGGTTACGGGCAGCCGGGGAGGTGGGGGGTTTGTCTGGGTTTAGGGTTACGGGCGGTGGGGGCTTGTCCGGTGGGTGGTACGGGCGAGGTAAGGGGGAGGAGGGTTTGTCTGGGTTCAGGGTTATGGGCGGTGGGGGGCTGGTCGGGTGGGTGGTACGGGCGCTGGTGGTGGGAGGCGCAGTGGGGTAGTTGGAGGGGCCTGGCCGGGTGGGTGAGGGGGAGGTTGGAGCTGGTACCAGGGAGGAGGCGGAGGGTGGCTGGTACCATGGAGCTGGGAGGGGGCAGGCGGTGGGGTGAGGTGGGGTTTGGAAAGGGAAGGGGCGGGGCGGGGCGGGGCGGGGCGGGGTGGGGAGCTCTGGGGTGGGGGCTGCAACGATGAGAGGGGAGGAGGGGAAAGGGTGCGGGCTGCGGTGGCTGGCGGGGGAGGCTGTGAGCGAGGAGGGGGTCGGGCGTGGGGGATGGCCACCAGGGAAAGGGTGGGGGCGGGGAAAGCTGGCCGGGAGGGGGGGTGGGGAGCGCTGGGGTTGGGGGCTGCAGCGATGAGCGAGGAGGGGGTGTTGGGGATTTTAGTCCCCGCCCAAGATTATATCCACAAAAAATGCACCGATATTAACGTAGTTCAGCCAATAAGCCTACGTCGAAGGGAGATGAATGATTTCACTATAAAAACAGGGGTTTTACACAAAGGAATACACGAAGATTTATAGAGGAATGTGTTATTTCCTTGTCCTCTTCATATCCCTATTTATAGGGATTTTTGGGCTGTAATTTTCAACAAATTACACAAAAGTTAGTGGACGGTGGCCGATGGTGGCGCCTGCCACTGTTGAAGTCGATGACAGCTAACTGCGGCGCCACCATAGTTGAAGTCGGTAGCTGCCTGAAAATGGGGCTAGACCAACAAATCTCTCCCTCCAGGCCCTATTAACTGAAAGAGGTTTCTTCACGTATAGACTTTTAGTAGAAGCCCATCCCGGCCAATTCTATGCAAATCTCGAACTTGCTGCGAGATAATACTTTTATCATCATATCCGAACTATTATCGTTAGTATAAATCTTCTCAAGCTCTAACGACTTCGAATCTAAAATATCACGTATCCAATGATACCGAACATCAATGTGCTTTGACCTTCCATGAAAAGTAGAATTCTTGCTAAGGTGTATAGTACTTTGACTGTCGCAAAATAACGCATACCGCTTCTGCATAAAATTAAGTTCGTTCACGAACTTTTTCATCCACAATAACTCTTTACATGCTTCTGTCACAGCAATAAACTCAGCCTCTGTCGTAGATAAAGCAACACACTTCTGTAACTTTGATTGCCATAACACAACTCCCCCTGCAAAAGTAATCAAGTAGCCTGAAGTAGATTTTCTCGTGTCAATATCACCAGCCATATCTGAATCAGTGTAAACCTCAAGTACGGGCTTGCCAGTGCCAAATCCCAAACACAACTTGGAAGTACCACATAGATATCTCATTATCCACTTCACTGCATTCCAATGTTCTTTTCCTGGATTTGATAGAAAACGGCTCACTGTACCAACTGCATATGCAATGTATGGTCTAGTGCATACCATGGCATACATAAGACTGCCAACAGCTGAAGCATAAAGAACATCTTGCATGTATTCCTTATCAGCATCACTCGTTGGAACTTGATTCTTACTAAGCTTAAAATGAGTAGCAAAAGGTGTACTAACCACTTTAGCTTTATCCATGTGAAATCGTTGAAGTGCCTTTTCTATGTACTTTGCTTGAGACAGCCATAACTACTTATTCCTCCTGTCACAAATGATAGAAATTCTGAGAATCTATCTCGTGAGTCCCAAGTCCTTCATAGCAAAGACTTTGTTTCCCTCCTTCTTTAACTGACTGATCCTTGAAGAGCTTCTTCCAACAATAAGCATATCGTCGACATAGAGTAGCAAGATGACAAAATCATCTTCTGAGAATCTCTACACAAACACACAGTGATCTAAAGTAGTCTTTCTATAACCCTGTTGGGTCATGAATTGCTCAAACTTCTTGTACCACTGTCTGGGAGCCAGTTTCAAGCCATACAGACTCTTCTTCAGCTTGCAAACATGCTTCTCTTTACCTTTAGCAACAAACCCTTCTAACTGCTCCATATATATCTCCTCCTCTAAGTCACCATGGAGGAACGCTGTCTTCACATCCATCTACTCAACCTCCAGATCAAGGTTTGCGGCCAAACCCAATACAACTCGGATTGAAGACATTTTAACAACAGGAGAAAATATATCCTCGAAATCGACACCTTTTCTTTGACCAAAGCCTTTCACCACAAGTGTAGCTTTGTATCGTGGTCGTGAAGTGTCACCCTCATACTTCACCCTGTAAATCCATCAATTCTTCAAAGCTTGTCGGCCTTTAGGTAATCTTACCAGCTCAAAAGTATGGTTGTCTTATAAGGATTTCATCTCATCCTTTTATAGCTACAATCCACTCTGCATTCTCTTCACTTTCAACTGCCTCTGTATAACTCTCAGGTTCTCCCCCGTCAGTGAGGAGCATGTACTCATCTGATAAATATCGAGTGGAGGGTTGACGATCTCTCAAACTCCGTCTCAATGAAACTGTTGGTTCCTCAATAGGAACCTCTTGCTGAATATCATCAGCTTCTGATGAAACATCCATGTCTTCAACAGCTTCATGTTCTCCATCAGCCTGATTATCTTGAACATCAACTGGAGCACCATCATGGTCATTGGTGCCATCTACACTTGGCGTATGTGAAGCAAGAACTAGATCTAAATCTGTCAGAGTATCAGAACTCTAAGTTTCTGATACTTCGGCTTTGTCAATGCGTTCAATGGTTTGGTCTTCCATAAAGACCACATCACGGCTTCTAATCAGCTTCTTTGCAATAGGATCATATAGCCTGTAGCCAAACTCATCCTGCCCATAGCCAATGAAAATGCATTGTTTGGTCTTGACGTCTAACTTGGACCTTTCATCCTTGGGTATATGTACAAATGCTTTGCACCCAAATACCCTCAAATGATCGTAAGAGACATCTTTTCCATACCATAGCCTGTCAGGAACATCTGCATTCAAGGCACCAATTGGAGATAGGTTAATAACATAGGCTGCTGTGTATAGCGCCTCACCCCAGAAGGAACCGGGCAGCTTTGCTTCGAAAAGCAAGCATCTGACCCTCTCCATTAATGTTCTGTTCATCCTCTCTGTTAAACCATTTAGCTGAGGAGTCTTCAGAGGAGTTCTTTGATGTCTAATCTCTTGCTTCTTACAATAAGCATCTAAAGGTCCACAGTACTCGCCACCATTGTCTGTGCGAATACATTTCAGCTTCTTCCCTATTTGCCGCTCAACAGAAGCTTGAAATTCTTTAAACTTGTCAAGCACCTGACCCTTAGTTTTCAAAACATAAACCCAGAGTTTTCTAGAATAATCATCAATAAATGTGATAAAATATAATGCACCACCAAATGTGCGTACCTTAATAGGACCGCATACATCTGAATGTATCAATTCAAGCACGCCTGGCTTTCTGGAAGAAGGATGACTTTTGAAGGAAACTCATTGTTGTTTTCCGGCAAGACAATGAGCACATTTGCTCAACTTTGTAGCTTTAAGCCCTGAAAGCAAATTCTTCTTGACTAGGCAACCTAGTCCTTTCTCACTCATGTGACTGAGCCGCCTGTGCCACAACTCTGAAGAACTAGCAACATCAACTACATTCATAGAGTTAATAGGAATCGAAGCTTGCATCACATACAAGCTAGATGATTTCTTCCCTCTAGCAACCACAAGCGCCCCTTAGAGAGCTTCCACTGTCCATCGCAAAAGGTACTATAGTACCCATAATCATCAAGCTTTCCAGCTGATATTAAGTTCAACCAAATATCTGGTACATGTCGAACGTCCTTGAGAATCAACCTCGTTCCGTTTTCGGTGTTCAAACAGACGGATCCGATACCAACAACCTTTGACAGCCCATCGTTACCCATCTTCAACACTCCAAAGTCACCAGGAGTGTACAAGGTGAAAAACTCCCTTCTCGAGGTAACGTGAAAAGAAGCACCACTATCAACAACCCATCCAATCTCATTGGAAGCTAGGTTGATTTCATTTTCATCATAGACCACAACAAGGCTTGAAGTAGTGGCAGCTACACGATCATTCTCCTCATCATTTCTTCTCTTATGCTTGGCATTCTCTGTTTTGTTCTCGGCTTTCCACTTGTAACACTGCCTTTTAATATGACCCTTCTTGCCACAATAATTGCATTCCAGATTCTTATATCTAGACTTAGATTTACTCCTGCTTCTATTATTCTTCTCATGTCCTTTGATCTTGCTTCTCCCTCGATTTCCCATGTCACAGCACCACCTAGAGCAAAATTAGCTAGAGAAACATGAAAATTTTCCCATGAGTCAGGCAAAGTATTTAAAAGCCATAAACCCATGATATCATTGTCAAACCTAACACCAACGTCAGATAATTGCTGAAAGCATCCGGTCAACTCGTTCAGGTGGTCAGAAATAGAATTCCCTTGTATCTCAGGTGCATTGCTTGATTAAGTGGGAATAACTTATTATTCCCAGTCCTCGATGCGTACAAGGTTTCTAATTTGATCCATAGAGTTCTAGCATGTATTTCATTTTGAATATGATTCAAAATGTTATCTTCTACCCATTGTCGAATAAAACCACATACATGTTCGTGTTCAAAAGCCTACTCATCTTTGGACTTATCCTCCGGTTTTTTAGTAGCAAAGACAGGTAGATGTAATTTCTTCACAAAAAGAATGTCTTTGATTTTTCCCTTCTACTTGTGATAGTTAGTACCATTTAAGCAAATCATTTTGCTTATGTTTGCCTTCATAAGTAAAGAAAGAGTACTTACAGCAATTTCAGGAGAAAATCTTACAAATTTGAGAACACCACTGCGTTTGCCAAGAACTGGTCTATCCCCCTCGAAAACCTGCCAAAAAATAGGTCTACTCCAATCGAATCACTGTTGCAACTCAGCTACTATTGCACTTGACTGTTGCAACACAGTATTGTTGCAACACGCGCCTGTTTCAACTCAGCTACTGTGCAAACACTCTACTATTTACACTTGTACTATTACAACTCTGTACTGTTGAAACTCATTGTTGGAACCCACCTCTGGGGGGTATTGTGCTAACTCAGTACTGTAGTAGTAGTACTGTAGCGATCACTGTAGCCAATAGCAATGATAATGCTTTTTACTGTAGCAACATGATAACGTGATTTTCATTGTAGCAGCAATGATGATTACTGTAGCAGAAACAGTTTTCTTCTTCCTCTCAACCGCCGGTGCTGCAACTCAGTTTTCTGCCTCTGTTTCACAGCAGATCCTCGCTTTGATACCACTTGTTGGGGATTTTAGTCCCCGCCCAAGATCATACACACAAAAAACGCACCGATATTAACGTGGTTCGGCCAATAAGCTTACGTCCACAGAAAAGGAATGATTTTACTATAAAAATAGGGGTTTTACACAGAAGAATACAGGGGATTTACAAAGGAATGGGCTATTTCCTTGCCCTCTTCGTATCCTTATTTATAGGGATTTTTGGACTATAATTTTCAACAAATTACACAAAAGTCAGTGGACGGTGGCCGACGGCGGCGCCCGCCACTATTGAAGTCGGCGGCAGCTGACTAGGGCGCTGCCATGGTTGAAGTCGGTAGCCGCCTGAAAATGGGGTTAAACCAACAGGGGGGAGGGGGGAAGGGTGGGGCCAGGGAGCGCTGGGAGTGGGGCTGCCTGGTTGCGCCGAAGTGGGGGTGGGGTTGCGTGCAAGAGGAGTTGTTCCAGATGCCAGTGCTAGGTTTGGGGGTGCCGGAAACAGAGAGGAACATGGAAGCCGGAAAGGGGAAAATGCTAGAAGAAGAAAGGCTAGTATTGGAATTTAGTAAAAATTTAATAGAAAAACGAAACGAAATGGCAAATTTGCAAAGATTTTGAAAACTTAATGGCAAATTTGCAAAACTGAAAAAAAAAAAAAAAAAAAAAATTGTTGGGTTTTCTTGCAAAAATGCCATAAAGTAATGACAAATCTGAAAAAACCCTTTTATAATTAATAATATGCATGAACCTGGACATGTGTCGTACCTCTAAGTGGTTGTTATCCAATGAATGTGCATATTTTCAAAAACATTTTTTGTAAGCGATAAAAAGGAAAAACTATGATGGACTAAAAAAAAAGTTGGATCAAATGAACGATATTTTCCTCTCTCTTTTTTTTTGGGTAATGATAGATATTATTCATCCACTAACCAGAATGGAAGACTTTAAGCTTCCGATTTCCCCTTTTTTTTCTCTTCTTTTTTTTCATTTTTTTTTTTTTTTGTTATAGAATATGGACGCATGTATCTAGGGAAGGCTTTGCTGGTGGATGCAGACCTTGATTCGTTTTTTCCAAACCTTCAATCGAAAGCTATAAACAAAAAGAGACATTTAAAAAAAATTTGCTAGGCCTTTTTTTCCCTCAATAATGTACACACTTGAGCAGTCTCATGCACCCATGACCTACCACAGGAGATCGCAGCTCCTTATTTCATCTGTTTCAGCTCACTTCAAATATCCTAGGTACCAAAGCTGTAATCTAATTGACATCCCTGAGTCCTTCATTTTTTACCTTCTAAAGTCCAAAAAATAGACGATATTCTATATTACGGAGCTTTTCTATGTTTCAATCTCTATATTTTGGTTTCAAAAGATTTAAAATAAAAATAAAAAATGAAGGACTCAGAGATATCAGTTAGATGATGATCAAGAAAAGTGGTCACACCAGCCACTTAGGACCCCTATGATACAACCACAATAAGACTAGTTGCATTATAGAATCCCTCTTCTCTCTCTCTATTGAATTGTATGGCACTATTTTACACCAATTTCACTGTCACCGCAGTAAAAAAATTGCTGCCATAAGATACAAAAGATTTCTCCACCCTCTGGTAGGGTAATGCAAATGCAATCATACATGCATACATGCATATTTATATATGCAAAAGACACAATTGTCACCTCATATGATAAAAAAGAAAACCATCTACCTTTTTTAGAGTTCCACCGCAAAGCCCCCAGCAGGGGTGGGCCACCCCTTACACCCTTGATGAGCTAATCGTGCAGTTTGACTTGTGCAAGGAGCTCCATCCCCGAATCTCTAGTTCATAGTTCAACATAATTCTATACAAGCACAACATGATCAAGCTAGTCAGGCTCTATACCAACACCACCCATTATAAATGAGTTTTGATACCAAAAATATCTAATTGAGCCAAATTAGATGAAAATCTTGGACTAATGAAAAAATACAAAAAAATTATTTCAAACAATTCCATATATATCACTACTTACATATGTGAGGGAAAAACTCTCTCTCTCTCATTACATTAGGAATGGCTTAGATAGGTTGGACACCAACAATAAAATTTCATGCCTATTTTATATTTTATCCCATGCTTTCATTTAAAGAATCATAACCATCTATTTTTTTATACATTTTTAAAAGATTCAAAATAAGTGATTAGATAAAAAAAAAAATATTTGATATATATTAAAGAAGGGGCTCTCGGAGATGGGGATTAGGTGCCAGATTACAGGAAAAACTCAGAAGCTTGTTTTCTTTAAACTTTTAGTTTCTAAATAGAAATAGTTTCATATTGAAAACAGGATGCCATGTTCACCGCCAAAACTTCCCTGGGTGGAAGCACTTGGCAAGACGCTATTTAGGGATGCGAGTTCAGTCCCGCTGCTCAGTCTTCTCAATCTAAATTCATCAACAAAGCGTCCTCCGGCAGCTTTGCTTGCTTTCTCCATTATGGTGCGCTTGGCTTGAAAGAAACAGGAGGGTTCCTTCAAAGCCGTTCAAATTCAGATGGGGAGACTAATATGCTTCAGTGCTTCCTGCATTGTGACCTCAGAGGACTTCTGCGTAGGAGATTGACGGAAAATGGGTGGAAATTGCCAGCTTCGTTTGGCAACCCAGGCCCAGTCAATGCTGGATGCTTCTTCGTGATTCTCAGGCTCACACCTTTTATGACATTTCTGGTTGTATTGGAGAGGCTAATTCTCAAACAGCGGAGGTTCTGACGGTCTGCAGCGGAATCAAAATTTGGAACCAAAACTGCATACGACCTTCAATCGTTGAAGTTCGTAGACGGTCTTTATATTGGACAGGCTAATTCTCTGGCAATACCTCTTCTTGTTTCAAATCTGATGTTAGAGGCCCATGGAAACTGTGTAAAATCATATTGATGAAATTAGATCATTGTTGCAGGGGACTAATCATCAGTTCGTGCTTGTCGAATGGGCAGCTAATCAAACACGTACGCCAGACTCCTTAGCAAAAGGAGTTACTTTGGGAGAGATGAGAACTCGACATTTTGATCAAGGCTAAGTTGTCTCTTCTTGGTTTCCCATGGAAGTGCCCGCCCAGATGTTGTTTACGGTGACAATTCAAGGCTAACGAGGAGAGGCACCTTGTTAACTTCGCAATCTGATCATTGCTTATTCTAAGCAAAAATAGTAATATTTATGGTATACAACCGTCTCTTTTAGAAGGGGAGCCTTGGCCTAACAGTAGAGTTATCATCGTGTGACCTTGAGATTACAGGTTCAAGATGTGGAAATAGGTTCTTGCAAAATGTAAGGCTGCGTACAATTGACCCTTGTGGTCCACCCCTTTCCCGGACCCTAAATACTTGGGAGCTTCCTGCAGCAGAGATGCTTTTTTAACCGTCTCTTTTCTTCGGAATATTGCCATATTTTTTATAAGAATAACAGGCATTATACAATGGGGAGTTACCTTGAGTGCAAAAAACGAAAGTATACTCAATCAAAAGGAGGTAACTTTCAAAATAATATATCATTAATGTTGGCAGGTGCAATAGTTGGGGGACCTAGTTGCTTTGTACTGATACTTCCAGGTCCTACAACAGACCTAATACTGGAAGCTAATTTGCTATGTACACACTTCAGTTTGCCATCCTTATCACTCACCTATTCTCTGTCACTTGGGCAATTGCCATTTCCTCCCATGCCAATGATGCCATTAGACTATTGAAAGTGTATAAAAATTTTGGTTTGATGTTTCTGCGAACAGGAATGCTAGAGTGTGACAACATTGCATGTAGCTGGATCACTTCCCACTTTTTGCATGAAGGGGTCAGTGGCTGGATGGTCCAACCAATTCATCTTATTTCTCCAGCTTTGGATACATGGCCAACAAAATTGTGAGAATTGAATGATTTGACCATCCTAAAAACTGTGCTTTGATCCTTGATGCAAAAGTGGGGCCATCTGCCTTATAATCCATTTTATATCAACAGGATAAGGTATAAATAGGACAGTTTTTAAGGGTATTCAATGGAACTTCCAATTGATCAAGACGTTCAATATGACAGGGACCCATAACATCCCATGGAAGGTTATGTATAAGTCATTGCTTACCTACCGTCATTTTTCTACAAAATCGGCCATACAAATGAGAGACACAAACTGCTTTCAAAAAGTTTTAGAAAAATGAAGGACATAAACGGAAATCATCCATTATTCTATCTGACTGAGCCTGTCCAAGTTCATATAGATTTTATGTTGATTTGTATCACTCAGTCATAAGGGTTCTAAGTGCATTCCATAATACTTTTCTCCCTTTTATGGAACTTCCCGTTTGATTTCCATAGTTTTATTAGATAAGTGTTTCAAACACAAAGATCTGGCAGTTTATAGTATAAGCTCATACTTGGGGAGGGAAAAAAAAAATGAACGTGCAAGAATATCCATTGGATGACCCTAATTACCATTTATATCTAGTTAAAATATGAACGGCTCAGAAAGCTTGGAAACAGTGACAGTTGAATCCTAACAACCCTAAGCTCAACTTCATCCATTGGATCAGGGCATATCACAGCAGCAACAGAATATTAACAACATGTTGTACTGGTCAACCAGCTAAGCATGAAACTAAAAAGTCTAAAATTACAATACCAATGGAATTAATTATTCATAATGAAAAAGAAAAGAATCAGATAATTCAGATATAAAATGACAACCACTCCTCAACTAGAACAATAACAAATTCTAAAATCTAACTAATTAATCCCCAAATTAACACCCACTACTTACATAAAATTCACAAGTATGTAGTTTAAGATGGATAATAAACGCAACCCCACAAGTGTCACAGTATTCAGATCGGTCCAAATTCTGGCTCGTGGATCATCTGATCTATAGCATGACTTGGCAGGAGCTCCAAGTCTAACTTCTCTCCATTGTAAGTAGGTCAGGGGCTCCACAGAGAATCCTAACCTTCCATATGGTCAAGATTTTGCTACTGGAGTAGCGATTTTTTAGCATAATATAGAATGCTACTTTTATCTAACGGTTAAGACTTTCCGATGTTGCAATCTTAAATAGTAACATCCAGCAGTAACCTTTAATAGAAGCCCATAAAACTCGGTGCTACTTAAACTGTAACTATCCATAATACTCCCATCTCTTTGCATTTAAGCCTATCCTAATTAACTACTCAAGGAAATCCCAAGTCAAATTCAACCCATTTAACACCGCAACTTTCTTTATGTAAGGACTTCCGTTTCCTTTTCTACCTTGTGATCTTTCCACTTCTTCTTCTTCTTCCACATCTCTCTCTTCTATCTCTATCCTTCCATGTGAGCCATTTTTCCATCTCTTGAATCCAAGTTTTTGTTTTTGTTCTTCTTCTTCTGCTACAGACGTCAAAGAAATGGCTCCCATGGCAGTGGCGCCTACTGGTGGGATGGATGGAGAGAAGTTTGATGCCAAGTTTACGTGGTATGTGTTTGTGTGTTCGATTATAATGGCGTCTGGAGGGCTCATGTTTGGTTATGACATTGGGATTTCAGGTATGAATGTACGAACCACGCCCAAGAAAGTTTTCTTCTTTTTGCTGGTTTGCATGGTCGATGTCTGTGATTTGTTGGTGTTGGTTTGCCTTAGAAGTTTATATTTGGACCCCGATTATTTGATGGAGTCACACCCTCTAAGATATGGGAAGTGTCTAAATTGTTTCTTCGTTCTCTTTCTTGTGAAATCTTTTTCTTCCATTTTCTCTATTAAAAATCTTTCTCTTAGAGTGTCTAAATTGTCTCTTTCTTTTATTTTCTCTCTTAAAAATCTTTCTCTTTTTATGGTCTGATCGTCCAGTAGGAAAGAGGTGGGGGATATCTTAACATGTTAAAACCTTAGGTTTCTGTAGGGGCTTTGATTTTAACAAGTCTCCCTAGGAGCACTTTAGCCAGAGAAAAAGATGGTCAGCCATGAGATGATCTTTTAATAAATTGGGGTTTGGTAAGTTATTAGTCTTAATGAGCCTCTGTAAGGGCTTCTTTTGACTCCTGGGAAAAAAAGGTGAAAAAATTCCTTCATGACATGATTTTGAAGAATATATTTTGTAGGTCTTTCATCTTATTTTAACTTATATTGTTACCTTATCTCCTACTGTTTGCATCGTTCACTTATAATTGGATTATTTAATTTTAAGGAAAAACAAAGCCTTTTTTTTTTCCCTTTTTCTTTTTTGTTACAAGCTAAGAATTACCAAGCAAATCAGTCACGTGCTCTCCTAAATCTATTCCCTATGGCCAAGGGGGAAGCCCTCATTCCAGTTTCCATGTGACTAGTATATTGCTATTGAGGAATGAGGATCAATCTCAAAGAATCTAGGCCATTGAAGCTACCATCTCCAATCTTAAAATTATTGTAATGTTTATCCTTGATGTGTTTCAGAATCAATATCAATTCCAAATTCCACATTGCCCGTACAATCAATCATATGGTTCATGGTTGTATACAGAGCACCGTTTGTTATGTGTTGCAAACATGTAACTGGATCTGCATACTAGTTACGTGCCATGATTTGTTGCAGGAGGGGTAACATCAATGAATGATTTCTTGGAAAAATTCTTTCCGGAAGTTTATCGGAGGAAACTTCATGCCCACGAAAACAATTACTGCAAATACGACAATCAATTCCTCCAACTGTTCACTTCATCTTTGTACCTTGCCGCTATTGTGGCAACAGGCATTGCTTCCATTACATGTCGGAAATATGGACGAAGGCTGACGATCCGAGCGGCGTCCCTCTTCTTCTTGCTGGGAGTTATTCTAAATGCTGCAGCACAAGACCTACTCATGCTGATTCTAGGCAGGATTTTTCTTGGTGTGGGAGTTGGTTTTGCTAATCAGGTATTCGTTTCATAAAATTCTTCTTCCATTTCTTGTTTCCTGTTGTTTTGGCTCAACGACCTTACTGCATTTGTATCATCATATAGAGCAGTGTAGAATTCTTAAGATGTTATTCCTGATGGAAGATTGATATGATATTCAATTGCAGGCGGTTCCATTGTTCATCTCAGAGATTGCACCGGCGAAACATCGAGGGATGCTCAACATATTCTTCCAGTTCATGGTGACTGCCGGAATTTTGATTGCCAACTTGATCAACTATTGGACTTCTAGTCTTCATCCTTATGGATGGAGGATATCCTTGGGTCTTGCCGGCGCCCCCGCCTGCATTCTCTGCGTTGGTTCCTTATTGGTTGCCGAGACACCCACTAGTCTCATCGAGCGAGGTATGCTTGAAAAGGGCAAGAAGGCCCTTAAGAAGGTCCGAGGCACCGAGAAGGTTGATCCTGAGTTCAACATGATCGTACATGCTTGCGAGTTGTCCAACCGAGTCAAACACCCCTTCAAGGACCTCACCAAGCGATCTAACATTCCTCCTTTGGTCATCTCCAACCTATTGCAATTGTTTCAGCAATTCACCGGGATCAATGCAATTATGTTCTATGCTCCGGTTCTCTTCCAGACGATTGGATTCAAGAACGATGCCTCCCTGTTATCAGCTGTCATAACCGGCACAGTTAATATGTTCAGCACCCTTGTTGCCAACTTCTACGTCGATCGGGTGGGAAGAAAGTTTTTGCTTCTGCAAGCCTGCGTGCAGATGTTCATTACCCAGGTGAGTTTCCATGGCAACATAATTCCCAAATTAACTCAAGTCTTATTGAACAAAATTCTCATGTTTCCAATGTTCAGGTTCAAAGTTTCTTGCATTAATCAGTCTTTCCATTTTCGAGTTAACTCGGTCGATTACCAAGTTGCACAGTGGATTGCTTTGTGTTGATTGAGGTACTTCATAGCACCTATGGATGCTAAACTTATCTAATTTGAGTCAATTTTATGTTTCAGACTGCAATTGGAGCCATTCTAGCAGTACACTTGAAATCGAATAACTCCCTTGACCACAGCACAGCCATTTGGGTTGTGGTAGTGGTGTGTATCTATGTGGCCGGCTTTGCGTGGTCTTGGGGACCCTTGGGCTGGTTGGTTGCCAGCGAAGTCTTCCCTCTGGAGACGAGAACCGTCGGAATGTCCACTGCTGTGAGCACTAACATGCTCTTCACCTTCATCATTGCCCAGGCTTTCCTCTCCATGATGTGTCACATGCGTGCCGGAATATTCTTCTTCTTTGTTGCTTGGATCGTGTTGATGGCCTTGTTCATTATCTTTTTGTTGCCTGAGACGAAGCAAATTCCGATCGACGAGATGGAGTCAGTCTGGAGACAGCACTGGTACTGGAAGAGATTCATGGATGCAGATACTGCTGATTCTAAAATTCAAAATGGTGATCCAAAGGTTTAGACCCTTTAAGGTCTATCATCACCTTTGACATGCACACGTACATGAAAATATGCGTACATCCCATGTACCTATCCTGGGGTTGCGTTCATTATTTTCGAATTCATAATTATGTATTTATGTGTGTCACATTGGGTGTAATTTGGAGTTTCAGTTGGATGTGCCAATCTGACTTTTGTTGCAGTTAGGGCTTTGGAAAGTTTGATGGGGGAAGGATTGGTTGCTGTGTTATATCTGAATTACCCCCATACTTTTCCACTCTCAACTCCGATGACTATTTAGTGGAAAGACTTTCATAGTTCCTAACAGCATGTGTTAATGTTCTAAGAGATGAGTGCAAAATTATACTAAACAAACCTAACGAAATGCTGATAAAGAGATAGGCGCTAGCATTCTTGAGCAAGCTAGCTAGGCAATGGGTACTTTTTGCCCCACATGTTCAGCTGTGAATAACTGAATCAATTAATGTGTCTTTGGGAAACTTGTTTTCATTGTATTTTTTTTATTTTATGTGAAATAGAAAGAATACAATAAAAACAAGTTTCCAAGCAGTTTATGACTAGCATACCCAATGACGCACTGATCTTCAATTGAATGTCTCTAAATCTAATCCTTGACCAAAGAAGAAAGTGGTAATTCAAACTTACAACCAACTATATTATAGAGGAGATGCTAGAGTTAGATTTGACCAACTACATTAGATATTTGTTAGCGTCAATTAAGGTCTTTACCTAAATAGAAACATTTAGTACTAGTAGCATGCTTTAACTTTGCCAACAATGTCCAAGGTAGTTCGTTGTGAACAACTTGAAATGTTATGCTTAGTTAGCTTTTTACGGCTATCCCTTGCTTTTTCTTGCAACCCCTTAATAAATGATATAAATGTGACAACCCGGGCTTTTAGAAAAGAATTTTCAACATGTACCTTGGAAATGACAATCTCCTGCATGATTTTTATTTTTATTTTTTTGAACATTTGAGATATATAATACATAATTATTATTTTTCAATTACACCCTTCAACCCGATGTCATTCAAAAACCTTCACATATAGTAGCGGAATAAAAGCATCCCTGGTCACAACCCAAATTATAAGAAACTTAAATTCAGGTAATAATTTAGACTAAATATATCAGTGTTGTTTGTCTTATTAATTCATATTTAAATGTTTATAGTTCAAAAATTAAAGTAATAACGAGTTCAACTGGCTACTTTTATTCATACTTTTCTTCCTCTACTTCTCATTATCTAATCGTCACTATCTGACCACCTAGTCCTCTCATGCTTCACCTAAAATATTTTGTAGGGGTGAGTACAAAGACTCAATAGTAATAAATCTAAACCAGCCATTTGAAAACCACGGCTTAAATCATACGTTCAATATAATAACTACAAACATTTATGCTTTTACACAAAAATTTTGTATTTCCAACAACATTTAATATTTCTTTCAAATCTCATATAAACATGCCCATTAGGACTTTGTCAAAAAATGACATATCACAATTTGTCATATCACTGAGTGGTAGCATCCTACCACAAACCCATCTGGGCAAAGGTTAATATCTTTGAGGATGACCAACAAGTCAATCCATATCCAATTACTGTACAGTATACTATACACGTAAAGGACCCACATCCAACTACGTTTGACCTTGGATCCCATACATGTATACAAATCCTCATAGGGAAATTGGATCACAAGAAAGCAGTCTCCTCATAACACAATACTCTCTACAATAGGCCTCTTAGGGCATGTATCAAATTTCAAAAGCCAGTGACCAACTGGTCTTCCTAGCATAGCAACCAAAAGGGATCTTCACCCCCTTTCAATACTCGAGTCAACTTAAGCAAGCTTACGTTTCAACTTCTTCTTTTTTCAAGTCCATACATCAGTTGTAATCAATCTATATTACTATTCATTTAAAACCATTCATTAGTTAAAACTTTTCTTAATGTGTTTGCATAAAATAACGTAATATCA
Organism: Warburgia ugandensis; assembly: GCA_035236585.1. Lineage (NCBI taxonomy): Eukaryota > Viridiplantae > Streptophyta > Magnoliopsida > Canellales > Canellaceae > Warburgia > Warburgia ugandensis. Next base: position 49,205,539 of record CP141138.1, on the reverse strand, counting down.
AAACTTCAATTGATATATGCTCAAAGTAATTAGCATTAACATAATAGTATATTTGGCCATTCATCCATGACCAAAATCTGAAAATCCCAAGTAACATGTGCCAGGCATCAATGGCTATAGTTCATCCATTCTATGGAAAATGTAGGCATCTATTATGGATACAATTCATATTTCCAAAGTATATCAAAATCAATGAGAATATGTTTTGGATAGAAGGATGATCAAAATCGTCCAAAGTTGTACTAGAACTAGGCCCAACTTAGAAGTGAAAATCAATAACTTAAAGTTGAAATGGTACAATATTTATATGTAAAATTTACCGTTCAAAATAGTCCAAACTTAAGTTAAGATAGGCACCGCATATATTTGGAAATTGATAATTAGATTTGAGCGAACTAAGCTAGAGATGGTGCACTGAATATGTGAAGATGGAGAGGCGTTAATGCATCTAATTTGCATAGTGTGCATTCTTCCTTTAATAAAGTATGCATATTACTTCTCCAAGAACCTGGTTATGCATGCAAGCTCCCATGTGAGAAATCTTGGCACATCATGTTAAGGTGTAAGGAGTTTTTTGTATGCTTGAAGCTCCATTTTGGGTGGAAAGTGCACTTGGAATCTTTTCACGAGGATGTGCATGGGGAAATACATTGCGAGTTTGAATTGACTCTTACCATGCTATGCATATCAGGGATAATGTGGTGACACGTAGACAATAAGATGGCCAACTTGAGATCTAACAATGGTGTATTCTGCACAATAAGTGATGCACATGATGGATTTGAAGTACGCATGGTAGATCCCTCAATGTAATGCAGTGTACAGGGCAGATCTATCCATGGAATGAAGTGCGCTTGGTGACAAAGTAAAAGGGCCAGCTTCGGTGCCCTAACTTCCCGCCTATGCGGGGTCTAAAGAAGGGGCAGACCACAAGGGCCTATAGTAGGTAGCCTTACTTTACAGTTTGCAAGAGTCTGATTCCACGCCTTGAACCGGTGACCTCAAGGTCACATGATGACAACTTTTACCGTTGCGCCAAGGGTCCCCTTCTATAATTAGGATGAAGTGCGCATTACAAAATCATCGAACAAGAGATATTTTTAAACGATGACCATGGTGCGCATGATGTAGGCGAAAATCAAACATCAAGATTATGTCATATTCATATAAGAGGTAGACACCACATTCATATGAGAGACTAGCTAAATTGAACTAGAAATGAATAAATTATAGGTATGCTAATCAACAACTAACAATGTTTGTATTGAAGTTTAATATAGGTGGCATACTTAAATATAAATCAAGATTATAAATCTATGGATCAGAATGTTGGGCAATTAAGGAACATCATGCTCATAGGATAAACGTCGCAGAAATGAGGATGTTGAGATGGATGGGTAGTAAGACAAGAAAGGATAGAATTAGAAATGAAAATATTATAGGAAATTTAGGGATAGCACCAATAGGTAACAAGATGAAGGAGATCAGACTTAGATGGTTTGGACATATTCAAAAGAAACCTACAATGTCACAAGTTAAAATGAGTGAGGCAATACAAATAGAAGGTTCTAAAAGGGCAAGGAGAAGGCCCAAAAGAACGTAGATAGAAGTGGTGGAGAAAGATTTAAAAACTTTGGGACTAAATAAAGCCATGGTACTTAATAGAGAGGAATGGGGGAATAAGATTCATGTGGCTAACCCCTAATTGGGACAAGGTCTTTATGATGATGACGATGACGCCTTAAATATAAATCAAGGCTAAAATCAATCGAATTACTAATCATCGGGTGTGCTTGGCCTAGGTTATCAAACAATGGCATGATGATTTTGTGTAGTCCTTGAAGTCAACGATGGAGGAGATGCATGACAATAGAATAGAATATTGACAACTATCATAAGGAGATGTACATGGTATGGATGAATCATGAATTGAAAGATTCAAGACATATCAGAATTTATCACTTTGCATGCGCGTACTTCTTAATGAAAGAGAATCAAACAGAGCATTTATTAAATAATCACATCCAAACCATAGGGCTATGCGCCTCATTCATGTTTGCATAAGGTTTCAAACAACATGTTTAAGGTCTAGAGTTTCACTAATCTAAAGAAAACCATGCTTGTTTAGAGAAGTTCCTTAACAACCCCCTACTTCATTGATGTCCCACTCTTCTGTAGTATTCTTGTCCAAAATGCAAAATCTGAGAAGAATGCTCCAAATGAAATCTCCTTACCTTACTCCTCTCTCTCTCTCTCTCTCTCTCTCTCTCTAGCTTGCTTCTAATGTTATCTTTTGTAAAAATAAACATATATATTATAGAAATTTGGGGTATTACAATGAAGGACTACGACTTCATGTTAGGCCCAAATTTTTGGAGATTAGAACTGTTCATAATTGTTTTCTTTACTCACATGGCTAGTATTCCAAGATTATTATCCACCTAATCATCCTAACTACTGTTTTTCTTGAGTTAAAATATGAAATGTAGAATGTTTCATCATACATTTTACAACTGAAAACAGATAATCCAATGGTTGAGAACTTTGGTTCATGGCTAATTTAACCCAAGGGAAACGCTACGAATGGTACAGATCTTCAAAAACATTGGTCTAACTAAAATTACAACTGTTTGTAACAACTTATTGAGGGGCTCATGTGGCAAAACAAGGGGCACATATATAATAAGGTTCACAAACCTAACCATGTGGGCCTGTAGAGAGGCCTAGAACCATAGTTGAATCCTACATAAGCCCATTTATGATGGCATGGCAGCTTAAGAATAAATGTCTGGCCTAGCTGATTATTTATGCAAACCAGGCAACATTCAGATGATAACATCCACTTTATAAATTGGTTACTTTATAAATTTGTTAAGCTCAACCCAAGCCCGCTTGAGCAAGTAAGGCACCTTTTAGGGCCTGCTTCAAGGACCCTGCCATATCTAGACCCGTCGTCCACGAGGCCTTGGCTTAGGGAGACGGAGACAAATATTCTAGTAGGGCCACCACTTGCTGACTGGCTGATGAGAAACCAGTTTGGCACGGACCAAAACTTATTGGTTTCCCCTGGCAATTGCAACATCATGGATCCCGGCATAAAAGCCCAGAAAATGCCCACCCAGCACCCAATTTAGTCCTCTTCCACGCAACCCCAGATACTAACGGTTGGCATGTCCCGCATACACTTATTGTTGTTGGTGGGTGGACGACATGGATCAAACACCAGAAAGATGGAAGAGGCTAAACTACATTAAACAATGACAAAATGGCACTTGAGAACTGGCAAGTACTTTACAATGAGGACCCTGATCACTAAACCACAGCTTTATGTACATTTTACCTATGCCCTTACAAGCCAGGCCGCACACAACACAGTTGATCACCATCTTCCTGTGAAATCAGTCAGCTTTAGATCCTTCGTCCATAGCTCTGCTGCTGGAGTTGATCTGTCGATCCTCTGACTCACAAATGCCATCCCTTCTAGTTCTGTCGCTGGTATTCCCATCTCCTCCTTCCGATCTCCCTAGTAGAGATACTAGCCCACAAGAGGCACTGCTTGAAACAGCACCAACATCTGCTATTCCAGAATAGAGACCTCGGCTTCCTAGAACCAGCGGCCCATGTTTCATTCCCTGCTAAAGAAAAACAGAGGCAAGAAAACGGTCACAGAGATGAACATTTAGGCAAACAAAACACGTGGAAAATTATGATACGGTTTGCACGAACGGACCACAAATTTAGGGTGGGAATTCATCAATTACTCACATGGAGACGTGACAAGTTATTGTCCATGCCCGTCAATACGGCAGGGAGCATCCCCATCAACGGTGGGCTGGTCTGCGTTGAGCCAATGAGCAGCCGCAGTGTCTCTCTTGCACTCTTCTCCACCACTGATTCAGTTTCAGCGATCAAGGGGTTCACAAGGTGGTTGGGAAGTAGAGGGGAAATCGTGGTAGAAATAGAAGGGCCTGCACTGACAAGGTAGCCTTGACCTGAGGAGCAGAAATCAATGACAGGTACGTGAACAATGGGATCGGACACGAAAGGAGTGAATGTCGGTATTTGTTGCGAGCTTGGGACAGTAATTAATGAAGAAACAGGAAGAGGGATTCGCATCAACGGGTCTGGCAGAAAATCTGGGAAGTCCGACGATGGAATTTCAGCCATATTACGGGTAGCTTTTGGAGGGACCAAAGAGCTGGAGGACCTAGCAACAGATAATGAAGACGAAAGTGGTGGTAGAGATATAGGCTCTGTCGATGTGGATGGCAGGTAAGGAGGGGTTACTGTATATTGCAGTGCTGACGTACAGGGTGGGCACCAGCAGTAGTAAGGAGAGAAAAGAGAACTATTGGCTGCTGCAACTTGCGACAAAGGATGATAAAGAGGTACAGGACTAAAAGACGACGGGTGGTTACATGAGTCAAGTACTTCTGGCAGGTCTAATGGTCGGAATTTGCTGTATTTGCCCTCTTCAGGAAGTTTGTCATTTTCAGTTTGGCATGAGGGTGCTTCAGTCCTATTAGAGCTGGAAGTAAAGGTAACAGGTCGAATGTCAATTGCTGCAAGACTGCAACTGCCATCAACAAGTCGCCGCAACTTTTCTCGGCCACTGCCTCTCATTGAGAATGTATTTCTAGGAACACCGTCCTTAAAGTTGTTTGATCTAGGACTAAGACTACCTAAATAGAGAGAGGAATGTGACTTTGCCGGTTGACTTGCGGTGGATCGGGAACGTGAAGTCTTTGACAAAGCAGATAACGACTGGTTGTTTGGATCCAATTCAAGAGAATTAGATGCAGTTGCAAGCAAAGTTGTTGACGCACTGGTTGGGCGTGATTGTGTGGCACTTGCGGATCCAAGTAAATAAGCTCGGAGCTGAGTGGCGAAGCAATCAAGGCGAGACTCAGAGATCCCAGTTAACTGAGCTAAAGAGGGCTTCCTCGCAAGTAAATCCTTCATCTACCAAAATGAAAATCTAAACTATAAGACAATTCAAAATGCACCTGAAAGGAATCAAGCATCCTAGCCAACCAAGAGGCAGCAAGTGCTAAAACATCACAAGAACCAGAACTGTACCTATGTAGTCGCAGCAGCGACTAGTCGCAAGGCGCATGAAGGCACATGGCATGTGACTCGACTTACCCCAGGCGCAGCGACTTAAGTTGCAGCACGACTAGTCGCCCGCCTGGATGTGACTTGCGCCTTGCACCTAATGCGCCCCCAACTCCAGGCGCATCGACAGTCTTAAAAATAAAACCCTAGTTACGAGTTTTTTTTTTTCATTCTTCTTTTTCCCCCCTTGACTACTTCCTTTCTAAACCTTTGATCTTCCATCCAGCTCCAAGTAATTGAGGTAAGAATCATAAGATTGTAACTTCTATTTAGTATTTACTTTCATTGTTTTTTTTTCTATAAAAAAAAAACAGTAAAACAAGTATCATTTTTTCATTTTTTTTTTGCATAATGCTTCTTTTTTCTTTGAAAACTCAACATATGTATACTCTAAAGGTAAAAACGAAAACCCCATTTCATTCTTTCCATCTTTTTTCATTGATTTAGTGTAATATGCTGTAAATTTGTAGTTTTCTGGAATTTTTTACCCAAAAATGATAAATACATCAATAATCCGTATTTTTTTCATTTTTTTGAAGCAAATATGCATATCCTCACCATCATAATGCTAAAAACGATTGACCCATGAGCTTAATTGACTTTTTTTTTTTTTTTTAACAGAAACCAATAAAAAACAGTAAGGGTTTTTTATTTTTTCCATCTTTGTAACAAATGTGTAAGTGTCATCATAGGATGATACTAGGAATGCTAAAAACAACTTATCAATACAATGTTTTGATGTTTTTTCTTACTCTTTTTTTTTCACTAACAACAGTATTTTTTTTTATTTTGTACTGTTAATTTTTTTATTTTGTTGTTAATTTTTTTGTTCCATTTGTTTGCAGGTTTTCTCCTTTAAATCTCTGTTTGCTTGATTTGATTCCACTTTCCATTCCACTCTAAAGTCTCCAATAGTTTCCTATACTCCTATTGATACATCAAGTCTACAATATGTCATCATCAAGGGCTCCAGCAATGCTTCTTCTAGATTAATGGATCCGAGGTGGGAGTATGCAGAGGCACAGGATCCAAATGATAAAAATTTGGTATAGTGCGTGCTATGTGAGAATAAATATCGTGGAGGAATTTTTAGATTAAAGCAACATTTGACAGGTGGGCATAGGAATGCCAAGAAATGCTCTCTAGTCACTCCTGAAATATCTATAAAAAAAAAAAAAAGATTATATAAATGAAACAAAGAAGAAGAAAGAGACTAGAGAGAGAATAACATGGGAGATAGATCAGCAAGAAAATTGTTTGGCTTGAATGATGATGAGGAGGAAGAGGATTGTGTAGGAGATTGATAGCACCAGGCCTGCTGGTATTTCTATTGGGGGGGATAAGAGGCGTAAGATTCCCGCACAACAAACAAAAGGGCCTATTGATTATCTCTTTGCTCCCAACCCTGAGGCCTAGAGTAAGGGTAAGGGAAAGGCACCCATGCAGCAGCAAACGACAATGAATCGAGCATACAAGAAAGAGTTTAGAACAAGAGCATGCAATTATATCGCCTCTTGGTTCTATGAACATAGCATTGCATTCAATGCTACTCGTAGTCGTTCATTTCAAACCATACTAGAGGCAGTTGCGCAACATGGTCCAGGTATATATCTTATATTTTTTATAATAAATAGTTATATATTTGTTTAACCTTTTACATAATCTTATATCGTATAATCTTATGTGACTAAGGTTTTAAGGCACCCTCGTATTACGAGTCAATGGTGAATTTTCTTCAGAAGCAAGTAAAGGAGAAAAGAATACATAGATCAGCGTAGAGGTGATTGGATTAGGTATGTGTTCAATGTCCTTTCTTGCAACCTTATATATTACTTTTAAGTCTTAAGGTGACACTGATACTAACAACAAGAGTGCTCCATCATGTCAGATTGGTGGACCGATGGCAAGGGTCACACCTTTGTCAACTTTTTGGTGAACTGTCCAACTGGGACAGTATTTTTGAAATCTATTGATGGGTATGCACATGTCAAAAGTGCAAGCCTAAGACTTGACATGTTGACAGAGGTGATTGATGAAGTTGGAGAGAACAATGTGGTTCAGATAATAGTTTAAATTTATATCAATAAGTTGTTAAGTATTTTACATTGCTTATAAGCATATAATGCAAGTTCTTCTTATATAATTTGACCTTTTCTGTATTTCAGGTCATAACTGACAATGCCTCCAACTAAGTTGCTGCGGAAAGGGAGTTGATGGTGAGGAGGCCGCATTTATATTGGACCCCCTGTACAGCTCACTACATTGATTTGATGTTGGAGGACATAGGGAAATTATCAGTTGTGAAGAAAACTGTGACAGAAGCTAAGGCGTTGATGGTTTTTATATATAGCCACACACATGTCCTTCATCTTATTAGGAGGTTTACAAAAAAAGAGATTTGGTCAGACCTGCAATAATGCGCTTTGCCACCAACTTCTTGAGGCTAGAGAGCATCCACAATTTCAAGACCGAGCTGAGGGTAATGTTCCACTGTTCAGAGTGGATGAACAGTAAATGGCCAAAAAGGCCTGAGGGTAGAAGAGCTGAAAAGATTATATCGCACACCAGCTTCTGGAACCACATCCTATTCTGTTTGAAAATTATGGCTCCACTTGTAGAGGTGTTGAGGGTGGTGGATAGTGAGGAGAAGCCAGCGATGGGATACATCTTTGAGGCTATAGTCAAGGCCAAAGCCAAGATTCAAGCCAATCTAGCATGGGATAAGCGTTAGGCCACTCATGTTTGGGGGATTATCAGCAGTATATGGAGTTCTCAGCTTCACCAACCTTTGCATGCAACGAGATATTACCTCAACCCATCAATCTATTATGACCATGACATTGAAATTGAGCGTAATGGTGATATCAAGAATGGTCTAATGTATGCCATTAGTAGGTTATATGATAGAGATGAGGCTGACATAGTGATAGATCAGATATCTCTTTATAGGCATGCTAGAGGCTTGTTTGGCAATGACTTGGCAATACGCAAAAGAAAACCCTAGCCCTTTGTAAGTATTTTATGTTATCCTATGTTTTAAGTTTTAAGTTTTATTTTATTTTATTTTTAACTTTAATTTTTTTTCCAAAATGTAGGTTAGTGGATTACCTTTGGGGTTGAAGTTCCACAACTTCAAATATTCGCCATTAAGGTCCTCTCCCAGATATGCAGTGCATCTCCTTACAAGTGCAACTGGAGTGTCTTTGAGAGCATAAACTACTTAGATATTAAAATGTAGTACAGTACTAGTAATTAGTTATTAGTAATTTATTATAACATTCATTATATTCTAAATTTATATTTACTTCTTTTTTTTCTTTTCTTTTTTTCAGATCCACACTAAGAAGAGGAATAGGCTGCACACTAAGAAATTGAACGATCTAGTATTTGTTCAATACAATCAACGCCTCGTCGTCGACATGAGGATCGTTTGAAAATACACACGTATACAGATCCTATTCTGTTAAAAGAGGTCGATGAAAGTGATGAATGGATTGTTCCAAAAGATGCTGAAGATGATCTAGTGCATCAAGGTGATGACCTCACTTGGTTAGATGTTGAGATTGCCGAAGGATCAAGTGAACATGATGCTTCATCTACTAGGCAATACCAGAGGCGAGGGAGGGGGCAGAGGGGAAGCCACATTTCTCAATCTCAAGCTCATACTCATCAAGAACAAGATAAGGATATTGGAGACTGGGGAGGAGGAGGAGGAGGATGTCAACATCTCTCAGGAAGATGATTCTAATGATGGTCTTGATCTTCCTGATGAGGAAGAAGAGGTGCAGGAAAATAGTTATTAAGTCTTAATAATTAACTTAAACATTTGCTTTACTTTATTTACAAAACTATTGTTTGATTGTTTATTGTTTCTGGATTTACAGGAAGATGGCAATGATGATGAGCATGAGACCACAACAAATTGAAGGAGTAATCCCTCCCTGGCTGCTACTCCTTGTTATTTCATTGTTTATTGTATTAGTATGTTTCTCAAGACTGAAACTTACTTCTATGTATATAAGTGTATGATTGATTGTTTGATTTAACCTTTAGCTCCTTACTCCTCAGTCCTTGGGTTGTTAGCTTGTTATTATATTATTGACAAGCATTTATTCATATCTTTATATTTCTATGCTTTTTAGTTTTTTTGGATTTTTTTTTACAATGTTTTAGATTTATTCTATTTTTTCCTTTTTTTAAATATTTAAAATTCTTTTTTTTGCGCCTTGATGCCTAGGCGCGTGCCTAGTCCCTCTGGGCGCAAGGCACACCCCTTGTGCCTGGGTGCGCCTTGCGCCTGTGACTACATAGCCAGCAGGTTAATAGGTTACACAGAAAAAGAAAGACAGGGCTCATTGGTTGTCTTTCCACATAGCAGCATATAATTGTTGGATACAGCAAGATTTTAATAGCCATTTAGGAACTCAGCAAACTAAAGCAGTAAAGATACCTTAGTTAGTAACTCATCACCTAGGAGCTTTGACTTTTCTGAACACCAAAAGTAAGAGACCTGACCAGCTGGGAGTTTTATTAGGAAGGAGCGACCAGAGGCATCAGCAGAAATTTCTTCAATTTCCACAGCTGAGCTATCTGAATTAGTACTTAACACAGCCAGTCTCTCAGTGCAACCATCATCACTAGTATAAGAGATGCGCAGATCGGATGAAGGCAAAAGAGTGAGATTCAGATGTCCTCTGCAACACAGATTAGCAAGAAGGTTTAGTACCAAGGTAGTTCAAGACAAGTAAAAGCATGAAATGATATCAATTGCAGTGTTAGAACTACGGAGATAATAAACCAATGTTTTCCAAAAATAGTTCACTACGTGAAGCATTATGAAATAAAGCTAATTTTTCAACTCAATGCAGAACAGAGAAATTGTACTAATTGCAGAATGTATCCCGACATATATGCTATCCCAAACAATATTTTGAACAACAGAACATAAAATGTAAAAGGAAAAAAAAAATTATGAAATAGCTAGAGGAAAAAGTACAAGAGACTGCTAATGTTCTGCAACCAGATAAAGTCAAGGATATCAGATAAAATATTTCAAAATATATTATATTAGGGTGCACCCAGAATGCAACGTGCAGAGCTTATTGGACTCCATTTACTTCAAACTATTCATGTAGCAGATAGACAAAATATAACAAACGTCATGCCCAGCTACTGACATTTCAGAAACACAAAAAGCTCATGACATATTACAGCAGTATTTAACAACTTGTTACCCACCGCCATAGTTTCTGAAATCAAACAACTTAAAATGAGCACTGGATCAGATTACTATAATGTGTGTCCTTCATTTCCAAACAAGATTTTGGTGTTGGGAAGAAACAGTGCGTGGGTCTTTTTCAGACAAAATTCTTCAATTTTAGTATCATCACAGGGTCCACGGTTCGCATTAGAATCTGTACTATTGTAGCAGGCTCTGTAAACCGAACATGCAAAAGGAAAATTATATGATTAGAACCACTCAATCCGTGGGTATAACTCAGAAAAAATTTCTTCAGAAAGCCCCAGGGGCATCAAAAGACCAGTTACTGACTTCTGAATCTTGTTTGATAAAGGCAGGAGGGCCAAAATCATGCAACAGACCTGTACTATGCACAACTCCACATAATGCTCGTACTAATTTATAATAATTTAAATCCAAGTGGAACAATTGATATCTACATATTCAAGAACAAAAGACAACTACATCGACTTAAATGCTTCATTTGCGTGAAAGTTTTTTGACCACTGGTGAGTATCTGAAACATAAAATCTCTATTAACAATAAGTTCTTCTGCAGCAACATGAAAATGCTTTTGAGTTGTGTATTGGATCAAGATTTCATACCCTGTTACTATAAGAAAACTCTCCCTCAAAGTTATTGTTAGTGCTTGGCATGCTTCAGCACTGAACATCACTCACATAAAGCAAATGATTTAACAAGAAATAATAAATGGATACTATAAGTTATGACATGAGATGGAAGTTTAGTGTGCAACAAATGTGCAAATGGACGAGAATTGGATGAGTTTCAGACAGTTAATGCATATTTAAGGGTCTCACAGTTTCACATTAGAAGTGTGATTTTCCACTTCAGTGTCATATTTTAGAGCTAAAGCAGGAGTTGCAGAACCCACAAGCAGTTAGATGATCTAACCTCAACAAGCCTGTTATGTTTCAATTAACTCCATACTCAGCATGTTACTAAATTCTAGTGCAGATGAAATGAAATATGTTTGCAGTCTATCAATGCAATCTCATTAAGCCTTATAATTACCAATACACTAACATTTTAACTGGATCAAAGCCAGCAATCTCACACTCATTGGAAGTATTCCAAAGACAAGACAACTATACCAATAATATCAGATAATTAACTGCGACTTTTACAAAGAATTCATTCCCACAAACTTCAAAGAATGCATTAGTCAGAAAAATAAAATAAATTAATTGACTTTTTGATAGCAAAAACAAACATACATAAAGTAGATGTAGATGTAGATGTAGACGTAGACAGCAAGAACTCTTTTATGTTAGACCACGTAACATACACTGGCAAACCCAATATAACAGCTTCACTTTATTATAAAAGACAGAACACATTGAGGTGTTATACCCTCATTTAAGACCATTCTCTCCAAGGTAGTGACTTTACTATAATTGAAAAAGGTGAAAACCATTTATGGTACAAGGAATGGGGGACTGCAAAGAATAAGAAATGCTATATATTGTAGGGCCATGAAACTACCTTCTTCCCTCTCAAAATTCAGAGATCATAATAGGACACCACACACGCCCACTTTACCTACAAATCAAAAGATAGCTTTATTTGAAGAGATGAACAGTGTCACCATTAATAAGCTGATATACATACTCCTGCAAGTTTTGGTAGACATCAATATATACAGGACAGTTTTTTCCTCTAAAATATATTTGATAGCAAGCTTAGTAGTGGTGAACAGAGTTCCATCAAATAAAGTCGTCCTCAGCAATAGGACATCTCTATAGTTTGATGGAAAAAAATAAAATAAAAAGAACCCCATCACATCATCAACCAAACAATATGTACATGAGATATGATAAAAAAGAACAAAAAGGACAAGAAAATTCATGAAATATGTCATATCATTTCCAAGAATACAGTAACAGCACAATGAAAATGCACATAAACATGTTATTGAACAGCAGATATCTACGGGTGGGGCAATTATCTTTTAAATGAGAAAGATAAATTTCAACTACTTCACTTCAGTAACAATATTGACAACATAACAGTTATACGTTAATCTTCATGGCCTAATGTTGTATGTCCTAGCTTTGCACATTATCATCTATTAAAAACCATGACAAAAGCAACCAAATTAAGTTCGCACAGGCAGTTGGAAACTGAGGAGGCCCTAAGATGGACAAATGGACACAAAATATTCAGCAAATGCACTTTTAGACAAGCTTCAGAGCTGAGGGGACCATGGTACCATGTAAAAAGCAAGAGACAAGGAGCACCACTTCCAACATAGTCAGGTCCACGTGTCTCTATAAGCATCAAGTGGTAAGACTAAGATGAGTTCATACATTCACTTCAAAAATCTAATGCGAATTTCAGTAATAAATACATCAGTTGCGTCATTAACACTGGTATTCAGTTAAATGGGAACAAAACAGTCCACGAAACAAGTTTACAGATAGACGTATGGACCCAGGCAACTTGTACTTGTCCAAATACTGCACATGAAAGATCCCTAGGAAGTTTCATTCAATAGTCAACCCCAGTTGCCTTCGCATCTTCTCCCATTCTCTTCTTTTTTCTTTTGAGACTGAACTTGGATAATTGGATGCTCAAACCTCTGGCACAGATCACCATGAGCCACAAGTCCCCAGTTAAGATAAGGAATGGCTGAAGCACCAAACGATTGCACAAATCAAATAGATAGGGTGATCCTACTTCAAATCATGCTAATATCAGCAGGTAGGTCCTCAGTTTTCATATTTTCCAGCAAACTGAAGAGTACATTTTCATCAGCAGACAAGCTTGAGTGTTGTAAAGTGAAATCTGGTAGGTTCTTGTAATGGTTCCTACAAAACCACCCATGCATGTGCAAGCCAGATTCCACGAGATTGGAGTTTACTTCAATTTGCAAAGCATTCAACGGAGGAGAGGTTTCAACCATTTTTCTAGTTCCAAACTGGTGCCCTTTCTGTATTTACATAACAGTTAATAGTGGTAGAAATTATAGTCATAGGAAGTTTCAGGATTTTATCATTGCCATAATTAGTATAAGGTAGGAAAGGGTTAGGGTCTTGTAGTGGTTCCTACAAAACCAACCTTGCATGTGATGTCAGATTCCACAAGATTGGAGTTTACTTCAATTTGCAAAGCATTCCCAAAGAGGGGCAATTTCAATATTTCCTAGATCCAAACGGGTGCATTTCCTGTGTTTAGATAACATTTAATAGCAGCAGTAGAAGTTTCAGTGTTTTATCATTGCAGTAATTGGTATAAGGTAGGAAAGGGTTTCAAATTTTAATGGCAGATGAAGTTTAGAGACTTTCTGCAAGTTATGTTGTGGCTGGAATTCAAATTGGACCTCAGTTGTTCACCTAGATATTTCTGTCTCTCTCAGCATAAAACTCAGATGATTATGAGCCCTACAACATGAATGCACCATGAAGCGTTTGATGTAGTAGTCATGGCAGATATGGTAGCAGCTCAAGCTATGGCTCCTCTGACTAACGACGCTGAAAGTTTGGGTCACATTATGAATGCCATTACTCACAGGTCAAAGATACTTCAAAGACAAATCATTAACTTACAGTAGTTTCTATTTTATTTTGTGCTGTTTGGAATCCATTACCTTCTCAAAATCATCCATGCTAGTCTGGCTCTTACGTTAGAAGAAATTTTGCTCCAACAAGGAACGAGAAAGCAAACCACATAGTTACAAAATAATGTATCCCTTCTCTCTTGTTCCAAAAGAGTGTATGAAGAAGTCAAAGGAGTGGAGTACAAAACTCAACATCAAAGAAAGAATCTTGCAGGTTGCCAATTTCAGCCAATTGACAGCTTGATCAAGTCTAAAAAATCATACTCCAGAAATTCTAGCCACTAGTATTTTCCGGTGAAAAATGAATGTCTTTCCACTCAACAACAACATTTTTTTTCATTTGAAGTAAACAACAGCAAGCCAACATTGCATTCAGCAACTGCTTGAAACCTAGATGAGCTCAGATGGTGTTGCGAGGGCTCACATGACCCAGAAACATACTAACTCCGCCAAGTGTTCAAGAAAGCCTACTAGTTTTCAACAAGAATCAAAAGCATTACTAATTGCACATGAGTGGTCTTCATAACAGCTCCTAAACAAAGATTCTATAGGAAGCTCTGAGAACAACAACAATTTTTTCATTTGAAGTGAAAAAAGTGAGCAAACTCGGTATTCAGCAACTGCTTGAGACTTACCTACGCTAAGATGTGTTAAGGTTCACAAAACCCAGAAAAGCATATTAACTCGACCAAGTTTTCAAGAAAAGCTCACTACTGTTCAACACTAATCTAAAGTGTTACTAGACACAAGTGGTCTCGATAACAGCTCCTAAACAAAGATTCAGATAGGGGGCTCCAAAGCAATACCCAATTCACATACACGCAGCCAAGCATCTGATGAGTTTTAGATGCCCATTGTCACGCTGATTTTTACAATTGATTGTCTATAGAAAGCTAAAAACATATACACATAAACACATTAGTCAATCTGGAAGCAGTTCTCTCTCCTGATTTTTAAAAATGAATAGTAGCCATATGCTTATCCAGCCAAACCAACAATGTCACTAGCTTCCAACAATTCCAAGCCAGATGAGACTTCTGAGTTTTGAAAAACATGATTTAGGGTTTTGGGGCTCTGAGGAACCTACTAGTAAGTAGCCTTAATAACATGTATATCTGCAATCCAAAAGACAACTAGATGTTTTGGATGCCTGGTTTATCTGGCCACACAATCTATCTGCCTAAAGTCTCATCACAAATATTACAAAACCATCTAGACACATAATCATACTCACAATACTTTAAACAGCTTCCATAGCTGGATAGACAGGTAAATGAAGTCAAAGATTCTCGATAACAGTGTCAAGCATGCAGCTGTAACATCCAATGTACATGATAGACATAATAAGAAGAATTTCTGATAAATTGAACCTCAGTGGCCAAGTCAAACTATTATCTAGAGAGAACAAAATTTGACATCTTATAAGCTAATTGCACCAAAGGAGCTAAAATGCAGAAAGAGAAAAGATACAGCCTGTAATGTGCATTTGAACAAATCATTTTATCACAAAAACTCGTAGATTGTCAAGTCCACAGACCAGTCATTGCATAACCCATACATGTAGATATTTAGATATATGTGTAAATAAAGAACTCCAGTACCTTGAAGCTGTGGGAGACAAAATATTTCCTTGCTTGATAACCTTTCCAACACGCATTGACACAAGAGGAAGGCATAAGCACCTCGCTAGCATACCCACTTCAGGTGCCTCAAAATGCTGTTGACAAAGAATAAAAGAAGTCAGACAAACCACTTCCTATCACACAGAAGTAAAGGTGCCGGAAAACAATAACATTTTAGCTCCAGCAACCAATAAATAAGACGTGAATGTCTTTGCTGATGCAATTAGCATTTTGAGCTTCTCTGGTACTGAGATAATATGTATCAATTAAGTTATCTATAGCTAGTGATCTTCTACCATGCCATTGCAGTCTAAAACATAGATAAAATCACCTGATCGCAAATAGTCCAAGGTTTTAAACCTATTTTGTCTAGGTTTGAATAATTTTATCCATGTCCTAGCTGCTATAAGCAGGGGCAAAATCATTGTCCAAGGATAACTTAATCAGAATTGTTTTCACCATTCAAAACAGCCACATGAATATCAATCAAAAAGATCCCCAACTAAGACCGTTGTCAAGCCCAGGAAAAACGGCAATCAGTATAAATAACTACGTACTCAGATGTCAACGGGAGTTCTAAGCTCGATACCATGCATCTTAACGCTCTCAAGAACGAGCTAGTGTCAAACAGAGATGGTTCGATCTGAGAAATGCTCCCCGAAATTTCTAATTACGTTCAATAAAGGTCATGGAAATTCCTAAGCTTCTAAACCCACACAAATAGAAACCCTCAAATCCACAACTCAATCATGCATAAAAGCAGAAAAGTGTCTTCACGAACAAACATATACGATGAAAAGATGCAAAAAGAACAGCAAGCAATAACAAACCTGATTCAAATGAGCCAGCAGTCGATCTTCAGCGACTCCACCAGAGACATTAAGCTTCAGCAATGGCTTCAACCTTTCATCAGCTCTGCAAGCACCAATAACCTGCAAATCCAAAGCCTGAAGCCACTGCAGAAATCCGTTTTCCCTGTCGCTTCTTTGAAGCAACAAATCCCCTTCCCCATCTTCTCCGAAAACACTCATCAGCCTCTCTGTGAGACCACCAACCCTCCCACTCCCTCCCTCAACATCCGATGGCCCCGCAGATCCAACATCTGATCGATCTGTTCCTCTACCTTCACCATGCAAAGAAGATTCATCAACAACATCGTCAACAGCCTCATTTCCACGATCAGAAGCCTCTGCGTTCAAATCGTCCGCAAAATCATCTTTCTTTTCGTAAACCATAGTTACTCCAAATCCGATGAACAATTCCTGAAACCCTAGCCCTTGCGGAAACCACAATTTCGCAGAAAACAATCTAAAACTGAAGATCGTGACCAGAAACTTAACCTGCACACCTCTCTGCGATTAATTTCTTATTTATGTTGCAAAACTTATGACCAAAAACGAATCGTTTGATGAAAGTTTCCTTGGAAAAAAACCCTAATTTGGCAGATCGGAGATGGGAAGAAAGGAGAGACGAGATCCCAGCCCTCGCCCCGTCACTGCAAATAGTAAGGAGACGAGAGATCGGACGTATATATGTTGGGACCATCCGGATTTGAAAGGTTTATAGATTGGGATTTATGGAATGATTGGTGTCCTGCAAATGGATTTGGTTTTGTGGGACCCTAGCGTCATTTACGGGGCCCGCTGCTGCCTCCAGCACAGATCCGCGTCAGCCATGGAGGACGGCGACGCCCTTTTAGGATGACTGGTGCTACCATGCGCCGAATGTGGAGCAGCTACTTATGGGGTGAATGGGATGGTTTGTGTCGTGGAGCAGAAAATATCTGCTCACGTTGCCGTCACAAGGCTTCTTGAACGTCCTTAGCCCAACTTTACTATAGCATGGGATTGCTCTCTTTTTGGTGTCTAATAGGTCAAAAAGTATGCAGAATGACGATTTTATTGTTATTCTTATCTGCCAAACTTTTTAACTCCTCTTTTCAATTATAACTTAGATGAATCTTCATGATTTTTTCATATTTATTATATATCCAAAGGTAGAGTAATCACGTGAATGAGTCAGATCATGCCAAGGTTATAGATGAAACGGCATACAGATGCTATTATGTAGAGTGTTTATTTAGTATTCTCTTGTAATCATGTTATTGTCCACATGAATGGTCACATGGGGGTTTCTTATTGTTCTAGAGTTTGTATTTTAGGAATTCAAGTAGTTACTATTTTAGGGATTTTTGTTTTTAGATTGAGCATTTTAAAAGTTCTTTGTCATTAAAAAACATTATTTTAGATTGAAATCTTTTAATGTGTGTTTGGGAAACTTGTTTTTATTGTATTGTAGAATATTTCATAATAGAAACTCAGTGCAAACTTGAAAACACAATAAAAACAAGTTTTCCAAACATGCACTTTCAACATCTTTTGCTTTCAGTTTGTGTCCTTGGGCTTATGTCTTTGGATACTTCATTAACTACTTGATTTTGTGCAAGAATTTCAAAGTCTACTAGACTAACTACACTTGGTTGCTTGTAGATGTGTCTCAGTGGAATATTTTTCAACTAAGTTCATGAAAATATTTTCATTTCAGGGAGAACAATGTAAACTAACAGATCATGTGTGTTGGGTTTCACAAGACTAAATATGTGTCCATAGTAGCTATTAAAAATGAAGCTATTGATCCATCTCAGTGGAAGTGCTTGAGATGTGGAATGGATGGTTATGTCAATGTATTTTAACAACCAACAAATTTTGTTATATAATTCTCCATATAAGAAAGGAATATATTGCAAGAACTTAATATGAAAAATCAGCCATGATTTTTGGTGTTGCTTGTAATCCTTTTTAAACATTTACATTCTAAGTTTAGGATATGATTATTGCATCCCAACAATGGAAGAATTTATTTATTTTTTGGTTTCTGACTCTTCTGGAAAGAAGTTTTCATACTCACAACCATGTCATATATGCATCATAAATTTCTAAATAAGCATTATAAGCCTCTTAGCAATTGTGCTTATACCATTCTAATAAACCTTATATAAATTACCAACAAATATCTAGCACAATTGGCTGCAAATAACTTGGCATCTCCAATAAAAAAAACCTTACACAAATTTGCTCTATAATTCTTCACTTATAAACCTCTTAGCAATGTCTAAAATAGGTTTTTATATAAGAGTTTCATTTTATTTATAATTAGTAAATTTTTTGGAAGATGTGGACATCTATTATAAATTAGCCCCAATTTTAACATTATAGGACATCTATTAGTTAGTCATATTATATAGACTCTTAAAGCAAGTATTAAAATGCAATAGCTTTTGCTTATTGCATGTGAATAATTACTGACCTTTCACTCACGTACATTTAAATGGTTGAACTAATTGGTTTATAGTTGGATGCAAATAATTGCTCCCAAATATATATATATATATATATATATATATCAATTTTAATTGTCTCATATAGAAGCTTATGATATACTATATTTGGAGTCACATGCAACAGCTAATATAAAAAAATTTACTTGAAAGGAAATGGTTAGACTACGTCTCATTCATCACCACCATCACCAACAACATATTAAACAAAGTTTCAAATTTATCAAAAAAACATCTTCAAACAAATTCAACTCCCATACATTGAAAATAGCATCTTTAAAATACTCTTTTCCTGAATGGACTCCCATAGGTTTCATAATCATGTAACTTTAACTAATCCCAAAATTTTACAGGTTCGATTCATTTAGGAGTATAAAAGGTTCATATTAGCAAAATATAATCCATTCAACTATATCAAAAAGGTTGAAATTTCTAAAATAGTTTGGCAATCAAATGCTACAGTTGTACCTTCAATTTCAAGAAAGGTACCGCCCAAAAAGATCACTACAAAAATAACCAAATCAAATAATTCTATGAACCTTAATGTAGTTTCTTAATAGCAAAAAATGTAAAATACACAAATATCGTGGGAATATATACCATAATCAAACTTTAATTGCAAGGACCATCCAACATGGTCTATTCCTTTGCCCTAATATAGAAAAGAGAAACAGTATAAGCAATGACAATTAGAAACTATAGATTTTGAAAAAAAAAATAGTGATAATTGTACTTGGTACAATAAGGGGCTTGATGATCTTTTCTCTACAAATGGTATAACATATAGCCTTCATTTTCTTTTGTATGGGGTTCTTTGTCCTTGATACACTTGATTGTGCCTTATTATTTGTTTTCTAGGACGGCATATATTCATTTATGGGTTAATGTTAAGTTGGAGGGTAACCATCAATAATGATGTGCCTTCAATGAGACTTTCACTATTGCTTTGTTTTGTTTCTTTGTTATAGAAAGCATTTTTTAGCTCTGTCAACTTATTATGAAACCGATCTGCCTTCGCACAAACTTCATCAAAGATCTCAATGGGCATTACACCTTGTTTAATAGTCTAGCAAAATAGTTATACTATACATTCTCATTTTTAACCAAAGATAGTAATAAGATAGCTTTTAATTACCCTAGTACCCCCCCAAAAAAAGGAAAACTATGAAAGAATGTCAATCTTAACTGTAAAATTGATTCAAGAATTTAAATGATTCTTTCTCATCCATATCCTGAAATCATAATCCATGTAGTGTTATACAATGAGACAACAATTCAAGTAGATGAAACAATTGAGTATTGTTTTAGTAGATCATCTTTTGGTCAATTTTATAACACAAGAAAACATAAGCTAGATAGGTCTTCTAGTGGATGAATAACTTAGAATTGTCATAGTTTTTGGAAGATCTAAGTCATTCATTATAAAAACAAAATGCATATATGATGACGTGTAATATATGAATGGTTTTGATGATGAATGACTTAGAATTAAAAATCATCATAATTGATATGCTCCCCCTCATGACTTAAAATAGCCAAAGCTTAAATCCAATCGACAATCTTGAGCCCTTGTTGCTGAATGAACTAACTAGATTATACTAAAAGTGATATAACTCTGAGGCAATTGGTTGCATCAAATAACCATCGAGAAAGAGAAAAATCCAACAAACTAGTAAATAGACAATTATCAAAGAGGGAGAGAGAGAGAGAGAGAGAGAGAGAGAGAGAGAGAGAGAGAGAGAGAGAGAGAGAGATAGATGTTTTCACTTAAAAATAGGAAAAAAAGAAAGGGATTTAACCACCACATTTTCATATATTTTGGCTAACAATTACTTTGTTTAATTTTATATGCTTTTTCTTGCCCTAATCTTCACTTAATGTATAATATAGATAAATCAATACATAAATTATTTGTGTATGTGAGATCTCGAACTATAAAGGATCTATAGTATGTAGTCTTACCTTGCATTTTTTGCAAGAGACTATTCCTGTCTTTTACATTTGATGAAACCAAAATAGAACCTTTTGAGCACGGTTGGCTCCCTTGTAGCATGATTTTTAGACCACAATATATGGAAAAGTTAGAGCCGTGTAACAAAGATAGAGCTGAACCGTACATCCGAATCTGACGCTGTCCCAGCAGAGATGAGAAGAAGCCTGTACCGAGTAGGACCAGGAATGGATAATGCAAGAAAAATCATGGAAGCCATCCTGTGTCCGTGGTTTCTAGCGTCCACGAGGACCACGACCGTCAAATCCAAGGGTCCACAAAACCTCCCTCCCGCTCCTACTGTTTCCCGCGAGATCCTGACCCTGCCATTCTCCTATTCTCTCTCTCTCTTCCATCTAACTGCAACCAATCTGTAAATCCTTTCCTCTCTCTCTCTAAACTATTCTGCCTTTTTCTCTCTTTTAGGGTTTTAAGAATCGTCTTTTCCGTCTCGTTGAAGAGCAACATGTCAGCGATTAGGTGCTCGCAATCTATGACTTGTCGAAAACTCTCTGCAAATTCTAACTGTAAATTCAAAGAATTCAACAGATTAAGCTTTCTTCACAACCGATCACGCTATATTCCACCAAAATCCACCCGTTTCATCAGGAACTCGATTTCCTTCCCTTCTATCAATTTCTACCCACGAGATAGGGTTACAAAAAGTTCGGATATCGACATCTGGAGAGGATTCCTTAAGAATCACAGATGGAGAGAAGGAAAAATCCGCGCAAACAGCTCTTGCGAAGAAGATAGTGATACAACGGAAAAGAACGAAGGGAACAAAAGCGAAAACAAAGGCGTAAGCAATCCTTCACCTCCCTCGCAATCTTCCAATTCGTCTTCTTCGCCTCGCCGAGAAAAACGGGGCAAAACTGGGTGGTGGAGAGGTGGAAAATGGCAGTGGCAGCCAATAATTCAGGCGCAGGAGATCGGTGTTTTACTTTTGCAGTTAGGAATTATTATGTTGGCCATGCGATTGCTTCGACCAGGAATTCCACTGCCTGGTTCGGAGCCCAGAGTTCCGACTACGTATGTAAGCGTTCCGTATAGCGATTTCTTGGGTAAAATCAATAACAACCAGGTGCAGAAAGTGGAAGTGGATGGTGTTCATATCATGTTTCGCTTGAAGTCGGAAGTGGCAGGCAACGTGGAGAATGAGGCCAGTAGTAGTGGGAGTAGGTTGCAAGAGGCGGAAGCATTAATTAAGAGTGTTGCTCCGACAAAGAGGATTGTGTACACGACAACGCGGCCCACTGATATAAAGACGCCTTACGAGAAAATGCTGGAGAATGAGGTTGAGTTTGGTTCTCCTGGTAAGCGGTCGGGGGGATTTTTGAATTCAGCGTTGGTAAGTTCTAGATGTTTCCATTAAGAGTAGCTTTTCGCTTGAAACTAGGGTGGTATCTATTTGTTCACTTAAGCAAGCGCACAGCTATCTGAATAAATGGTTGATAGGTTTCATATTTGAAATTTCTTTGAAGTTTAACTGAATTTTCTCTTTTCGGTTTCAGCAACAATGAAAAATATCAGCTGCTTCATTCTATTGCAGAAAGAGAATGCCCATATATTAGTTCTGATCCCCACAAGTAGAATACTTACTGCAAATTCCTATTATTGTTGGGTTTTGCATTGCTGAGCTTATATTTTGTTTCTTTAGTTTTTCTTGAAGATTGGTTTGAACAAAGAATCCGAAACAAAGCATGGCTATTCGCTTGGAATATGCACAGAGTAAATAGGATCATATTTTAACATGAAAACTTTTGCTTGAGAAAATAAAGATATTAGCTAATTGAGATCAAATTTCTTTTCCATGATGAGACATTGTATTATCACAGGGAGCTTTATACCTCCAACTCTGGTCCTCCCAATTACATTCCTTAATAAAAAAGACAGTCCTCTATTGGGGATCTGGTATCTCCTTCATGGGAGAACAAACATTGCAAGCCTTTTAGAGCACTCTGGACAAAAAGGCTCTTTATTATATGCAGATTTTCAGTATCTTGAATGATCTCAATGTCTTAACACTTGTAGGAGATCATCTCTTAAATTTGAAGAACATCTAATAGGAAAATTTGATTTATTTAGAGAAAAATTTTCTTTGATTTTTTTAAGTGTCATTCTAGAAGAGGATCTCTTAAGTAATAAATATTTATTTGAGAATAGGAGTACTCACAAGAGAAACAATTGTTTAAGGAAGGGATCTTCCAAAAGAGAAACTCCTTGTAGATTGTAAAGATCTTTGAGCTATTTTTCTTCTGAGTCTATATGGATATAGAATTTTTCTAAGATACTTGTCAAAAGAATTTTTTTGTAAAGCACTCCTCATAAACCTGGTTGCTACAGGAGCTACCATGTGGATCAATTGGTACCTTAAGTTGAGCATGCAACATAAAAACAATCCCCGAGTTCCAAGAGTTGCCATTTCAAATTCCACTTGTTCACATGTATAAATCCAATAAGTAAGGACTCAAAATTAACTAGTCTAATAGTAATATAATTGGTTTTCATTGTAAGATGTTAATACTTTCAGATCTAATTGGTGATAGCTGGAATTAATTTGGACAACTAACACAAAGATAGATGATCACCCTAAGACAAAAGGATGTTGTAATTTCGTGTTCATAGGGGCAATAACCCCCAATTTTACTGGCTTAGGAATCGTTTAAATAAAATCCAATTCAAAGATGTTGTAATCATTGTAAAATTAATTTTTCTGCAAAGACGATTGTTTCCCAGAGATATCTTCATCTCTTGAAGATATTCCCTTCATATATCCGGTAAAGAAGATGTCTACTAATTCTAGAAGAGATCTTTTTCTCTCCAAGAAGACCTGGTTTCCTTCTTCTTCAGTGTCTTTCTTGTTTGTCTCTTGGGGAAGATATGTTTTTCTTCTCTAGGGCTTCTCTTTCCACAATTGACATTTTTTTTTTCTTCTCCTTGAGTCGACAACATATTTACTCTTATCTTAACTCTGCCTGGGATAGATTTGTCTTTACCACTTTTCTTTCTTGTTTATTGCGTGGGGCTTCTTGTCAAGGATTTTAGATCCCTTTTCCTTGTCAACTATTTCCTATTTATAAGAAACTTTTGAGATGTTTAGGAAATTTTAGTGGCCTTTTTCACATGTCTTGTTTTTGTTTCCTTTCCTTTCCTTCTTTTTTTTTTTTTTTTTCACTTATATTCTCTTCTCAACTTTTGAAGGGGAGCCTTGGCACAATGGTAGAGTTGTCATCGTGTGACCTGGAGGTCACAGGTTCGAGGCATGGAAACAGCCTCTTGCAAAAATGCAATGTAAAGGCTGCATACTATAGAACTTTTGTGGCCTGCCCCCTTCCCTGAACCCTGCATATGCGGGAGCTTAGTGCACCGGCCCTTTATTCTTTTTTCAACTTTTAGAAAGAAAAAAATGAGAGGCAAGAAAATAATGCCTGAGAACACATGTCAGAATTCCTATTCTTCCTTTTCCTCTTTAATTTTATAAGAACCTTCCTTTTCAATGGTAAGAAATGTACGTAAAGGAGAAATGAGAATGAGACAGCACCAAAAGCAGGCCAAAGCTTATGGAGATTTAATCCTTTATTTCATGGGATTTATACAATTATATTTTCCGCCTACATGATATCCATCCAGAAGAAATAATAACTAAAAATCCAAGTCATTGAAGTATCTTAATTAAAAAGGATTGTTTGTTTAAGTGTTAGAAAAACACTTATGGGGAGAAATATTGTACATCCTAGATTATGGTTCCATTTGAAGTTTCTTTCAAATTAATTCAAATGCTCTCTAGTGGTGTCAAACTACAAATCAAAATAGCAGAAGCGTCTGCCACCTGATCCTCTTCACGATCAGGTGATCTTCTCACAAATAGAATGGTTATATGCATTTCTTTATAAAATATTGTAGTGACTTACAAGAAAATTCTATATTTGATAAGTGTTTCTCGCTTTCAGGGCCATTCTTATCCAAACTATCAAAGCTAGTCTTACTTCATGTTAACTACTATTTTGCAACTTCCTACTATTTGAGATATCTTGTTCTTCGTTTGGATATTTTGTTAGCACATTCTTTCTGTAAGAAGGCAGTTATCTGCATGTATGATCATTGTGCTATGCCACCTAGTTCATGCATGACAAACATGGTAACTGGATCTGCAAATTATAATTGAGGTCGGTGCTACAAGGTATTGTTATAAGTTTCTTGGTTGTTTTAAATGCAAAGGAAGAAGAGAAAGGAAAAGAAATATAAAAAAGCACCAGGGCCTGGAAATGAGTCCTTTTCCATCTATGTTGATATTATCTTTGTAGCCACATCTTGTGCTTATAAAACTTCCAAAACATTTGTCTATTTCACATAAAATGCATGGTTAAAATCTTCTTTCTTTGGTTTACTGCTATTCACAATCAGAATCCTGTAAATAAAGCTCAGGAGTGCACTCTATTAATGGCGAGTTTCTTAAATGTCACTTTCACCATAATGCGCTTGCTGTGGATCTATGCTTGAAGCAAATGAGTTTTCCAAGGTTTCAGTTTAACATACTTGTTTGAAATCAGGCAACATATGTGATTGGAGTGATTTATCAAGACTTGCTTTATGTTGGTGTGTAAGTTCATTAATGTAACTTCATGTCTAAGAAGCAGTTCAATCCTTATATCGAGCAGGGTCTTTTGGTTCTGTAGCTTGATTGATAGTTCTGTAATATTTTCCATACAACATGAACATGGCCAAAAGGTGGTAATACCATATTTTTGGAGAGCAATAATGTTGATATCCTGTTCAACTTTCCATTGTAATACTGAGTTTCTGTATCCTGGTGCATGTACCAGTGTGTTAGAATCATGTGCTTCTGATGATGACTCTTCAAAGAACCAGTAGTTTATGAATCTCTAACTTTGGTATCTTCTGTCCAGATTGCTATTTTTTATGTTGCTTTACTCGCTGGCCTCCTTCAACGTTTTCCTGTGAGCTTTTCACAGGTATGAATGAGCTGGCTTTTTTGTACTTCATATCATTACTCTTTATGCATAGACATATGGCAGCTATGGAAGCTTGTATAGATACTTATAGTTGGGCATAGTGCCCATGTCAACTTATCCTTTTGAGTAACAGAAGAACAACCAAGAGAAAGTGACAGGGAGTGGAATTTGATTCTGATTCTTCTGTTGGAACTTAAAAATTTCCAGCATACAGCTGGTCAGTTGAGGAGCCGTAAAGCTGGAGGTTCTAGCGGAGCAAAAGTAATTGAACAGGGGGAAGTAGTTACTTTTGCTGATGTTGCAGGTGTTGATGAGGCCAAGGAAGAACTAGAAGAAATTGTGGTAAGCTGAGCATCATTCATATGTGCTGATTTAGATGCTATTCTGTTTTGTTAGTTATAGATCAGTTACATCTGAAAGGAAAGATCAAATGGTTTGTATTTTTGAAAAAGAACCTTAGTGTTGATTCTCATTCTCAGGAATTTCTAAGGAACCCAGACAGATATATACGACTTGGTGCGCGCCCTCCTCGAGGGGTCCTCTTGGTGAGCCTTCATAAATTATAAGGGTTGAAGATATTCATGCGACCATGTAATTGTGAGATAGAACTTTTTAATTTAGTGATTTATTGACATTACAGGTGGGTCTTCCTGGGACAGGTAAGACTCTTTTGGCGAAAGCTGTAGCTGGGGAAGCAGAAGTTCCATTTATAAGTTGTTCTGCAAGTGAATTCGTCGAACTATATGTTGGAATGGGAGCGTCTCGTGTGCGAGATCTCTTTGCAAGGGCAAAGAAGGAGGCACCATCAATAATTTTTATTGATGAGGTTGAAACCCCATGACTAGTGTTTCTTGTTACTTATATAGTTGTTCCTAAAGTTTCTGAACCATATTTAGTCTTCACAATTTTTGTTTTCTAACTCTTAGGTTCTATCCCTGCAGATAGATGCAGTAGCAAAAAGCCGTGATGGCCGGTTTCGTATTGTCAGCAATGACGAGCGAGAGCAGACATTGAACCAGTTACTTACTGTAAGGATCCTTGACTAAAGCAGCAGTGGGGTTGCTGGGTATCTAATACTTAGAGGCATGCTACTGTTTAGCACTTTGTTTGTATATTGAATACATAAATGACTGTGTTTCAGGAGATGGATGGTTTTGATAGCAACTCTGCTGTCATTGTCCTTGGAGCAACTAATCGTTCTGATGTCTTGGATCCTGCACTTCGTCGACCTGGGAGATTTGATCGTGTAGTGACGGTTTGTTCTGCTTACCCATGTAGTATTTGTTGATTGGATGTCACAAATTGAAAGAGATTGCCTTGCTCATTTAAGTTGAATAACTCATCGAGAATTAAGTGATTTTACTTCTGGAATTCTAGGTGGAAACTCCTGACAAGCTTGGAAGGGAAGCCATCTTAAAAGTTCATGTTTCTACAAAGGAACTTCCACTAGGGGAGGATGTGAATCTCAGTGAAATTGCCTCAATGACTACTGGTTTCACTGGGTATTAACTTTTACTCTGTCTTATCTGTCATTTAGCTGCCAGCTACACTCTCCTTGAGATTGACTTGTAGACATTGGACCTCGCACAGGGCAGACCTAGCGAATTTGGTGAATGAAGCTGCTTTATTGGCCGGCCGGTTGAACAAAGTTCTTGTAGATAAAATTGATTTCATCCAAGCAGTGGAACGATCAATAGCTGTAAATTCTAATAATTTCATTTCAGTATTTCTCTGGTTCTTTCATTACTTTATCTTTTGCTGTAGAATCTGATATTAGTCATACTGCTTTCACTTCTCACCGATGTCATCTGTTTCCATCGTCTCTTTAAGCTTGGAATTTTTCCTTACTGCATTAATAACCTATATTCTTTTATTAATCTATGCCATCAGGCACACTTATTTCTCTTGAATGATGTATTCTGTTATAAATATTAGAATCCAAACTGTTGTTTTTCACAAGGTGGAAGGCATAGGAGAGGTACAAGTCTCCCTGTTTTCTCTTTTTGTATTTTTGAAAAATTAGAGAAATAAGAAAAAAGAAGAAGAGGATTGAGAAAAGCATGTCATGTTAGGGTTGCCATACTGTGAAGATACTTAAGATGATTTTCATTATCTTCTCTTCTTACTTACAAACTAATATACATATGCATATTCATTTGCAAGTAAGAAGAGAAAATAACAAAATCATCTTCAACTTTTTCAAAAAGGTTTTACTTGCCGGCTTGCACTTGACGCAAAACCCTCCTTTTTCATCCAGGCTTGGGACCTATATCAGTGGAGTTAGGATTAAGAAAAGCAATAGACAAAATCTATTAAGGTCATGTTAATGGAACTATCTACAATCATTGGTCCAAAACAATATTCACCTCCTTGGTAGAAAGATTAGTAGTAGTGATTAATCACTGAACAAAACAATATCTGTCATATTTGAAAATTAATAGTTTCAGTCAGAGACTTAGTCGATATTAATCATATCAAATAAATAATTTCAACTTCTTGAAGAATTTAGAACTCTTGATCTTTGTCAGCTATGAGATCATGCATGTGTTCATTTGGGTTATTGATAAGAGAAATTTGAGTCATTGAGAGGTATTGTGAGGCGCATGCCTTTGTTGTGCTTCAGGTCCATGCATTTTAAGGTATTGTGAGGAGGCTTAGAAAGCCTCCTGTTGAAACCATAATTTTTTCTAATAAGATCTGGAACCATATTGATGCTTCTGGACCATTGATCATGCTACTGAATAAATTCGTGCAGAACAAGCTGCTACTTGTCTTGGTCCTGAGGAAATTTACAAGCCTATCAAATCTGTTGCAAATTGGCCAAAGTGTATTAGCTTTGACTGTCACCTGTTATGGTTTTGATTTTTGATCCTTTTAGTAACTCAAGGACTGGAATACTATGCTTGCATAGCTTGTAGACTGGGGGAGTTTTAAGTCAGCCTGCAATCTTTAGGCATGGGTTGTGAACAGGAGGATTGATGCTTTTTGGGTATAAGCATGAGCTTGGGGTACACGTATTTGGCTTGCAAAACCTGGAAAACAATGAGAAGGAAAAAAAGTTGGTCGTAAAAGGAACTAAGAATATGGTAAATATGTACCTTACCCATCCATGCCCATATTGAGAAACAAAAGGTTCTACTAGGGCACTTCAAAATACTCAACGTAGTTTTCTATGTAGCTATAGTCTAAGGTATTCCCAAGTATTTATATTTACTTGAAAGAGGAAATACTCCACATACAATCTAAAAGTGGAACTGAGTTATATTAAGTAGGGACCCTCTAGGAGGAAATTTCCTGAGGCTGCTCTAGCCAATATACAGAATGATGTCATTATTCTAAGAATTGCATGCTTTGGACAAAGGAGACTGAAAAACAGCACTGGTTAGATGTGAGATCCAAGACTAAGGCTCTAAAAGGGCAAGGGGAAGGCCAAAAGAATGTGGATTGAAGTGGTGAGAAAAGATTTAAAAACTTTTGAATTAAATGAAGCCATGACACTCAATAGAGGGGAATGGAGGAACATGATTCGTGTGACCAACCTCTAAACGGGATAAGGCCTAGATGATGATGATGCTTTTGACAAAATATAGACTTGACTAATTCTGTGGTTAAGTTCAAGAATATGATTATATGAGTAAAAAAAATTAATGTGCCCCTTCAATGCTGCCAGAACTGATCTTAACTCAACACTTAAGGCTAAGTACCAAAATGGATCAGGAAATGCATACCATGTTATACCTTGAAAATTGTTAACGACTAACATAATCTAGTTGTTTTTCTGATTTCTAGTTTGAGGTTGTCCTAGTATAATCAGAAATCCTCTGGTAACCCAGTGCCTTTCTTTGACCCAAAGAGTCAACTTAAGACTATGAGATTTCGAACATTTTTAGTTGAGAATATGTTCAGTTGTTTTGAAGCTGTTTGATCTGATTCCCTCATTCATATTATGTTTTGTGGTATTTTGGAGTTCATGGGGGGCTTTTCATATGTGAACTTTTGAAAGTAATCAGAGATTCTATTTTGTAGGGGATAGAAAAGAAGCACACGAAGTTGCAAGGGAATGAGAAGGCTGTTGTGGCACGGCATGAAGCTGGCCATGCTGTTGTTGGGACTGCTGTTGCTAATCTGCTTAGCGGACAACCACGTGTTGAGGTAAGGAGAGGCCACTTTGGTGGAGAATTTCTGAAAATGAAAAATTGTTGTCACTTATATCTCAAGACAGACTTTAATCTTTTACATGTGGTTTGTCAGAAATTAAGCATATTGCCCAGGACAGGAGGGGCATTAGGTTTTACATATACTCCTCCCACCACTGAGGATAGATATTTGCTCTTCATTGATGAATTACGTGGTCGCTTAGTCACCCTTCTTGGAGGACGTGCAGCAGAAGAAGTTGTTTACTCAGGTCGTGTATCTACAGGTGCACTTGATGATATAAGACGTGCAACAGACCTGGCATATAAAGCTGTAGCTGAATATGGTCTAAATCAGACAATAGGGCCATTATCATTGACAACATTATCTGTTGGTGGGCTTGACGAGTCTGGAGGTGCTGCTCCATGGGGAAGGGATCAGGTAGTTCATTTTCTTCTTTCAGCTGCTGCTTGCGTTTAATTTTTTTGCAAAAAACATGCCTGATTTGGAAAATGGCAGGGACATCTGGTGGATCTTGTTCAAAGAGAGGTGAAATCATTATTGCAATCTGCACTTGAAGTAGCTCTTTCCGTCATTCGGGCCAATCCTACTGTTTTAGATGGGCTTGGTGCTCATTTGGAAGGTAACTAGACAGTGCATACCTGTTTTCCTTTATAAGCAGTTGTATTTGTTGTGGATAGTTGCAAACTTTAAGGGCAGCCCAGTGCACAAAGCTCCTGTGTATGGAGGGCCTGGGGAGGGGCAGACCACAAAGGGTCTATAGTACGTAACCTTAACCTTGCATTTTTTGCAAGTCTGTGAATACTCTCTTTGGAGTTTGTACAAAATTAGACATCAGATAACAAAATAAAATTGCAGCGTACATGGCTCAGCGCTTTAGAAAGCAAAACTCAGATGGAAATTCCATTCCCTCGACACACCTACATGCCGCATCCATTTGTCCCAAGTTTCCAAAATGAACTTCTTTTTAGTGTCTCAATATCTTTTTTTGTGTTACATTCACATCCCTTCCCGGAGAAGGATCTACCAACAGGGATGTGCTGCATTAGAGATTCAATTTGTGGGAAACTTTTCTGCCTCCAGGAATCTTCCATCCCGCGTCCTTCAGTCATGCTCTTCCAACAAGGTTTCACTCTTTCGGCTTCACTACCATCATTATCCATGTAGCATCATAGACTAGCCCACGGGGAGCCTTGGTGCAATGGTTCAGTTGTCGCCATTTGACCTGGAGGTCACAGGTTTGAGGTGTGGAAACAGCCTCTTGCAAAAAATGCAAGGTAAGGCTGCATACTATAGACCGCGTATGCGGGGTCCGGACCACAAGGGTCAATAGTATGCAGCCTTACTTGCATTTTGCTAGGGGCTGTTTCCATGCCTTGAACCCATGACTTCAAGGTCACACTACCTGAGATGTGGGTTTAATTTCATTATAGCACTTGCAGCTCCCCTCTTTCTAACTTTAGAAATTTTAAACTGTATGCTGAACAGAAAATTGCATTTCGTGTGCTTTAAATGCAGTTTGTGGTTTCTTGTTATCTTATGGATATTTTGCTAGTGTGTCTTCTGATGACCTGCTGAACTGTTTACAGAAAAAGGAAACGGTTGAAGGTGAAGCACTTGCAGTACCCCATCTTTCTAACTTCATAAATTTTAATCTGTATACCGAACACTGAATTGCATATTACATAATTTCATGGACACTAAATGCAGTCAGTGGTTTTGTGTGGCTCTTGATATGCCTCCCTTGTTTTCTTGTGGATGTTTTGCTAATATGTTTTCCAATGATCTGCTGAGCTGCTTACAGAAAAGGAAAAGGTTGAAGGTGAAGAACTACAGGAGTGGTTGAAGTTGGTTGTTGCCCCCGCAGAACTCACAATTTTTGTAAGAGGCAAACATGAGAATCTTCTTCCAGTGCCAGCAAACTCTTGACAGGTGCTGCATTTCTTACTCAATTGTCGTTCAAAATTGGAGGTATGGGTTCTTGCTGGCAATGCTGTTTCAATTCTGCCGCTTATGGCATATTTATCTCCAGGTGGCTCTCCCCTTGACTGTCAACAATGCCAACTGTTCCTACTATGTAAATTTTGTTCATTCCTTCCGGTGAGGTGGCCAGTCTTTCAGGAAGAAATATATCTTCTATAACATAAATTACCTTGCAGACATTCCCTCCTGTTATTTACTTCCAAACCCTGACATCAGCTGATGTGAATGTATACTCCGGCTCTATGTTTCTATGCCTGAAGAATACAAGAAAAGTAGAGATACAAATGAAGATGTACGAACTGCTGCTGATCCTTTCGCGGCACTTCGACTATATTTTGCATCGAGAGGTCAGTTGTGCTATTTAAGCCATGACATTCGATGTCTGAAATCTGTTGTACATTAGAAAATATTAGTGATTCCATCTGTACTGTTTGTAAATTGTTTCTTCTGCTACACCCGATTCCTGTTTCTACAAATAATGTGCCCTTGTGACTCAATCACTTAGCCCAGTTGGTCCTTGTCTCACAAGCCTGGTTGTGAGTTACCCTC
Source organism: Warburgia ugandensis (assembly GCA_035236585.1). NCBI lineage: Eukaryota > Viridiplantae > Streptophyta > Magnoliopsida > Canellales > Canellaceae > Warburgia > Warburgia ugandensis. The sequence continues at coordinate 49,172,993 of CP141138.1, read as the reverse complement.
ATCGCTTAGGCACACAAAAAATGATCGTGCCCTTTTCCTTGATTAGTGAGCTTCTGCATATTGGTGAACCAATTAATAGGACAAAAATGAAATTGGCATTTTCTCTACTAAAAACTAGAGCAAACATTTTCAGTGCCTCGAGACCCGGATGTCTGGCCATGTCAACCATGAGAGGCCTCTAAGAGTGGGTGAAAGTTTTCGCAGACAATCTTATGAGAAAGGGATGGGATACTGTAGAGGATCATGTTCTATCGTTAATAAGAGATTTTTATATGAAAAATACGCATCAGAGTTTGTAGAAGGGGGAGGAGCCTTGGCCCTGGCCCTGTAACATATAGAGGATTTATTCACTGACATAGTTTGGGCTCTTAGAAGACGGTGCCCTTGTGGCAGTCTATTTGATCGAATAGAAAGGCCTTAGGAATTAGGATTTTCCTTTTGGGCCAGGTCATTTTGGGGCAAAGGGATCATTTCTTATAAAGAGGATGAGCTTCAAGAGAATGATTTCTTACATCAAGAATTTCGTAGGCTGCATTTGACAACTGTTTGTTCTATTTCTAGAGCTCAAAAGTAGATTGTTACGGGAAGTGTTGGTTGATCTGATTTCTATATCTTTAGAACTGTTTATTTAACACAGGAAACAACAAAAATCTAAGAACAAAACTCTGGCAAACGCATTTCACCCGTTTCTGCAGAAATAGAAACACAGGAAACAACAAAAATCCCTTTCCCTAACGCAGCCACAGAGAACATCAATTGCCATCTAAAACTGAGAGCATACTGCAGTAGTGAACCTTCCATGTCTGCTTATTTACCATCCGGACTTAGATCTATTTGAGGGGGATTGGTTATTAAGCCAGAAGTGCTGCAAGTTGCTAGCAGCAGAGCAATAATCTTTAAATTGGATGGGTCGCCAGTTGCTAGCAACAGAACAATTATCTTTAAACTGGATGGATGTTGGATACTGCCTTGGTTAGGTCGTAGGCTAATACACGGAACTATGTGCACTGAAGTACATGTCTCCCGTTAGATCTTTCAAGAATTTCTCCACCCTGCTCGATATCTTTCTATTTTTCTTCTTGTCTGAAACTCTTTGAGCCGACCCTTTTTGTGGCTAGAAATCAGATCATGAACATTTCTTCTTGGTGCAAGGTTTATGATCACCAAAGTCTTCTGTCTACACATGATGACAAGCATAAGAACTCAAGAAGCATAATGTATATTCTTCAATTTCTTAAGAACTTAAAAAAACAAGGACAAGATAATGGTTTAATATGAGGATACCCAAACCCCCAGTTTGACTAAAGTTTTAACAAGACTTGAATGATTTTCTTCTCTTCGGTACGTACATTCAAATACTAAGTTAGGAAGTTTAGTTGCCTGAATTCCTATGAAACAAAAATTAATCCCGATCATATCCCACTTATTGGGAGCTACTACTACACTAATGCCAGGTGAAGTATATCTCCCAATTACTCTTCCCTACTAATGAAAACAAAGATGAATTTCTTATGTCGAAGTAGGAAATTCTTGAAATCAGTTTTGACAATTACTCTTCCTGCTAATGAAAAGGAAGATGAATTTCTTATGTCGAAGTAGGAAATTCTTGAAATCAGTTACGATGATTCCTTATCAATTCTTAGATACTCGAAGAAGCGCGAGATTGGTGAATGTACTTAGAAATAGATATCATAAATGATGGCTATATGTGGTAGACTCGACATGCACATCTCACATAAATCTAAACCAAAAATTTAAATTTTCTTGTGGAATGTGGTAGATGAAGCAGAGGGGCAAAGCACTCAACTAGCGCACGAATTTTTCAAGATGGCAAGCACAGTAGCAAAATGCGGCGAGTCCGCTCAGAACTAAGCCTAGTTTTGCTGAGTTTTACTGACTCTGAGGCAATAATGGTTTTAGGCTGCATTCAAGTAGTATCTGTATTTGAGTAGATAATATGACTATTATTAGAAGAGAATCTTTGGTGTAATGGTAGAGTTGTCGTTGTGTGATCTTGAGGTCATAGATTTGAGGCATGAAAACAGCTTTTTGCAAAATACAAGATAAGGCGGCATATAATAGACATTTGTAGTCTGCCCCTTTTTCGGACCTCGCATAAACAGGAGCTTGGTGTACCGAACTGCTTTTTTATTTTTATTTTTTATAGCCATTGCCGACAAATTAGATCTTTTTAAGAAAGAAGCAAAAATATGAACCCTTCCTATCAACCTGGTGTGCATGGTGTGAAGTTGGGTACGCCCATGCATCCTTTGAAAAAACTCAACCGCAGAAAAGATGCACGCTATTCCAAAGGGCAGTTGATGGAGGGCCCACCACCATAACTTTGTCCGTCTCAACAATCACAAAGGGCGACGCTGCATGCCTAGAAATACAAACTGGGACCCGCATGTTCGAGATCAGAGCGTCTGATTCCATCTTAACCAACTACAAGGTTAAGATCCTCCTAGGAGAGGATTTTTGGAGTCCTGCTCATCTACAATGGTTAAGATAGATGAGCTACGACTAACTAAGAAATGGCCCTTTTCGATATATGTGGAAATGAGACTGCCGATGGTAGATAGAATCAATCGACGTGGATTTTCATTTTCATTTTACAAGCTGCTGCTGCTACTAGTATTTGGTTGGCAAATCCGCTCTGCTATATACGAAAGACAAGACAATGATACGCATCCCAAGAAATTCAGAATCACTACTTCCCCAGAGTAGGCATGATTTTGAAGCTTCTCGTCTGCAATTTCGAAATTTTCATCTGCATGCTTTTGGAATTAATCTCTTTTTTCTTTTCTTTTCTCAACCAAACATCGAGCCTGAATCATTCTTGGGATTTCTCCTCCGTTTGGATTTCTGTAATTTGCAGGTTTCCTTTGCGTTTTTATGCTTTTGTTTGTGGTTTCTTGTCAAGTAATGTATACGATGCTCTTGCTTGATGCCATTGTGTTTTGATTTAGTCCTTTAAAAAACTCAACCAAAAAAGAATGGATAGGCATGATTTTTGACCTAAAGATCTGCCGGACATGAAATTTGATGCATAGCTTATATAATCCACTCCTAACGTAATGCATGGATTACATCTAACAAAAACTGTTTTACCACGCATACAAATTGGGGCATGCCTTCCTTTCCTATTAAGCGTGTACATCTACTAGGCTCTTAAACTTTTATGCTAGAGGAACTTAAAAAAGGAAAATTTTGCAAAAGAGTCCAAACTCGATTGGCTTAGGAAATAAAAAAAAAAGAGAAAAAAAGACATGATCAGGTCATTAATGACCTGCAAATCACTGGATTTTCTAGTTCCGTAAGTGTACACACTCTTTTAAGTGTAAGCAGAAATGCACGGTCTTTATTTTACATACATGCTGTTTTTTTAGATCTAAGACTTTGATGTACACACTCTTGAGTGTACAAAAAGACATGGTCAGGTCATTAATGACCTGCAAATCACTGGATTTTCTAGTTCCGGTAAGTGTACACACTCTTAAGTGTAAGCAGAAATGCACGGTCTTTATTTTACATACATGCTTTTTTTTAGATCTAGGACTTTGATGATATCCTCCATGCCAAAAGTAGGCAACTCATAAGAAATCAATGCATTTGAATGATCGTAGCCCATTTTAAACACAGCAAACAGTTTAGATCTGCAAAACAAATTTTCACTATTCATGAAAAATGGGATATAAACTTCTCAAGAGCATGTACGGCTACCAAGACTCACAAGCCAAAGGCAGCAAGAGACCTGTTAGCAAAATCTGGAAACCCATACGAAGCCCCCCACGATTGAACAGTTACAATTCGGAAAACACTTCTATTCAATAATGGGAGAATTAAGAGGAATGCAACTACTATTTCTGTAATACTTTTATCAGCATCAATGTAATGGTGAGAACAAGCAGCGGAAGAAAGAGAGAGAATTTGTGTTTTAGGACTAGAATCACTCGTTAGGAACAAAGCTATTGGATGCTGCTCAACTATTCCGTCATGTTCCCTGCCCGAGAAAGAAGCCCTTGAAAATCATTTGCTCTTTCGAGAATCTCCCGAGTAATCATCAATTAATTTGTTGACATCTTTCCAGAACAGACCTTCCACAAGGACCCCGTCTCGAGTAAACCTGAAAATTGACCATTCATTAATTTGCAAAACGAGCAAACCCTAAGTAAAACAGCAGTTCCTAGAAGAGAACCAGAAAACACAGAAAACTCCAGTACAGCAAGGCTGACGTTCACAAAATTTTTTGATGCGTCTGTTTTGGGTTGAGGGAGCGGTTGGTTGTGAGAGAGAGCGAGCAAGCTAACCATTCGGTCACGTTCTTTGTGAGCAGAACAGGCTTTCCAGCAGAAATGGATTTGGGATCTGCACTAGCAACTGTGAGAGTGTAAATATCAGAGAATCTTGGTAACTTAGAAGAGACCACCAGCCCAGTGCTGTTGAATGATCCCTGCGTACAGCAAGTGCAACTACGATCAGCAGTCCAAAAACTTCGTCAATCAGCAGCTTTAGAAACCAAGATATCTAGGAAGTCAGAAACTTCGTCAAATAACATGAATACTAAAACTATAATCCAGTTGAAATTCGTGTGCCACATCTCAGATTATATGTGGTCAAGTGGCAAGCCGTATCATTAGCTGGTAACGGCTCTTGGACTTGGCTCATTAGTGTGGTAATTCCAAACTACATAATACATAACATGGAAGCTGGCAGAACTCGGACAAGCTGAGATGTTCATAATGTGATCTATAGTTGAGAGTTCCAATATATCAGAAGATTCAGAATGATCTAGATGAAAAAAAATTAAGCTAACTATGAGCTCAGCTGACTGCATTCATTAATGGTCTGGCCATTCAAAGTTGATTCAGGATGGGATCTCCTGTCAGATAATCCAATCTAATTAAGATCCAGTGTCTAATCAAATCAGACTGTGAATCAAAATTCCTACAGATTACATTGGATGTCAATTTTGACACTTTAAATCCAACCTGACTTGGAGAGGAAGTGCTAAACCTCTGAACCAAAGACAACCAACTCTACTTTATCACAGGCTTTAGTTGTTTTACTTTCTCATTCCCTATGAGAAACTAAGGGCAGTGATACACTCATTTTGCTTTCAATTGAAAATTAAAAATCAGTGCAAAGTTAAAACAGTAAAAACATTTCAATAATCTCAGCCTGCTGCAGTTTGAGGCAAGGTGTCAAAACCCAAAATATAGACATAGTGGATTCCCAATTTCCCAAAAGTGAGTCAATGCAGCTTGATACAGCAAGAATGCAGTTTAATGTGAATAAAGAAAACAAGTTATTCATTTATTTTAAAACTTTTCTTATAGAAAATGAGAAAAATCTCAAACTCGGCAAAAAGTGGCAGACTGGCAGAATCATGCGTACAAACTGTGGACCAGTCCAAGATGCTTTGACTTGGCTGATTTCTGCTTTATATAATTGTTTGGGCACATCCTGTATTATCCTACGATGTAGTTTTTATTCTGTTTGGATGAAGCGATATATTTATAGAAATTCACTGGATTGTTTTGCTTAACACTAAAATAGTTAATTAACAATAATGTATTTGCCATTTGTGTGTGTCAGTCAATATGGACCATGTGGAAGATACCTATCATAGAGCACCAATCCAATGGCTAAAGGTAGAGTTAAATAGAGATTTCTAAGAGAAAAAGAAAGTTAGAGGTCCATAATAAGGTGTTTTCATCTTGTTAACACTACTTGCTGAATCTCACCAGGAGGTACCATCAAATTGATCACATTAACTGGCTCTGCAATTTCATTAAGCTGTCATCTCCTTGTCTTTAATAGAAAGACCAGAGGAAGACACAAACAGGGGGTTATGATAAGTGGCAATGAGGAACATAAGAGCTGGTGATAGGAAGGGGACGGGGAAAGATTGAGAAGAACGGTTAAGGAGATATGCCAGGAAAAAAAGAAAGTATATGGAGACAGCCGCAGGAACTCTTCCTCTGAAGAAGAGAATAAGGAAACTCAGAGGAGAGAAGTAACAAGAGAAGCAAATGAAAGTGCAAGCTAAACACATAACCGAGTTAAAATTTATCTTTACAAGTTTATTATTAAAGTTTGTTAATACCAATCCCTTTTTCTTTTCGAATATGAAGCAAACCTAGTAAGTAAGCTCTTTGTAAAATACAGTCATGAATTTCTTTGCTAGATCCAAATCCACATTGATTGAGATTAAATGGGCAATAAAGAACCAACCTCAGCCTATCTAGCAAGCATTTTACTGATAATTTATAGAAGGTACTGCAAATCCAAAGATTTGCAGGCAGGGGATTCAATGTGTTACAGGTTCCCCCTTCATTGTATTCAACATGTCTAATGTTTCTAGTCAATTGGGTCAAATTGCTAAACTCATCTCAGAAATTTCGTTTGACAAACTCTACAAAGTACAAACTTCCAGGAGTCTCAAATATGAGCTAAGGCCTTCTACCATAGTGGCATGAGAAGGGGCCTATCCTTTTTTCTTATTCAAGAGCTTCAATCTTAACCCTCAAATTAACAACTCATGTTTTTCGTCAGATAGCCTTGTCATAAATGAGCATTTGCTCTAATTACGCACCTGTCTCTCACTGGAATGAATTTTAGTGTCCATCTGGATCAGGTATGATGGAGCATTTTTTGCAAGCCAGAAGCAATCACACAAACATCATAAATCTTCCATCAATTCATGAACTGAGGACCAAATCTCTTAGCTGCTGTATGAGAGCTGTAGATGGGACCAACCTAGTACACTCCACTACCCCTTTCCTCCAGCTTTAGAAACTTTATCAAAATTCTCCTCACACTCCTTTACCATTAATCTTATCATAGATGACTTGACATTCCTCCCTCACTTCCTCCCCCATGGAAATAATGAAGACTGCCACCAAGCCAGACCTTTACACATTTTGCATTCATCAAAATCCATTTTATCTTTGATTTGACACGTGGACTTAGAAATCCATCAAAAGCTGAGATGGCATTAATTTTTTTCAAATTGTTTATGCATCCCTCCAGATCCCTTATGGTTTATAAACCCCATGCCTGGTGGTGAGTGTAACAGAATGAACCAAAAATTTTCTTTTCTGATTAAGATTTTGGCCAAATCATCACCTCTAGCAGGAGTATACCACTATCTTCTTACGCAAGTTGCTCCATCATCATGGTGTTGCAGGTTTCCTCAGGCAGAGAAGTTGATGACTACCCAGAGCTCTAACTGTTGCCCCTTCTTGATAAACCATTTAGCTTCCAACCATATCATCATCCTGTGTGCATCTACTTTTCAGCTTTGCAAATTAAACACTTCTGCAAGAAAAATATCTTACTTCTTATGACAATTCCACCAAACCTGGATTTAATTATTACTCATTCCTTCCAGCCTCCCTTCTCACTTCCCTGAATTTAGATCTTCAATTTTCTATAAAGTACTTGCAGAACTTCTTACAGCTAAAAGATTCTTGTCCCAGTAATTGCTGAGAACTACCCTTCTTTTTGGTCTCCTACATGAAACCTAGTCGCCTTCAGCCAATCTTCTTGGAGATTTCCCTGAACATGGTTGTCTAGTCTTTGCCCATCCTGTCCCACTTGATCAAATCTTAGTGCACCTCATCATCCATTTCAGTCTCAAACTAGCTGTTGCAGATCCTTATTATTAGATGCCAGTACCAAGCTAAAGCAAAACAGTAGGATTTTTCAAAGCTATTACATTTACAATACTTGTATATATATTCCAACTTTTCAGAAGTATATGACATAACGTGAAAGCTTTTACCCAACTTCATTGTCTACTATTTCACAGTCATTCCCCCTATTTTGCATCGAGAACTGCCATATCCTTCCAACCTGATAGACATAATGCTTGGCATTGCAAACTGAACTAATTCATGATGAAAGCAACATCATCTCCCAAAACAAAAAGGATCAGTGAAGAAGATGAACCCATGTTATCAAGTCAAAAGTATGCAATCTAAGTCTGATGCTAGATTTCTGTTCTCAGAACATACAAGGCCTTAGCCTGCAATCCCATATAAAATACTTGTTGATAACAGAGCTAGCAAAACCTGTACAAATTGCATCTGGAAGTTGAATGCTGGAACTACTAAATCAATGGTTTAGATGCATAGCAATAGAGAAAATAGATAACGGCTCTCTCAATATTATAGAGATCAATAGATAACTAAGATCTTAGAAAGAAATTCCAAACAACAGGACATGTTCTTCCACGACTAAATCCCGCTAAACAAATACAAATGGCGAATAAACTCACAGCAACAGGATAAGTGAAAAGTATGGCGTTCTTCTCCTTCGTATAGATTATTATCTGCAACAGTCCGTTGAAGAAAATATACTTGCCAGCGTCAAAGATAAACCAACTATTCCAAGATTCAATCACTCATTTCCTTCTTCTGCCAAACTACAGAAAACATTCAAGAATGAAATTCGTAACAAGATAAAGCTACGAAGGATATAAGGCGATACATCCGACGAGGAAATCTCTGTTTTCAGGGAACTTCTTGGGGTAGAATTGAGCAAGGAGAGCAATTCCAATGATGATTATTCCAAGAAACAATCTTATGTTGCTCATCGCATGGTCCTCTGCATATCCTCGACTGGTTACAATCTACAAGAAAACGAAGAAGAAAGCAAAACTCTTTTCAGTTACAGGAATCGAAAGGAAAAATACAGGAGAAGATCTATCTATACCTCAGTAACGGATTCGTCCAGGAGGTGTTTGATGGAATGCGGATCCGTCAGATTCGCTTTCTTAGTGCTAGGTTTGGTAGAGTTTCCATTGGCCCCCATCTTTGTCTGCTACAAACCCTATATCCAGATCCAAGACGAAGAAAAACGCACGCGAATGAGGAAGGCTACTGCTGGCTTTGTTTGGACTTTCTCTTAAGTTCGGGACTGAAAATGCCTTCGGACAGCGGTTAAGAGAACATGGGTCCCATCCTGTTGACTTGCTTTCTCAACAGTTTTCCATCGTTAGATAATTCTAAATCTTGATTTTGGAGTTCATGCTTAACCGGGTGCTTGTGGAAGAGGATATAACTTTGTCCAAACTTTTGCAAATGGACATCTACATCATCCATATGTGATGTTGTAATATTGGTCAAACGTTCTTTTGTGGACGAAGGGTACCTCGGCACAATGATAGAGTGGTCGTTGTGTGACTTGAGGTCATGGGTTCAAGGCATGGAAACATTCTCTTGCAAAATGTAAGATAAGATTACATACTATTAATCCTTGTGGTCTGCCCCTTCCAAAGACCTTGCATATGCAGGAGCTTCACGTATTATGGCTGCCCTTTTTTATCCATGTTTATAGATAAAGAAATCAGTTTTGAACATTGAAAACTATGTTTGTGAACTTAGTGCATGGACATCAAGAAATCTACCAGATGTCAAGCTTATAAAATCGATTGAAAAGTTGAGTAATTTGGGCGCATTTCTAGGCAGTTCAATATCCATGTTGACAATTGGATTCATGGACGTCTAACTTTTACTTTTTACCTCTGTCTCTCACATTGTATAATAATTTATTAATTTATTATGTAGGTGAATTTAATACCATTAGTGAAAATATTACTTTATTATATAAAATATTCTAATTTGCATAATAATTTATGAATTTATTATATATCCCATGCATAATAATATTGGCAGAAAATATTTCATTATGTATTATAATTTATTACAAAATATATAATAATTTAATTTCTTATGAAGGCCATGCTTAATACCAGTAGTGAAAATATTACTTTACTATAAAAATATTATAATTTAATATAATTATTTACTATATAGGCCATGTCTAATACAATTGGTAGCAAATATTACTTTATTATAAAAATATTATAATTTATTTCAAATCACATAACAAATTATTGATTTCTTGTGGAGGCCATGCTTAATAGTAAAAATATTATTTACTATACAAATATTATAATGTACTTTAAAATTACATATTAATTTATTAATCTATTATGCATGCCAAGCTTACTATCATTGGTGAAAATATTACTTAATATTATTGTTAAAAATACTACTTTATTATAAACACATCTTTAGTACTAATGTCACACCTTCTTTTGGAATTTTATCATACTTTTATCTGAGAAGCCTACTTTCATGATAATCTTATCCATTCATCATAGTTATTTTGCTGTAAATGAGGTTTGACCCACAAATCACATACATTAGGTGATTGTACTATCATTTTTTTTTAGCTTTAAAATCGATGAAAAAAATCAATGGTATGAAAAATAGCTAAAAAATTCAATGTGCTGATCATTTAAAATATACTTTTTGAGACAAGGTCATCTATAGCAAGATGCTTAAGATAAATGGTTTGATTACTCAAAAAAGTGAACTACTCATGTACTTTTACCATAAAAACCTAAAATGGGGTGTTGCACTAATAGTAAACGAGTGTGGGAATATGAGCTCCTTAAAAATATTATTATTTATTTCAAATTACTTGATAATTTATTAATTTTATATCTAGACGATGCTTAATATTTTGGGAAAATATTACTTTACTATATAAAGTACTATAACCTAAAATTTCTTAGAAATGACTATAATTGATGATAATTAGACTCAAATAAATAACTCTGGCCTACAATGCATAATAATTTATTAATTTATTAAGTAGACCATGCTTCATATCATTGATAGAAATATTACTTTACTATAAAAATATTATAAATTATTTCAAATTGTACAGTAATTTTTAATTGATTAAGTATGTCAAGCTCAAGACAATTGACAAAAACTATTACTTTACAATTAAAAATTGTATAATTTATCCCAAAATATATAATAATTTATTGTATAGACATGCTTAATACCATTTCTAGATAATGCAATACATAATGCCAAAGTAATGAACCAAATATCTGCATAAAGGTAAAGCTGGATGTTCATCAATATAGTTGGATTTCCACATAAGTACAAAACTAGATTTCCATTTTAGACTGGATGCCCAGTGCCCATGGACAACAGCTTGGACAAAGCTATATCATCATTCACAAGCACCCTATAAAAATGTAAGCATTCATTTCTAATAGTTTGTTCATAGGTCATAAGCTCCTTTGGAATAATTAAAGACCATTCATTTATGTACAAGTTTTCAAAAAGCTCAAAACAAGTGGCTAGGATTGTCCAAATGCAATGATTTCTCATGGGTTATCTAATTCTATCATCATCATCATCATCATCATCATCATCATCATCATCATCATCATCATCAAGACCTTATCCCAATTAGGGGCTGGCCACATAAATCTTATTCCTTCATTCCACTCTATTAAATATCATGGCTTCATTTAGTCCCAAAGTTTTTAAATCTTTCCTCACCACTTCTGTCCACGTTCTTTTGGGCCTTCCCCTTGCCCTTTTAGAACCTTCTACTTGTATTGCCTCGCTCCTTCTAACCGGTGCTGTTTTTGGTCTCGTTTGAACATGTCCAAACCATCTAAGTCTAATCTCCCTTATATTGTTACCTATTAGTGCTACCCTTAAATTTCTCCTAATATTTTCATTTCTAATTCTATCCTTTCTTGTCTTACAACTCATTCATCTTAACATCTTCATTTCTGCGATGCTCATCCTATGAGTATGATGTTCCTTAACTGCCCAACACTTTGATCCATAGAGCATGGCTAGCCTTATAGCCATCCTATAGAATTTTTCCTTTAGTTTGAGTGGTACCTGCCGATAACATAAAACACCTAATGCACATCTCCATTTATTCCAACCTGTTTGGATTCTCTAAGTAACCTCCCTCTCAATCTCTCCACTCTCATGGATCAATGATCCTAAGTATCGAAAGTGGTCTTTCACAAGGACCTCTTGGTTATCAATCTTGATTGGTGTTCCACTCCTACTCTCCTTGCTAAAATTACATTCCATATATTCTGTCTTAGTTCAACTAATTTTAAATCCTTCAGATTATAATGCTGCTCTCCATAACTCTATCTTTATGTTTACACCCTCCATTGTCTTATCAAGTAGGACTATATCGTTTACAAATAACATGCACCAGGGAATCTCCTCATACAGATGTTTTGTTAACTCATCCATAACCAATGTGAAAAGGTATGGACTCAATGTCGATACTTGGTGCAATTTGACAGTGACAGGAAAATCTCCAGTCACTCCACTAGTGGTCTTAACACTTGTTATCGCTCTATCATACATATATTTAATTATGTCTATATACCCCTAAGAAACCCTTTTACTAGCCAACACCCTCCATATTAACTCTCTAAGGACTCTATCATAAGCTTTCTCTAAGTCGATAAAGACTATGTGGAGGTCTTTTCTCCTCTCCCTATATTTCTCTACTAATTGTCTTAGTAAGAAAATAGCTTCCATGGTAGACCTCCCAGGCATGAAACCAAACTGATTCTCTAATACACTTGTTTCATGTCATAGCCTCTTCTCAATCACTCTTTCAAAAAGTTTCATGGTGTGGCTCATAAGTTTGATCCCTCAATAATTAGTGCAGCTCTGAATGTCTCCTTTATTCTTATAGATTGGTAAAATAGAGCTTTTTCTCCACTCATTAGGCATTTTCTTTGATTTTATAATCTTATTAAACAACTTGGTCAACCAAACTACCCCAATATCTCCCATATGCTTCCAAACCTCTATTGGTATACCATCCGGCTCCATGGCCTTTCTTGATTTCATCTTTCTCAAGGCCTCTTTTACTTCAGGTATTCTAATCCTACATTCATATCTATAATATCCAATGTTATTTAGATTTATAGAATTTTCAATCCCTATATTCTCAGAGCCATTGTCATTTAACAATTTTTGAAAGTATATTTCCCACATTTGTTTGATCTCATCATCTTTAACTAATACCCTTTGATCATTGCTTCTAATGCACCTAACATTATCTAAGCCCTTACCCTTCTGTTCTCTTACTGTTGCAAGTTTAAACACATTTTTCTCCCCTTCTCTTGTTTATAGTCTATTATAGAGCTCATCATATGCTTTAAGTTTAGCCTCACTTACTATTCTCTTAGCAACCTTTTTAGCATTCTTATATTGTTCATAGTTTTCATTATTTATAATCTTTTGCCATACTTTAAAATGCACTCGTTTTTCTTTAATAGCTTTTTGCACTGTTTCATTCTACCACCATGTTTCTTTTTTTAATAGCCTTTTACCTTCAGATACTCCTAAGACATCCTTTGCCACTTTCTTAATGGACTCAGCCATATTAGTCCACATGGTATTTACTTCTGTTTCATATTTCCAATTTCCTTCTACCATCAATTTATTTTTGAATGAGATTATTTTCTCTCCTTTTAAGTTCCACCACTTAGTTTTTGGATGTGTATTAAGTTTAGTTTCTTTACTCCATCTTTTGATATGAATATCCATAACCATTAATCTATGTTGTGAGGTTAAACTCTCACTAGGTATCACCTTACAATCCTTACATATAGATCGTTCATTATTCCTAAGCAGAAAAAAGTCTATTTGGCTTTTATGAAGTCCACTTTTAAAGGTTATTAAGTGTTCATCCCTCTTCTTAAAGAGTGTATTTGCAATGGATAGGTTATATGACAAAGCAAAATCAAGGATATTCTCCCCCATTTCGTTTCGTTCACCTATACCATACCCTCTGTTTATTCTATCATATCCTTCCTTATCTTTTCTTACATGACCATTTAAGTCTGCTCCTATAAATATCCCCTCCATGCTGGGAATTTCTTGCATGACTCCCTCCATGTCTTCCTAAAACTATCTCTTGATTATATTTTGTAACCCTACTTGTGGTGCATATGCACTTAGAATATTTATAATATGCTCTCCTAAAATAATTTTTATTATTATAATCCTATTACTAATTCTTTTAATGTCCACAACTTTATCCTTTAATTCCTTATCCACTATTATTCCTATGCCATTTCTATTATTTTTCTTTCCTACGTACCATAATTTATACCCATCTATTTCTCTAGCTTTAGCCATTTTCCACTTGGTTTCTTAAATACAAGCGATGTTGACTCTCCTATGTTTCATCGTGTCTACTAACTTCAAACTCTTACTTGCTAGTGTCCTTATATTCCATGTAGCGATGCCTTTCTTGACCTCAATGGTATGAACCCATGTCCACTTTTCATTGCACCTGGGTTCTGATGCAGCTCATCACTTCCGAAGGGACGCTCTAGTAGCCCTTGCCCATTTTTCACTACACCCGGGATCCAATGTAGTGCGTTGCTTCTGGTAGAACGCCCTACCAACCCTTGCCTATTTTTCACCGCACCAGGGATTTGATGCAGCACGTCGCTTATGGGGAATGCCCTAACTTGAGAGAATGTCAGTTTTTGATTCATGTCATGTTGGAGTTGCCATAGTTTTAAAAAGTTGAAGATGATTTTCATTAAAACCATCTTTAGCTTCACCCTTTTCGGCAGGCTACCTGACGCAAGAGTAGCCATATTTTAAGAAGTTGGAGATGATTTTCATTTCTTCATCACAAACTAATATATAAATACATATTCATTTGTAAGAAAGAAATAATAGAATCATCTTCAACTTCCCCCTTGCCGACTGGCTACTTGACACAAGGGTGGCTATATTTTAAGAAGTTGGAGATAATTTTCATTTCTTCCTCACAAACTAATATACAAATGAATATTCATTTGTAAAAAAGAAATAATAAAATCATCTTCAACTTCTCCCTTGCTTGCTAGCACCTGATGCAAGACCCTCCTTTTTTATCCGGGCTTGGGACTGTCATTGGCAGAGTTATCTAATTCTATATTTGTATATAATGAATGGCTCAGATCTGTTAGAAAGATGCCCTAGGGCAGCATGTTACTCTTTAGGATGCCTAAGGGTAGTTAGGACTATATATTATTTGTTTGGATTATATACCAAAACTTGAAAAATTGACATAGGCTTCGCTCAAGCTTCCCACGGGTCACCTGTTCATTTGACACCTCAATCTTGCAGCCTCTCTTTTAGGTTTACCTGTGTAGTGGGTACATTTTATAAACACGTAAAACCCAAGGTTTTCATCCAAGCTGTAGCTCCAATTTGACGACTCAAATGGAGCAATGGATTTTCCCAAAGGTTTGCCGCGATCGGCCTTTGACAGGCCGGCGTCCATTTCGCTTGACAACCAAAGCATAAGGGTGGGCTGTTTGATGTTTTGTAAGTTTAACAGTTTTGATTGATTAACAGATTTCTCACGTGGGTCATCCTAGATTTATTACTTTAAGTCTACTAATCTAACAACCTTATCAATACATACATTTGCCCATGTGGACCCAAAATCTAAGGGTCACCCTTGATCTTAGTTATGAGAAAATTGACAAGAGAAGTATCATTGTCATCATTAATACCTTATTCTAATTAGGGGTGAACCACACGACTCTTGTTCCTCTATTATGTACTATGGTTTTATTTAGTCTCAAAGTTATTAAATCTTTTCTCACCACTTTTATCCATGTTCTTTTGGACTTTTTCCTTGCACTTTGAGAACATACTACTTGCATTGCCTCACTCCTTCTAATTGATGCTGCTTTCGGTCTTTGTTGGACATGTCCAAACCATATAAGTCTAATTTTCCTCAGCTAGTTAGTTGTTGGTGTTACCCATAAGTTTCTTCTAATGTTTTCATTCCTAATTTTATCTTTTTTGGTCTTGCTACTCATCCATCTCAATTTCCTCATTTATGCTCCTCTCAGCCTAAGAACATGAACTTCTTTAACTGCCCAACACTTTGATCCATAGAGCATGACCAGCCTTATAGCTATCCTATGTAATTTTTCTCTTAGTTTGAGTGGCATTGCCGATCCAACAAAACTCAAGTTGTACATCTCCATTTGTTCCAACTCACTTGGATTCTTTGGGTATCCTTCCTTTAATCTCTCCACTCTGATGAATCATTGATCCTAAGTAAAAAAAGTTGTCTTTTATGGGGACTTCTTGATTATCAATCTTCATTGGTGCTCCACTCCCGCTCCTGAGGAGAGAAGTATACTACCAGAAATTATTGGTGGATTTTTTTTGTTTTCAATTTAATACCTTAATTATCATTTATTTTTATTAATTTTTCCAAAGTCCCAAAATAAGTAGTTAGGATAGTTCATATACAATGATTTCTAGTGGGACACATGATTTTATTTTTTTGGTATAGAGAAGATGATGAACAGCTTAGATCTAAGAAAAAAGTATAAAAAGGCAGCCCTTGTGCACAAAGCTCCTGCCTATGTGGGGTCCAGGGAAGGGGCGGATCACAAGGGCCTATAGTATATAGCCTTACCTTGTATTCTTACAATAGGCTATTTCCACGCCTTGAACCCGTAATCTCAAAGTCACACAACGACAACTTTTACCGTTGCTAAGAAAAAAGTATATGAAGAAAAAAGAGCGTGGGCTTATTCTCGCGCTCAAGATCTAAGTTTCTAACCATCCAACTGATATGTTCATGGCTATATATATATATTTAAAATTATGTTGACGGGCTGCAGATAAAATTAGAATTTAACTCCAGAGTTGATTGATTTTTTATTTTTTTTCTGAAATTTCTTCTTGGAAGTTCAGAAGTCTGTAGAATTTGATGATTTACATTAGTTAATTTCGTAACCTTATTTCTTTACCCAATTGTAAATATGAAAAATGATCTTGTAAAAACCTGAGTCTGTGCAATATATTAGAATTTTCAATTTCTAGAACATGTATGCTTCTCTACAAAAGAAAAGATTACGAGGTGGAGATAACAGTAGAGCTTTGAAGAGTATAAATTAATGAGGTGGTAGAACTGATCCTAGATATGATCAATAATGCTTCAATTATATTCTTCTGAGGCATCATAATCTTGCTTAGATATCTTAATCAAGTTCTAGATAAAGAAAATCGAGGGATTAAAGTTTTAATATCTGGCAAAATTTTTAGAGAACTACAATCTAGCAGTTAAGTTTGCATCCTGAAAGAAGCAAGCTTCCCTAGGTATCTTCAAGATAACCATAAAGGGCAGCCCCGGTGCACGAAGCTCCCGCCTATGCAGGTTCCAGGGAAGGGGCAGGCCACAAGGGCTTATAATACGTAGCCTTACCTTGCATTTTGCAAGAAGCAGTTTCCTTGCCTTGAACCCGTGACCTCAAGGTCACACGACGACAACTTTTATCGTTGCACCAAGGCTCCCCTTCTTCAAGATAACCATGTTAAGAAGAAATAAAACAACATGAGCTCACAATCTGCAGAAGAAAGCATATGCAGAAGAACAAGTTAGCATAAGCTAAGTCTTACTGAAACGCACAACTCATAGTTTGTTACTGACAAGCTGTGTATATCAAACCCAAACCTTGGCTTAGGAGAAAAGACTAGATCTGCTAGAATCTTTTATAATATTCCTTTGTGAGACAAATTCAAAGGCGCACGCACGCACACACACACACACACACATATATTCCTTGTGAAATCTACATGGTGTAGTTTTCAAAAACCAATTCAAAACATCTAGAATTATGAAAAGATGGCTAAAAGCTGCAATCTCCCAAATTACTCAGCATCACTTTCTCCTGAAGTTTGAGTTTCATTTAGTTGTGGCCTTACTTGTTGATATCCCAAAGTTTCTGTTGTTCCTTATCCTTTTTCCTAACGTAAGATTTCTGTGTCCAGTTGGGTTTGGTAACTAATCTTTTGCATCAGAATGATTAGTTTTAGAGGAAGACTCTCTCCTAGCTGGGAAATGTAGTTTCAATTTTTAATATTTTTGCTCAACCTCAAAGAAATTTGTGGGTTCAACTTGTCACTTTGATCTGCCTCGTGTATGTATCTATGAGTTTAGATGGTCTAGGAGTCAAAGAGTGTAACCTGTGTTCTCAGGATCTTGCATACACCTAACATACTAGGATTGATATGATTTGAGTAATAATAATACCTACTAATTGGTAAATGCTTGTATTATTTAATATACAATCATAGTCTTAAAATATGGACTCTGACACATAATTGCTATTTTAACTTCAATGCAAATCTTAAATGGATACTAAGGTTAATGTGGTAGTAATTCTTCTACGTAAGTGACATTGTTGATTTTCTGTACAGATATATTTTGGGTCCTATTGCTTAGCATACGATTCTTGTTTCCATATAAGTGTTCTAGATCTTGGAAAATGCAGAGTCTTGTCTAAACTCCTTGTATTTGTGGCCATAATTTTGTCTGTAGTTTGGGAAAATCAAAGCTTTGACAATTTCAAAGGTTTTTCTGATAGGTTAGATCTTGATTTATTGTTAAGTCTGTGTCTATGTTGCCCTCTGTCTTGAAGAACCATTCCGACTGGTGAATTGTTGAAAGAGCACTCAGTTATATTACATACATGTCAAACATGCATTTAGCCATATCTAATGCACACATCTGATTCTACATTTCAAATAAAAACAACTTGAGTCAAGCATTATATCTGATATACAAACAGTTACATAAGTTTTTGTAGTTTGGATATTTTTGAAAGAGCTGATAGACCTTTTTCTCGTTGCAAAGGAGTGATCTAACTCTTTTCTCTTCTGATTGGGGATGAAGAGGAGAGTTCTTGATTGCAGCTGGGAAGATTGAAGTGAATCTTGGAAGAGTTCTACAGCCATTTTAGGCATCTGGCTGCAATTGTGTCACTTCATAGGATTGCTTTGTATTGGTAATTTTCAAATATGTATCAATTAGCTTGTTGTCTTCCATGTCGTATGGTGATTCTTTCTTTCCATTGTTCTACAGAGAAATTGGCCGTACATGGCATATCTGCTAATTTCTCTATCTATGTTCACATGATTTCCAAAAAAGAATGCAACACCATCACAAGCCTCAGACCACCCTGTTTCCTTCATCACACTAAGAAGTATAAAGAGGAATGCTTAGAAGAGAAGGAACAATATGTGTAGTGATATATGTGCCCTTGTTTTTCCTCGTAAGCCCCTCAATAAATGGTTACAAACAGCTATAACTTCAGGTGGGACAATATTTTTGAAGATACGAACTATTCAGTTATAATCCAAAGTTCTTACCCAGTAGGTTATCATAGCAACTGCTGCCTTCAGTTGTAAAATGGATGATGAAACATTCTACGGTTCATTTTTCAACTCAAGAAAGCAGCATATAGGATCATCCAGTGAATGGGAAGTTGGAGTATGAGCCATCTAAAAGCAAATCATTGTGAATTGTTCTGATCTTCAAAAGTTTGGGCCTAACTTGAAGTTGTAGCCATTCGTATCATTTATTAAGAAGCTCATGAGGAACAGCAAGGCACACACATATCAATACCCCTCAACACTGGTCATTATATATGTGTATATTTAAGAAGGGGAGACTGGCTCAAAGGTAGAGTTGTAATCGTGTGACCTTGACGTCACGGGTTCGAGGTGTAGAAACAGCCTCTTGCAAAAATGCAAGGTAAGGCTATGTACTATTGACCCTTTATGGTCCGCTCCTTCCCCAGACCCTGCATATGTGAAAGCTTTGTGCACTGGGCTGCCCCCTATATATGTGCATATTTCCATTGTAAAATATTAGCAGCAAAGTACAAGGGGGGCATTGGTGGTCAATTATCACCTTCTGCTGATCTTTGCTTTTAACGTCTCATGAAGGTGTAAAATGATTATAGATTCACTGGGTAGTCTAATAAACTGATATGTTCCTAGTTACAAATTTATTATAGAGCAGGAAACACAAATGATCTACAAATATATTTGTAATGACCCCAATTTTTGTAATATTAAAAGCCCATGAAAAATTCAGTTTTAAAGATAAGGGTATTTTGGTCATTTCACTAGTTTCCTTAACTAAACCTAGGAATTTGGTCTTAAAAATGATTCCATTAGATGCATCTCGGAAAAAGAAATCCAACGAGACCAAAATCACCCAAAACGGAGTTAAAATGAGCAAGTTATGGCCCTTTGAAGTTCAGGGGCAAAACTATAATTTTCACAAAAACGGGTTTAGCGGCAAAACACAGGGGCCCGTTTTGATACGGGCACCCTTCATCTTCAACCTCCTAGAGGTTTCTAGAACGGCGGTGTTTCAAGGAGAAACCATCGCCATTCTGGAGGTTTCTCCACCGCCATTCAAAGGCGGTTAGAACCCGTCCACAACCCTCTTTAAAAGCCCTATAAATAGAGCTCTTGGGCGCCTCTAATGGAAGCCCAAAATGTGGGAGAAAACCCGTTGAGGAGCAGTGACCTATAGGGGAAAACGAGGAGAAAAACCCAGCAATGAGCCAAGTACGTCCGAGATCGCTCAAAACCCATCTCCCCCATAGTTCCAAGGTCAATTTCCCTAAGTTTTTGCATGAAAAACCATGCAAAACGGAGCCCAAGAGAGCCACTAAGGACCCAGGGACGTTCCTTGGGCTGCCCTGGTTTGAACCAGAGTGTCCTGAGAACACCCCGGTCCCCCAGTCGACGCAGACATTCCAGACGGAACGTGACGCGTAGAACGCGTTGGAAGAAAACCAACGGGCGCGTCCGGGGATGCGCCCACTAAAGAGAAGGATGGGCGGAGAAGTAGCGCGCGTCTGCAGAGGGGCCCGCTGAGGCACACGCCGCAGACGCGCAGCGTGCTAGCAGAGGCTTCGTTTTTTGTTGTTAAGGAAGCCAGGGGGCATGACGCTGACGCGCAGCGCCCTAGCATTCCGTCCTATTGTCTTTAAAGACTCTATGTACATACGACACTAAAACGCTTATAACTTGAGATCTAGAGCTCCGATTGAGGAGCCGTAAAAGGCGTTGTGTCCGTGTCGATGACACAGACACATCCAAACTATAAAATCTCTAATCAAGGACCAATAAAATGTGGGCATTACCCTTAGAATGGGATGGTGGCGCGTGGCTATTAGAACGTTGGAAAACTAAGGATACCAAGGCCCAATTAGGACCTTAGGACACCCATAGGCATAGGGATGAACCCCTAATGCCTAATTAATAAGACCAATTACTCTAAAACCCATAAAAGATAGGCCAAACTAACCTTGATTCCCCAAACCATGATCAGGAGAGTCCGAGGACAAAAGGGTTAGCGCGACCTACCCAGGTAGGTGCTCTATCACTATTAGATTCTTTTAAAAGAATTATTATTGCTTTGGAAACATATGTTTTAAATATATGACTTGATTTGTATGACTTAATTCAGCATGCATGATAAATGCTTTGTACATAGCTATGTTTTGAAATGATTGCATATACATTATGCACATATATGTGTTGCAAACAAGTGCATATATTGCATGATTTAAGTACTTGCAAAGATTGCATGTCTTTGAGGGTTGCCAAAAGACGCTGGAGTGCCGAGGGCCAGGCAGTTGTGAGGGACTCAAAGAGGACAAGTTTTAACAAGAGGTTTTGGCTTATTTAATCTTACGTGATTTGGGCAAGTAAGCCCGTGGGTGCTATGTCGAGGGGTCTGGGTTGGCCACCCGGCCTCTACCACTAATAGGTGGATGGGTACCACGCCCAAAAAGAGACAAGTCCCTACGTCGACTGCATGTGGTACAGGGGGCTACCACTGGTCTCACGGCACTGGGTCAACGTGTCATAGGTCTCGTGGAGGCTATGATTGAGTGTCCTCAGGTACTCGGGGACCACACGACGAGGAGGTCGTGGGCATAGTGGACCCTATGGTTTGATGTGCATTGCATATGACATGATATGAGGTTGGTCGACCATACCATACTAGAGATCCATGAGTTGGACTCCATGAAGCATCTATTGCATATCATGATGTCATCATATATATATATATATATATATATGATACTTTCAATTTTGGATTATGTGATCTTTTAAGTCATGAGAATTTCAGTTGATCATGGATTCTTATACTGATATTGAACTCGAGTATTCAAATATGCGCATATTTTGAATGAGCATATGATTTTAAAACATCTCATGCATTTATAAAACTAGTAGTGATAGGCTCCTACTGAGTATATTATATACTCACCCAATCCTTAACATTTTTCAGACATCAGTAAGCACTTAAGGACAGGATACGTCCGTATATATCATGGTTCAGGACAGCTCCACTCACGAAAAGAGGACATCTATGTTAGTGCTATGAGCAAGTAAATCCAAAAGGAAACAAATATACATGTAAGTAAACTCTCAACCCTTTGGACATGTGTTTGTACTTAGTTACAGTTGGGCTATGCGTTGTGACTGGAAAGACTTGGGGAAAAACATTTATGATTTCTGAAGTTTTTCAAAAACTACCTTAGTGGTTGTGAAAGCAAATGACACTCGGGGTTTTCAAAAATGAGTTTAAAAACAAAAGATTTTCCGCTGCATTGCTCTTTATAGAATGGTTTTCAAATAGGGATGCATCCCACCTTAGGAAATTAGATATTGCATTTAAAAATGCATGAGGAAAACTCGGGTCGTCACAATATTGGAACAGAAAGGAAGCCATTTGTCCTATTGAAAGTTGTATTAAAAATAAAATTAAATCTCTTTGTTGAAATGGTGTATTCCCTTAAGAGACGGGACAGCAGACAGATCTTCGCCACCTGCTAATGTTTCTAGCATCCCATTAATCTTTTTATTATATCAGGGAATTCCAAAAATACTCTGGTTTCATCCAAAATTCATCAGTATTGTTGGCTGTTCTCCATGGATCAATGATCTTCTAAGTAGCCCGCACAACCAATGGATCTGATGAACAACCCTCAAACAAGAGCATCCATGGAAAGATCCATGTTTACATTATCACAAGCCTCTATCTTTGCTGGACTGAAATCTGATCACTAGCGAGCATTTCCTATCCCTCAAATGGTGAAACTGACTCGTGTTGCCAGCAAGGAGTTCTCGAGCAGTGATCTTTGTTGTTTTCCCTTTAAGGATTGAACAGAAAAACAGAACTAAGATTAATATTTTTTTTTTGAATACAACAATTGCAATATAAACTTAAGATAATTAACTGCCAACTAGGATCATGGCCCTATAATTAAGTCATGATTAAACAAAAAAAAAAAACTGAAAGTTAACAACCTCCTAAAAAACTAGGAGTCATCTTTGACAACGCGACAGCAGTCCTAAACACAACTACTAACACTCCTCCTTACTTTAGAGACTGCAAACACCAAGTTTCAATCTCAAGAACTCGAACTTGCTAACTAGTAAAGGTTTAGTGAAAACATCAGCTATTTGCTCATATGTTCTCCAATAGACAAGGGTTACAACACCATTCTTCTTCACTACCCTCAAGAAAAACAGCTTGATGTTGAAGTGTTTAGTTTTCCCGTGAAAGACTGGATTGTGAGAAATAGCTATTGGAGCTTGATTATTAACAAGGATCTTAGTGTCTTCTTTCTGCTCAAGATGAAGATTACTCAATATCTTCCTCAGCCACAAAGCTTGATTCACAGCAACTGTTACATCAACAAACTTTGCTTCAGCAGTGGATTGAGCTACTGTTTCGTGTTTTTTCAAGCTCCATGAAAAAACACCTAATCCAAAACTAAAACAGTACCCTGAGGCACTTCTCATGTCATCGATTGAACCACCCCAATCACTGTCAGAAAAACTAATCAGCTTAAAGTTTTCATTTCTCTTGAATTTGATTCCAAAATCAATTATGCCTTTGACATATCTGATCACCTTTTTTGCAGCTTTTAAATGCTCTTCACTTGCACAATGCATAAAATGAGAGAGAATACTTACAACATTCAAGATATCAGGTATTGTTGCTGTGAGATACATTAGACATCCAACCAAACTTTTGAAATGTGCCTCATCCACTTTCTCGATTCCATCTTCTTTACTCAGCTTTTCCTTTTGATTCATTGGAGTGGTCATATCTTTGCAGTCTTCCATGTGAAATTTCTGGAGAATTTCTTTCACATACTTGCTCTGATAGATGAAAACTTCACATTGTTCTTGCTTGATCTCCATTCCAAGAAAGTAAGACATTAGGCCAAGATCTGTCATCTCGAACTTTCATCATTTCCAGCTTGAACTCTTGTATCTGATTTGCATTGCTCCCTGCAACCAGAAGATCATCTACATAAAGTGAGATGACAAGAATGTTGGGTCCACTTCTTTTGACGTAAAGAGTAGATTCGGACAGGCTTTTTACAAAGTCTAAGCTGAGCAAGTGATCATCTATTCTATTGTACCAAGCTCTTGGGGCTTGCTTTAAGCCATAAAGAGCCCTTTTAAGAAGATAGACTTTGTCTTCTTCTCCTTCTTTTACAAAGCCCTGAGGTTGCTCTACATAGATCTCTTCTTGCAAGAAACCATTTAGGATCGCTGACTTGACATCCAATTGGTATACTTTCCAATTTTTTTGAGCTGCAATGGCAAGTAACAGCCTGATAGTGTCGAGCCTAACTACTGGTGCAAATGTATCTGAGTAATTCACACCAAATATTTTAGCAAATTCTTTAATGACAAGTCTTGCCTTGTATTTGTTGATGGAGTCATTAGCATTTGGCTTGGTTCTGTACACCCACTTGACCCTAGTCATTTTTCTGTCTTGAGGTCTATCAACTAGCATCCATGTTTTGTTTCTTTCAATCATGAGCAGCTCCTCCTTTATTGCAGCTATCCAATTTTGATTGAGCTTTGCTTTTTCATAACCTGCAGGCTCACATAGAGCTATGTTGCATCTCTAATACACATTAGAAAGCAACCTTGTGCCTCTGACTGGAACATCATCTACCATATCATGCTACCACTCACTACCATTTTGCTCTTCAGTGTCTGGGCTAGGGAGCTTGAGCTTTAGTTTTCTCAAGTTCTGATCCATCTACTTTGCATCTTCCCAGTTCCATTCTTCATCTTCTACAAAGTACACATCCCTGCTTATAACAATGTTTCCAGTTTGTGGTTGAAAAACTTTATAAGCTTTTGTAACTGAGCTATAGCCAATGAAGATGCCTGGAAGTGCTCTTTTATCCAACTTATCTCTCTTGATCTGTGGAACATGAGTGAAGAACAAACAACCAAATATTCTAAGGAAATTTAGAGATGGTTTGTATCCATACCAAGCTTCGAATGGGGTTTGATCCTTCACAGCTTTTGTGGGAAGTTTGTTTTGAAGAAAAACCGTTGTATTTGCCTCCTCTGCTCAGAATTGTTTTGGTAAGTTCTTCTCGTCTAACATGCATCTTGTCATTTTCAGTATGTATTTGTTTTTTCTCTCACTAACTCCATTTTGTTGTGGAGTATAGGGAGTAGTTAATTGATGTTGGATACCTGCTTCCTCACAAAATTAGTTGAATGCTTCAGATGTGTACTCTTTGCCATTGTTTGATCTGAGGGTTTGAATTTTACAGCAACTTTCGTTCTCAACTCTGGCTTTGAATCTCCAAAAGACACTAGCTACCTCTGACTTATGCTTCAAGAAGAAAATCTAGCACATCCTGGTGAAATCATCAATGAATGCAATGTAATAACGACTACCTTCAAGTGAAGGTGTTCTTTGTGGGTCTGCTATATCAGTATGAATCAGCTACAACTTTCTTGATGCTCTCCAAGTCACCTTGGGGAATGGCTTTCTGTTTTACTTCCCAAACTGACATGCCTTACAATTTAGAAACTGATCATCAAACTCGAGAAGATCATTCACAATCATCCTTGCTTTCATCTATAACAAACCTTGATGGTGGTAATGCCCGAGCCTTTTGTGCCAAACCTTCATGACATTTTCTTTGATTGGAAAAGCAGCTTGCTCCTCCTCCAATGGATTGAGTGTAAAGCTTTTCCCTTTCATTTTTACCTTGAACATTTCTTGATCAGTTGCATCTTTTATCAGGCAGTGCTTGTCTTTGAAAATGACTTTGAACCCTTTCTCAATTAATTGACCAACATTGAGTAGATTTTGATCAATTTTAAGAACATAAAGAGCATCAGTTATAAACTTTGTACCTGGACAGATTGTTATTGCAATTGTTCCTTTTCCCTTAACTGCTATGCATTGTCCATTGCCAATTCTTACTTTTGACGTGTCTATGCTCCTTAATTCCTTGAACAGATTCTTGCCGTGTGTGATGTGGTTTGTGCAACCACTGTCAATTAGCCAACTTTCACTTGACTCATTGCCTGAGAAACAGGCTGCTACAAATAGATGATCCTCCTCTTGATTAGCAATCCGAGCCTCTACTTCATGATGCTGACTTTTGCTTTTGCAGATAATAGCCTCGTGACCGATTTGATTGCATTTGCTGCACTTTGCATCTGGCCTTCTCCAGCATTTGAAGTGAGAATGTGATTTTCTACCACAATGTTGACAGGGAGGATGAATTCCCTTTTTGTTTCCTGTTTTGCGCCTGTTGTTGTTTGCAGTAGCCTCTCCACTTGCACCATGGTTCTTCTTGCTTCTTCCACCTTCTTGATGCTTGACTGGTAAAGCACCTTCAATGACTCATTGCTTTATGACTCTTCTTTGCTCTTGTGCTTGTAAGGAATTCAAGAGCTCTGCCAATGTAATCTTGGACAGGTATTTGGTGTTTTCCAAGGTTGTAATGGTTGCCTCGAATCTTTTAGACACGGTTACAAGGATTTTTTCAACAATCCTTGAGTCTGACAAATCAGAACTGAGTAGTCTCACTCTGTTGGCGATGCTGGGAAGCCTGCAGAGTACTCCTTGATGGACTCTGATTCCTTCATCTTTTGCAACTCGAAATCCCTTATCAAATTCAGTACTTGCATCCCTTTGATTCTCTCATCACCTTCATATTCCGATTTGAGATAATCCTAGATTACTTTTGCTGATTTGAGGGACATAATTTGAATGAATATGGTTGAAGAGACAGCAGCAAACAAGCAGGCCTTTGCCTTTGATTTCTTTGTTTTTCTATCCTTGTGATTTTTAATCTAAGCCATAGTGGGATTGTTTGGTAGAGGAGTAATTTCATAATCCTCCTTCACAGCTTCCCAGAGGTCCAAGGCATCCAGATAAGACTCCATCCTTACAACCTAGATCTAATAATTTTCACCGTCAAAGATAGCAGGTGCGATTGATGAAAAACTGGTTTTTGCATCCATTGCTTTCACTTGGATTCAATTTTGAATACTTACAAGTCCCTTAAGAAGAAGGCTTTGATACCAATTATTGTTTTTCCTTTAAGGATTGAATAGAAAAACAGAACTAAGATTAATTTATTTTTTTAATACAGAAATTACAATATAAACTTAAGATAGATAACTGTCAACTAGGATCATAGTCCTATAATTAAGCCATGATTAAAAAAAAGAAAAAAGATAAAACTGAAAGTTAACAGCCTCCTAAAAAACTAGGAAACATCTTTGACAATGCTGCAGCAGTCCTAAACACAACTACTAACAATCTTCGATATGAACTTGAATGCAGCATGGCGATCATTACAAGCCCGCAAGTTCTTCATGACCTTGATTGAAGCTCCTGATTGAGTGCTCATTAGAGCATATGCAATTGGCAGCTTCTCACTACGATGAACCAACCTCAGCTCTCTCTTCATCCTCCATGTCATGCAAAACAGAAGTGGTATCAAGTGTGTATCCATACTTCTTCGCTGTTACTTCTTTGAAGGTATCCATCTATCTCTTTCCATGTCGAATGAGATCTGTCTCCCATACAAACTGATGCACCTAATTCTTCAACTCCAACCGCCTATTCCAGGTTCCTTCTTCACCTCCCTTTCTTTCATGGCTTCCTCACTCAGAAATGTCCCTCCATCTCTCTTCAGAAGCATGAATGTTTGAAAGCAATACACAAGGAGCCGAGTCTTGAGGATTGATCTGAAGAACATCTTCTGCTATCCTTCTTGCCATCTCGGCATACCTATGGATCTCACAAGCCGATAACAATGTCTTCCAAATAACTCCATTGGACTTCGTAGGCATTGACCTGATGAGTTCTTTTGCTTTGCCCAAACATCTTGATCTCCCAAAAAGATCGACCACAAGTGTGTAGGGCCCCAATCTAGGCTTCAACCTATACTTCTCCGATATTAATTCAAAAAATCCCTTTCCTTGTTCCTTGAAGCCACAGTGACCGTAAGCATGAAGCAAAGCCAAGAATGTAACGTCATTTGGCTCCATTCCTTCACATTCCATCTTTCCAAACAGCTTGATTTCTTCCCACCCACATCCATGAAACCTAGAACCACCAATCATCGAACTCCATAACACAACATTGAAATATTCAGACTCAGGAAAATCTCTCACTAAATCATCCAAACACCCACATTTTGAATACATGGTAAATAGTGAACTCACAGAGACCACCGAGTTAGCCCCTACCTTATAGCTTAAGCAGGAACTTGCTGGCCTTGTCCAAGCGTTGCTAATTCGGAGCACGAACTGATAATGCTGATAAATGTGATTTTATCTGGCCTGAATCCAACCATCTTCATCAAATAAAACTGATCCAAGCCTTCCTCAGGGCGCCCATTTTCAGCCCTCTCTGCAGTGAGTGTATTCCAGGCGATAACATTATGAGTCGCCATTTCTTCAAACACCATTTCTCCTTCTCTGTCATATCCACATTTCATGTGCATTTGAGCCAAAGAACCTCATCATCATCATTATCATAATCAAGACCTTATCCAATTAGGTGTCAGCACATAAATCTTATTCCTCCATTCCACTCTATTAAATACCATGTTTTCATTTAGTTCTAAAGTTTTTAAATCTTTTCTCACCACTTCTATCCACGTTCTTTTGGGCCCTTCACTTGTCCTTTTAGAACCTTCTACTTGTATTGCCTCACTCTTAACTAATGCTGTTGTTGGTCTCTTTTGAACATGTCTAAACGATCTAAGTCTAATCTCCTTTTTCTTGTTATCTATTGGTATTACCCCTATATTTCTTCTAATATTTTCATTTCTAATTCTATCTTTTCTTGTCTTACCACTCATCCATCTCAACATCCCCATTTTTGCGATGCTCATCCTATGAGTATGATGTTCTTTAACTGCCCAGCACTTTGATCCATAGAGCATGGCCGACCTTATGGCCATCTTATAGAATTCTCCTTTTAGTTTGAGTAGCACCTGCTGATCACACAAAACTTTAGATGCACATCTCCATTTGTTCCAACCCACTTCGATTCTCTGGGTAACCTTCCTCTCAATCTCTCCACTCTCATGAATCATTGATCTTAAGTACAGAAAGTAGTCTTTTAAGGGGACTTCTTGGTTATCAATCTTGATTGGTATTCCACTCCTACTCTCCTTGCTAAAATTATATTCCATATATTTTGTCTTAGTTCGGCTAATTTTAAATCCTTTAGATTCTAATGCTTCTCTCCATAACTCTAGCTTTATGTTTACACCCTCCCTTGTCTTATCAAGTAGGACTATATCGTTTACAAATAGCATGCACCAGGGAATCTCCTTATGCATATGTTTTGTTAACTCATCCATAACCAATGTGAAAAGCTATGGGCTCAATGTCGATCCTTGGTTCAATCCTACAGTGATAAGAAAATCACGAATCTCGCTACTAGTGGTCTTAACATTTGTTATCGCTCCTTATACATATATTTAATTATGTCTATATACCTCTGCGAAACTGTAATGGCCCGCATTATTAAGAAATAAAGAAATTATGTTTTTATGTTATTTTATTAATTAATTTTTATTTATTACGAATTTGTTTGCCATGTGGAGAAAACCGTTACAAATGGCTAAACATGATAATTTGACAGTTATAGAAAAAGGGAGTAAATACACTATTAAAAAATTGAAGAGTTACAAATATGTAATAAATTGGGAAAAACAGTTACAAGGAATGTATGTATAAAAGAAACAAAGAAAATGGAAAGAAAAGTTTAGGAATGTGAAACAGTTGGGGTGGAAGAAGAGGAGTGCGTGAGACAAAAAGAAAAGAGAAAAAGGAAGAAAAAAAAAAAGAGAGGAAAAGAAGATCAAGAGGAAAAGCAGAGATCTAAAATTGGCGTCAAATCGATTAGAAGCATAGAAATTTGCGTTTGAGGAAATCGCATTTTGAGGTAGGGGATCTAGAACTAGACCACGTTTTTCTTTATTAAAAAAAAAAAAAACTAAGTTTTGTCAATTGATTTTGGATGAACTTTGCATTCTAATATTTGTAGAAACTAAACGTGTGTATCTTTGTTATTGTTTGAATAGTTGAGAGATAATCATGTTGTTTATGTTTTACTTGATGTTTTTTTTTTCTATGTAAAAAAAAAAAAGAAAGAAAGAAGAAGAAGCATGATTTACTATAATGATTCGGTGCACGATTCATATAATGTGAAGTGTTTTTAATATACATCTATATGTTTGTTTATGATTCCTATATTGGTAGTGACGCATAACATGGGATGAAATTTTATTTAATAGAACCATGTTATGGGATAAATTAGAGTAGACTCTAACTATTTCAAATACGATTAGAGGGTAGTTGAAATTTGTAAAATAGTTCAAATAACAATTAAGATGTTATAGGTGTATGATTTTAGTATAATCACTGCTGCCGAGTCATGCTTAGAACATGGTACATTGGATTTCACCAATGACACAGTGCGCGAAGTGTTGCTTAGGCCAAGATGTTTAGACAGTGAGCGCAGGATGTTTAGACAGTGACCAGTTACATAATACAGTAAGGGTTGCTTAGGCACATGATGTTTAGACAGTAGGCGCAGGATGCTTAGACAGTCACCAGTTACATAATACAGTAAGTGTTGCTTAGGAGCAAGATGTTTAGACAGTGACCAGTTATATAATACAGTAAGTGTTGCCTAGGTGCAGGATGTTTAGACAGTGACCAGTTACGCAATACAGTAAGTGTTGCCTAGGCGCATAGCATACCAAGTAGTAAGTAGATGTATACATCAGGTAGTGATCAGGCAGATTGTGCATTGAATGAGGCTTGGGCATAAAAGTGTTCTGTATATTCCAACTGCTTCAAATAACAAATGAGGTTCATACAACGGGCAAGCAGACAATACTCCAATGCATAAAATACTAGACAAACTCAGGAACAAGTATACCATGAATTTATTGAAATTCAGACATATTGATACCGTGCAAGCACATGAACTCCTAATCATGCACAAGCCAAATTTATCAAAAGTTAAAATGTTAGGTTCCATGCATGCATAATTGTTACCTAAGATTATGTCACATGAATGGTTGGAAGTTCTTACGAAGTAAATCAAAGGCTCAAAAACTTTCATTTAAGAGGAATATGAAAAAATAAAATAAATATAAAAATAAATAATATACTAGCTGAACAAATTAGGAGTCTTCACCACTAGGTACTTTAAGTTGTTTGAACCGAAATTTTTGTAGAGATTAGTATCAACCATCTGTTAGACCATGTTGTTGATGAATTATGTACCCAAGATGGAACTAAACAGAGATTTCACCTTATGGCCTTGTTGTAAAATGAATGGGTTAGATGCCTTAAAACGTACCTGACAAGCCTAGCAAATAAGTAGTTTAATTTCTGTTTTGTTTCTATTTTATTATTTTTATCCACCTATATTTAATAGTCAAAGTCATGCTTTTTGCATTAGGTGGCCTACGTTCAGATGATTATAACCGTTGATCCATTGAACAGTACTTTCTTAAATGATGCCTTGGGTTGTACATATCATAGGTATGAGATTGAAAACTTTCAAATGCAATAAAGGGTCACATGGTCTTGATCTTATTGGGTCCACATGGTTAAACGTGTATACCATGTGAATCTCTATGAAGTTGCAATTAAGACATTTGGCTTTTCATTTGGCTGATTTTATCCAAACAGAAATGCAGCCGGATTGATTAATTGGGATTGATTAATAACTCTAAACCATTTGGTGAAATAGCCCAACAAATGATTTTGGTAGGCGAGTAATAATTATCTGAGAGGTGCACTGGATATTTGATGGTATAGACCGACCACCATCTTAGCTGGGTAGTGTCTTTGATCATAGAAAGAATTTAAAGAAATATAGGATTCTATGTGTTAATTGATCATTGGGCAGGTATATGAAATTAGGACTGCCCGTATTGGGCTTTTCCTGTTGTTTGAACCTGCATTTTTCAACAAGCTCTACCTAACCTGAAATTTGCATACATAGGTGATACAAGGTTATTCAACAAACTCATTACATTTAAAACACCATAGGTGATCAAATCTATAAGAGGATGGGTGATGTACACCAGCACAAACCCAATTGCATCATGCAATGGACGGTTTGCATGGGTGTAGTTATTGGACTTGGCAGTTGCATCATGCATAAAATAATAATAATCTTTATGTTTCTAAATAATTATAAATCATATACTTTGATTTTGTGATTTGTTTAAGAGTTGGTATCATTGATAAACACATGAGTACATAGAATTACATTGGAATTTCTTTAGTTCTCCTTTTATGAAGGTATGGTAATGGCATTTCAATTGCTTAATTATCAAAGAAAATAGTGCATATGTACATTTTGGTTTGATTAGAAAGTAATTTTTGGGTACCATATATGGATCCATTGGCATTCTTTTATTAATCTGAAGGGACATACACATGATTTGGTATTAATAAGAATGATATATCTGTATTGCTGGTTAGTATACCTTTTATATGATTTCACACTCTTGTGCAATGAAATTTGAATAAGAAATCAGGAGACTCTTAAGAGTTGATCCTGGCTCAAGGATGTTATATCAAATCGCATGGTTGTTATACTAGGGAGTCAGTTGGCCACTGACTTCCAAACAGGTACCAGCTTATAATAGGCATGTTTGGCGAGGGTATGTTACATGGGAGGACTACCCTTGTATTGGATTGATCCGACTATCCCATGTAGTCGGTGTAGTTAGTGTGGTACCCACTAACGAACGCAGTTTGAAACTTTGGTTTTTGCTGCGCGTATAGTCAACCTTATATTTTGTTTGGATATGCCGATGCTTGTGACATGATGCTAAGTTCCATCCAGATATATATTTATTATTAATTGTATTTACTTATGAATTAATCATTCAATAAATATGGATTGAATTTAACTCAGATCTTTATATGCATGGATATTACTTGTATTATCCAATATGATGTCATTATGATTATTACATAATTGGTTGATATGAATTGAGAGCTTACGATGTGTCAATGACATGCTTGGTAGTACATGCATGCGTTTTAAAAAAAAAACTTGCATGACAAGATTTTCAGAGTTTTTGGCTAGGTTTAGATTTTCTACTGGGTCATTCAAATTACTCACCAAACCACCCTACAAGTGAAGAGCAAAAGGAAAAGCTTGAAATTGACGCGAAGGAGATTGAGTAAACTCGGAGTTTCAAAGTATGAGGAGCTAGAAATAGTGTTGATTTATTTGAAGACTTTAGTCAATTTGTAATAAATTAAATATTTGAACTTTATATTGTGATTTAACTTAGTAGCGTTTGAAATTTGTGACTAGTAGGTCTTGACTGGCTGAAAAAGATGAACTGTTATTTTGAATATATTGTGGATATTTATTTGACGTACTTGGGTTAGAAGAAGTAATTTCAATATATTATTATATATAAAGTTGAAAAGAAATTTTTTTATAAGGATCGATCCTGACAAGATATTTCAAAAATACAAAGAAAATCTCTTTATAAAACCCAGGACGTCACAGAAACCCCTTTATCGCCCAACACCATTCATGTTAACTCTCTAAGGACTCTATCATAAGCTTTCTCTAAGTCGATAATGACTATGTGGAGGCCTTTCCTCCTCTCCTTATATTTCTTTACTAATTGTCTTAGTAAGAAAATAGCTTTTATGGTAGACCTCCCAGGCATGAAACCACACTGATTCTCTGATACACTTGTTTCATGTTGCAGCCTCTTCTCAATCACTCTTTCAAAAAGTTTCAGTGTGGCTCATAAGTTTGATCTCTCGATAATTAGTGCAGCTCTATATGTCTCCTTTATTCTTATAAATTGTTACAATAGAGCTTTTCCTTCACTCATCAAGCATTTTCTTTGATTTTATAATCTTGTTAAACAACTTGGTCAACTAAACTACCCTAATACCAACTTGGTCAACTAAACTACCCTAATACCTCCCATATGCTTCCAAACCTCTATTTGTATACTATTGGGCCCCATGGCCTTTCTTGATTTCATCTTTTTCAAGGCCTCTTTTACTTCAGGTACTCTAATCTTACGTTCATATCTATAATATCCAGTGTTATTTAGATTTATAGTATTTTCAATCCCTATATTTTCAGAGCCATTGTCATTTAACAAATTTTGAAAGTATGTTTCCCACCTTTGTTTGATCTTATCATCTTTGACTAATAGCCTTTGATCATCGTTTCTAATGCACTTAACATGATCTAAGTCCTTATCCTTCTGTTCTCTTAATTTTGCAAGTTTAAATACATCTTTCTCACCTTCTCTTGTTCCTAGTCTATTATAGAGCTCATCATATGCTTTAAGTTTAGCCTCACTTATTATTCTCTTAGCAACCTTTTTAACATTCTTATATTGTTCCTAGTTTTCATTATTTCTAGTCTTTTGCCATGCTTTAAAATGCATCCTTTTTTCTTTAATAACTTTTTGCACTGTTTCACTCCACCACCGTGTTTCCTTTACTAATTGCCTTTTACTTTTAGATACTCTTAAAACATCTTTTGCCACTTTCTTAATGGACTTAGCAATATTAATCCACATGGTATTTACTTTTGTTTCATAGTTCCAAAATCTTTCTACCATCAACTTATTTTTGAATAAGGTTATTTTCTCTCCTTTTAAGTTCCACCACTTAATTTTTGGATACCTATTAAGTTCATTTCCTTTCTTCCATCTTTTGATATGGATATTCGTAACCATTAACCTATGTTGTGGGTTAAACTCTCTCATGTTATCACCTTACAATCCTTATATATAGATCGTTCATTATTTCTAAGTAGAAAAAAGTTTATTTGGCTTTTATGAAGTCCACTTTTAAAGGTTATTAAGTGTTCATCTCTCTTCTTAAAGAGTGTATTTGCAATGGACAGGTTATATGACAAAGAAAAATTGGGGATATTTTCCCCCATCTCGTTTCGTTCACTATACTATACCTTCAATGTATTCTATCATATCCTTCCTTATCTTTTCTTATATGGTCATTTAAGTCTGCTCCTATAAATGTCCCCTCAGTGTTGGGAATTTCTTACATGACTCCCTCCATATCTTCCCAAAGCTGTCTCTTGATTATATCTTGCAACCCTACTTGTGGTACGTATGTACTTATAAAATTTAGAATCTGCTCTCCTAGAACAAGTTTTATTATTATAATTCTATCACTGATTCTTTTAACGTCAACAACTTTATCCTTTAATTCCTTATCCACTATTATTCCTACGCCATTTCTGTTATTTTCTTTTCCTATGTACCATAATTTATACCCATCAATTTCTTTAGCTTTAGCCCCTTTTCACTTGGTTTCTTGGATACAATCGATGTTGACTCTTTTACATTTCATTGCGTCTATTAACTCCAAACTCTTACCTGTCAATGTCCCTATATTCCATGTGGGAATACAAATCTTATGTTCTGGAGATATCCTATTTACTATGTCCTTTCTCGACCTCCATGGCATGAACCCATGTCCACTTTTCACTGCACCTGGGTTCTAATGTAGCGCACTCGCTTCCGAGGGGATGCTCTAGTAGACCTGGCTCATTTTTCACTACACCTAGGATCCGATGTAGCGCATCGCTTTTGGGAGAACACCCTAGCAACCCTTGCCTATTTTTCACCTCACCTGGGATCCGATGCAGCACGTCGCTTATGGGGAACACCCTAGCTTGAGGGAATGCCAGTTTTTGATTCATGTCATTTTAGGATTACCATAGTTTTAAAAAGCTGAAGATGATTTTCATTTCTTTCTTATAAATTAATATACAAATGTATATTCATTCGAGTAGAAAAGAAATAACAAAATCATCTTCAGCTTTACCCTTGCTGGCTGGCTACCTGACGCAAGGGTTGCCATATTTTAAGAAGCTGGAGATGATTTTCATTTCTTCCTCACAAAATAATAAACAAATGCATATTCATTTGTAAGAAAGAAATAACAAAATCATCTTCAACTTCTCCCTTGCCGGCTGGTACTTGACGCAAGACCCTCCTTTTTCATCCGGGCTTGGGAGTGGCATTGGTGGAGTTAGCCAAAGAACATCCAACACATAAATCTATACAAAAACCAGCTTTGATCACATAGGCCTGGATTTGCTACCTTGACTCCAATGCTTTTGGAGCGGCACGGCCTCTTAAGACACTACCAAGCGTAAACTCATCAGGTCGTAGTCCTAAACTTTGCATCTAAGAGAACAAATCCAAACTTCTTTGTTAAACTCAAACTGGATAAGGCTAGTCACAATTGCATTCCTTGTAGCAAACTTCCTTGCAGGCCATCTCATCGAGCAACTTATGACCTATCTCTAGATCGCCATTTTGAATAAGCCCACTTATCAAAATGTTTGAAGTCATCACATTCCTTCTCGGCATTACACTAAACAATGCAGTTTACTGTCAATAATTCTCCACTCCGTGCATACATAGTGAGCAGATGGTTTTAGAATGAACTTGTCCAAGGATAAACTTGTAGTAATTACAAGAGGCTAGAGCTATTTCCCTTGGGCTATGGACTGATTGGGTATACATCCTTGCAAAAAGTGGGAAAACAGAGATGGGTCTGACCAGATTTTGGTTTTAAATCTTTTAGAGGCTTCTTTCAAGTTTCTTTTGAGCATAGTTTGGTAAATTCATCTCTAATTTTGGAGGGGTTTTAGAAGCTGTAGAAATACAGTTTTGTGTTGGCGAAGGTTTTAAAAGAAAACGAAGTAAAGAAGAATTCATAAATTGCTTGTATAGCTTTGATATGGGCAAATCTAAGAAGAATGTGAATGAAGAATTCGCCGCAGATGCTCAAATCAGACCAAACGAATTAGCTCTCTCGGCAAATCCATTTGCGAGCTTTCCCTTTGAAGCTGAAAACGCTTCCTGTATATCTTATTGGTAATCAAGGATATCTCATTTCCTGCCCCACTCAGTTAAATAGGGAGAGCGTCATGGATAGAATTAACCCTAAAAGTCCCGGTAGAAAGGCATAGTACACACCCCTTTTTTTTACATGTATGGTAGAAGTTTTTTAATTTTTTTTCCCTATGATATAAATAAATGGCTTTGCATAGGCTAGACATCAAATTTTATGCCCAATAGATTTTTACCCTATATTTTTTAGGTAAAAATTTATGAACATTCATTTTATTAAAATTTTAAAGACCTAAAATAAGTGGTCAGAATGATCCAAATGCATTGATTTCTTATGAGCATCAAACTTTGGTATTCCAAACATGATAAATGACCTAGATTTAAAAAAGAGTTTTACCATGCACAAAAAAGAGGGTGTTGAGGTGCTCTTCTTGCAGAAACTCTTTAAACTACACAAAAGGAGTGAACTTCCATGTTCTTGAGCTTGGCCCCTTGCCTGAATTGAGGACAATAGAAGAAGTCTTTCCTTTTTCTTTCTAAATTAAGCTATTTATACATTTGAAATGCTTTAAAAAAAGGGTTTAGATAGCTTGTAGATCAAATTCATGCCCAGTGGATGTTTTTAGCCTGTCAGAAAGTATGACAATCTATTTTTCTTAATTTTTTGAATAAGAAAAGCCAAGTATTTAGTGTCATCCAAAATGGAATCATTTCTCAAGGATGACTCATGTTTGGTACTACAAACAGAATGAACCTCTTAGATTTACAAAAAAAAAGTTCACCATTTATAAAAAGGGGTCATGGACTTCTATTATAGTGGCGTAAGGAGTCTTTCACTTGGGAGACCAGGTTTTGACACTATGTATGTGTGTGTAGACTCTCATTGGGACTTATTAGAATGATGAGTATTTGTTCTCATATTCTATCCATATCTTAGGCTGCCACTAGTAAGATGTAAGATCAATTATCTATGATTTAGTTTGTCCCTGAATTTTAGTACGGGAAAGTAATGCATGGAGCAAGTTATTCATCAATAGTTTTTAACAAGAGTCTTGAAAGGTCTAAAGAAGTTGATACCCCATAGTGACTTTGTTTGGAAGATCTAAGTAGTTCACAATATTGGACGTGTCAAAAAATTGTAACCCATGAGAAATCAATGCATTAAGATGATTCTAATAACTTGTTATAGGTTTATAAAAAATTAATAAAATTGAATGAACTAGGTTTCTAATTCATGAGAAACATAGGCTACAACTCATGAAACAAAAAACTTCACCATCGAATTATCTTGGGGCTGTTTGCTACAAAAATAAAACTCATGGGTGAAGTTATTCTACACAAAAGTTGTCAAGCTTCTAATTTTATTTGTATTGAAATAATTTTATCTGCGTTTAAAGGCTATAAATAGTAGGAAAACGTTTACTATTCTGGAACAGCTTTATTGGTTCTTATTCCTATTGCAAATGGCCTATAGCTTGTTTTATAAGGGAATAACAAACCATGGATTAAGTTATACTACAAGGTAAAATGCAACTAAAACAAGTAAAATACAGCTAAAACATTGAGTTAATTCTTCTTAAATAATCTTATACATGTCTTAGGGTGCAAATCAGGTAAAATAAAGCTTAAACATTGGGCTGGTTGTTCTTAAGTAATCTTAAGTTGAAAATAGTAGGGGGAAGTAAAATCCCAGTGTGGGAGTAGCACCATATTCTTTCATTTTGTAAAACCTCTTCCAACCTTCATTGACTCCAGACA
Source organism: Warburgia ugandensis (assembly GCA_035236585.1). Classification (NCBI taxonomy): domain Eukaryota; kingdom Viridiplantae; phylum Streptophyta; class Magnoliopsida; order Canellales; family Canellaceae; genus Warburgia; species Warburgia ugandensis. The sequence goes on along the minus strand of CP141138.1, from coordinate 49,134,301 downwards.
AGCAAAAAGACTACAAGCGACCAAAACTTGAGCCACACCTACAAGGAAGGACACCTTTGTAGCTTATCAATGTCCTTCATTTTGTTTAATCACGTTTAATTGCCCCCAAAATTGTCCTCATTGGATGTATAGCTTATCATTTATGTAAATGGGAGCATTATTTTGATTAGGACATCGTTAATTGCTCTTGACATATTTGATACAAATCATGGGTTATAGTTTTCCTGAGTTGCATCTAATTTCTTGTGTTAGATCTGTTTGAACATAACATTGGTGTTTTATCGATTATTAATTTAAGTAGTCACATTGTTTTCTTGATCTTCTATTGCATCCTTTATTTATAGTTGGAGATTGATCTAATTGGTATCTTATTGATTAGGGGAACGGTAATTTCAGCAAGGAGTTGCAGGCATAAAGTACAGGTGACATTTGATTGGTCAGGCAAACCATTTCCTCTAACTTTATCTATTTTCTACTTTTTTACATCCAATCAAATATCACCTGCTCATTGCATATGCATGAAATAGTTGAAATTAGCATTCCAACAAGAGGAAGATATTTTATTGAAAGGATTACTCTATTTAAGGCCCCAAAAATGTCCTACTACTACAATCTTTGTTTTTGTGGCAAATAGCTAGAATTTCATTAAACAAATAACGATTGCATAATGTCTGATAAGCCTTGGTGCAAACAACTTATTACTAAAATATTTATAGGACTCACCTATCAACCCTAAGACTCGTATATAGCATCCTCCATTAGGGTATGTAAAATAAATATGACTGGTGAGGTGACCCATGCCAAACTTGACTTTGACCCAACCTTGATGCATTAGTTGCCAACTTCTTAGCCTCAATATTGGCTTCGCAAGGAATGTGACTCTAAGATCATTTTTGTAAGGGTTCGTGCTCAAGAGACGTGGATGGAATCCACATACAATTTTTTCATATATGTATTTATACTCTTTTTATACATCTAAACCGTTCATCAGTTTTTAAAAAAGAGAAGATAGCTTAAGAGTTTTGAAATGGCTTTTAATGGGTTAGAGATCAAAATGCATGCATTTAGGGTGCTTTTAACTTATATATCTTTTAGAGAAAATTGGTGACCATCTAGTTCTATTACTTTTCCAAAGATACAAGACATTCATAAGAAGATCAAAGACCCAAAAATAATCGGTAATCTATCTTGATTATATATTTAGAACAAGATGAATGACTTAGATCTCAAAAAGAGTTTGAACATGCATGAAAGAGGGAGCTTAGTTTATATATATATAATCATCCAATCATCTTAATTTCCAGCATATAAGGTATCTGGATCTTAAGAAATCAAGTGGATCACTACAACACCAGAGGGTTTTAAAGAAGGTTAAAAACATATATCAAAGGCAGATCCAAAATCATCTTCTACTAAGCCATTTTAAAAAATCAATTAAAAAAGATGACAGTTTTGAACCAAAGCTCTAATAGCAAATTCCCTTAGGAAAGCCCATTGACTTAGACATCATGGGCCATTTTTACAACGATGGGCTAGATGTCTTGGATTTCACCTTATGGGCCAACCAAGCACTATAAAAAAATATAAATAAAACAAAAGATTCTTTTTGCTCTATTTGACAAAGAGGGAAACAATATCATCTGATACCTTGCGATTTACTATGTGGTTTCTTAAATAGATTTTGATTTTTTTTGGGTATTGTAAGAAACTACACTTAATTATAGAACTTATAAAACAAACAGCAGTGTGCCATATTTAAGAGAAGAGTTTGCAATCACATTTGAATGTCATAAATGGATTAGTTTACCATAGACATGGTTGGTTATCAAGAAAAATTGCATATTCTTAGAAAAAAGAACTTCTAGTTAGAAAATTTAAAAGGATTTTTTTTTTTTTAAATGAAAACTTACTATGGCAAAATACAATTTTCTTTCTTCATACAAAATGTTTTGTTTGCTTTCAAATTTGAACTCAAGACCTCCAAAGTAACAATACTGCATCTTAACCAAGTATCCCCAATTACTTGCAGATATAAATTTTTTACATATAATAAAAATAAATACAATATAACTAAAAATTTTCACTTGAGTATTTTCAAGTTATCCACAATTAGCTTTGAGTTAACTCACCTATCTCCACTTTCAAGTCAAGTGAGCTTTTGAAGTATAATCTAAGCAAAAAATGAATAGGAGCAATGTGCATCTAGCCTAGTGGTAAGGTGCACTCTTTCATGGCTAGAGGTTGTAGGTTTGTCTTAACTTGCCCATGAACTTCCTGTTGAAGAAGAAAAAGGAGTTGATTTATTTCTTAGACAAAGCTTTTTTCCTTTTCATGATGTTGAAAACAATCTAAAATATTTTTTTGCAGAATACTGCTAATGCAAAAGGTAAAAAATTACTTCTCACAAAATCTTTGGAAAGGTAATTATCACAAAAAAAATTTCCCCATAATATTCTTTTATTTTCTCATGCAAAAATGAGCTAATTAGCTCTGAATAGATCTTAACCTTACTAAGAAAAATATTTAAAAATTTCATAGCATGGTATGGTTTTTGAGGTATCTACTTGTGGAGACATGCATAGTTCTGGGATTGTTTTGTTGAAGATGATAACATGAAAGAGAACCACAATGATATATTTAAAGAGAGTCTAAGCCTTCACTAATTTGTGAAGAGAGCTTTACATAAAAGGATTGCTCTTGGAGGAAGAAGAGATTGACATTGTAAAAAACCATATCAATGTCAAAGGTAAATTACATGATTGTTTGGCAGCAGTAATTAGAATTGGTGTGTTATGTTCTACAAAATTGTTAAGCGAATGAATGAAGATAAGAGATGTCATCTTTTAAATGCGTGTCATTAGAGACTTATACCCTGGGGTTAGAAAACATAAAATAAGAAGCATATGGCTTGACTCTGGACACAATCTATCTTGGCTTAGTACTTATATGATGATTCAGTTGAAGCCTTGTTCATCTTGCCATATGTAAAATTTGTACATTCTTTGCTGTTGAAGTTACTTAGAACCACCAAGCATGCTTTATGAAATTATTAAACTCTTTGGGATCAATATTCATATACAAAAGTAAGACTTCAAAACCATGCACATGGGACAACTCTAAGTCATATGCAATGTGATGCCCACTAAAGGTAGGAAAAATCATCTTAATAAAGTGCAAGGTATTAGGGGAGCCTTGGTGCAATGGTTGAGTTGTCACCTTGTGACCTGGTGGTCAAGGTTTGGAGGAGTGGAAACAGCCTCTTACAAAAATCAAAGGTAAGACAGTGTACTATAGACCCTTGGTGGTCCATCCATTCCTCGCTCTCCATATACATGGAAGCTTCATGCGTCAGGCTGCCCTTTTATAGTACAAGTTGTTAATGAATCTTGAGATGGAATAATATAGAATGAGTTATTATGAGATAGTGATGACTCAATATTGTCTTGAGATGGGATGCTATACAATGAGGTTGGTTGATATGACATGGGGCTTCCCTTGAGATGGAGCTGTAGGATTAGATTATATAGAATAAGATGGAGTGAGATGTCATGATGGTCGAAAAAGAGTGAAATAATATTAAGCTATTATCAAAAAGGAAATTGCCATGTACCTTTTGAACTAATGGCACCCGTCATTTTTAGTTTTATTATACTTTTGTCTTGAAGGACTTAGCTTTTTTATAATACAAATTGTTAAATGAATGATATTGTTGTAGATTGTTAAGTGTTCAATTTTGGTCAAAATACCCCTAATTTAGTGTTCAATTAGAGCATCTATGCCATCAATTTTAATATTTTTTTATAAAATATTTCATTTTAGCTTAAATTGGCCATCCAACCGTTGAATTGCAAAATTTATGGTCGACGATCATCAACGCTAATTAGATGAATAATTAATGGTTTAGATGATTTTAATTAGGTTATGTGCATTGTAGATCAATTGACTCAAGCGTGGATGATCCAAATCAAATCACGGAGATCAGATGAGGATGATGAAGGTTTTTGGAAATAGAAGAATTTTGAAGAAGAAAGGACTTTTGGCAAAACTAAAACTCTAGTGGACCCCACCCCTCTCTATCTCTCTATCTTCCCTCTCCATCTCTCTTACCCTCTCTTTCTCACACTTCTATCTTTCCCTTATCTTTTTTCTCTCACCTCACCTCCCATCTCCCACGATTCTCTGTCCACCCTCTCACACTCTCTTGTCTCTCCTCTCTCCATCTCTCTCATGCCCTCATGCCTCTCACTCTCTCACGTCTCTCTCTCTTTCTTTATATACCCCTCTATTCCTCTCCACTCTCTTTTCAACTCTTACCATGGCTGGCCGTAAGAGGCAGCTTGGCAACCCTCCTTGGCTGGTGGATCTCCCTCCAATCTCATCTCCCTCCACTCCATTCCCACATTCTTCCTCTTTACCTCTCTCTTTAGAAGGCCGGCCCACCCTCGCATCCTCTTTTTCTCTACTACCTAATCATCGCACCAACCCAGTCACCGCTTTGGCAACGTTTGCCCAGTTCTCCACTGCTGGACCTGGTCTCTCTCCATTCTTCTCTCTTCTTCAACCCCCAGGCAAGACCGGGCTGGGCTGGCCCACTCCAATCTCTCTCTCTCTCTCTCTCTCTCTCTCACTCACTCTCTCTCTCTCTCTCTCTCTCTCTCTCTCTCTCTCTCTCTCTCTCTCTCACTCACTCTCGTTTTCCCATTGGCTGGCCTAGGTGCGTGACACACCAAGCAGGCCTGGCATCCCAACATCTTTCCTCTATCTCTCCCGCATCAGTTCCCTTCAACTGCAACAGCATCACCGCATCCCTCTCTTCTTTGGATAACATTCCTCCTTCCTCCTCTCTCTCCAGTCTCTCCTCTTCATGGGAGGCAGAACCCCCCACTCTCATCTTTCCTCACCTTCTCTCTCAACTTTCTCTCGTTCTCTATCTGCTCTGCCCCAGCTTCCATCTTCCTCTGCTACACGCTTTCACCATCTCCACCGGGATCACCGTCCAGCACATCTTCTGCTCAACCAATCAACGCTGGTGGCATAGCACCCAGAGGCCAACGTTTTTATCTTCCCCCTCTCCCTAGCTATTGCCCAGAATTCCTAACGTACGCTCCAGCTCTGGCCCTTCCACAGTCATCCTCTGGCGGTTTTCTCATTGTCGGATGACTAGGAAACAGAAACCCGAAATGGGTTTCCATTCTTTTCTTCCTTTCCCATTTTCCTTCCTCCCCTCTTCCCTTTCTTCCTTCTCTTGCTTCCCTCTTCTTCGTTGGGTTTTTTCCTGGTTTTTGTTAAAAAACCAGATTTTCATGCGAATTCCTATTTTACCCTTCTTCTTTACATCTAATTACATGTCTGTCCTCATTTTAATACCATCTGTGTCCTCGATGTAATTTTATCTGAGTCCCTGTTTTAATTTCATTTGTGTCCCTGAATATCCTGGTTTTTACTTATTCACATTCTGCCTATCTAGGGACAGTGATATCTAGGATTGCTTATTTAGTTTTATTTTTTGTTTTTTTTGGAATAAGAAATTCTGTAAATTGCAACATTTGAATAAATTTGGATTTTATTTTATTGTTAGTTTAGTTCTGGTATATTCTTTTTTTTTATTTTTTTATGAATTGAATTTTATGTAAAACTCTATCTTTTTAAGCAAGTACCTATGGGATTGACCGGTATTTGCATAGCTATACTGCAATAGCCAGTGCACTTGCGGTTAAATATCAACATAGATGATTACAAAGAAATAATCATATGCTTGGGGTAATCTTACTTTTCATTTTTACTTAGCTATTTTAATTATCATTATTTTTACCACCATCCGTTTATGAACTCAGAATAGGTTAGAAAAGTAATGGTTAGGTCATTTGATTTTTGGGACAGTACTTATATATGACATGATAGCTATGATGAATGGTTTAGATCATTAAAAAAAGATGGATCCCATTTTACTTTTAATATAAAAAACCTCAAATGGATGTTTGGTAGTAGTTATAAAGGGGCAGGGAATATCATTTTTCATTATTATATATACTATAATATTTTAGAATAACTTAAGTATGTAGCCCTTTTTGTGAAACGTGTGTGGCCCACTCTAACAAATGCAACATAAACCTATATTTTGGGACCATTTTGAATACTATCTAAATAGAAACTTGTGTATTTGGTCTTATTCAATGAGAGATGTATCGGTGGGCCCTTTTATATGAAACATGTGTATTGGCGATTGTAACAGAATGTAACATAAAACCTTAGGTCATTTGATTTTTGGGACAATACTTATATATGGCATGATAGCTATGATGAATGGTTCAGATCATTAAAAAAAGATGGATCCCATTTTACTTTTAATATAAAAAACCTCAAATGGATGTTTGGCAACAGTTATAAAGGGGTAGGGAATATCATTTTTCATTATTACAGATAATATAATATTTTAGAGTAACTTAAGTATGTAGCCCTTTTTGTGAAACGTGTGTGGCCCACTCTAACAAATGCTACATAAACCTATATTTTGGGCCCATTTTGAATACTATCTAAATAGAAACTTGTGTATTTGGTCTTATTCAATGTGAGATGTATCGGTTGGCCCTTTTATACGAAACATGTGTATTGGCGATTGTAACATAATGTAACATAAAACCTAGCTATGAGACCATTTCAAATACTATATAAACAGAAATATATGCATTTGGTCTCATTTAATATGAGATTTGTGTATGGTCCACTTTGCAAAAGCTTATATTTGGGGTCATTTTGCATGAAACTTTTGTGACTCCACTCTAATATAACATAAAATAAAACTTAAATATGTGAACTCACTTTAAATGCATTTTATGTGGTCCTATTTTGTCATCATGTAACATAAAATATGCATGATCTATTTTCATAGCTTATATGGGCTCATTTCTCATTACTAGTGTACTTGTGAAAAATAAGGTTGAGAAGAAATGAGGGCTTTGGTTATCTCTCTTCCCATCTCTAACAAAAAACAAGTCTGGCTTGAATTTTGAGAGAGAGTAAACAACCTGGTTTTATATTATAATTGTTGCCATGTGAGATGATATGTCTTCTTAATATGAAGTCCTCAAATAGCCACTAACAAGCAAATGAGATGAGAAGTTTAAAACTCAAGCCATCTCATGCACTACTAACAAGCAATTGAGATTAGGAATGACAATAGGTAAGGTCAATTAAGGGGACTCAACACTAATGATCTACAAGGGTTAGGGCCAAATGATTCATGAGGGATAGGGCTAGAGCCAAAATTTTTTGACTTTAGTAAGGCTAGGATAAAAGTGTCTTTAGCAAGTAGGGATAGGGTTTGGTCAAGGGCAAGAAAAAATAACTACAATCAGGGTCAAGGTTAGCCAAAAATCTAGTGTGATCCAACCCACTAGCATCCTTAATTGAGATGAGAAATTTTAAATACAAGTCATCTCAAGTACCACTAAGATCACATCATCTCACGATCCACACATGTACATACGTAGATGCTCTGTTACAAATTAGATTATAATCATTTCAACCATAATACTTCAAGAATTTTTTTGAGAATATTATACATAGAATGTTTTCACCAATTCTGCAACAAAACCACTCATTCTTGGCAATGGAAGAGAAGATAACGAGAAGCTACTGAACACAATAAGACATTTCCACTATAGTGTTCGAGTAGATACTGCTTTGTAGTCCCAAGATTGGTAGATGTCACAAATGATGAATCTATCTATTTTTTTCCACTTAAAGTATAGAAATGCAGTCATTTCCTTTGCATCGATCCTAACCTATGATACTATCGGAGTGAAACAAGGATCTAAGGAAGAATAGAGGCTAATATATAAATGTACCCGCCCTTGATGACTTCTAAGAAGAGATAATTCTATCCCCTAGCTACTATTATGCCTATGCTTTAATAGATCATTTAGTTTCATCTTATCTTACCATCTTTTGAAAGAAAAGATGGTTGTAACGTTGAAGACTCCAATTTTGATGGTTCTAGTGTCAGCAGCCTGGGCCCTTTCCAATGTTGAAGGCATCTCCAAAAGTCATGTAGCAAACCACATAAAATTAATTGTCCGATTGGAACCAAGGACTCGAATGAAGCTGAACTATCAATACTTGGGTTGGATTGTTGGCCTTTCACTATTGATGACAGCAAAGGTTCAGTTGAAGTAGATTAGAGAAATGGTATTTACTTGGATGGATTATCCTTCTTGTGCTCCTTGGCATTTCCTAGATGTAATTGATAAGGTCTGGCTTCTCCCAGCTTATGTTGTGGTCTTTTTTGTTGGTTTTGTGCTCAGCAAATAAGGTGTATTCATTGGTTGCAAGGGGAACTTGACTCTTTGTTCATGTATTAATCTCTTTCTTTCCTTACTATTTTAATCTTTATGTTTACTTTGCGTCCTTGACCATCTCAGTCTTATGGTCAATAGATGTAACACCCTGGGTTTTTTATAACATTTTTTTCTTTTTTTATAATAATAATAATAATAATAGTTGAGATTCCAAAATCAAAAGATTTTATTAGAACATTTAATGAAAAACCTCTGAGTGTTATCTCTTTTTCCAAAAATATCACGACCACGATTAAAAGATAAATATAAGTACGCATCAATAAATTTAAGACAATACTAATATCAAATCCAATGTCAAAATCAACGACACCTTTATTTTTAAAACAATAATATCCAAAAACATAATACTGTAGCCCAGGGTCTATCCATCATAATAATCCACTATACTTAAAGACAAGTCCATAATATATATATATACATATATATCATAATCAAATCAATCTAATGAAGGTATACAGTCCATAAAATAGGTTCAAACCGTAATCCATCTAACCACTTACATCGAGCTATCTATCAGTCAAATCAAGCGGTCCCCACTGCTATCACTGTCCTTCCACAGCCTTGCCCTTCTTGTCGTTGCACTCGGTATCCGAGGCATTGCAAAACAAAGTAATGCCTCAGCAAGATATTGCTTGTGTAGCTACATAGACATTTAATGTAATAACAAGAGAAAACAAAATCTAATAACAATGTTGATATAATGTGTGGATCAATTTTTCATGAAAATATAAATATCATAAGCAACGCCAATATAATTTTAAAACACTATATAAGATAAAACATGTATCTCATGGATTTAAAACATGATAATCTTATAGATGTAAAACATGATATGATCCAATATCAATGTGCATACAATAACAGGCAAGGCACCCTAAGGTATGTGGGTCCCACGAGTGTCCCATACATTTGTATAACAGATCATGAGTACTCATATCAATATTATAAGTGTTGTCACACCCAGACATATTGTAACATCTCCATGCTCATCATGTAAGGATATATAACAAGAGTATGGATCATCATGTCGCAACGACAACCTCTCTAGGGTCTCAACCACCACTGCTCCCTGTCAACACCATAACGGGAGACTTAACGTTCGTCCCCATGGAAAAGCCCGGACTAGTAGTATGGATTATCTATGTTACCAAACCCCTATTGAAAGCAATATGTAGGTAGGTGTCTATCACATCACAATTTTGGAGGGTGGGTGGCAGGCCCTACTCCCTCCTAGCATGACATCCAACGGGTGAGAGCACCCCTCATAAATCACAAAACACGAAAATCGCATATCTCGTAAAACCAGGAGCACTCGTGGCTCACAACAGCCAAGGCACACCCATCAACTTGGAGTTAGCCTCTCAAAGGATTAGCCACTAAGCCTTTACCATCAATTTTTATGAAAACCATCAATCTCAGTGAAGCAATAAGGAAAGATAATTACTATAAGATACGCTGTATCAATCTCATAAAATAATTGATCATAAAAACCTATTCAATACACTATCGAAATCTAATATCAATCATAGCATAAAATGTTTAATTTCACAAAATTTTAGAATAAATAAACAAGTGACAATCAATCACAATCAACCATGATGATATGATAATGCAAAGTTTTAGAAATCAAAACATGCATTAAATGTCGTCACCTGCCTCAATGAGAGATAACCTAATTTAATTGTGTAATCCTCTTAGCTAGCACATTTAAATGTACCAGTCAGTATCACAGTACTATTTTGTGTTATTCATTTGATCTCAATGGAATTTATGGTGATCTAATCATTGGATTGTTCTCTAAGGTTCTATTTATCATTAGATCCTTAATCCCTATATTAATTGTTATTAATCAATCCTATCTCATGTTTATCTACTCATTTTGTGTGCATCTACAGTTTACACCTTGATCTGACGGTTAGATTATCCTTAGATCCACAATTTTCTAAGATCTGGGTTAGATCAATGGTCTAGATCAATTACTAGAGTAATTATATCTAATTTGATCCTTAGGACCCTTCATTAGTATAATATATTATCTAGATGTCCAAGTCCTGAGGCCTGATCACCCTTTGATCGCCCAAATCTAAGTGATTTGATGCTATTTTATGAATTTGACCTGATTAGTTGTGATTATATCATGATTCTAATGCCAAAATCATGTCCCATCATTGAGATGGTTCCAACAGACCTTTTGGATTGAAGATTGAGCTTTTGTAGCCTTCAGAATCTTAGAAAAACCATTCCAAATAAAAAAATGGATAAAAAAACTGATTTTACATTAATTTGCACTTGCAGAAGGGAGTTTACACCAGTTTATACTGGTTTACACAGGCAAAAAAGAGGTTTACACCTGCGGAACGGCATTTACACCGGCATAAAACGACGTCACGATGGGCACAATCACCAAGACGTGCAACGTGTTCTGGTTGTCCGGGATAGTGCGCGTGAGCGCTCCTGCCACGACAGGGCTCCTGCATGCGCCGTCCGCCCCTGTGTGTCCCGGTGGATGTCTTGGGCAAACTGTCCATCAGGGATGATGAACTCAAGCCGTTCACCTTCTTTTAGCTTGATCAGAGCCCCAAATGCTTTGATTTTCAATTTGTTTTTGCCATTCATGGGGTTTTTGGGTCCAAAGGTCATAATGAATGGCTCAGATCTACCATCTGAGGTGTCCTTAATGTAGGTTTAAACATGCTCCACAGTTTTGACTTCCAAGGCCAACCAATGATCGTTCAGTCCAGATCCAGCTTGGATCTGAGAGGAGAAAGTTGGGAAATGATGTGAAAAACATGTTAGAGTATGTGGCTTAACTGATTAGAGTCGGTGATAGGAGATCGGAGTCCTATGAAGCGTGCAAACTTCAGTTCGTTTTCGTGGCGTACACAAGGAAATGCTAGGATTTTTTTTTTTGGTTGTTTAGTTTGGGAATGGAAAGGGAAATATGTTTATGTAGTTGTACATCCGATTTTCTCAAATGAAAGTGCAGATTGTTGCATTCCTCCATTAGAGCAGCAACGGAAATGGAAAGGGGTACTGTTATCAAAACGACCATCTCTAATTTGCATTTCTAATAATTTACCAATTTACCCTTGAACTTAAGATTGTCATATCTCACTCATTCGAACTCCGTTTGCGACGTTTTTTATACCATTTAATTTCTATTGACGCTTACTTTTTAGTTTTAATGGTTTTAAACTATTAGTTTATTATTAAAATCACATCAAAGTTTTAATAATGATGGTTAAGTTTTGCCTTGTTCAAGAATATATCTTCATATAAAATAAATATTTTAGTAAATGAGAGAAAAAGCTCAACAAAGACATTGTCAGTGTCTTTCATCTTGCCGGTCTCTTTTTTTAATTATAGTGTACGCCGACTACCGAAAGGGAACATTCACACGCAGACCTAAGACTACGTTAGGGGACACGCGTCTCTCACGGATCTCTCTCTGATGATAAATAGTCTCGGGGGTCAAATTCCTGATGAATTGAGTAGGTTGGAGAGATTGGAGTCATTTCGAGTCTCTGAAAATCAACTAGCTGGTATTATTCCTCCATCACTTTACAATCTCTCCTCTATTACATATTTTGCCATGACAAGAAATTTAATAAACGGAAGCCTTCCGGCAGACCTTGGGAGAGACACTTTCCCCAACCTACAAGTGCTTCTTGGTGGATTCAACTTGTTCACGGGCCCAATTCCGAGCTCACTATCCAATGCTTCACAACTTGAACAAGTGGGTTTTACAGGTAACTACCTTAGTGGATCTCTGCCCATGAATCTAGGAAGACTACAAGATCTTTGGTATTTGGGATTTGCTGATAATGAGCTCGGAAGTAATATAGGCAATGACTTGAGCATTATCACTGCTTTAACCAACTGTAGTCGTCTACAAGTGTTGTCTTTAGCTAACAATCAACTTGGTGGTGTTTTGCCCGAATCTGTAGCTAATCTCTCTACCCAATTGATAAATCTACGGTTAGGAGTAAACAATATCATTGGAGATTGTAACAGCTCGAGGGCCCACACCTTGCAATGATCAAGAGTTTAGTAACTTTCTCCTTAGAGATGTGGGACTAACTCTCAGTCCCTCACCTTACCTAGAAGCTTGCCAGCCCTCTTGGCCCGCTCCTCATCGGCTAAGGCTTCACAACCTCTCCCCCTTAGGGGACACGCGTCCCCGCGTGCGGCTAGCCACCCACACCGGGTCAGGGTCTGGCTTTGATACCACTCGTAACAGCCTGAGGGCCAGCACCTTGCAATGATATTGTCCGTGTTAGTAGACTGGGGCTCATATCACCCAGCCCACCCATGGTTTTGTTCTTCCCCACTAGGAGAAAAGGCCTCGTTGTAAGGGAAGTCCTCAGCACTCTTATCAAGAGCCCAGTAACTTTCCCCTAGTGATGTGGGACTAACTCTCAGTCTCTCACCTTACCTAGAAGCTTGCCAGCCCCCTTGGCCCACCCTCATCAGCCCGCCCTCATCGGCCAAGGCTTCACAGAGATATTCTTATAGGGATTGAGAATCTCGTCAACTTGAATTTCTTAGGCATACAGGGAAACTTCTTCAATGGTTCTATTCATATGGGTATTGGGAAGCTTAACATGTTGGACTCATTGAACATGGCAAGAAATCGTCTTTCAGGGCAAATTCCAACTTCACTGGGGAACATGACACGGTTAAGTCGATTGTTTTTGCTACAAAATGGCTTCGAGGGAAGCGTTCCTGTCAGTCTTGGAGGCTGTAAAAGTCTGGAAGCTTTGGCCCTTCAAGAAAATAACATCACTGGGACCATACCCAAAGAAATCCTTAGCTTCCCCTCGTTGTTTTACCTAAACTTGTCTCATAATTACCTAACTGGATCCCTACCTTCAGAAGTCGGAAACTTGAACAATCTGGGACTGCTGGATGTTTCTGAGAACAGATTGTTAGGTGAGATTCCTAGCTCCTTGGGCAAATGTTTAACTTTGGAGTACCTTTACATGGAGGGTAACTTTCTTCAAGGAAGTATTCCATCGTCATTAAGCAGCTTAAGAGGTCTTCGCGAGCTAGACCTTTCGCGCAATACATTATATGGGCAGATCCCCAAGTTCCTCCAAGAGATCCCATTGCAATATCTAAATCTGTCGTTCAATAATCTAGAGGGAGAAGTTCCTACACACGGAATTTTCAGAAACAGCAACATGATTTCAGTCCTTGGAAATAACAAACTCTATGGCAGCATCGCAATATTGAAATTGCCTATGTGCCCCAGCCAGGCTTCCAAGAAAGAAGGTAGATCTCCGTTGCTCGTGATAGTCTCAGTAACCAGTGTGATTCTTAGTTTAGTTCTATTCGCATGCCTCTTTGTTATTTGTCGGTGGATAAGGTCGAGAACAAATTTACCGCCTTCCACATCTTCCATTGAAGATCAGTGTTTAAAGGTTTCTTATGTGGACCTCCTCAGAGCAACTGATAATTTTTCTTTGGCCAACTTGGTCGGTGAGGGAAGCTATGGTTCTGTATATAGAGGAATTTTAGGGGGTGATGGCACAATTGTTGCAGTAAAGGTTCTAAATCTTAAACAATATGGTGCTTCTGAGAGTTTTATGGCTGAATGTAAAGCCCTGAGAAACATTCGACATCGGAATCTTGTGAAGATAATAACTTGCTGTTCAAGCATTGATTTTAAAGGCAACGATTTCAAAGCTCTAGTTTATCAGTACATGCCCAAGGGAAGTTTAGAAATGTGGTTGCATCCAAATGAGGAAAGAGAACAAGTTGGTAGATTGACCTTATCACAAAGGCTGAACATAGCGATTGATGTGGCTTTTGCATTGGATTATCTTCATTTCCAATGTCAAACACCAATCATACATTGGGATTTGAAGCCAAGCAATGTTCTTCTTGATGATGACATGAATGCCGATGTAAGTGATTTCGGGTTAGCAAGGTTCCTATTTGACGAAGAAAACAACTTGTCTCTAGTTGCAAGCAGAACAATTGGAATAAAAGGATCAATTGGTTATGTTGCTCCAGGTAATGACTTAATCTGTTCTTTTTTGAGTAGTATACACTGACAGATCCTTGAGAGTCTACAACTTGTGATCTTCACGATTGAAAATCACTCTTGTTCCATTGTACGGCACTTTTAATCTATGCTTTTATACTTTTGTTCCTTTATAAATCTCTCCTAATATGTTTGGTACCATTATGGAAGCTTAAATTAGCAGAATAGCACTTTTTGAGAAAATCATGGCCACGATGAGTTAATAAAAAGGTATGGAATGGGTTGTTTTTGTCCTTTCCTAGTTAGATTAACTAATTTTACATATCTTGGCATGTAGAACTTGGGCAAGAAACACTTTCCTAGTTTGCCAATGAGAGTGGTTGAAACATTTTTCTAGCTAGAAATAATAAGTTAGGGTTGTAAATGGTATACTAGGTCAAAAAATTAAAGTATGGTTATTCAATTAGAATCAATTGTATGTTATTGATTTCATATTAAAGAATTAAGTTTTTTTGGGGTGCAATATCAGCTTTAGGCCTAGGTAGCAAGGTCGAAACTAAGAATAAATATTTTTCATTTTGACTCTCACAGTGTCTTCTCAAGCATAGTTACTTGCCTTTTTTGAATTCATGTCATGGTTAACTTCTATTACTATAGATACCAGTATGACATGTATTTTTAACTTATATGTTATTTTTTATGTTGTGTGCTTATTTGTCAATATGGTTGTTAAACAACAAATACATGATTACTTATCATATAAACAATTAAAGAAACAAAAACAATACAAACTAACTTTCAACATCTTAATTGTTGGTCTTTTGCATTTTTCTCTTTTTTGTAGTAGAACTACTAAATACTTGAGAACTGGATGGGAACTTGTGGTATAGCAATTGTACTTATACTAGGAACTAGACTCCAAAATGATAAGGTACCAAGAAATGTAAAATCTTAACAGTACAATTTTACTTCTCAATGGAATCGGACTCAAACTAGACCATTCAAACCTTAAATAAGTGGACTTTTTAAGTAATGTTTAACACATGGAAAACGAAACTCAGCTTTCTAGGTAATATTCATCCCAACAATAAAAATTACAAGAAAAAGCTTTTTCTTTCTTACAGCTTAACCAAAAAATGAGAATACCCTATGAAGAAAGTTGTTGAAAGATAGAAAGGAAATTCTTTTAGAGAAACATCACCTTAATTTTCTTCCAAAGAGCAAAATAGATACTTATTTTCTCATCTATCACTGACTACACATGGGTATAAAATTTGTAGAATATGGAATGTGTGCTAGTGCATCTACGCTTGGAGATGTATACAGCTATGGAATTCTTTTGTTGGAGATGTTCACGGGAAAGAGACCTACCGATGACATGTTTCAAGGGGACCTAAGCCTCCACCAATTTGCTAAAATGGCTTCGCCTGAACGAGTGACAGAGATTATAGATCAACAATTGCTCTCAGAAGAAAATCTGGAAGGCACATTACATGATTGCTTAGTCTCAGCAATCAAAATTGGTGTTTTATGTTCTACAGAGTCTGTGAGAGATTGAATGGATATAGGAGATGCCATTGTGGAAATGCAAGAAATTAGAGACTTATACCTTGGGCTCAAGATCCATTGTGATGCTTAAAAGATTGCATGTGCTTTAGATGGAAGTTCATTGTGGCTTGGTGCTTCTACTGGCATTTGGGGTCACGCTGGTGTTGGTGGTGCTTGCAGGAACCATTTGGATGGCATTATCATTACATTCTTCAATTCTTTGCACATACCCATTCCAGTAAGGCAGACTGTGATGCTCCTTTGACAGACCTTAGATTGGCATCAACTTTCCACCTTCCTCCATTTTGGTGGAGGGAGAAATAGACATCCGGGATTGCTTGGGCTACGAAGGCTGCTGAGAGCCATGGAGTTGGTGTTCTTTATCTATTAAAATGGAAAACATTTCAAATTTTATATTGTACACCAAATGTCTTGCTCTCGTGTGCTTATGTCCTTTAATGATCTCGCAAAATCTTCTTTATATGTGTATAGGTCGCTGTCTCGTTGTAATTCTTATTTTCTTCTCCTTTCTAATACATTTCTTCACTTTCTACCCACAAAATAAATATAACTAAAATGAAGTAAATAAAAAGTAAAAAATCTTGACTATAGATAGGGATGACAAAGGGTCGGGCCAATTGGAGACGCTATCCTAATTTAGCCATAAGGGTCACCTTAGGGCTAACAAATTGTTGTTAGGATCGGCCTAAGGTAAAAAATTGTAACCCTAATTCATGTAAGGTCGAGTTAGGGTCCCTCAGGGGCCTAAACATATATATATATATATATATATTCATATGTGAATTAAAATGCTATTGCATATGGCTTTATAAAAAGTACAAGAGTATTTTTGGTAATTAAGTGACTAACTCGACGTCTTTGTAATTAAAATGGCTTGATAATTTTTTATCAGTCAAATTTTCAAGAAATTTCTAATATAAGAGTCAAATAGAGGGCCAACCTGAATTAACCCTATAGTTTAGGGTTAGGAAATTTTGCTTGATCCTACCCACAATCATTCTTAGTTGTAGGGATCAGACAAAGACCCATCACAAGGACGATGTGCATTGCTTGGCTATTGAGATTACTTGGCCTTCTAACCTTGTTCTTTGAAATGTTTAACATGTTTCATTGCATTTCAAAAGAAAAGGAGATGATTGAAGTGTTCATAAATCAATTTTCTTATAGCAATTAAGGAGAAGGATCACTTGTAAATCTGGCAGGTGTTATCAAGAGAGAGAGAAAGAGATGAGGGTTGAAAAAGTATTAGTGGAGCCTAAAAGGGGCAGCCTCTGGTGCACGAAGCTTCTGTCACACCCGTGTCCTACAATCAGGTTAAAACAAGAATTAACTCATTAATCTTCTCAGATTCTATGAAACAGGGACAACTAAGGCAGGATTGAGCAGGTGGGCCCGCACGAGTCCAGTTGTAAATTGAAGATAGTTTTGGGTAAATTTTGAATCCTTAGAACTTGTTAAATTGTATATCTCATAAGGATTAGATGAATTGAAAATTCATTTGGATTCATAGCAAAATGTGAGCAAACTTATTTGAAGGTGAAAATTTTATAGAAATTCAAGTAATTATAAAGTAAACTAAAAATATTAAAATCTAGCAATGAAAGTTTGATTATTAGATTGTGCTCAATGAGAGCTTTCTAACGACACTAAGAACGCGTAAAACGGAGACTAGGACTCAAAAATCCAAAAGAAATTTACAAATAATAGAGGGGTCCAAATTGATAATGGCACCCCCTGACTAACTCTTCTACACAATGTCACAGGGAAGCGAGTCGATGCATGGGAGTCAAACTCGCCACACGGACTCAGCACCTTTCACCCCCACACATTTGTAATAGGAGAGAGAGAACCATCACTGGACAGCTTTCCCCCTCCACTCCCTCCACTCCCTTCGTTTCTCCTTCTCCCCTACCCTTACGAATCAACAGGAGATTCTTGACTGGTTGATTATCTTCTCCCCATGTTCCAAACCTAGCAGCCATGAACGTTGCTGGAGATGCTCGCCCTTCAACCCCAAGCCCTCGCCTCCCTTGTCGAATCGGCCATCTCCACTCTGTCTACCTGTCTTGGCTGCGCCACTCACGCCCAAATAATCAAAACCCTCCCCATCATTCCCACCTTCCTCTCCAATCACCTCACCAACTTCTACTCCAAACCCAACCTCCTTCCTCAATCCATAACCCTCCTCTCACATTTCTCTCATATGCAACGGCTTCAAATACAATCCATTGGCTTCACTTTCCCTTGTTTTTTTAGGCCTCTGCCACACTTTGCATGCTCATGACCTGGAAAAAGTTCCACACTCTTGCTGTCAAGGTGAGTCATGCTTCCGATGTCTTCATAGCCTGCAGTGCCTTTGATACATATTTTAAAACTAGCATGCGAGAAGATGCATTGAAGCTGTTTGACAAAATTCCTAAATGAAATATTGCTACTTGGAATGCATTTATTACTAATGTTGCCTTGAATGTAAAAGGGTTGATATAGTAGCTACCTTTTTGAAACTTCATCGCATTAGTCGTGAGCCAAATTCAATAACATTCTGCATGTTACTGAATCCCTGCTCTGACTATTCTGATCTTTGACTTGGGGCCCAATTATACAGATTCGTTATTTGATTGGGGATCAAAATAGATGTCTCCATTGCCAATGGGCACATTGACTTCTAAGGAAAATGTCACCAAATTGCTGATGCTGGGGTGGTCTTTGATGGAATTTCTTATGTAACAATGTCTCTTGGTGTTTGATGATTGCATCGTGTGTACAGAACAATGAGGAAGAGAACACACTTATGACCGTCTAGCAAGTGAGAAAGGAAGGCAGTGAACTAATTGGTTTCATGATTTCTACCGTGCATAGCGCTTGCATAGTGCTAGCTGTGCTTGAACTTGCAAGGCAGTTCATGCTCTAGCCATTAAATCCTATGTTGAGGACAACATCTGCGTGGGAAGCCCCCTTGTTTATGTGCATGGCAAATGCAGAAGCATTATGGATTCGAAAAAAGCTTTTAATAAAATGCTTGAGAGATACTTGGTAACTTGGAACAGTATCAAAGGTGGGTATGAAAACCATGGTCATTTTGAGATGTCAATTGCTTTGTTTGAAGAAATGATAGTGTCGTCAACCTATGTTATGTTTGTTTGTGTACTATCAGTGTCTGATAAGGTTGGGAAAGTAGAGGAGGGATTGAGGATTTTTGAAGAGATGAAAAGGATGTGTGGAATTGAGCCAAGGTGTGAGCATTATGCATGTATTGTGGACTTGTTGGGGAAGCTAGAGTGAGGGAGAAGGCATATGAGTTATTAAGGGAATGCCCATACAGCCTACAGTGTCTATATGAGGAACACTTTTGGGGGCTTGTAGGGTACATAGGAAGCCTCAGTTGGGAAACATTTCGAATAGGAAATTGTTTGCGCTTGATCCCATGGACTATGGCAACCATGTGTTACTATCAAACACGTTTGCCTCTTCTGGCGATTTTAAATGTAGTTTGAATGACATTGGTTATTGAATTGTGAATCATACTACAAATGCAGGTAAGGACCCTGAACCCTTTCATTCCTTAAATTCTTGTTGTTTTGCTCTCTTGAAATTAACTTTATGCATGTGTAAAATGTATATATTGTCACCTAGGTTCAATGGATGATAGAAATTGTAATTTCTTATTAAAAGGGTCATATTATAGTATGATTTACTATGCTTAACTGCTGTGATGATGCAAACTGTTATAAAATGGTCAAGCCCAAGATAGTAAGCCTTGAGGGCCGCCTAGTAAGCTATGATGACGCTTTCCAAAATGGTAAACCTTGAGGGAAAGGGCTACCTAGTTGCTTGCAACTAAGGTGAAGCCGCCCAAGATGGTAAATCCTGAGGATTGGACTGTTTGGTATTGAGCCTCCCAAGATGGTAATTCCTGAGGAAAAGGGCTGCCTGGTTCTTTGGAGTCATGGTGGAGCCGCCCAAGATGGTAAACCCTGAGGGATGAGCTGTTAGGTATTGAACCTCCCAAGATGGTAATTCCTAAGAGAAAGGGTTGCTTGGTCTTTTGGGATCACGGTGGAGCTGCCCAAGATGGTAAACCTTGAGGGATGAGCTGGCATATTGAGTTACCCAAGATGGTAAACCCTGAGGGAAAGTGCTGCTTGGTTGATTTCGACTAAGGTGGAGCTACCCAAGATGGTAAATTCTGAGGGTCTGGCTGCCTTGATGATGATACTCATAGTGGGCCACCCAAGATGGTAATCCTTGAGGGAGATGACTGTTGGATCCTAGTGTAATGCTATGCATATTTAATATTACTAAGGGAATCATTAATGAGTATGCAACTTTGTTGGATGTAACGCTTATGGTTGCATTTAACTATAGAATGAGGTCCACGACTTAGTTACTCATCTATTGAATGACTTGTGGTTGGATACGAATGGAAAAATTCTTATGGGGTGTGCTTGTTTGCATGCGATGATTGTTGCGTCATATTTGAATTTGGGAAAAACTGTAATTCTGTCCTAATATCCATAGGCCTTACTTAATAGCACATGCTAACTACTTTGTATATGACCTGTTAAAATGGAAATGAATGCTCATGTCGTATTGAACGTGCTTTTAAGCGTAGCGACAAGAATGTCTGGATATGCATGGGTTTAGTTCTTTTCCCTTACTGGGCTTTGCAGCTCACCTTATTATTTTGTAGGTACCAGTCAGGCAGAGAAGAGAAAGGTGGTTGAGTGAATTAAAGAAGGCTTAATTGAAGATACTAAATTTTGAGTTGTATATATATACATGCATATACGTGCTAATGCTGAAAATAGTTATATCTTATTTTTGACACTGATCCTTATGCATAATATATGTTTGATTATGATAGATAGTATGGAGACTGAGTCTACCTTCAGGAATTTATAATTGCTATATTGTCTATCAAGTGAACCGCATAGCATGCGTTAAATGCATAAGTCTGAAAAACAGGGGAGACTCTGCCGAAATTTTGGTAGGACTCGGTTGTTAAAGGAGAAAAATATTTTACTAGTAAACTGTAACTTGCACAAGACAAGAGCACCTAGCTCTCTCAGTGCTTTTGCTGCAATAGAAAAAAAGAAAAAAGAAAGAAAAAGAAAAACAAGGCCATGTAGGCCTAGCACGCCCAATAGTTAGGCTTGATCGCAGCCCTGGGGATTGGGGTCGCGACAGCTTCCGCCTATGTAGGGTCCGAAGAAGGGGTGGATCACAAGGATCTATCATATGCACCCTTGCTTTACATCTTTGCAAGAGGTGTTTAATTCTCTAAACCATTTGTCTACATAACAAGCTATTATTGATGATCCATTGATCAAGCTTTGACCCATTGCACAACTAATCAGATAGCTGCTACTTTGTGGAGTCTTAAGATATTGGTCAGAAATTAAAAAGAAGGAATACCAAACTATGACCTTGGCATGATTGGAATTGTTCATTAATCTATAAAATATCTAAATTTGGAACAATGAGATGAATAGTCGGATCATTCCTCTTAAAAAGGAAGGACATTAACAAACAACCTTGTAGTACGAAACTTTGCAAGAGACACTTCAAGCAACACCAACACCAGAAACAACTTACTTAGGGGTTGTTATATGATGGATGAATGAGCATATTTTCTAGGAAAAAATACGAGAGGCTCAAAATTTAGGGAGAGCCCACTTGTTCTATGATCAAGACTATTCAACTTCTTGGTCATTGCTATGCATTGGCAGGATGCCGAACTTTCCTCTTGTCAAACCACTCTCAGCCTTTTATTTATGAGATAAGTGAGGAAAAGGCTGGCACCCTCAGCCAGCCACCTGAAAGATGAGATATTGTTCTTAGATGTATAATCTATATATGCATTGAATATCTCACTATTCACTGATTGTAGCCACTGTTTCCTTGATCAGTTTTAGAAGACATATGTTAGAATTGTTTAATGAATGAGGATTTCGGTGCATAATTCATTGAAGGTGAAAACAAGATTATGAATGATTGGGATCTTCAAGAAGATGGTCCCAGTTGGAATTATATCTTTGGCGAAGAGTGTGATAGGAGTGAGCCTATTAAAATGGGGAATACAGATGTCAAGCGCCTAAAATTAAGTTGCTAATTTTCTTTTTCCTTTTTTTTTTTTTTTTAACTTTGGAATGGTATCTAATTTTCATTTATGCAATTATTTCAAAAAGCATTTCTATGTGTGCATTAAGTTATGTGGGGGACTTCAAAGACATCTTACAAATAGTGGTCCTGCAAACTAATTGATGAACACTTTTTTAGGGGTCACTAAGAGCCAGTTCTTCCCAACAAAGCT
Organism: Warburgia ugandensis; assembly: GCA_035236585.1. NCBI lineage: Eukaryota > Viridiplantae > Streptophyta > Magnoliopsida > Canellales > Canellaceae > Warburgia > Warburgia ugandensis. Next base: position 49,112,073 of record CP141138.1, on the reverse strand, counting down.
CAACCACATAGAGGTGATAAAAAGACTAGTAAAGAGGGACAACACATCCTTGCTCACTCCATTCTTGCTTATTCTTTGATTCTACTTTGAAAGCCACTGGTAAAGCGACAAGTGGGTCACCAGTGTCTTTGAATTTTTGGTAGCCGTTTCAACCATGCAGAAAGAAAAACTTCAGGGATGAGTTTAAGAGCAACGCAAGTGATAAATGCTTTCAAACTTACATGATTTTTTCTTTGCTGATTGGGACAGGCTGATCAATGCAGGACCTACTGGTGGAAGTTCTGATCAATTTGCCACAAATTCAACGTTTTGATATCATTTTTAGTACTTGCTTATCTTTCTTTGTTGAATTCAAAATAGATATCATATTAATGTATACACTAGTTAAGGCTGTTTCAAAGACAATTAGTTTTGATATTAGGGAGTTAGGATAAAAGTGCACAAGCCAATATAACCCAGTTAGGCTGACATATCTCTCTCATAGGTAGGTTATAGCTTTGAGATAATGCATCACATCTTTTAAAAGAAGAGGAAGATTGCCACCTACTTTTTAGTTGGGTGACACATTAGATGAATTAGAAGTTAGAGGGGGCTATTAATTAGCAATTAAGAGTTGCTATTAGATGTGGATGGTCAATGAATTAGAAGTTAGAGGGGGCTATTAATTAGTAGTTAAGAGTTGCTATTAGATGTGAATGGTCAATGACTTGGAAGTTAGAGGGGACTATTAATTAGTAGTTAAGAGTTGCTATTAGATGTGGATGGTCATTGAAGGGTGTAGTAGTACTTTTTTCTTTCTTTCTTTTTTTTTTTTTTTTTCTCAAATTTCTTCAGAATAGAAGTAAAAGAGAAAAGATATCCTGGACTCGGAAGGGGAGTCGGGGTTGGACAGAAACTCAGCTGCAGCATTCACTTCCCTACAGGCGAGGCAGACCTCCAACCCTTGGAGCTCTCAAGGATTTTGAAAAGTTCACCAACAAGTTAACTGCTATCTGTAATATCCTTAATTTTTAGGATAAAATAGGAAATTATTAAATAAATTAAAATAAAAATTTATGGATGAAATTTTTTCTTGAAAACATAAGAATTAGAAAGTGCTCGTCGATACGAATCCAACGCTACCAAGAACGCGAAAAACGGAGCTCAAACGAGGGAGTTATGAGCCGTCAAAGTTGGAAGGGCAAATTGGTCATTTGATAGAGACGTGTTAGACAGGGGTCCAAATTGATACTGGCACCCCCGTCTTCCACACGTCTCTACCAGTGCTAGAAAAATCGCCGGAGAGACGTGGAAAGAGACGTGTGGGGAAGAGTTTCTCTTCCCCAAGACTCTAAAACCCTATATCTATGCTCCTCTAGGAGCCAAAACGCTCTACTTTGAGCGTTTTCTCTGAGTTTTTACGCAAAACCCTAGCCCTGCAAAACTTGGATTTTTCGGCGAGTGGAGCCCCGGCAACACGAGCAACTCTGCTCAGGTGCAAGGTAAGCCTCAAACCTATGTTTTTCGTATTTATTAAATAGAAAAACAATTAGGAAAACATTTTAAAAAATTAGGAAAAATCAGATTTTTAGGAACCTGTGTGCACGCTACTGTTGGAGCGTGATTTCACGGATCAAACCTAGTCTGTTTGAAAATCGCACCGTCCAACTAGTGCACAAGAGACCCAAGAGCATACCCTTTAAATTTGGGAGTGATCCAACGGTGGATTTCTCCAGAAAACCCAAAAACCAGTACCTAGGGATGATTTTAGGAACTTGGGAAAAATTATTTAAAAACCATGGTTTTTGGAAAAATCAGTGCAAAAGGAGGGCATAAATGGATTCTAGAGAGAATTCTGAAGAAAATGGCGCAAAAATCACGCAAAACGGAGCTCTGTAGCTCCGCCGGAGGCTACCGGAATCCGGTCGTCTTCTCCGGCGTCGTCAATGGCGTCGGCGTCCTGGCGCTGACGCCAGGACGCACTTGGTGACACCCGAGAGACGATGTCACACGACGTCGTCGTCGTACACGTGCGCAGCGCCGCGCGCGTGCAGGGGAGAAGCCTGTTGGCTGTCGCGGCGGGGCTGGGACGCGGCGTCTGCGTCGGCGTGTGTCTTCGTGCGCTAGTGTACGCCGGTGTAAACCGGCGAAAAAGGGGCGCCGCCGGTATAAACCACCTTATGGTGGTCCGGCAGGCCTCATTTAAGCATAGTTTTCACAAAAAGTTGATTTTTGGGAGCTAGAGAGGTCCAAATCACGATCCGAAAGAGGCGTTGTGACCGTATTAACGATGCGGACCTAGTTTTAACTTAAAAACTTAGAAATGACCACTTTTTATTTAGAAAAATTGTAAAATAGTGATGTGACATATACAGGTGCACTTGAATATACCAATTAAAAGGAGTTATTAGCAAGCTAGTGGTCTCACACTGAGGTAGGTGACGACAACTAATGTTTTGCCTTGATTTTTAAACCATGTTTAAACATAGCATCATGTGTGATTGTGTTTTAAAAATGCAATTATTATTTACCGTGGATTTTATGCGACATTGCGTATAGGATGGTTATTCCAAATTGAAATCTTTTACTGAATAAACTTATTTCAAATGCTTTTACAAGCATGATGTAAATTAGTTATGCTTAATTAGAGACTTATTTCTTATTATATATATAGAAAATGCATGGATTTACATGGAAATGAGAATAGAGGCTTAGTAGCTGGTCCTTTTATAGGCTAACCCCAGGATGAGGGGCATGTCTTGGGGATTGCAAGCTATAAGTGCTCTTGAGTTTTAGCATATATATATGATTTCCGTGTTTTATATTTGATGACGGGTGCTCTCGCCCGGTGGGCATCATGCTAGGAGGGATAGGGCCGGCCACCCACCTTCCAAGATTATGATGTGATGAGTTTGTAATATGATAGACACCTGCCCATAGATGGCATTCGGTAGGGGTTTGGTAACATGGATAGTCCACACTACCGGTCTGAGCCTTTCCATGGGGACAGATGCTAAGTCTCCCGTTATGGTGTCCACGGGGAGCGGCGGTGGTTGATACCCATGGAGGGTTGCCATTGCAGCATGATGGCCCATATTCTTATTATGTGTGCATGTATGATGAGCATGGTTATGGATGATATGCCTGGGTGTGACGACACTCAGAGGTTGACTACGTGTACTCTTGATCAGGGATGGTAGTGTGATGTGGTGGGACCCATTACCTTGGGGTGCCCTTATTCTGGTTGTATGCTCCATTTTATTGATTCATGTCATGTTTTAACTCCTTGAATTTTATGTTTTAGCATATGGAATAAATTGACATTTATTGAACATGGCATTATGATATCACTATTTTCATAAATGTTAGATTTTTCATCAGTATTGTTCATTATTTCTTTCATTTATTACATTAATTGTCTATGTACCTACACAAGCGATAGCTTGCTGAGGCATTGCTTTGTTTTGCAATGCCTTAGATCTCGAGCGCGATAACAGGAAAGGCAAGGCTGTTGAGAAGCTGTGAGAGCTGCTGAAGACCATTTTTTTATAGTGTTAGACAGTGATGTGAGTCATTAAACAGGATTATCATTTGGATTTTATTATGGATTGCATATTTTATAATTGGATGTGATTTAGATCTTTGGACATATGTTGGACATTTATATGGGATGTTATGATGGATAGACCCTGAGCCATATTATTATTGTCTTTTGGATGTTTATTTGATTTAAAATAAAGGCGCCTATTTATTTGACGTTGATTTATACGCGGATTATTTATTTATGTTTAAATTACATGTCCGCCATTTTGAGAAAGGAAAATTAACACCCGGAGTTTTAAGATAGGTTTAGTAAAATGTTAAATAAATATTTTCTCATGGGATCCCAAATGCTCTTATTTAAAATACCATTATTATTAAAAAAAAATGTCTTAAAAATCCGGGGTGTTACACTATCCATGGCCAGTGACATTTGCCCTCCATGTGCATCGAGTGACATTTTCCATTGATAGTGTCAGCTACCATTATCAAGGGGAGTCTTGGTGCAACGGTGAAAGTTGTTGTCGTGTGACTTTGAGGTCATGTGCTCAAGGCGTGGAAACAGCTTTTGACAGCTCGGGTTTTCAATCACCTTTTTTAAGAATTATTTTCAAAGGGCAGGATCCCAATTTGAAATTTTCATTTAGAAAACAAACAATGGAAACAATGTTTCTTTAACCAAACCATCTTAAAAATCCTGAGTGTCATAATACCAATCAAAACACATTCATGAGTTCAAAATTCAAATATTTTTACATTTAAATATGACAAGTCAAAAACTTATCATTTCACAGAAAACTGTCTAGTTACAGCCCACAATCCAATATGTATTAATTATATTTATACATGTCTAAACTGTTTATAGTAGTTACATAACTACTTAGTCATCTCACAAAATTTATAAAATGTATAGATCCTACATACATTGTTTATACTCTCTCTTGGACTATTCTGCATGCCTGGTCTCAACACTCATGCCTTTCCCTTCTTTGCATTTATCTGTAGAATTGGTTGGGTGAGTCTAGGGGAATATACTCAGCAGGTAAAACTAAGATCACAAATATAAATAAATGCAAACTTGTTTTCATGCACTCATGCACATAGTACAATATCCTTAGGTGTGGTTCCTAAGGCTTATCAATATAAATTATGTAATATACCATTTGCATGCTTTTTAAACATTCTATTCAAAGTTTTAGGTCATCCAAGTATAATACAAGTGTAAGAATAATATGATATGTTTACATCAAACGAGTTCTCAGTAAACGAATGCACAAAATTGATGATAAATTAGTTAAGTACTAAAATCTCAATTTAAATAATATATAAGAAAGTCCTTGTCAATTTATGTCAAACATATTAGTTCTCAGTATGTAAATATGAATATATCAAATCTCAAATTATACAAGGCATCGTCATGCCTAGTGGCCAAGGCATCTATGACCCTATCACACACATGTTGCCAAAAATTGACCTATGCCAGCTGCCCTATAATGGGACACCACAATACTATAGCAACTACCCAATAGTGGGACACCACATGCTCAAATGCTGACACCAACTACGTCAGACTTATCACCGTTTTGCATGAGAGGAGAACAGATCATGCAGTGTAGCCTTCCCATGATGCCACACTTGAAATCTAGCCACTTGGGGCCTAGTGTTGAAATATCAATTATCGAAAGGTGGTGGTCATCCCTATAACCCTCATATCATAGTGTTCATTAGGCAAAAGAGCCTGTTTGAAACAAATCCTCACCAATCAATACATGAAATATCTAGGTGCTATTGTACCTTCAACAACTTATTAGTCACTGCTCACATAATCAGATTCTCATCATGGTTTGAAAAGTACATATTTTCCATTTAATGTCAATGGGTGTCAAATATATAATTAGAAAAATTAACCAATAAGGTGCTTTTTATGTTTTGTAATATAATAACAAAATCCTTTTATTTTTAATAAAAAATTTGACAGAGTTTTCCTTGTTTATAGAACAATGCACATTTAACACATGTGATGCGTATCACTTGATAATCATGATTTCACATTTATGTGTAAACAGAGACTCTGTCTCTTAACAATTTCATCCACAATTAATTCAAAAGTTTTCATATAATTCAAGTAATGAGGATGTTATTTTCTAAATCTCAAAGACAATCATCAACTACAATTATGTGTAGCAATTATATGTACATAACAAACAATATATATGTGAAATAAATATAAAACTTGGCAATCTTATAACTTATCCACATCAGGCTAATGATTCAGATTCACTTGAATAGATTACTCGCCACTTTAGATGTTGCTCGACAAATTAGAAAATGAGGATCATGGCTTCTATCATCAACTATGAATCAATATGAGAAATATGACATAAATATCATAATTTAGTCTCTTGATCATAGATTCATACATTAAAACTCTAATTTGAATACTCAAATTGTCATTGATCTATCGTTTACCCTCAAATTAGATATCTTAGAGTGTTGGAGAGTTTAATTTCACATATCAATCAATCAGATCTGATGTTCCAAGCCTAAATGACCCAAATCTAAGTGCTGGAATGATCATATCTATAAAGTAATGTTTCGATCAACATTTGTATATTAAATAGGCTTTTCATTCATTGTTTCTAACCCACATTATCCTCCACATGTAATTCACATCATCAGATTTATAGATTTACTGTCTAATCATGTTTTCAATGGTCAAATGATCTCCTATCGACCTTTCATTGACATAGGTGCGAAGCTCACTTAGTCAGGATTCCATACATATAAAATTTCCCAATTTTACCTCGCCAAGAAATGGTCGCTAGCGTCAAATTCCCCTCACCATCGCCGGAGAAGACGACTGAAAAATGGTTGTCGCTGATGATTGTTATAGTGTCAAAAATCCATTTTTTTCTACGAAATCAAAACATAGATATGTGAAACTTGAGGTGATTTTGTCACCATTTAGTGCTGAAAATAAGGGAAAAACTTATAGAAACCCCCGCTGGTTTTTCCATCGTTTCCCCCCAATGGGAGGAATGGTGGAGGGAAAGATAGAGAGAGGAGAGGGAAAAGAGAGGAAAGAGGAAAGGGGAGATTGAGTGTGGTTTTCTTTACTTGGGCCGGTGAACATCGCCGGTGTGGGAGGAAACGTTGTTGACAGAGTGAGAAGGAACTGCCTGGAGAGGAAAACTTGCCGTGAAAGAGGAGTGCGATGAGATAGAGATGAGGGAGAGAGAGTGTGACACCCTGGGTTTTTCAAACATTTTCCCCAATAATAATAAAAATAATAATATGTTTTAAGAAAATAAATGGGATCCCTGTAAATTAAAATTTTAAGTTATAGAACTTTTAGTGCTGCTTTAAAAAGAATTGACTAAAAGCGAAAACCTTGGGGTTCAATCACATTCAAAACTGTAATCATAAATAACATTAAAACCTTGATACTCTAAGTATGCTCGATTCAAAACCACAATAAATACACTGGCTAATTAAAGATGATAATAAATCAAATCAAATGTCACCAGGTTCCATCCATAATCACCACAATATTTCCATCTAAACTTTAACATCCTCCATATCATAATATGAGTCCAATCTATAAAAATATATCCACATCTAAGAAAGTCTCAAAAGTCTAGTCCAAGGAACATACTCTAATCTATGTTCGAATAAGGAAATAAAATGGATGATCTTCAAGTCTTTTTCCAAATCACCGCTACTTCGCATGCTTTCCCTTTTTGTTATCACGTTCCAAATATGAGGCATTGCAAAACAAAGCAATGCCTCAGCAAGCTATGCTTGTGTAGGTGATTACACTCAAATAAAGTTTAACAAAATTTACAATATGATTGTCATGAAGGAAACATACCTAAGACATGTCAAATAACCAAACGCTTATAATTACAAACTTTCACAAAACATATATCGAGTTAAATCAGGATGGCATGATCAAAATATAAAGGTAAGTACATCACAAAACACTATATCAAAACAATACCAAAATGCTCCAATATACTCAATTACCAGTGATATGTTCCCATACTAACTTCGGGTCTCTCCCGTGCAGCCCACATCAGCCTTGGAGTCCCTCATGGACTAGGCCCGGCTTGCCCCGGTTCACCCCACATATAAAGCCACATGAACATACAAAATAACTATATGGGTTACTATGCTGCAGTGGCAATCCCATTAGGATCCGAACCATTGTCGCTCCCCGTCGACATCCAAATGGGAGACTTTCTCCGTCGCCGTGGGAAAAAACGGACCCGTAGGGGGGACTACCCATGATACCACAACGTATGTACCTGGCCTTGTATCACTCAAGTGCGGTGTCTAATCATCATCACAAAGTCAGAGGGCAGGTGGCCAACCCTACAACCCTCCTAGCATAGTACCCACACCTGTCATAAATCATCGACAAGATATAAATCATGTAAAGGCGTTATAAATAATCCCAATAAATACAATCAAAGCCCATGTCAAGATAGTGCATTACATGTAAACATAGTTATTAACAAATTGAAATGTCATGCTACAACATGAAAATAGGGATCTATTTATGTGCCATGAGAAGACATAAAACACGTCTCAAAAACTTTAAAAATCCACTCATGGTTATTGAAATCACGAAGTAATTGAATGAAATCACCTACCTCAATAAATGTAGTGCTCTAATCAAGAGCGTGGAAGTATCACGTTGCACTCTCTGACGAACCTGTTACATTATAGATTCTCCATCATTTGGCAATTCAATGATGTTTATCCCACATTTGATGTATACCATCAAGATCTAAGGCTTGATCATCCATTAATCAGCTTGATTGAGATTATCTCACAAAATTCAGTAGTTTAACCCTTAAAAAGGAATTTAGATCTAGATTTTCAAGTCAAATCTAGGTCCGCGTCATCGATACGATCGCAACGCCTCTTTTGGATAGCTATTTGGACTTTTGTAGCTCCTAAAAAATCAAGTTTTTATAAATGGACGGATCAGAGGACCCAAAAATCCAAAAAAAAAAAACAGCATGTCGCACGTGCGCATGCGCGCATGTACCATTGGCGCTCGTGCGTGCGTCGTCTTCCTGCGTGCGGGTGTTGTTTTCGTGCGCGTGCATGTTGCCTGTGCGCTTGCAAGAGCAGCTGCATATGCTATGCGCATGCGGTTGCGTGGCGTACGCGTGGTGCCGCGTGTCGCGCGCGTGGCGTCGTGCGTTACGCACGTACCATCTGCACGCATGGTGTCTACGTCGCGATAAGTGACGTGCGATAGTCGTGATGCGTGTCACTGCCAGTTGCCGTCGCCGGAGAAGACTGCCGGACTCCGATCGCTGCCGGTGATGCTTAGGTGTCCAAATGGTGTGATTTTTGCACCGTTTCACTCAGTTTTTCACGTATATCCCATTTTTAAGCACCTTTTCAACCAACTTTGTCATTATATAGTGTTTTTACACGATTTTTGTCTCATCCCTAAAATTTCTCCTTCTACTGTTTTATGAGTTTTTTGGCATCCCTAGCCGCCCGATCACCATGAAATTTATGGGTTTGTTCTTCATGTTACTATGCCCAAGATGAACGGTTTAGATCACGATCTGATACCGTTTCATTAGTTTACTTTAATAAGAATAATAACACCTACTATTTCACCAGAAAATGGCAATCCTCACCGTTTTCCAGCGTTAAAACGATGGAAACTATAAGAAAAGAAAGGGAAATGGTAGAGGGTGGCCTACCGTGGTCAAATCGTCACTGCGTACTCCTGATAGGAGAGTTCCATGTCGTTGCCTGCGTTGTCAACACGGAACCCGAGAAGAATAGTTTGGCCATACAAAAAGACAGGGCAGGCTTTTATAGCCTCATCTCACACCCTGCAGGCCCATGTGTATTTACTATTTTATCATTTTTCATTATTGTTTAATTATTTATTTGGGTTATTAGAGAGAGAGAGAGAGAGAGAGAGAGAGAGAGAGAGAGAGAGAGAGAGAGAGAGAGAGAGAGAGGAGGCGGTGTCCATCCCTCCATGACAGACAGCTAGGGGTGTAGCTCCATGCGTTGAGCTCCCCACTAGTTCGTCATCAGGTAGGGCCCATCCAGTGAAAGAGGGTGCCATTATCAATTTGGCCCCCTCTGTAATTTAGTAAAAATTGTGGTTCTCTCACATCCGAACTTTGTTTTGCGCAAAATTAGTGTAGTTGAAAAGCTCTCACCTTGTACATTCTAATTTTTTGAGGTTTCAAAATCAAATTCAGAAGCAAAAATTAAATTTTTGCACTCAAACTCTTCTTTTGAATTATAACAAAATGTTGGGTTGTTACAAGCCTCTTGCAAAAATGCAAGGTAAGACTGCAGACTATAGACCCTTGTGGTCTGCCCTTCCCCAAACCTTGCACAGGAGGGAGCTGTGTGCACCGGGCTGCCCTTTTTAGTTTAAGCTGCCATTATAGTATTATAATTTGATTCATATTCTCTCTCTCTCTCTCTCTCTCTCTCTCTCTCTCTCTCTCTCTCTCTCTCGCTCTCTCTCTCTCTCTCTCTCCGTGTGCGTCCATCCCTGTCAATGACCCACCCAGGTGGATGAATACAGATGCATTTCAGGAGTTGAAGATGGTTAACCATCTGCACTTCTTCATTTTCATGTAGCTTCCCCAGATAAATTATACTATCATTTGCTTTCTTCTCCTCGCTCTTATCTTTGTCTCACAAGCCTTGTTAGGAGACGAAACCGAGCACCTTGCTTTACTCGCCTTCTAAGGATCGTATAGCCCATGATGATCCTCTCTGTCTTGGCATTATGGAACGACTCCACTTTTGCCACTGGAAAGGAATCGCATGCAGCCGCAAATATACACAACAGGTCACAGTTTTGAACCTCGCAAGTCAGGGATTAATGAGCTTCCTGTACGCTACATAGGAAAACTTTCCTTTCTTAGGATAATTAACTTGGGAAACAACAGTTTGCATGGCAGAATTCCTCTATAATTTGGTCTTTTACGCGGACTAGAGCATGTCAATCTGACCAGCAACTCACTTGGAGAAGAAACCCCAGCAAATCTAAGCCTTCACCGGAAACATGCTCCTTGGGAGAGTCCCAGTTGGCTTACCTCTCTGTCTAAACTTGTAGAGCTGCAACTTTCTCGTAATAGTTTCATAGGCACTATTCCACCTTCATTTTGTAACCTTTTCTTCGCTGACCAAACTCTATATAATGAGAAAGTCTCGACGGAAGTATTCCATACGACCTGGGAAGACTAGCTAATATGAAAAAATTTCAAGCATCTCTCAATGAACTCTGTTCATTCCTCCATCACTTCGCAACCTTTCACCCATCACCATTTTCGCAGTGGCACGAAACCAATTGAAATGGATTCTTTCAGCAGGTATTGAGGGCTACTTTTCCCTATATACAAGTGCATGTGGATGGAGGAAAGTAATTCACAGGACAAATTCCAATTTCACTATCCAATGCTTCACAACTCGGACATATCTCTGTTCCAGGAAACTATCTTTTAGGTTCTCTGCTGATAAACTTGGGACGTCTAGAACATCATTGTTAGTTGAATCAAGGTTGCAATATACTCGGAAGTGAAGTTGGTACTCACTTGAGTATCATCATTCATCCCTACTTTTAACTAATTGCAGTCGCCTACAACGTTTTAAGCCTTAGTTACAGTCACCTCAGTGGAGTGTTTCCCCACTCTGTAGCTAATCTCTCAACCCAATTGACAAGACTATCATTGTGAACAAACAAAATCTTGGCAAGCACACCAACCGGGATTATGAATCTCATAAACCTGAAAGTTTTGGATATAAGTAAAAACTCATTAACTGGTTCTATTCCCGCTGGTATCGGGAAGCTTTACAAGTTGGAGGAACTCAACACGACTCAAAATACCTTTTCAGGGCGAATTCCACTATCCATCAGAAATATGACACGATTCAGCCGATTGTGCTTATCACTTATGGTTACAGGGAAGCATTCCTACCCATCTTGGTGATGGTCAACATCTACAAGTGTTAACCCTACAAGCAAATGAGATGAGAAGTTTAAAACTCAAGCCATCTCATGCACTATTAACAAGCAATTGGGATTAGGAATGACAATAGGTAAGATCAATTAAGAGGACCCAACACTAATGATCTACAAGGGTTAGGGTTGGGGCAAAATATGTATAACCTGAGTAGTACGAAGTTCAAAAATCTATGAGTTGAGGGTTAAGATTGTGCCAGGGTCAGTGGTGAAGAAACTAAGTCTAGGTTTAGTGTTGAAGAAACTAAGGAACTTGAGCAATGTGTATATTTTTCATTTCAAATGACAAAAATTCCCTAACATAAATTTTTTGAAGTACAAATATGAGGGTGTTATGGTAAAATTTTATCATACAATAACAAGAAATCAATCGTAACTCCAAAGCTTTTATGTAGAAGTACAATATGGTGTAGGTTTGATTTTTTTTTTTAATGTTGTAGAAGTACATTATGGTTTAAGTCTGGAAAAATGTTTTTAAATGTTGAAACAAGCTAAGGTCAATCAGGAGACTCGGTATGAATGATTCATAAGGGACAGGGCTAGAGCCAAAAAATTCTGACTTGAGTAAGGCTAGGATAAAAAAGTCTTTAACAAGTAGGGATAGGGTTTGGTCAAGGGCAAGAGAAAAATAACTACAGTCAGGGTCAAGGTAAGCAAAAAATCTGGTGTGATCCAACCCACTAGCATCTCTAATTGAGATGAGAAATTTTAAACACAAGTCATCTCAAGTACCACTAAGATCACGCCATCTCACGATCCACACATGTACATATGTAGATGCTCGATTACATATTAGATTGCAATCATTTCAACCATAATACTTCAAGAATTTTTTTGAGAATATTATACATAGAATGGTTTCACCAATTCTGCAACAAAACCACTCATTCCTGGTGTTGGAAGAGAAGATGACGAGAAGCTACACAATAAGGCATTTCACTGTACTGTCCTAGTAGATACTGCTTTGTAATCCTAAGATTGGTAGATGTCAAAAATGATGAATTTATCCATTTTTTTCCACTTAAAGTATGGAAATGCAGTCATTTCCTTTGCATCGATCCTAACCTATGATATTATTGGAGTGAAACAAGGGATCTAAGGAAGAACAGAGGCTAATATATAAATGTACCCACCCTTGATGACTTCTAAGAAGAGATAATTCTGTCCCCTGGCTACTATTATGCCTATGCTTTAATAGATTGTTTAATTTCATCTTATCCTACCATCTTTTGAAAGAAAAGATGGTTGTAATGGGGAAGACTCCAATTTTGATGGTTCTAGTGTTAGCAGCCCAGGCCCTTTCTGATGTTGAAGGCATCTCCAAAAGTCATGTAGCAAACCACATAAAATCAATTGTCCAATTGGAACCAAGGACTCAAATGAAGTTGAACTATAAGTACTTGGGGTTAGATTGTTGGCCTTTCACTATTGTTGACAACAAAGGTTCAATTGAAGCAGATTAGAGAAATGGTATTTACTTAGATGGATCATCCTTCTTGTGCTCCTTGGTGTTTCCTGGACATGATTGATAAGGTTTGGCTTCTCCTAGCTTATGTTGTGGTCTTTTTTGCTGGTTCTGCGCTCAGCAAATAAGGCGTATTCATTGGTTGCAAGGGGAACTTGACTCTTTGTTCATGTATTAATCCCTTTCTTTCCTTACTATTTTAATCTTTATGGTTACTTTGCATCCTTGACCATCTCGGTCTTACGGTCAATAGATCCACACCTCTGCTAGAAAAATATAGAACTCATGAGTGGTTCGTACCTTCATCCACCTCAAGGTCAAGCTACTAGTTTATTATTAAAATCACATCAAAGTTTTAATAATGATGGTTAAATTTGCCCAGTTCAAGAATATATCTTCATATAAAATGAATATTTTAGAAAATATTAGAGAAAAAGCTCAACTAAGACATTGTCTGAGTCTTTCATCTTGCCATTGCATGACACTTTTAATCTATGCTTTTATACTTTTGTTCCTTTATAAATCTCTCCTAATATCTTGAGTACCATTATGGAAGCTTAAATTAGCAAAATAGCACTTTTTTATAATTAGTTAATTAAAGTTTATATATATATATTTATATTCTTTAATCAATTCACTACAAACCAAGAACAACAACAATAAAATTTGGACAAAGACAGCTAGGCGGCTTGGCACCGTATGGCAACATTAGGGATGATTTTGGTCATCTGTAGATTTGGTTTTCCACTTTTTTGGTTTCAGATTTTGTGAAGATAAACCTTATTTAAAGAGACCTAAAAACCCACCAACAAACAATCTTTAGATAAGCCTTCGATAGAACAGATAGGTCCTAAAGTCTGTCTTCACTTACCCTCTCGTTTCTTGGTATTGATAATAGTATAAATTTTGAGAAAATCATGGCCACGACAAGTTAATAAAAAGGTATGGAACGGGTTGTTTTTGTCTTTTCCTGGTTAGATTAACTGATTTTACATATCTTGGCGTGTAGAACTTGGACAAGAAACACTTTCCTAGTTTGCCGTTGAGAGTGGTTGAAACATTTTTTTAGCTAGAAGTAATAAGTTAGGCGTGTAAATGGTATACTTGGAACTATAAAATTGATAGGAACTAGCTCAAAAAATTAAAGTATGGTTATTCAATTAGAATCAATTGTATGCTATTGATTTCATTTTAAAGAATTAATTTTTTTGGGTACAATATCAGCTTTAGGCCTAGGTAGCAAGGTCCAAACTGAGGCCTGTATAGTAATTTAAATCTAACAAATTTTATTACTAATTAGTTATTTTTATAATATTTAAATTTTAGGTTAGCACTTATTAGAGATTATGTATGGGTGGCTCATCGTGGGCATCTATAAATATAAACTTTTAAATAGGCATTGTAAGAGGGAAGCAGTAAAGGCAAAAACATATTATTCCCTTAAAACAGCTAAAAAGTATTTAAAGTTTGAAATTCTTCTTTTGTTAAAAAATTAGAAACGAAACAGAAAACCCTTCTCTCCTTCCATCTTCCATCTTTTCCTTACCATTAATTTGTGTGTGTGTGTGTGTGTGTGTGTGTGTGTGTGTGTGTGTGTGTGTGTGTGTGTGTGTGTGTGTAAATCTCTCCTTAAAGATCATAGTTGGTATTTTTTAGCAAGATGCTTAAAAATCTTTAGCAAGCAAGTTAGTCTTCTCTCAGTGTCTTCTCAAGCATAGTTGCTTGCCTTTTTCGAATTCATGTCATGGTTAACTTCTATTACTATAGATGCCAGTATGATATGTATTTTTAACTTATTTTTTTTTATGTTGTATGCTTATTTGTCTACATGGTTGTTAAACAACAAATACATGATTACTTATCATATAAACAATTCAAGAAACAAAAACAATGCAAAGTAACTTTCAACATCTTAATTGTTGGTCTTTTGCAATTTTCTCTTTTTTGTAGCAGAACTACTAAATACTTGAGAACTGGATGGGAACTTGTGGTATGGGAATTGTACTTATACTAGGAACCAAACTCCAAAATGATAAGGTACCAAGAAATCTAAAATCTTAACAGTACAATTTTACTTCTCAATGGAATCGGACTAGAACTAGACCTTTTAAACCTTAAATAAGTGGACTTTTTAAGTAAGGTTTAACACATGGAAAACAAAACTCAATTTTCAAGGTAATATTTGTCCCAACAATAAAAATTACAAGAAAAAGCTTTTTCTTTTTTATAGCTTAACCAAACAATGAGAATACTCTACGAAGAAAGTTGTTGAAAGATAGAAAGGAAAATTTCTGAGAGAAACATCATCGTAATTTTCTTCCAAAGAGCAAAATAGATACTTGTTTTCTTGTCTATCACTGACTACACATGGGTATAAAACTTGCAGAATATGGAATGGGTGCTGGTGCATCTACACTTGGAGATGTATATAGCTATGGCATTCCATTTTTGGAGATATTCACGGGAAAGAGACCTATCGATGACATGTTTCAAGGGGGCCTAAACCTCCACCAATTTGCTAAAATGGCTTTGCCTGAACGAGTGACAGAGATTGTAGATCAACAATTGCTCTTGGAAGAAAATTTAGAAGGCACATTAAATGATTGCTTGGTCTCAGCAATCAAAATTAGCGTTTTATGTTCTACAGAGTCCGCGAGAGATTGAATGGATATAGGAGATGCCATCATGGAAATGCAAGAAATTAGAGACTTATACCTTGGGGTCAAGATCCATTGTGATGGTCAAAGATTGCTTGGGTTTTAGATGGAAGTTCATCATGGCTTAGTGCTTCTACTGGCATTTGGGGTCAAGCTGGTGTTGGTGGTGCTTCCAAGAACCATTTGGATGGCATTATCATTACATTCTTCAATTCTTTGAATATACCCATTCTAGTAAGGCAGACTGTGATGCTCCTTTGACATGCCTTAGATTGGCGTCAACTTTCTAGCGTCCTCCATTTTGGTGGAGGGAGAAATAGACGTGCATGATTGCTTGGGCTAAGAAGGCTGCTGAAGATCCATGGAGTTGGTGTTCTTTTTCTATTAAAATGGAAAACATTTCAAATTTTAAATTGTACACCAAATGTCTTGCTCCCATGTGCTTATGCCCTTTAATGATCTCACAAACATTTAAAGAAAAAAGATGAGATCCTCAATCTTCTTTGTGTGTGTTTTCTTCTCCTTTCTAATACATTTCTTCACTTTCCACACACACACACACACACACACACACACACACACACACACACACACACACACACACACACACACACACACACACACACACACACACAAAATAAAAATAAAAAATAAAATAAAAAGTCTTGAGTGTAGATAGGGATGACAAAGGGTCGGGCCAATTGGAGATGTTATCCTAATTTAGCCATAAGGGTCACCTTAGGGCTAAGAAATTGTTGTTAGGATCAGCCTAGGATAAAAAATTGTGACCCTAATTCATGTAAGGTAGAGTTAGGGGCCAAACATTTTTTATATATTCGTATGTGAACGAAAATGCCCTTGCATATGGCTCTATAAAAAAGTACAAGGGCATTTTTGGTAATTAAGTGACTAACTCGATGTCTGTCACTAAAATGGCTTGATAATTTTTTATCAGACAATTTTTCAAGAAATATCTAATATAAGAGTCAAATAGAGGGCCAACCTGAATTAACCCTATAGTTTAGGGTTAGGGCCAAATTTTTTTTTTTTTTACCTTAACAGTATTAGGGTCAAAATATTAAGACTTAGATAGGGTTAAGGCATTATGGGTCAGCTGAAATTCTGCTTGATCCTACCCACAATCATTCTTAGCTGCAGGGTCTGACAAAGACCCATCACAAGGACGTTGTGCTTTGCTTGGCTGTTGAGATTACTTTGGCCTTCTAACCTTGTTCTTTGAAATGTTTAACATGTTCCATTGCATTTAAAAAGAAAAGAAGATGATTGGAGTGTTCATAAATCAATTTCCTTACAGCAATTAAGGAGAAGGATCTGCCCATCAATCCAGCAGGTGTTATCAAGAGAGAGAGAGATGAGGGTTGAAAAAGTATTGGTGGATCCTAAAAGGGGTGGCCTTGGCGCACGAAGCTCTGGCCTATGCAAGGTCTACAAAAGGGACGGACCACAAGGGTTTATAATATGCAACCTTACCTTACATCTTTGCAAGAGGTGTTTAATTCTCTAAACCGTTTGTCTGCATACCAGGCTATAATTGATGATCCGTTGATCAAACTTTGACCCATTGCACAACTAATCAGATAGCTGCTGCTTTGTGGAGTCTTGAGATATTGGTCAGAAATTAAAAAGAAGGAATACTAAACTGTGAGGCTCAGTCCTAGCGACTATATTTTTTGAAGCCCACAAGTCTCGCAACCATATTTTGTGAAACCCAACTTGGCATGATTGGAATTGTTCATCTTAGTTTTTTAACTTTCTTTATAGATAAGAAATATATAGTATAGGTGATTCTAAACTGTCCTTTTCTAAACACACTTTCACGTATGCTTTTTAGATGCTAGAACTATCCAAATCACATAGTTTTTAATCTACAAGACATCTAAATCTGGAACAATGAGATGAACAGTCGAATCATTCCTCTTAAAAAGGACACCAACAAATAGACCCGTTTTACATGACATTGCAAGATACACTTCAAGCAACACCAACACCAGAAACAACTTAACTAGGGGCTGTTATATATGATGGATGAATGAGCATATTTTCTAGGAAAAAAATACAAACAGCTCAAAATTTAGGTAGAGCCCACTTGTTCTATGATCAAAACTGTTCAACTTCTTGGTCATTGCTATGCATTGGCAGGCTACCGAACTTTCCCTATGTTAGACGACTTTTAGCCTTTGATTTATGAGAAAGTGAGGAAAAGACTGGCAGCCTCAACCAGTCACCTGAAAGATGAGATATTCATTCTAGATATATAATTTATATATGCACTGAATATCTCACTATTTATGTTAGAATTGTTTAATGAATGAGGATTTCTGTCCATACTTCATTGAAGGTGAGAACAAGATTATGAATGATTGGGATCTTCAAGAAGATGGCCCCGGTTGGAATTATATCTTTGCCGAAGAGTGTGATAGGAGTGAGCCTATTAAAATGTGGAATGCAGATGTGAGGCGCCTAAAATAAGCTGCTAATTTTCCTTTTCTTTTTTTCTAACTTTGGAATGGCATCTGATTTTCATTTATGCCAGTATTCAGAAAGCATTTCTGTGAATGCTCCCTCGTGGTA
This sequence comes from Warburgia ugandensis, assembly GCA_035236585.1. Taxonomy (NCBI): domain Eukaryota; kingdom Viridiplantae; phylum Streptophyta; class Magnoliopsida; order Canellales; family Canellaceae; genus Warburgia; species Warburgia ugandensis. Next base: position 49,093,814 of record CP141138.1, on the reverse strand, counting down.
TCGATTAAGTTATGTGGGGACTTCAAAAACATCTTACAAATAGCGGTCCTGCAAACTGATTGATGAAAACATTTTAAGGGTCACTAAGAGAGAGCCAGTTCTTCCCAACAAAGCTCAACCACACAGAGGCGAGAAAAAGACTAGCAAGGAGGGACAACGCATGCTTGCTCACTCCATTCTTGCTTACTCTTTGATTCTACTTTGAAAGCCACTCTCTCCTGTTAATGTACAAGTGGGCTACCAGTGACTTTGCATTTCTGGTAGCCGTTTCAACCACGCAGAAAGAAAAACTTCAGGGATGAGTTGACGGGCAACGCAAGTGATAAATTCTTTCAAACTTACATGATTTTTTCTTTTTTGACTGGGAAGGTTGATTAATGCAGGACCTACTGGTGGAAGTTCTGATCAGTTTGCCACAAATTCAACGTTCTGATATCATTTTTTGTACCTTCTTATCTTTCTTTGTTGAATTCAAAATGGAAATCATATTAACGCATACGCAAGTTAAGGCAGCTTCAATGACAGTCGGTTTGACATTAGAGAATTTGGATAAGTGCACACAAGCCAATATAACCCAGTGGTTAGGCTGACGTATATCTTTTGCAAGTAGACTATAGGTTTGAGATAGTACATCGCATCCTTTTAAAAGAAAGGGAAGATTGCCACCTACTCTTTAGTTATGTGACACATTAGATGAATTAGCAGTTAGAGGGGGCTATTAATTAGCAGTTAAGAGTTGCTATTAGATGTGGATGGTCGTTGAAGGGTATAGTAATATTTTTTTTTCTCAAATTTCTTCGGAATGGACAGTTCAAGAGAAAAATATATCCTGGACTTGGAAGGGGAGCTGGGCTTGGACAGGAACTCAGCTGCACCATTCGCTTCTCTGTAGGCGAGGCAGACCTTCCAACCCGTGGAGCTCTCAAGGATTTTGAAAAGTTCACCATCAAGTTAACCACTACCAATGGGCAGTGACATTTGCCCTTTATGTGCAACGTGTGACATTTTCCACTGATAGTGTCAGCTGCCATTATAGTATTAGAATTTGATTCAAGCTAAATACTCTCTCTCTCTCTCTCTCTCTCTCTCTCTCTCTCTCTCTCTCTCTCTCTCTCTCTCTCTCTCTCTCTCTCTCTCTCTCAGGTCCATACCCTTCAATGACCCACCCAGGTGGATGAATGCAGATGCATTTCGGCAGTTGAAGATGGTTAACCATCTGCACTTCTTCATTTTCATGGAGCTTTCCCGGATGAATTATACTATAAGTTGCTTTCTTCTCCTCTCTCTCATCTTTGTCTCACAAGCCTTGTTAGGAAACGGAACCGACACCTTGCTTTGCGCACCTTCAAGGATCGTATAGCCCATGATGATCCTCTTTCTGTCTTGGCATTGTGGAACGATACTCTCCACTTTTGCCACCGTAAAGGAATCGCATGCAGCCGCCAATATACACAACAGGTCACAGTTTTGAACTTCGCAAGCCAGGGATAAATGAGCTTCCTGCAGATGACTTATTTGAAGAAGGTTCAAGCCACTTTGCCAAGATGGCCTTACCTAGAAAAGTAATGGAGATCATAGGCCTCCAACTCTTCTTGGAAGAAGATGCTGTTGCCAGAGGCAAAAACCATGGTTATGTAGGAGGTAGATTATATGGTTGCTTGGTGTCAACAATTAACGTCAGGTTTTTACGTTCTGCAGAAACACCAAGCGAATGAATGGAGATAAGAGATGTTATCGTGGAAATTCAGGCAATCAGATACTTTTAACTGGGAATGAGGATGCACTAAGATAAGAAAATGTACACCATGTGGAAAGTTGTACTTGGAGCCAGTAGCTAGTAGTTGCGGAGATGGTATCCGTGATTAGGAATAATCAGAAAGCTGAAAAGCTTGCTTACATGATTTTGCAGTTTCATAGCTCCTTGTGTCTGTTTTCTTCGTTGCCTCTTAGTCTATGGATATTGACAGCATAGATTTTGTACCTTCATATGTATAATTCAAGTAGAATCTTGGGCATGTAAAACAGTAAAAATTACGAAGCACAATTGTGTTCCTTGCTTGAATTAGATTAACCAGGATTTCTAAATCTTGATGTTGCATTTCTGATAGATCATAAACCGTGATCAGTATTGTACAGCTCCCAATTTGGGCTCTGGATGATCTAAACTTTTTCACAAATGAAATGGACTAGATCTGATACATTGATATCAGCCCAATTATAGTGTAAATGGTCCTGACGTACCAGCCCAACCGGCAACTCTTTAGCTCTTAATTTGCTTGCTTATCTAATGCCTCTACACTCCGATGAATGTGTTGAAAACTGCAGTATTACGCAGACATAATTGTATATAGATCTTTCGTTCTCTCAAGCAACTCTTTTATGAAATGAACATCTCCTTGCCCGTGTTCAGTCATTAACGTGTCCCCTGACCCAACTGATACTGAAGGTGTGAAACTTGCAGAAAATGTAATGAGGGATGAGCGGTGAGGCATCTACCCACGGAGACGACCACAGTTATGGGATTCTGTAGCTGGAGATGCGGGGAATAGACCCACGCATGACATGCTTAAAGATGCTCTAAACTTGAGGAAGCTTTACCTGAAAATTTGTTGGAGATTGCGGACCCTGCAATTGCTATTGGAAGAAGATGAGGTTGCACTAGTCAAAACCTTAGCAAATGCCAACCGTTGATTATGTGATTGCTTGGGCTTGGTAATCAAAATTGGTGTATTGTGTTCTGCTGAACTAACAAGAGAACTATAGGTAGAGGAGATGTTATACGTTGTGGAATTGCATTCAACTATAAACTCATACCTTGATGTCAGGACTCGCTAAGATGAGCAAAAAATGTCTTGATCCTTGGTTGGAAGTCTGTCTTGGATTGATAATAATGAAGAACCAGATGTTGAAAATCTAGGTTACCAAGTAGGCGGATGAATGCTACCAAGTGCTTGTGTTGAACATTTTGAGACAACCATTTTAGCCCAGAAAAATATTCATCAGGATAATCTTATAGGCAAAAATTTGAAAGGAAGCAAAGGTGAACAATTTCAATTCTTGAACAACTGAAGCCATTCTTTTAGTTGGCCCCCTAAATTTTTGGGATTTACATGCATAGGCACTTTACAAAAGCTCATACATGATATGAAAAACACATTTCAATATCATCATGAAACTGTTTTTAAGTGTTTAAGGTTCCAAGTAGACCTGACTATTTCTTCTGCATTAAAATTACGTAGGACAGTTACTAACAGAAATAGAGCATTTTCAAGCAAACTAGAGGAATAAATTGCCAAAAAGAAAGAAAATAATTCTTTCGAACTTCAAGCAGCATATAGTGAGACATGGCTTCTTATGCAGAAACTGTTTAAGAGCAAAAAAGAATGCAATTTATATATATAAAGTTCCTGGAAATTTCAAAAGAAAGAATGGAAACAATTATATCTGCTAAAAGCTATAGTCATAGGTATAGTATATGGTTAACATGTAGAATCAGTTACTTTCACAACAAGAAGAGGATATGTCACAACAGTTGCTCCCAATTTCGCAAGAGCTCCAAGAAGAAAAACCTGTCCAAGAGTATATCAGATGTCATGGCACTCAGAAGAATATCACAGTATGATAACAATTAGCCGCAAAAAGGAAGATTCAGCAAGTTTTACACCAATTCTAACACTAGGTATTTAAATCATACAAATGCAGATGCACACCAAACACATATGCAGGTAGTCTAACACTTGCAACCTCCAAGCCCATGCATGCACACATGCATAGAGGTGTTACAATTCTAGCACTTAGAATTAAAATCACACAATTTAGTTCCAATCCATGGAGTAAAACATGAAATACATGCACTACTGGAATGGTTCATGGATGCCCCTCCATAGAAAAAGTGCCTTCTTGCCCTGAATTTTGCAAGTCAGTATGCCATTTTATTAGCGTCCCTAAGATTTATGATAGAACAATCTCCTGTCACAAATATCAGACACCTTGTTTTGAAGCAACCAATCCCCATGTGACCGCTACCCTTCTTAGTAGCCCAGCCTGTAAAATATAGGGACTTCTCTGGTAGAAGGTTCTCAAAGGGGAGCTTTGGCGCAACAGTAAAAGTTATCATCATGTGACATTAAGGTCATAGGTTCAAGGCATGGAAATAGCCTCTTGTAAAAATACAAGGTAAGGCTGCGTACTATAGGCTGTTGTGGTCCGCCCCTTCCTTGGATCATTGGAGACCTACAAAGAAGGTCATGCGATACCTTCAAGGGACTAAAGATTACATCAGACCGATGACTTGGAGGTTGTTGGATATTCAGATTCAAACTTCGCTGGTTGTGTTGATTCTCATAAATCAACATCTGGATATATCTTCTTATTTGCTGGAGGAGCTATATCTTGGGGAAATGCAAAGCAATCTTTGATTGCTACTTCTACTATGGAAGCTGAGTTTGTTTCTTGTTTTGAGGCGACCAGGTAGGGTATATGGTTGAAGAGTTTCATTTCTGGGCTTCGAGTTGTTGATTCCATCTCTAGGTCATTGAAGATATATTGTGACAATTCAGTTACTGTGTTCTTTGCTAAGAATAATAAAAGTGAAAGTCATAGTAAACACATTGACATTAAGTATTTAGCGGTCAAAGAGCACATAAAAAGAAATGAAGTGCTCGTTGAATACATTCGTATTGAGCTAATGATTGCATATCCTTTGACGAAAGGCATGCCACCAAAGTTGTTTAAGGATCATGTAACAAGAATGGGACTTTGTTATCATTTGTTACCTTTTGTTTGAACATGATGCTATATTTATAGCATATATTAGTAACGAAACTCCAAATTATTGTTTTTGTCTTCATTTTTGTTTTGTATACATTTATGATTGGATGATAAATATTTAAGTTTGGACCCAAAATAAGCATTTAAGGCTTGTTCATAAAGATAAAAATGTCACATAAAAGGCTTTTTCAAAGAAGATAGTTACATTGTAATACATGGAAGGTAATACTTGTTTGCAGAGGAATTATCACCATGATTCATGTAATTTATTTCTTTGTTGAAGCATAAAGTGAGTTCGATTAATACATTAAGATTTTGAATTTATAAAGTTACAAATGTTTGGACCAAGTGGGAGAATGTTAGAAAACAATTATGGTCCTTAACATTTGGAATTCAAAATTGACACATTTAACATGTGTCATAACTGTCCATGGCAGTTATCCTTGATGGAAGGATAACTACCATAAACAATAATCTTTTAAGGGTCCCAAATCCTTCCAATTCGTGTAACAACTACCGCATTTTCTGGTTCTCCATCATTGTGGATTGAAGAGGATTAGAAGATCACTTAAACTGCCTTGGATATTCACTGCTGTGGCTGGAAGTAAGTGCCTATCCATTCTTGTTTAATTTGCTTCCGCTACTATGCTTCTGATTTACTGTAAACACTAGAGAAAACGGTTTACAGTACGTACTAGCATGACTAGTTTCCTAAGGGGGAGGTTCAATAGCAGCAATTATTGTTTCATCATGAGAAATTGGCGGGTGACTAAGCTCAGTTTTATTTGAGGCTTTTCTGTGTGTCTGCAAAATTCAAAAATATGATGTAAGAAAGAGAACCTGGTGAGTCCTGCATCTAAAATGAAAAATCATCTCTTTCGAATGCATAATATCGATCGCACAACAAAGTTCTACAGACTAAAGAATCATGTGGAAGAAACAACAGTGCAAAATTTCTTCTGGACCTTTACCTGCATACGCGTAACTACAACCCAGATTGGGTTCGTCAACAGCACGTTCACACACCTGTATCGAAGAAAAAAGTATAAGCAATACACTGCCAGCAACTCCAGTCATATAATCCACACTGCTAGATCTTAAGAGCAAAGCAGAACTCCTTATGTCCATGACAATTTGGGTAAATTTTATCAAAAAAAGCTGATGGATAGTTCACTCGCAGGAAGGTGTAAAAGGAGAGTATCATCAATCATTATCCAAGTTAATGAGGATCATTAGTTACATATTTGAGAATTCTGTATGAGAAGCTCACCCGGACAATGCAGCCACAAGAAGGGATGAGAACATCCCAATAGACCCATCTCCGATCCCATTCTTCCAATGAGCACGTACAGAAGTTTCTGCCCTGTTCCTGAATATTTGATAGAAATAGTAGTAGACACCCTGTACCATACACAAATGGGGGAATGAGGAAATTCAGAATATCAAAAGTAATCTACGATAACATTAAGGTTATGATCACCTCAGGAGAGCTTCTGAACTTATATTATTGCAAGCAAAGAACAGGCCAAGTTATATGAAACATAATAAAAGTTACTTCCGTTATTAGAGTTTCTGACCAGAGGGAGGAAAAAACAAAACTGCAAGCTAAATAGTCAATCTATATGCAATACCAAGAATCTTAATATATGTCGGAATTTTAAGGCAAAATAAGGGTTCTACAAAGCTTATTTAGATATACAATTAAAAATAAGTTTTGGACTGTGTAAATAACACCTAACACTTTGAGGCAGCATCAATAAAGTGGCAGTCACCCTACAAGATCCTCCTACACGTCCAAAACAAATCATCAGTCCTGTTGATTGTCAGAAGGAGGCATGTGCATAAATAAGAGCTTGTTAGTAATGGTCGGGTTTTTTTTTAGTCGTGGTGTTCTTTTCTGTGTGCTTTTGGTCAATTCTTGGTCATTTATGGTTGTTTCTTGGCCATGTGGTATTTTTTTTCAATAGAAACTGCCATTACCTTTTTCTAAAGATAATAACAAGAACACCAAGGGACACGTGGCAAACTCTCATTTCCCTTGTATCATGAGAATAGATAGAAATGCCCATTTCAAATAGCATGCACACTCATATAGTTGTCATTTGATGCTTTTTGAAGTGTCCAATGGATGTTCCAATTAATTCCCTGCATTATAGCCGTTTAGTAAAAACAACCCAGGAATATTTGCTAGTGGGCCTAACCAGTCAGCCCACGATGGTAGCCCCACTGTATCGACTCATGCGCAAGTAGTAATAACTTGTATCAGCAGACAATGGAGGCCCATTGTATCAGTTTAGCCCAGTGATCAACATTTATGTGCGAACCCATGCTAAAAAGCATAAGTGCAAATTAAGTAGCCTGACACTCATGGGCATCCTGTACATGATGTATTAAATTATAATAACCTGCATATTGCACACTAACTGTAATTAAGAAGTCCATATGGTTATCGCCTGTTCAAGTCCAATATATGTGAGCCTAAAAATTGGCAAGTTGTAATAAAACCTGTTAAAGATGGGGTCCACATAGTGGAACAGAATAGCAACTTAATTCTGTCTTGTTTTACAACGGCATTACAGAATGATAATCGTATTTTTAGCTGCTAGAGTAAATTCCCATTGTCCAAAAACTGAATAATTGTTAGATATTGATGGGGCCCACTCCGCCTTGGTCCCCAAGCAGATCCACAGCCCATGACCAGAACTGCATGGATCAATCTCTCTCCTTCTCCCTAGGACCATCAATAGCTATACATGAGACAAACTTTTCTTTCATTTGATTCCCTGTGGATCCCAATGAAAGATTATGCGACGGTATGAGATTTTTGGGCCGTATCTGTCCCATATAACATTCAGAACAACAATCAATAGCTATACATGAGACAAACATCAAATCAGTAGTCCAGTCTTCAATTAATCATATGGCATGGGTTTGGAAGAGAGTTGATGAAAAATCTAAAATGGTCCTGCAGTGGGACCCTCTTAATAGACAATGTCATCCTGCACAGATCATGACTCCTCAAGTGGGACCCACTTGAAAGACTACTTTTCCAATTATCAAATTATTGATGCTGCAGACTTGCCATTACCTATGCACCAACTTTTGAACCATACGAACAAAAAATCAAAATGGCAATAATATGTATTTAACTATTAGAAAAAATGACTGACCTAGGTAGAAGAGAAAAACAGCCCTCCCCTTTGCCTCTTTTCGATTTTGCTTGTTTCTTTCAAAATAGGTGGCCTCTCTATCCTGACTAACAGGTATCGTATCACCTTTTTCACAAAGATGACCATGACTAACAAGTTTGTTGTTTGTTTTAAAAAACGGCACAAACATTTGTTGCCTACAATGACTAACAAGACTATCAAGTCCAGGAACCAAGTCAGTCAAATTGTTCAGTAATGATACATTTATAACAGGTCCAAGGAAAACAAGAAAAAAAAAAAAAAAAAACACACTCATGGATCCATATACAGAAGAAATTCTTCATATATTTATGACATTCTTCCCATTATTGTATTGTTTCAGGCCTATGTGTGCATATACAGAGAAAGAATGTTCCCAAATGCATTAGTCTCCCAGAGAACATCTACATTTGTGTTACAGAGAGCCTGTTTAAAGAATTTACCAAGGTAATGTCCGTATAAACATCAAGATGTGGAACAAGTAGTGCTGTTTACTGTTCAAAAAGAAGTGGTTGTATCACTGTTTACACAAAACTAATATAGAAGGCAATGTATGTATTTGAAAAAAAGAAAAAGAAAAAAAATCACTGACCAGAAATAAGGATGGTGTGGCATAGTCAACAAATAGATGACACATGCACCATTTTCACCTGCTGGAACAGTAAACGACCAACCTCATCTTGTTCTTCTCTGTGACAATGCAAAATTTACAGGCTGTAGTATGATTGCTGATAACCAATGTCTATTGATCCACATTATGCAGCTTCTTATATCAATGAGCAAGCAACATCACAATGATTGCATTTACAATCTCATGGGCTATATTGGGAGAAAGGATTCAAATAACTTTTGAAGACAAAGTTAAGCAGATCTGTACAATTAGTGAAGTGATTTATGAATCTATTATTTCTTGGGTCATGGTTAGGAATGAGTTTTTAAGGCACTCTATCTTAGACATTCACTGGAACTGAGTTCACTTGTAGTGGACGGACTGGGTAAGGTTACTCCTAATTGTGCTTGGAACCCCCCTCGCTTGGCTACCTTACGTTAAATTTGATGGGCTTCCTTTGGCAATCCAGGTCCAGAATCATCAGGACATAGTCCTTGTTTCCATTCTCCAGTTCTATAGGGTGTAAAGACTACAATGAGGCAGAAGTCATAGCTCTTACGAGTTGAGACTTTCGTAGCAAAATTGAAAGTCTTTTGTGGTCGAAGATGGCTCATGTATTGCTATTCATGGGCAAACAACTCATCCTCTAGTCCTTGGTGTTTGGCTTTCTTTATTCATGAGATTCAGCAACTTTCTTGATGTAAACCTTTCTTCTTTCAGCTTACTTTTAGGTCAGTCAATAATTTAGGAGACTTGGTTGGAGAAAGGGCTGTGAATTCTGGTGTAATATTTTTGGGACAAACCGTGCGGTAAACATTTCTTGGTCAGTATATTCTCTACTCTTATTCATGAGATTTAGTAACTTTGTTTATGTAAACCTTCTCTTTCAGCTTGCTTTTTAGGTCAATCAATGATTTAACAGACTTACTCACAGAGAGGGGTATGAATTCTGATGTAATGTTAGTAGGACAAACTCTGCTGTGAATTTTTCTTGGTCAGCATATTTTCTACCTTTCCAAACCCCACACCAGGGAAAAAGGAAATCAACATCACCAATATGATTAATTTAACATTAACAATTTTCTTTTTTACCATTTATTTTCCTTATAGAATCACAGACAGCTGATTAAGCTGCTTTGTCGAAGTCCTGGACCCAACAGTGTGTAGGTGCAAACAAAGCAGAGGTGAGTGAGATGCGCCTAAACAACACAGAGGTGAGTGAGAATCACAATATGTTGTAATAAACATGCAATTTGACAACCAAGCCTCTACCCTGGAGTCCTGTAAACCAAAAACCATATAATCCCCGTACCACATCACTGGACAATCCAAGTAACTGAAGTACTGGACCAATTTGAAAGGTAGATTCCAAACTTCAACCTACTAGATAGGTTTCTCCACTTTGACTTAGACCAAGAACTACAAGTCAACTGAAGTAAACTTCACCACTGGACAAACAAAGGAACAAAATACATGTCTCAGTTTCAAATGGACGAGCACAACGTAGTTGCTTCTTGGCCTCACTAAGATGCAAAATTAACAGGGAAAAATATGACAGATAATGGCCTCCATTGAATTACATGGCACAATGTTCAGCGCCACCGTGCTACCAAGTCATACCAACAACAAAAGAATTGCTTATATGAATCATCACCAACTCAGAAACACCACTACAGATTCCAAAAAATAAAAAGAAAAGAGCCACCTAGATAATGCAACACTTCAAAATTAAATGGACAAGCTTTATCCTAAGCAAAGGAGGAACACTTACCTTTCCACAAGAAAGCATTCCCTGAGAAATAGCAAATTCAATTGCCCCAAATCCTACATATCTATAAAAGGGCACTAATCAATCTCAGACTTGAACAAACATCATTTAAACTGCTCAGTATATTGGACCACAGCGCCTTGTGTATATAATGGCGTGCATGGAGTCCTCTAAACCTTGCAAATAGCTTAGAACACATGCCACTGAGATGTGCTTCACACCATGGGCTTTATTACGCCTTCTAAAGCTTGTAACTAAGCATCAATTTCGATTGACTTTAAGAAACACATCCAGTACTATGTGCTGCAGACTCCTTGACATATGAATCACATTGAAAACCTCTGCCCACATGTTTTCACATATTCTCTTGGACTCTGCCACATGTTTTGTATATAGACAAGAGCCATGGGATTTGCCACTCCAGTCAAATACCATTAACAAACATGAAAGTATTCAGGGAACAATATCCTTTGGTCCCAAACGTTCCAGTTTTGAACACTACTTCGGCCCATCTTGAGGACGTCTGCACCCTATCTTGCATAAGAAATTTCATGAAGTCAGCAACCTGTTTTTTGCTTTATCAATACAACCAGAAAGCATTGTTCATAAATTATACACCCAAGTTTTCAAACTATTGATTCTTGATGGAATTTCTTCATGTACGACATTGGATCCCATAATGATTAAATACCTATTGGGGATCTGTGACTACGAATGCTCAACACTTTAAGAGAAGAGTGGGAAGAAGAGCCTGGTTGACTTGCTTTACGGACAATTCATCAAGAATTTCCCCTTTAAGACAACTGAAAAGCCTCGGGCAAATTATGGCACCCAACATCCAGTAGTCTACAGCCACTTCTAGACATGAAACTCTCTGATTGAACCTTCAGCTATCTCAAGCCTTCTAGAGCAGAAGGGAGCACTACAAGATCAGCAAATCGTCATGCATTCAACAGTACAAGAGCATGGAATAACTAACCACAGGAAATACATTGCCACAATGATTGTATTCCTCATCGTTCATCAATCAACAGTAGTCAAGTCTACCACCAAATTGTACGTAAAACCACATCCAAGGCAACTAAACTCTTTTCCTTGATCCTCCACGTCACTTTGATGGACCATCATGCTCATATGAAATCTATTATGCAATAGTTGTAAAATCCTCAAAGAGATTCTAAGAAGCCCTCTCCTTGTGATTAAATTATTCCAATACCGCTTCTAAAAGGATAAATTAACCATGCACCTCCTTACAGCACAAATTAGAACTATTGTATCTAATCAGCTCTACAGTACAAAACAGTTCTTTCATTGTACCACATTTGAATGAACACACTCTATACGGATAGTGGAAATCAAAGCGCAAGTAAAACACCTCAATAGAAATAGGCACGGCAACTACATTTCTGGATCTGCACAAGGGATCTAGCCCAGCCATGAAGGATTATCATTCAGCCCAAAGGATAAGCTCATTGCCTAAAGTCAGAAACAAAAGTCTGTTGAGTCAAAAAGCCTATTTGTGCTAACATAAAGACAAGAGAAACATATTACCCCTTAATAATCAAAATTAAATATCAACAATCAACTTCATTTAGTCTGGTTTCAAAGTTAAATTTCAGGTTCTTTGTTTCTCTGTTTCCTTCATCTCCTCTTTTCCAAAAAAATAAAAATAATAAGAATGACAATCATCATCATCAAGGCCATTTTCCATTTAGGAGTCAGCTACATGAATCTTGTTCCTCCATTCCCCTTTATCAAGTGTCATGGCTTCATTTAGTCCAAAAGTTCTAAAATATTTCCTCACCACTTCTATGCACATCCTTTTGGGCCTTCCCCTTACCCTTAAAGAGCCTTTGACTTGGATCAACTCATTCCTAACTAGTGTCGTCTTCACTCTACGTTGGACATATCCAACCCATCTAAGTCTACTCTCTCTCATATTGTTAGCTATTAGTGCTACTTCTAAGTTTCTTCTAATGTTTTCATTTCTAATTCTATCCTTTCTTATCTTATCACTCATCCATTTCAACATCTTCGTTTTGACTACGCTCATCCCATATACATGTTGTTCCTTAACTACCCAACATTGTAATCTATAAAGCATGGCCAGCTTTACAGCCATCCTATAAAATTTTCCTTTCAATATGAGTGGCACTTGCTAATCACACAAAATTTCAAAGGCACATCTCCATTTTTTCCAACCCACTCAATTCTCTCAATAACATCTCTCTTAATCTCTCCCCTTACATGAATTATCAATCCCAAATATCAAAAGTGGTTGTTTTAAGGGACTTCTATGTTATCAATCTTTACTGGTGTTTTATTGTTCAAGTTTCAAATTCATTAGTTAATCTTGCAACTAGGCTAGCTAGTCTCTCTCTCTCCAATAATTCTTCTAGCTGGCTCCTTCTCCTGTCATCCCTAGCCCATTGCTACCCCAACTCCCCATCTAGCCCTAGGCAGCAAGGACCTGCCGCCCCACTCCCCTCCTTCCTAAAATTGTATTCCATATACTCTCTTAGTTTAGCTAATTTTAAATCCTTTGGACTCTATAGCATCTATCCACAACTCTAGCCTTGTGTTTACACCCTCTGTTGTCTTATCAATCAAAATTACCTCATCAATCAAAATGCCCTCCATTTGACGACAACTATGAGGCATTGCTGGCACTGCGGCAGGGGTCCTCCATTGCCGACTATCGCTGGAAGTTTGAGTTGCTGTAGGCACTCTGGTGGATTTGCCAAATGATCTGCTCAAAGGGGCTTTTCTCCACAGGTTGCGAGAGGACTTGAAGGCTGAGGTGAAGATGTTCTGGCCCGCCTCCTTAATTGGGCTTATGGATTTGGCCCAGAAGGTAGAGGAGACAAATGTGGCCCTTGATTGAATGAGAGCCCATGGGAATAGAGGTGGACCTAGGCCCAAGTTAGCGGGGATCCATGGCTCTTCACTAAAGAGCCCTGTATCTGAGTTCGGTCCATAGGGGCAAATTTGGAATTTCCTTCCCCAAACCCTAAGCAGACCATTGGAAACAATGAAGGAAGCAGGGTTCAGGGGAGAACGATCCACCTACGTCGTCGAGCATTCTCCGAGCTGGCGCGATTCCTTCTGGCGACTATTCAAATAGGAGCTCCTGCAGAAACGAGCTCTCAGCTTGTGCTTCCGGTGTGACAAGAAGGATTCACTAGGACACGGATGCAAAAACCATCAGCTACAGGTGTTAATACTGGCGGAGGAGGAGGACGATGATTGTGAGTCCTCAGAAACCCTGACTCGAGATGAAGCTGCTCCATGCGAAGAGGAGGCAACCCGGTTGGAGTTCTCGATGCAAGCGATTGTTGGGATGTTGGTAGCCGACGTCATGAAGTTGCGAGGTTATTTGGGTCATCGAAAGGTGGTGGTTCTGGTCGACACTAGGCATCACACAACTTTATTGCTTGAAAGCTAGTGCTGAGCTGCAGATTCCGATGACCGACACCAAACCCTTCGGCTTTTAGGTAGGGACTGACACTGTGTCGGGGGAGATGGGGTTTGCTAGGATCTAGTTCTGCTTCTTCTGAGATTAGTGATCCAGCATCATTTTCACCTTTTCGACTTGAGTGGAATTGACATTATTTGTGCAATGGCATGGCTACAAGCCCTCGGAGAGGTTTTAGCCAATTATCGTGATCTAACAGTGCAATTTTCGGTGCAGGGCAGGTGCATAACCCTCAAGGGTGATCCCTCCTTATCAAGATCGTCATTATCCCTCAAAGCATTGCAACGTCTCATTCTCAGCACTGGCAAAGGTTATATGATTGAATATCAGGGACTATAGATCGATAAGGAGTCACAGGTACACATGAGCCATCCATGGCTGTCAGCCCTCCTGGCACAGCACTCTCATATCTTTGACCAACCATTGCAGTTACCAGTCAGTCGTAAGCATGATCATGCCATTCGGATCCATGATAATGCCCCACCCCCTAATATCCGGCCTTATCGGTACCCACATCATCAAAAAAATGAGATTGAACGAATCATCAAGGAATTATAGGAAGCATGTATTATTGGATCTAGCACAAGCCCCTACTCAAGCCCGGTACTATTGGTTAAGAAGAAGGACGGAGGTTGGCATTTCTGCGTTGACTATCGGGCCTTAAACAAAATCATCATTCCCAATAAATTTCCCATACTGATGATCAACGAGTTACTGGATGAGTTGGGAGGAGCCACTATCTTCTCTAAGTTAGATCTCCAATCCGATTACTACCAAATCTGTATCAAGGAAGAAGATGTTGCTAAAACTGCGTTCAGGACACATGAAGGTCACTACGAATTTCGTGTCATGCCTTTCGGCTTGACGAATGCCTCATCCACCTTCCAATCTCTTATCAACGACATTTTCTATCAACATCTTCATAAGTTTGTTCTGGTTTTTATTTATTTATGACATACTCATTTATAGTGCTGATATAGGTCTATATTTGGAGCATTTAACAACAGTCCTACAGATTTTGGGATCTCATGAACTAGGAAGTGTTGTTTTGCCCAACCTACACTGGAGTACCTAGGCCATGTGATATAGGCAGGAGGGGTGGCAGCTGAAAACTCTAAGGTTGAATGCATGCTTAGCTGGCTTGCGCCACAAGATGTTAGAGCATTACGAGGATTTTTGGGCCTCGTGGGTTATTATCGCAAATTCATTAGAAACTATGGAATGATTGCGACGCCACTAACCGACCTACTTAAGAAGGATATTTTCAAATGGACCCTTGAGGCACAAATAGCGTTCAATGAGTTAAAAAAGGGCTATGACTTATGTTCTGGTATTGGCCATTCCTAACTTCAGTAAGCCGTTTGTTCTGGAAATAGACTCTTCAGGCAAGGGAATTGGGGCTGTCCTCATGTAGGAAGGGAGAACCATTGCCTTCTTTAGTCAAGCTCTTGTCCCTTGTACCCAATCCAAGTCAGTAAACGAGAGGAAGCTTATGGCTATGGGGCTGGCTATACAAAAGTGGCACCACTACCTCTTGGGCAGGCGATTCACTATCCGAACAGATCAAAGAAGCCTTCAATTCCTACTAGATCAACAAGTACTTAACAATGAATATCAGAAATGGCTAATCAAACTAATCGGGTTTGATTTTGAAATCCAGTACAAGCCAGGAAATTAGAACAGAGTTGCAGATGCTCTTTCTCGAAAGGCTGACATTGGCACTCCTGGAGATTCTTCCAAGCCCCAAGAGGTTTACCTAGCATGTTTGGAATGCAACCTGATGGCCCTCTCTACTGTCCAGTGCCAAGGGTTTTCAGGACTGGAAGAGGAGATTCAACAAGATGCGAGCCTCAAATCTATAATTTAGGACCTTCTAGTCAATCCAAGCGGTCATAAAGGATTTTCATTGCGAAATGGATGTTTACTATTCCAAGGCAGGTTGGTCATTCCAAAGTCTTCTCCTAGAATTCACACCTTACTCAATGAATTCCACTCAACCCCATCTATTGGATATTCAGGATTCTTCCGTACATTCTGGAATGAGGAAGGACGTCCAAAAGTTTGTGGCTACTTGTGACACATATCAAAGAAACAAATACCAAGTGCTGAAACCAAGGGGACTTCTTCAGCCTCTACCTATTCCAGATCAAGTTTGGGATGACCTGTCCCTAGACTTTATAGGGGTCTTACCCAAATCACAGGGAGTGGATACAATCCTTGTGGTGGTCATTTCCTAGCCTTAGGACATCTGTTTTCTACTTAAAAGGTTGCTACTCTCTATGCTAAAGAGATAGTTCTGTTACACGAGTATCCTTGTTCAATAATATCTAATAAGGATCGCCTCTTTATCAGTCAGTTTTGGACAGAGTTATTCAAGCTAGTGGGAACGATGCTAAAGATGAGCACTACTTATCATCCACAAACTAATGGGCAAACTGAAGTGGTCAATCGATACCTGGAGGCCTATTTACGTTGCTTCACTTCAAATCATCCTAAGCAATGGCCCTGGTGGATACCTTAGGCTGAATTCTAGTATAACACTACTTTCCAAAGTGCTGTTGGAATGTCACTGTTCAAGGCTCTTATAGAAGAGAAGCACCCACGTTATTATGCCTCTCTGATGAAGAATCTATGGTGGAGGTAGTAAATCAACAACTCCTGGATAGAAATGTTATCTTACAAGAATTAAAAGATAACTTACTAGTCGCCCAAGCAAGAATGAAGTCTCAAGCAGACAAAAATGTAGGGATGTTCAGTTTAAAATTAGGGAATTGGTCTTTCTCAAGTTACAACCTTTTAAGTTCAAGATGTCACACTCGTGTCCTAAATAGTAGAGTAAAACAAAAAAAATCACGAACATTAGAAATCCATGATGCCAAGTCGCTCGTCAGACTGTGCTTGGAGAGAGCTTTCCAACGACAATAAGAATGAGCGAAACGGAGATCGAGAGCGAAAGACCCAGGAGTTTTCCCATCGAGTAGAGGGGTTCCAAATTGATAAGGGCACCCCCCTAATGTGTGTGAACTCAATGCCACGTGGGAGGAGCCCTACATGCGGGCGCGTGGAGCTCTACTCCCACGCGTCTTTCTGCAACGCTGGGAAGAGGGAGCCAAGCCGGCAACCCTCTCCCCTCTCCCCTCATTTTTTCGGCTGCCTTCCCTCCCCTCTGGCATGATTTTTCCCAGCGACCCACTCACCCCCTTCCCCTGGATCACCCTCCTCTTCTGGTCAACCCTGCACAGCCCTCACGCCCTCCCCATCCCTTGTTCACTCCCTCTCCATCCTTGCCTGCCAGACAAGACCCAAGCTTCACCGGCGACGGGGAGTTGGGTCACCATCTTCGGGTCATGCTAGCTGCAAGCTGGACCCAGGTAAGCCTCCTAACCTCTTCTATTCTTCCCATTTCCCCTTCCTCTTCAACATGAATACAGCGTTTTTTTGAAGAACTGGACGGTGAAAAAAAAAAAAACACTGTCGGATTCAGAATATACAGGGAACAGAACGGGACTAGATTGAAAATCTAACCGTTCATAGTATTCCTTAGATGCTTCTGAGTGAAACCCCTTTGGTTTCATGGAAATCTAGCAAGAAACGACATCGAAAACTGCAAAAAATAGCACCTAGGGTTAGTTTCAAAAACCCTTGAAAAATCCAGCGAAAAACGGTAGTTTTAGTAAAAATCAAAAGGGGAAGACACTAGAAAACGAAAATTCAAGAAATTCTAAGTATTCCCATTAAATTTTGTTGAAAAACGACGTCACCTGTGTCGCCGGCGATGACCGGAATTCGATCATCTTCTCCGGCAACGGTGACATTTTCCAGCGACCCCTAAAAAAATGTGAAAAATGAAAATTTTTAGATATGGACGATTAGCGCGTGATCTTTTCATCCGCGAAGACGGATAGTCGATCAGGAATTGATTGGTCCACGAAATTGCTTGTTGATGCATAGGGAAATCCTGGAACCTTAACATCCGATCATTAAAAATGTGATCGGGAGGTAAATTTAGGTCAAATATAACTCCAAGTAATCATTGGTGCTGAATTATCATAGAAATGGCTGACTAATTACGGATAAAGTGATGGGAGATCCTACCTGGCTGTCCAATACTTGATCAACGAATATCAGAGGTCAGGAAAGGATATCAGACCATGAGTTATGGCTAAAAGCATTGAATTGTGAAATAACTTACCTAAAATGTTGGAAATTGAAACTTTTAGAGGTACGCGCTTGATCTAGACCATCGATGTAAGACCAATGGCGCTGATCCAATTGGATAGCGACCAATTGGTGTGCAAATCCTTGATCTAGATATGTGAGATTAGATTAAGAACATGGTGAATGTAGAACTAGAAGTGATTATAGAAAATGGCATGAAATTCTAAAATTTACTTAGAACTTGTATTTGTTGCAGAGGTTTGAGAACAGTGTGAACGGTTATACCATTAGGACTTTGAATTATACGTGGAGAGCAGGTAAGGACCCTGAACCCTTGCATTCTTTAAATTCTTGTTGTTATGGTCTCTTGAAATTAACTTTATGCATGTGTAAAATGTATATATTGCTACCTTGTTTCAATGAATGATGGAAATTGCAATTTCGTATTAAAAAGGTCATGTTATAGTATGATTTCCTATGCTTAACTGTTGTGATGATGCAAACTGTTATAAAATAGTCAAGCCCAAGATAGTAAGCCCTGAGGGCCGCCCGGTAAGCTATGATGATGCTTTCCAAGATGGTAATTCCTGAGAGAAAGGGCTACCTGGTTGCTTGCAACTAAGGTGAAGCCGCCCAAGACGGTAAATCCTGAGGATTGGACTGTCTGGTATTGAGCCTCCCAAGATGGTAAACCCTGAGGGAAAGGGCTACCTGGTTCTTCGGAATCATGGTGGAGCTGCCCAAGATGGTAAACCCTGAGGGATGAGCTGTTAGGTATTAAGCCTCCCAAGATGGTAATTCCTGAGGGAAAGGGTTGCCTGGTTCTTTGGGTTCACGGTGGAGCCGCCCAAGATGGTAAACCCTGAGGGAAAGGGCTGCCTGGTTGATTTCAACTAAGGTGGAACCACCCAAGATGGTAAATTCTGAGGGAACCTGACTTTGGCGCTGCCCAAGATGGTAAATCCTGAGGGTCTGGCTGCCTTGATGATGATACACATAGTGGGCCGCTCAAGATGGTAATCCTTGAGGGAGATGACTATTGAATCCTAGTGTAATGCTAGGCATATTTAATATTACTGAGAAATTCATCAATGAGGATGCAGCTTTGTTAGACGTAACACTTATAGTTTGCATTTAACTTCAGAATGAGGTCCATGACTTAGTCACTCATCTATTGAATGTCCTGTGGTTGGACACGAATAGGAAATCCTTATGGGGTGTGCTTGTTTGCATGCGTTGACTGTTGCGTCATATTTGAATTTGGGGAAAAATTATAATTCTGCTCTAATATCCATAGACCTTGCATGATAGCACCTGCTAACAGCGTTGTATATGACTAGTTAATTATGGAAATGAATGCTCATGTTATATCAAATGTATTGTTAAGCGTAGCAATGAGAATGATTGGATATGCACGAGTTTGGTTCTTTTCCCTTACTGGGCTTCGCAGCTCACCTTGTTATTTTGCAGGTACCAGTCAGGCAGAGAAGAGAAAGGTCGTTGAGTGAGTCGAAGAAAGCTTGCTTGAAGCTGTTAAATTTTGAGTTGTATATAAACACATGTATATAAGTGCTAAACGAGTTATGTCTTATTTTGACACTGATTCCTTATGCATCATGTATGTCTTACTATGATAGATAGTATGGAGACTGAGTCTCCCTTCAGTAAATTATGACTGCTATATTGTCTATCAAGTGAACCGCATAGCATGCATTAAATGCATAATGTCCGAAAAATAGGGGAGACTCTGCCGAAATTTCGGTAGGACTCGGTTGTTAAAGGAGAAAAAAAAATATTACTAGTAAACTGTGACTTGCCCAGGACAAGAGCACCTAGCTCTCTCAACACTTCCGCTGTGATATAATTATGAAAAAAAAAAAGAAAAAAAAGCAAGGCCACGTAGGCCTGGCTCACCCAATCGTTTGGCTTGATTAAGCCTAATTGCGGCCCTGGGGATTGGGGTCGTGACATAAGAAGTTGGCAACGAGACTGAGTGAGAAGCTAAACCCCAGGTTCTATGGCCCTTACCCAGTGCTGGAAAGAGTGGGAGAAGTGGCATATCGTTTGGATTTACCACCCACTACCCGAATCTATCCTTTCTTCCATGTATCCCAACTCTAACAGTCCTTGTCAAACTCTACCCACGCTCAGCCCCTACCTTCTGGTTTGACTAAGGAGTTGGAACTAGTCGTTCAACTAAAAGCTATCAAAGAGATCAGAACCTTGTCGAATGGTCAAAAGGAAGTCTTGATGAAGTGGAAGCATCTACCTGAATTTGACAATACTTGGGAACTCTATGCTATTTTAGATACTCAATTTCCCTCATTCCACCTTGAGGACAAGGTGAAACTGCTAGGGGAGGGTGATGTTACATCACCAATATATCATACCTATTCTAGAAGAAGGAGACAGTTACTGTAGAAAGAGGGTTGTTACATGAGCCTGTTGGTAGAGGATTGAAGGGAATCAAGTTGTTATAGGGATAATAAGCAATTGGTAAAATGGTAAAGAGGTGGGGGGCTGGGTGTGAAAAGAGGAAGGGGGGGAGTAGAGGAGGGAAAAGAAGGGGAGGGCTCCAGGGATTGGAGAGTGGGGAGGACTGAGAAGGACCTATGTTCTTGGCCCTTCTGTTTTTTTTTCCTTCGAAGTCTCCTTTGTAAATGGGTTGCCAATTGGCATACTGCATTTGTAATCCATCATCTAAATAAACTCTAGCTTGAAGTTCTTGTCTTTACTGGTGTTTTAACAGTAGCTCCATCATTGACTGATGTTGGATACCTGCTTCCTCACAAAATTGGTTGAATGCTTCAGATGTGTACTCTTTGCCATTGTCTGATCTGAGGGTTTGAATTTTACAACAACTTTCATTCTCAACTCTATCTTTGAATCTCCAAAAGGCACTAGCTACTTCTGACTTATGCTTCAAGAAGAAAATCTAGCATATCCTGGTGAAATCATCAATGAATGCAATGTAATAACAACTACCTTTAAGAGAAGGTGTTCTTTGTGGGCCTGCTATATCAGTGTGAATCGGCTGCAACTTTCTTGATGATCTCCAAGTCACCTTGGGAAATGGCTTTCTGTTTTGCTTCCCAAATTGACATGCCTTACAATTTAGAAACTGATCATCAAACTTGATTAGATCATTCACAATCATCCTTGCTTTCATCTGCAACAAACCCTGATGGTGGCAATGGCCGAGCCTTTTGTGTCAAACCTTCATGACATTTTCTTCGATTGGAAAAGCAGCTTGCTCCTCCTCCAATGGATTGAGTGTAAAGCTTTTCCCTTTCATTTTTACGTTAAACATTTCTTGATCAGCTGCATCTTTAATCAAGCAGTGCTTGCCTTTGAAAATGACTTTGAAGCCTCTCTCAATTAATTGACCAAAATTGAGTAGATTTTGATCAATTTTAGGAACATAAAGAACATCAATTATAAACATCAATAATAAACTTTGTACCTGAACAGATTGTTATTGCAATTGTTCCTTTTCCTTTAATTGTTATGCATTGTCCATTGCCAATTCTTACTTTTGATACGTCTGTGCTCCTTAATTCTTTGAATAGATTCTTGTCGTGTGTCATGTGGTTTTTGTAACCACTGTCAATTAGCCAACTTTCACCTGACTCACTGCTTGAGAAATAGGTTGCTACAAATAGTTGATCCTCCTCCTCTTGATCAACAATCTGAGCCTCTACTTTATGTTGCTGACTTTTGCTTTTGTAGAGAATAGCCTCGTGACCCATTTGATTGCATTGGCTACACTTTGCATTTTAAGTGAGGATGTGATTTTCTACCACAATGCTGACGAGGAGGATGAATTCCCTTTTTGTTTCCTATTTTGCTCCTATTGTTGTTTGTAGTAGCCTCTCCACTTACACCATGGTTGTTCTTGTTCTTCCACCTTCTTGATGCTTCACTGGTAAAGCACCTTCAATGACTTCTTCTTACCTCATGACTCTTCTTTGCTCTTGTGCCCATAAGGAATTCAAGAGCTCTACCAATGTAATCTTGGACAGGTCTTTGGTGTTTTCCAAGGTCATAATGGTTGCTTCGAATCTTTCAGGCACGGTTACAAGGATTTTTTCAACAATCCTTGAGTCTGACAAATCAAAACTGAGTAGTCTCACTCTGTTGGCGATGTTGGGAAGCCTGTCAAAGTACTCCTTGATGGTCTCTGATTCCTTCATCTTTTGCTACTCGAAATCCCTTATCAGATTCAAGACTTGCATCCCTTTGATTCTCTCATCACCTGCATATTCCGATTTGAGATAATCCTAAATTGCTTTTGCTGATTTGAGGACATAATTCGAATGAATATGGTCGAAGAGACAGCAACAAACAAGCAGGCCTTTGCCTTTGATTTCTTTGTTTTTCTATCCTTGTGATTTTTAATCTGAGCCATAATGGGATTGTTTGGTAGAGGAGGAATTTCATAATCCTCCTTCACAACTTCCCAGAGGTCCAAGGCATCTAGATAAGACTCCATCCTTACAGCCTAGATTTGATAATTTTCATCGTCAAAGACAGGAAGCGCAATCATTGAAAAACTGGTTTTTGCATCCATGGCTTCCACTTGGATTCAATTTTGAACACTTCCAGGTCCCTTAAGAAGAAGGCTCTGATACTAATTGTTGTTTTTTCCTTTAAGGATTGAACAAAAAAACAGAACTAAGATTTATTTATTTTTGTTTGAATACAACAATTTCAATATAAACTTAAGATAGATAACTGCCAACTATGAGCATGGTCCTATAATTAAGCCATGATTAAACACCCACCCCCACCCCTAAAAAAAAAACTGGAAGTTAACAACCTCCTAAAAAACTAGGAAACATCTTTGACAATGTGACAACAGTCCTAAACACAACTACTAACAATCTTTGATATGAACTTGAATATAGCATGGTGACCATTACAAGACCTCAAGTTCTTCGTGACCCTGATTGAAGCTCCTGATTGAGTGCTCATTAGAGCATATGCAATTGGCAGCTTCTCTACGATGAACCAAGCTCAGCTCTCTTCATCCTCCATGTCATGCAAAACAGAAGTGGTATCAGGTGTGTATCCATACTTCTCCCTTATTACTTCTTTTAAGGTATCCATCTATCTCTTTCCATTTCAAATGAAGATCTGTCTCCCATCCAAACTGATGCACCTAATTCTTCAACTCCAACTGCCTATTCCAGTTTCCTTCATCTCCCTTTCTTTCATGGCTTCCTCACTCAGAAACATCCCTCCATCTCTCTTTAGAAGCGTGAATGTTTGAAAGCAATGCACAAGGAGCCGAGTCTTGAGGATTGATCTGAAGAACATCTTCTGCTATCCTTCTTGCCATCTCAACATACCTATGGATCTTACAAGCAGATAACAATGTCTTCCAAATAACTCCATCGGACTTCGTAGGCATTGACCTAATGAGTTCTTTTTCTTTGCCCAAACATCCTGATCTCCCAAGAAGATCGACCACAAGTGTGTAGTGCTCCAATCTAGGCTTCAACCTATACTTCTCCAATATTAATTCAAAAAATCCCTTTCCTTCTTCCTTGAAGCCACAACGACCGCAAGCATGAAGCAAAGCCAAGAATGTAACGTCATTTGGCTCCATTCCTTCACATTCCATCTTTCCAAATAGCTTGATTTCTTCCCACCCACATCCATGAAACCCATAAGCACCAATCATCGAACTCCATAACACAACATCGAAATATTCAGACTCCGGAAGATCTCTCACTGAATCATCCAAACACCCACATTTTGAATACATGGTAAATAGTGAACTCGCAGAGACCACCGAGTTAGCCCCTACCTTATAGCTTAAGCAAGAGCTTGCTAGCCTTATCCAAGCGTTGTTAATTCGAAGCACGAACTGATAATGCCGATAAATGTGATTTTATCTGGCCTGAATCTGACCATCTTCATCAAATAAAATTGATCCAAGACTTCCTCAAGGCGCCCATTTTCAGCCCTCTCTGCAGTGAATGCATTCCAGGCAACAACATTATGAATCGCCATTTCTTCTAACACCATTTCTTTTTCTCTGGCACTGTTAAGTGTTCAATTTTAGTCAAAATACTCCTAATTTAGTGTTCAATTAGAGCATCTAGGCCATTAATTTCAAGATTTTGTATAAAATATTTTATTTTAGCTTTAATTAGCCATCCAACCGTTGAATTGCAAAATTAACGGTTAGATGATCATTAAAGCTAATCAGAGGAATAATAAATGGTTTAAATAATGCTAAAATGGTCATGTGCATTGCAGATCAATCAATACAGCGTGGACGATCAACATTAAATGACGAAGATCAGATGAGGATGATGAAGTTTCTTAGAAAGATAGGCATTTGAAGACTCCTAGGACAGAACAAAATTGAAGACTTGCAGAGTTCTAATGAGCCTAAAATTCTAGTGGACCCCACCCCTTTATCTTTGTATCATCTCTCTCTTATCTCTATTTTCCCTCTCTCTTTTCTCTTTTCTCTCTCTTCTCTTATCTCCCTCTCTCCTACACGTCTCTCTCTCCATCTCTCACGTCTCTCTTTCTTCATATACATCTCTTCCCATTCTCCACTCTTCTGGACCTCTCGGGCAAGTCTGTGGTGGCTGGCCTGGCACTCTTTTTCTTCTATCTCCCACGTCTCCTTCTTCTCCTTGGCTGGCTCACTCTCTTCCTCTCCTTCTCTCTCTTGGACTCTCACTCTCTCTACTTCACCCCTCCACTGTCAGATCAGCACAGCATCTCCTCTCTCTCTCTCTCTCTCTCTCTCTCTCTCTCTCTCTCTCTCTCTCTCTCTCTCTCTCTCTCTCTCTCTCTCTCTCTCTCTCTCTCTCTCTCTCTCTCTCTCTCTCTCTCTCTCTCTCTCTCTCTCTCTCTCTCTCTCTCTCTCTCTCTCATTTCGTCGGGTTCTAGTTCAACTTTGGTAACCCCCTTCTCCAACTTCTCTGAGTCACCAGACATCTTAGGGAAGGAAACCCAAGTCAGATTTCCACTCCCGCGCCCTCCTTTCTTCTCCTTCTTCCCACTTCCTCCTCTTCCCGATCCAACATTTTTCTCATCGCCGGTTGGCTCGAGATTGCATGCCCACTTCTTCTCTCTTTCCCCAACTTTGGCATCCTCTATCCAGCTCAAGCTACCAATCATCAGCCGGAGCTTATTTTCCAAAACCTAGATCGGGGTTTTCCTCCTCCAACTCCCTCTTCTATCACATCCGGCGTCTCTACGTCGCCGCACGAATAGGAGAAGAAAAGCCAAAACGGGTTTTCCTCCATTTTTTCCTTCTCTCCCTTCTCCTTTCTCCCTCCTTCTTCTCCCTTCTTCATTCTTCCCCCTTCTTCGTTCTTCCCCTTACTTCTTTGGTTTTCTCATCGTTTTCCTCTCGTTTTTGTTAAAAACCAAAAATCTGATCAAATTCCACTGCTGCCCCTGGAAAATCTGAGTTATGCCACCTCTGTCCTTTGTCTTTAATACCATCTGTGTCCTCGATGTAATTCCATCTAAGTCCTTATTTTAATTCCATCTGTGTCCATGAATATCCTGGTTTTACCTTATCCACATTCTCCAAGGACATGATATCCAGGATTGCTTATTTAGTTTTATTTTTTATTTTTTAATAAGAAATTTTGTAAATTGCAACAGTTGAATAAATCTGAATTTTATTTTATTGTTAGTTTATTTCTGGTATACTCTTTATTTTTATTCTTTTATTAATTGAATTTTATTTAAAACTCCATCATTTTAAATCAAGTCTCTGTGAGATCGACCTGTACTTGCATAAGCTACACTACAATAGCTCGTGTACTTGCGGTTAAACAATCAACAAGTTTTTGGCGCCGTTGTCAGGGACTTGCAATGGAGTTTTTATAAAATTTAATTAAAAATTAGAAAAATCTAGAAAAAAAAAATTAGGAATTGCATTTTTTTTTAACATTTTAGGCATTTTTAGGTGCATCTTTAAATTTTTATTATTACATAAATAATTTATTTCCTGAATTTGGTACTAATTGTTATCTTTCTTTTTAAGGAAATGGCAAGTGAAGCATCATTAATTACATATATTTTTTATTGTTTTCCTAGATTAGGAATTTTTTTTTTTTTAGTGAATCTTGTAGTGAAGCCCCTTTGTAATTTGCATTTTTAATTTTAATTTTTAAAAGGTTGTAATAATACAAGGCAAGTGTGGGATAAGGTGACCCACATTTGATCTTCATCAGAAACCCCACTATAAGTCTTCTCACTCATTTATTTTCTAGATTAGGGTTTGCATTTAGTGTAATTTTATATTGTTTGGTAGTTAATTGCATATAGAAAGCATACATTATATTTGTTGCATCTTAGGGTTTGCATTAGTTTATTGCTTTCAACTACATTTTA
The DNA here is from genome assembly GCA_035236585.1 of Warburgia ugandensis. Classification (NCBI taxonomy): domain Eukaryota; kingdom Viridiplantae; phylum Streptophyta; class Magnoliopsida; order Canellales; family Canellaceae; genus Warburgia; species Warburgia ugandensis. The sequence continues at coordinate 49,067,469 of CP141138.1, read as the reverse complement.
GGATACATCTAATGCTTTAAGGTGAATTATATGTTGATCGAATTGCCATAGTGTGTGAAAATTAATTAGTAAGGGCACCCTACCCTCAAAAGATCAAGGGTGGATTTCATCACCATTCCTTGGCCCACCTAGAATAATCACTTCAAGCGCACAACCCCACCATTCACTTCAAGTTAAAATCAATTAGAAGAGACCTATAGGGTCATTACATGCTCGTAGGACCCTCTTAATAAGACATGATTTACTATCACTTAAGTGGCTTTTGATCACTGTGGTTATTGGGGGTTGTCTAATAGAGCCTCGCTCTTCCCCCACCTCCTGTTGACATTTGTGAGGTCTAAACGCCTCCTTACACAAGGGTTGTATTAACCACGTTGGTTAGAATCTAACTGGTAAGTAGTAGTCTACTCCTAAAGAGAGTATGAGCATTATATCAGGCTAATTAAAAGCATCGTCCCCATAGAAAATCAAAATAGTTATGCTTGTTAGCCTTAAGGGATTGTTTGATTGTGTCCTTGATTGTGCATCATTCTAGGCATTCAGGTTGCATCATTTAAGATAGTCTTTCAAAAAAAGAAAAGAAAAAAAGAGAAGCACTAATTCATTGTATACAATGATTTTGTTGTATATAAAGATTGATTATAATGACTTATCAAGAAGGGGATAGATAAAGGATGACTCGTACAAGGGATAAATTATTTGCCTCAAAGCAAGATACTGAGTCATATTCAGAACCTCATTATAACAATTACTATGCTTATCCAGAACCTCAGTATAACGATTACTATGTTTATCCTAAACCACAATATCCCAATTCTACTTGGCCATATGGCTCTACATATAATGATTATTATTAAGAGCCAATGGATGCACCTCATGCATTCACTAAACCTAGCAATAATTACTATCCCGAGACAAATTACCAAGATTATAATGGATGGGCTAGGCATCAGGAAGAATCATGGTCTCAAGATTATCAACCATCTCAAGAAGAACCAGCATGGTCGTACCCTAATCAGCCCTACCAGGATTATCACAAAAATCAAGGACAAAAATTATGGGTCCAACCTAATCAATCCTTTCCTAGTACTTCAATGACATAACAGTATATGCCTGTTGAGTCGATGCCTTCATCACAGGAGGAAGAAACATTCGATGAGAACCTTAGGGTATTAGCAGAATCGACTAAACAACTTCATGAAGAGATGGGTCGATGACATGCTATATTTATGGAAAGATTTGGAGGATTTGTACCAAATGAGAATAAGGATAAACCATCTATTAGTGATGATAGGATAGAGAATTCATGTGATCATTTTGAGATACAAAGTCCCATACCATCCACAGAAATCTCCAATACAGATATATTCGAGGCAGATCTGAGTCATTGTTATGATTCTGATGAAGAGACATCCATTCAAGGAGATGATGAATTCATAGAAACCTCCAACACAAAACCTCTCAATTCGTGTCTTGTTTATTTTTACAAAATTGATGAAGGAACATCCTTTGAAGAGGTAAAGGAATTGTTGGAGATTGTACGACTAATGAAAACTCCTCAATGGCAAGATAAAGTAAAACCCCTTACAGAGCCTAAAATTCAAATTAAGCCTTGTAATGTTGAAGACGTACCTGATTGGGACCTACAGACCTTATTTGAACAACCATTAGATTAAAAAAATTAGGCCCACCTGAATTATTGCATGTGCTAATAGAACAGGAAAAGAAAGAGTCTAGTAATATACTACCCATATATCAACCAACTTTAAGATGCACACTAGAAGATAATCAGGATGTAAGAAAAACCATGCACTCTCCTCTATTAATACATGAACAATCTTTTAAAGAAGGGCAGAGTCCGCTTATACCTCAATCTCATGAAAATGTAAGGGAAAATGAGGACCATCTATATCCATATGGTCCAACAAAATTTAAATTCACAGTAGTTCACATTGTTATAGAGATTCCACCACCTAAATCTTCAAGGTGGAGGAATTATATTGATTACTGTGAAATTTTGAAGATAGGAGATCATCAGAGTGGTCCCACTCAATTTACATTCATAGTAGTCTACTGTGTCATAATGCTATCATCACCAAAAATTTCAGGGTGGATGAAAAATATAGACTATCGTGAGATTTTGAATTGGCATGAGAAATCTTGCCATTTCATTGTTAGGATTAGAAAAACTCAATTCCAATTTAGTATATATTAGGATATATTAGAATATGTCTAGCTGAAAACGTTAAACTTAGCGCTCACTAGGAGGCAACCTAGAGTTTTTTATTTTTGGTTGTTTTCTACATCACTCATATTCATTTTAGGTCTTATTTTTTAAAACATTGAGGACAATGTTTCTATTAGGTTGGGGGTGTAGAATTATAGCAAATTCTAATTTTTTTTTAGGAATTTAGGTGATTTTCTTGATTTTTCAAAAAAAAATTAGAAAAAATGAAAAAATTTAGGTCATTTCCTATACTTTGATGAGAATTGGGTTTTCTGAAGTATAATCTATATAACTTTAGCTGATTAATAGAATTGAATATGATTAATTCATTATTTTACTCATTTTCTAAAGTATTCAATGAAAGCAAAGTCTCAGATTACATTTGTACACACATTAGCATATAGATAGTCTAAATTGATAAGTAATTAAAACTTAGAAATCCTGAAGAAATTTAGTGGAGACCTACAACCTAAGTGAGTTTTAGAGCCATTCATCCTTTTTGAGAGGTTATAAATATTCCTAAATTTCTTCAGCATGCTTAAACAAAATTGATCTCAAACTCTTAAATTTGGCAAATTACTTGAATAATTAGAATATGACCTTTAAAATTCTAGAAGTTCATTGAATTTGATAGATTATAGGAAACCTAGAAAATAATTTAGGCCATTCTTGTTGTAAACCTAGAGACATAAAGCATACCCATAAATAGTTTTACCACTAGTTAGCCAAGTTGAGCCTTGAATATAAGCCTTTTCTTTTGTCACCCAAATTACCCTTTACCCTTATTAACCCAATATAAATTATCCATTACCTATTTTCTTTGAAAAATAAGTTAGAGAAGAATGAAAGAATATCTTTTAGTTGCAATGAAAGTAGAAAAGTAGATATGAAGAAAAGAAATATTCTTTAAAGTGATTCAAAAGTTTTGAAATATAAAGAAAAGAGTCTAAAAAAAAAAAAAAAGAGTTTGAAGAATGCAAACAAATAGAAAAAGAAATATTCACTTCAGCAAAAAAAAAGAAAGAATTGCCAACTTTAGTGGAAGACCTCTACTTATTTTTTTAAAGAAACTTTGAATACTCATATACCCTTTCTTTGGTACCCTATCCTAAGCCTATGTTTCGTCTCAATTAAAGACCTATTGATTCTAAGATAAATATAGTCTTGTTGAAGAAATGAATGGATAGGATTAAAAGAGTAGTATTTCTAAACATTCAAAGGTAATGACATCCATTCCAAAGGGATCAAAACAATTAAATTCCTTAGTAACTCCCATTATTCATGAGTATATATGAAATAAATTTATTTTTATTGACTCTTCTCACATATTTAAAAAGAGATATGATTTGAACCTTCTATTTGAGAGGTTTTATTTCTGAGTGTATGTCAATAGTAAGGATTGAGGTCAAAACATATTTCAGATGGAGTTCAAAAGTTAGAAGTCTACTTAGAAATAAAGATTATTCTATGTGTAGACTATATACACACACACTCACTCTAAGATCTGAGCTCAATTGGAATGTTTTTAGCATATGAGTAGGGTTTTGAATTCTTCACTCATCTTTATTAGTTTGCTAAAGTTGATAGATTTATTGAAGATAATTCTCTGGAAAAAAAAAAAAAAGAAGAAAAAAACAAAGTGGAGATGACCTGCAAAATAAAATTTTTGAAATTATGTGATTTGATTTTTCATATCTTTTGCTAGGGACTAGCAAAATGCTGGTTTGGGGAGTGTTAAGTGTTCAATTTTGGTAAAAATACCCCTAATTTAGTGTTCAATTAGAGCATCTAGGCCATTAATTTCAAGATTTTGCATAAAATATTTTATTTTAACTTTAATTGGCCATCCAACCATTAAATTGCAAAATTAACGGTCAGATGATCATTAAAGCTAGTCAGAGGAATAATGAATGGTTTAGATGATGCTAATAGGGTCATGTGCATTGCAAATCAATAAAAACAGCGTGGACGTTCCAGATCAAATCACTAAGATCAGATGAGGATGATGAAGTTTCTTGGAAAGATAAGCATTTGAAGACTCTTAGGACAAAACAAAATTGAAGACTTGCAGAGTTCTAATGAGACTAAAATTCTAGTGGACCCCACCCCTTTATCTCTCTATCCTCTCTCTCTTATCTCTCTTTTCCCTCTTTCTTTTCTCTTATCTCCATCTCTCCTACACATCTCTCTCTCCATCTCTCATGTCTCTCTTTCTTCATGTACATCTCTTCCCATTCTCCACTCTTCTGGACCTCCGAGGCAAGCCCGTGGTGGCTGGCCTAGCACTCTTTCCCTTCTATCTCCCATGTCTCCTTCTTCTCCTTGGTTGGCTCACTCGCTTCCTCTTCTGTCAGATCAGCACAGCATCTCCTCGGCTCTCTCCATCTTTCTTTCTTATTTCTCCTCCTCGCCCACGTTCCCTCTCTCTCTCACTCCCTCATTCTCTCTCCCAGTTACCTCTCTCTCTCTCTCTCTCTCTCTCTCTCTCTCTCTCTCTCTCTCTCTCTCTCATTTCGTCAGGTTTTGGTTCAATAACCCCCTTCTGCAACTTCTCTGAGTCACTGGACGTCCTAGGGAAGGAAACCCAAGTCAAGTTTCCACTCCTGCGCCCTCCTTTTCCTCCCACATTCTTCTCCTTCCTCCCTTCTTCTCCTTCTTCCCTCTTCCTCCTCTTCCCAATCCGGCATTTTTCTCATCATCGGTCAGCTCGGAATTGCTTGCCCACTTCTTCTCTCTTTCCCCAACTTCGGCATCCTCTATCTGTCTCAAGCTACCAATCATCGACCGGAGCTTATTTTCCAAAACCTAGATTGGGGTTTTCCTCCTCCAACTCCCTCTTCTATCGCATCCGGAGTCTCTACGTCACCGCACGGACCGAAGAATAAAACCCGTAACGGGTTTTCCTCTATTTTTTCCTTCTCTCCTTTCTCCCTCCTTCTCCCTTCTTCCTTCTTCCCCCTGCTTTTCCGGTTTTCTCATCATTTTCCTCTCGTTTTCGTTAAAAACCAGAAATCAGATCAAATTCCACTTATGCCCCTAGAAAATCTGAGTTATGTCACCTTTGTCCTTTGTCTTTATTACCATCTGTGTCCTCGATGTAATTCCATCTGAGTCCCTGTTTTAATTCCATATGTGTCCCTGAATATCCTGGTTTTACCTTATCCACATTCTGGTTATCTAGGGACATGATATTTAGGACTGCTTATTTAATTTAATTTTATATTTTTTTTTGGAATAAGAAATTCTATAAATTGCAACAGTTGAATAAATCTAGATTTTATTTTATTGTTAGTTTATTTCTAGTATACTCTTTATTTTTATTCTTTTATTAATTAAATTTTATTTAAAACCCCTTCATTTTAAATCAAGTCTCCGTGAGATCGACTTGTACTTGCATCAGCTACACTACAATAGCCAGTACACTTGCGGTTAAACATCAATAGGCACATCCACATTTCATGTGCATTTGAGCCGAAGAACATCCAACACATAAATCTATACAAAAACCAGCTTTGATCACATAGGCCTAGATCTGCTACCTTGACTCCAACGCTTTTGGACCGGCACAGCCTCTTAAGACACTACCAAGCGTAAACTCATCAGGTCATAGTCTTAAACTTTGCATCTAAGAGAACAAATCCAAACTTCTTTGTTAAACTCAAACTGGATAAGGCCAGTCACAATTGCATTCCTTGTAGCAAACTTCCTTGCAAGCCATCTCATCGAGCAACTTACGACCTATCTCTAGATCGCCATTTTGAATAAGCCCACCTATCAAAATGTTTGAAGTCATCACATTCCTTCTCGGCATTACACTAAACAATGCAGTTAACTGCAAGTAATTCTCCACTCTGTGCATACATATTGAGGAGATGGTTAGAGAATGAACTTGTTTGAGGATAAACCTGAAGTAATTACTAGAGGATGGAGCTGTTTGCCTTGGGCTACGAACTGGTTGGGTATACATCCTTGCAAAAAGTGGGAAAACGGAGATGGGTCTGACCAGATTTTGGTTTTAAATCTTTCTAAGGCTTCTTTCAAGTTTCTTTTGAGCATAGTTTGGTAAATTCATCTCTAATTTTGGAGGGGTTTTAGAAGCTGTAGAAAGTACTGTTTTGTGTTGGTGAAAGTTTTGAAAGAAAGCGAAGTAAAGAAGAATTCATAAATTACTTGTATAGCTCTGATATGGACGAATCTAAGAAGAATGTGAATGAAGAATTCAACCCAGATGCTCAAACCATACCAAACAAAGCAACTCTCTTGGCAAATCCATTTGCGAGCTTTCCCTTTGAAGCTGAAAATGCTTCCTGTATATCTTAATGGTAATCAAGGATATCTCATTTCTTGCCACACTCAGTTAAACAAGGAGAGCGTCATGGATAGAATTAACTCTAAAAGTCCCAATGGAAAGTACACGCCCCTTTTTTTCATGTATGGTAGAAGTTTTTTAATTTTTTTTCCTATGATATAACTAAATGGCTTTACATAGGCTAGACATCAAATTTTATGCCCAATAGATTTTTGCCCTCTATTTTTTAGGTAAAAATTTATGAACATTCATTTTTATTAAATTTTCAAAGACCTAAAATAAGTGGTTAGAATCATTCAAATGCATTGATTTCTTATGAGCATCAAACTTTGGTATTCCAAACATGATAAATGGCCTAGATTTAGAAAAGAGTTTTACTATGCACAAAAAAGAGGGCATTGAGGTGCTCTTCTTGCAGAAACTCTTTCAACTACACGAGGAGTGGACTTCCATGTTCTTGAGCTTGGCCCCTTGCCTGAATTGAGGACAATAGAAGAAGCCTTTCCTTTATCTTTCTAAATTAAGCTATTTATACATTTGAAATGCTTTTAAAAAAGGGTTTAGATAGCTTGTAGATCAAATTCATGCCTAGTGGATGTTTTTAGCCGTTAGAAGGTATGATAATCTATTTTTCTTAAATTTTTCAATAAGAAAAAACAAGTGGTTAGTGTCATCCAAAATGGATTCATTTCTCAAGGATGACTCATGTTTGGTACTACAAACAGGATGAACCTCTTAGATTTACAACAACAAAAAAAAGGTTCACCATTCATAAAATAAGGGTCATGGACTTCTATTATAGTGGCGTAAGGAGTCTTTCACTTGGGAGACTAGGTTTTGAGACTATGTATGTGTGGGTAGACTCTCATCGGGACTTATTAGAATGATGAGTAATTGTTCTCATATTCTATCCATAATCTTAGGCTGCCACTAGTAAGAGGTAAGATCAATTATCTATGATTTAGTTTGTCCCTGAATTTTAGTACGGGAAAGTAATGCATGGAGCAAGTTATTCATCGATAGTTTTTAACAAGAGTCTTGAAAGGTCTAAAGAAGTTGATACCCCATAGTGACTTTGTTTGGAAGATCTAAGCAGTTCACTACATTGGACGTGTCAAAAAATTGTAACCCTGTGAGAAATCAATGCATTCAGATGATTCTAATAACTTGTTATAGGTTTATAAAATTTTTTTAATAAAATTGAATGACCTAGCTTTCTAATTCATGATAAAAATAGGCTACAACTCATTAAACAAAAAACTTTCCCATCAAATTATCTTGGGGCTGTTTGCTACAAAAATAAAAATCATGGGTGAAATTATTCTAGAAAAAAGATGTCAAGCTTCTAATTTTATTTGCATTGAAATAATTTTATCTGCGTTTAAAGGCTGTAAGTAGCAGGAAAACGTTTACTATTCTAGAACTGCTTTATCGGTTCTTATTCCTGTTGCAAACGGCCTATAGGTTGTTTTATAAGGGAATAACAAACCATGGATTAAGTTATACTGCAAGGTAAAATGCAACTAAGACAAGTAAAATACAGATAAAACATTAAGTTGATTGTTCTTAAATAATCTTATACATGTCTTAAGCTATAAATCAAGTAAAATAAAGCTTAAACATTGGGCTGGTTGTTCTTACGTAATCTTAAGTCGAAAATAGTAGGGGAAAGTAAAATCCCAGTGTGGGAGTAGCACCATATTCTTTCATTTTGTAAAACCTCTTCCAACCTTCATTGACTCCAAACAAGCAAAAAGACTACAAGCAACCAAAACTTGAGCCACACCTACAAGGAAGGACACCTTTGTAGCTGTTCAATGTCCTTCATTTTGTTTAATCATGTTTAATAACCCCCAAAATTGGCCTCATTGGGTGCATAGCTTATCATTTATTTGAATGGGAGCATTATTTTGATTGGGACATCATTAATTGATCTTGACATATTTGATACAAATCATGGGTTATAGTTTTCCCGAGTTGCATCTGATTTCTTGTGTTCGATCTATTTGAACATAACACTAGTGTTTTATCGATTATTAATTTGAGCAGTCACATTGTTTTCTTGATCTTCAATTGCATCATTTATTTATAGTTGGAGATTGATCTAATTGGTATCTTATTGATTAGGGGAACGGTAATTTTAGCAAGGAGTTGCAGGCATAAAGTATAGGTGACATTTGATTAGTCAGGAAAAAGTTGCTAACTATCATTTCCTCTAACTTTATCTGTTTTCTACTTTTTTATAGCCAATCAAATATCACCTACTCATTGCATATGCATGAAACAGCTGAAATTAGCATACCCCAATTGATTATTCTAGAGTTTAACCAAACATTTGTGGTTGACTGCATGCTTATGAAAAGGAGCAAGCATACCAACTAGAGGGGAGAAATCATCTTAATAAAGTGCAAGGTATTAGGGAAGCCTTGGCGCAATGGTTGAGTGGTCAAGGTTTGGAATCATGGAAACAGCCTCTTACAAAAATGCAAAGTAAGACTGTGTATTATAGACCCTTTGTGGTTTGTCCCTTCCTCACACTCCATATACATGGGAGTTTCATGCACTGGGCTGCCCTTTTATAGTACAAGTTGTTAGTGAATCTTAAGATGGAATAATATAGAATGAGTTATTATGAGATGGTGATGACTCAATATTGTCTTGAGATGGGATGTTATATAATGAGGTTGGTTGATATGACGTGAGGGCTTCCCTTGAGATGGAATTGTCGAATTAGATTATACAGAATAAGATGGAGTGAGATGTCATGATGGTGGAAAAAGAGTGAAATAATATTAAGCTATTATGAAAAAGGATATTCCCATATCCCTTTTGAACTAATGGCACCCCTCTTGTTCATTTTTATTATACTTTTGTCCTGAAGGACTTAGCTTTTTTATAATACAAATTGTTAAATGAATGATATTGCTATAGATGATTACAAAGAAATAATCATGTACTTGGGGTAATCTTGCTTTTCATTTTTACTCAGCTATTTTAATTATCATTATTTTTACCATCATCTATTTATGAACTCAAAATAGGATAGAAAAGTAATGGTTAGGTCATTTGATTTTTGGGACAGTACTTATATATGGCATGAGAGCTATGATGAATGGTTCAGATCATTAAAAAAAGATGGAACCCATTTTACTTTTAATATAAAATACCTCAAATGGATGTTTGGCAGCAATTTAAAGGGGTAGGGAATATCATTTTCCATTATTATAGATACTACAATATTTTTGAATAACTTAAATATGTAGCCCTTTTTGTGAAACTTGTGTGGCCCACTCTAACAAATGCAACATAAACCTATATTTTGGGCCCATTTTGAATACTATATAAATAGAAACTTGTGTATTTGGTCTTATTCAATGTGAGATGTATCGGTGGCCCCTTTTACACGAAACATGTGTATTGGTAATTATAACAGAATGTAACATAAAACCTAGCTATTAGACCATTTCTAATACTATATAAACAGAAACATATGCATTTGGTCTCATTTAATATGAGATCTGTGTATGGTCCACTTTGTTGAAACTGATATTTGGGCTCATTTTGCATGAAACTTTTGTGACTCCACTTTAATATAACAAAAAATAAAACTTAAATATGTGGGCTTACTTTAAATGCATTTTGTGTGGTCCTATTTTGTCAGCATGTAACATAAAATATGCATGATCTATTTTCATAGCTTATATGGGCTCATTTCTCATTACTAGTGTACTTGTGAAAAATAAGGTTTAGAAGAAATGAGGGCTTCGGTTCTCTCTCTTCCCATCTATACCAAAAAACAAGTCTAGCTTGAATTTTGAGGGAGAGTAAACAACTTGGTTTTATATTATAATTGTTGCCATACGAGATGATATGTCTTCTTAATATGAAGACCTCAAATAGCTACCAACAAGCAAATGAGATGAGAAGTGTAAAACTCAAGCCATCTCATGCACTACTAACAAGCAATTGAGATTAGGAATGACAATAGGTAAGGTCAATTAAGGGGACCCAACACTAATGATCTACAAGGGTTAGGGTTGGGGCAAAATATGTATAACCTGAGCAGCACGAAGTTCAAAAATCTATGAGCTTAGGGTTAAGATTGTGCTAGGGTTAGTGGTGAAGAAACTAAGTCTAGGTTTAGTGTTGAAGAAACTAAGGAAGTCAAGCAATGTGTATATTTTTCATTTCAAATGACAAAAATTCCCTAACATAAATTTTTTTGAAGTACAAATATGAGGGTGTTATGGTAAAATTTTAGCATACAATAACAAGAAATCAATCGTAACTCCAAAGCTTTTATGTAGAAGTACAATATGGTGTAGGTTTGAATTATTTTTTGAATGTTGTAGAAGTACATTATGCTGGAAAAATATTTTTAAATGTTGAAGCAAACTAAGGTCAATCAGGAGACTCAGTATGAATGATTCATAAGGGACAAGGCTAGAGCCAAAAAATTCTGACTTGAGTTAGGCTAGGATAAAAAGGTCTTTAACAAGTAGGGATAGGGTTTGGTCAAGGGCAAGAGAAAATAACTACAATCAGGATCAAAGTTAGCCAAAAATCTGGTGTGATCCAACCCACTAGCATCCCTAATTGAGATGAGAAATTTTAAATACAAGTCATCTCAAGTACCACTAAGATCACAACATCTCATGATCCATACATGTACATATGTAGATGCTCTGTTACATATTAGATTGTAATCATTTCAACCATAATACTTCAAGAATTTTTTTGAGAATATTATACATAGAATGGTTTCACCAATTCTGCAACAAAACCACTCATTCCTGGCGATGGAAGAGAAGATGCCAAGAAGCTACTGAACACAATAAGGCATTTCCACTGTAGTGTCCGAGTAGATACTGCTTTGTAATCCCAAGATTGGTAGATATCACAAATGATGAATCTATCCATTTTTTTCCACTTAAAAGTATAGAAATGTAGTCATTTCCTTCGCATAACCTATGATACTATCGTAGTGAAACAAGGGATTTAAGGAAGAATAGAGGCTAATATATAAATGTACCCGCCCTTGATGACTTCTAAGAACAGATAATTCTGTTCCCTACTATTATGCCTATGCTTTAATAGATCGTTTAATTTCATCTTATCCTGCCATCTTTTGAAAGAAAAGATGGTTGTAACGTGGAAGACTCCAATTTTGATGGTTCTAGTGTCAACAGTCCGGGCCCTTTCCGATGTTGACGGCATCTCCAAAAATCATGTAGAAAACCACATAAAATAAATTGTCCAATTGGAACCAAGGACTCGAATGAAGCTGAACTATCAGGACTCGGGGTTAGATTGTTGGCCTTTCACTACTGACAACAGCAAAGGTTCAGTTGTAAGTATATTAGAGAAATGGTATTTACTTGGATGGATCATCCTTCTTGTGCTCATTGGCGTTTCCTGGACGTGATTGACAAGGTCTGGCTTCTCCCAGCTTTTGTGGTCCTTTTTGCTGGTTCTGTCTCGGCAAGTAAGGCGTATTCATTGGTTGCAAGGGGAACTTACTCTTTGTTCATGTATTAATCTCTTTCTTTCCTTACTATTTTAATCGTTATGTTTACTTTGCGTCCTTGACCTTCTCGGCAATAGATCCACACGTCTACTAGAAAAATATAACACTTATGAGTGGTTCGTACCTCCGTCCACCTCAAGGTCAAACTACTAGTTTATTATTAAAATCGAATCAAAGTTTTAATAATGATGGTTAAGTTTTAATAATAAGGTCTGGCTTCTGCCAGCTTTTGTGGTCCTTTTTGCTGGTTCGGTCTTTTTAAGCAAGGCGTATTCATTAGTTGCAAGGGGAACTTGACTCTTTGTTCATGTATTAATCTTTTTCTTTCCTTACTATTTTAATCTTTATGTTTACTTTGCGTCCTTGACCTTCTCGGCAATAGATCCACACGTCTGCTAGAAAAATATAACACTTATGAGTGGTTCGTACCTCCATCCACCTCAAGGTCAAACTACTAGTTTATTATTAAGTTTTGCCCTGTTCAAGAATATATCTTCATATAAAACGAATATTTTAGTAAATAACAGAGAAAAGCTCAACCAAGACATTGTCTTTCATCTTGCCGGCCTCTTTTTTTTAATTATGTTGTAGTCTGACTTCCGAAAGGGCACAGTCACACGCGGACCTAAGACTACGTTCTCGTTCCATCAATAAATGCCAGCATTCGGAGAAGATCATGCATCTCCGGCCCATTCACATGGAGGTTCACCATACGAATTTCGCTCTAATTTGCTCAGTTCTCCTCTTTCTCACTCTTGTCTCACAATCACTAGCTGCCACCAATTTATTAGGAAATGAAACGGACTACCTTAGTCTGCAAGCGTTCAGAGACGGTATAACAGAGGATTCTCTATCTGCCCTGGCCTCATGGAACCATACTCTCCACTTTTGCCAATGGAAAGGAGTTGCGTGCAGCAGCAGGCATCCTCAAAGGGTGACAGTCTTGAACCTAGGAAATCTGGGCTTGAAAGGCTCCCTTTCTCCCTCAATATCAAACCTTACTTTCCTTCGAAGAATTCTCCTACAGAGAAACAATTTTCATGGTGGAATACCCCAACAACTTGGTGCTTTACGTCGATTAGAAGAGATCGATCTCGGAAACAACACACTTGCAGGGGAAATTCCGGCAAACATAAGTAACTGTTTGGAGCTTAGACACATCGATTTCACGGGAAACATGCTTGTAGGAGAAATCCCAGATCTTACTGCTCTATCAAAGCTTGAAACGCTGCATCTCTCTAACAATAGTCTCACAGGCACCATCGCACCTTCGCTTGGTAACCTCTCGTCTCTCACGGATCTCTCTCTGACGATAAATAGTCTCGGGGGTCAAAATCCTGATGAATTGGGCAGGTTGGAGAGATTGGAGTCATTTCGACTCTCTGGAAATCAACTAGGTGGTATTATTCCTCCATCACTTTACAATCTCTCCTCTATTACATATTTTTCCGCGACGAGAAACTTAATAAACGGAAGCCTTCCGGCAGACCTTGGGAGAGACACTTTCCCCAACATACAAGTGCTTCTCGCCGGAGGCAATTTGTTCACGGGCCCAATTCCGAGCTCACTATCCAATGCTTCACAACTTGGACGAGTAGAATTTACAGGAAACTACGTTAGTGGATCTCTGCCCATGAATCTAGGAAGACTACAACATCTTCGGTATTTGGGATTTGCTGAAAATGAGCTCGGAAGTAATACAGGTAATGACTTGAGTATTATCACTGCTTTAACTAACTGTAGTAGTCTACAAAAGTTGTCTTTAGCTGACAATCAACTTGGTGGTGTTTTGCCCGAATCTGTAGCTAATCTCTCTACCCAATTGATAGATCTACGGTTAGGAGTAAACAACATCATCGGAGATATTCCCACAGGGATTGAGAATCTCGTCAACTTGAATTTCTTAGGCATACAGGGAAACTTCTTCAATGGTTCTATTCCTATAGGTATTGGGAAGCTTAACATGTTGAACACATTGAACATGGCAGGAAATCCTCTTTCAGGGCAAATTCCAACTTCACTGGGGAACACGACACGGTTAAGTCAATTGTTTTTGCTAAAAAGTGGCTTAGAGGGAAGCGTTCCTGTCAGTCTTGGAGGCTGTAAAAGTCTGCAAGCGTTGGCCCTTCAAGAAAATAACATCACTGGGACCATACCCAAAGAAATCCTTAGCTTCCCCTCGTTGTATTACCTAAACTTGTCTCATAATTACCTAACTGGATCCCTACCTTCAGAAGTCGGAAACTTGAACAATCTGGGACTGTTGGATGTTTCTGAGAACAGATTGTCAGGTGCGATTCCTAGCTCCTTGGGCAAATGTCTAACTTTAGAGTACCTTTACATGGAGGGTAACTTTCTTCAAGGAAGTATTGCATCGCCATTAAGCAGCTTAAGAGGTCTTCGCGAGCTAGACCTTTCGCGCAATACATTATATGGGCAGATCCCAAAGTTCCTCCAAGAGATCCCATTGCAATATCTAAATCTGTCGTTCAATAATCTAGAGGGAGAAGTTCCAACACACGGAATTTTCAGAAACAGCAACATGATTTCAGTCCTTGGAAATAACAAACTCTGTGGCGGCATCCCAATATTGAAATTGCCTATATGCCCCAGCCAGGCTTCTAAGAAAGAAGGTAGATCTCCGTTGCTCGTGATAGTCCCAGTAACCAGTGTGATTCTTAGTTTAGTTCTATTCACATGCCTCTTTTTTATTTGTCGGTGGATAAGAAGGTCGAGAACAAATTTACCGCCTTCTACATCTTCCATCGAAGATCAGTCTTTAAAGGTTTCTTATGTGGACCTCCTCAGAGCAACTAATGGTTTTTCTTTGGCCAACTTGGTCGGTGAGGGAAGCTATGGTTCTGTGTATAGAGGAATTTTAGGTGGTGATGGCACAATTGTTGCAGTAAAGGTGCTAAATCTTAAACAATATGGTGCTTCTAAGAGTTTCATGGCTGAATGTAAAGCCCTGAGAAACATTCGGCATCAGAATCTTGTGAAGATAATAACTTCTTGTTCAAGCATTGATTTTAAAGGCATCGATTTCAAAGCTCTAGTTTATGAGTACATGCCCAAGGGAAGTCTAGAAATGTGGTTGCATCCAAATGAAGAAAGAGAACAAGTTGGTAGATTGACCTTATCGCAAAGGCTGAACATAGCGATTGACATGGCTTTTGCATTAGATTATCTTCATTTCCAATGTCAAACACCAATCATTCATCGGGATTTGAAGCCAAGCAATGTTCTTCTTGATGATGACATGAATGCCCATGTAAGTGATTTTGGGTTAGCAAGGTTCCTGTTTGACGAAGAAAACAACTCGTCTCTAGTTGGAAGCAAAACAATTGGAATAAAAGGATCAATTGGTTATGTTGCTCCAGGTAATGACTTAATCTATTCTTTTTTGAGTAGTATATACACTAACAGATCCTCGAGAGTCTACAACTTGTGACCTTTACGATTGAAATTCACTCTTGTGCCACTGCACAACACTTTTAATCTATGCTTTTATACTTTTGTTCCTTTATATATCTCTCCTAATACCTTAGGTACCATTATGGAAGCTTAAATTAGCAGAATAGCACTTTTTGAGAAAATCATGGCCACAATGAGTTAATAAAAAGGTATGGAACATGTTGTTTTTGTCTTTTCCTTGTTAGATTAAATGATTTTACATATCTTGGCGTGTAGAACTTGGGCAAGAAACACTATCCTAGTTTGCCAATGAGAATGGTTAAAACATTTTTCTTGCTAGAAATAATAAGTTAGGGTTGTAAATGGTATACTAGGTCAAAAAATTAAAGTATGGTTATTCAATTAGAATCAATTGTATGTTATTGATTTCATTTTAAAGAATTAAATTTTTTGGGTACAGTATCAGCTTTAGGCCTAGGTAGCAAGGTCGAAACTGAGAATAAAAAAATATTGATTAGAATATAAAAATATCCTTATAATTTTATTTTACCTTTAGTGTATTAGAGGCTTGTATAGTAATTTAAATCTAACAAATTTTATTACTAAATAGTTAATTTTATAATATTTAAAATTTAGATTAGCACTTATTAGAGATAATTTATGGGTGGCTCACCATGGGCATCTATAAATATGAACTTTTAAATAGGCATTGTAAAAGGGAAGAAGTAAAGGCAAAAACATATTATTCCCCTAAAAGAGCTAAAAAGTATTTAAAGTTTGAAATTCTTCTTTTGTTAAAAAAAAATTAGAAACGAAACAGAAAACCCTTCCCTCCTTCCATCTTCCAACTTTTCCTCACCTAGAACTTCTGTGTGTGTGTGTGTGTGTGTGTGTGTGTGTGTGTGTGTGTGTGTGTGTGTGTGTGTGTGTGTGTGAATCTCCCCTTAAAGATCATAGTTGGTGTTTTTTAGCAAGATGCTTAAAAATATCTAGCAAGTAAGTTAGTCTTTTAAATATTTTTCATTTTGACTCTCACACTGTCTTCTCAAGCAAGCATAGTTACTTGCCTTTTTTGAATTCATGTCATGGTTAACTTCTATTACTATAGATACCAGTATGACATGTATTTTTAACTTATATGTTATTTTTTTTATGTTGTATGCTTATTTGTCTATATGGTTGTTAAACAACAAATAGATGATTACTTATCATATAAACAATTAAAGAAACAAAAACAATACCAACTAACTTTCAACATCTTAATTGTTGGTCTTTTGCATTTTTATCTTTTTTGTAGTAGAACTGCTAAATACTTGAGAACTAAATGGGAACTTGTGGTATGGCAATTGTACTTATACTAGGAACTAGACTCCAAAATGATAAGGTGCCAAGAAATGTAAAATCTTAACAGTACAATTTTATTGCTCAATGGAATCGAACTAGAACTAGACCATTTAAACCTAAAATTAGTGGACTTTTTAAGTAATGTTTAACACATGGAAAACAAAACTCAGTTTTCTAGGTAATATTCATCCCAACAATAAAAATTACAAGAAAAAGCTTTTTCTTTCTTACATCTTAACCAAACAATGAGAATACCCTACGAAGAAAGTTGTTGAAAGATAGAAAGGAAAATTTCTCAGAGAAACATCATCGTAATTTTCTTCCAAAGAGCAAAATAGATAACTTATTTTCTAGTCTATCATTGACTACACATGGGTATAAAACTTGTAGAATATGGAATGGGTGTTGGTACATCTACGCTTGGAGATGTATATAGCTATGGCATTCTTTTGTTGGAGATGTTCACGGGAAAGAGACCCACCGAGGACATGTTTCAAGGGGGCCTAAGCCTCCACCAATTTGCTAAAATGGCTTTGCTTGCAGATTTGACCAGCACCTCTTTCTTAGAAGTCAAGCGGCCTTTGGGGATAGGAGCTTCGCCTGGCGAAACCCCATGCTTTGAGAGTTCCATTAGAAACTGCCAGCACTTTCTCCACCCGGGAGTCACTTCAATACCTGGGACTACTGTGAATGAGTGACAGAGATTTTAGATCAACAATTGCTCTCAGAAGAAAATCTAGAAGGCACATTACATGATTACTGGGTCTCAGCAATCAAAATTGGTGTTTTATGTTCTGCAGAGTTCGCGAGAGATCGAGTAACCCTAATTCATGTAAGGTCGAGTTAGGGTCACTCAAGGGCCTAAACATTTATATATATATTCATATGTGAATTAAAATGCCCTTGCATATGGCTCTATAAAAAGTACAAGAGTATTTTTGGTAATTAAGTGACTAATTTGACGTCTTTGTAATTAAAATGGCTTGATAATTTTTTATCAGTCAAATTTTCAAGAAATTTCTAATATAAGAGTCAAATAGGGGGCCAACCCGAATTAACCCTGTAGTTTAGGGTTAGGAAATTCTGCTTGATCCTACCCACAATCATTCTTAGCTGTAGGGATCAGACAAAGACCCATCACAAGGACGATGTGCATTGCTTGGCTATTGAGATTACTTGGCCTTCTAACCTTGTTCTTAGAAATGTTTAACACGTTTCATTGCATTTCAAAAGAAAAGGAGACGATTGAAGTGTTCATAAGTCAATTTTTTTATAGCAATTAAGGAGAAGGATCACCTGTCAATCTAGCAGGTGTTATCAAGAGAGAGAGAGAGAGAGAGAGAGAGAGAGAGAGAGAGAGAGAGAGAGAGAGAGAGAGAGAGAGAGAGAGAGAGAGAGAGAGAGATGAGGGTTGAAAAAGTATTAGTGGAGCCTAAAAAGGGCAGCCTCCGATGCACGAAGCTTCCGCCTATGCAGGGTCCGAATCATATGTACCCTTACTTTACATATTTGCAAGAGGTGTTTAATTCTCTAAATCGTTTGTCTGCATAATAGGCTATTATTGATTATCCATCGATCAAACTTTGACCCATTGCACAACTAATCATATAGCTGCTACTTTGTGGAGTCTTGAGATATTGGTCAGAAATTAAAAAGGAATACCAAACTATGACCTTGGCATGATTGGAATTGTTCATTAATCTATAAAATATCTAAATCTGGAACAATGAGATGAATAGTCAGATCATTCCTCTTAAAAAGGAAGGACACTAACAAACAGCCCTGTTTTACTAAACTTCGCAAGATACACTTCAAGCAACACCAACACCAGAAACAACTTACCTAGGGGCTGTTATATGATGGATGAATGAGCATATTTTCTAGGAAAAAATATGAGAGGCTCAAAATTTAGGCAGAGCCCACTTGTTCTATGATCAAAACTGTTCAACTTCTTGGTCATTGCTATGCATTGGCAGGCTGCCGAACTTTCCTCTTGTCAGACTACTCTTAGCCTTTTATTTATGAGATAAGTGAGGAAAAGGCTGGCAGCCTCAGCCAGCCACCTGAAAGATGAGATATTGTTCCTAGATATATAATCTATATATGCATTGAATATCTCACTATTCACTGATCGTAGCCACCGTTTCCTTGATCGGTTTTAGAAGACATGTTAGAATTGTTTAGTGAATGAGGATTTCTGAGCATAATTCATTGAAGGCGAAAACAAGATTGTCAATGATTGGGATCTTCAAGAAGATGGTCCCAGTTGGAATTATATCTTTGGCGAAGAGTGTGATAGGAGTGAGCCTATTAAAATGGGGAATGCAGATGTCAGGCGCCTAAAATTAAGTTGCTAATTTTCTATTTCCTTTTTTTTTTTTTTCTAACTTTGGAATGGTATCTGATTTTCATTTATGCAAGCATTTCAGAAAGCATTACTGTGTATGCATTAAGTTATGTGGAAGACTTCCAAAACATCTTACAAATAGCGGTCCTGCAAACTGATTGATGAAAACTATTTTAGGGGTCACTAAGAGCCAGTTCTTCCTAACAAAGCTCAACCACACAGAGGCGATAAAAAGACTAGTAAAGAAGGGCAACACATCCTTGTTCACTCCGTTCTTGCTAATTCTTTGATTCTACTTAGAAAGCCACTGGTAAAGCGAGAAGTGGGCCACCAGTGTCTTTGAATTTCTGGTAGCCGTTTCAACCACGCAGAAAGAAAAACTTCAGGGATGAGTTTAAGAGCAACGCAAGTGATAAATGGTTTCAAACTTACATGATTTTTTCTTTGTTGACTGGGACAGGCTGATGCAGGACCTACTGGTGGAAGTTCTGATCAATTTGCCACAAATTCAACGTTCTGATATCATTTTTAGTACCTACTTATCTTTCTTTGTTGAATTCAAAATAGATATCATATTAATGTATACGCTAGTTAAGGCCGTCTCACAGACAGTCGGTTTTGATATTAGGGAATTAAGATAAGAGCACACAAGCCAATATAACCCATTGGTTAGGGTGACGTATCTCTCTCGTAGGTAGATTATAGCTTTGAGATAATGCATCACATCTTTTAAAAGAAGAGGAAGATTGCCACCTACTTTTTAGTTAGGTGACGCATTAGATGAATTAGAAGTTAGAGGGGGCTACTCATTACCGGTTAAGAGTTGCTATTAGATGTGGATGGTCGATGACTTAGAAGTTAGAGGGGGCTATTAATTAGCAGTTAAGAGTTGCCATTAGATGTGAATGGTCGATCACTTACACACACTCTCTCTCTCTCTCTGGCCGTCCATCCCTGTCAATGAGCCACCCAGGTGGATGAATACAGATGCATTTCAGGAGTTGAAGATGGTTAACCACCTGCACTTCATTTTCATAGAGCTTTCCCAGATGAATTATACTATCATTTGCTTTCTTCTCCTCTCTCTCTCTCATCTTTGTCTCACAAGCCTTGTTAGGAAACGAAACCGAGCACCTTGCTTTACTCGCCTTCGAAGGATCGTATAGCCCATGATGATCTTCTCTCTGTCTTGGCATTATGGAACGACTCTCCACTTTTGCCACTGGAAAGGAATCGCATGCAGCCCCAATATACACAACAGGTCACAGTTTTGAACCTCGCAAGTCAGGGTTTAATGAGCTTCCTGTACGCTACATAGGAAAGCTTTCCTTTCTTAGGATAATTAACTTGGGAAACAACAGTTTGCATGGCAGAATTCCTCTATATTTTGGTCTTTTACGCGGACTAGAGCATATCAATCTGACCAGCAACTCACTTGGAGAAGAAAGCCCAGAAAATCTAAGCCTTCACTGGAAGCATGCTCCTTGGGAGAGTCCCAGTTGGCTTACCTCTCTGTCTAACCTTGTAGAGCTGCAACTTTCTCGTAATATTTTCATAGGCACTATTCCACCTCCATTTTGTAACCTTTTCTTCTCTGACCAAACTATATATAATGAGAAAGTCTCAACGGAAGTATTCCATACGAACTGGGAAGACTAGCTAATATGAAAAAATTTCAAGCATCTCTCAATGAACGCTGTTAATTCCTCCATCACTTCGCAACCTTTCATCCATCACCAGTTTCTCAGTGGCACGAAACCAATTGAAATGGAGTCTTTCAGCAGGTATTGAGGGCTACTTTTCCCTATATACAAGTGCATGTGGATGGAAGAAAGTAATTCACAAGACAAATTCCAATTTCACTATCCAATGCTTCACAACTCGGCATATCTCTCTTCCAGGAAACTATCTTTTAGGTTCTCTGCCGATAAATTTGGGACGTCTAGAACATCATTGTTAGTTGAATCTAGGTTGCAATATACTCGGAAGTGAAGTTGGTACTCACTTGAGTATCATCATTCATCCCTACTTTTAACTAATTGCAGTCGCCTAAAACGTTTTAAGCCTTAGTTACAGTCACCTCAGTGGAGTGTTTCCCGACTGTAGCTAATCTCTCAACCCAATTGACAAGTCTGTCATTGTGAACAAACAAAATCTTGGCAAGCACACCAACCGGGATTATGAATCTCATAAACCTAAAAGTGTTGGATATAAGTAAAAACTCATTAACTGGTTCTATTCCCGCTGGTATCGGGAAGCTTAACAAGTTGGAGGAACTGAACATGACTCAAAATACTTTTTCATGGCGAATTCCACTATCCATTGAAATATGACGCAATTGGGCCGATTGTATTTATCACTTATGGTTTACAGAGAAGCATTCAATCTTGGTGATTGTCAACATCCGCAAGTGTTACCCCTACAAGAAAATAACATTAATGGGACCACACCCAGACAAATCCTCGTCTTTTCCACATTGTTTTACTTGAATTTATCTCATAATTCTCTCATTGAGTCTTTACCTTCTAAAGTAGGGAACATGAAGAGCTCGGGACATGTAGACATTTCCGAGAACAAATTGTCAGGTAAAATTCCTAGCAATTATGGGCAGTTGCCTTGCACTAGAGTTACATGGACGGTAACTTTTTTGAAGGAAGCATTCCATTGTCGTTAAGCAATTAAACGGGCATCCGGGAGCTAGATCTTTCTAGGAATAAATTATCTGGCCATATCCCAGAGTTTCTGGGGGAGATCCCCATGAAATATTAAATCTATCTTTCGGTGATTTGGTGGGTGAGGTTCCAACAGAGGGAATTTTCAGAAACATATGCATTTGGTCTCATTTAACATGAGATCTGTGTACGGTCCACTTTGCTGAAACTTATATTTGGGCTCATTTTGCATGAAACTTTTGTGACTCCACTCTAATATAACATAAAATAAAACTTGAATATGTGGGCTCACTTTAAATGCATTTTGTGTGGTCATATTTTGTCAGCATGTAACATAAAATATGCATAATCTATTTTCATAGCTTATATGAGATCATTTCTCATTACTAGTGTACTTGTGAAAAATAAGGTTGAGAAGAAATGAGGGCTTCAGTTCTCTCTCTTCCCATCTCTACCAAAAACAAGCTTGGCCTGAATTTTGAGAGAGAGTAAACAACCTAGTTTTATATTATAATTGTTGCCATGCGAGATGATATGTCTTCTTAATATGAAGTCCTCAAATAGCCACTAACTAGCAAATAAGATGAGAAGTTTAAAACTCAAGCCATCTCATGCACTACTAACAAGCAATTGAGATTAGGAATGACAATAGGTAAGGTCAATTAAGGGGACCCAACACTAATGATCTACAAGGGTTAGGGTTGGGGCAAAATATGTATAACCTGAGCAGCACGACGTTCAAAAATCTATGAGTTGAGGGTTAAGATTGTGCTAGGTTTAGCGGTGAAGAAACTAAGTCTAGGTTTAGTGTTGAAGAAACTAAGGAACTTGAGCAATGTGTATATTTTTCATTTCAAATGACAAAAATTCCCTAACATAAATTTTTTTGAAGTACAAATATGAGGGTGTTATGGTAAAATTTTATCATACAATAACAAGAAATCAATCGTAACTCCAAAGCTTTTATGTAGAAGTACAATATGGTGTAGGTTTGAATTTTTTTTTTAATGGTGTAGAAGTACATTATGGTTTTAAGTCTGGAAAATTGTTTTCAAATGTTGAAACAAGCTAAGGTCAATCAGGAGACTTGGTACAAATGATTCATAAGGGACAGGTCTAGAGCCAAAAAATTCTGACTTGAGCAGGGCTAGGATAAAAAAGTCTTTAACAAGTAGGGATAGGGTTTGGTCAAGGGCAAGAGAAAATAACTACAGTCAGGGTCAAGGTTAGCAAAAAATCTGGCGTGATCCAACCCACTAGCATCTCTAATTGAGATGAGAAATTTTAAACACAAGTCATCTCAAGTACCACTAAGATCACACCATCTCACGAACCACACATGTACATAAGTAGATGCTCTGTTACATATTAGATTGTAATCATTTCAACCATAATACTTCAAGAATTTTTTTTAGAGTATTATACATAGAATGGTTTCACCAATTCTGCAACAAAACCACTCATTCATGGCGATGGAGGAGAAGATGACGAGAAGCTACACAATAAGACATTTCACTATAGTGTCCAAGTAGATACTGCTTTGTAATCCCAAGATTGGTAGATGTCACAAATGATGAATTTATCTATTTTTTTCCACTTAAATTATAGAAAATCAGTCATTTCCTTTGCATCAATCCTGACCTATGATACTATCGGAGTGAAAAAAGGGATCTAAGTAAGAACAGAGGCTAATATATAAATGTACCCGACCTTGATGACTTCTAAGAAGAGATAATTCTGTCCCCTAACTACTATTATGCCTATGCTATAATAGATCGTTTAATTTCATCTTATCCTACAATCTTTTGAAAGAAAATTGGTTGTAACGTAGAAGACTCCAATTTTGATGGTTCTAGTGTCAGCAGCCTGGGCCCTTTCCAGTGTTGAAGGCATCTCCAAAAATCATGTAGCAAACCACATAAAATCAATTGTCCGATTGGAACCAAGGACTCGAATGAAGCTGAGCTATCAGTACTTGGGGTTAGATTGTTGGCCTTTCACTACTGACGACAGCAAAAGGTTTAGTTGAAGTAGATTAGAGAAATGGTATTTACTTGGATGGATCATCCTTCTTGTGTTCTTGGCGTTTCCTGGACGCGATTGACAAGGTCTGGCTTCTCCCAGCTTATGATGTGATCTTTTTTGCTGGTTCTGTGCTCAGCAAATAAGGCGTATTCATTGGTTGCAAGGGGATCTTGGTTCTCTGTTCATGCATTAGTCTCTCTTTCCTTACTATTTTAATCTTTATGTTTACTTTGCGTATGACTGGTTCATTCCTCCATCCACCTCAAGGTCAAACTACTAGTTTATTATTAAAATCAAAGTTTTAATAATGATGGTTCAGTTTTGCCCTGTTCAAGAATATATCTTCATATAAAACGAATATTTTAGTAAATAACAGAGAAAAAGCTCAACTAAGACATTGTCTTAGTCTTTCATCTCGCCGGCCTCTTTTTTTTTTAATTATATTGTAGTGTGACTACCGAAAGGGCACATTCACCCGCGGACGTAATACTACGTTCTCTTTCCATCAATAAATGCCGGCATTCGGAGAAGATCATGCATCTCCGGCCCATTCACATGGAGGTTCACAATACGAATTTCGCTCTAATTTGCTCAGTTCTCCTCTTTCTCACTCTTGTCTCACAATCACTAGCTGCCACCAATTTATTAGGAAATGAAACGGACTACCTTAGTCTGCAAGCGTTCAGAGACGGTATAACAGAGGATCCTCTATCTGCCCTGGCCTCATGGAACCATGCTCTCCACTTTTGCCAATGGAAAGGAGTTGCGTGCAGCAGCAGGCATCCTCAAAGGGTGGCAATCTTGAACCTAGGAAATCTGGGCTTGAAAGGCTCCCTATCTCCTTCAATATCAAACCTTACTTTCCTTCGAAGAATTCTCCTACAGAGAAACAATTTTCATGGTGGAATACCCCAACAACTTGGTGCTTTACGTCGATTAGAAGAGATCGATCTCGGAAACAACACACTTGGAGGGGAAATTCCGGCAAACATAAGTAACTGTTTGGAGCTTAGATTCATCGATTTCACGGGAAACATGCTTGTAGGAGAAATCCCAGATCTTACTGCTCTATCAAAGCTTGAAACACTGTATCTCTCCAACAATAATCTCACAGGCACCATCGCACCTTCGCTTGGTAACCTCTCGTCTCTCACGGATCTCTCTCTGATGATAAATAGTCTCGGGGGTCAAATTCCTGATGAATTGGGCAGGTTGGAGAGATTGGAGTCATTTCGAGTCGCTGGAAATCAACTAGCTGGTATTATTCCTCCATCACTTTACAATCTCTCCTCTATGACATATTTTTCCATGACAAGAAACTCAATAAACGGAAGCCTTCCGGCAGACCTTGGGAGAGATACTTTCCCCAACCTACAAGTGCTTCTTGGTGGAGCCAACTTGTTCACGGGCCCAATTCCGAGCTCATTATCCAATGCTTCACAACTTGAACAAGTAGAATTTACAGGTAACTACCTTACTGGATCTCTGCCCATGAATCTAGGAAGACTACAACATCTTTGGTATTTGGGATTTGCTGAAAATGAGCTCGGAAGTAATACAGGCAATGACTTGAGTATTATCACTGCTTTAACTAACTGTAGTCGTCTAGAAGTGTTGTCTTTAGCGAACAATCAACTTGGTGGTGTTTTGCCCGAATCTGTAGCTAATCTCTCTTCCCAATTGATAAATCTACGGTTAGGAGTAAACAACATCATCGGAGATATTCCCACAGGGATTGAGAATCTCGTCAACTTGAATTTCTTAGGACTACAGGCAAACTTCTTCACTGGTTCTATTCCTATAGGTATTGGGAAGCTTAACATGTTGGACACATTGAACATGGTAGCAAATCGTCTTTCAGGGAAAATTCCAACTTCACTGGGGAACATGACACGGTTAAGTCGATTGTATTTGGTACAAAATGGCTTAGAGGGAAGCGTTCCTGTCAGTCTTGGAGGCTGTAAAAGTCTGCAAGCATTGGCCCTTCAAGAAAATAACATCACTGGGACCATACCCAAAGAAATCCTTAGCTTCCCCTCGTTGTTTTACCTAAACTTGTCTCATAATTACCTAACTGGATCCCTACCTTCAGAAGTCGGAAACTTGAACAATCTGGGACTGTTGGATGTTTCTGAGAACAGATTGTCAGGTGAGATTCCTAGCTCCTTGGGCATATGTTTAACTTTGGAGTACCTTTACATGGAGGGTAACTTTCTTCAAGGAAGTATTCCATCGTCATTAAGCAGCTTAAGAGGTCTTGGCGGGCTAGACCTTTCGCGCAATGCATTATATGGGCAGATCCCAAAGTTCCTCCAAGAGATTCCATTGCAATATCTAAATCTGTCGTTCAATAATCTAGAGGGAGAAGTTCCAACACATGGAATTTTCAGAAACAGCAACATGATTTCAGTCCTTGGAAATAAAAAACTCTGTGGCGGCATCCCAATATTGAAATTGCCTATGTGCCCCAGCCAGGCTTCTAAGAAAGAAGGTAGATCTCCTTTGCTCGTGATAGTCTCAGTAACCAGCGTGATTCTTAGTTTAGTTCTATTCACGTGCCTCTTTGTTATTTGTCGGTGGATAAGAAGGTCAAGAACAAATTTACCGCCTTCTACATCTTCCATCGAAGATCAGTCTTTAAAGGTTTCTTATGTGGACCTCCTCAGAGCAACTGATGGTTTTTCTTCGGCCAACTTGGTCGGTGAGGGAAGCTATGGGTCTGTATATAGAGGAATTTTGGGTGGTGATGGCACAATTGTTGCAGTAAAGGTGCTAAATCTTAAACAATATGGTGCTTCTGAGAGTTTCATGGCTGAATGTAAAGCCCGGAGAAACATTCGGCATCGGAATCTCGTGAAGATAATAACTTCTTGTTCAAGCATTGATTTTAAAGGCCACGATTTCAAAGCTCTAGTTTATGAGTACATGCCCAAGGGAAGTCTAGAAATGTGGCTGCATCCAAATGAAGAAAGAAAACAAGTTGGTAGATTGACCTTATCGCAAAGGCTGAACATAGCGATTGACGTGGCTTTTGCTTTGGATTATCTTCATTTCCAATGTCAAACACCAATCATTCATCGGGATTTGAAGCCAAGCAATGTTCTTCTTGATGATGACATGAATGCCCATGTAAGTGATTTCGGGTTAGCAAGGTTCCTGTTTGACGAAGAAAACAACTCGTCTCTAGTTGGAAGCAGAACAATTGGAATAAAAGGATCAATTGGTTATGTTGCTCCAGGTAATGACTTATTCTGTTCTTTTTTGAGTAGTATACACTGACAGATCCTTGAGAGTCTACAACTTGTGACCTTCACTATTGAAATTCACTCTTGTGCCACTGCACGACACTTTTAATCTATGCTTTTATACTTTTGTTCCTTTATAAAGCTCTCCTAATATCTTGATACCATTATGGAAGCTTAAATTAGCAGAATAGCACTTTTTTATAATTAGTTAATTAACGTGTCTATATATATATATATATATATATTCTTTAATCAATTCACTACGGACCAACAACAACAACAATAAAATATTGACAAAGATAACTAGGCGGCTTATCTGTAGATTTGGTTTTCCCCTTTTTTGGTTTCAGATTTTGTGAAGATAAACCTTATTTAAAGAGACCTAAAAATCCATCAACAAACAATCTTTAGATAACCCTTTGATGGACTTGATAGGTCCTAAAGTCTGTCTTCACTTGCCGTCTTGTTTCTTGGTATTGATAAAAGTATAAATTTTGAGAAAATCATGGCCACGATGAGTTAATAAAAAGGCATGGAACGGGTTGTTTTTGTCTTTTCCTAGTTAGATTAACTGATTTTACATATCTTGGGATGTAGAACTTGGGCAAGAAACAGTTTCCTAGTTTGCCATTGAGAGTGGTTGAAACATTTTTCTAGCTAGAAATAATAAGTTAGGGTTGTAAATGGCATACTTGGAATTGGAAAATTGACATGAACTAGGTCAAAAAATTAAAGTATGGTTATTCAATTAGAATCAATTGTATGTTATTGATTTCATTTTAAAGAATTAAATTTTTTTGGTACAATATTAGCTTTAGGTCTAGGTAGCAAGGTCGAAACTGAGAATAAAAAAATATTGATTAGAATATAAAAATATCCTTATAATTTTGTTTTACCTTTAGTGTATTAGAGGCTCATATAGTAATTTAAATCTAACAAATTTTATTACTAATTAGTTATTTTTATAATATTTAAATATTTAAATTTTAGATTAGCACTTATTAGAGATTATTTGTGGGTGGCTCATCGTGGGCATCTATAAATATGAACTTTTAAATAGGCATTGTAAAAGGGAAGAAGTAAAGGCAAAAACATATTATTCCCCTAAAAGAGCTAAAAGGTATTTAAAGTTTGAAATTCTTCTTTTGTTAAAAAATTAGAAACGAAATAGAAAACCCTTCCCTCCTTCCATCTTCCATTAAAAATCTTTAGCAAGCAAGTTGGTCTTTTAAATATTTTTCATCTTGACTCTCTCTCAATGTCTTCTCAAGCATAGTTGCTTGCCTTTTTTGAATTCGTGTCATCGTTACTTCTATTACTATAGATACCAGTACGATATGTATTTTTAACTTATTATGTTATTTTTTATGCTGTATGCTTACTTGTCTATATGGTTGTTAAACAACAAATACATGATTACTTATCATATAAACAATTAAAAAAACAAAAACAATACAAACTAACTTTCAACATCTTAATTGTTTGTCTTTTGGATTTTTCTCTTTTATGTAGTAGAAGTGCTAAATACTTGAGAACTAGATGGGAACTTGTGGTATAGGAATTGTACTTATACTAGGAACCAAACTACAAAATGATATGGTACCAAGAAATGTAAAATCTGAACAATACAAATTTACTTCTTAATGGAATCGGACTAGAACTAGACCATTTAAACCTTAAATAAGTGGACTTCTAAAGTAATGTTTAACACATGGAAAACAAAACTCAGTTTTCTAGGTAATATTCATCCCAACAATAAAAATTACAAGAAAAAGCTTTTTCTTTCTTACAGCTTAACCAAACAATGAGAATACCCTACGAAGAAAGTGGTTGAAAGATAGCAAGGAAAATTTCTAAGAGAAACATCACCATAATTTTCTTCCAAAGAGCAAAATAAATACTTATTTTCTCGTCTATCACTGACTACACATGGGTATAAAACTTGCAGAATATGGAATGGGTGCTGGTGCATCTACGCTTGGAGATGTATATAGCTATGGCATTCTTTTGTTGGAGATGTTCACAGGAAAGAGACCTACCGATGACATGTTTCAAGGGGGCCTAAGCCTCCACCAATTTGCTAAAAAGGCTTTGCCTGAACAAGTAACAGAGATTGTAGATCAACAATTGCTCTTGGAAGAAAATCTGAAAGGCACATTACATGATTGCTTGGCCTCAATAATCAAAATTGGTGTTTTATGTTCTACAGAGTCCGCAAGAGATCGAATGGATATAGGAGATGCCATCTTGGAAATGCAAGAAATTATAGACTTGTACCTTGGGCTCAAGATCCATTGTGATGGTCAAAAGATTGCTTGAGTTTTATATGGAAGTTCATCATGGCTTGGTGCTTCTACTAGCATTTGGGGTCAAGCTAGTGTTGGTGGTGCTTCCAGGAACCATTTGGATGGCATTATCATTACATTCTTCAATTCTTTGCATATACCCATTCTGGTAAGGCAAACTGTGATGCTCCTTTGACAGGCCTTAGATTGGCATCAACTTTCCAGCTTCCTCCATTTTGGTGGAGGGAGAAATAGACACGTGTGATTGCTTGGGCTAAGAAGGCTGCTGAAGATCCATGGAGTTGGTGTTCTTTTTCTATTAAAATGGAAAACATTTCAAATTTTAAATTGTACACCAAATGTCTTGCTCCCATGTGCTTATATCCTTTAATCATCTCTCAAACATTTAAAGAAAAAAGATGAGACCCTCAATCTTCTTTGTGTGTCTGTATATATGTGTGTGTGTGTTTTCTTCTCCTTTCTAATACATTTCTTCACTTTCCACACACAAAATAAATAAAAATAGAATAAAGTAAATAAAAATAAAAAATCTTGAGTGTAGATAAGGATGACAAAGGGTCAGGCCAATTGGAGACGCAATCCTAATTTAGCCATAAGGGTCACCTTAGGGCTAAGAAATTGTTGTAGGATCAGCCTAGGGTAAAAAATTGTGACCCTAATTCATGTAAGGTCAACTTAGTGTCACTCAGTAAAGAGTTAGGGGCCAAACATTTTTTATATATATTCATATGTGAACTAAAATGCTCTTGCATATGGCTCTATAAAAAAGTACAAAAGCATTTTTGGTAATTAAGTGACTAACTTGATGTCTTTGTCACTAAAATGGCTTGATAATTTTTTATCAGCCAAATTTTCAAGAAATTTCTAATATAAGAGTCCAATAGAGGGCCAACCCGAATTAACCCTATAGTTTAGGGTTGGGCCAAAATTTTTTTTACCTTAACAGTATTTGGGTAAAAAATTTATGACTTAAAGTTAGATAGGGTTAAGGCATTATGGGTCGGCTGCAATTCTGCTTGATCCTACCCACAATCATTCTTAGCTGCAGGGATCGGACAAAGACCCATCACAAGGACGATGTGCATTGCTTGGCTGTTGAGATTACTTTGGCCTTCCAACCTTGTTCTTTGAAATGTTTAACATGTTCCGTTGCATTTCAAAAGAAAAGAAGGCGATTGAAGTGTTCAAAAATCAATTTCCTTACAGCAAAGGGACGGACCACAAGGGTTTATAGTATGCAGCCTTACCTTACATCTTTGCAAGAGGTGTTTAATTCTCTAAACGGTTTGTCTGCATACCAGGCCATAATTCATGATCCATCAATCAAACTTTTACCCATTGCACAACTAATCAGATAGCTGCTGCTTTGTGGAGTCTTGAGATATTGGTCAGAAATTAAAAAGAAGGAATACTAAACTGTGAGGCTCAGTCCTAACGACTATATTTTTTGAAGACTAGTCCCACCAGTCTCGCAACCATATTTTGTGAAACCCAACTTGGCATTATTGGAATTGTTCATCTTAGTTTTTTAACTTTACTTTCTTTATAGATAAGAAAAATATATAGTATAGGTGATTCTAAACTGTTCTTTTCTAAACACACTTTCACGTATGCTTTTTTAGATGCTAGAACTATCCAAATCACATTGTTTTTAATCTACAAGACATCTAAATCTGGAAAAAAGAGATGAACAGTCGGATCATTCCTCTTAAAAAGGACACCGACAAATAGACCTGTTTTACATGACTTCGCAAGATACACTTCAAGCAACACCAACACAATAAACAACTTAACTAGGGGTTGTTATATATGATGGATGAATGAGCATATTTTGTAGGAAAAAATACAGGCAGCTCAAAATGTAGGTAGAGCCCACTTGTTCTATGATCAAAACTATTCAACTTCTTGGTCATTGCTATGCATTGGCAGGCTACCGAACTTTCCCTTTGCTAGACGACTTTTAGCCTTTGATTTATGAGAAAGTGAGGAAAAGACTGGCATACTTCATTGAAGGTGAGAACAAGATTATGAATGATTGGGATCTTCAAGAAGATGGCCCCAGTTGGAATTCTATCTTTTCCGAAGAGTGTAACAGGAGTGAGCCTATTAAAATGTGGAATGCAGATGTGAGGCGCTTAAAATTAAGCTACTAATTTTCTTTTTCTTTTTTCTAACTTTGGTAAGGCTGTGTACTTTAGGCCCTTGTGGTCCACCCCTTCCCTAGACCCTATATAGGCGGGAGCTTCTTGCACTGGGGCTGCCCTTTTTTATCCACGTCCTTTTGTGCCTTTCCTTGCCATTTTAAAGCCTTCAACTTGGATTGACTCACTCCTAATTGTTACCAGTTTTAGTCTTTGTTGGACATGTCCAAACCATCTAATTCTATCATCCCTCATCTTGTTACCTATTAGTGCTAATCCTAAATTTTCTCTAAGGTTTTTATTTCTAATTCTATCTTTTCTTATCTTACCACTCGTCCATCTCAACATCTGCATTTTGACTATGCCCATTTTATGTACATGTTGTTCCTTAATTACCCAATACTCTGATCTATAGAGCATGTAGGACAACCCATGTTTTTATAACACATTTTTAAGTGTTTTACAAAGACAAGGCCCTTAGTAGTGAAAATTTTTGAAAACTAAATAGCAAAAAAACTTTTTCTTTGAAATTGATTTGTAAAAACCCAAGTCTCACTTCAACATACATATCATACATACAATTTTGTGCCAAAATAAAATTTCCATTGAAAGAACATGATTTTATTAAACATTAGGATTCACCTAGTGGTTCACAATACACAACCCCTGTTTTATTACAATACATTGTTCAAAACTTCACAATCCAAATTATAAAGTTCTTAATACATAATCCTCAAAGGATATACCCTGATCTATGATTGTAGGTGCATGGCTTCAAGTCCCGACCTTTCAACTTTCTTTATCTATATCTGAAATATTGTAAATATTCAACCATTTATAATATCTCAACAAGCTATGCTTGGTAGGGGATTTAAGAAGCATGATAATTCAACAGTATATTTACAAAATTCAATAATCTCATTAATCATTTCCATCATATAACATATTCATGAATCAATTCCATTTCCATGTATAACATTAATTTATCATTTATGTTGAACCTTATACATATATACTGTATACAAATAAATCTGTTAAAACCGTAAAAGTAGTCAATGAACATTTCCAAACTGAGCTGATTTTATTATTAACTTCAACACTATAGTGGGGTCAATATTCATAATCAACACTTTCCACTATAGGAGGTCAATACTTCAGCCAATTTCTATATTGGAAAATTTTCCTTATGGAAAATATTGGTAATACACAATTATTAAGCATTTCATCATTCCGTAATATGAGGCATTTCATAATATCTATCTCATATGCATTATAATGCAAAATACATGAAAGACTACTATGCTACAGTCCAATCCGTACTAGCGTACTCAGATAACTGCTCTATACTCCACTGATACCAACAGTGAAAAAATACAATATCCATGTCCATATGGTAGGACCACAGCGGTCACATTGGTAGCCTTCTCATAATTGCCCTAACCGACTTTCTGCCCTTCTTAAGGCATGGTATCTATTATATTATCAATTTTTTTAGAACAAGTGGCCAAACCCTAATAACTCTCCTAGTATAGCATCCCCAAGCCTATGCTTGTTTAAAACAAAACCTCAAGCCTCTATGTTTGCATGTAAAATAATCTTTTTACTTATTAGACGATTTGTTTGTTTATCTAAGGCTGGAATATCATCTATTTTCTTATTGATTTAAGGTTTACTTATTTTCCATCAATTCTGAACTTAACAGCTGCATAACTATTCTTTCATCATTTGGTTAGATCATAAATATTTCTAAGGCATTTATAACATTCTAATTGTATCATGAATTTCTATAATTCTAAAAATCAAGATCATATGTAAAAACATATATCTTTTAAATAAATGCATCCTTAAAATCCACCTACCTCAATGTGGTTTTCCCACTTCTTAAGATCTGCCATAATCTTGATCAACATATACCTGTCAAATAATATGTATAGTGTTATCCCTCATTTCCACATGTACTTCCTATATGATTTTGTTCTCATCCTTAAGGAGGATGATCTGAATCTTTTCCCTTGAATCATATTGGTCAAGGGTTTAAATCATCTAACTTATTGATCTAAAATCTATATCAAGAAATTAAATCTAAATTTATAATTATTTCTTTTATTGTTCTTGATCATTTAAGATCTCATAATTGATCTTGTTTGGTCATCCTTATCTTACTTAAAGTTTATTTTGATTTAATAATTTCCTAACTTTTTATGTTCTTATTATTAATGCTCGACCAGTTAGTGTTTTACTAGTTGAAAATGATTTGTTTTTTCATAATTCTATACATCTCTTCCTTATTTTAGAATTGACTAATGTTTACCAATTAAAGTCTACTCAAAAAGTAATTAATACAATCCTTATGTATGGAGGCATTTAGACATCAACAAATGTCAATGGAAGGCGAGGAAAAAGCACTTGGCTCTTGTATACCTCCCATAAGCATGACGTTCAGAGTCTAGTGAAGTGACACTAGCTCAACCTTTAACAAGATTCCTCTGAGCTCTTTTACCCTAAGTCCCTTTTCTACTTGATTTTAACTTATTTTCATGAACATAGATAATGTCATTCGTGGATGTTTATTATTCTCCTAAATTGGTCTAAGAAAATTGTAATGAATTCCATTCTTTATATTGTCCTACTAACTAAAGCTCTTACTATGATTAATTTCTTGTCATTTCTATATTGTAAGTGTCAATGGAAGTAAATATAATTTCCAATAGTTACATTTTTCATTATTTTCAATGAAATTTTCTTTTATTTACTTATCATGAACATTTAAGCATAAAATTAATTTAACAAATAAATCTACTAATAAATCATAGACATTTAAACTATAATTTAACAATTCAGATAAAAATATGGCATATTACAAGTTTTCATTATGATCCAACCATCAGATCTAATTTCCATTTCTTAGATTTAGGGTTTTTGTCACATTAAGGTCTAGATCTTAAGTTCTCACATATCAATCACATTTGACTCATAAGTTCATGTAATCTCATCATCAAATCATTCATTTAACTCATTGTAATGACTCCAATTTTTTAATATTGAAATTCCAAGTTTAGCAATGAAAAGTACAATTTTTAAAGAAAAGGGCATTTTAGTCATTTCACCATTCACCTTGACTGAACCCATAAATTTGGTCCTAAAAGTGGTTCCATTAGATGCATATGGGAAAAAGGAATCCAACGAGACCAAAATCACCTAAAACGGAGTTAAAATGAGCAAGATATGGCCCTTTGAAGTTCATGGGCAAAACTATAAATTTTACAAAAACGACTTAACCTGAAAAACACAGGTGCCTGTTTTGATACGGGCACCCCGTCATCTTCAACCTCTAGAGGGTTCTAGAACGGCGGTGATTGGAGGAGAAATCACCGCCATTCTGGAGGTTTCTCCACCGCTATTCAAAGGCGGTGAGAGCCCCCTCCAGAACCCTCTCTTAGCTCTATAAATAGAGCTCTTTGGTGCCTCTAATGGCAGCCCAAAACGTTGGAGAAAACCCATCGTGAAGCAATGACCAAGAGGGGAAAATGTGGAGAGAAAACCAGCCACGAAGCAGGTACGCTCAAAAACTCCCCA
This sequence comes from Warburgia ugandensis, assembly GCA_035236585.1. NCBI lineage: Eukaryota > Viridiplantae > Streptophyta > Magnoliopsida > Canellales > Canellaceae > Warburgia > Warburgia ugandensis. Next base: position 49,032,336 of record CP141138.1, on the reverse strand, counting down.
AACCCATCTCACCCATAGTCCTAGGCTCAGTTTCCCTAGGTTTTTGCATGAAAAACCATGGAGAATAGGCCTCTAGGGAGTCACCAAGGACCCTAGGACGTCCCCAGGGCCGCACTGGTTCCTCAGGGACGAACCAGGGCATCCCAAGGACGCCCCAGTCCCCCAATGACGGAAACACTCAATTTGGACGAGACGTGTCGAACGCGTCTGAGAGGAAACCAACGGGCGCGTCTACAGACGCGCCCGCTAAAGAGGAAGATGGGCTGAGGAGTGCCACGTGTCTGCAGACGCGCCCGCTGAGGCGCACGCCGCAGACACGCAGAGCACTAGCAGCACGTCATCTTTTGGTCACTTAAGGAAGCTGGGCGCACGTCGCAGACGCGCAGCGCCCTAGCATTCTATCTTTTTGTCTTTAAGACTCTATGTACATACGACACTAAAATGCTTATAACTTGAGATCTAGAGCCTCGATTGAGGCGCTGCAAAAGGCGTTGTGTCCGTGTCGATGACGCGGACACATCCAAACTATAAAATCCCCGATCAAGGCCCAATCAAAGGTGGGCATAACCCTTAGAATAGGAGAGTGGCGCGTGACCACTAGAACGTTGGAAAACTAAGGATACCAAGGCCCAATTAGGACCTTAGGACACCCATAGGCATAGGGATGAACCCCTAATGCCTAAGTAATAAGACCAATTACTCTAAAACCCATAAAAGATAGGCCAAACTAACCTTGATTCCCCAAACCATGATCAGGAGCGTCCGAGGACAAAAGGGTTAGCGCGATCTAGCCAGGTAGGTGCTCTATCACTATTAGATTCTTTTAAAAGAACTATTAGTGTTTTGAGAACATATTTTTTAAATATGTGACTTGATTTGCATGACTTAATTCAGCATGCATGATAAATGCTTTGTACATAGCCATGTTTTGAAATGATTGCATATACATTATGCACATATATGTGTTGCAAACAAGTACATACATTGCATGATTTAAATACTTGCAAAGATTGCATGTCCTTGAAGGTTGCCAAAAGACGCTGGAGTGCCGAGGGCCAAGCAATTGTGAGGGACCCAAAGAGGACAAGTTTTAACAAGAGGTTTTGGCTTATTTAATCTTATGTGATTTGGGCAAGTAAGCCCGTAGGTGCTATGCCGAGAGGTCTGGGTTGGCCACCCAGCCTCTACCACTAATAGGTGGATGGGTACCACGCCCAAAAAGAGGCAAGTCCCTACGTCGACTACATGTGGTACAGGGGGCTACCACTGGTGTCACGGCACTGGGTCAGTGTGTCATAGGCCCCGTGGAGGCTATGACCGAGTCTCCTCAGGTACCCGGGGACCACACGGCGAGGAGGTCGTGGGCATAGTGGACCCTATGATTTGATGATTTATGTGCATTTCATATAGCATGATATGAGGTTGGTCGACCATACCATACTAGAGATCCATGAGTTGGACTCCATGAAGCATCTATTGCATATCATGATGTCATCATATATATATATGATACTTTCAATTTTGGATTATGTGATCTTTTAAGTCATGAGTATTTCAGTTTGATCATGGATTATTATACTGATATTGAACTCGAGTATTCAAACATACACATGTTTTAAATGAGCATATGATTTTAAAACATCTCATGCATTTATAAAACTAGTAGTGATAAGCTCCTACTGAGTATAGTATATACTCACCCAATCCTCAACATTTTTCAAATACAAAGTAAATACTTAAGGGCAATGAACGTTTGTACTAGGAGACACAGACTAAGTACAAGTAAGTAAACCCCTATCTTATCTTTCAATGTTACTTGATTGTAGTTACTCTCTAATAGCTGGGGCTGTGACTAACACTTTCTTGGGAATAATATTGATTTAAACTTTGCTATGGCTAAATTATTGGAGAATATGTTTTGACACTCGGGGGTTTTTATGAAAGATTGTTTTCTAGAAAGAAAAAGATTTTCATGCATCTCATACTTATAAAACAAGATATCTCGCCTTTTTATCAAAATTGCATCATATAAAAACCCGGGTCGTGACACTCATCCATAAGGTCTGATCATTCTTGATTTAATTGACCAAGAAGATTTGTAATAAATTTTAGGATTTTCCTCCCATTAAGAGTGTAGATCTTAATTTCTCACATATTAGTCACATATGACCCTTAATTTTATGATATTTCATCATTAATTCATCAATATATCTTATCCATAGTGTCTGATCATCCTGGATCTTACTAATCAAGAAGATTAGTACTACATTTTATAATTAATAGAAATTTACAATAATTAAATCATCATTTTTATGGGTTCAGTAGATTCTAATCATCAATAGAAATTCATTGCTTCCCTCCGATCTAAATTTGGGCTTCAAATGAGTTCAGAATCATAAAATTAAAGTTCAGATAAAAAATGAACAATTCATATTGAATCTGAACGTGAGAACGAGACTAAATGGAGCAGCCTGCATCTCTGTCTTGAGGACACAGGTGATGTCATCTGTGGTCGACAACAGCACTAGGGGAGACTCTCCCGCATGGAGCATTTTTGTGTTGCGTCTCAGACTGCTTCATCAACATAATCCATCTTCATCTGTTTCCTCTGGTCTAATCTAGATCATCCAATCTTTGATTAATAAATCAAGGGTACAGATGAACTAAAAATTTCATTGTGATTACAGATCTCGGGGTTTTGAGCCCTCCTAAATTGATTGGATGGCTCAGATTCCCCATATGAGTCGTCCATGATATAGATCTGGAGCTAGGTCATCGGTACTAGATTCACCAAAAAAACTTAGCAGAAAAATCCAATCTGGTGATCCTCATAGCTTAAAAAGTGCCAGAATATAAAGAGGAGGAGAATTTCCACCTACTTGGAACGTCCAGAAGAGAGAAAATTTCTAGAAAATAAGAAATCCTACCTAGAAAATAAAGTTACCGGAGGTTACCATTTTTCGATGATTTCACTAGTGAATACTCCTCTGATTGTTACAAAACCATATTTCTTTTGAATCTAGTGATGTTATGGATCTTTTTAACGGTTTAGATCTGGATTTTAATGGTTATAATGAGACGTCTAATTAAAAAATAGTAAAAGGGTTAAAACCCTTGTTTCGTTAGAGACGACGTGTCTCTAGACGCGCCATACAACTAACAGTATTTTGTCTGTCGAGTGCATTTGGGGACGCTCTTACAGTGAAGAGAGAGGAGAGAGAGAGGAGAAAGAAAAATAAATTGGGGGAGGAGGGGTATTGGGCTTAAATCAAAGGGGGAGTTAGGGCGAGATTTTATGGAAATTTTTGGAGAAACTTTTGGACTATTTATAAGCAAGTTTTGGAATTTTTTAATAATTTCTTTTTTTATTATAAATTCCACTTGGAAATATTTAAATGGGTAGTGGAAGCTCCCCTACCTCCACTACCAGCTGAGTGCTTGCTAATGCTTGAATTTCATCATTACTAACCTTAGCTTTTACCTAACTTTGTGGGCCCCACATAGAGTGAAATAACCATTTTGCCCTTTTTAACTTCAAAAATGGAAAAAAATACAGATTTTTCATCCCAACTTAGAATTTAGTTCACTTATAGTCATTTCATTCGATTTTTCAAGTAAATTTCAAATATCCATGTTTCAATTTATAATTCTTTTCATATAAAAAGTGAATTTCCAACAACCTAATATTCTAGCCTAATTTTTCTGAAATTTTCAACTTTTATTAATTGTTCAATTACGACTACAAAAAATTGGGTAATTATAGCATGGCCTGCGTTACAACTATCGTATATAATTTTCCTTTCAATTTGTGTAGCACTTACTAATCACACAAAACTCAAAAGCACATTTCTACTTGTTCCAACCCACGTGGATTCTCTAGGTAACATCCTTCTCGATCTCTCTGTTGCCATGAATTATCAATCCTAAGTATCGAAAGTGATCTTTTTTGGGGATTTCTTGGTTATCAATCTTTAATGTTGCTTCACTCCCACTCCTCTTCTAGCTGAAATTGTACTTCATATACTCTATCTTAGTTTAGCTAATTTTAAATCCTTTAAATTCTAGCATCTCCCCGTAACTCTAGCTTTGTGTTTCCAGCCTCCCTTGTCTTATCAACAAAAACTATGTCACCTACAAATAACATATGTCCCATATATAAATGTTTTCTTAACTCATCCATAACTAAAAGGAAAAGGTACATGCTCAATACCTACCCTTGTTGCAATCCTAGAGTTATAGGGAAATCATTAGTCTCTTAGTTGTCCTAACATTTGTTACCACTCCTTCATACATAACCTTAAATTATGTCTATATACCCACGTGAAGTGTCTAACTTGTAACACTAAAACAATTGTAGAATATGGGATACGTGCTGAAGCATCTACACATGGAGGCATATATAGTTATGGGATTCTTTGTTTGAGATGTTCACAGGAAAGAGACCTGCAGATGACTTGTTTGAAGAAGGTTCAAGCCACTTTGCCAAGTGGCCTTACCTAGAAAAGTAATGGAGATCATAGGCCTCCAACTCTTCTTGGAAGAAGATGCTGTTGCCACAGGCAAAAACCATGGTTATGTAGGAGGTATATTATATGGTTGCTTGGTGTCAACAATTAACGTCAGGTTTTTAAGTTCTGCAGAAACACCAAGCGACTGAATGGAGATAAGAGATGTTACCGTGGAAATTCAGGCAATCAGATACTTTAAACTGGGACTGAGGATGCACTAAGATAAGAAAATGTACACCATGTGGAAAGTTGTACTTGGAGCCAGTAGCTAGTAGTTGCGGAGATGGTATCCGTGATTAGGAATAATCAGAAAGCTGAAAAGCTTGCTTACATGATTTTGCAGTTTCATAGCTCCTTGTGTCTGTTTTCTTCGTTGCCTCTTAGTCTGTGGATATTGACAGCATAGATTTTGTACCTTCATATGTATAATTCAAGTAGAATCTTGGATATGTAAACCAGTAAAAATTACGAAGCACAGTAGTGTTCCTTGCTTTAGTTAGATTAACCAGGATTTCTAAATCTTGATGTTGCAGGTCTGATAGATCACAAACCGTGATCAGTATTGTACAGCTCCCAATTTGGGCTCTGGATGATCTCAACTTTTGCACAAATGAAATGGACTAGATCTGCTACATTGATATCAGCCCAATTGTAGTGTAAATGGTCCTGACGTACCAGCCCAACTGGCAACTCTTTAGCTCTTAATTTGCTTGCTTATCTAATGCCTCTACACTCCAATGAATGTGTTGAAAACTGCAGTATTACGAAGACTTAATTTTATATAGATCTTCCACACTCTCAAGCAACTCTTTTATGAAATGAACATCTCCTTGACTGTGTTCAGTCATTAACGTGTCCCCTGACCCAACTGATACTGGAGGTGTGAAACTTGCAGAAAATGTAATGAGAGATGAGCGGTGAGGCATCTACCCACGGAGACGACCACAGTTATGGGATTCTGTTGCTGGAGATGCTGGGAATAGACCTATGCATGACATGCTTAAAGATGCTCTAAACTTGAGGAAGCTTTACCTGAAAATTTGTTGAAGATTGCGGACCCTGCAATTGCTCTTGGAAGATGATGGGTTGCACTAGCCAAAACCTTAGCAAATGCGAACCGTTGATTATGTGATTGCTTGGCCTTGGTAATCAAAATTGCTGTATTGTGTTCTGCTGAACTAACGAGAGAACTAATGGGCAGAGATGTTATACATTATGGAATTGCATTCAACTACAAACTCATACCTTGATGTCAGGACTCGCTAAGATGAGCAAAAAATATCTTGATCCTTGGTTGGAAGTCTGTCTTGGATTGATAATAATGAAGAACCAGATGTTGAAAATATAGCTTACCAAGTAGGCGGATGAATGCTACCAAGTGCTGACCTTTGTTTTACAGACGTTTCAAGTTTGGTTTGGGTTTCGATATTCACTTACAGAGCTTGCTACAGAATGGCTTATCAGACCCCTGAAGATGATGACTTTCGGGCAATTCAGTATTTTTGCCTCACGCTATGAGAAGAATGGTGTAGGACATTCAATGTCAAGAGCACCCCTGCCTTCTTCATTTTTGCAGCAAGTTATTTGTCTTTACGGCCTTTTGGGTCTCCAATCGTAAGGAATACATAGAAATCATGGCTTGGGTGTTGTCTCCAGAAGAGACAATCAAATGCAGTTTCATACTTATTGTGTGGGCAAACTGTACAAGTGGAGTTTCAAGCGATGGCAGAAGACAGACCATTGATAAGTCTTTTTTGTCCTATAGGAGAGACTTTTGCTATCTACTTCTAGATACAAGCGGCGTCCATGGTGCACCTTGTGCCTGTTGTGTTTGATTACAACTTCCTTCCTTAGAGGCGATCAAGCTGCATTATTTGCATGATTTAACAAGGCCTAGTCAATATTTTGAACCATCGAAGCATTGTCTATAATGTATCATACACAAGGCACGTAAGATGATCAAAGCAACTGGTCTGATGTACCATCATAAGCACCCAAGTTGGTCCCGATCCTAAGCTGCATTGATCTTGACGTGCAAAGAACTGGTAGTTTTGCAGATATCTTAGGAGGACACTTTACCACCTTCATCATGAGACAGGCCCAGCTGATGAGGATCAGTTTAAGGGTAATGTCAGGGAACGGAGTTTTGCGGTAAAACCAGTGAGTAACAAATTAAAATTCCATGAAACTGTGAAACAACGACAGCAATAGGCAAACTTCCCCCAAAGCATTGCAAGGGAGCCATCTTATTTCCTTTATTTCCAAGCACAAAAGCTTGCTCAGGGGGAGCATGTCCCTTCAAATGTACAGATTTTGAGAAGGCACGAGGCGACTAACAATATCAAACAGAAAACATACAATACAAAATAATTTGTCATGCTAGCTTGGATGTAACCTTCTCTATTCGAATGGTCTCCTTAGTCAGCAGCAAACTAGCAGCCTTAACAATCTCTTCCTTGACCATAAACAAGATTGTAGCAGCAAGCACGCTCTGCACTATTTTTGTGCTCATTCCTTTGTAAAAGCCGGAAATGCCTTCAAAATGGATTATTTTCACAATGGCGTCAAGAGTACCTACAGCAAGTAAATAAATGACAACATTGGCAGTAATAGGATCAGCTGAGATTTGTTTGAATTAATGACATATGGCAATTAATAATCTTTTAGTCACATTAGACAGTTATCTGGTTTAATGTATAGGGTCATTGGTTGTCCAAAAAATTGAGTAGCATGGGATTGATGGCGAGATATACAGAGGAAATGGATGCTGCTGCTCAAAGAAAGATAAGTGCCTCAAAACTTTATAGTGATGTTTTTTGTCGCCACTAGTCACTTGTTTTGCTTGAAGTCTGGACTGCAAAAGCAGCATAGCATTTAATGCAAGAAATTAATGCCATATTTTATATAATAGGTTTGGGTTAACAGAAGGTGAGAAAGCTGTGTTCAAACTTGCAAAAAATAAGATAGTAGAAGAGTAAGGACTTAGGCCATATTATATGCATTAAAATTGATCATCAAATGATAATAGTTAAAAATGACAAGATCAATCAAAGGTGAAAGTTTCAAATTTTGCTAAATAACAATTGTCCTAAAAAAATAGAGATTTAAAGAACCATAAACCCAAATAACACTGGACTATATAGATACGACCATAAGATCAGGATACCTAAAGTGAAAGAAACCTTGAAAAAGATGAAATCGGGAAAGACCTGGGGCGCGATAGTATACCAATAGAGGTTTGTAAATATATGAGAGATACTGGGGTAGTTTGGTTGATAAACTTGTTTAAGAAGATTGTATAGAAGAAAATGTCAGATGAATGAAGGAAAAGCTCTTTAGTACCAATTTATAAGAATAAAGGAGATATACAAAGTTGCACTAATTATCATGGGATCTCACTTATGAGCTATACTGTGAAATTTTGAAAAAGAGTGATTGAGAAAATGCTATGACATGAGAAGAATATAGTGAAAAACCAGTTTGCTTTCATGCTTGAGATATCTACCATGGAAGTTATCCCTACATGATCTTTATTGACATATAAAAAGCTTATGATAGGGACCCTAGAGAGTTAATATGGTAGGTGTTGGGCAAGAAAGGGGTTTCATAGGGTATGTAGATAGAATTAAGGATATTTATAAGGGATTGGTAACAAATGTTAAGACTACTAGCGAAGAGACCAATGATTTCCCTATTACTCTAGGATTGCCACAAGAATCAGCATTGAGCTCGTTCCTTTTCACATTGGTTACAGATAAGTAAACAAAATAGTTGCACAAGGAGATTCCAAGGTGCATGTTATTTGCATATGACATAGTTTTGATTGATAAGACGAGCGAACGTAAACACAAAGCTAGAGTTATGGAGAGATGTTATAGAGTCTAAAGGATTTAAAATTAGTCAAACTAATACACAGTATATGGAATGCAATTTTAGCAATGAGAGGAGTGGGACTAAAGCACCGGTAAAGATTGATAACCAAGAAGTCCCCCAAAAAGACCACTTTTGATACTTGCAATAGATAATTCATGAAAGTGGAGAGATTGAAAGGGATGTTACCTAGAGAATCAAAGTGGGATGAAACAAATGAAGATGTGCCTCTGGAGTATTGTATAATGCGCAAGTGCCACTCAAACTAAAAGAAAATTTCTATAGGATGGTTGTAAAGCCCCACGCTCTATGAATCAGAGTATAAGGAATAACACGTAGATGAAGGAAGGATGAACGTAGCCAACAAGAAAGGATAAAATTAGAAATGAAAACATTAAAAGAAACTTAGGAGTAGCACCAATAGGTAACAAAATGATGGAAGGTAGACTTAGATGGTTTGAACATGTCCAACGGAGATAAAAGACAGCATAGGTTAGGAGTAAGTCAATCCAAATTGAAGGCTGTAAAAGGGCAAGACCCAAAAGGAAGTAGATAGAAGTGGTGAGAAAAGATTTAAAAACTTTTGTACTAAATAAAGCCATGACACTTGATAGAAGGGAATCAAGGAACAAGATTTGTGTAGCTGACCCCTAATCAGGATAAGGCTTTGATAATGATAAGGCATGTTAGAACACATTGTTACACCAAGGGCAATTTTATTTTTATTATGTTGTTTGCTGGTACTTATATTTAGTTTATGTAATTCTAAAAAGGGTAGCCTAGTGCACGAAGCTCCCGCTTATGCGAGGTCTGGGGTACCTTGCATTTTTGCAAGAGACTGTTTTCATACCTTGAACCCATGACCTCCAGGTCATCCTGCTGCACCTTAACCATTGCGTTAAGGCTCCTCTTCAGTTTACATAATTCTATTTTACTTTATTTACATTTTTTCCTTTGAATGGACAATTAACTACCTAATTAATTGTTTGTGTACTTTTACATGGAGATATATGGTGCATCACAAGTAAATCCAAGAACATAAACATGAGCCCAAAAGTACATGTAGGGCCAGCATTCGCTGCTCAAAAACCTGGAACCATCTCAGATCAGTCATGCCCCAAATTTCATACATCAGCAAGTCCTAGCCATATCTTTGATAAAGATTTTAAGCTGCTGGTGTTGAACATTTTGAGACAACCATTTTAGCCCAGAAAAAATATTCATCAGGATAATCTTACAGGCAAAAATTTGAAATGACACAAAGGTGAACAATTTCAATTCATGAACAACTGGAGTCATTCTTTTAGTTGGCCCCCTAAAGTTTTGGGATTTACATGTACAGGCACTTTACAAAAGCTCATACATGATATGAAAAACACATTTCAATATCATCATGTAACTGTTATTAAGTGTTTAAGGTTCCAAGTAGACCTGACTATTTCTTCTGCATTAAAATTACGTAGGACAGTTACTAACACAAATAGAGCATTTTCAAGCAAACTAGAGGAACAAATTGCCAAAAAGAAAGAAAATAATTCTTTCGAAATTCAAGCAGCATATAGTGAAACATGGTTTCTTATGCAGAAAATGTTTAAGAGCAAAAAAGAATGCAATTTATATATATAAAGTTCCAGGAAATTTCGAAAGAAAGAATGGAAACAATATGGAAACAGTTATATCTGCTAAAAGCTATAGTCATAGGTATAGCATATGGTTGACAGGTAGAATCAGTTACTTTCACAACTAGAAGAGGATATGTCACAACAGTTGCTCCCAATTTCGAAAGAGCTCCAAGAAGAAAAACCTGTCCAAGAGTATATCAGATGTCATGGCACTTGGAAGAATATCTCAGTATTATAACAATTAGCCGCAAAAAGGAAGATTCAGCAAGTTCTACACCAATTCTAACACTAGGGATTTAAATCATACAAATGCAGATGCACACCAAACACATATGCAGGTAGTCTAACACTCACAACCTCCAAGCCCATGCACGCACATATGCTTAGAGGTGTTACAATTCTAGCACTTAGAATTAAAATCGCACAATTTAGTTCCAATCCATGGAGAAAAACATGAAAGACATGCACTATTGGAATGGTTCATGGATGCCCCTCCATAGAAAAAGTGCCTTCTTGCCCTGAATTTTGCAAGTCAGTCAGCCATTTTATTAGCTTCCCTAAGATGTATGATAGAACAATCTCCTGTTACAAATATCAGACACCTTGTTTTGAAGCAACCAATCCCCATGTGACCGCTACCCTTCTTAGTAGCCCAGCCTGTAAAATATAGGGACTTCTCCAGTAGAAGCTTCTTGAAGGGAAGCTTTGGCGCAACAGTAAAAGTTGTCGTCATGTGACCTTGAGGTCACAGGTTCAAGGTGTGGAAACAGCCTCTTGTAAAAATACAAGATAAGGCTGCATACTATAGGCCCTTGTGGTCTGCCCCTTGCCCGAACCCTGCATAGGTGGGAGCTTCGTGTACCGGGGCTGCCCTTTCCAGTAGAAGCTTCTCATAAAACCTCTTAATCGAAATAAATGAACCAGTTAAGAACAACGCCAGGAATAAAAAACATCCACTATAACTTGATGTGTGATGTTTGAAATTCCAATCCTGCTTATAGAGCATTTCCATATTCATTTCCTTTATTTTTTATTCATTTAATAAAAGAAGGCTATATTTTAATTAATCTCACCTTGCAAAGGAAAATATATATATTACAAATGCTCTTAAAATCTAACAGGTATATTCAACCTGAATAACAGTTGTAAAATTATCAGAAACTTTTCACCTCCAAAGCAGTCACACTCCATTTGTGCCCATCTTGCTCATTGCACGCTTTTCCTTCAGTTGCTTCAGCAGAGTCTCGTACAGCATGAACTGTATTGAAGGATTGCTCACCTGCAGATAGTAGAAGAAGCCATGATTCAGACTCCACCATTCTAGAACATAATGAATGCAACTCCTACCTACCATGATAAGTGTTGGGAGTACACCCTTCCAAAAACCCCAAAATCCAGCTTCATCATAAACTTCTTGAACCTGTAACATGGAAACATGGTGTTTTACTGCCCCTATATAGTTTGCATATGAACTTCAATGCCTCCACAAAAAAGGAAAGCAGAACCTGGTTACACATTTCTCCAGCATAGAATTGCAGACAGACTTATGCCACAATAATGTCATTTGTAGTGGATAGCACTTGTCAAAGAGTAAGGATCAATTTACATTTGTAGTGTATAACAATAATGTCATTTGTAGAGTACAATGACAAGAATGAACAGGAGACATATCAAAGAGTAAGGATCAGTTTACGTGCACATCCAAGATGACCACTGAAAACTGTGCCTCATCGAAAAAATATGAAAGGATGATTTATTTGGGAATTTTTAACACATCAGAGTATTAGACCTTCAATAATGATAGTTGCAACCAAACTGAGATCTATTCTTTAGCCATTGGGAGCCATGAACTTCCCATTGAATTAAAAGATTGGATAACTGGCCATCAAAGAGCATGTGTCTACAAAGAATACTGATATGCTAATTGAAGAATAATTGTATCAACAATTGGTTTATCACTGAAAAGTGAAGAGTAAAAGATAATGTTCACTTTATTGACACGATTTCGTGTAAGTAAAGAGTTATGATGTACGTACTTACTGCATGACTAGTTTCATAAGGGGGAGGTTCAATAGCAGCAATTATTGTTTCATCATGAGAAATTGGGGGTGACTGAGCTCAGTTTTATTTGAGGCTTTTCTGTGTGTCTGCAAAATTCAAAAATATGATGTAAGAAAGAGAACTTGGTGAGGCCTGCACCTAAAATGAAAAATCATCTCTTTCAAATGCATAACATTGATCGCACAACAAAGTTCTACAAACTAAAGAATCAAAAAAAGAATCATGCGGAAGAAACAACAGTGCAAAATTTCTTCTGGACCTTTACCTGCATACGGGTAACTACAACCCAGATTGGGTTCGTCAACAGCACATTCACACACCTGTATCGAAGAAAAAAGTATAAGCAATACACTGCCAGCAACTCCAGTCATATAATCCACACTGCTAGATCTTAAGAGCAAAGCAGAGCTCCTTATGTCCATGACAATTTGGGTAAATTTTATCAAAAAAGCTGATGGATAGTTAACTGCCTGGAAGGTGTAAAGGGAGAGTATCATCAATCATTATCTAAGTTAATGAGGATCATTAGTTACATATTTGAGAATTCTGTATGAGAAGATCACCCGGACAATGCAGCCACAAGAAGTGATGAGAACATCCCAACAGACCCATCTCCGATCCCATTCTTCCAATGAGCTGAATATTTGATAGAAATAGTAGTAGACACCCTGTACCATACACAAATGGGGGAATGGGGAAATTCAGAATATCAAAAGTAATCTATGATAACATTAAGGTTATGATCACCTCAGGAGAGCTTCTGAACTTGTATTATTGCAAGCAAAGAATGGGCCAAGTTATATGAAACATAATAAACGTTACTTCCATTATTAGAGTTTCTGACCAGAGGGAGGAAAAAACAAAACTGCAAGCTAAATAGTCAATCTATATGCAATTCCAATAATCTTAATATATATCAGAATTTTAAGGCAAAATAAGGGTTCTACAAAGCTTATTTAGATATACAATTAAATATAAGTTTCAGACTGTGTAAATAACACCTAACACTTTGAGGCAGCATCAATAAAGTGGCAGTCACCCTACAAGATCCTCCTACACGTCCAAAACAAATCATCAGTCCTGTTGATTGTCATAAGGAGGCATGTGCATAAATAAGAGCTTGTTAGTAATGGTCAGGTTTTTTTTAGTCGTAGTGTTCTTTTCTGTGACCTTTTGGTCAATTCTTGGTCATTTATGGTTGTTTCTTGGTCATTTGGGATTTTTTTTCAATAGAAACTGTCATTGCCTTTTTCTAAAGATAATAACAAGAATACCAAGGGACACGTGGCAAACTCTCATTTCCCTTGTATCATGAGAATAGATAGAAATGCCCATTTTAAATAGAATGCACACTCATATAGGTGTCATCTGATGCCTTTTGAAGTGTCAAATGGATGTTCCAATTAATTCCCTGTATTATAGCGGTTTAGAAAAAACAACCTAAGAATGTTTGCTAGTGGGGCTACCATCGCTAGTGGGCCTAACTGGTCAGCCCACAATGGTAGCCCCACTGTATCGACTCATGCGCAAGCTGTAATAACTTGTATCAGCCGACAATGGAGGCCCATTGTATCAGTTTAGCCCAGTGATCAACATTTATGTGCCAACCTATGCTAAAAAGCATATGTACAAATAAGTAGCCTGACACTCATGGGCAACTGATGTATTAAATTATATTAACCTGCATATTGCACACTAACTGTTAGAAATTAAGAAGTCCACATGGTTATCACCTGTTAAGTCCAATATATGTGACCCTAAAAATTGGAAAGCTGTAATAAAACCTGTTAAAGATGGGGCCCACAGTGGAACAGAATAGCAACTTAATTCTATCTCGTTTTACAACAGCATTACAGAATGATAATTGTATTTTTAGCTGCTAGAGTAAATTCTCATTGTCCAAAAACTGAATAATTGTTAGATATTGATGGGGCCCACTCCACCTTGGTCCCCAAGCAGATCCAAAGCCCATGACCAGGACTGCCAACATGAAAGTCTTTCTGCAACAATAAATTTGTAGTTGCTTGCTATTTGACGGTGGTGGATCAATCTCTCTCCTTCTCACTAGGACAATCAATAGCTATACATGAGACAAACTTTTCTTTCATTTGATTCCCTGTGGATCCCAATGAAAGATTATGCGACGGTATGAGATTTTTGGGCCGTATCTGTCCTATATAACATTCAGAACAACAGTCCAGATCAGCCAGAACTGGAGCCTACTTAATACAGAGATGATAACCTTAACATCAGTAGTCCAGTCTTCAATTAATCGTATGGCATGGGTTTGGAAGAGAGTTGATGAAAAATCTAAAATGGTCCTGCAGTGGGACCCTCTTAAGAGAAAATGTCATCCTGCACAGATCATGACTCCTCAAGTGGGACCCATTTGAAAGACTACTTTTCCAATGATCAAATTATTGATGCTGCAGACTAGCCATTACCTATGCACCAAATTTTGAACCATACGAACAAAAAATCAAAATGGCAATAATATGTATTTAACTATTAGAAAAAATGACTGACATAGGTAGAAGAGAAAAACAGCCCTCCCCTTTGCCTCTTTTCGATTTTGGTTGTTTGTTTCAAAATAGGTGGCCTCTCTATCCTGACTAACAGGTATCGTATCACCTTTTTCACAAAGATGACCATGACTAACAAGTTTGTTGTTTGTTTTAAAAAACGGCACAAACATTTGTTGCCTAAAATGACTAACAAGACTATCAAGTCCAGGAACCAAGTCAGTCAAATTGTTCAGTAATGATGCATTTATAACAGGTCCAAGGAAAACAAGAAAAAGAGAAAAAAAAAAAAAAAACACTCATGAATCCATATACAGAAGAAATTCTTCATATATTTATGACATTCTTCCCATTATTGTATTGTTTCAGGCCTATGTGTGCATATACAGAGAAAGACTGTTCCCAAATGCACTAGTCTCCCAGAGAACATCTACATACGTGTTACAGAGAGTCTGTTTAAAGAATTTACCAAGGTAATGTCCGTATAAACATCAAGATGTGGAACAAGTAGTGCTGTTTACTGTTCAAAAAGAAGTGGTTGTATCACTGTTTACACAAAACTAATATAGAAGGCAATGTGTGTATTTGAGAAAAAGAAAAAGAAAAAAAATCACTGACCAGAAATAAGGATGGTGTGGCATAGTCAACAAATAGATGACACATGCACCATTTTCACCTGCTGGAACAGTAAACGACCAACCTCATCTTGTTCTTCTCTGTGACAATGCAAAATTTACAGGCTGTAGCATGATTGCGGATAACCAATGTCTATTGATCTACATTATGCAGCTTCTTGTATCAATAAGCAAGCAACATCACAATGATTGCATTTACAATCTCATGGGCTATATTGGGAGAAAGGATTCAAATAACTTTTGAAGACAAAGTTAAGCAGATCTATATAATTTGTGAAGTGATTTATGAATCTATTATTTCTTGGGTCATGGTTAGGAATGAGTTTTTAAGGTACTCTATCTTAGACATGCACTGGAACTGAGTTCACTTGTGGTGGACAGAATGGGCACCACAGACTGGGTAAGGTTACTCCTAATTGTGCTTGGAACCCCCCTTGCTTGGCTCCCTTAAGTTAAATTTGATGGGCTTCCTTTGGCAATCCAGGTCCAGAATCATCAGGACATGGTCCTTGTTTGCATTCTCCAGTTCTACAGGCAGTAAAGGCTACAATGAAGCAGAAGTCATAGCTCTTACGAGTTGAAACTTTCATAGCAAAAATGAAAAAGTCTTTTGTGGTCGAAGATGATTCATGTATTGTTATTCATGGGCAAACAACTCGTCCTCTAGTCCTTGGTGTTTGCCTTTCTTTATTCATAAGATTCAGCAACTTTCTTGATGTAAACCTTTCCTCTTTCAGCTTACTTTTAGGTCAGTCAATAATTTAGCAAACTTGGTTGGAGAAAGGGCTGTGAATTCTGGTGTAATATTTTTGGGACAAACCATGCGGTAAACATTTCTTGGTCAGTATATTCTCTGCTCTTATTCATGAGATTCAGTAACTTTGTTTATGTAAACCTTCTCTTTCAGCTTACTTTTTAGGTCAATCAATGATTTAACAGACTTACTCACAGAGAGGGGTATGAATTCTGATGTAATGTTAGTAGGACAAACTCTGCTGTGAATTTTTCTTGGTCAGCATATTTTCTACCTTTCCAAACCCCACACCAGGGAAAAAGGAAATCGAAACATCACCAATATGATTAATTTAACATTAACAATTTTCTTTTTTACCATTTATTTTCCTTATAGAATCACATACAGCTGATTAAGCTGCTTTGTCGAAGTCCTGGACCCAACAGTGTATAGGTGCAAACAAAGCAGAGGTGAGTGAGATGCGCCTAAACAACACAGAGGTGAGTGAGAATCACAATATGTTGTAATAAACATGCAATTTGACAACCAAGCCTCTGCCCTGGAGTCCTGTAAACCAAAAACCATATAATCCCCGTACCACATCACTGGACAATCCAAGTAACTGAAGTACTGGACCAATTTGAAAGGTAGATTCCAAACTTCAACCTACTAGATAGGTTTCTCCACTTTGACTTAGACCAAGAACTACAAGTCAACTGAAGTAAACTTCACCACTGGACAAACAAAGGAACAAAATACATGTCTCAGTTTCAAATGGACGAGCACAACGTAGTTGCTTCTTGGCCTCACTAAGATGCAAAATTAACAGGGAAAAATATGACAGATAATGGCCTCCATTGAATTACATGGCACAATGTTCAGCACCACCGTGCTACCAAGCCATACCAACAACAAAAGAATTGCTTATATGAATCATCACCAACTCAGAAACACCACTACAGATTCCAAAAAATAAAAAGAAAAGAGCCACCTAGATAATGCAACACTTCAAAATTAAATGGACAAGCTTTATCCTAAGCAAAGGAGGAACACTTACCTTTCCACAAGAAAGCATTCCCTGAGAAATAGCAAATTCAATTGCCCCAAATCCTACATATCTATAAAAGGGCACTATTCAATCTCAGACTTTAACAAACATCATTTAAACTGCTCAGTATATTGGACCACAGTGTTCCTTGAGTATATAATGGCGTGCATGGAGTCCTCTAAACCTTGCAAATAGCTTAGAACACATGCCACTGAGATGTGCTTCACACCATGGGCTTTATTACGCCTTCTAAAGCTTGTAACTAAGAATCAATTTCTACTGACTTTAAGAAACACATCCAGCACTATGTGCTGCAGACTCCTTGACATATGAATCACATTGAAAACATCTGCCCATACATTTTCACATATTCTCTTAGACTCTGCCACATGATTTATATATAGACGAGCCATGGGATTTACCACTCCAGTCAAATACCATTAACAAACAATAAAGTATTCAGGGCACAATATCCTTTGGTCCCAAACGTTCCAGTTTTGAACACTACTTCGGCCCATCTTGAGGACGTCTGCACCCTATCTTGCATAAGAAATTTCATGAAGTCAGCAACCTGTTTTCTTCTTTATCAATACAACCAGAAAGCATTGTTCATAAATTATACACCCAAGTTTTCAAACTATTGATTCTTGATGGAATTTCTTCATGTACGACATTGGATCCCATAATGATTAAATACCTATTGGGGATCTGTGACTACAAATGCTCAACACTGTAAGAGATGAGTGAGAAGAAGAGCCTGGTTGACCTGGTTTATGGACAATTCATCAAGAATTCCCCTTTAAGACAACTGAAAAGCCTCGGGCAAATTATGGCACCCAACATCTAGTAGTCTACAGCCACTTCTAGACATGAAACTTTTTCTCTGATTGAACCTTAACCTATCTCAAGCCTTCTAGAGAAGAAGGGAGCACTACAAGATCTGCAAATCCTCATGCATTCAACAGTACAAGAACTTGGAATAACCACAGGAAATACATTGCCACAATTACTGTATTCCTCAGTTCCGTCAGAAGCATTTGTGGATCTGCCAGTATATTCATTAAAGAATCTAGTTCCTTCAGCCAGCTTCAGAAATATGGCTAAATATCCTTGCATCTGCTTCAAGGCCATTGAGAGCATTTCTCATTGTTCATCAATCAACAGTAGTCAAGTCTACCACCAAACTGTACGTAAAATCACATCCAAGGCAACTAAATGCTTTTCCTTGATCCTCCACGTCACTTTGATGGACCATCATGCTCATATGAAATCTATTATGCAATAGTTGTAAAATCCTCAAAGAGATTCTAAGAAGCCCTCTCCTTGTGATTAAATTATTCCAATACCGCTTCTAAAAGGATAAATTAACCATGCACCTTCTTACAGCACAAATTAGAACTACTGTATCTAATCAGCTCTACAGTACAAAACAGTTCTTTCCTTGTACCACATTCGAATGAACATGCTCTATACGGATATAGTGGAAATCAAAGCGCAAGTAAAACACCTCAATAGAAATAGGCACGGCAACTACATTTCTGGATCTGCACAAGGGATCTAGCCCAGCCATGAAGGAATAGCATTCAACCCAAAGGATAAGCTCATTGCCTAAAGTCAGAAACAAAAGTCTGTTGAGTCAAAAAGCCTATTTGTGCTAACATAAAGACGAGAGAAACATATTAACCCGTAAAAATCAAAATTAAATATCAACAATCAACTTCATTTAGTCTGGTTTCAAAGTTAAATTTCAGGTTCTTTGTTTCTCCGTTTCGTTCATCTCCTCTTTTCCAAAAAAATAGAAATAATAAGAATGACAATCATCATCATCGAGGCCTTATCCCATTTAGGAGTCGGCTACATGAATCTTGTTCCTCCATTCCCCTTTATCAAGTGTCATGGCTTCATTTAGTCCAAAAGTTTTAAAATCTTTCCTCATCACTTCTATTCACATCCTTTTGGGACTTCTATTCACATCCTTTTAGGCCTTCCCCTTACCCTTAAAGAGCCTTCGACTTGGATCAACTCATTCCTAACTAGTGTCATTTTCACTCTACGTTGGACGCATCCAACCCATCTAAGTCTACTCTCTCTCATATTGTTAGCTATTAGTGCCACTTCTAAGTTTCTTCTAATGTTTTCATTTCTAATTCTATCCTTACTTGTCTTGTCACTCATCCATCACAACGTCTTCGTTTTAACTGAGCTCATCCCATATACATGTTGTTCCTTAACTACCCAACACTGTAATCTATAAAGCATGGCCGGCTTTACAGCCATCCTATAAAATTTTCCTTTCAATCTGAGTGGCCCCTGCTAATCACACAAAATTCCAGAGGCACATCTCCATTTGTTCCAACTCACTCGATTCTCTCAATAACATCCCTCTCAATCTCTCTCCTCTCATGAATTATCAATCCCAAGTATCAAAAGTGGTTGTTTTAAGGGACTTCTACGTTATCAATCTTTACTGGTGTTTCATTGTTCGAGTTTCAAATTCATTAGTTAATCTTACAACTAGGCTAGCTAGTTCCTCTCTCCAATAATTCTTCTAGCTGGCTCATTCTCCTGTCATCCCTAGCCCATTGCTACCCCAGTTCCCCATCCAGCCCTAGGCAGCAAGGACCTACCACCCCACTCCTCTCCTTGCTAAAATTGTATTCCATATCCTCTCTTAGTTCGTCTAATGTTAAATCCTTTGGACTCTAGAGCATCTATCCACAACTCTAGCTTTGTGTTTACACCCTCCGTTGTCTTATCAATCAAAACTACCTCATCAATCAAAATGCCCTCATGCAGAAGTTTTGTTAACTCATTTATAGCCAACATGAAAAGGCACAGGCTCAATGCCTATCCTTGGTGCAATCCTATTGTAACAGGAAAATCATCGGTCTCTCCTCTAGTGGTCCTAATTTTTGTTATTATTCCCTCATGCATATCCTTCATTATATCTATATACCCCTGTGAAAGCCCTTTCTTGCCCAACACAGATCATATTAACTCTTAAGAGCCCCATCATAAGCTTTTTTTAAGTCAATAAAGACCACATGAAGGTCTTTCATCTTCTCCCTATATTTATCTATCAATTGTCTAAGTAATAAGATAGCTTTCATACTAGACCTCCTAGGTATGAAACCAAACTGGATTTCTTATACTCATTTCATATCGTAGTCTCTTCTCCATCACTCTTTCCCAAAGTTTCATGCTATTGCTCATAAGTTTGATCCCATGATAATTAGTGCAACTCCATATGTCTCATTTATTCTTATAAATTGGTACAATAGAGCTTTTCCTCTATTCATCTAGCATTTTCTTTGATTTACAATCTTGTTAAACAATTTTGACAACCAAACTACCCAAGTATCTCTCATATACTCCATCGTGCCCGAGGGACTTTCTTGATTTCATCTTTTCAAGGCCTCTTTCACTTCAGGTGTCCTAATCTTACATTCGTGTCTATGTAGTCCAATGTTATTTGGTTATATAGTTCTTTCCATCCCTATATTCTCAGGGTAATTGTCATTTAACAATTTTGAAAATAACTTTAACACCTTTCATTGATCTCGTCATCTTTGACTAGTGCCCTTTGGGCATCACTTGTAATGCATTTAATGTTGTCTAAGTCCTTACTCTTCTATTCTTTTTATTTTTGCGAGTTTGAATGCATCTTTCTCACCTTCTCTTAACCCTAATCACTTTTCATAATAACAATAAAGACTTAAGTGGGATGTAGCACCAATGATTGATGAAAAGACAAAAAGCCAATAGCCACTAGGAAAGGTTCAAACTTCTTATACAAATTAAAGTTTATGCTTTCATTCATCATCATCATCATCATCAAGACCTTATTCTGATTAGGGATCAGTCACACGAATCTTGTTCCTCCATTCCTCTCTATTAAGTGTCATGGCTTCATTTAGTCCCAAAGTTTTTAAATCTTTTCTCACCACTTCTACCCATGTTCTTTTGGGCCTTCCTCTTACCCTTTTAAAACTTTCGACTTGGATCACCTCACTCCTTCTAACCGGTGCCCTTTTTTGTCTCCAATAGACATGTCCAAACCATCTAAGTCTAATCTCTCTCATCTTGTTACCTGTTGGTGTTACTCCTAAGTTTCCTCTAGTGTTTTTATTTTTAATTGTATCCTTTCTTGTTTTGCCACTCATCCATCTCAACATCCGCATTTTGGCAATGCTCATCCTATGTAGCATCTATCTCTACAATTCTCATGATTTGATAGCAAAACATTGTAGGAAGAAGAATGGATATCCATTCTAACCTCTACTAACCCAAACATTGAACAGTTTTCAACTCCAGTTGAAATGAGAACAAAGTTCAGCCAGACTTCATTTCCTCGTTAAGGATTCACAAAAGCATAAACCAAGACCAGGACACAACTTTATATTCCATCTTGTATAGTTCCATTCAGACCGTAATCATAATGATTCACCCTTAGCTGTTTATTTCATAGATATAATTTTCCATTAAGATCGAGAAGCTTTTATGCTTGGACTGTGCATCAGGTGGTAAGAAAACAAGCCTATTCATGTACTGTAGGGAATGCATAATATGGACGCGGGTCCATGGTAAGTAAAACAAGTATACATACAGCTCAAAAAGTGGTCTCCGACATTCTTGGCTTAGCCCTAATATATCTAGCAAAAGTCTGGACATGACAGGAATGGAGACGGTGACTCTGGGTGAATGGGATCTTAGTTACAAGAAGCAGGGACAGGAACGAGAAAGCAAGAGAGATAATGGGTTAAAAAGATTTTTCTGGTAACCATTTTGCTGACAGATTTATAGCAAATAAGTGAGTCATTGGCCCCATTGACTTGATCAGTCATTGACTAACTAGTGAGAAAAGTAACAAAAATCATATAATGAAAAGAAAAATCTACATTTAAACTTCAGAAGACTTGAAAACAGTAGTAGTAATAAGCAGCACCTGCCTAATGTGATGGGGACCATCATCCAACCTTTTTTTTTTTTTTTTATGTTATGTTATAGTTTGGTCTTACTTTTGATATTTACCACTAAGGATATTAGGTTCCTTAATGTATTACAACTTAGGTAGGGGCAATTTTGTCTTTTTTCTAAATTAGGGTTGGATGTCCCCTACTTAAGATCCTTTTCTCTTTTGTGTAAGGAGTTTCTAATAAATAATGAATGAAGATTTTGTTAAACTTGGTGGATTTCTTGTTCTAACTTCCTTTCCATGGGTGTGAAGCCATGTTCAGTACAAGGCTGAATTACTATCGTTTCATCCTATTCTGTAAATCAGTAATTTTTCTATTTTTATCTTTTAATGGAGGATCTTTGTGCTGCGTGTGATTACATGATCTATGTCGGTAATAATCTATGATAGTTATTTTGCATTAAATTTATAAAACACTAGATCCGAAGCTTAATCAGGACCATTCATCAATCTAAGGGGTGATCTAGATTAAATCTTCGACCTTACCTTAATCGATAGAGATCTTGGATGATCTACATATCCTGTAATTCATTGTAGCCCATTTATGCTTATTTAGGCTGTTCTCTGCATGTCAAAAATGCTAGTGGTAGTTCAATTCAAGTTTTTTTCATATTTAAATTAATTCTAATATGACCTTAGCATATAGATTAGGCAGTTTTGCATGTTATCTCACATCTAATGATAAACGGAGCAAAAAATATCCCTAAAAGTAAATGCTAGACAATATCCAATTTGAAAAGAGACTCAAACTGATATTTTTTATCGAAAGAACTATATAAATAACTCATTATCATCATCAAGACATTATCCCAATTTGGAGTCAGCCACATGAATCTTATTCTTCTATTTCTCTCTATTAAGTACCATGGCTTCATTTAGTCCTAAAGTTTTTAAATCTTTTCTCAGCACTTCTATCCACGTTCTTTTGGGCATTCCACCTTGCCCTTTTACCTTGTACTTGCATTGCCCTCACTTCTTCTAACCGGTGCCGTTTTCGGTCTCCTTTGGACATGTCCAAACCATCTAAGTCTAATCTCCCTTATCTTATTACCTATTGGTGCTACCCCTAAGTTTCCTCTAATATTTTCATTTATAATTCTATCCTTTCTTGTCTTGCCACTCATCCATTTCAACATTCTCATTTCTGCGATGCTCATCCTATGAACATGATGTTACCTATTGGTGCTACCCCTAAGTTTCCTCTAATATTTTCATTTATAATTCTATCCTTTCTTGTCTTACCACTCATCCATCTCAACATCCTCATTTCCGCAAAGCTCATCCTATGAACATGATGCTCCTTAACTTCCCAACACTGATAAATAGAGCATAGATGGCCTTATTGTCATCTTATAGAATTTTCCTTTTAGTTTGAGTGGCACTGGCCGATCACACATAACTCCGAATGCACATCTCCATTTGGTCCAACCAGCTTGGATTCTCTAGGTAACCTCCCACTCAATCTCTCCACTTTCATGAATCATTGATCCTAAGTACCAAAAGTGATCTTTTACAGGGACTTCTTGGTTATCAATCTTAACTGGTATTCTACTCCTACTCCTCTCCTTGCTAGAATTGCATTCCATATATTCTGTCTTAATTCGGTTGATTTTAAATCCTATAGATTCTAATGCTTCTCTCCATAACTCTAACTTTGTGTTTACACCCTCCATTGTCTCATCAAGTAAAACTATATCATTTACAAATAGCATGCACAATGGAATCTCCTCATGAAGATGTTTTGTTAACTCCTCCATAACTAACGTGAAAAGATATGAGCTCAATACTAATTTTTGTTGCAATCCTACAGTGACAAGAAAATCATCAGTCTCACCACTTGTGGTCTTAACATTTGCTACCACTCCCTGATACATATCTTTAATTATGTCTATATACCTCCGCGAAACCCCTTTCTCGCCCAACACCCTCCATATTAACTCTTAAGGGACTCCATCATAAGCTTTTTATAAGTCGATAAAGACCATGTTGAGGCCTTTCCTCCTCTCCCTATATTTCTCTACCACTTGTCTTAGTAAAAAAATAGCTTTCATGGTAGACCTCTCAAGCATGAAACCAAATTGGTTCTCTGATACACTTGTTTCATGTCGTAGCCTCATCTTAATCTCTCTTTCAAAAAGTTTATAATATGGCTCATAAGTTTGATCCCTCGATAATTAATGTAGCTTTGTATGTCTCCTTTATTCTTATAAATTAGTACAATAGAGTTTTTCCTCTATTCATCCGCCATTTTCTTTGATTTTATAATCTTGTTAAATAACTTGGTCAACCAAACTGCTTCGATATCTCCCATATGCTTCCAAACCTCTATTGGTATATCATTCGGCCCCATAGCCTTTCCTAATTTCATCTTTTTCAAAGCCTCTTTCACTTCAGGTATTCTAATCCTGCGATCATATACATGATTTTTAACATTATTTAGGTTTACAGTATTTTAACTCCGCCAATGCCAGTCCCAAGCCCGGATAAAAAAGGAGGGTCTTGCGTCAGGTGCCAGCCGGCAAGGGGGACGTTGAAGATGATTCTATTATTTCTTTCCTACAAATTAATATGCATTTGTATATTAGTTTGTGAGGAAGAAATGAGAATCATCTCCAGCTTCCTAAAAGATGGCAACCCTTGTATCAGGTAGCCAGTAGTGAGGAAGTTGAAGATGATTCTATTATTTCTTTTTTACAAATAAATATGCATTTGTATATTAGTTTGTGAGGGAGAAATGAAAATCATCTTCAGCTTCTTAAAATATGGCCACCCTTGCGTCAGGTAGCCAGCCGGCAAGGGTGAAGCTGAAGATGATTTTAATGATTGTAATGATTTTAATGAAAATCATCATTACAATCATCTTCAGCTTTTAAAACTATGGCAACCCCAACATGACATGAATCGAAATCTGAAATTCGCTCAAGCTAGGGCGTTCCCCATAAGCGACGCGCTGCATCGGATCCCGGATGCGGTGAAAAATAGGCAAGGGTTGCTAGGGCGTTCTCCCAGAAGCGACGCGCTACATCGGATCCCGGGTGTAGTGAAAAATGGGCAAGGGCTGCTAGAGCGTCCCCTGGGAAGCGACGGCCGCATCGAGAACCAGTGTGCAGTGAAAAGTGGACATGGGTTCATACCATGGAGGTCGAGAAAGGCGATAGTAAATAGGGAATCTCCAAATCATAAGATTCGCATCGCTACATGGAATATAGGGACATTGACAGGTAAGAGTTTGGAGTTAGTAGACACGATAAAACGTAGGAGAGTCAACATCGCTTGTATCCAAGAAATCAAGTGGAAAGGGGCTAAAGCTAGAGAAATAGATGGGTATAAATTATGGTACGTAGGAAAGGAAAATAATAGAAATAGCGTGGGAATAATAGTGGATAAGGAATTAAAGGATAAAGTTGTGGACGTTAAAAGAATCAGTGATAGAATTATAATAATAAAAATGATTCTATGAGAGCAGATTATAAATATTATAAGTGCATATGCACCACAAGTAGGGCTACAAGATATAATTAAGAGACGATTTGGGAAGATATGGAGGGAGTTATGCAAGAAATTCCCAATACTGAGGGAATATTTATAGGAGCAGACTTAAATGGCCATGTAGGAAAAGATAAGGAAGGATATGATAGAATACACGGAGGGTATGGTATAGGTGAACGAAACGAGATGGGGGAGAATATCCTCGATTTTGCTTTGTCATATAACCTATCCATTGCAAATACACTCTTTAAGAAGAGAGATGAACACTTAATAACCTTTAAAAGTGGACTTCATAAAAGCCAAATAGACTTTTTTCTACTTAGGAATAATGAACGATCTATATGTAAGGATTGTAAGGTGATACCCGGTGAGAGTTTAACCTCACAACATAGGTTAATGGTTATGGATATTCATATCAAAAGATGGAGTAAAAGAACTGAACTTAATACACATAAAAAAACTAAGTGGTGGAACTTAAAAGGAGAGAAAATAACCTCATTCAAAAATAAGTTGATGGTAGAAGGAAATTGGAATTATGAAAGCAGTAAATACCATGTGGACTAATATGGCTGAGTCCATTAAGAAAGTGGCAAAAGATGTCTTAGAAGTATCTAAAGGTAAAAGGCTATTAGCAAAGGAAACATGGTGGTGGAATGAAACAGTGCAAAAAGCTATTAAAGAAAAACGAATGCATTTTAAAGCATGGCAGAAGATTAGAAATAATGAAAACTATGAACAATATAAGAATGCTAAAAACGTTGCTAAGAGAATAGTTAAGTGAGGCTAAACTTAAAGCATATGATGAGCTCTATAATGGTAGGAACAAGAGAAGGTGAGAAAGATGTTTTAAACTTGCAAAGGTAAGAGAACAGAAGAGTAAGGACTTAGAGCATGTTAGGTGCATTAGAAGTGATGATCAAAGGGTATTAGTCAAAGACGCTGAGATTAAACAAAGGTGGGAAATATACTTCCAAAAATTGTTAAATGACAATGGCCCTGAGAATATAGGAATTGAAAATACTATAAATCTAAATAACACTGGATATTATAGATATGAACGTAGGATTAGAATGCTTGAAGTAAAAGAGGCCTTGAGAAAGATGAAATCAGGAAAGGCCATGTGGCCTGATAGTATACCAATAGAGGTTTGGAAGCATATGGGAGATATTGGGGTAGTTTGGTTGACCAAGTTGTTTAACAAGATTATAAAATCAAAGAAAATGCCTGATGAGTGGAGGAAAAGCTCTATTGTACCAATCTATAAGAATAAAGGAGACATTCAGAGCTGTACTAATTATCGAGGGATCAAACTTATGAGCCATACCATGAAACTTTTTGAAAGAGTCATTGAGAAGAGGCTACGACATGAAACAAGTGTATCAGAGAATCAGTTTGGTTTCATGCCTGGGAGGTCTACCATGGAAGCTATTTTCTTACTAAGACAATTAGTAGAGAAATATAGGGAGAGGAGAAAAGACCTACACATGGTCTTTATTGACTTAGAGAAGGCTTATGATAGAGTCCCTAGAGAGTTAATATGGAGGGTGTTAGGTGTTAAAGGGGTTTCTCAGGGATATATAGACATAATTAAAGATATGTATGAGGGAGCAGTAACAAATGTTAAGACCACTAGTGGCGTGACTGGTGATTTTCCTGTCCTTTGTCGGATTGCACCAAGGATCGGCATTGAGTCCATACCTTTTTACATTAGTTATGGATGAGTTAACAAAACATCTGCATGAGGAGATTCCCTGGTGCATGCTATTTGCAGACGATATAGTCCTACTTGATGAGACAATGGAGGGTGTCAACATAAAGCTAGAGCTATGGAGAGAAGCATTAGAATCGAAAGGATTTAAAATTAGCCGAACTAAGACAGAATATATGGAATGTAATTTTAGCAAGGAGAGTAGGAGTGGAGCACCAGTCAAGATTGATAACCAAGAGGTCCCCATGAGAGACCACTTTCGATAATTAGGATCATTGATCCATGAGAGTGGAGAGATTGAGAGGGAGGTTACCCAGAGAATCCAAGCGGGTTGGAACAAATGGAGATGTGCATCGGGGGTTTTATGTGATCGGCGGGTGCCACTCAAACTAAAGGGAAAATTCTATAGGATGGCTATAAGGCCGGCCATGCTCTATGGATCGAGTGTTGGGCGGTTAAGGAACATCATACTCATAAATTTGAGTGTTGCAGAAATGAGGATGTTGAGATGGATGAGTGGTAAGACAAGAAAGGATAGAATTAGAAATGAAAATATTAGAAGAAATTTAGGGATAGCACCAATAGGTAACAAGATGAGGGAGATTAGACTTAGATGGTTTGGACATGTTCAAAGGAGGCCAACAACGGCACCAGTTAGAAGGAGTGAGGCAATACAAGTTGAAGGTTCTAAAAGGGCAAGGGGAAGGCCCAAAAGAACGTGGATAGAAGTGGTGAGGAAAGATTTAAAAACTTTGAGACTAAATGAAGCCATGGTATTTAATAGAGTGGAATGGAGGAATAAGATTCATGTGGCCGACCCCTAATTGGGATAAGGTCTTGATGATGATGATGATGATGATGATGATGATGATGATGATTTAGGTTTACAGTATTTTCAATCCTTATATTCTCAGAGCCATTGTCATTTAACAAGTTTTGAAAGTAAGTTTTCCACCTTTGTTTGATCTCGTCAGCTTTGACTAGTACCCTTTGATCATCACTCCTAATGCAGCAAACATGATATAAGTCTTTACCTTTATGTTCTTTAACTTTTACAAGTTTAAACACATCTTTCTCACCTTCTCTTGATCCTATTCTACTATAAAGGTCATCATATGCCTTAAGTTTAGCCTCACTATTCTCTTAGCAACCTTTTTAGCATTATTATATTGTTCATAGTTTTCATTATTTCTATTCTTTTGCCATGCTTTAAAACACACCCGTTTTTCTTTAATAACTTTTTACACTATTTTACCCCGCCATGTTTCCTTGACTAATTGCCTTTTACCTTTAAATACTCTTAAAATATCTTTTACCACTTTCTTAATATACTCAGGCATATTAGTCCACATAGTATTTACTTCTGTTTCAATGTTCCAGTTTCTTTTTACCATCAACTTATTTGAGAATGAGGTCATTTTTTCTATTTTCAAGTTCCACCAATTAGTTTTTGAATACCCATTAAGTTCATTTCTTTTATTCCATCTTTTAATATAGATATCCATAACCATTAACCTATACTGTGAGGTTAAACTCTCACTAAGTATCACCTTATAATCCGTACACATTGATCTTTTAATATTGCTAAGTAGAAAAAAGTCTATTTGGCTTTTATAAAATCCACTTTTAAAGGTTATTAAGTGTTCATCCCTCTTTTTAAAGAATGTATTTGCAATGGCCAGGTTATATGACAAAGCAAATTCGATGATAATTTCCTCCATCTCATTTCGTTCTCCTAAATCATACCCTCAATGTATCCTATCATATCCTTCCTTTTTTTTTTCCTACACAGCTGAGCATTATAGAGGAACACAAACTGAAGTGAATCATTTGATATAAACGGCAGTAGTTGTCCATGGAGCAATAGAGATCATGCCAAAGACAAGTAATGGGCTAGGCCAACGGCATAAGCACTATGAGCGCATGTTAGAAAAAGAACAGGTGTCATACTAAAATGTACTATGCAGCGCATATGCTAAACAAATTATCACTAATAATCATTCCCTCGGTCAACTAATACATGTCATCTCAGTTGGCATTTCAATACAAAACCCCAGCCCTCGGGGGAGGCTTGGGCCCACAGCGTGAGCACACAGCACAAGTTAGTTTTAAACTAGTGATACAGGCTCAAGTGCGCTCACCTGAGAGGCAGCAGTTCCAACCAGCGACGGCGTAAGGCCACCGTACAAACTTTGCCATCCTTCATGCTTTACTACCTGCGTACCACCAAATAAATAAAAGAAAAACAATTTTTAAAGGAAAATAGGATGAAAATACATACTTGACACGTGTTCTATGGTTCCCTGTTTCCTCTTCGCCTTCTTTGGATGCCTTTCCATCTGTTGCCGGGTATTCACCTAATTCACCCAAAAATCCACAAGAAAATTCAAGCACCTAAATGAAATGAAATACCAGAAAATCCAGAAGCTGAGGCAGAGATCAAGAGAAAACGAATTACAGTTTGCAATGGATATGTAATGAGCTGAGCGATTATTCCCCCTCCTGCTCCAGTTAAGCCGTTGATCCACGCGTCAGACATCTTGATCTTCTCTTCTCTACCAAAGAACTGGAGCAGGAACTGGTGAAAAATCGGATAGTGGTCACATAGATGCCGGAAATTGGAAGAAACGATTGGAAAGAAATAAATGGAGGAGGAGGAGAGGGAAAGCTTAAAGAACGGGCAGAAGAAGGAAAAAAAAGAGAAGAAAGGGGTGGCGATATAAAAAGGGGGAAATATCTCTTAGTTTGGCCGTAGCGTTACTTAATTGATTAATGCAGGTTGGGTTCGCTATCAGGTCCGATGTCCCATGAGGTTCACTTCAAGACAACCTGTTATTTCGCGATCTGGCTCATTCTCCAGGCATGAATGTCTAAGAGTCCGGTTTGAATGATTATAAGCCGTCCATTTTTCACACAAATTTTAGATGTTAGAATCATCCAATTCAGATGCTTTTTGACTAATAAGACGTTCAAAGCTCGAGCAATGACATACATGACTCAGATCATGCAATTGGTTATTTAATTTTTTGCCATTTTCGACGAGAGAGAGAAAGAGGTCCATCACTTTACACCTTCCTTACGCAATTCCTTCTTGATCGGACGGTGTGGAGAATATGGAGGTCCAACGACAATTGAATGACGTAGACGGGTGCAACAGCCAGGAAGGACAAAGGAAATGTCTCCGTTGTAGCTCTGCACTCTTGCACGAAGAGCCCCACCATGGATGATCCAAACCGTTTATCTGACTTATGTTATTTTGGCTGTCGAGTTTTACGAAAAGTATGCAGACTGGATGATTCAACTTGTAGTTTTGACTACAGTAAACGCATGACTAGATGAGGACCAGGATGTATGTAATCAAACGGTGGATTATCTACACA
The DNA here is from genome assembly GCA_035236585.1 of Warburgia ugandensis. Classification (NCBI taxonomy): domain Eukaryota; kingdom Viridiplantae; phylum Streptophyta; class Magnoliopsida; order Canellales; family Canellaceae; genus Warburgia; species Warburgia ugandensis. The sequence goes on along the minus strand of CP141138.1, from coordinate 49,001,785 downwards.
AGAAGATTGAGGGGCGGGACCAATTATCCACTTAAACCTGCGACTAAATATATTTTACGAGAGATGCCAAAGTTGTTTGTGACCAACTACTTTAGACATTTGTTGGCTGAACTTCTATCTACATTTGCCGACGAAAAGTCCCAAAGGATAAACAATTTGGAGGCCTACAGACATAATGTGCTGCATGGTCATCCTTTTTCAAACCTCAAACAAGAAGATGACACTCTTTGTGGCCGTACGATGGACGCCAATTTTTGTAACGTAAAAATGGGAGCCACTAGGCCACTAATCCATCCTAACCGTTGTGCTAGACCATGCTAGTAACGAGGGTTATTAAAGATTCAAACCTCTCGTATAAGAGTCTTGATACTTTCAAATGCTAAGGCAGCATAGCCTTTTTGTTTTTTTGCTTTCTTAATCTAAGACATCCATCTCGTTTGAGCCCCTATTTTTAGCTTGTCGGGTCAATAGGATGATCCTAACTTTTGGAGTCATGCTCCAAAATCTACATCCATTGAATAGTTCTAGCCGTTGGTATTTTTAGTTATAAAATGGACGGCGAAACATCTAACCGTTCATTTTACAACTCAACAAAACATTTGTAAAATTAGTCAAATGGGGGGGGGTTAAAAAAAATGAAACAACCAAGTCAAAGGCAGAATATGCTATTGGCTCAAAACACAAATTACATACATTCAGCTGATATTTGGACAATCCGACCCGTTCATCTGATTGTTCCAATTTCTTTCATTCAAAAAAAGAAAGCACCGTAATTAGACTAAGGTCTTCAAAATCATACTCAGGTAGTGGTAATTAGATCATCGCTTATATATAGTTTCTAATCCGTGCATTTCCCATCAGCCAAGATGAGAAATGGGACAGCCCAGTGAAGGTCCTGCACATGCAAGGTCTGGGAAGGGGACGGTTTCCATGCCTTGAACCCGTGACCTCAAAGTCACGCAACCACAACTTTATGTCAGCCAAGATAGATCTTTTAAAATGCTAGAAACACCCCATTCCTTCTTTTTACACCGCAAGACAGCTAAAGTTGCGCTGCAATCAAATCAACGGGTCAGATCATCTGAAGTCAAGCACCATCATGCAAAAATGGCCAACGTGGGTCCATGTAACCACCCTTTTCGTGTTCTGCTGAAAAATCAGGAGAGAAAAATTGATAAGAGTATGTTTTAGATGACAAAAATGCCCATACATCCCATATTGTTCTGCAAAATACAGCCACAAAATCACGGTTAACCAATATTATATGCTGATATTTTGATTTTAAGCATGCAAATTACGTATGTCAGAAATTCAAGTTTCATCCGGGTCTATGCATGTTTTCTCAAAGATCTAACGTTCATATTGTTGTCCCTCCTTGTCTCCATGTAAAATTGATATTGTTGTCATCCTTGTTTAGATGCAAAAAATCAAGCAAGATAGAATGATTATATCAAATTTCTTGTCCAAATATTAGAACCAATAATATTTCTAACTGTTCACACCGAGTAATACAAGCTACACCAACAAATGAATAAATATCTAGCACCGTTGGTCACAGACAACTTGGCATCACCCCTGAGACATGCTTAATCTTAGGTTAAGGTCACTGGTTTCCCTTAGGCTGGGAATTAGATCTAATAGTATGTGTGAGTGATTTGCTTTGTAATTCTTTGCTTATAAAAAGGGCAGTCCCAGTGCATGAAGCTCCTGCATATGCGGAGTCCAAGGATGAGACAAACCACAAGGGTCAATAATACGCAGCCTTATCTTATATTTTGCAAGAGGCTGTTTTCATGACTTGAACTCGTGACCTCAAGATCACGCAACGACAACTCTACAGTTGCTTATAAAAAATAAAATAAAAAATGAAATGCAAGTTACTATCATCCACCCAACCCCAAATCAGGATAACGCTTTGACGATGATGATGATGAAGCTATTACCATCCAATGGTCTAATCATTTTTTATAGTAACTAATGGGGGGGGGGAAATGAAAAAAGGGTCCGCTTTACTCTGTAGTCTCTAGTTCAATTTCAATGACACCTCTTATTTTGAAGAATATCAAAATGTTTTGGTATTGGCCCCAACATCAAGTTATAACAATTATTCCTCATTGGGAAATAAGGAAAGAAAAGACAATGAGAATTCAGGGGCTGCTGGTTAAATTTATTACCCTTTGCAGAACGACGACGTATGAGCAGCTCGCTGAGGTCAATCCAGAACTGCTATGATGGCATCCACAACTTCTTGGGTGGTGCTGTTTCCACCAAGATCTCTGGTCCAGTACTTGCCTTCTGTTATTACACGCTTGACGGCAGTTTCTAACCGATCAGCAAATGAAGGGAACTGCAAATGCCTCAACATCATTGCAGACGACAGAAGCAAAGCAACTGGGTTGGCTTTCTTATCTTTTACGATCTTCTCTGTCCCTACATTGCCTGCTGAAGCCCCTTGCTCGAAAATAGCATGATCTGCGCCTACATTGCCTTTGCAGGGCGCAAACAAGACTCACTTGAAGTGAAGATAGAGAGTTTCACAAGAGAGTTACGAAAATATGGAGAACATAAATGCAACATTCATAGAAGTGGAACAAATTGACATAATCTGTGTATAGAGCACAACAACACCCCAAGAACGTGCAACTCCTCCACTTTTGCATACTGAGACCACTATACAACTCATCCGTACCGTTCATCTAACTCCCCGGACCTTAGATTTCACTGGTGCAAAATCGTGCCAAAAAGGCACGTTTGGCACCCAAGAATTTGTGCTTTATGCTGCTAGACATAGACCGTCAGAAGATCTTCATAAGCAGTGGGTTACATTCAACAAAACAAACGTCGTTTCTTGGATGCTACATAATTCCTTTTGGCTTGGCACTTGCACCAGTAGATATCCAAGGTTGGGGGAGTTAGATGAATGGAATAGATCAATTACTTAGTGGGTTTCCACTATATAGAAGTGGAGGATTTGCACGCCCTAGGGGTGTTGTCGCACTCTATACCAGCAGTCCCCTGATCTGTATAACAAAAATATGGGAACATAAATTTAACATCCATGTCAGAACAACATATATTCCCGCAGATACACAGTATGACATGGAAGGCTGTTCAGCTTGCCTAACATGAACATTATACTGCACAAGCCACATTCTTTGACCTAACTCTAGGCATCTTTGGTTGAATCTGAGATAGACTGCCGAATGCAACACAATAGAGAGTGAGTGAGTGAGTGAATTCTATTTTCAGCACATAAAAGATAATGCGTTGGCTGTCAAATTAACCACATGTTAACTGGAAACTCTTTTAACAAGTTAAAGTGGTAACTAAGGATCAGTGACAAGCAGGTGTAGATTAAAGAACAACAGGAGCAGAAGACTACAAAGATGCAGAATAAAGTACCTCCCGGCATGACACCAGTGCCTCCAGCAATACCTGCTGCAGTGTTTGCCACCAGATTGCCGTATAGATTTGGCGTGACCTTCAGATATAACAAGACTATATTACAGAAATATCATTAAAAAAGAAACTGCAAAGATAGCCTTTCTGTATATTATAACTCAAAGCACCCTCCCTTACGTTGATGGACCCAAGCATTGCAGACAAGCCAACAATGTACGAGTATGGGTTAACATTAAAGACATATTAGAATATTCAATTAGTTAATCTTATCTCTAAATGAAAGATACATCTTAGATCAATGGTTACACATGAAAAGCAGCACATTCACACAAACTGAATCATACAGTTGAATTTTCTTCCACGAGTTAAAATTGTATATATATCCATACGTATACAAGAAATTGCAAAAAGACCACAAGCAAGCAGGTCCATTAACAATTTAGTCTACTTCTAATGTTTAATTCTTCTCTAACTTGGAAAGCATTTAGGCAGAGCCAGGTGGTAGAAAGAATTCAATCAATACGCTAGTGCACCCTTCACTCAAGAGATAAAACAATTTTGTAACATCTCAATACCATGAAATTCAAAAGGTATCCATTTCCGAGAGAACTGCAGGCTCTACAGGGTCCAAACGAAGCCATTGGATATGAACTGCAATTCGTGATATTTTGATACTATCTTACAAGTAATATTGGGAAGCCCAGTGCACGAAGCTCCTGCGTATGCAGTGTTTGGAGAGGAGGTGGACCACGAAGGGTCTATATCAAAAAATTGATACCATATGAATAGCAAAATAGTGTAGGACAAGCCTCAATGAATCACATTACAATAGGATTAAGGTTTACCCATATAATTTCTGGTATGATCTTTTGATCAAGGAAAAACACTTGTAAGCAAGATTTCCATCATAAAGTATACATCAAGAAAGGGTCACACTTGAAGAAAACAGAAAAGGTTTAAAGATTTCTTCTGCAAAATATGAAATCGAGAAATTATTCAATTGAAGATATTTTGGATACTTTATTTTTCTTTCCTTCTGTATCCTGTTCCTTTATCTTCAAACAAGAAAACATGCTAATCGAGCATAATTTATGAATATGGTGTCCAAGACTAGAAATCATAAGCTACTCAGTGGGGGTTTCAAATTAAGCAGTGCAAGCATTACTCATGTAACTCTTGTAAGTAATTAGTCTATAGTCAATGTAAAGAAAACTATCTTGAAGACATGGTATTTCAGATAATACAGCCACATACTATCCCGTGTGCATAGATAGCAAAAAAATTTAGAAAAAAGCTTCAAACATAAGACTCTTTTCCAAAAGAATGCACTAAAAAGTTGGTGTTGCCAATAAAGTATGCAGGCAATGAAGCAACTGAAGCTCCCATGAAACTTGAACAAAGAAAGCTCAATTTGATGCATACTGCCATTGGTTCAAGGTTCCTACAACATCAGAACTGCAATGTAACCTACCATAACATCAAATTGCTCAGGCTTCGAAACAAGTTGCATGCAACAGTTGTCTACAATAATCTCGTCATATTTTATCCCAGGGTACTTTGTAGCAACCTCTCGACAAGATTCTAAGAAGAGACCATCTGCTAGCTTCATAATGTTGGCTTTGTGGACGGCAGTCACTTTCTTTCTGTTGTTAAGGTAAGCATATTCGAAAGCATACTTTGCAATACGCTCTGAACAGAACTTCGTTATTACCTAGCAAAGCAGCTGAATGAGAAAAAAATAAATTTCTGCACTGGACATCTCAGAACAATAAATGAGGTAATGATACATTTCAATCGTAAATGTAGTGGAATATCACCATTTCATCAGCTAAGAATGATAGTATCTGCATGCAGTCCATGATAGTATCTACATGCAGTCAAAGGTCTGGCAACAGTATCAAATCAGCAATTCTAGACCACAAACATTTATCATTGGAAGTGCACAATCCCATGCACGACTAGAATTCGTCATTTACAGAATATTTATACTTTCAAGTGGTGAAATAAACTGGGTTAAAGTCCTCATATATCATTTAGAATTTGCAAGTTACCCTCTCAATATATAGGGTTCCTTCTTTGTTACTTATCTGCATTGATTTACTGTGCATGTCTCTGCATCTATTAAAGGCTTAGTCTGGAGAACAGCTTTCACTAGCCCAGTAGAGTTACTTCACTTTTCAAAAAGTCATTATTTACTTGTATTGACAATAACGTAAGTTGACATAGATCATAATATTAAAATAACATTATTCATTTGTTCATGTGCTTGAGTAAACTCACCACAATGAAAAAAAAGAAGGAACATCAATTTTCGGTAATAATTGAATAATGATTCAAATGAAGTTAGAGAAATGATTATAGTATTTTTTCAAAACAACCCATGTGCACCTTTTTTTCACAAGAACTGAAATCTCCATTACCAATTGCTTTAGGGAAGCCCAGATCATCTTTCATAACATTGTCACCTTAGCTTGAATGGGTATGCTAAGTGATTTAACCTGAAATTATATACAACAATAGTTCCAGAACAACATTCCAAGGGTGATAATTTCTCTTTCTTTTTCTTTTTTGAAAGGAAGACAAATGATTCCCAAATGCTATGCTAATGCACTCAAGCAGGATTTTGGCATCACTGGCGCCTTTCACCAACAGCTTTCAACCCTCAATTCCCCATGCACATCTAAGCCAATATCTGAACAAATCCTCATATTTTGCACATGTCAAATTTGAATCTTTGGTGAATACTACCATGTTCACAGTATGACCAAGTTATGTTTTTATCCAGAGATACTGTTCAAATCACAGTCACATATTGGACCTACAGATTCACCTTCATTTATTAGACTTATGAGCAACGGCTAGAACTCATATATCATTTGATTTGAATATAAAATCAATGAAAGGTGATGAATGGCAACATAAATTTGTCAACCATACCATCTATTAAAATATGTCTCAGAGAAACAATGATTAGAAGAATTCCAAAAACAAAAATGACTCTCAATGGATGCAAAATGAAATGTGTTAAGGAACCATGTGCAGACCAACAAAAGAGAAATCTAACAAGACAAATAAATGAGTAAACCACCATAGATCTATACTCTATCCGCAACCATACCCTGTAACTAAAATTATAGAAGTGCCATAAGCTCTACAGATAATTTACGCCAGAAGTTCCCTTATTAAACAGCCCGATTCCAAGACCGTTTCTTTCCATATAATTCACTATACCTCCTAAAGAATAACTCCCCTGAAATCCATCCTCATTAAACCCCGACAAATTAAGATCCTACTGATTCTTACCTCAACCCTACACTACAACCTATCACAATTAGTTTTATCCATTCCTGAAGTCCAAATTACACGAGTATGTCTACTCTCCTGCAACATGTCTAAACCCACTACAAAAGGATTTTCTTACCATGAAAGTAATGCTATATAGCTACAATAAGTACCAATATCACAAAAGCTAGTCCTGTTCTAATGTTATTACTACCCCAAATTTTATGAATACACTCTCCGGCAGAGGAATAACAAATCACGAACAAACTTAGGAAAGTGACGTTCTACACTTGCTACATGCAGCCCAACACTATGGCAAAATTACCTATATATAGATAAAATTACCCAAAACCCATAACATGTCTGTTATTAAATAGTTGTATCTATGTTATAAGGCAGCAAATAGCATGGAATAAAATCACTACCAGTGTCCAGCGTCAAACAGAATTAATCTAACCATCTCAAGAAAATAACTACCAGAACAATACAAAAATTAGTAATCAATAACACATACACAAAAGAGAATAACCATCTTGAAGCTTGCCCCCAATTAAATTCATACCTTGAGACTCTCTACGACACCAGGAACCACGTCATGCTCCAAACCAGAATACTCCCCTTCAGTATTCTCCCTTATAACGGCAATATCAACGTTCTGATGACGAGACGGAAGCCCATCGAGATTGAAGCAATTAACAAGCGATGCGTAAATATCAAGCTCTTTCCTCAACTGCATATTGATCGAACTAACTCCGCCCCCAACTGGAGTTGCGAGCCCTCCTTTCAGACAAACTTTGTTTTTCCTGATCGAATCGACCACTTCCAGAGGAACTCTCTCCATGTCACCGTGAACTTCGTATGACTCGAAGTATACAGGAGCGTGCATGGCTTCCATGACCTGCCCGACGGCTCCGGTGACGAGAGGGCCGATTCCGTCCCCGGGAATTAGCGTTACGGCTCTGGGAGCGCCATCGCCGGGACGTGGCATGTACGTGACGGATCTGGTGTTCGAGAGGCGGAATGATTTGCGAAGCTGTTGGCTGAGGAATGGAAGAAATAGGGTTCTTGGCGACATGGAGGTTTGGTTTGGGTTTTGCAGAGGGGATTTAGCGGTTTTGATTGTTGGAAGATCGACAGACCGCTAGACAGAAGACAGTACTCCTTGCTTGTCGTCGTATCGGCCTCTGGTCTTTCAATGTGGCGCTTTGAAAAGTAAAGGCTGCGTTACGTAAAAAAAACACCCCAAAATTTGAGGGTTTTTGCAGTTGTACCCAAATTTTGAGGACTCTGGTCTTTCAATCTTGGGGTTTGAAGGGAGTTTTGGTGCAACAATAAAAGTTGTTGTCATGTGATCTTGAGGTCAGGAGTTTAAGACATAGAAATAGTCTCTTGTAAAAATATAAGATAAGTCTGCATACTATAAGCCCTTGTAGTTAGCTCCTTCCTCAAACATTTCCTGGGTGGGAGGTTTGTACCTGGGGCTGCCCCTTTACCCAAATTTTGATTATATTCGATTCCACTCTAAATGTAAATACTCGTTTCAATTATTACATTATTTGTCATCTTATTAGACCCTGTTACTTTCTAACCCAGATGTGCGCCTATATGCCATTCTTCTCGCAAGCATCTCAAAGTGTGAAAACAAATCTAAGCACCCACCTTCTACTTGCCTTCAATTTGAGAGATGGCCATTCTATGTCTTGTCAAGTCAAGCAGGCCTTCTAACCTGTTTTATCCCAATTGTTAGTTCTTACAATTCCCTCACAATTCAATTGGCTAATGATAAATTCCTTTGTACTGCCGAAGCATTCAAGGACTATTTGTGGCACATTGGGACGAGATGGGTTTGAAATTGGCAAGGGAAGAGGAGGAAGAATTCAGGTTGGTTGTTCAAAACTTGGATGATTCTTTGAGGTGATGACAAGTCCCACTCCAGAGATGCTGCAAAGGTTTTGGCAGTATTCATTGGTTAGTGGAGGAAGACAAATTATGAGAAGAACTAAACTGGAGATGGAGGAGGATACAAGAGATAAATAAGTTGTTATCTCCATCGCCTTGGTCTAATTCAAACCAAGTTCCTCTGCAACTACTTTCGTGATGATTTGCAAGCTTTTTTCTTTTATATTTTTAGGGCTAAAGATGAAGGGGAGCCTTGGTGCAACAGTAAAAGTTGTCGTCGTGTGACCTTGAGGTCATGGGTTCAAGGCGTGGAAACAGCCTCTTGCAAAATCCAAGGTAAGGCTGTGTACTTTAAGCCCTTGTGGTCCGCCCCTTCCTCGGACCATGCATAGGTGGGAGCTTCGTGCACCGGGGCTGCCCCTTTAGGGCTAAAGATGTATCAATATTGGTTGGCAGTGATCAAATGCTTGTTTTAGACTGGAGGATTGCAAGGAAACTTCTTCTATGCAAGTGGGATGTCATTAGAACCCAGTTTCATCTATTGCATATGATGATCTAAGTTTCCAAATAGGGGTTTTTGGCTATTTGTCACTTGAAGACACTTTCAAGAAGAAGAAAACTTTAAAACTCTAAATTTGCCCTTTAGTTATAGGAAATGTAAAGTGCAGCCAAAGCCACACAGGCTAGGAAGTAACAACATCTAACAAGATGACAAACTATGGTGTGATTGAAATAAAGGGGCAGCCCCGGTGCACGAAGCTGCCACCTATGTGGGATCTAGAGAAGGGGTGGACCACAAGGACCTATAGGAGGCAACCTTACCTTGCATTTTGCAAGAGGATGATTCCACGCCTTGAACTTATGACCTTAAGATCACATGATGACAACTTTTACCATTGCGCCAAGGCTCCCCTTCTCTGGTGTGATTGAAATGAGTATTTAAATTTGTGGTGCAATGGATTGCGATCAAGAACTAAGAAAGAAAGTCCTCTTATTACTTGGAGGGTTGTTGGGATGCATCACCTTCCAGATAGTGGGATAGTGGATGGAAACAATTTGAGATGTGCTGGCTAGATTCAACCGGCCAAAAGACACGGTTATGAGTAGAGCCAAATAAAAATCTATGGATATCCATTTGTTCATTTTAAATCCATAGATTTTGATCAAAGATTTAAGTGTATTTAAAAAATGGATCCTATCAATCTGCTTCTTTAGATATATGATTAGTACGTGTTTATTCATAGATATTTGTTAAAAAGGATATATTAAAAATAAAAATGAGGACAAAATTAGACTCTAGGTTGGAAAGATGTAAGCCATTCATCATGTTTGTAATAACTTAGATAGGGATCCACCAAATTTGATGCCCTTACGATGACATTAACTTGTGTTTCTTTGAGTTCAAATTAGAACCCTCAAGTTTTCAAATATCTACATTAATTTGTCACGGGTCGCCTAACTTTTGCATGTCAAACATGATGAATAGCTTAGATCTTCAAACCCATATTCTAGGGGCAGAGTTTATGTTATCAAAACATTAATGAGTGTCTCCTCTTATTAGGACCTCCTTTTTTCTTTTTTTTTTGAAATTGTTACTAGGTATTCTTTGTTATTAACAGATTATTAGTGAATCCATTATCCATAGCTGATCGTATATGGATATAAATTTTTTATTGTCCATCATCCATGTGAGTTTAATATGTCTAATCTATTTAGATCTAAATGAGTGCAGATTTGATCCGGTGATCCAGATCTATTTAGATCTGGAATTTATATTACTCTGTAGTGTAAAATCAACCACAATGATTTGATATCCTATCATCTCGAAAATTTGTGTTTCAGTTGTTGAATGTGCATCTTTACAAATACAAAGTTTCTACAATAAAATCAAGATTGACTAACTCTATATAAATATCCACAAAATTATAAAAAATTGAAAGAGCTAGAGATTTGAATGGTTTAGTTCACAGTGTGGGATAAGGCAAGGGTCCCCTCTTTCACCATTCATCTTTGTTCTATGTACGGAAGTCTTCTCTGTCACGTATGATGCTATTAGTAGAGGTACTATCCATCCAGCCATTATTTTTCAACTTCAATTTTCTCACCTCATTTATGATAATGCAGTTTTTATTTTCATTAAAGTAGAATTTTCCTTGTACTGAACTTAGAAAGATTCTTGATAATTTTTGAAATAGATCTAACCTTCCTTTGACATGTTCTTGCTAATCAATGCAACTTTCTCCTCTCCATCTTTTCCTATTTGTACTCTTTGCTATAAAAGGAGCCTTGGTGCAACGATAAAAGTTGTTGTCACGTAACCTTGAGGTCACGGGTTCAACACATAGAAACAGCCTTTTGTAAAATACAAGGTAAGAGCTGCGTACTGTAGGCCCTTGTGGTCCTTCCCTTCTCCAGACCTTGCATAGGCAGGAGCTTCGTGCACGGCTGCCCTTTACTCTTTGCTTTGGAAATTGAAGGCAATACAATTAACATATTATATAAAGCAAGCCAAGTAGGAAGCATCTTGGCTTTGAAGACAAGATTCAATGGAAATGGTTCCATGGCAAAAGGTCTTCTTGAACATGCCCAAACCATCTAAGTTTAATACGCCCAGCTGAAGATGAGCAGTGGGGATCACCAAATCAAAGGGTCCCACGCACATTGTTGGAGATTGTAGTGATCCGGATAGAAAACCTGTATAATAAAACCAGATATTTTTGTCTTTAGTAATTTTTGGCGGACGAGGATGAGCTGATTCAAGCTATGAAACGGCTAAGATCTTTCCATCAGCAGAGCTTCTCCTACTGCAATTAATTCCAACAAATAACAATATCCACTATCAACGGTCACGATCGTTCGATCCCGTCTTGGCAGCCGCTAACGGGTACGGTCTCGTCTCCTCCCTCCCTATGTATGAAAACATTCCCAGCAATTCGCCGTTTCACTCCTCCTTCCTTCCTTCCTTCCGTACTCGGCGTCTCTCAACTGCGCGCGCGTTTGCCATGGCGTCTTCCCGCACTTCTTCCCCAAAACCCCTTCTCGACCTCGAACTCACAGTCGTCTCGGCGAAGCACCTCAAGAACGTCAACTGGCGTCACGGCGATCTCAAGCCCTACGCCGTCTGTTATCTCGGCCCTGACCGGAAATTCGCCAGCAAACCGGATGACGCGGGATCCACTCGTCCTGTCTGGAACGAGCGCTTCGTCCTCCCCGTCACTCTTCCCCTCCAAGATTCCCTCCTAACCCTAGAAGTCTTCCACTCCAAACCCTCGGAAACCCCCAAACCACTCGTCGGATCCCTAAGAATCCCTCTCAAAGACCTCCTCGATTCCGGCGACTCCCCGATCAAATCCCTCGAGCTTCGACGCCCATCCGGCCGTCCCCAGGGCAAGATCCGGATCAAGGTCGCCGTCCGCGAACGGCCCGCCCCCCCTCCGCCCGATTACCATTCTACACCTCCTTCCGGCTATTATTACTCCACCGCCCCTCCTCCACCTCCAGCGGCGGCAACGCGTGATTATGCAGCATATTCGCCGGCGCCGTACAGCACAAGCCCTTATGGCAACCCTCTCCAGCCACCTCCGGCCGCGCCGCAATCGCAGTATCCTTACGGGAGTTACGCAGATCCATATTATTATTCCGGGTATTATTCGCAGTCTCCACCTCCACCGACGAGGCCCTTTTTTGATCGTCCGACGGGGTATGGTAGGCCATCAGCGCCCGTGGATTATTCGGCCCCGTCGGGTTCTGTATATGATCAGAGGCAGAAAGGGAATAAAATGGGAATGGGAACAGGTTTGGCAGTTGGAGCTGTGGCGGGGGCTTTGGGTGGATTGGCATTGGATGAAGGGTTGCAGTATGAGGAAGAGAAGATTGCGGATAGAGTTCAGAGCGATCTTGCTGCAAGGGATGATTACAGCGATTATCGCGATGGCTATTGAGATGAATCGGGGTGTTTTTAAGGATTGGACTCGGAGGAGGTGAGGTTTAATAACTAGAGGAGTTGATAATAGGACTTCAAAGTTTCAGTTTATGTGTGTATATACAATCTATGACTGGTTTGTGTTTGTATGTGATTACATCGGTCAGAGTTTTACTTACTCGAAACCAGAGGTTGGAAACATGTTTCTTGTATGTCAATCTATTTAATTGATGTAAAACTTTATGTTTTTTAATGGAATGGACAACCCAATGTTATGAAGCTTCAAGGCTTATTTGTATTGTGTGATTTCAAGATTCGCTTCTGTTATGTTGAACTGTCCCTAGCTCTTATTTGATTCATGCGAAAAGTTGCTGTTTGGTATGGTATTGGAGATATTTTAATTTGTGGTTTGCTATGTTTCTTGTACTTTTTTGCTGAGAGAAGAAAGATGAATTGACATGGCTGCTTTTCTTTCCGTTGCATCAGCTTTTATGTGTTTATGTAATGTCTTGAGGACACTTGTGGATGTATTAAAGACACCTGAAGATCGGGAATTGTCTGAAACATGGGAATTAGAGATTGACGAAAAGAGTTTTCGTGCACCTTTGACTTGCTAAGTACCTGTAAGAAGGCTCCTTGTGGGGGTAAGTTTCGTATTTGGACCTCCATCAATCTTTAGATCATAGCAAAATATTGAGGGAGGAGTTAGCGTACAGTTGTGGAAAGTTGGGGACTCATTGGATCTTTGATTTGGATTACCATTCTGGGTAAGGGCAGCCTCGGTGTACGAAGCTCCCGCCTATGCGGGGTCAGGGGAAGGGCAGGCTGCAATGGCCTAAAGTAGGCAGCCTTACCTTGCATTTTTTGCAAGAGGCTGATTCCACGCCTTGGGGATTACCATTCTGGGTACTATCCGGTATTGTTCATGTTTTTTGCGATCTGAGCTTTGAGTGCGGAGAGAGGTACTGATGGAAATGTTCTCTGCCAAATATGCTGCATTCTTCTTTTGTTTACATTCAACTTGTGGATAAGAATGTTGCTACGAAGGGTCAGATTGTGATCAATATCTTTACTGAGCTGTTACATGTTCTTCACTGAGGTTGATTTTGTCAGTGAGCTTTAGTAGCTTAGGAGTTTGTTCAGCACTTGAGCTTCACTACTCTGGATTTCAAGGGAGACGCATCTTTTGTGGTCATCTTCTTTTGGACAGATTGCAAGGAACTTAAAGAGGCAAATAATTTAGAGTTGAGTGTGAAGCATGGTATGATCAATGTAGGTTGTTACATGTATAGGCTTTGATGGCTTATGCACTTTAACTTTTATTTTCTATTTTATTTGCTTATATGAGTATATCAAAAACAGAAAGGACAAACACCCTTCCAAATCAACTTAACAACCTGACCTTTGTTGTCCTCTAAGTTTTAACTCTAGTAATCATTTCCTTGAATCCGGCCTTGTCTCAAGCCATCCGCATCTAGTTATAGTAGTAACATTTCCTAGAGATTTGCGGAGTTGACTGATGTCTAGAACTAAATGAACTACAATTTTAGATATACTATAAAAACTTTGGGCTTACTGTTTGGAATGAAATGACAGAACCCTGTAAAAGATAAAGAAATGATCTATTAATAAAATTACTTTGGGATGAAGATCCATGTAGAAGTTTCCATTATTGGGAATAAATGAGCATTGCAGGCTGAATTTTGAGCTGTTCGAACTGATATTCCTCTAGCCAACCGGTTTCTGGATTCAACTTTGATGGTGGAGGAGATTCTAACTTATTATGGGTTGGCTCAGTTGAATTATACGTGATATACTTTCTAATGTATAATTTAGATTTACCTGTAATGAAGGAGATTAACTTTCAATCAGGAGTATATTAGGTGACCCAATTACATAAGGGAAGCTGTAGACTAGGAGAGTTACCTATCCTAGATCTCATAGCTACATCTTCCCTTATATGAAGAGATACGGCCACTCCTCTCCTTATATGGAGAGGACCCTTTTGTCTATATAAACTCATTGATCTTTAAATGGAATTATTGAGTTAATTCATAAATTTCATGAGGCTCAACAGACCAAAATTGGTGATTTGCAATTTTCCACTATGATGGATAATGTCATTGACAGCTGCAAAGATATAGAGGTCCAGTTATATTCTGAGATTGATTGATGCTATTGCTGTGGACAATGTTTCCCAAGAGTCTTTGCACATTTATTTCTATTCAAAAATTTCCTCTTTCCTTCGAATTTGGTAAGGCTCTGTAGTTCACTCGTTTTCTTGATTACCTCATTCAAAGGTTTGCGTTATTCTTTTTTTGAATATCTTTACTTTAATATAATCATATTTCTTATTGAGTGGGAAAAAAGAAAGAAAAAAGAGGTCTCTTTTGTCTAGATTTAGCGTCTTAGATTTTTCTTGGCAGTGTAAAGTGATCTAAGTACATATTTCCTGGAATAATTTTGTTTTCCTTCCATTACTGTATTTTCTTAGTGAGGATGGTCAAAAGTTATGCAGTCTTCCTTATCAGTTAATGTTCAAATCAGGCTTCTGCAGGACTTCAACAATTGGCAACATGTTATTGTCAATCCAAGAAGGCAAAGAGAGATGAACATAAGAAATGTATGGTGTATATATCATATGGCAAGAGGACCATCTCATTGAGGCTTACTGGAAATGATTGCCATTATTGGAAATTTTCGGGTCAAGTTTGCTTCAAATAGTTCATGAAAAGACACTGAGATGGTGATGAGGCAAGGGAAAGGGTGGAAATTAGGTGTTTTATTTCTGGGTTATAGGAAGGATTTGCAGTGTTTAGAATGCTTATAAATAGATCTAGATGGGCTGGAGTATGATGGTTTAGGATGAAATGAAAAAGTTTTAAAGGGCTTTGAAACTAAGGCAAAATGTGGGTTTTTTTAGGAAGCTGTCTAGGGTGATTATTCAGCAGGTTTAAGGAAAGAACCTGCTGGTTTGAATTGTTAGGGGAAGAAGAAGACTATTCTGGTCCAAAGTGTTGGATTATCTTCCTACTGGGTTCAGATATACTTTATGAAAGGCTCTTGGAACAGGGTACTTTTGCTGTTAAATATTTTATAACCTCTTACATAACTCATTTTATATATATTTAACCGTGTATAAGATACTCTCTACCATTGCACCAAGGCTCCCCTTCTGATGTAACCATGTATAAGATATTAGGAAAAATATTTTTTGGTCGTTTGGTTGTGTTTTATCCATATAGTGGTCCAAATACCAGATCAAAATATGAGAAAAACTGTTAAGAAAAACCCAGCTTTTGTTATCTCATGCAATTGAGAAAGAGTGGTACCTATAAATGGGCCAGCAGATGAATGGTTTGGATTATATTCTTAGTGGTCCGGGTGTACTTCTGAAGTGAAGGCAATATAGAAAACCCTACAACTACAATGTAGGGCAATACTACTTGAACTCAATGGTGTGGCAAGCAGTATCCCCAGAACTAACTCCTCTTGTCTCACAGTAGTTTACTGAAACCCTCTAAAATGGTTTTCTTTACTCATCTGTTATCCTCTAGTTTAGGCCATTGTGGCCCGCCCCTTGCCCGGACCCCGCATAGGCGGGAGCTTCGTGCACCGGGGCTGCCCCTTTTTATCCTCTAGTTCATTGCTTTACATCAGCCTTTCCTACCTTTGGAGCGCATGGATGTGACTGATGTATGGGGAATGGAATCACAGGACAAGAGAATGATAATGAAAATGTCTAGGTTGGAGTGCAATTTTCCATTATGGATCTGTTGTTCATCTGTTATCCTTTGTTCCTGCTGTTTTACTACCCATCTTGTTGACCTTGGAAGAGTGAGTGCAGAGAATGCTCAAAGATATGGGTAAATGAAACCCAGAAACAAGGAGTGATGCAGGAGCATCCATCCAGTGATTGAGATTTTCAAAGATTCCAAAGTAAAGAAGAAGAAAATGTGAGGTCTAGTTTCTTTGAATGGGACATATTTAGTCTGTCTTTAAATTTTATTTTTGTCTGTGTCTATAAATGCAATTTTAAGTTTTTTTTACGTAGTGGATTAGGGTAAGTGAAATTTTCATTAAGGGTACAGTTGTCTTGTCATACTTATCTTGTGGGACAAGTAAAGTATCACCCCTTTTATGTTTATAGAGGGGATTGTGCTTTGCTTTGTGAAGTTTTGGTTGGTTATAAATAGTTTTTTGTCTTTCCTTAATCCACTTGGAACTTTACCTACGTTGGATATCCAAAGCTAAGTTAAGATTAGAGGAAGTGATTTCTAGTTAACAAACACTTCAAAACCCGCAGGTTTCTCCCTTAAAATCTGCTATATTTTCTCACCCATGATAAGCTTCTCTATGAAACCACCTTTCTCCCAAGTTTCAAACCCTTTAAAACCATTTTGATTTCAGCCTAAGAAGTCATATTCTAGCATATCTATATGTAGTTCTAGGCAGCCTAAAACCTGCAAATCCATTCTCAAAACTCAGAAATACAAAATCTTAACTTCAACCCCTTTCACCAGCTCTATCAAGGCTTGAAGCCATAGAGTTTTCTTAGAAGTCTAAAGTTGCATGAAGTTCATCCTATTGAGGAGAGATGAATGCTGATAAACTTTTCAAGGAGAACTACAGTTTGCTTCAAATGACGTGATGAGATTACACCAAGATCCATATGTCCTCGTGCAATGCATTACAGTCTTGTGTGAGGCATAAATTGACAACAGAAAGTCAATGCATGTCTCAGAAGAAAAGTGGATTCATTGGGACACGTAACTTGCTGATGACTGGTTGAGCACGAGGGCAACTCCTCCCAACTATAACTGGGGAGGAAATATTCAACTCGTGGGGTCCTACCTTAAAGTCCACAACAAAGAGAAGCTTAATGGTTCAGCCTGACTATGTCAACAATCTTCTAGTCAAAGACGTGGTCTTGATTGCAGATGGATAACATGAATCTTTTCAACATATGTAAACTGGTAATGCATGGAAGTTGAAGTATGTTTTAGAGATGCTAAATCTAAAAACAACCATGGAATTTCATTTCATTGTCATCTTTTAAACAAAAATGGAGTTCATTTCATTGTCATTCAAAACCCATTTCCTTGCCACAATCTATGTATTTCCTTCATTAGCTTCTATCCCTTTCTTGACTCACTATATCTCCAAACAACCATTCTTTAGAGGTACGAGGGCTTCCAACAATTGATACCTAAATCAATGAAATCTCAAATTTTCATTGCTAATATGAATGAATTTGGTCACTGAAAATGATGTCAAGGAGACTCAAAGAGGATGGTTAAAGCAGGCCTAGGTGATGTCAGTCACCATTGGTACGGCTGTTGAAAACAGATTGATATGTGACTCTTTTCCACTATAAGCACAATTTAAACACAGTTGAGGTAACAACCTAGAACACCAGGAAAATATCCTATTAGGAACTCCTGGAGATCTTATACAAACCTATGAAATCGCTGGTTGTTGTCCTTGTAAAAGCATTTTATTGAATCCACTTTTGTCTTCATTAGCATCTATTCCTTTTTATTGCAGCTGTAAACAGCTGTTCTATGGGGACATGGTGGCTTCCAACTGAAAAACTGAAGCAACTGAAGTTGAAACTCTAAAGTCTGTCAATAAATATCATAAAAAATTTGGACTTTTGTTGCCTGAAATGGTATGAACCCAAAAATTGTGTAGAACGAATGATTACATCATTAAATATGTCAAAGTCCCAAAGAAATCTTTGAGACAAGATTCAAATATTTTTGCAGAAAGTTACATTCTCTGGAGGGTTACAATGTCTAGACTTGAGTGGGATTTTACCCTGCATTTTTAATATACATTCTAGCTTACTGCCAATATTAAGCTCCACTTTGAAAGGATCAAATGCAAATTGTTTGTGGATAAGAAATAATGGGTTTCTTTCATTGCTGTATCTTCTAAATGAGAATGGTCAAAGGCACGTACCTTATTCTTTTAGTTCATTTTGAGAGTCAGGCTTCTGCTGGTCATGGACGACAGACAGCATGTTGGGGTCAGTCCAAGAATTGATGAACCAGATAAGAGGGAGGGATGAAGAAACCTGTGTTATGGCTTACAAATTTACACTGGGTTGAAGAAAAGGATGCTATGTCACAACCTTTGAAAACTTCTGCTGGTTTGCTCTAACTGGTTCATCAGAAGACTCTATGATAGCATGAACAAATCTTTGACGGTATTCTGGTTTAGTTGTACCGGATCCTTTCAGCAATGCATGTGTTAATGCATGTGTTGGCCCCAATTTCTTAGCTTAGGATGGCTAATTGGATGCATGATGTTACCACCACATGACTGGGAACACCAATATCGTTCTTGAATACCTTGCATCTTTTATATATAATGAAATTAATAGGCAGCTGAGATGGTCACAGAAATACAACAGAACAAGAGATAAAACAAGACATCAGCCTCAAACCCAGTAGAGAGCTACAGGGAACAGCAAAAGGACTCAAAGAGTTTGAATTTGCACAATCATGCATGATGTAAGTGACATAGAGCTGAAACAGCTTTCAAAGTACTTGGTCTGAGTTGGCAAAACTCCAAAACTACCATAAAAGTCACACAAGAAAATTTCCTTCCTTATCCTTGATTTGCCTTCATTGGAGAGAAAAATTTTCATACTAGAACTTGGCAACTGGTCAGGAATCTCATTAGCTGATTAGAGAGTGTGAGATAAAGGAAACAGCCTTGCACCCAAAGCACACAATTTCATACATGTGGTTTGCAAAAGCCCATCCACTGATTTAGGATCGGATGACCATTTGATAACCACTTTAAAATCACCTTCTATGATTAAAAGGCTCTTTTTAAAATTTTCAGTCGGTAAGATTCCCATTTTGGTCTTGGTGCAACGGTAGAGTTTGTCGTCATGTGACCTTGAGGTCATGGGTTCAGGCTGTGGAAACAGCCTCTTGCAAAAATGCAAGGTAAGGCTGCGTATCCTGGACCCTGCATATGTGGGAGCTTTGTGCAAAGATTCCATTTTAGCTGCCATAAACTCTACTTCAAGGGCTTCCTTTCTCCTAGAGGAGCCAAGAACTCTAAAAATGAAGTGCGGTGGTCATCTCAAATTGATGCCTCCAATTCCTGCAATTCCTGAATTTCTCAAGCTCAACCTGTCAAAGTTTGCTTAGTCCAATCATTTGGTGGAAGGACCTCAGTTAGCCACCTTTTTAGATTTTTTATCCTCCCAGTCCCATTGGAAACTTCTCGATCTTGTAATTTTTTCCACAAAGTAAATTCCAAAAGAAGAAGGCGAGCCTTGGTGCAACAGTTGAGTTGTCACCATGTGACCTGGAGGTCATGGTCTTGAGGTGTGGAAACAGCCTCTTGCAAAAATGCAAGGTAAGGCTGCATACTATAGGGCCTTTGTGGTCTGGCCCTCCCCCGGACCTTGCATACGTGGGAGCTATATGCACTGGGCTGCCCTTTTTCAAGTAAACTAAAGATTAAGAAAGAGAAGAACCTTCAAAGATACGGTTATTTTGTTCTTTCCAAAGTATCTATATAGTAGCTGTAACACCATGCCCACAATTTCTTTCCTTTCTTGGACTTGATTTTCCTTCCCTAACATGAAAATAAATCTGAAAATTTTCCAACATAACCCAATGAACTTTAAACAAAGAAAGAATAGATGATTAAAAATTAGAAGCAAGGGCACATTGGATCTTCTTATGATTGATGTTCTCCACATTTCAGTTGCAAAATACGCCAGTAACCTTTGGCAATCAACTAGTCAATCGTGAGGGCTTTTTCTAAACCAGCCGTTCAACTTCAACCAAAACGTTGGATCCTAGTGGGGACTCTCCCTTCAACACCTTAGCAGCAGGAGAAGAAACATTTTGAGGAATTCTAATCCAAAGGAAAGAAAACTTTACTGAAAAGACTTCCTCAGAGTCCCAAATCCTAAGTTTTTATTATCGCCCCTGCACCTCTCATGTAAACAGATTAACAATATGCAGCAGATTAGAGATTCTATTGTTTCAAGGTATTCATAGCAGCACTCTCCTAAAAGAGCAGCAGCATTGCCTCCAGCCAACGAAGAATTGAGATATTGATCAATGGAAGCATTATCTTCAGAAACCAATAAATAAAGGTGCTGAAGAGGTGTTTAAGAGGGTGATCTAAGCACCACAAATCTTCCCAGAACTGAACTTTGGATCCACTTCTAAAATCTCAATTCCTTGATCAAATAAAAAAGCAATAAGTTTTTGAATATCTGTCCAAGGGACCCTTTTATTGCAATACAAAAAAGGTAATTATCTACTGAAAGTTTTATTGGTGCCTATGCAGCTTATTCTTTTTTCTTGAGGTCTAATATTTGTTGGTTGATTTTACGAAGGACTAAAAATCTCTATTAGTCAATTCTCTAAGGGCCGTCGCGTGTCGGTGCCAGTCCCAAGCCCGGATGAAAAAAGAGGGTGGTCTTGCATCAAGTGCCAGCCGGCAAGGAAGAAGTTAAAGATGATTTTGTTATTTCTTTCCTACTTGCAAATAAATATGCATTTTTATATTAGTTTGTAAGTAAGAAATGAAAATCATCCACATCTTCTTAAAAGTATGGCAACCCTAACATGACACGAATCAAAAACTAATATTCTCTCAAGCTAGGGTGTCTCCCATAAGTGATGTGCTGCATTGGATCTCGGGTGCGGTGAAAAACAGGCAAGGGTTGCTAGGGTATTCTCCCAGAAGCGACGCGCTACATCGAATCCTAGGTATAATGGAAAGTGGGCAAGGGTTGCTAGAGCATCCCCTCAAAAGTGATGTGTTGCATCAAAATCCAAGTGCAGTGAAAAGTGGGCATGGGTCATGCCATAGGGGTCGAGAAGTGGTCAGGTAAATAGGATATCTCAAGAGCCTAAGATTCCTATTGCCACATGGAATATAGGGACATTGACAGGTAAGAGTTTGGAGCTAGTAGATATGTGAAATGTAGGAGAGTCAACATAGCATCCCCTCAAAAGTGATGTGTTGCATCAGAACCCAAGTGCAGTGAAAAGTGGGCATGGGTCATGCTATAGGGGTCGAGAAGTGGTCGGGTAAATAGGATATCTCAAGAGCTTAAGATTCCTATTGTCACATGGAATATAGGGACATTGACAGGTAAGAGTTTGGAGCTAGTAGATATGTGAAATGTAGGAGAGTCAACATAGCATCCCCTCAAAAGTGATGTGTTGCATCAGAACCCAAGTGCAGTGAAAAGTGGGCATGGGTCATGCCATAGGGGTAGAGAAGTGGTCGGGTAAATAGGATATCTCAAGAGCTTAAGATTCCTATTGCCACATGGAATATAGGGACATTGACAGGTAAGAGTTTGAAGCTAGTAGATATGTGAAACGTAGGAGAGTCAACATTGCTTGTATCCAAGAAACCAAGTGGGAAGGGGCTAAAACTAGAGAAATCGATGGGTATAAACTG
Source organism: Warburgia ugandensis (assembly GCA_035236585.1). NCBI lineage: Eukaryota > Viridiplantae > Streptophyta > Magnoliopsida > Canellales > Canellaceae > Warburgia > Warburgia ugandensis. The sequence goes on along the minus strand of CP141138.1, from coordinate 48,979,824 downwards.
TGGTATGTAGGAAAGGATAATAACAGAAATGACATAGGAGTAATAGTGGATAAAAAATTAAATGATAAAGTTGTAGACGTTAAAAGGATCAGTGATAGAATTATAATAATGAAACTTATTCTAGGAGAGCAAATCATAAATGTTATAAGTGCATGGGCAACAAAAGTAGGGTTAGAAGATATAACCAAGAGACAATTTTGGGAAGATTTGGAGGGAGTAATGCAAGAAATTCCCAACACTGAGGGGATATTTATAGGAGCATACTTAAATGGTTATGTAGGAGAAGAAAAGTGAGGATATGATAGGATACATGGAGGATATGGTATAAGAGAATGCAATGAGATGGGGGAAATTACCCTCGATTTTGCTTTGTCATATAACCCGGCCATTGCAAATACATGCTTTAAGAAGAGGGATGAACACTTAATAACTTTTAAAAGTGGATTTCATAAAAGTCAAATAAACTTTTTTCTACTTAGGAATACTGAAAGAACAATGTGTAAGGATTGTAAGGTAATAGCCGGTGAGAGTTTAACCTCATAACATAAGTTAATGGTTAAGGATATCTATATTAAAAGATGGAAGAAAGGAAATGAACTTAATAGGTTTCCAAAAACTAAGTGGTGGAACTTAAAAGGAGAGAAAATAACCCCATTCACAAATAAGTTGATGGTAGAAGGAAACTGAAACTATGAAACAAAAGCAAACATGATGTGGACTAATATGGCTGAGACTATTAAGAAAGTGGCAAAAGACGTCTTAGAAGTATCAAAGGGTAAAAGGCAATTAGTAAAGGAAACATGATGGTGGAGTGAAGCAGTGTAAAAAGTTATTAAAGAAAAATTGGTGTGTTTTAATGCATGGCAGAAGACTAGAAATAATGAAAACTATGAACAGTATAGCGCAGCCTGGGTGCACGAAGTTTCTGCGTATGCGGGGTCTGGAGAAGGGGCAGACCACAAGGGTCAATAGTACGCAGCTTTACCTTGCATTTTGCAAGGGGCTGCTTCCATACCTTGAATCCGTGACCTCAAGGAAACTGGAACTATGTATAGTATAAGAATGCTATAAAGGTTGCTAAGAGAATAGTAAGTGAGGCTAAACTTAAGGCATAGGATTAGCTTTATAATAGATTAGGAACAAGAGCAGGTGAGAAAGATGTGTTTAAACTTCCAAAAATAAGAGAACAAAAGAGTAAGGACTTAGATCATGTTAGGTTGTTAGAAGTGATGATTAAAAGGTAATAGTTAAAGATGACAAGATCAAAAAAAGTTGTGGAACTTACTTTAAAAAATTGTTAAATGACAATGGCTCAGAAAATATAGGGATTGAAGATACTGTAAACCTAAATAGCATTGGATATTATAGATATAAATGTAGGATTGGAATACCTAAAGTGAAAGAGGCCTTGAAAAAGATGAAATCAGGAAAGGGCATGGGCGCGATTGTATACCAATTGAGGTTTGGAAGCATATGGGAGATATTTGAGTAGTTTGGTTGACCAAATTGTTTAACAAGATTATAAAATCAAAGAAAATGCAAGATGAATGGAGGAAAAACTCTATTGTACTAATTTATAAGAATAGAGGAGACATATAAAGCTTCACTAATTATCGAGGGATCAAACTTACGAGCCACACTACGAAACTTTTTGAAAGAGTGATTGAGAAGAGGCTACAGCATGAGACAAGTGTATCAGAGAACCAATTTGGTTTCATGCTTAGGAGGTCTACCATAGAAGATATTTTTTTACTAAGACAATTGATAGAGAAATATAGGGAGAGGAGGAAAGACCTCCACATGGTCTTTATCCACTTAAAGAAAACTTATGATAGTCCCTAGAGACTTAATATGGAGGTTGTTGGGCTAGAAAGGGGTTTTGCGAGGGTATGTAGACATAATTGAAGATATGTATAAGGGAGTGCTAACAAATGTTAAGATCACTAGTGGCGAGACTGGTAATTTTCTTGTCACTGTAGGATTGCACTAAAGATTAGCATTGAGCCCATACCTTTTCATGTTGGTTATGGATGAGTTAACAAAACATCTGCATGAGGAGATTCTATGGTGCATGCTCTTTGTAGATGATATAATCTTATTTGATGAGACAAGGGAGGGTGTAAACACAAAGTTAGAGTTACGAAGAGAAGCATTAGAATCTAAACGATGTAAAATCAATCGAACTAAGACAGAATATATGGAATGCATTTTTAGCAAGGAGAGTAGGAGTAGAACACCAATTAAGATTGATAACCAAGAAGTCCCCATAAAAGACCACTTTTGGTACTCAGAATCAATGATTCATGAGAGGGGAGAGATTGAGAGGGAGGTCACCCAGAGAATCCAAGCTGGTTGGAACAAAAAAATATATGCATCTGGAGTTTTGTGAGATTGGTGGGTGCTGCTCAAACTAAAAGGAAAATTCTATAGGATGGCCATAAGGCCGGCCATGCTCTATAAATCAGAGTATAGGGCAGTTAAGGAACATCATGTTCATAGAATGAGCGTAGCAGAAATGAGGATGTTGAGATGGATGATTGTTAAAGCAAGAAAGGATAGAATTAAAAATGAAAACATTAGAGGAAATTTAGGGGTAGCAGCAATAGGTAACAAGATGAGGGAGATTAGGCTTAGATGATTTGGACATGTCCAAAGGAGGCTGAAAACAGCACCTGTTAGAAGGAGTGAGGCAATTCAAGTAGAAGGTTCTAAAAGGGCAAGGGGAAGGCCCAAAAGAACGTGGATAGAAGTGGTGAGAAAAGATTTAAAAACTTTGGGACTAAATGAAGCCATAATACTTAATAGTGAGAAATGAAGGAGTAAGATTCATGTAACCGCCCCTAATTGGGATAAGGTCTTGATGATGATGATGATGATGATGATGATGAGTCAATTTTCTAAGGGACCAGAACCACAGGCATTTTCTTGGTACTTGATTAGGTCTCTACTGGCCCTTTTTTGGACGTTGCAGATATAAAATGATTGACTTGACTCGTTCTGTTTCCTTATCTTTCCCTTGAACAAACGAACATTTCTCAGATGTATGTATGCCTACTGAACAAGCCAGTGAGGTGGCTGGATCTTTTAAAGGATTGGTCAGGTCTCTATGGAACTTTACTATGGAGGTGTGAACTGAAGCTGTCCGTTCAATTGACCCACACATATTCTGAAGATGGGGGACTGGTCCCTGCAACATTATCTGGCCTCTTTTCTGAGGTAAAACATGGAAGAAAGCTAGGAAAAGTACTTGTCTTTTCTAAATTAACCTATACAATCCACTCCTGTTCCCTTCATTTGTTAAACTTGTTTGTATTAACACCATTCCCTTAAAATCAGATTTATTTCAACTCTTCACTATCATCTTACTTCTGGTCCTTCACTATGTAATAACTACTATGAAACCCTTAAGAATTTATTTAACTTAAAATGAGGAATGTTAAACTAACTGCAATATGAGATGTGGTCAAATTACCACATTTTCTAGAGCCACCTTTGCAAGATCCAACTCGTTCATCTCATTGCTCCAGCTTTAGATGTCTATTAGTCCTAGTTAGAAAAGCATGCAGTCTGGATAATTATTGCATCTAAAAACCTGTGCTTAGACATGGAGAGGTTAGAAACTTTGATAAACAACACAGCTTATTAGACGCTAAACTCATCCAAACAACAGCTTTTTGATCTACTAGAGCATACCTAAGCTTAGTGCTAGAGTTGGCCTTGGGTTTGAAGTTCTCAGAGTGCACAAGTATTATGGATCAGAATGATTAAGATTTTCTTCACTCCCATTAGCTTTCATTATTTGGTTTGAGTTGGAATTCAGTCTTTTGCAGCTAATTGACAATCAATAGGCATTTGTAGGCATCTGTTTGTAATGCTTCGGCACAAGCTTGGAAATTACAGTCGTTCTTCCTCAACTGGTTAATGGAAAGAAACCATGATATCTTTAGAACAAAAGAAATGCACAAATTTTCTGGGCAATGTTTCGTCAAATTGGTTCATTGGAAGACACCATGATAACTCTAAACCAATGAAGGGAATCCACAAATTCCTTGAGTTTATGTATTCTGACACAGGTGCTGAATCTCTCTCCAAAAGGATATGTTAGAGAGTGGTATGGCGTTCTTCGATCTTCTGAACAGTGTCTTTTAAAAAAAATATATATATATATATGTTATTGTACTGGGATTTCGTGAGATTATCAACCCAATCCCTTGTGTTTGTCTTTTAGCTTGTTCTTTTACTCAAAATTTGAACTCTTTAGTTGATTGACCAGGGACCAAGGCCTATGATGGCGAAACACTTCCATCTTTTCATGTAGTGCTCTTTGACTAAATGCAGGTAGAGGAGAGTTCATTATTCATAGAATCAACTTTTCTTGCCAGCTGGCCACATTTGACAGCCTAAGGTATTGCCTGATGCAATCAAGTGGACATTTAGATACTCATCTTTGGAGTATTCAGGAAGCAGAGTCTATTATACATTCCATCTTTTCATGCATAGTCCATGACAAGGCCGGTAAACAGAGTTCATTATTCATGGAGGCGGCTTTCCTCGAATGACATCAGTTTGCAGCGTGAGGTATTGCGTAATGCAATCAGCTGGATAGCATTTATACCTGCATTTTGCCACAATAGACAGTGATTGAAAGGAAGTTTGAGACTTTTAAGTTTCTAAGGTGTCGCAATGACAAGTAAAAAAGACTAGTTAGTTGAGTGAAGGTTATTTGACAAGTAAAAAAGATTGTTAAGTTTTTTAATGTGTACAAATGACTGGTAAAAAAACACTGTTAAATTGAGTGAAGGCCAGGTTGTTTGACCAAAATTTGTCCTTTCAAGGCTTTACAGTGATCATCTAGAAGCTGTAGAGATCCTAATTCATGTGATAAATTACTTTGCTGTTGAGTACTTGCTTGTCTCTGCTTGAGGATATGGACATGACATGTGGTTGATTAAGGGGGATTTCTGGCCCTCTGTAGAGACTTGATTGTGGCAAGAGGGGATGTAAGAAATATTGGTGGATTTTGTCTAGCTGCATAGGTTGTGGTAGATACGCCCGTCTTGCAATAGAACTGCCTGCAAGTTGCTAAACTATTGCCCACTGTATAATTTTGAATGACCCCACTGGATATTTTTTCTTTGCAACTGGTAATTATCAATTTTAATCTTCTGGTCATTCTGGTTAATTTCAGTTCTTATCTTTTTCCTTCTAATGAGTTCCTGGGTGCGGTGCAACTACAAAGGTTGTAGTAGTTCTCCAGGTGTGGAAACTTGTCGCTACCATCAATGTTAGCAACCAGATTAGAATTGATCATGTCTGTGGTTTGCTTGGTTTTAAGCTCTTGATCTGATGAATCTTATCAGGACATGTCTATCTCTATCTAATGCAGTCGATATATATTGTTGGTTGTTGGAGTTAGAGCTAACATAAGATGAAGCCTGAACCCTGATCCATTCTAGCAACTGCTGAAGGTGAATTCAATTTCAATAAGCAAAGGCAAACCATTGGAAGTTTCAGTAAAGAAGTAATGTCATTACCAAGAAACAAGAAAGTTTGGGTTTGCGGATCATTTCCGTGGCTTTATATGATATAATGGTATAGAGATTCCAAGAAGGATGACTAATCCAAGGCCACAGAGACTAAGACCAGTATTGATACAACGGATCAGATCAGAGGTCCATAATGTTTGCTGGGTTTTCATGGCAGGAACATCTCACTAGAAATTAAGCATTTACTATAGCGTCGAAATTAAAACTTGAAGTTTCGTTTATGGTGAACCAAATTGTTCATCTTATTGTGTGACTCAGAGGGGCTGATCTTTTCAGTAGATGTTGGGATCCAATTGGTGCAAATTGGACTGTTTTAGAAGTTCAAAACTAGATTCTGAGGAAGTTTTGAGTGATCACTGGTCAGTGGATTGGATTACATGATGTATCAGATTTTTGGGGTGTGGCTTGTCTTATGTGTAAAGAAGCTGGAAAGCTTAATGGTCTAGGTTGTTGAAAAATCTCTCATATTTTATGCAGTGGATTTGTAGTGCGCATCCACAGAAACTGTTGACACTTGTGCGTGTGTGCTCCTGGTAGCGGTAGTAATAATCTGAGCGTAAGGTAAGGTGTGTCTAGCGACTACAGTTTTCTGGAGCCTAACTTTTCATGATCAAACTCGTTCATCTTCTTGCTCCTCTTATGGATGTCAAGCGGATCTAAAAGCAAGTGAATTGATTGATTCTACTGTCTAGGAAGTTGTGCTTGGAAATGAACAGTTTATATATATATATATACAGCGTTCTAGTAGACCTAGAAACAACCAATCCACTTGTTTTTTGATCCTAGATACCCAAAAAGTGGAGCAAGGAGATGAAAGTTGTATCACGCAAAGGTGCGCTCTACAAAATGTGGTTTCTGGACATACTCCTTTGTGGTCAGTTTACCATTGCTCTAGCAGTACCGGCACAAGCAAAAGTAAATGAGCTCACATGGTTAGTCATCCAAACTGATCAACTTGGGTTACATCTTATACTAGCAATACTTGAAACCATCGAACCTTGGACTGTTTTAGTCTCAAGAACTTTCTGGACTACTTTTTTCCTTGTAACTTCCTGATCGAGCTGTCTATTCTCTACAACAGAATAAAATTGGTGGGATCATCCACTTGAGCAGATTTTTTAGGCATGACTAATCTAAGGTGGGCCTGAGCAGATGATTGATAGAACTTCAATGTCATGTTCCCTGATGTACTTTCAGCTTGAAAAAATTGAATTCATGTACCTGACTTTCATGAACAAACAGTGTGGAAGCTCATCTTATAATTGATTGGATAATCATGAATAATTCGATAAACCATTTTACATAGGCCTGAAAGTCCCCTGAATTCTTCTATTTTATTTATTTATTATTTTATTACTCAGAATAGGTGCTCAAGGTGCGTGTGGAAAACTAGACCTCACCTTGGAGCAATTTTTTCAGAAAATCTACGTCATTAATTGTGTTCAGTGTGAAAAGGTTAGGTAATACACAAGAAATCAAAGCATTGGGATGATTCTAACTGCTTATTTTCGGTCTTTAAACAAATTAATAAAAACCGACGACGTGTATGATTTTCAGCTAAGTAACATAAGCTAAAAGCATTTAATGGGCATGAAATCCGTCATGGAGCCTATTTGAGCCATTCCGAAGAGCATGATAAATGGCTTAGATCTACAAGAAATCATCACTATTTCACTATATGGATGCAAAATAGGTGGAGTCTACATCTCCTCGTTCCCATGGGCGCCTAGTTCCACTGAGACTTACTATTTTGGTTGAAAAAGATACAAACATCAAAGTTCAGTTGTTTCTGGTCCTTGATCAATAAAATTCCCGGCATAAAAAAAAGGGGGGATGTTCGGCATGTGAATAGCTAGTCCTCGATAAGTAGTTTTGTCCAACAACTGAAACTTTTACAAGCTGATAAAAGTACTTCAGAACAAACAGTCAAGATTTAGTGTATGTTATCTACGTTCTGTCCATGTTTAGGGATGCCAGTGGCAAGAAATAACATCCCTACCCAAAGGCTAGTTTATCAGTAAATCTATTGTTATCTCCGCAGCAAACAACTTTAGGAGAAGGGGTAGTTTATCTGTACATTTTATCTGTGTTTTGGGGCTTCCAATGACAACTAGATAAGATCACTATTCATTGATAAATTTCACGCAACAGTATTATTAACCCCATGACAGAAATCTCCACAGTGAAAAGATATAGACCCAGTTTAAAGACTTGAGAACGATCTGACTATACTAGAAAGTAGGGCGAATCTGAGTTAACTCAAGGAGCCCTCAAGAACTCAAAATTACCAAAGTTGGCTTCCGAGTTTTTGGACTATGAGTTCTATAACATGGTGCAAGGAGTCTTTCCTGTGAAGGTCAAGGTTTCGACAGCATAGTTGTGAATTCTGTTTGGGTGATCATTTTGGTCTGGACCAGAATTTGAGATTTTGGCTTAAACTTCGGAAAAATATCGGCAATATCAGCTGTTATGGTCATAAGTGTAGCATTTCCTTCTTTGGCTGGAAGCCAAGTTTCTGCCATTTCGGTAGAAAACATTGACAACTCTAAATCGATACTGCCCACGGGTGCGTGTTCCTGATATGGTGCAATCCTCTTTCTTTGTACACATAATTTCCAGACTCAGATACACACTGATTCTAAACCCACACCCACCTTGGGTCCTGGACTAGTTCAGACCTGCACTTTCAGAATGACTTTCACATCCATTTCGACGTGGACATGAGCTACCTCGATCTGCTTGACGTCTCTAAATGGAATTACTGTAATATGCCATTGAACTCGATTCTTGGTTTTGATTACTAGATTCCTGTACGTGTGGAAGTGGAGAAACGAATGGTGAAGAGGAATTGTTGCTTTCCAGTCCTTTCAGGATAAGGAATTGCTACGGTTAGAGATGATGAGACCGGTCTTATTGGAAAGGAAATTGAGAGGAGGCCACGCATGGGATATCTTTGACCCGTATAAGCGTCTAGATTTCTTGTCTTTTTAGTGCATTGTGACGCTGGTCACTTAAAGCTGTGGTTTTCTGAGAAAGCATTCACTCCCCTGTTGACACATATACTACTTTCTAGCTAGTCCCAATTGCAAAACTGGACAGTTCAGTATCATTTGTCCTTAGGTCTGATCATTACATAATTTGAATGGAGATATAAACTTCAGTTTCTACTTGAACTCTTAAATATCCTTTCAATCACTACCTACAGGTCTTACACTTACCGACATGTTCATGCATAGTAGCCCAGAAGCTGGTCTAAGAACATGTTCCATGGCACCCATTCATTGAATAAGAGGGTCTCTTGATTGAAGCCTTGTCACTTCAGTTCAGCAATGGACTCGACAGATTATACCCTTTCACTTTGTTATAAATGTTCTCTATCTATTTCTGTTACTAGAATAGTTGAATAGCTTGGTCGTTACAGTGGGAATAAAAAAAGCGCAGCCTGTGCACGAAGCTCGCGTGTATGCAGAGTCTGGGGATGGGACAGACCATAAGGGTTAATAATACGCAGCCTTATCTTTCATTTTGCAAGAAGCTGTTTACATGCATTGAACCCATGACCACAGTGACAACTCTACCATTGCACTAGTGGGAATATAGTCTCTCTTTTTTTCTTAATTAAATACTTATGAATCAAACTATCTACGAGGTTTTTCCTAATTTCTAAATCTAGTTGAAATCTCCCCAATAAAAAAATGTGTCACCTCCAACCTCTGACTACACACAAGGAGGAAAGCCGCCTTGTTGTATGGGGTCAACTTCGATAGCTGGCTATTGGCAAATATACTCTTATTTCGTAGCATAGTTATTTCCTGAAGTGGAGTGCTCGATTAACCGCGACAATTGATTGTGAATCATTTTGACATAACTTAATTTCCCATGATAAGCCCCACCTTTAAATGATCCAACCCATTCATTTAATTCCTCATGCTTATGGTATCTCCTAAATGAAATCACGATGATTATTAGGATTCTTTTGGAAAATTGATTTGGGGTTTCACTGTTACTTACATGGAAACACCAATATTAAGTGGATTTATGGTTTGCAACTTGTTAAAACATCAAGTAGTTCCATTTTGTGATCGAGGGGGATTCAAAGACGGTGGTCAAGACCCTCATGGAAAGCCAAATGACTCCATGGACTCTCAGGATAGCAAATGCAACATGTAAGTTTGAGTTGCAGCTACTGAATTACCATTCTATGTAAAAGCTTAAGCAGATAGAAAATAAGCTACCAATATTTATTTCTAACACATCTCTCATATGGAAGGCCTTTATGGGCTAAAGCGCATGGATTTGATAAATGGAGGTCTCAATATTCGAACCAGCAACCTCTCAGCCAATAACGCTGTCATACCATATTGGATTAACATTGGACCTAAAAGCTTAAGGTCATAAAAAGTGGGCAACAATACTTATATCTAATGGCAACAGCAATGACTCAGTTTCTTCTCTATTCGCCACATTTTTTAGAGAGAGAAATGGAGCTGTTAACTATTCGGCATCCAAAGTGGCAATGGACAACAGTACTTCTAACTTGTTTCATGTTGTTCCTACCATTTTGGAATGTAATTTTAGGGCGATGCTGTTGGGTATAGAACTCCTATAATCAGGTAGCTTTCTGTGCTTCGTCTCTTTTATATATTTGACCATTTTATGGGAAAACAGAAAGTTCTCAACTTTGTAGCATGCCTAGCATATTAACAGTTTTTAGATGGTTAAACGAACAGGGCAACTTGTACATCTATCCGCCTAAATTCCTCCAAAGGCAAACATGGGCATCCAACTAGCAGAAGCTGTTTTGTATAGGCAATGTAGATATCACCACACAATAAAGTGGTTGGACATTGGCTAAGCATCAACTTTTAGTCCTCTCAACGTCAAGTCATGTTAATTTTGTAGATATCACTGCACATTAAAGTAGTTGGATACATGCTACGGAGTAACTCTTAGTCATCTCAAAGTCAAGTCATATTAATTAATGAAAAAATTAATCAAAAGCAAAAGTAGTCATCTGAATGGAAACATAAATATATTATCAAACGAATACGTATCAAAGCATATGTTTAATAAAGAACACGCTTGAATTATGTATATGTTGATGGCCAACATTATGGTGGAAAATGGGCATTGATGATGATGATGCATTTGTGTACTTTCCCCCCGTATAGTGTTGTAGAGGAAAGCCTTCAATGGAGTTTCGATGTTTTGATATGACTCGAGAGAAAATTCCACGAAATGGGGCATTAAAGGGCCATTTCATGTCCTTATCTTGTTGGTTTTCTCAATTGAATGGAGAAACTTCTGTGATGTCTAGGATGACAAAATCTTATCAGTGTGCTATGGACATGCATAACTATTTGTCTTCTACCAACCCGTTAGTCCACATGCCCATGGCCCATTCATGAAGGAGTGATTACAACGTTGCTAAGTCCTACATGGCAAACCCTCATTAAGAGATAGTTGTTGGACCCACCACTTGGTATCCGAGCAAGTTGAAAGTGATTCATCTGTTTGATTTCTCGGTCATGTGCTAAGTGGCTTTCTCATAGAGGCATGGGAGATCAAAACTCATGCTAAAGGATGGGCTGCCGATCTTGACTTGGAACATTGTGGGTCCCTTGATCTCTGACATTTGGATCATTTTATTGTTCTAACATCGGTGGGACCAAACCATTTTCCCCTTGTGATTCATGATGCAGTCCTTGGGAAGCCGATGATAAGGTCTATGGTCGAACCAATCGGACCACACGTTACCTTTTCTATTGGTCCCAACCATTAAACTAAGAGACCAAATACCTGGCCAAATAAAGCTCGGAAGAGGCATGCACCAAGTCGAAATACAAGGTGAATTATTGAGGTAGACACTGAAACCAAAGGGACCCAAATTTTCTCCTTTGTTCCATGTATTCTCTTTTTTCTTTCTTTCTTTCCTTTTTTTGTTTTGTTTTCTTTCTAGTGGTTCTTTGCTCCTTGTAGCTACCACTTGAAACATTCTGATTGGCATAAGTTACTTGAAACGAACGTATCTGTCTGCCCATTACCAACTATCTTTTTGTAACATGTATGGAGTAGCCCATACTGTGTCGATTCTTAACCTTTGTGGACCGGCCATAGTAGACCAACAACGTAGTCGATTTTGAAACACACATTGGTTGCAACACACTTACTTGGCTTTGTAGTTTGTAATGACTTCTCTGATTGAGTTGGATTCGTTAATCCAAGAAATAAACCAAGTCTAAAACTGATTCAGATAACGACTTGGGACCGATCTCGACGACGACATTTCATCTAGAAATTTGGAGGACGATCGATGCCAAGTGGATAGTCCTTATCTCTGCCATTTGCAGATTATCATCATCCTGTGACTCTTTTATACGTTCGACTGGGGGAGATGTCCAATGGAAGGAAATATTTGAAAGTGTGGCTGGATGGGATTGGGTTGGCCATAAAAGGAGGGGCAGATCACGAGAAAGAGGCAAAGCAATATGGGAGTGGGCGTGCAATTATTCCATGTTTTCGTAGCTTAGTGGTTGTAAAAGAAAGGAGGGAGAAACACCAAGAGTGGCACGACAAATGAACAAATAGATCAAGGCGGGCAAGACACTATAATTAGAGCTCCTTTTTCTTCCAGTGGGTCTTTTTCTGTCTACTACCTTCGTTAGTACAGCCATTGCTTAGCTTACGCATGATTATACTTTGATGGATTTCCAACCAATGTCTCCACCATACTTGCAGAGATCACTGAATAACTGAAACTTGAGTTGTTCAAACTTTAAACAGTCTTTGATAATTCACAGCCTCTCAGGTTTTTGACTTAATAGTTTGTCAAATAAAAATAATAATTCATGCATGGAGTTTGTCACGAATTTTGCTTGCTAATTATCACCTGACGCAAAATCCTCTTTTATCTGAGTTTGGGACTAGCAGCAGCGGAGTTTGCCAAATATAATGTCAAATTTGTAGATGTCTCATCAAATACAGTCACCCCTAACTAATGTCTAAACTATTGTAGGAACTAGTATTCTAGCATCTAGTGGTGTAAGAGGAAAGCCTCTCCCCTGGTAGGTCATGGATTGGAGGCTGTCTGTAGATGTGTGCCCAACGTTCTAGAAAAATGGAAAAAAAAAAAAAAGAGAGCTCTAAATTCTTATGGGGGCATGAGCACCTAGCCTAGGGGCAAGGTTCGTTGTTTCTGGACTGAGGTTGCGGTTCAAGTTGGTTCGCCTACCAGCTTTAAGAAAAAAAACAAAAAATCTCTAAATTCTTCTATCATTAAGGTGCAAATTCAATGTAGAGACTTTAATACTTAATTATCATATATCCTTTTCTAAAGATAAGTTTGTTTGAAAAACTATACTTGCTCCAATCAGATGAACTTTTTTATTTTTTCCCTTCATTTGTATTTGCTGAATTTTGCCGTTTATCAAAATTTTCAAACATTTACAATACTAAATTAGTCACAAATCCAAATTAACTTTGTGATTATAGATATAAAAAACAAACTCGTTCTGGTCTCAACAATAAAGTTGTTATAGTGTGACCTTAAGAACATGTATTCTAAACATAAAAATAGATTCTTATAAAATGATAGATAAGGTTGCATATTATAGATTTTTAGTGGTCCGCCCCTACCCCGGACCGTCCATACAGAGGAGCTTCATCTGGTACCCATCCTTCATCTGGTCTAGGTTTCGAATTGTCAACATGTTTACTAGCCACCTAGCTATGGATCATTTATCTTAGACAACAAATGCATTGTCATCATCCTGAGAAGAAGATTAATCTAGTGCAGTCCCTCTCGTCAATGCAGACACACGGGCCTCACCTCGTTTTTCTGACTGGTCCCTTGCATGAATAACAACAAGAGAAGAGACCAAGTATTGCACGGACTAAGACCATAAAAAGAAAAGCTCCGCTAAATCGAGTGTACATTGCCATGCATGCAACTAGAAGTCGCGGGAAAAGTGCAAATACAAGGGCGTCTCTTATCAATTTGGGGGGCTCTTTTTCTGCCTACTACAGGCATCATCTCCTTATTCTAATACAATTGCTGCTCTCTCTATCTTTCTCTGTAATATTGTGGTGGTTTTGTCAGCTTGTTGCATTCCAATCGAACTTGGAATGCAACAAGCTTGTGCCTACTTGTTGTAAGATGACTCTGTATGGAAGCGATGGGAATTGCCTACATTCAGACCCTCCCTATTAGTTTATCGTGGTAATAGCACCCGCTGACCTAACGAGAACCACTAAACAAAACCATGCACTACGGAGCAAATAAATAATCATCGTCCAAGATAAGAAGAAGAATTTTTCCATCCCAACAAAGGGAGCCTTGGTGCAATGGTGGAGTTATCGTCTTATGTCATAGATTTAAGGCGTGGAAACAGCCTATTGCAAAATGCAAAATAGACCTACATACTATTAACTCTTGCAGTCCACCCCTTTTTTAAACCACACATATGCAGGAGCTTCATGCACCGAGGCTGCCCAATGATTCTTCTCCTAGGCAGACTGTACATGTTGCGGTTGTAAGGCCGCCCGTGATTATAATATCAATTGAATTTTTCAACAGCACTAACAGTCTTTTGCATTTTATACCATGACATGACCAACTTATTGTCTCTTCTTTGCTTATAATAAGTGTTAGCAATGTATGTGTGGATATCTATAAAGGGAGTCTTGCCACAATGGTAGAGTTGTTGCAATGTGACTTGGAGGTCACGGGTTTGAAGTGTTGAAACATGTCTCTCATAAAAATGCAAGATAAGACTGTATATTATAGAGCCTTTATGGACTATCCCTGCCCTAAACCTTACACATGCAAGAACTTCTTCATGCAAGAACTTCTTCATACACTGGGCTGCCTTTTTCTTTTTTCTTTTTATATGTATGGGTGGATGCCATCATGCCAGTTCCATTGGATAAATATGGGAAATGCTTCAAGAGGGCTCCACCTAAACATCATGAGGCCGGCATCTCGCCTATTGATGATCGGAGCCGTTCGTTGACTAGGCTCCACAGAATCTACGAAAGAGTGCTACAGATGATTTGTAGATAAAATCATCGAAGCATGCATTTGATTTTAGTTTTCTAGCAGCCATTTAAAGACCATGCACAATAAGAGCTTAGAATTGAATACCAATCAGAGGCTTACAAATTGTTAGATAGGTTATAACGCCTTTGCTTGTCCACACCACGGCCTACGAAATGGATGGTTTGGATCGGCAAAGAACCGGACCCACTTGTGTGGGCTCCGCTGGGAAACTACAAACATCCACCGGTTAAAGAAATAAATTTTCTCACAGCTGGAAAATGACATTGTTACCCTTTATGCAGATACGGTCGGAAGATGGGAAGGCACCGTCCATCCGGACAAGGTGGCTACCATCGAGGAACGTGGTTCACGGGGAGAGGACGCAATTCCTTGAATGAATGCGGGATTAATATGGAATTACTGGAAAATTCAGGAACATTTTGGTAAATTGCCGTTAGTTGTCGGTGAGTGATGCAGATGCCTGTGCATGAACGCATGCAGGAGCTGATTAATACGGTGTGCCTTTGACTTCTGCTTTTGAATATAAAAGAGAAGTTCATTGACAAAAATACCCTTTTGTGATTTGAACTTTGGCTAAACAGTCTCGTGGATGACTTTTTCTTGGCCGCGCTCTCTTTTTGGGATCTGCTTCCACCTCGCTAAGCCCTTGTTTATTTGATTAATATTAATTTATGTCTTTGTATTTTTATTAATTAAACAATGTTAGTGCTGAATGTTACACTACGAGGAGATGCTATTGGATGTTTGGCGCGATATCTGGACCGTTCATCTAGTAAACCTTGCATGGATTGTCCATAATATGGAAGCCACAACGTTTTATTTTATTTTATTTGGTTAAAAATCACAATCGTTATTTGATACCGGAAAATCGATAGGCAAAAGCAAAGTTTCTTGCTCGCAGAAGAAGTATATTTTTTGGAATCCACATGAGCCATATTAGCACGATCCAATCCGTTAATCTGACAGTAATGACAATTTTATTCTGTCGCCATCGATTTTGTCTCGATTGAATATTCTTAGACCCTTCGTCCAAAAAACCTGACTTTAGGTTTGGTCATAAAAATGCAAACATTATAACTCTTGGTGAATTATAACGTGCTAATGAAATATTCATTTGACAGGTTGGTTGTTGATAGCGTGCAAGTTTACAAGTACAAATGCGTTAGTAGATTTTCTCATTTAGGCTAAAAAATATATACTTCTTCAGTGCAAGAAAGCTTCTGTTTATGTAGGTCCGGAGAAGGGGCAGACTACAAGGGTCAATAGTACCCAACCTTACCTCATATTTTACAAGAAGCTGCTTTCACGTCTTGAGCCTATAACTTCAAAGTCACACGACGACAACTCTACCATTACGCCATCTCTTTCAATGATAATCTTGCTGCAGTTAAGAAAATAACTTTACTAGCCAACCCTGAACAGCAGATAAAGAAAGAAAAAAAAAAAAAAAAGGTTGGTAAAAGATAAACTCCGTTAATCCCTACCTTAAAACCTTCACTCTCCAACACAACACCTGTGCATGGGCTGGTAATTAGTGGCTAGCAGCTACCATTAACTAATCAGAGCAAGTTAAGCTATGCTTATGCTGTACTATGCGTCCATTTTGATTGACAGTGACGACCTTTTTGGGGTCCGTAAATGATGACGATCTTCTGCAGAGAATTAAGAGCAGTCCAAAAGCAGGGAACGAAAGGCTTCTTATTAATGGTCAAGATTACCTAATCAGACCAACTTAGTCTACGGATATGTGGGGCCAAATTGTGGTGAGGTGTATCAATCTTTGATAAGTCTGGATTAGGTTGATAGGCTACGTTCATGGTATCGTTTTAATGTTACCATCGTTTGCTTTTGGCTCTATCCCTTACGAAGATGGTTTTGCCAATTGTTTTCTACTTCCTAAACGAGGAGCATGTCTTTGCTGGACACCAAATCCATTAATAAACGACGTTAAATCAGATTATGTGGATACTTGAAAAGAAATTGTTGTTGAGGCCACTATTTTTTGTCAATTTCTACTCTCTCCGTTCCCTTCCCTCAATGGCTTGACAGATTGTCACTCTCATAATTAGAGGACTTTTTTTCTTTTCTTTTAAAGTTAGACACATGCACATCTATACATAGCCTCCAACCCCCACAGGTCGAAAGTTTTTCCTTATCTCAATGTGCTAAAAGGATTTGGTGCAATTAGAGGGTATTTTCAGAGAAATATGATAGAAAAATAATGGATAAGTGTTCACCGTAAGTTTTAGTGCAGCATTAATTCCTGATTTTATCACTTCATTGCGATTGTTTTTGTTGGTATTTCTCCTTAAGACTCCTAACAACCAAGTGAATTAAGCAAAATAATAGTCCACATTCTTTCTATCATTTTAGGGATGAGATTAACTTCTCATAACTCTTGATAACGTTCAAAAACTGAACGTATATCTTCTATACGTTTGGTTAGCTCTATGATTGATAGAGCAACTATGAAACAATGAATTCATGGTAAGGTCTCCTAAGCCTGCAATCTCACTTTCAGTTCAAGAAAAATACACCATCGAATGGAGATTAATTAAGGTTTAGAAGTGCCTTAACCCAACAGATATATATTCCAGAAAATCGAGCATTATGCGGCAATAGCCAGAGGTATGTGATTTTATTCAATCCTTATTCCGCATTAGATCTAAATGCTATTTGAGTTCATAGAACATGTTAGATCATTTAGAAAATCTCTAGCATTTGATATCAGAGCAGTGTATAATTCCTCTGCCTAACAGTTTTGCCGTTTCTGTTTGATAGATATCTAAACAAATTAACGTGTTCTCAACATCTATAGAAGAACATGAAGACATCAATTGAACCACCACTGGCATTATAGAAAACAATTGTTTAGATATACATACGGCGGATCGGCAGCACCGATTTGGCAAGGTGGTGCAGGAATATGCCACCATGGTTGCGTCGATCTGAGCAGTGTTGTCAGCCATTTGAGTGGAGTTCGCTGATTTCCAAAAGAAAGGATGAGAAACAAAGAGTGTAAATAGGGGAGACTGAGCAACCCCTGTTTAGGCAAGTATGCCAGATTCGGACGTAGCAAGATGAAAACAGGGCCGGACGTTGGAAGTGGGGATAGATCCTACATGCTGCCGGTCTGGTGTGCCACTCGGGGTAACGACCGAGTCATCTGCGTTCTTTGTTTCTACAAATATGGGTGTGACGTTGGGCCTTTTTGTTCCGCAGCGATCTAAACATTTAGTTGAGGATCCAAGATCATTTGATGCAGATGGAACCGAGGACAACAATCCTGATTTTTGGGCACTAGGTACTAGGTGGTGGTTCATTGGGTTGAAGTTATCAGCCACTTGTTTTCCAGGAAAAACAGCCCAAGAACTTAAGAAAAAACCCAGAATAGAATAGAGATTGATTAATGTTTAGAAAAGCCTTAACCTAATAGATATATATATCAGAAAATCGAGCATTGTGCGGCAATGGCTGGAGGCATGTGATTTTATTCGATCCTTATTCCACGTTAGACCTAAATGATATTTGAGTTTATAGAAGCATGTTAGATCATTTAAAAAATCTCTAACAGTTTATTGTAGCTTTTAGGAAATCTTAACCAATATTAACAACTAACTGGTAGGGTGATGATTAGAGAGGCACATGAATATAGTAATTCTAGTAAGCCTGTAGATATAAATTAATATGGTATAGAAGCTTTTGTATTGTGCTAATTTCTTAATATCAAGTAACCAGACCACACCAAATTAGAAAACAAAAAAAACAGCCCACTACATGAAGCTCCTGCATATGCAAGGTCCGGCAAAGGCGGACCATAAAAGGTAAATAATACACAATTTTACCTTATATTTTTTTTGCAAGAGCTGTTTTTACGTCTTGAACCTGTGACCTCAAGTCATTGAACGACAACTCTATCGTAGCACCAAAGGCTCCCTTTCTAGACCCTACCAAATTGTGTTTGGAAAACTAAAACACCACCCTCTTTACAATTTATTGCCTTATTGAGACTTATTATCTTGCAAGTTTACTGAGGTTCTTAATCTATCATGGCCATCCCATTTAAAGTTTTTTTTTTTTGAAAGTTATCGCCACCTTCCAAACTGAGAAAAGATATATTGTTATAATTTAGCACTAGCTAGTATCAATTAATCAATGTATAAACGAAAATGAGTACTCGAGTGCCCATCGTTTGATAAAGGCACTCTTCCCTTTATATATTAAGCGCATACGTGATGGGCTGTTAATGGTCTTTCAGGAACTGGAAGGGCCTTTAATATCATATTAGCTATAGTTACAATAAAGAATGGAGTATTATTGGTTAAACAATGGAAGAGAATGAATATTATTTCATAAAGAATTTGTACTCATAAAATGCTTCATAAAAAAAACACTTGACTCTTATTCAATAGGTATGTCGTTGTTTTAATAGATCATTAAGTGAACGTGATTACCAAATTATTCCAAAATTAGAGCCTAATGACCACTGTGCGCTTGATTCAGAACGATTATATAATTTGGTTTATGAGATAATTTTGGATTATTCCTTACTGATTATTTGATATAAACTGCATAAACCAGATTATAAATGCCCTGCCAATTGGGCCCCCTTATATGTGATATCCCATTGGAATATTAGTTTTTTTTTTGGGTCTGATTATCAACGAAAGTATCTCAGCAAGGTGAAACAGGTCAACTTCTAATTTCCTTCTCTGAACACAAAACAAGGAGTCCTTATCTGGCAAATGCATGCATGCGGCCGGTACAAGCATCTAAAAACTAGACTCTTAGACTAGAAGTGTGGTGATCCAACAGCTCATCTTTGCTGCGCCACATCTAGATGGGCCATGCATTAAAACCTCTCAGTTGGATGATTCTAACTCCTACCTCCTAATTACTATAGGAGCACTACAAAGAGCCTCACCCTTGTTAAGCACATCAGTTAGTATCTAAATCACACCAAAACATAATTAGACAGAACACAAAAGGGTTTATGTGGTTCGGCTATGTATAGCCTATGTCCACGAGAGGAGGAGGGGAATATCTTTACTATGAGAAAGGATTACACCTGTTCTATTCTCTTGATCCCTTTGGCTTTGGCTTTGGTCCTATTTATAGAGGCCAGAGGTGGTGTAAAGTTTCCTAGTAGGATTCTAATCCTACTTTCCTTTTTCTTCTCTGATTAGGACTCCTAATCAGGTTTAAGATTACATTTAATTGACTTGCCTTATTTTTGCAGGATTCTTCAGGAGTGATTATGGGGATGGACATCTTCTGAACTTTACGTTATTATATCAGGTGTCTAAAAACTCAGAGGCCTATTTGATATTGACAACCCTTTTTTGGCTTTAAATTGAAGACAATTCCACATACCCTACAGCACAATGGAGTAGCTAAGAGAATGAACCGAACCATTGTGGAAAGAGTAAGATGCATGCTTAGTATGGCTAAGCTACCTAATCCATTCTGGGGTAAAGCTATGAAGACCATCTGCTACTTGATCAATAGGTCACCATCAGCACCACTTGACTTCGAAGTTTTAGAACAGAAGTGGACTGGCAAGAAAGTGACCTATGTACACCTGAGGGTATTCAGGTGCAGAGCTTTTGTACATTTATCCAAAGATATGAGACAAAAGCTAGACTTGAAATCTACCCAATGTATCTTCATTGGGTATGGAGATGAAAAATTCAGATACAGATTGTGGGACCCTGAGACACGAAGAATCATCCGTAGTAGAGATGTAATATTTTAGGAAAATCAATTCTATAAAGATCCAAGAAAGGCTAAAGATACTAGCACTCCAACTCTAGTACTAGATTTAGCACCCATTTAGATCGGCTCAGAAGTTGCACCAGAAGCTGAACTAGAGGCAAAGGAGTTTGAGCAGGGGGAGCATCAGTCCCCTATATTAAAAGATGCTACAATATCAGATGTTGAATCATCACGTCAGCCTAAAGCAGAAGCTTAGCCAAAGATGTCAACAAGAGGACGCATTCTAATTCCATTACAGAAATATTTCGAATCAGAATATATCATGTTCACTGATGAGAGGGAGCTAAAGAATTTTGAACAAGCCCTGGCACATGTAGGCAAGGGCAAATGGGTGTAAGCCATGCAAGAAGAAGTTAGCTCATTAATGAAAAATCAGACATATGAGGTAGTAATACTTCCCAAAGGGAAAAGAGCACTAAAGAACAAGGGGCTCTTCAAAGTGAAAAGAGGAGGCAATGGAGAACCAATCAAGTACAAAGCGCGTTTGGTCGTCAAAGGTTTTGAGCAGATGAAAGGAATAGACTTTGATGAGATTTTCTCACTAGTAGTGAAGATGACATCAATTAAGATTATACTCGAATTAGTGACAAGACACAACTTGGAGCTTGAACAGATGAATATCAAGACAGCCTTTCTACATGGAGATTTAAAGGATGAAATATATATGGAACAAGTAGAGGGTTTCGAAGTCGAAAAGAAGAAGCATCTAGGATGAAAGTTGAAGAAAAGTCTTTATGGCCTCAAACAAGCTTTAAGACAATGGTATAAGAAGTTTGACTCATGCATGACAAGTCAAGGTTTCAAAAGAACAGCTGCAAATCAGTGTGTGTACGTTCAGAGATTACCTGAGGGTAAATTCGTCACTCTATTACTATGTAGATGACATGTTGATAGTTGGATTAGATATGACTATGATCAGCAGGTTGAAGAGAGAGTTATCTAAGTCTTTTGACATGAAAGACTTAGGGGCAGCTCAGTAGATTTTAGGGATAAAGATTACACGTGACATAAAAACAAGAAAGTTGTGGCTGTCACAGGAAAAATATATTGAACGAGTAATTAAGAGGTTCAACATGGAGCGAGCCAAGCAAATCAACACTCCACTAGGCAATCATTTCAAATTAAGCAAGAAGACGTGTTCCTCAACACCACAGGATACAGACAGGTTGGCTAAGATTCCCTACTCATTAGTCGTTGAGAGTTTGATGTATGCAATAGTGTGCATAAGGCCGAATATTACTCAAGTAGTAGGAGTCGTAAGCAGATTTCTTTCAAATCCAGGCAAAGATCATTGGGAAGCCATAAAGTAGATACTATTGTACATGAAGGGCACATCTAAGTTGTGCCTGTGCTTCGGAAGTACAAATACACTCTTAGAAGGTTACACAAATGTTGATACAGCGGGAGATCTTGATGGAAGAAAGTCAACATCAGGGTTCATTTTCACTTTTGTAGGGGGAGCTTTATCATGGTAGTCCAAGTTGTAGAAGTACATAGCTCTATCAACAACAGAAGCTAAATACATTGTCGTAGCTAAAGCAGGTAAGAAAATGTTGTGGATAAAGCGGTTTCTTTAGGAGCTCGGTATCATACAGGAGGAATAGAAGATACATTGCGATAGTCAGAGTGCTCTAGAACTGAGCAAGAACTCAATGTATTACGCGTGCACCAAACACATTGACATATGGTATCACTGGATACGAGAGGTGATAGAAGAACAGATGCTAAAGCTGAAAAAGATTCACATTGATAAGAATCTTACAGATATATTGACAAAAGTGATAACCTATGAGAAACTACTGCTATGTAAAAACATAGCATGCACAAGTTCAGACTAGTGGAGTATGGTATAGGAATGCAAGGGGAGAATTGATGATGTCCATCCCCATAATTACGTCGAAGAATCTTGCAAAAATAAGGCAAGTCAGTTAAATATAATCTTAAACCTGATTAGGAGTCCTAATTAGAGAAGAAAAAGGAAAGTAGGATTAGAATCCTACTAGGAAACTTTACATCACTTCTGGCCTCTATAAATAGGATCAGAAGCAGAGCCAAAAGGATCAAGAGAACAGAACAGCTGTAATCCTTTGTCATAGTAAAGATACTCCCCTCCTCCTCCCATGGATGTAGGCTATACATAGTTAAACTACGTAAGCCCTTTTGTGTTTAGTTGTGGGATTGTGTTTCTATGTGATTTAGATCCTAACTGCTGCGTCTAACAACCTTGTAGCAGGTCAAGGCTTAGATTCAGCTCAGGGGTGATTGTGTCGGACACTGTGGAGCATTCAGATCTACGCCATCCATGACTATGGACCATGCTTAAAGGTCCCTATTCATCTTAGTTTGATGATCAAAATTACACCATTCATCTCAGTTGGATTATCAAAATTACATTCTTTGGCATCCCTGAATCATTCAATCAGCACGCGCTTTATGGGCAATTGGGTATCATGTATCAGAGAAAATCACTTGTAAGAGTTAGATCAACCCTTTAATTGGAGTGCTTTCCATAGGTTGTTTGGTATGGGAATAACAACCAATGGATTAAGTTATCCATGATTAGCAAATGTTTTCCTTAGCTTTCATTTTTATGTAATAAAACTTATACAACAATAGATAAAAGAGAAATGATAAATTCAAGTGTCACTTTACTTATCTTGTAATTACTCTTTTTATATGTTTAAGTTGTTCACCATGTTAGAAATGACTTAGATGGTCAAAGTACCACATTTTATGCCTATAAGATAATTTAACTCATATTCTTTTTTGAAAAATTTAGATAAAATGTCTTTAATTAGTAAAATATTTAGTAATTAGTCTTTAATTATTTGCTATTTGTCAAATGGTTAGGATTTTAGATATTTCTTACCAAAACATCACTAAGAGCAACAAATATTAGTTGTAGTTTATAGTTCATGAATTTACCCTTCTTTTAAAGGTCTAATAAAGCAGCATCATCTTCTTACAATGAATATACATATTTTAAGAAAAAAGATAAGCAGCCAAAAATATAGGTGGAGTCCAATTATTTGTTATTCTAGGATCTAAACAAAAAAATAAAAGGACCAATGAAATCATCCATTATTTAAGATATGTTTAAAAACTTCAAAAGCAAGTGTAAAGTCATAAATTTATATTTAATTACTAATAGCAATTGGGGGTGAGGACCTTTTGGCAACAAATTTCTAATATCATAACCGCTTGGCAAATAACTAATAATTATTAAGTAGATAGTAAATAGTTCGCTAATTAGAATTTGTTTGGCAAAAATCCCTTTTTATATTGAAAATTACAGCTGCAATTCATTCTATGCTTCTTCAGTTAAAAATAATTAGTAAAAAGTACATAAAATAAAATAATTAAACAACATGAAATTTGGTATTTAGACTAGCTAAGTCATTCTCGAAATGGTAAATAATTTAGATCTATAAAAGAAAGAAAGAAAACTGTAAGTAAGAGATAAGTAAAGTGGCACTCAGATTAATCGTAGTCAACAGGCACTTGATTTATCATTTCTCTAGAAAAGATAGCACTAAAAGCTTCAAAATTTATTATTTTACTAATGACTTAATCCATAGCCAAACGGCCCCTGTAAGTGTAAGTTATGAGAGGGTGACCTCTACTAGAGAATGCCCCTTATAAATCAAGTTAACAAAGTAAACAATCCCCCGTTAATTAATTAACTAACTAACGCGTTAAACCAAATTAAAGAAGGCAAAATCGGGGGCGGCAAAAACAATGGAAAGAAGGAGAGATTCGCAGAAGCAGCAGCATCAGATTCCTGGGTCTTCTCAACGCCACACTCCCTCCTTCCATCACTTGATTCAAAATAAAGGAGAATAAAATAATCCAATTTCTCACAAGTAACCCATTGCCTGGAACACCCAGACACTTCCACCTGTTCGCATACTGTCATCAAACTGCAATTCTCCATCACCCCCTGTTTCTCGCCCCCCCCAAAATCTTAAAAAATGGCTAAAAGGGAGGAACTAACAACAGCAACAACCACCAAAATCTCAAATGCATGAACCCGACCCACCTCCCCTTCTCTATATAAACCCTACGGCGTCTGTCCATCCAAACCATCCACCATTCTCACTCATACTTATCTTCTTCTTCTTCTTCTAGAGCCAGAGAGAGGAGACAGAGAAAGTACACAAAATGTCTCCTCCTTCTCCCTCTCTCACTGTACTCTCCAAGTGCAGTGTCTACCCTGAGAAGAAATCTTCGCTACCAAATCTCAGACTCTCTGTTTCCGATCTTCCCATGCTTGCTTGCCATTACATTCAGAAGGGTGTTTTGTTTACTCGATCTCCTCATTCTTCTGACCAATTGGTTTCTCTCCTCAAGAAAGCTCTCTCCGAAACGCTGTCTCACTTCCCGGCGCTCGCCGGCCGCTTATTGACCGACGCAGACGGGTACGTTTACATTACCTGCAACGACGCAGGAGTCGACTTTCTCCACGCTAATGCCGGCAACTTGACGCTCCGGGACGTGCTATCTCCTACCGACGTGCCGGATTCGGTCAAAGAATTCTTCACCTTTGACGGCGTCGTTAGCTACGAAGGACATTTCCGTCCCTTAGTATCTGTGCAGGTGACGGAATTGGCTGACGGCGTTTTCGTTGGCTGCGCCGTTAACCACGCCGTCACTGACGGTACTTCGCTCTGGAACTTTTTCAACACGTGGGCGGAAGTCTGTAGGGGTGTTGGAAGGATCTCTCGGCCACCCGATTTCCGCCGGAATTTCTTCAACGATTCGCCGGCGGTGCTTAGAATTTCGGAAGGAGGCCCGAAAACGACTTTTTCCGTGGAGGAGCCGTTGCGGGAAAGGATTTTCCATTTTACTAGAAAAGCAATTTTGGAACTGAAAGATAGATCGAATAGCCGGATATGGAAACGCCGGCAAACCCAGGCGGCGGAGATCTTAGGGAAGCAAAGCAACGACGACTGGAAGATTCACCGTAAATCGGAGCTCCAGAACGCCAACAGCAACGGTCGGATCGCGTCCGTTTTGGAGAGCTTCCTCAGCACAGTCCTCTCATCCCCGCAAGACTCTGAAACGGAGTCCGTCGATCAAACGGTGGAAATCTCATCGTTCCAATCACTCTGCGCGCAGCTATGGCGATCGGTGACGCGAGCAAGAAAACTCAATCCGACAGCTAATACTACATTTCGGATGGCAGTGAACTGTCGGCATCGTATTGAGCCCAAGATAGATCCTTACTACTTTGGGAACGGAATCCAGAGCATCCCGACTGTTGCTACCGTGGGGGAGATTCTATCTAGAGATCTTCGCTGGTCCGCGGGCTTGTTGAATAGGAACGTCTCGGCGCACGGGGATGCCACGGTGCGCAAGGGTGTGCGGGATTTCGAGCGAGAGCCGCGGTTATTCCCGCTGGGGAACTGGGATGGAGCTTCGATTACTATGGGTAGCTCGCCGCGGTTCCCAATGTACGATAACGATATGGGGTGGGGCCGGCCCGTGGCGGTCCGTAGCGGGCGAGCCAACAAGTTCGACGGCAAAATATCGGCGTTTCCAGGTCGGGAAGGTGGTGGTAGCGTGGATTTGGAGGTGTGTCTGGCGCCCGATACGATGGCGGCACTGGAAACCGACACGGAGTTTATGCAGTACGTGACGACAGTATCTTAGTTTAGTCGGACATTATCCTCAATTTATTATATCGTTCTCGTTTTCTGCTTTTCCTCAAAATGGCAAGCCAACGGAAAGAGAGATGGAAGGAAAGGGAGAGGGAGGAAGGGCTGTAACTCTGTTGGAGAAGTTTCTCCATATCTCTGTCTGTCTTGTGAGCTTCAGCAGAGAAAAAACAAAGGGGAAGAAGGTGGAATCTTGTGTTAGCAGAGCTACTCTACCGTGTTGTGTACTTGGAAGTTGGGAATGGAATGGATAAACAGGCTTTCTCTTCGTAACTGGATTTTGTAAATTTCCAAATCAAGTCTAGTTTCTGCTTGTTCTGATTTGGACTTCGGAGAATTAATGGTGCATGCAGTAGATTACTTGGTCTCATTTCCGGGCTTATCCTGTGACTATGACCCAGAAGCTGAACGGTTTGGATTACCAATCATGCCGTTCCCACGAAGAAGCATAATTAAATAAACACGTATAAACTCCCTTACATACATAACAACGCTGAATTGTTGTTACTTGGTATTCATTTGCTGGAGATTTCGTGGTGTCTGAACGTGGAGCTGAAAAAACGTAAAGCGTCCACATGGTTGGTCATGGAAATCGTGTGTCTTAACCTTTTGAGCCGTGCATCAATTACAGCAAACATGGATGATGAAAATCATTCATTTGGTAGTGTTTAGTGATGCAAATCATTCATTTGGTAAACTCTTTCATATGGTTTATCAGACGGAGAACACTTTGGTTTATGGTCTCTTCATAAGGACTGGAGACGAATGGTTTGGATTACTGAGACTATCCAACGATTATTTTAGCTTGTCAGTCCAGGGAGTATGAATGTTAAAAAAGGAGTCGTCGTAAGAATACACGCGCAAAGGCATAACTTTGCATACGTAAAGATAGTTTTGAGTGTATCTGTATGAGCCATTTATCATGTTATGAATGGCTTATGTAGGCTACGTACCAAATTTTATACAGACCATTGGAGGCTTCTAGCCTATGTTTCTTTGTATTGAATGTCATACTCGAAAATGAGTTACTTGGGTAAAGGCCATGAGCCTCTTGGTGGCAGAAAAAGGGCTCCATGTGTTTAAAATACGTCGCTTGAAAATCGTTACTGCACTATTAGTTTCAATTGAATAATCATACCCGTTAGTTTTCGTTTTGCCGTTCAGAGTATACCACTTGAACTCCTAAACGAGTTTCTTGGAGTCCAAAATAAAGTATCCAGTGATGGACCTCTACTTCTCATTTATTCTCTCTCTTCCTCAACTCCCTACCATGACTACCTCTCTTGTACTCTCTCAAGTGCAGGTAGTTTCGTTGGCAATTCCACTTCCCGTGGTAATCAGCTCCCGCAGAGCAGCTTCCTGAGGTATGCAATATTAGGACTAGGACATATCAGTTCAATTACGTACGGAGTGTCAACAACTACAAGGAACAGATTTTCTTAGTAAAAATTCTACAATATTTAGCGAAATGCATGCAGGAGGCGATGCAAAAAAGAGTAGAGTAAACACTCAAAATGGTGTAAAATGGTAGAAACACCTTATTAGTTAAACGGTTTCAATGAAAGAGCATATTTAGAGCGTACATTGTTTTTGACTTTTTTTGCTGCATGTTAAGTCGTCAAAGAACTTAAAAGAGGAGAGAAAACTACTTCTGTGTTCTAGCTGTTACAATCTATCCAAAGAGCTTGGATACTGGCCGAGAGATGATAATGGATCCATTTCTCACTCTTGTAACCCACAACTGCCTCTGTAGCCAGCATATTAGCAGGGACACTTCCTTCACTGAAAGAGACACGCCATCCACTTTAGTATCTTCTATAATAATCACAAATAGTTTTTTGGGTACTATTTATCTCCTTATAAATGGCTCTGTTTAAGCTGATGGATCAAAGCAACCATTGGATCTCCTTTGATCCCCAGATTAATTATTCTGAGGTCCATTAGCTACATTATTCCTTGAGTTACAGCCTTCCATGTCAGCCACATCATTTGTTTTTCTCTTCAAGTTCGAGCAGAAACTGGTTTTAATCTTTGGGTGGAATGAGATTCATCTCTGTGTTTGAACTATTAACAGCGAAATTCAAATGGCCCTAGTGATTCACTGGCTTTAAAAATACACCTTAAAGGCTGTCGATCAACTTACTCACGAGAAGTGACTTATACATGGATAAAGGCACATTCTGCTACTGATTTTTGGTCTAAAAATTCTGGACATACCTCCAGGTTTAAGATGCATCACTGAGGAGGACTCTAATGAAAATTAGTATGCAATGGTTGCAATTTTTTCAGTCATTATTAATAAAGGATGGTTAGGGGAAAAATGGAAAATAAAATAAAATAATCAGCTTTAAGCCTTGTCATCTCTTATGAGACCCGGAGTTGCTGCTTTTGCAAGCTCTGTCAGAATTTAAGGAGAAACAATCTTGGGAGGAGGATAACTCCCCGTCGGTTTATCTTTTTTCTGTTTTAAAGATAAATGAATCCGATTCTACCCATTGAGCAATGTCCACTTCTTTTAGGGAATTCAAATGTATGCTCCCATATCCGACATATCAACTTTTTAGGAATAATATTATTCCTTCCAATTACAAATTGATTTCTACTATACTAAACCAGCACCCATGATGAGTTTTCAGCCTTTTTTTCTTCATAGGGCTAGTTTAGACCATGAGCATTCCACTAAATCATGTCCTCTGACAAAACATGCCATCGTGGGTTCACCGTATTAATTGCAACGAGGGCACAAAACCTCTTTAGACTCACATCTTCATGGTTACTAGGATATTTTCCTCTCCCACTTGCCATAGGAAGAATTTAGCTTTGTTTTGGTGTGTACTTCCAGGGAATTCGATTCCTCTCAGATTCGAGTACAATTATTCCAGTACAATAGCAAAATTGTGGATAGGGAACTATACTAACTATATTAGCTACCTATCTAATTTATTGTAGAAATTTTCAGGATTAATGATTGGCCAATGCAAAATAGAAATACCTTTTCTTAGGTAAAGGAACAGATGACTCTATTCATTTATTTCCGTATTGATCATGATATATGTAATAACTCAGGAAGTTGTTTGCAATCCATCTTCACGAGACATTCACAACTTCATCTCGTCTTCCATGGTGTTATGTGCTGGTCTCGAATTAAGAAAACACCAGGACCACGGCTGCAATTCGCTCCAGAAATTATCCTTAAAACTACCAGAATAAAGGGTTGTAATCAAAGGAGAGAGAAGAGTCCAAAACTTTTCAACAGTTGTTTTATGCTCCTGTTCGGTACAACTAAATGTACATGCGGGACGAAAACATTGTCTGATTGCTCGTCTTTCGGGATGAGGAGGCGAAAAAACAAAGGGGAAGAAGGCGGAATCTTGTGGTAGTGGAAGTACTCTACTGTGATGTATACCTTGGGAATGGAATGGATAAACAGGGGTTCTCTTCGTCACTTGCTTTGGTAAATTTGGAAACCAAATCTAGTTTCTACTTGTTCTGGTTGGGAGAATCAATGGTGCTGTAGACTTCTGGTCTCATTTTCGAGCTTATCAGGCGACCATGACCCAGAAGATGAACAATCTGGATTACCAATCATGTGGTTACCATGGAGCATGTATTTTAATCTGTGCACTCATCTAGACGCCTAAATAAACTCCTCTACCGGGACTGCCTTTATGTGCTTAACATTGCTGGATTGATTCGACCTTTTGAGCCGTTTATGAATCACAAAATCATGCGTTGGAGCAGATTACCAAGATAAAGGGTAAGGATATGTGGCCAGCAGTGATTTAGATCACAGGACTGCCTAGTCTACTTGTAGCTGCGATTGAGTCCAGGAATAATTTACTTGTGAAGATCTGCAACCATGTGTTGGCGCAAGAAGACCGGTTTTGGTAAACGAGTGAGCTCCCCACTAAAATCAGCCAATACAGTTGTTGACCAGCAGTGGTGGTGATTCTCAAACTGTTAAAACTGAAACGGATATCCATCCGATCGAGCGAGCGATTCATTTAAAACATGGTGTTTTTTGGTTAGCCATGAAACTTGTCCCCAACTTGACTTAAATTAGAACGTCTTGTTACCAAATTTCTTTGTTTTAGGACTCGCTTTCTTTATCTATTTGTACACTTTCACAAAGGAAATGATCTGCTTCTTATTTGATAATGGTACTCTCAGCACTTTCCATCAGATGCTATACAAAGAGAAATTAAAATATATGGTATATGATAACCCGAGGATGGATAACGCTTAGGATGCAAATCATTCATTTGCCAAACTCTTCCATGTAGGTCAGCTAGGATCATGAAACGGAGAAGAGTTGACATATGGCTTCTTGATAAGGACCGGAGATGAACGGTTTGGATTACTAAAGCTATCCAACCATTACTTGAGGCTTGGAGTTTAAATATGAAAAAAGAGTCCCGATAAGAGTAGATATTTTTTCAAATACCAAACAAGTCTTTAGGATGTTAGAAATGTTTTAATTTATCATTGGTTATCTATTTTTGGTATTCTAAATAGGATGAAAAGCTTCGACCTAATACAATTAAAATTATTATGCATAAGAAGTGGGTTGGTATTCCTTCCTCTCTTCTTAAGCATGTACTCCAACCGTTTCCTCTTCGATTTTCCATAAGAATAGACGCTCAAGTAGAGAGGAAGATATTCATGCTTAGTTTTTCCATGCAAAGCAAAACTTTCATGGCAAATTTAAGTAATATACATACATCCCAATATTACGAAAAATCAAATCCACTATCACTAAAAATCAATTTGATCCCTTCATATTTTTGTTTCTCTAGCAGCAAGATAGTAACTACCTAATTTTTTTTTCTTCAGATAAACACCTTCTGTCAATAAACTGTTATTTTATTATTACTTTCTTTTTCTCTTAGGTTTTAGAAATAAAAGAAAGGGCTTTTTCCAAAATTGTCATTACTTTATAGTGTTTCTGCAAGAAAACCCCACGTTTTTTCAAATTTACAAGTTTTCCATTAAGTTTTCAGGAACTTTGCAAATTTGCTGTTCTATTAGTTTCATCCCATTTTTTTATAATTTTTTTTTATGAAATTCCAATATTACCCTTGTTCTCTTCCGACATCCCTTCTTTTGGACACATTTTTTGACTTATCAACATTTGGTAGCCCTGTTACACCGTATTTTCGGCACCCCACTCTCCACACTGGTAGCTAGTTTGCCCTCCCCTCCTGGCCGGTAGCTACCAGCCCTTGCCCCATGCCCTGCACAGTACCGGCCGCCTCCTAGAGGCTAACACGACTAGCCCATCCCCTTGCATGTTACCCGCTCCCCCTGGCACTCGGCCACCTCCCCAACCAACGCACCAGCCCCTCCCCCCTGTATGGTACCCCCCTACCCTCCCCTACCCTGCACAGTACTTGGTTGGCGTGACCAGTCCCTCCCCCCCATACGGTACCCAGTCCCCCCTCCCTAGCTAGCCCTAGTAGACCCTTCATACCCCTGCAAGGGTACCCAGTTCACCACTTCCCCGCCGGCGCTCCTCCCCCACCCCCACTGTAATATCCTTAATTTTTAGGATAAAATAGGAAATTTTTAAATAAATAAAAATAAAAATTAATAGATAGAAATTTTTTTCTAAAAACATAAGAATTAGAAAGTGCTTGTCGATACGAATCCAACGCCACCAAGAACGCGAAAAACGGAGCTCAAACGAGGGAGTTATGAGTCGTCAAAGTTGTAAGGGCAAATTGGTCATTTGATAGAGACGTGTTAGACAGGGGTCCAAATTGATAATGGCACCCCCGTCTTCCACACATCTCTACCAGTGCCGGAAAAATCGCCAGAGAGACGTGGAAAGAGACGTGTGGGGAAGAGTTTCTCTTTCCCAAGACTCTAAAACCCTATATCTATGCTCCTCTAGGAGCCAAAACGCTCCACTTTGAGCGTTTTCTCTGAGTTTTTACGCAAAACCCTAACCCTGCAAAACTTGGATTTTCCAGCAAGTGGAACCCCGGCGACACGAGCAACACCAGCCAGGCGCAAGGTAAGCCTCAAATCCATGTTTTTCTGTATTTATTAATTAGAAATTTAATTAGGAAAGTATTTTAAAAAAAATTAGGAAAAAATCAGATTTTTAGGAACTTGTGTGCACGCTACTGTTGGAGTGTGATTTCACGGATCAAACCTCGTCCGTTTGAAAATTGCACCGTTCAACTAGTGCACAAGAGACCCAAGAGCAAACCCTTTAAATTTGGGACTGATCCAACGGTGGATTTCTCCAAAAAACGCAAAAAACAGTATCTAGGGATGATTTTAGGAACTTGGGAAAAATCATTTAAAAATCATGGTTTTTGCAAAATCAGTGCAAAAGGAGGGCATAAATGGATTCTAGAGAGAATTATGAAGAAAATGGCGCAAAAATTGCGTAAAACGGAGCTTTGTAGCTCTGCTGGAGGCGACCGCAATCTGGTCGTCTTCTCCGACGTCGGCGCCCTGGCGCTGACGCCAGGACGCACTCGGTGACGCCCGAGGGACGACGTCACATGACATCGTCGTCGCACGCGTGCGCGGCGCCGCGCGCGTGCGGGGGAGAAGCCAGTTGGTGGTCGCACTCGTCCCGTGCGGCGTCTGCGTCGGCGTACATCTTCGTGCGCCGGTATACGCCGGTGTAAACCGGCGGAAAAGGGGCGCCGCCGGTATGAACCACCTTATGGTGGTCCGATAGGCCCCATTTAAGGGTAGTTTTCACAAAAACTTGATTTTTGGGAGCTAGAGAGGTCCAAATCACGATTCGAAAGAGGCGTTGTGACCATATTGACGACGCGGACCTAGTTTTAACTTAAAAACTTAGAAATGACCACTTTTTTTTTAGAAAAATATTAAAATAGTGATGTGACATGTATAGGTGCACATAAATATACCAGTTAAAGGGAGTTATTAGCAAGCTAGTGGTCTCACACTAAGGTAAGTGACGACAACTAATGTTTTGCCTTGATTTTTAAACCATGTTTAAACATAGCATCATGTGTGATTGTGTTTTAAAATGCAATTATTATTTACTGTGGATTTCATGCGACATTGCGTATAGGATGGTTATTCCAAATTGAACTCTTTTACTGAATAAACTTATTTAAAATGCTTTTACAAGCATGATGTTAATTAGTTATGCTTATTAGAGACTTATTTCTTATTATATATATAGAAAATGCATGGATTTACATGGAAATGAGAATAGAGGCTTATTAGCTGGTCCTTTTATAGGCTAACCCCAGGATGAGAGGCATGTCTTGGGAATTGCAAGCTATAAGTGCTCTTGAGTTTTAGCATATACATATGATTTCCGTGTTTTATATTTGATGACGGGTGCTCTCGCCCGGTGGGCGTCATGCTAGGAGGGATAGGGCCGGCCACCCACCTTCCGAGATTATGATGTGATGAGTTTGTGATATGATAGACACCTGCCCATAGATGACATTCGATAGGGGTTTGGTAACATGGATAGTCCACACTACCGGTCTGAGCCTTTCCATGGGGACAGACGCTAAGTCTCCCGTTATGGTGTCGACGGGGAGCGGCGGTGGTTGATACCTATGGAGGGTTGCCACTGCAGCATGATGGCCCATATTCTTATTATGTGTGCATGTATGATGAGCATGGTTATGGATGATATGCCTGGGTGTGACGACACTCAAAGGTTGACTAAGTGTACCCCTAATCAGGGATGTTAGTGCGATGTGGTGGGACCCATTACCTTAGGGTGCCCTTATTTTTGTTGTATGCTCCATGTTATTGATTCATGTCATGTTTTAACTCAGTGAATTTCATGTTTTAGCATATGGAATAAATTGACATTTATTTGAACATGG
The DNA here is from genome assembly GCA_035236585.1 of Warburgia ugandensis. Taxonomy (NCBI): domain Eukaryota; kingdom Viridiplantae; phylum Streptophyta; class Magnoliopsida; order Canellales; family Canellaceae; genus Warburgia; species Warburgia ugandensis. The sequence continues at coordinate 48,945,950 of CP141138.1, read as the reverse complement.
CATTATGATATCACTATTTTCATAAATGTTAGACTTTTCATCAATGCTGTTCATTATTTCTTTCATTTATTACATTAATTGTCTATGTATCTACACAAGCGATAGCTTGCTAAGGCATTGCTTTGTTTTGCAATGCCTTAGATCTCGAGCGCGACACCAGGAAAGAAAAAGCGGTTGATAAACCTTGAGAGCTGCTGAAGACTAGTTTTCCCTATAGTTTTAGACAGTAATGTGAGTCATTAGAGTGGATTATCATTTGAATTTTATTATGGACTGCATACTTTATATTTGGATGTGATTTAGATCTTTGGACATATGTTGGACATTTATATGGGATGTTATGATGGATAGATCCTGGGCCATATTATTATTGTCTTTTGGACGTTTATTTGATTTAAAGTAAAGGCGCCTATTTATTTGACGTTGATTTATACATGGATTATTTATTTATGTTTAAATTACATGTACGCCATTTTGAGAAAGGAAAACTAACACCCGGATTTTTTAAGATAGGTTTTAGTAAAATGTTAATAAATCTTTTCTCATGGGATCCCAAATGCTCTTATTTAAAATACCATTATTATTCCTCAAAAAAAAAATATCTTAAAAATCCGGGGTGTTACACCCACCCCCACCATCTCTCCCTACAATGAGACAGCAAGAAGATCCCCCTAGAGGTTGACTGCACCCTGACTGACATCCTCTATAGGTGGGGCATAGAGGTGCCGAAAAATATGTAAAAAAGAAGGGCTACCAGAGAGAAAAAGGGCAATATTAGAATTTAACAAAAAAGAAAGAAAGAAAGAAAACCTATCAAAATGGCAAATTAGCAAAGTTTCTAAAACTGAATGGAAAATTTGTAAAATTGTGAAAACATTGGGTTTTCTTGCAAAAACGTCATAAAGTAATGACAAATTTGCAAAAAACCCTAAAAGAAAAAAAAATCTTAAAAATAAACAATCCCTTTTTAGCTTCACAAAGGGAGTTTTCATAAGGTTTCGAAGGGAAATAGATTGATCAAGGTGAGGCTAGTTGGATCGAGTGATTCAGGTAGAGGGAATAACTGAGTTGGATATGGGATGAAGTAGAAGATCGCCATAGGGGTCAAAAGATATTAGTAATCGCCTCCATAGAGTATGAATTTTAGCAGTAAGAAGAGCGTTGAGCTGATCAGAGAAGAGGAAGTATTGAAATCTTGTTTGCGGTTTGGTTAATTGTGTTGATTATTTAACCGTAAGTGCACGAGCTATTGTAATGTAGCTTATGCAAGTATGGGTCAATCTCACGAGGACTTATTTAAAATGATGGAGTTTTTAATTAAATTCAATTAATAAAAAATATATAAAGTAACAATAAAGTAAAATCCATATTTATTCAATTGGTGCAATGTTCACAATTATTTATTCCAAAGAAAACAGAAAATAAAACTAAAAGGAGTCCTAGATAAGCTTGTCCTTGGATTGCACTGTCCCTAAATAGTCAAAATGAAAATAAGGTAAAACCAGAATAGCACAGGGACACAATTGGAATTAAATTGGGGACATAGACGGTATTCCTGAAAAAGGACACATTGGGAATTCCCGAGATCTGCCAGGGGCAGACTTGTAACTTTCCTGGGTTTCTGGTTTTAATCTAAAACCAGGAAAACAGTAGGGAGAAAACTGAAGAAGAGGGAAGAAGGAAGAAGGAGGGAGGAAAAGAGGAAGGAGAAGAAGAAGAGAAAGGAGGAGAGGAAGAGAAATCGGAACGCGAGAGTGGAAACCCGACTTGGGTTTCCTCCCTTGGACCGTTCGGTGATGAAGATGGAGGAGAAGCTGGGTTGGGAGAAAACCTAGTTCGGATTTTCTCCATTGGTCTCTCCCTGAGCCAGCTGGAATGGGTACATGCCTAGCCGGAAGAAGGTGGAGCCGGAGAGGAAGGAGGAATGAGAAGAAGGGATAAGAGGGAAGAAGAAGAGAAGTGTGAACGTGGGGGTGTTTTGGGGGCAGAGAGAGAGAGAGACGAGAAAACAATGGGAGACAGAGGAGAGAGGTTTAGGCCAGTAGAGAGAGAAGATGGGATTGAGAGCAGAGAAGGAGAGGAAGAAAAGGCCAGGCCTTCTTGGTGTGTCACGCACCAATGGCCGGCCAAGAGAAGAGGACGAGATGAGGTTGTTTGGGAAGATGGAGCGGGGCTGAGAGCTTGGCCAAAAACGGTGAGAGATGGTGGGTATGCTTGGCCGGCTAGAGGGGAAGGAGAACAAAGTAAATAAAGATAGCAGAGGAGAGGAGAGGGTGACTGTGGGAGAGGAGAACGAGAGAGAAAGAGAGAGGCTCGTGGAGCAGTGAATAGGAGTAGGAGAGGAAGATGTGATAGAGAGAAAAAGAGGATTGAGAGAGAGATTGGGAGAGAAGGGGAGTTAGAAGAGGAGAAAGGAAAGGGGAGTGAAGAAGAAGGGATACAAGAGAGGAAAGGGAAGGAGAGGAAAGGGGAAAGTTGGCCAGCCCAGCCTCCCTGGAGGCAAAATCCTAAGATGCAACAATTATACAGATGCTTTCTATATGCAATTTAACTACCAAACAATGCAAATTATTCTAACTGTAAACCCTAATCTAGAAAATAAATGAGTGAAAAGACTTACAATGAGGTTTCTGATGAAGATCAAGTGTGGGCCACCTTGTCCCACACTTGCCCTGTATTATTACAACCCTTTAAAAATTGAAATTAAAAATGCAAAATACAAAGGGGTATCACTACAAGATTCACTCAAAAATAAAATTCCTAATCTAGGAAAGCAAGAAAAATCTATCTAATTGATGAAGCTCCACTCTAATTTCTTGAAAAAGAAAATAATAATAATAATTAGTACCGAATTCAGGAAATAAAGTGGTCATGCACTAAAAATGCCTAAAGATGCACCTAAGAATGCCTAAAATGCAATTCCTAATTTTTTGTATTTTTCTGATTTTTTTGGATTTTTAATTAAATTTTATAAAAACTCCATTGCAAGTTCCCGACAATGGCGCCAAAAACTTGTTGATTGTTGAACCGCAAGTGCACGGGCTATTGTAGTGTAGCTTATGCAAGTACGAGTTGATCCCATGAGGACTTGATTTGAAGTGCTGGAGTTTTCAATAAAATTCAATTAATAAAAGAATAAAAACAAAGACTATACTAACAATAAAATAAAATCCAACTTTATTCAATTTCTGCAGTTTGCACAATTATTTATTCAAAAGACAACAGAAAATAAAACTAAAAGGTGTCCTAGATAAGCTTGTCCTTGGATTGCATTGTCCCTGAATAGTCAGAATGAAGATAAGGTAAAACCAGAATAGCACAGGGACACAGTTGGAATTAAACTGGGGACATAGACAGTATTCCTGAAAAAGGACACGTTGGAAATTCCTGAGATCTGCCAGGGGTAGACTTGTAACTTTCCTGGGTTTCTGGTTTTAATCTAAAACCAGGAAAACGGTAGGGAGAAAACCGAAGAAGGTGGGGAAGAAGGAAGAAGAAGGGAGAAGGGAAGAGAACGCAAGTGAGAAAACCCGTTCTAGGTTTTCTCCCCCAGTCCATGCGGTGAAGGAGAAGGAGAGTAAAAAGGTGTGGAGAAAATGGGAGAAAACCCGAATTGGGTTTTCCCAGGATCGTCCGGTGGAGGAGATGGAAGAGAAGCTGGCCAGAGGATGAGATGGGGAAGAAGATGGGAGAAAACCCGTGTTGGCTTTTCTCTCCTTGGGCCGATCAGTGCTAGGCTTGCTAGTAGCTAACAGAGAAGAGTTTGTCGAGCAAGGTGAAGTAGGTGCTATAGAAAATCGAGGAGCAGATGAGGCGTCGCACGCAGAGTGAAATAGACGCCTGGTCTGCCCTACTGGCCTGGGTAGATGGGTAAATTGGAGAGAAGAGAATGGAGAGTAAGGGGGGTTGATCTGCCAACCCAACCAGGTCCTGCCCGGGGTTTGGAGAAGAGCGCTGGAAAGGGATCAAGAGAAGATAAAAAGGTGATGGAGGGCTGGATTGTGCAGGGCAGACAAGGGGTTAGAAGAGATGAAACGAGAGAGAAAGCAAGGAGATTGGGCGACTGGAAACTCTAGGACGAGAGAGAGAGAGAGAGAGAGAGAGAGAGAGAGAGAGAGAGAGAGAGAGAGAGAGAGAGAGAGAGAGAGAGAGAGAGAGAGAGAGAGAGAGAGAGAGAGAGAGAGAGAGAGAGAGAGAGAGAGATGATGCCGGCCCAGCCTGTGTGTCACGCACCTATGGCCGGCTGGTCCAACCGAAGAGGAAGAGGGAGAAGGAGGGAAGAAGAAGAAAATGAAGAGAAGAGAAGAAAGGAGGGGAACCCAGTTCAGAAAGAAAGTGAGGAAGAGAGAGAGAAAGAGAAAAGAGGGAAACGTGAGAGAGAGAAGAGGGAAAGGGAGAGAAGGGGAGAAGAGGTGGAAAGAGTGAGCCAGCCAGCCCCACCCTCCTAAGAGAGGAAAAACCATTCTTTAAGAGAGAGAGGAAGGGGAATAAAAAGGAGAGGGAGAGAGAAACGTGAAAGAGAGGGAGATAAGAGAGGGAAGAGAAAGAGAAAAGAAAGATAGGGATAAGAGAGTGGGGATAGAAAGATAGAGTTAGGTGGGGTCCACTAGCTTTCCTGGTCTTGCTAGAACTCTGAAAGTCTTCAAATTTGTTCTGTCTTAGGACTCTTCAAAATCCTCTTTTTTTCCATGAAACTTCATCTGATCTCCATCTAATATCCTTGATTCGATCTGGAGCGTCCACACCTGAGTTGACTGATCTGCAATGCATAGGACCCAATTAGAATCATCTGAACCATTTATTAGCTTTAATGATCATCTGACCATTAATTTTGCAATTTAACTGTTGGATGGCCAATTAAAGCTAAAACATAATATTTTATATAAAATCTTGAAATTAATGGCTTAGATGCTGTAAGTGAACACTAAATTAGGGGTATTTTGACCAAAATTGAATACTTAACAAATTGTTATGAGAAGAAGCCTCAACCTGATGCCTACTTTGATATTGAACAAATACATAAAAGCTCACGTTTGATGCAAAAGAGAAAAAAAAGAAATCAAGCTTAAATACAGAATGCCAAGTTAATGTAATGGGCCATTTTGAATGCCAAGTCATCAGCTCATCCAACAACATGGAGTTGAGCCCAGTATTCCAAAGTGATAGGAATTCAAAATCCATGCCAACTTTTCCTCAACTTATGAAGGAAACCTCACTTTTGAGTTCCTCCCATCTACTACCCTCACTCTAAAAGAATCATTTGTTGGAAAATAAACTTGATTAGGCCCATTCTTAATAATAGGTTAGAATGATCAATTTGATGGCCATAACCCATATTATATAAAGCTCATGTTGATCATAAAAGCCCATATTCTAGAAAGTGTTGCTAGAAATATCTAGATATTTTCCAAGAAAGAGCTAGATATTTATGGAGAGCTCTCTTAAAAGTCATTGTAACCATTTGATTAAAAGTGTGCTGGCACAATCCTAGCCATTGGTTGAGATATGCCACTAGTATAAAGAGAGGTAGCTCCTCTCACTTTTGTATCAAGCTAAGAATCAAGTAATAGACTACAAGTTTCTTCTTTTCAACTTTCCACGTCCACTTCTTTTCCCTTTTAAGTTCTTCCACCAAAACCTCTTCCTCCTAAGCCAAAACATCAAGACCACCCTTTCCAACATCATTCACTTGTCGAGCCACAAGTGATGCACCGGGAGCCTATATTTGACTAGAGTTCGGAGAATGATTCTCTTGAGTCTCCTTCTTTCTTGGATGATGAACCCCATGACCATCCTCTAGCAGAGTAATATGCCAACCTGTCTTCCCCAGTTCTAAACGACTCTGCTGATCTCTCCCAGACATCTTCTCATTAGATGTTATTTCTTCCAGGCTTTGAATAGCAAGTATAGGATTGTCTAACCAAAAATGTTAATTCTATGCAGAAAGAAGTCCTAGCTTTGATGGAGGCATGAGTTCTAGACGCTACAAATATTTTGAGATTAGAAGCACCTGGCAGGGAGAAACAACTGACACAAATTTTGCTCATGTTGATCATAAAAGCCTATATTCTAGAAAGTGTTGCTAGAAATATCTATTAGAAATATCTAGATATTTTCTAAGAAAGAGCTAGATATTTATGGAGAGCTCTCTAAAAAGTCATTGTAACCATTTGATTAAAAGTGTGCTGGCACAATCCTAGCCATTGGTTGAGATGTGCCATTAGTATAAAGAGAGGTAGCTCCTCACACTTTTGTATCAAGCTAAGAATCAAGTAATAGACTACAAGTTTCTTCTTTTCAACTTTCCACGTCCACTTCTTTTCCCTTTTAAGTTCTTCCACCAAAACCTCTTCCTCCTAAGCCAAAACATCAAGACCACCCTCTCCAACATCATTCACTCGTCGAGCCACAAGTGATGCACCGGGAGCCTGGATCTCACTAGAGTTCGGAGAATGATTCTCTTGAGTCTCCTTCTTTCTTGGATGATGAACCCCATGATCATCCTCTAGCGGAGTAATATGCCAACCTATCTTCCCCAGTTCTAAATGACTCTGCTGATCTCTCCCAGACAGCTTCTCATTAGATGTTATTTCTTCTAGGCTTTGAATAGCAAGTATAGGATTGTCTAACCAAAAATGTTAATTCTATGCAGAAAGAAGTCCTAGCTTTGATGGAGGCATGAGTTCTCGACGCTACAAATATTTTGAGATTAGAAGCACTTGGTAGGGAGAAACAATTGACACAAATTTTGCTCAACTCGAGGAATTAGGGGAAGTTTTCTTCTCTGCCATTTCTCTTCTGATGCCTCGGATAAAAGTCAAAGAGAACTATCCCATCTCCAATGTTCGTAAACTATGAAGCCACTGGTAGATGACGATCAAGGTCTCTTTTCTTTTATCGACCAGGGAAGAGGTTATCCCAAACCAGGTGAATCCATGAACCTAATAAACTGGAACATTTGTGGCATGCGCCATCCGAATAAATGAATCCATATCATGTTAACAATCCTTCGGATCAAGATGGATATTCTTTCATATCAATAAACCAAGGTGCAACTATCATTCGTTCGACTGGTATTTTGTGTGCTTTTGATTGGTTGCACAAGAATTCTTCGGGCTTTGCTGGTGGAGTTTTAGTTGCTTGAGATGTTGGTTTGTGGGAGTGTTGAGGGGGATTTATTTAACCACATATCTTGGCCATTTCTGTTGGCATATCTTGTATGATGTCTCATGTGATATCTTTTATAATATTTGAGATGTGTCATATGTTCTATGATATTTTCTATGATATATGAGATATGTTCTGTGATATTTTTGGTGATATCTAAAATAATTTTTAGAAATATTTTATTAATATTTTCTAGTAAAAAACAATGCATTAGCCAATTAGAATGCAATGACCCTCAAAGTATAGGTAAATCAGAGTCGTTGATATGGATGAAAAATCATCGAATTCTCATCAGCCTCAAATAGGTGGTTGGCACAAGATGTAAATATGCACCTACCATTCATATGTCTTAGGTGCGCTTAAGCAATTGCTGTTCAAATTTACTTTAGGTGGGCCCATCTATGAGCAATTTGAGTTCTTCTATGTACTTTGATCAGTAATTTGATGGCCATAGAATTTTCTTTAACAACATGAACATTAAGCATCATTAACTATAATCCAAGTTGATATGCAATTCTTGAGTACTAGTGGATTTGGAATCATGGTGATCTAAATCCTCACTAACTATAGATTGTGTAAACTTAGTAGCAAAAAAGTAGCCTAAATGGAAGAATGGTTAAAATCACTAGATTATAGGCCCACTTGTGTTTCTATCAAGCAATAGTGGTCTACTACCCTACACATTAAACTATACTAAAATACATTTGATCAAGTGATCAAGCTCCACCGTTGATTTCTTAGCAATAAGAAATATGTTCCAACTCTTCCCTAGTGAATGGTCAAAAATCCATCACAGTGGGCCAGCTTGCATGAGTCATGTTATAGAAAGAGCCTATGCATGAGTGCAAGCATTATTCTACCTCTATTGTAGTGAGCTTCTTTAAGGTGAAGACACCCATTTCTTCTCTCTCTAAAAGAACATGTTTTGAAGTTGAATTTTCTCTCTTTAAAAATAAGTTGATTTTACACTATAAATAGGGTTTGGCATATCTCTAATAACACCAAACATATCAACTGTGATAATGTTAAATAAACTTGATATCTCACACATGCCCATGATATTGCAGTTAAATATACTTAATATCTCATATATGCCTAAGATATCATTGTTAAATAAGTTGTACATTTGAGATATTGGTTTATTTGTGGGAGAAAGTAGACAATATTTGGTGTGTCTTTACTGCTGTCTGCAGGCTAATGCCTGATAGCTTAAAGCTGAGATTTTGGAATGAGATCCACAATATTTCCAATGATTAGCCTTTGCCTTGGTGCCTTGCTAAAGATTTTAACAAAGTGTGCTTCCCTTGTAAAAGAAATTTGAGTGACTCTCTATTCTCTCAGTCTCACCCTTTTTAGATTTCATTAACAATAGAAAGCTTGTGGACCTTATGTTAGCAGGGCAGTTTACCACATCGAATATGCAATATTATCCAATCTTGTCTTAGCTTGATCGAATCCCTTTTTCTAAAGATTGTGTAGAGCATTTTTCGGGTTCAATACAGAGGCTGGGTTTTGAAGTTGTATCAGAACACCGACCAGTGATTCTTGATTCTACCTCTTTTCTGTGAGGTTCCACTCCTTTCTATTTTGAAGATGATTGATTTTTGGAACCAAAATTCATTAACATGATCAAAGAATGGTGGAAGTTCTGGAGGATTATGGTCAAACTTGGCATCATCTAGGACAATCTTACGCTAGGGCACAAAACATAAATTTTTTGATAACTAGGCTACTAGGTTTGATGATTCTAGGGCCATCTTCAACCTCTTAACCTTAAAGAAGAGGATTAAGTTCTTAGAGTACTGGAATGAGAATAACAAAAGGTTGCAAGAGAAATGATCAAATAAATTAATCAGCTTCATGAAATCAAATGGCGTCAAAGTTCTCAATCTAAACGGATGTCATAAGTGGATAAAAATACTGCCTAGTTTCATAGGCTTGCTTCCATTTTTGAGCCAATGTTTGGATTATCTCTCTTTCTGTGGAGAATGATGTCTCGGAGGATAAGGATTTCAACTGTTCTACAGTTATACAATATTTTGGATTCCGGCTTAAGGACGACTCTAGAGGGGTTTAACTTCGAACTTATTTCGCAGGGTAGTTTTCTAAATTGGATACATAATTTTTGGAAGAGAAAATCTGTAAGGCGACAACTGATTGCTTAATGGGTTGTGCACTTGCCCTTGATGGGTTTGGTGAGAATATTTTTTCCAAATGCTAGAAGTTCATGCAAAAAGATATCCTTGATTTCTTCCGCTGCTTTGAGGAGTTATGTATTTGGACACAAGGACTAGTGCTACCTTGTCTCTTTGATCTCAAACAAGAATGGCACTGTGCACCTTATTAATTATCAGCCTGCTAGTCATATCACCAGCCTATATAAAATTCTTGCAAACCTCTTGCCAACTTCCTTAAAAAGGTAAGCTTCTATCAGCTCCTCAAAGCAAATGACTTTTGTTCAAGGGGGCTAGATTTTTTATGGTGTTTCTGTTGTTAATGAGGTTGTGAATTCAATTTAAAAAACCTGAAGACTTGCTCTTCTATGTGAACTTGATATTACCAAGGCCTAAATTTGTATCAAATGGAAGGTTCTGGACTCTTTAACTTGCATAAAATGAGATTATCTTCTGGCTGGCTTTGTATTCAATCATTATCAACAAGTCCTCATTTGGCTTCTACAATGGCTCTTGTGGTATTCTTCAGGAGATCCGCTAACCACTTTTTGTTTTTTGTCCTTTCTGAATCCCTTAATCTAATATTCCAAAAAGTTGTGGAAGCAAATTTCTTGCCCCAAATCAGACTTGTAGGGAGGACCCATCATTACCCTTTTACAGTATATTGATGATACTATGGTCTTCTCTTCATCTTGCCCATAAAAATTGATTGCTGTAAAAGCTGTTATAAGATATTATGAAATGGTGACGAGTCAGAGAGTTATTCTTGCCAAGTCTTCTCTAGTGGGTGTGAATTGTAATGACTTTTTTTATGCTTAACTATCCCCTTAGATTGGTTGCGAGGTAGAGGCTCTCCCCTCTAGGCACCTTGGCCTATTGATTGCTCATAGGAAGCCCCCCATTCATGTTTGGGATAATCTTTTGTTCGATCATAGACTTGAGAGGTGGAAGCAATCTTATTTATCTTTTCTTAGGAAGAACTCAATTGATTCGGTTATTCTGAATGATATCCCAGTTTACTTCCTCTCTCTACTTAAATGTCTTATCTAAGTGATTCAAGCTCCTAAAAGAAAAGTAAAATTTCTTCATTGGGACAAGAACAAACATAAGAAACCTATCATTTGATGTGATGACTAGGGTTTTCATATGTATTTTAAAATACAAGACTAATCCCTAATGCTGGATTGATCTAATTTGAATTCATTTTTGTAAAAACAATGCAATGCAGTGGAAAATCTTTTCTTTTAAATTCACTTTGAAAAACCCCCAGTGTCATTTTCTTTTCTCAAAATAAGGATTCTCAGTGAAATGAGCGCTCATTTCTACCAAAAATTCAGCAGAGTTTCCTTTGTTTTTCAAATATATGACATTTAACACATGTCATTGCAAAGTACCTGATAAACATTCGTTGTTAATTTTAAAACATAATTGGAGATTATGTCTCCTTTTCATACATTAATAGAATAAAAACAAATTACTTAAATAAAATATACTCAGAACCTCCACAACATAACCCAGTTACATAAGTCATCCAAACTCCCTTAATTACATACAATGTAGTATCTTTCTCATTTCTAATACGATAACTTCAATTCAAAGACCAATTCTTACCTATCCTTTTCCAAAGTTTTTGTTGGCGCACTCCTGTCAGTAAGTAGCTCTTATTCCTTGGGAGTCCTTTGTTCTGTGATACTGTCAACATGCCAAACCTATTACTATTCTCTATATTTGAGGCATTGCAAACCAAAGCAATTACTTGTATAGGTGGAATAAGACGCAATGTTTTATATAAACAGAAATCATGATAATTATATATATATATATCAATTTAGCCATGCTGAATCATGCAAACAACAATTCAATTAACATTTCACTTGAAATCACTCAACATTTATCAGAATCATAAATCCATGCCAAAATAGAAGGAATACCAATGCATCAGTACGAAACACGTTCTTTGAAAAGCAAAGTATGCAATCACATGCCAAACTTACAAGTCATTTACATTTCCTAATACTAGTCTTCGCTCTTATGAGCCATTTCACATATCAAATACAAATGCATTGTTGTGTGTATCAAGTACACAGCAAGCAATATTATCCCCTTTGGCGCAGTGGGTTAACCCCAAAGACACACCAAACCCAAAAACATACCTCAAGGCTTTGCTCGAGAGACCAGTAGCTTGTCCAGCTAGGAATTGGTAGCTTGTTTAGCACGAAGGTCTGCTCACATCATAACAACTCCTTGGCCCGCCCATATCATAAAGACCCCTCAGAACGCATCAAACTCCCCAAACAATCAGGCTAAACTCTCAGGGACAAGTAGCTTGTCCAGCTTGAAGGCCCGCCCACATTGTAACAACCCCTTTCGCTCATATGAGCCATTTCACAATTTTCTGGTATCAGTCTTATATTTTCTTACATGGTTCACAATAATACATAGATTATATATGAATAGTATAATCATGATTCAATTTCAGCACGTACATTCATCTTATCTTTCATATAAACTAAAAAGACTTGTTTCAATGTTTGAAATTCATATACAAATACATATATAGCAAAAATTTAAGTAATCTTAATTCCACCTACTTCAAATGGAGATCTTCTAATTCACTAACGCAAATACTTCATTTAGTTCGCGTACGCACTCCCAATTAATCACTCTTGTAATAATACAAACACAAATTCGGTTATACAATTCTAAGACTTCTCCTAGCTTCCCTAGCATTATTTGGCACAAGGAAAAGTGATAGTGTTTATTGCTGTGCAAAAGGTGTTTCATTAGCTATTGATTGATAGCTGATTTAATGACAAATAGTTACTGGATTTCCAATTCATGCCATTGGCCCTGGATTGGCTATCCACTACTCTTCTTAAGTGATTGCAAGTCACTTTCACTATTCAGTGGTCTTAACTCTTGATTCATGTCTAGATCAACTCTTAGGTTGGAGCTGGATGTTATTTTCCATACTACACTCCTCAATACAACCTATAATTATATTCTTAAATCAGACTAATATAATGAGCATCATGAACAGTTCATATCACTTAATTTTTTGTGTAAGTTTATCCAAATTCCATACTTTATATCATATCTAAGCTAATTTAGGTTCAAGAATCCATCTGTGACCTCTAATCATTGATCTGACATCACAAGGTGTATGTTTGAATAGTGATAGATCGAACGGCCTAGATCATTCAATTTGTTTCACTTCAAATTCTTATAATTCTAGTCATGTTATCATTTTTTAGGATGGAGAATTCATCTGTGGTGTCTAATCGTCGATCAGACATCACTAAGTTAATGTATGAATAGTACCCGATCGAACGACTGAGATTGTCCAATGGGTTTTCAACCTAGATTTGAAATTTTTTGTGTGCTCTGAGCTACATCATGCCCTAAATTACCTATCCCTAAGCTTATATTAGGAATTGAAGATAAAAATGCATGAATTTAACAAAATACCACAAATCCATAGTTAGGTTTTGTATATCATACCTTCTAGATGCATTTTCGTGCTTTTCTCTCTCTAGAATGAGTTTAATCACCTCCAATTTGTCGTGAAACCCTCCAAACCTAGGCATGCGTGCTGTTTCCCCTCCAATCGACAGTCGAGATCCCCTCGGATCTCCCAATAACTTTGGGGGTTTAGGTCGTTTGATGTTGTTGAACAAATTGATCACCTCGGATCAATGATCCGAGCTGCGTTGTCTCCAGCAGCTTAGAAACCCTTGTCTTCCTCTATTTTGCTGGTGTATTGTCTACTCTAGCAGCTTAGGTTTTCTTCTCTCCTCTCTTCTTCCCTTCTCTCCTCGTTTCTCCCTCCTGTTGGGTTTTCTTTCCTTCTCTGGTTTGTTGGGTTCTGGGAAGAAACAGACCTGACATCTGTTGAGTTCACTTAAGTGAGGGGGGTGCCAGCATCAAATCTGGACCCCCTTTGTTTAAGGCAGTTCATTTTTTATTTTATTTTTATCTCATTTTTATAGAATTGCCCCTCACATTCAAATTCTCATATCTTCTCCATCTGAACTCTGATTTCTGCAAACTTAGTATTGTTTGAATTGTCTTTTCAAGTACTATGCAATTATAGATATCTCAATGCTAGTTTAGATGCCTATTCAGTCTTTTACTTATAAAACTCTAAAAATATGAATTTAATATATTCTTTTCATCCCAATTTAATATTTTTCAAAATTCACTAAAATTGAGATTTAGAAGTAGGGGATGTTACATCTGGCCGATTAGAAGAATGTATGTATCCCTAAACAATTTGGGTCTATATATTAAGAATTTTGAGTTTTAGCTCCGTTCTACTCCAAAAATAGTTATGGAGGATAGGAATCAAGGTTAATAGACTTTGGAGACCGGCGATCTTTCACAAATATGGGCATCAAAGGACCTTGTGGCTCACATATGAAAGATGTAGTAGAGAGGTATCTTTTATTTTGAAAACTACTTTCAAAGAGAAATATTCTCTCTTAAATACGTTCGCTTCTGGGCTACTAAGGGAGATTGAAAGTCGTTTTGGCATGATTTATGGTGTGATGACTAGCTATTTAAAGATGTTGATGCCTTCCTCGACATCTTTTGGCATCTCAACATAAACATAAGACTGCTTCTCAATGTGTCTTGCTCTTGTTTGGAATAATGCTACTCATTGGCCGCTTCGCTCATTTGAAGAACCATTATGCACCAGCCTCTGCAATACTCCTAAGAACATCTTCATTGACTCTTCTCTTTGAGGATGATTGCATTTGGATGCATGAGACTTTTGGCAAGTTCTTAATTTGATCATACTATATGAGATTGATTGGCATGCCACATCCATCTTATCAATTCAACTTCAGAAGGGTATGGTCTTTTCCATCTCACTCACGACCCATTCTCTTTGCTTAGATTGAGACGAAAGGTCAAATACTTCCCACTGACAGCCTAAAGAGACGAGGGTGTAAAATTGCTAATGCTTAGATCTTCTCCTTTTTTTTTATTTATACTAAGTCTTCCCGAGTTCTTTTATGCAGATGCATTATATGTGGTTTGCACCAATTGGCTTTACCAGAGGTAAAATGATGTGGGACATGCGTCACATCACTTATTGAGGTTGTCTGAAAGGAAAGAAATGGACAAGCTTTCGATAAGTGTAGCCGCATAATGAATGGGTTTGGGAGCCATGTTAAACATAAAATTAAGATTAAAATAACACAAACATACATAGAAAATAATTAATTTACGTGGTTCAACTAAACTTGGCCTACGTCCACGGGAAGAGGGGAGAATACAAATTTTCACTATAAGGAGGCAATTACATAGGATGATTTCAACATTGGCTTTGGCTCTTATTTATAGAAGTTCAGTGGAAGTCCTAATTTAACTCAAAATCTATCTGATAGCCTTATCAGGTAGATTTGATAACCCTTATCTATTCATCCTTATCTGATAAGACTCCTTATCATATTGCGTTTATCTGGTTATCTTCATCTGACAATCTCTTTCTGTTGGCAGGTTTCTTCAAGTGGTCTTATCCATATGGGGATGGACATTATCAATTCTCCCCTTTCATCCCCATGTCATAGTTCACTAGTTTGAATTCATGCCTGCTATGTTTCTACACAACAATTTTATGTCACCTCTCATATCCAGTGATATCATATGTCAATGTGCTTTATGCATGCAGGATACATTGAGTTCTTGCTCAGGTTTAGAGCACTTTAATTGTCATAATGTGTCTTGTATTCTTCTTGTGTGATACCGAGCTCCTGGAGAAATTGCTTTATGCACAACATTGCCTTACCTGCTTCAGCTACGACAATATACTCATCTTGTATTGTTGATAGAGTTATGCACTTGTGCAACTTAGACTGCCAAGATACAGCTCCATTGCAAAAGTGAAAAGAAACCCTGATGTTTACTTCCTTCCATCAAGATCTCCTACCATATATGCATCTATGTATCCTTCTAGGATTGTCTCTGTACTTTTTAAAGACAAGCTCAACTTAGATGTACCTTTCATATACTATAGTATCCACTTCACAACTTTTAATGTTCTTTACTTGGATTAGAGAGAAACTTACTCATGACACCTACTGCATGAGCGATATCTTGCCTTATGTATACCATCACATACATTAAACTCCCAACTACTGATGAGTAAGGAATCATGGGCATTCTGTATGTTTCCTATGATGTTGAGGGACACATCCTTTTGCTCAGTTTGAAATTATTACTAAGCGAAGTGCTGACTGGCTTGGCGCTCTCCATGTTGAACCCCTTAATTATTTATTCAACGTACTTTTTCTATGACAACCACAACTTTCTTGTCACGTGTGATCTTCATTCCCAAGATTTGCTGAGCTGCTCCTAATTCCTTCATGTCAAAAGACTTAAATAAGTCCTACTTCAATCTACTAATCATAGTTGTGTCTTGTCCAACTATCACCATATCATCTACATAAAGTAGGAGAATAACAAATTTATCTTTGGGTAATCTCCTATGTACACACAATGATTTGTAGCTATTCTTTTGAAACCTTGACTTGTTATGAATGAGTCAAACTTTTTGTACCATTGCTTTGGCACTTACTTAAGGTCACAAAGACTTTTCTTCAACTTGCACACCAAATGCTTCCTCCCTTTAACTTTGAAATCCTTTCGTTGTTTCATGTATATCTCTTCTTCTAAATCTCCATGTAGAAAAGCTGTTTTTACATCCTTCTGCTCAAGTTTCAGATTTTGTCTTACCACCAGTCCAAGTATGATCTGATTGATGTCATCTTTACTACTGGTGAAAAAATCTTCTCAAAGTCAATTCCTTTCATCTATTCAAAGCCTTTGACAACCTATCGCGCTTTGTACTTAATTGGTTTTCCATTGCTACCTCTTTTCACCTTGAAGACCCATTTGTTCTTCAGTGCTCTTTTCCCCTTGGGAAGTGTCACTAACTCCTATGTTTGATTTTTCTTTAGTGAGCTAATTTCCTTTTGTACAGCTTGCACCCATTTGCCTTTGTCTACATGCGTCAAGGCTTGCTGAAAACTTTTAGGCCTTAGTGGGTGTTCTTATCAAAATTACTAGTTTTGAGCTAGAGTTTCATATAAATAGAAAGAGAAGAAACCCTAACATGTTGTTTTTCTTCTCTCCTCCCCCACGGCTTGTGGCTACTATGGTGATCTTTCTCAGCTTCGATTCTCATTAATTTTGGTGAAAGTGACAATCGGAGCAAATAAATTTCTCATTCCCTTCCCCCATTTTTTATGTTTTCTTCTTTGATAGCTAACGATGTTGGTTGTTGTTTCTCCCCACAAGCACTCAGCATCATCGGCTGTTGGGTTTTTTGAGGGGTCGTTGGCTGTCGATCCTAGGGTCGTCGGCCAAGTTGCCTTTTGCGGCCCCATTTTTCTTATGTGTGTGTTTCAGATCTTTCGAATTAACGGTTTTGGTTAGTTTCACCAGCTGCTTGAAACCCCAACTCTCCTCATCAGATTTGACAGCCAAAACTCTATCTCTCCCTCTCTTTTTTTATTTTTCCCAATGAGAATCTTACCAAAAAATATGCCCTCTATCTTGGGCGATTTTCGATTTGGGAGTTCTTTGCTCAGGTGATTTGGGACGTTCTCTAATTGTGTGATCTTCAATTTGGGCTTTTCCTCAGACTGGGTCTAGACTGGATCTAAGCCACTCCTCGACCTAGGTCTAGACTAGATTTGGGCCGCTCCTCGGCCTAGGTCTAGAGTGGATTTGGCCCAAACCTGGCTTGGGTCTAGATGTCAACTTAGGTCTACTCGGTACTCCTTTGATATTAATTGGCTTTGATATGACTTGTTAAATGTAAAATTGAGATTAAAATAACACAAATACACACCAGAATACAATATATTTACGTGGTTTAGCCAAACTTGGCCTACGTCCACATGAAGAGGGGAGAATACGAATTTTCACTATAAGGAGTCAATTACATAGGATGATTTCAACACTGGTTTTGGCTCCTATTTATAGGAGTTTAGGGGAAGTCCTAATTTAACTCAAAATTTATCTTATAGCCTTATCAGGTAGATTTGATAACGCTTATCTGATAAGACTCCTTATCAAATTGTGCTTATCTGGTTATCTTCATCTAACAATCTCCTTCTATTGGTAGGTTTCTTCAAGTGGTCTTATCCATATGGGGATGGACATTATCAAATCACTATTCCTCCAAAATTGTTTTCATCTCACTTCTTCCAACCTTTTTTTTAGGTTAGATCCATCAAAATTGATGACTTGCTTCGAAACATTTTTGCACATAAACTAAATATCATTCAAAGATGGACACCTTTGGAGGCTTGTTTCCTCAAAATCAATGATGACTCCTTACAAAACACAGTGCCTTCATGGGCGGATGAGTTCACTCGTGATGCCAATGGTATTGTTCTCCAGGTTTCTTGAGCACTCGAACTTTGAATGTTACTCAATTATAGGTGATTAAAATTGTCATTCTTAATTGGATTAGATCGAATGCCTAGTATATTATTATGGAGGGAGACCCAGCAAATGTCATTATTTGTATTCAAAGTGCTTCAAATCATCCTTGGAGGTTCTGCAATGATATGATGCAAATTCGAGATTGGCTTAAACACAAAGTTGTGCATTTCATTAGTTAACAGATCTACCAATTCTTGTGCTGATGATTTAGACAAACTATCTTTAGAAATAGCCTTACCTTCTCTGATAATTTTTCTATGCAAGAAGAGTGACGATTCAACAGTCTTTTTCTTTTTAGGTGACAACTTCTCTTGCTAGTAATGCTGTTGATGTTATTTTTCTTATATTTGACCACCTCAGTCATAAGGTTTGTACTGTTTCCCCACTAGACTAATAAAATTTTTGCTATAACAATTTTTTATATAAAATAAAATAAAATAAAATATAGCATTTGCACTAAAAACAAGTATATGTGTAACCAGTTGTACCTGTTAGGTAACCTTGTTTTCCAACACAAATATCTCTGTTTCTCTCACCATCAAAACCATTAGAGTACATTCTTCTTTTTAATTCGTATCATACAATTACATTTTTATTTAATTAAGGAATCTTCGTACTTCATCTCTGTACTGGGAACTCATATACCCCATTAAGAAATTCATGCAGTTACTTAACACAATTTCACAACAAATACTAATGAGTGACCAAACTAGAAAGTCAACCAATAAGCAGAAATCTAGAACAATAGAGTCAAACACATATCGATGGCGAAAGGGAGACATTATGACTTCTTAACCTCATTCAATAGGGAATTTGGACTGTCCCAAGCAGAATAGTGAGCTAGCAATTAACTGTGCTAAGCAGCTAACTAACAAGCGAAATTTCTGAGATGCGGGTTGAGATTAAGGTCTCCCTATTGACATTGGAGATCATGTTGGGAAGTAAAGTGATTTGGATAGAATTGTGCTACTTCTAAGTCTTACTCTCTCCAAGGAACATTAGAGATCTATCATTTCAAAAGAAACAGGCAAAAGATTGAGCAACAAATGGCAATATAATACTCCTCATCATCATTATCAAGGCCTCATCCTAATTATGGGTTGGATACATGAATCTTATTCATCTATTCCTCTCTATCAAGTATCATGACTTTATTTACTCCAAAAGTTTTCAAATCTTTTCTCATCACTTATATCCACATCTTTTTTGGCCTTCTCCTTGCCCATTTTAGAGCCTTCAACTTAGATCAACTCACCCTTTCTAACTAATGCCATTTTTAGTCTCTATTGGACAATGTGCAAACCATCTAAGTCTGCCTTCTCTTATCTTGTTACCTATTAGAGCTGTTCCTAAGTTCACTCTAATGTTTTTATTTCTGATTCTAACTTTTTTGCCTTGCTATTCATCCATCTCAGCATCCTTATTCAGCTGCTCTCATCCTATGGACATGTTATTCCTTAACTATCTATTACTCTGATTTATAGAGCATCGCTAACCTTATAGCCATCCTATAGAATTTTATTTTTTGTTTGAGTAGCATCCGTCGATCATACAAAACTCCAAAGACACATCAGCATTTATTCCAACTCTCTTAGATTCTCAGGATAACATCCCTATCAATTATTAATTTGAAAAAATTATCAATTTCAAGTATTGAAATTGATCATTTTGGAAAACTTTTTACTTATCAATCTTTATTGGTGCTTCACTCCTACTCCACTCGTTGCTAAATTTACATTCCACATATTATATCTTAGTTTAACTAATTTAAAATTCTTTATACTATGTAATATCTCTCTACAATGCTAACTTTGTATGTACGCCCTCCCTTATCTTATTAATCAAAACAACAAAATAATACTCTCGACAAAACAAAATTTATGCAGTGCCAAGTAATAGCGTCACAAAACAAGAAAGCAACGGTAGCATTACCCAGCTGGTCATGCTAACATGTGATACTCACACATGCTCTACAATGTTGAAGCACATTGATGGAAACGATAGATTGTGAGAATTTCATCAATTACTTAATATGGAAGGAGGGGGAGAGTTTTGGGCAGGATTGTTTTCCGATTTTTGTCCCCCACTACTACGGTGAATCCGAGTCAAATTTGAAGGCATTTCCGTCTTCCTCAAAATTTAAGTTGGATTTTATGCGACACAAATGGGAGCCTTACGGATGATCCATGTCGACACGTTACTTGCGGCGGGCAACGTGTAATGGAATAGCATTTTCCCGAAATTCCTCCTGTGCCACGACGCCCACGAGCGAGGGCAAGAAAAACCGGACACCTAGCGGCAATCTGGGTTCTTCTCCGAATTCGAGCTAGTTGGGGATGTGATGCGATGGAGTCGTCGGCCAAGGAGGAGATCTATCACGAGAAACAGAGGCTGCAGTTCTGTCTTTTGCACGCGCTCAATAACCTTCTTCAGGTATTACTGAAAAAATCTCTAAAACCCTATTTCGATTTCGAATCACTCAAATTTCCGTTAATCGCATTCGATCGTTGTCAATAATTAGCTGCCCATTTTGACTGCAAAAGTATTGTTCTTCGTCATCATTTCCTTCTGAAGAACGGGGCTTTTCCTCATGTTATCTATGCCGTTCATGGAGATGGTGTTTGATTGGGGAACCTTTTTCCCCTGGTGATAGTGGTTGTTTCTTCATTATCGTTCTTTTAATCTTTTCTAAGTTTGCAGAAACGATTCGAGAATTCATTGTTATGTTTAAGGTAAGTTTCCGTGCAGTACATTATTGAACTGATGAATCTCTCAGATGACTGTTTTTAGTTTCTCTAGCTAGAACCATTGTGGTTCTCTATGCCTAGCTTTCAGATGCGAATTTTGTAGATGAAGCACATGTTTCAACCCTAGGCGTTGTTATTTGGATCTGCTCTCCTCTCCTGGTTTGGTGTAATTAATTTGTAGCTTCTCTTGTAAGTGTCTTTCATCAAAACTTGGTAAGTAATAGGCAGTGTCATTTGTTCTTTTCTCTTTTGCTTGAAATTGCTCTTATTTTGTTGTTCAGTTGTAACTTCTCTTGCTGTAGAATCACTGGGTTCAGCATGGGGTTTCTGTTGTGATTTCATGACTGTTGCTTGAATTTCTGATCTTTTGATAAATTTTCCAGTTTGCTATGCTTTATGGCTTTTATTTGATAAATCCGTAACAGTACAGGCAAAAGACTCATTCACTCGGGCTGAATTGGATGCGATTGCGGACAAACTGAATCTTAGTGATCCAAACAAAGAAAGTTGGACTCCCCTATCTGTCATCTTCAAGCCTCACCATAACATATTGACTGGAAACTACGATATAAACGTGCTAATTGCTGCCCTGGAGGGAAAAGGGAAAAGGATAGTTTGGCATGATCGTCGTAGTGGAGCTTCTTCAATAGACCTTGATCAATCTGAAGAAACATTAGTGGGTATCGTGCTTAACATACCAGCGAGAAAGTTTGGCGGGCTTTGGAGTAGTAGGCACTGGGTTGCATTGCGGAGGATTAAGGGCCTCTGGTATAACCTGGATAGTGATCTTAATGCAGCTAAACTGTTCAAACATTTGGAAGAATTAAGAGAGTTCTTGGATGATATCATCAATCGTGGGGGAGAAATATTGATTGTCTTGCATAATCAACAATAAATATTCCTTCGTGTTTCTTTTCTCCTCTCCTGTCTTAAAGAGGCTGGGAACTTTCAGCGTTTGAGGGATAGTTGAACAGTGAGGATCACTAGTTTCAAAGGTTATGGAGTTCTCGACGAAGCTGAGAAGAGGCTACTTGAACAATCCCATTGCTTTGATATTTGTACTGATATTTGTTACATTCATGCTGATTTTACTCATTTTATCACTTAAACTTCCTGCTGTATCAACACGACGTGGTGGAAAAGTGTACAGGCTTTGAGACCAGGGAAGAGGTTGGAGGAAGATGTTGATCCAGATGTTGCCTAGTGATCTTGCTTTTACTGTTTTTGTCCCTTCTGATAAAGCTTTTGAACATGACCTGAAACTGCAGGCTAACAATAGTCTTTCGGAACATAAGGTGAATAATGCGTTTCCTATTCTCTCACGAGTATTGAGTTTTTCTGCAGTACTTCAGCATTTGTCTTCAGAGATGGTACCCATGGGCAGGGAGATCTGGATTCAAATTATATGCTCCAAAGGCTTCAGACTGGCCCTAGTTGTTAATACTGTCCCAGGACAGGGATTAGATGCCAGAAAAGGGGAGATAATTCTCATCATGGACGCTGAATTTGAGCAGTTATTTCAACCTGGTTACGAAGTTGAAAACTAGTATAAACTTCTGACATCTCTGCTCATGACACTAATGACTAGAGTGATCCACTGTGAAGGCCGATCGCTCAATGAATATATGTTTTGTTCGTGCAGGGACTTATCAAAGAGAAGATCCTGGACAAAGTTGATTATCCTTTGCTTTGTAACATATGTTTCCATTGAGATAGTCTGAACGTGGAGCATGCTTTATCACTGAGGTTGCCAAGAAGTTGTCGCTATTTGGAGCCTACTCCAATCATCGAAGTATGCGAGAAACATCACTGCTGAGGCCTGTTTGGTTAGAAAGAAGAGCCTCTCAGTGTATACGCATTTGCCGTTTCCATTTCTACCACGTCCCCACATTTTTAATTTCCTTAGATATCTCAAGTTTTAATCTGTAAGTACACTTGCCTGCAGAATGAGCGGTTGATTAAATTGATTTGCAGCTGGAACTAGACTTCCATTTAAAATCACACGGTGGGGATTTCAAGAGTGCAAGCCAAGGAGCATGGTGACAAAGTTCTCTAAATAAAAGCTCTGTAAAAATCCTAATCTTTTATACCATTTGCAGACATTAAAAGTCTCCAATTACTGGAAATCTTGTACCAGCACCAGGAACTGTTGAAATTTGAGCATTTGACGGGAATTGGATCACATCCTAACACGGTTTCCACGTATATTTTCTCAAGCTAAAATGAAAACTGATGAAGGGAGGCTCTTTAACTAAGCTTCACGGTGAGTCTACCTTTCAACCTGCTACATGTCCCACTTAACTACATGAATGGTTAGTGCATCTAACTACGTGCATGTGCCTGCTGAGAGAGAGTTAGCCAGAGTGGGTGGTTAAATGGGACACATGCAGATTCATTTTGAGAGCCTCAGCTTATCATTTCTAAAATTCTCTTAAGCAATCTTTTTTTTTAATCTTTAACAGCTACCTTGCAGTGTGGTTTCTGAAACCAGTTACTGGCGGGGGACAAATAGATCCCGGATAAATCATTGTTTGAATGAATCTCCCGAGGCACAATAAGGCCGTTAGCGAGGTTACAGAGAATTCAGTGCAGTATCCGATATACTTTTGAAAATAGATGCCTCTCAAACTCTAGGTTCTGTGTTGTTCCTTCTCAATATCCAAACGAGAAGAAAGAGGAAAGCAACAGCATCGAAAAGCTTCTTGGATATATTTGACACTTTACACAAGTTACATTCAACGGTAAAAGTTGTCGTCATGTGACCTTGAGGTCACAGGTTCAAGGCGTGGAATCAGCCTCTTGCAAAAATACAAGGTAAGGCTGCCTACTTTAGGCCATTGTGGCCCGCCCCTTCCCCGGACCCCGCATAGGCGGGAGCTTCGTGCACCGGGGCTGCCCTTTTTTTACACAAGTTACATTCAAATGAATCAAATTTTACTGCACCATCGAGCACAAATAATCATCAGACATCCCATTTTCTGGTGTACAACAAATGCTTGGATGCAAAAACGAACCATAAACACTGATTTTCAGGCTAATGGAGTCTTTGCCGTCACCCATAGATAACTTCAGGGGACTTGAAAATTCGTCTAGCCAGCCACTGCAAGGGTCTCAGTAGCTGTGCCCTCTTCTTCCTCCAAAACCAAATAGCAGCATCGTACTGCTCATTCCGTATCTTCTGTGTGGCTGCTCGCCAATCATACTTCTCCGTCTCTTCCCGAGCGGCTTTTCCGATGGTTTCTCTAAATTCATCAGAAGATAATAGCATTTCCACTTTGTTCAAGCAGTCTTCTGTGTCTCCCGGATTGTAAAGAAATCCTATTTTCCCTTCTTGATCCTCAGGGATTATATCCGGGATCCCACCAGCACGAGCCGCAACTACTGGAAGACCTGATGACATGGCCTCCAAGACCACAAGACCAAGTGTCTCGGACTCAGATGGCATTATGAAAACATCCCCACTTGCATATGCCTGAGATAGCTCTTCACCTTGCAACATCCCTGTAAATACTACGGGCATGCCAGCGAACATTGTTTCTAGCTCCGGCCTTCCTTGACAGTAACAAAGCTTACAAGTCAATTGAACCAAAGCACTTTATCTTTTACAGTAATTACATGAAATGGGAGAAACATTCTTACTATAGCTTTGCCAACAAGACATAGAATCACCAGAACAGAAACAGCATTCGAAGTTTTTTAAATTACAAAAGTTCAGTATTTCAATACGAAGGGAGTGCAAAATTCACGTCAATTCAGGTAATTGAATCCAGGAATTTCATATATTACGTAAGAAAAAGTTCTACGAGATGTCAGACTAGCTCACCTGTAGGGTCCATCTCCAATAAAAGCAATCCGTGCTTGTGGAAGCTTATCCATGACTCTGATCAAACACAGGTCCAAGATTACTTAGAAGAGCCGAAGCAACATGATACCACTGAGGCAAAAAAAGCGATGATGATCTTGCAACAGGTAAATGGTATACATCTTATTTGATGTCCTTTTTATCTAAAGAGACAAAGGAAAACACGCTGCTAGTTGGTTGAAAGATTTTCAATGTTAAACAGTCATATGAAATTGGGTTTTTCTTTTCTGAGGGGCAATGAAGCAGGCAGATTAGTCCTCATCCATAAGAGACTATGAGGCTGCAACACTGGATGAGGACTTAGACTGAGTTAAAAGGAACCTCGAAAGCCAAGCTCTTCCGAGCTCCTCTTTGCACTGTGATGGATTTATTACATTTAGTTCTTAAGCTCAAGAAAAACAAGTGACAAGACAGACCAGTTTAGTGATGAGAGCAATACAAGTGTCAGAGACAATGCGCTTGGCTTCTTTAATTAATACAACAGAAATTTCAGAGTCTAAAGGTTGCTGTAACAAAAGTAAAGTGAAAGGGGTAAAAACAACTTAAAGTTGGAGAAGATCTTACCTCTTGAGGAAATCCAAGCTCTTTTCAGCTCCTAGGCGTCCAACATGAACTAACAGTGGTCTCTCGGGTTCACCGCCACTGTCAGAGAGAAAATGGAAGATTTTATGGCTATTCTCATCTGTGCGTATACACAGACACGAGAAAAAGAAGTGCTTACCTAAGTCTTACTCGCATTTCATGGCTGCGATAACGAGGATGGAAGCTCTCTGAATCAACACCCTTGTTCCATAGTCGTATTTTATTAGCTGAAACAAGCAGTCCTTGAGTAAATGCAAGATAAAGGAATCATGCAAAAGCATCAGCACATTCAATTTACAAAGAAAATCTAAAAAGAGAAGCATCGGTGTGATTCACAACTAGTATTTAGTTTATTTTTGTAAGTCACTTAAATGACTAGAACATGTTAGCCTATCTATTGTCTATGGTTTGATTCAGGACAGACTTTAGTAATGCAGCTCAAAAGACATGCCTGTATCAGGAGTCGCGTAATATAGATTATGGCTATACATAGACAGTTTACCGCTCCTATGGTAGAATTTGTTAATACTGTTTCAATAAAATGCCAAACAGAAGCTGATGCAAAGCACTTGGCAACATTTGGAGGGTGTTTGCACTTCCTTTTAAGTTAAAAGATTCAATGTGATGTTCTGTGGGCCTCTCATTGTAAACGTGCCTGTATCAAAAGACTTTAGTAATGCAGCTCAAAAGACATGCCTATATCAGGAGTTGTGTAATATAGAGTGTGGCTATACAAAGACAGTTTACCACTCCTATGGTACAATTTGTTAATTCAATAACATGCCAAACAGAAGCTAATGCAAAGCACTTGGCAACATTTGGAGGGTGTTTTCACTTCCTTTTAAGTTAAAAGATCCATTTTACATTGGAGTTTTATATTGGTTTCTAGCTGTTCTACCTATGTGATGTTCTGTGGGCCTATCATTGTAAACATGAATAACATTTTGGGATTTAGGAGGCATCTTTTGATTATGCTATGTAGCATTAAAAGTTTATAACAAAGGAATAGAATTGAAGCTAAACAGAGGTTTGAAATGTACGTGTGACAGTAAATTGTTATTTATTCTTCTGATGTAGTTTGGAGGATTACGACGATAAAATTTCTTCTTTCTTCAATATGAAACATCTATTCTCCCTGATTCCATACAGGTGACATCCTGTGAGACTATATCACAATAGTGGAGTGATATTAGATTAGAAAATCCTATATGCCTGGGGTATTTAAGCCATAGTGTAGAGCAAATTTTGTGAATGTCATGTAACTCTGCCAATTTTGAGCGATGAGTGTTCGGTGAGAAATTTGGGGACAAAAGGCAAGGTGGTAACTGGTAGGCATGTAAATTTTTATTCACCTGCAGTCACACGAGCAGCTTCGAGTTCCTTGGCAATAGCAGCCGACGGTACAAGTGTCAGGTCAGCAGCTCTATGAAGAAACCCTAGAAAAAAGAACAAGAGTTTATCAGCCCACTAATCTGATATTTGCAACCAATTTGAAACGAAGCAGGGTGAGAAGCCACACACTTATGATCAACCACATTGGCTTAACCAGCCAACTGAAGGTGTATTTTGGAATGTATCTGCACCACATCCAAATGAATTAGGATCTGCAGTCATCAGAAATGGAAAAAATCCAAGAGAACTATCTACTTAGAACTCAAAACAGCAGGAACTGAATTCAGCTGTGTAACTTATTGAAGGTACAGGTGTATGTCTTTACGAAACTCAAAATACTAAAATACCAGCTGTTCCATAATAATACCCACAAAATATGATTGCTTAAATATTAGTTAAGAACAGACAAATGATAGAGAAAACTTCATTTGGATTCACAGAATACAAATATGTACGTTGCCACACTCAAAGGCATCCACAAAGACACGACTGTATTCTGAAAAAGACAAAAACATAGAAGAACCATACTCACATTGGAACATGGGTATGATACGACATCACAATGGGGACACAAAGGAGTTTAGCTATTATGAGAGCACCAAATACCTGGATAACAGTTCAACATGTTAATTAGCTATGCTTGGCAAGAATTTTTTTTTTTTTTTTTTTTTTAAGTATGAGCATGCTTCAGTTGGCTGATAGTACCATAATTCCAGGTGAGGATGCATGTATTATGTCTGGCTTGAACTTAGCAACCTCTGAAATTATTCTCGGGCTGAGTGCCAATGAGAGAGGTACTTTCTGATACCATGGACAGGGAAAGCTGGACGGAGAGGTGAGTTACATCAGGAGAAGCAATCAGAAGGTGCAACAAATAAAGAGCAATTCAGTTCGAGAAAGCTAAATGTATGAGTACAAAAGACACAAGAGATCAAGTAGGATGGATTCCATGTTCTACCAAAACTATCCCTACACATTATAGTGCAAAATTTTGAAGCTTGACTTGATTCATGAGAGCTTAAATCTGCACAACTCAAAACTGGACTATATGAAATCAACTTTTCCAAGCTGATTTTATACTCCTGAAAATTACAAGTTTTTAAATACTCAATTGGGTTAAGTTTGAAATCTCATACTACGACATTTTGACAACATGATATAAAACCTGACCACAAATTTTTAACATTTCTTCTCCAAATTTTGGTAAAAAATAACTAAAATAGGGTTGCCAAAATCATTTTAAGAAAGAGAACCAGAGAAGAAAGAGAAGAGACTAGACTAAATAGTTGTGTCAAGCAGTAGTGGAAACTGATTTTACCTCCAAGACCCGATTAATTTTGCTCCATGGAACTCTTGAGGGACACCCTCATGAGTAGTCACGACAATGACCTATACATCATGGATCAAGCAGCCAATATATCAATCATCATATCAAAATCACTTGCAGTTCTTCATGATCACTAAAGCAAGAAATATGACCCACTGGATTTTTTCTTTTTATTTTCATGAACGGCGATCCCATTGGATTTGTTATTGGTGACTCTCAACTACCAGGAGGAATTATTCATAAGGTCTGATGGGCATAAAAGTTAAAAGGTACCAGGTTGTTTGTTTTTATCCATCCACACCCCTAGTTGTAGAGGCCAAAGAGTGATACTAAATGCCTGTTTGGATGGCAGGAAATGGACTGGAATTTATTTTCACGGGAAAAGGAATTCTCAGCTGAAAGCATTTTATGCCTTCAAATTGAATTATGCAAAAGATGCATAATTCAATTTGAAGGCATAAAATACTTTCTGTGGAGAATTCCTTTTCCTATGAAAATCAATTCCAGTCCATTTCCTACCAACCAAGCAAGGCTCTTAACAGAAAAAAGGGCAGCCTAGTGCACATAGCTCCCACATACGCATGGTCCGGGGAAGCAGGGCTTAGCAGACCATCCTAAAATCACAGTCAACCCATGAATTCATCAACACTATCTAGAAAGTGCACAATGATGGACTTTGCCCTTTTGATAGGTAACTCAGTATTAAACCCACCACTACATGGGGGAAGTGTTGAGCACATTGCACATTGCACTTGAGCTCTGAGCTCAATCCTGAAAACGTCATGGCACATTATAGGAAGAAGGTTTGGAAACAGAAATTAAACTTGAATGACTCTACCATCCAAAAATCAGAACCAAAATGGTCGACATACCTCATCTCCCATTTCACGCAGATATTTGATGAAATTCTGGAACCGATTTTTATATCCAGAGACATAGCTGCAAGAAAATCAACCAATACCAACTAAATGTCAGAGGAAGTAAGACGGTTTGCCACAATAAAAGTATTAAACAATATAATCAACCATCGACTTTTCACCCTTTAAAGCGACCTACTATAGGTTTATGAAACAATGTATCCGAGAAATAAGTTGGGAAGAGGAAATCACAGATCAGGGACCAAGTTCTGTACTCTCAGAGGGAAATTATAACCACTTTCTAGTGAAAATATGAGAATAAAAGTAGACATAAAATGCTAAGTGTTAAAGATTCAGTAGGTACTATGAGAATACCAGGAATTTCAAGTCCGAACAGCATTAAGCCTCTGAATAAGAGAGAGCCTTTACAAAACATATCAACCTTTAAGTTATGCACACACTTGGCGCTTCAACATTTCGACCCCTAATTCAGTGCAAATGTAAGACATTTCAAACATTACTCTCCTGATGGATTTTACAAAATATATCAACCTTCAAAAATCATTAACTAAATCTTTTGATCATAATACAAGTAGCAAATGTTCAGGGGGATTCAAAGTTGGAGTGGCTTTAAAAGATTTGGGCCATTTGTAAAATCCCTCTCAGGACTTATTCAGGTTATGGACTCAAACAAATTGCACAACCCAATTTGTTACAGCTGAAACTATAAAACAAGAAGACTTAGATACAAAACTTGGAGCCGACAACCCAGAAAAGTCCCAGCTACAATATAGCAGAACAAATGAATAACAGCTAGAAGATGACTAAATTACTCCTGCAAATCCACCAAATTTTGCAGATAAAAAATCGAAAACCCACTAAATTATCACCCAAACTAAGAAAACATGCAATCATAACATCCAACACACAAAACCTACCAAGATTACCACAATAACTACAAAACTTACAGCTAATCCAAAACAATTTATCGAAATATTGCTCTAGACTAAAGGCTCCTTAACAGAAAGCAGAACCATAGACAAATAACATAATAAGAAACAAAAAGAAGAAAGAACTGACGCAAAAGGAGATGGCTCCACAAACAGAGCAATCCGCCGAGGTTTAGAATTCCCTCCATTTTCCTCCAAAAGCGGCAATTCATCTTCTTCTTTCACTTCCTGAATGGTCATCTTCCCTGCAAAAGCTCTCCCTCTTTTGGGCTCAACGCGTATCAAACGATTTTTCAAAGAAGAGAAACAGCGGGTGGGTCTTTGAGTAACCAAGAGACGGGAAAATTTTGGAGGAGAAAGAGTTGGAGGGAAAGACGAAGAAGGGATTGTAGGATTTATAGAGAGAGAAGCCATGTTTTTGTACAATGGGTGGGCGAGGGCATTGGGTTTGGAATCTGAGGTTTTGAAGGGGTGCTTGGAATGGATATTCGAGTGGAGGGAGGGAATAAGGGGGAGGATATGCTTAGGAGAGTTCATCTGCTACAAGCAATAAGTGTTTTAGTGGTTTTCTATGCATATTGGCAACGGGACAAGTAAAAATCTTTCTGTCTCCGTTGTTGAATGCACGTGATGCAATATTAAGTTTGAGCCAAATCTCTTTCCCCTCTGTTGTAAGTTGCTCTGCCAGATTCAGCTGTAGTTGCCGAATAACCCCATTTCCAGTGGGGCTGTTTGTCATAGAATTAAAAGAAAAACATTCTAAATTAATATAATTTTATTGATAGGGCCATTTAGTAGGGTTAAACCTCCACCTATATCACTTCTGGGGGCAAATCCTCCTTACAAGACTGAACTTTTCTCACTGCTTTCTATTAAGATATTAACATAGTATTTATAACTACATTAATATCTCCTTTCCTGGTTATCTCTTAAGCAACAATCTCTATCCTAAGTGACTTTTTAAGAGAAATCTATTCTAGCATACCTTTATCATTCATCTCATTCCTATAATTTTAGTTTTTTATAGATAAAATTCATATGATATTGAGGATTTAATTTCTAAGAAATCTTGTATTGTTTATAAAGCTTTTATAACTGTCTATTTCTAAGTACACTTTGTCTGTAGATGTTAGAATCATCCAAGTCACATGCTTTTTAATCTATAAGACATAAATCTGGAGCAGTGAAATGAATATGTCAAATCATTCAAAGGTAGGCTCAAAAAATATGGTTGCTATACCGCACTCATAGTGCAGTCAATTTAGCATTCATCCCATAAAGGAAGTGATCAATGAAAAAACCAGACTCCTATTTCAATAGGACTCGGTTAAAAGAATGTCTTTGGAACTTGTAAATCTATCACTCTATCAATAAATGGGATGAATCTAGTGTAAGATAAGTGATTTGCCTATTCTATTGATTCCTTCAGATTGGATTAAAAAAAAAAAAAAAAATCCTTAAATGAAGTATCCAACACTGGAATGAATCAAAGATGAAATCTTTATGGGTTTTGTCTCCTATTTTTTATGAAGAGAATGAATCATTTTATCGAAGGGAGAGCCATTTCTTGAATTTTAAAAACCAATTTACTTTTGTGTGGGACGCATTTCCTAATATTTTAAATATTTTTCCTTAGTCGACACTTGAACTTATCTTTCTCACAAAAAAATTGATGATTGAACTCTTTATAAAATAATTTTCTTAAATTAAACTAAGCAAGGACTAAGACTTACATTGTATTACATAACTGATTTGAACTGCAAGAATACCTTTTCTCCTTTTTGTTTGTTATGTCCTTCTAAATTGAATTGGGTTAGAGAAATGTATAGACCCAAGAAGAAGTATGTGTACGTGTCTAACTTTCCAAACGAATACAAATAGCAATGACTTGATTTCTCTCAATCTTCTTCCCTTTTAGCTAATGCTTCGTGTTTGGTAGAGACCGATCCGTCAAATGTCATTGCTTGGGCATAAGAGCGTTCTCCGGATTACTGGAGACTAGAGATTTTTTTGTTGTTGTTGATGAATGCAAAAAATCATTAAGAAATAAGCAAAGCACATCTAACAGACTCTAAACAACAAACTAATTGATGTTTCTAAGCTTACCGATGCCTTAGTAATCATTTCTAAGTAAATTTACCAGAAACCTCGGCCGAACTAAAAACTCAGAAACATGAGAACTAGAGGCCTTCTTGTGAGCCTTCTTTTTTAGACAATCAAAACTACTAGCCTCTCTAAAAGCATGACTAGACTTGGGACCCAAGAAATTATTCAGAATCCGACAATACGTCTCGCAAATCTTTTCGTGCCTCTCCATCCGAGGCCATTTCCTTGTCTTTTTCCTTGCTTCCATCACAAGTTGTGAGTCACCCACGAGCTTTGGCCTGCGTCCAAACAGTTGACACCTTCTTCCGCGTTTTGATTTCCTTATCTCCAGGACAGCAAGGTGATAGAACTTTTGGGGATTTTAGTCCCTGCTCAAGATCACACGCGCAAAAACACACCGATATTAACGTGGTTCGGCCAATAAGCCTACGTCAACGGGAGAGGAAATGATTTCACTATGTAAAATGAAATACAGGGTTTTACAGAGAAGAAGACACGGGGATTTTACAGAGGAATGGGTCTATATTCTTTGCCCTCTTGGTATCCCTATTTATAGGGATTTTTGGGCCCTAATTTTCAAAAAATTACAGAAGTCAATGGGCGGTGGCTGACGGTGGCGCCCACCACTGTTGAAGTCAGTGGCAGTTGACTGCGCCACCTGCCACAGTTGAAGTCAGCAGTTGATGGCTGACTGCTGTGCCCACCACCATTGAAGATGGTGTCGGTGGTTGTTGAAGAATGAGACTGGACCAACAAATCTCCCCCTCCTGGCCTATTAACTGAAGGAGGTTTTTTCACGTATGGACTTTTAGCAGAAGCTCATTCCGGTCAATTCCCTGCAAATCTCGAACTTGCTCCGAGGTAATGCTTTTGTCATCATATCCGAACTATTATTGTCAGTATGAATCTTCTCGAGCTCTAACGACTTCGAGTCCAAAATATCACGTATTCAATGATACCGAATATCAATGTGTTTTGACCTTCCATGAAGAGTAGAATTCTTGTTAAGGTGTATAGCACTTTGACTGTCGCAAAATAACGCATACCTCTTCTGCATAAAGCCAAATTCATTCACGAACTTCTTCATCCACAATAACTCTTTGCATGCTTCTGTCACAGCAATAAACTCAGCCTCTGTTGTAGATAAGGCAACATACTTCTGTAACTTTGATTGCCATGACACAGCTCCCCCTACAAAAGTAATCAAGTAGCTTGAAGTAGACTTCCTCGTGTCAATATCACCAGCCATATCTGAATCAGTGTAGCCCTCAAGCATGGGCTTGCTAGTGCCAAATCCCAAACACAACTTGGAAGTACCACGTAGATATCTTAATATCCACTTCACTGCATTCCAATGCTCTTTTCTTGGATTTGATAGAAAATGGCTCACTATACCAACTGCATATGCAATGTCTGGTCTAGTGCATACCATGGCATACATAAGATTGCCAATAGCTGAAGCATAATGAACATCTTGCATGTATTCCTTTTCAGCATCACTCACTGGAATTGAATTCTTACTAAGCTTAAAGTGAGTAGCAAAAGGCGTACTAACCACTTTAGCTTTATCCATGTGAAATTGTTGAAGTACTTTTTCTATGTACTTTTCCTGAGACAGCTATAACCACTTATTCCTCCTGTCACAAATGATAGAAATCATGAGAATCTGTCTCGCGGATCCCAAGTCTTTCATAGCAAAGACTTTGTTCAGCTCATTCTTTAACTGACTGATCCTTGAAGAGTTGCTTCCAACAATAAGCATATTGTCGACATAGAGTAGCAAGATGACAAAATCATCTTCTGAGAATTTCTGCACAAACACACAGTGATCTAAAGTAGTCTTTCTGTAACCCTGTTGGGTCATGAACTGCTCGAACTTCTTATACCACTGTCTGGGAGCCTGTTTCAAGCCATATAGACTCTTTTTCAGCTTGCAGACGTACTTCTCTTTACTTTTAGCAACAAACCCTTCTGGCTGCTCCATATATATCTCCTCCTCTAAGTCACCATGGAGGAACACCGTCTTCATATCCATCTGCTCAACCTGCAGATCAAGGTTTGCGGCCAAACCCAATACAACTCCAATTGAAGACATTTTAACAACAGGAGAAAATATCTCATCGAAATCGATACCTTTTCTTTGACCAAAGCCTTTCACCACAAGTCTAGCTTTGTATCGTTGTCGTGAAGTGTCACCCTCATACTTCACCCTATAAATCCATCGACCATCGATTCTTCAAAGCTTGTCTGCCCTTAGGCAATCTTACCAGCTCAAAAGTGTGTTGTCTTGCAAGGATTTCATCTCATCCTTCATAGCTGCAATCCACTCTGCATTCTCTTCACTTTCAGCTGCCTCTGTGTAGCTCTCAAGCTCTCCCTCGTCAGTGAGGAGCATGTACTCATCTGATGAATATCAAGTAGAGGGTTGATGATCTCTCGAACTCCGTCTCAATGAAACTGCTGGTTCCTTAATAGGAACTTCATGCTGAATATCATTAGCCTCTGACAAAACATCCATGTCTTCATCAACTTCATGTTCTCCCTCAGCCTGATTATCTTGAACATCAACTGGAGCACCACCATAGTCATTGGTGCCATCTACACTTGGTGTATGTGAAACAAGAACTTGATCTAAATCTGTCAGAGTATCAAAACTCTAAGTTTCTGATACTTTGGCTTTGTCAATGTGTTCAATAGTTTGGTCTTCCATAAAGACCACATCACGGCTTCTAACCAACTCCTTTGCAACAGGATCATATAGCTTGTAACCAAACTCATCCTGCCCATAGCCGATAAAAATGCATTGTTTGGTCTTGACGTCTAACTTGGACCTCTCATCCTTGGGTATATGTACAAACGCTTTGCACCCAAATACCCGCAAATGATCATAAGAAACATCTTTTCCATACCATAGCATGTTAAGAATATCTACATCCAAGGCAACAATTGGATATAAGTTAATAACGTAGGTTGCTGTGTATAGCGCCTCACCCCAGAAGGAACCAGGCAGCTTTGCTTCAGAAAGCAAGCACCTGACCCTCTCTATCAATGTCCTGTTCATCCTCTCTGTTAAACCATTTAGCTAAGGAGTCTTTGGAGGAGTTCTTTGATGTCTGATCCCTTGCTTCTTACAATAAGCATCGAAAAGTCCACAGTACTCGCCACCGTTGTCTGTGAGAATATATTTCAGCTTCTTCCTCGTTTGCTACTCAACAGAAGCTTGAAATTCTTTAAACTTGTCAAGCACCTGATCCTTAGTTTTCAAAACATAGACCCAGAGTTTCCTGGAATAATCATCAATAAATGTGACAAAATATAATGCACCACAAAATGTGCGTACTTTCATAGGACCGCATACATCTGAATGTACCAATTCAAGCACGCTTGGCTTTCTGGAAGAAGGATGGCTTTTGAAGGAAACTCATTGCTACTTCCAGGCAAGACAATGAGCACATTTGCTCAACTTTGTAGCTTTAAGCCCTGAAAGCAGATTCTTCTTGACTAGGCAACCTAGTCCTTTCTTACTCATGTGACTGAGCTGCCTGTGCCACAACTCTAAAGAACCAGCAACATCAACTGCGTTCACAGAGTTAATGGAAATCGAAGCTTGCATCACATACAAGCTAGATGATTTCTTCCCTTTAGCAACCATAAGCGCTCCCTTAGAGAGCTTCCACTGTCCATCGCAAAAGGTACTACAGTACCCATCATCATCAAGCATTCCGGTTGATATTAAGTTCAACCAAATATCTGGTACATGTCAAACGTCCTTGAAAATCAACCTCGTTCCGTTGTTGGTGTCCAAACAGACAGATCCAATACCAACAACCTTTGACAGCCCATCGTTACCCAACTTCAACACTCCAAAATCACTAAGAGTGTACGAGGTGAAAAACTCCCTCCTCGAGGTAACGTGAAAAGAAGCACCACTATCAACAACCCATCCAATCTCATTGGAGGTTAGGTTGATTTCATTTTTATCACAGACCACAACAAGGCCTGAAGTAGTGGCAGCTATACGATCATTCCCTTCATCATTTCTTCTCTCCTGCTTGGCATTCTCTGTTTTGTTCTTGGCTTTCCACTTGTAACACTGCCTTTTAATGTGACCCTTCTTGCCACAATAGTTGCATTCCATATTCTTGTATATGGACTTAGATTTAGTCATACTTTTGTTATTCTTCTCCTGTCCTTTGATCTTGCTTCTCCCTCAATTTTCTGAGATCAAAATCTTAGACTGTGATGTAGTGACAACTTGAGCTCATCGCCTCATTTCTTCATTTAAAACTGCACTTCTCGCAGATTCCCATGTCACAGCACCACCTGGAGTAGAATTGGCTAGAGAAACACAAAAATTTTCCCATGAGTCAGGCAAAGTATTTAAAAGCCATAAACCCATGATATCATCGTCAAACCTGACGCCAACGTCGGATAGTTGCTGAAAACACCCGGTCAACTCGTTCAAGTGGTCGGAAATAGAACTCCCTTCCTTATATCTCAGGTGCATCGCTTGATTAAGTAGGAATAACTTATTATTCCCAGTTCTTGATGCGTACAAGGTTTCTAATTTGATCCATAGAGTTCTAGCATGTGTTTCATTTCGAATATGATTCAAAACATTATCTTCTACCCATTGTCGAATAAAACCACATACCTGTTCATGTTCAAAAGCCCACTCATCTTCAGACTTATCTTCTGGTTTTTGAGTAGCAAAGACAGGTAGATGTAATTTCTTCACAAAAAGAAGATCTTTCATCTTTCCCTTCCACTTGTGATAGTTAGTACCATTTAAGCAAATCATTTTGCTCATGTTTGCTTCCATAAGTAAAGATAGAGTACTTACAGCAATTTCAGGAGAAAATCTTGCAAATTTGAAAACACCACTACGTTCACCAAGAACCGATCTATCCCCCTTGAAAACCTGTAAAAAAAATAGGTCTGTTGCAACTCGTTACTGTTGCAACTCAGCTAATATTGCACTTGACTATTGCAACGCGATACTGTTGCAACGCGCTACTGTTTCAACTCAAACCTGTTGAAACTCACTGTTGGAACCCGCCTCTGGTATTCTGTGCCAACTCAATACTGTAGTAGTACTATAGCAATCACTGTAGCCGATGCTTTTACTATAGTAACATGATAACATACTTTTCACTGTAGCAGCAATGATGATTACTGTAGCAATTGTAACAAGAACATTTTTCTTCTTCCTCTCGACCGCCGGTGCTGTAACTCAGTTTTCTGCCTCTGTTCACGGCAGAACCTTGCTCTGATACCACTTGTTGGGGATTTTAGTCCCCGCCTAAGATCGCACACACAAAAACGCACTGATATTAACGTGGTTCGGCCAATAAGCCTACGTCTGCGGGAGAGGGAATGATTTCACTATGTAAAATGAAATACAGGGTTTTACAGAGAAGAAGACACGGGGATTTTATAGAGGAATGGGTCTATATTCTTTGCCCTCTTGGTACCCCTAGTTATAGGGATTTTTGGGCCCTAATTTTCAATAAATTACAGAAGTCAATGGGCGGTGGCCGACGGTGGCGCCCGCCACTATTGAAGTCGGTGGCAGCTGACTGCGGCGCCTGCCACAGTTGAAGTCAGCACTCGGTGGCCGACTGCTGCGCCCACCACCGTTGAAGATGGTGTCTGTGGTGGCTGAAGAATGGGGCTGGACCAACAAGAACACACTTATATCTAGCATAAGGGACGGGGTGGGTCCTTAAGTTCAATATCATTCCAAAACTTCTCGTTTCCATACTACTGAATGCAAGGGCTAGAGTGCTCTTGGCTCTGTATTTTAGTTTCCCATTTATTCTCCAAAGACTGCAGCGACACAAACATGAACATGCTAGGAATTGCATCTTTAGCTAGTGAATTATGGGGTGTCTCATCACTATCTTCAACGGGAATAGCTGGAATGCCAATTACCGCAGGATTACGATTCATTGTTGCAGGTATGCCCATACCACCGTTGATTCTAGGCGCATGAAGTCCACAACTCTATTAGGAGAAAGAACTGGCGGAGGAGAAGGAGATTCCGAAGGTAAAAAATGTTTAAGCTCGTCATCCCGAAAGTCAGCCGACACAAAGGAAGATAGGAACATTTCTTGTAGAGCTGAAAAGTAGTCGCAGGGATGGTGCAATCGCTGGCAGAGCACGAACAAACGCTGTGTCAAATGCACTTCGCCGGAATTCATTCCGAGATTAAAGAGAAGTGCCTGGTGCATCGTATGCAGGGTCTGGGAAAGTGGTAGACCACAAGGGTCAATAGTAGGCATCATTACTTTGTATTTTGCAATAAGCTGTTTTCACGTCTTGAGCCCATGACTTCAAAGTCACACACGATGACTACTCTACTGTTGCACAAAGGCTCCCCTTCCAACTCATTCTGAGATTCCATTACAAAACTTCATATGAGATAGAAATGCATATCTTATAGTGGCCAATGATTCATTTGGAGGGGTAGATTGAAAAAAGGCGGAGGTACCATTGTTGCTAGCATTTCTGAAATCAGATGAAGTACGATTACGTACATGATTCTTGCCATTTTAGTCGCCGCTTCGAATTTTACAACTCTCGTCTCCAAACCATTCTAGCCGAAGAAGTCGAAGCATTTGAGCAGCAAACCCATTTGATAAGGTTCGGTAGATGCCTTGTACCAGTTTTGGCTAATTTGTGTCTCAGATCAACTGATTGGTGACGAGTGATCTTCAGAAAATCATCAAGCAGTCCAAAGTTTTAATCACGGGAACATAATTGGATAAGTTTAGCATGAAAGTCTTCATAATCAACCGTATTGGTTCTCTCACCAGCTTGAGTATATTGTCGTTTAAGCAAAGTGTTATTATTTTTCGCTTTATCATGATTAGGCCACCCGTAGTTGTCAGTCTCTGATGACGAGTCATTAAAAGCTACCTCCATATCATCTTGAGGTTCCGGAGAATCGGTTTCAAGAGCAGAGAATTTATAAAGAACCTCTACATGACTTTCTTTCCAAGTTTCATAATTCTCAATGTTCCATGTGCTGGTTTCTTGATTGTGAACTTCTCTCGACTCCCCCATGAACCGATGATCGTTACCATTCAATTCGTCACATTTCATCATCCGCAGGGTCCCAAAATTCACGTGATCATCTACCATTGGTTGTTCGTTGTTCTTCGAACACGCAAAGGAAGTGTGCACATCATCACCTCGAGACCAGCGTACGGAAGGAAGATTACCAGACAGTCTCCTGGAAAATCTGGTGTCCATTATTCTAAAGAACAACATTTTTCTTAAGGCCTTCAGAGATAGCCTTTACCACACAGATTTTAGCATAACGAGCATTCTCCGCGAAGTCCTTGCGAAGCAACATTTTGAGTCCAATAATACGAACAAATAGGAATACCCCAATTGGCTTGCAGTGTTGAAAAGCATCTTATCCGACAAATATTTCAAAGGGAGGAAAGGCAATTGAATTCAATCTGTAGATGAAGGAATAACAATCCTTTGCTATGGATAAAGTTCAATTGAAAACGACCCACTTGACCAAAATCCCTCCGTAAGAACATTATGATAATCATAATGTTTATTAAAATTGAACGCAAAGAAGTCAACAAAAACCTTAAAAATGATTCCCTTCCAAACTTTCGATAGTTCAAACCATCGATGGTGTGGATTGGCCATGGAAAATCTTTCCAAAAAGACCTCTTTTATAAGGGAGTCGATTTGCCTCAATAACAACTGTTTTAATGTTGATAATCGCCTTTTAATCAATCGAATACTTACCTTCAAATTTATGCGAACAATCAAGTTCATTCTGCCAAGAGTTCTAGATCCAACCTTGTTCCCGAGGAGAAGTCTTAAGAGCCTCAACATACGATTGTCTAGGGGAGAAGCCAGTCGCTCTCTCCATTCCTTCGCTTTTTTTCCCTGATCACATGAGCTGTTTTTCGACGACCAATGCCTCTCCATTCCTTTGCATTTCCCCCCCTGATTACCTGAGCCGTTTTGTTAGACTAGTGCGTGTTGCTTGTAGGATTGTGTGTTCACAACAAAGTGGCAAGAGCCTGGTGGAATACCGGAGTGCCAAAGGTAGACCTATATCAGAGCCAAAGACAATCAAAGGAGGACATTGGTTCTTCTAAAACAAGGCATGATAAAGATAGAGATGAAACTACAATTGAATGTTATGATAACAATGAAAGAAACGATGGTGAAGAGGAAGAAACAGACGAGGAAGGAGGTGTGTGCAGTCGGCTCAGAAATCCAACCACCTCAGCGAAGAAAGCAGTTTCGGGGGTAGATGAGGAAGGAATGTTTAAGATTTGCCTAGTGTGTGGGACCTTCACGGCATTGAAGATCAACGTCGTTAATATGCACATCGACAGCTGTCTCGCTCAGGAGTCACCAAAGGAGAAACATTAGATGAGAACAGCAGCAAGAGAAAGATCTAGAGGTGTCAATAAGAAGATCGGCGAGCTGGAGCGGAGATGTCATACAGTGAGGGAGACCACAAATTGAGCCACTGTGCTAGAAAAGAGGGATTGACTGTCTATCGCCAATCCCTGGAATATTGTCATGATGGTGACTGACACAGATTCCTATTGGAAGGAGATAGCCACCCAAACTGGGGACACGCTTGAGTTATTGCATGGAATGCTGCTGCGACTGAGCTGTTACTCCCCGATGCAGCCGATGAGTGTTGGTGACAGATTGTGACATGAGGCCAAGAGAGGTGTTTTTTGGCTGAAAAGGCTTGGCGGAAGATCGATTTGGAGCTGGAGCAACGTGGTGTGACCTGAGATCGAAGAGCAACGAAGAAAAAGGCCATTGAAAGGAAAATGAAAAGAAGGGAGTAAAGGTCGGGGGAGCTGCGAAGGAGAAGCTGCTGCCAATCTAAGATCGGAACCCGCATGTGCCGATGAGATTCCGAAAAGGAAAAGAAGCTGGATAGGAGACAATCTGACTAGAGACTATGAAAGCAGATCGTGACGGTAGATGCCCTTAGAAGAAAGTAATGAATATCATGTTCTTGCACTATTGTGCAGTGTGACAGATCTGAAGATTACTGTAATAGTGAGAAGAAGGTTTTTGAGAAGTGAAACATGTATGCAAAGGTAACCAAACCAGCAAAGAGTGCAAGATGGCTGCCAGGCTGCTACACCCATCATTGTTGAAGGAGTGGCCATCATGGTTGAAGGAGTAATCGATTGGAGACGAACTGATCGCTAGTTGTGACAATGGAGAAAGCTGCGAAGTTGCTGCCGTGCTTGATAATTAGCTGTGATGCTACGTTCGCAAAGAGAATGAACATGACATTGATGGAAAGGTTCAGATGCTTACTTTTTAAAGCAAAGCTGCCCGTTTCTTTCTGGAGTGAGGCTTTTATACACAGCTGCTTATGTTATTAACCTGTCTCTAACTATTACCTTGAATGCAGATGTTTCTAATAAGTTATAGTATAGAAAAGATGTCACTTATAATCACTTGCGGGTATTTGAGTACAAGGCGTTTGTGCACGTACCCAAAGATTAAAGGTCCAAATTAGATATCAAGACCAAACAATATATTTTCATTGGTAATGGGCATAATGAGTTTGGCTACAAGCTATATGATCCTATTGCTAAAAAGCTTGCTAGAAGTCACGACGTTGTCTTTATGGAAGGCCAAACCATTGAATACATTGACAAAGCTGAAGGATAAGAAACTCAGAGTTCTGATATTTTGACTGATTTTGATCCAGTTTCTATTTCACATATGCTAGGTGTAGATGACACTAATGACCATGGTGATGCGCAAGCTGATATTCAAGATGATCAGGTCGAGGATGAGCATGAAGCTGCTGAAGACATGGATATTTCGTCAAAGGCTAATGATGTTCAACAAGAGGTTCCTACTAAGGAGCCAGCAGTTTCATTGAGACAGAGTTTGAGAGATTGTCAACCCTCTACTCAATATTCACCAGATAAGTTTATGCTCCTCACTGACAGGAGAGAGTCTAAGAGCTACACAAAGGCAGTTGAAAGTGAATAAAATTCAGAATGGATTGCAGCTATAACATATGAGATGAAATCCTTGCAGAACACCTATTCCTTATCTTCTCGTCTTGTAAATAGTCTGTAATTGTTCACCATTATAGTGAATTTGTTCTACATCCCATGGATGTAGGCATCTTGGACGAACCACATTAAATTTGTGTCTCTTGTATGTGTTGCATGGATAAATCTTCCTGAACGAGGCTAAAAACCCCAACATTGTGGACGCTTTGAATCATTTTAACAAGTCTTTTGAGCAAGTTTACAGGTCTTGTTTTTTCTTTGGTAAGAATAGGACATGTTACTAGTGAGGTGATGCCATGTTTGCCTGCATATGGGCATATATAATTGTGCCAAGAACATTGCTTAGGCTCCTTTAATAGCCACTGGTTGGACTTCACATCCGTCACGTTATGGAAGGCTGTCCGAATTTAGTTTCACACTAACTCCAAGACCCTGCCTGACTAATTCCACCTTTAGTTGATCTGACTTACCATCTTGTGCAACCTCCCTCAGATTGAATAGAGACCAAAGTTCATGATCGTTGGATGATTTTAATTGTGTAGTGAATGTTTAAACCATAACTATTAGATTTTTCAATTAGAAAAACTAATAGTTAGAAGCATCCAATGGATATAACTTTTTGTAGATAGCCTAAATAGGAGACTCGAAAGAAAGTGATTGGGACAAATCCTCCAAAGGTGGGGCTTACCCAGAACTCAATCCGAATGGTATTTTTTCTAAAACAAAAACTATTAATATTTTCATTGGACTGTTTATTGTGGATGGGATGGGCAGATGGCATGGACCAAAACCATTTACTTTGCCCTTCTTTTCAAAACAGGATTTTTATGGATACCCTCAAATCCCATGAGCAACTCAAACCAATGACCTATCACAGCCTACGTGCCCTTCTTGCCACACTGCAGTAAAAGTCGTTGCTCGATCGATACATTGCCCTCGAATGGTGCTCTTCACGCTCTTTTGTTGCTGCAACGCTCTTTGCTCTGTACTTTCTAATTAATTATTCTCAAGCAACTACACTTTCGGGGAAAAGCCAATAACGGCCAAATTAAAGGTGTTTCATAAAGTAAATGGTAGTTGACAGACCGCAGGCACTTTAAGTGATAAGGAACACTTTCCTACAGCATGCAACAAAGATTTCACCCACTGGATGATCCTATCCTTGCATCCTTTGGGTATAAAATGGACGGCTGTACTTCTGGCAAGCATTGTAAAGGTAAAAGGTGAACAATAGTTACCGAAATATCAACATTGCATATTGTCAAGAGGTCCGGAGATCTTTCGACCTTGGTTGAAAACCATCGATTAATGGCGAGATCCTGTTCTTGGTGAGCAGGTAGAATAGGTCAGTGC
The DNA here is from genome assembly GCA_035236585.1 of Warburgia ugandensis. Lineage (NCBI taxonomy): Eukaryota > Viridiplantae > Streptophyta > Magnoliopsida > Canellales > Canellaceae > Warburgia > Warburgia ugandensis. The sequence continues at coordinate 48,902,927 of CP141138.1, read as the reverse complement.
TTTGGGAGATAGCTCCGGAAATCCTGTTATTGTTACGGATTAGTCTTCAAATCTGTGATCTTGCAAGAAATCTGAAAATGAACAGAGATCATTGACACTCCCAGACCGAGATGCGAAATGGGAAGAATGCAAACGATCAGAAATTGTGGTCTGGAATTCATTCTCTGTGACGAAATTTCCCTCCGAAAGCTCAAATTTTCAATGAGAGATGCCAATGTAGAATTGTTTAATCGACAGTAAATGAGGCGATTACGAAGAAATCAAACTTACAAATTTAGCTCCAGAATCAGAGAATGAAAAAATGCACAACCAAAATCAGCTCGCAAGTTTCATCTTCCTTTAGAGACAATTATTTCGGAGCTCTGGATCTTGCGAAATAATATATGCACCTTGAGAGGATCCGAAACCAAGGCGGTTCGCTTCTGAAATTGGTGTTCGAGTAGAGAAAGCCCGTGGTGGAAGCACAAATCCATTCCATTGCTCATCTTTGGATAATTTAAGAAAACCATTTTTTAAATTTACAAAACAACTTAAAACCAATAAAGAATAGAAATCCTAATCTTTAAAATAAATGTGAAACCCGAAACTCAAAATCCAAAGCAAAAGAATGACAACCCAAAAGAATTCCTAGAATCTAAAATTCCCCAAACTAATGGTAACGAAAACCTGTTAACAATGCAACGACGACAAACTAATAGACCAAGCAAGAAGAGAAATATATTTAGCCTTTGCGACATAACATTTGATCTCATGAGCAACTGTATGATGAGAGGAACAAGACCCTCCTGTTTCTCTCATGCCATATGCACTGAGGGTGATTCTCTACTAAATTTGCCCATGAGTCTTGTTTGGTAGCTCTTTCACTATAAAACCTCCTCGTTAGTTGGAGGACGAATCAGCACGAATCGAATTTTTTGAAGAAGGTAGTAAGAAAGAATTTGATTTGAAAATAGATGGGGAGTGCCTAAGCGAATTGATCTTACTAGAATTGGGATTCCAAGAAAACTTCGGTATTTATTATTTGGACCATATTTGTGTCCCTAATTTGGTGGAAGAACAAATAAATACTATTTATGCTTGGGTTTTTTTTTTTTTTTCTATCTCATTTTTTTCATTTATATTGTGAAACTCAAATTAGTGTGGAAATAATAATCCCCTTCTTGCAAATTGTAAGAGATGAAATATAACCAAGGTGTATCTTTTTTATTAGAGGTTGAATTGATCATTAGAAGAACAATTAGGAAGGATATAGTGCTTTTTCAAATCTCTCAAAATGACATCTGTTCCAAACATATATGACATAATTCCTTACTTTGACAAGTTACACTGTTATGAGATTATAAATAAGGATTTGGATAACATAAAACTTTTCCTCCAAATCTTTCTAATTTGGCTTTTTGATCTGTCATTATACCTCAAGAAGTTGGCCTACATTACATACAGTAGTACTTATAATTACGACTAAAAATATATGTAAAAGATCATTGGGTCATGCAGCCTCACATCTGGATAATTTTTTGTCAAGATGAATATTCCGCAATTCCACATGAAGTTCTATGATGTGATATTTGAGAATAACCGTCAATGCCTTGTTGTAGATCCGGGATAATCCCTTGTTCCACAGCCCTGGAGCTATTTACAACCAGCCAATTAAGAATTCCAAAAACCTTAGGTTTAGGAGGGTAAATCCTTAAAAAGGGACAAATATTAGCAAATAGTGTAGCTACAATTGGCGGTGAACTCTCTTTGGGATACTACCCCCTTGATCCGAGAATAGCAATCGTGTGAATTCCAGCCCTCTTTCTTTTCTTGTAGCATGCTTTTTCTTAACAAAGGGACTATTTTCTTCCATTTTTCAAGAAAGATGTGTTTTAACTTCTATCTAATATAATTTATGGAATGTATGACAGAGGTGGAGTGTTTGAGTATTTCTATCAATCAAAGCCAAAAAGAATTACTATATAACTTCGTAAAGTTGATATTATTGCTATAGATGGCCTGATACTAAATAAGCGAATATTTGCACTAGATGGGGGAAGATAAATGTAACAACATATAAAACAAAAAACAAAAAGGGCTTAAACAGAGGGGGCCGCATTTGATACAGGCCCCCCCCCTTACATAAGGAAACCCAACGCAGTCGTCAAGTATGCCTTCCCAAAGCCGACAAAAAAAAAAAACGGAAGAAGAAGAGAAGAGAAGAGAAGAGAAGAGAAGAGGAAAGGAGAGGAGAGGAGAGTGGGATCCAGGTTTCCACACCTGGAAAACCCATCCACGCCAAAGGAAAAGGGTATTTTCAAGCAGCCAGATTGCAGGGAGTCGCTTGAAAAATTGACCACTCTGATGGATGATCCAAGCCAATCATTTTATTCGTCATGATCTTATGATCAAAATACCTTAAGAATAACCTTGATCGGGTAAGTAACGAGGGAGAATGAAGCCATTGAAGTTGACGTCGGTGACTAATAGAAATCCGGCGATCGACAACTATTTTTCAAGTTATTAGGCATCAAACAACATCACATCGCCACCAAACTTCAGAAGATAATAGGTGAGAGCCTGATCTATAATACCTATATATTTTATTTGAGATCCATTAAAAAATATGTCACTGGAGACGACTGGAATCCAGTTACCTTTTTTCGATGACGGTGACATTTTCCAACAAACCTCTAAAAATGTGAAAAAAATAGAAATTTTGTGATTAGGCTAAATAAAACCTGATATTTTCATCCGTGAAGATGGATAGTCGATTAGGAATCAATTAGCCCTTGAAATTTGGGACGAAATTTTGATGGTGTGTAGGGAAAAACTGAGATCTTAGCAATCTGACTGCTAAAAATACAATCGGAAGGTAGATCTATATAAAATGTGACTTCAATTATCCATCAGTAATGAATTGTAATAAGAAAGACGGACCAATTATGAACTATTTGATGGAAGATTTGATCTAACCGTCCAAAACTCGATCCGTAATGATCAAAGGTTAGGAAAGGCGATCAGACCATGGATTATGTGCCTTAGGATTGGTTGATCAAAGAGCGATTTGACCATCAAATTGATGTGTAACCCTGAACATACATTGAGATTATTAAATAAACTTATAAATTGGGTTAATTATAATGAAGATGATTTGAATTGATGATCAAATATCAGATATAATTAGTAAATAGCGATTCAACGGTTGGATCGTCTCTAAACTTCATCAGATGAAAGAGATTGACCTTTTTTATTATTATTAAAAGATATTACTTGAATGAATCATGACATAGATAGACAACTTATGATATGATAGGTATGTCAGAATGCACAACATGATATTGCTTACACGTTTGATTGGAATACCACATTTATTGAGGTAAGTGATTACATTTGGGATTTTTTCTTGATTTTATCAATCATGACTTGTTATCTAAAATTCTTGAGACATGCGCTTTATGCCTTATCATATTTATTAAAATGTATTCATTACTTCATGTTTGATAGCATGACATTTGATTATATAATTATCCATATTTTTACATTCGATGATTTATACTTTATCATGTATTTGATTTGAGCTTATTAAGGTTAATTCCACTTGAGAGTTTTCTATGATTTATAGCATGTTTTGTTGTTTTTATGACGGGTGCTTCCACTCGATGGATACTATGCTAGGGGTAGTAGGGTTGATCACCCGCCCTTTGATTTTGTGATGATGATGATTAGACGCCGCCCTTGAGAGGGCCAGGTATGTAGATGAAGGTATCATAGGTAGTCCCCCTTACGGGTCCGTTCTCCCCCATGGGGATAAAGAAAGTCTCCTGTTATGGTGTCGACGAGGAGCGGCAATGGTTGAGATCTTTATATGGTTGTCATTGCAACATAATAGCCCATACTCTTATTCTGTATGCTTATATGGTATTTATATGTGGAGTGAACCCAGGTAAGCCGAGCCTAGGGCATAAGTGTAACACCCCGGATTTTTAAGACATTTTTTTTATATAATAATGGCATTTTAAATAAGAGCATTTGGGATCCCATGAGAAAAGATTTATTTAACATTTTACTAAACCTATCTTAAACTCCGGGTATTAATTTTTCCTTTCTCAAAATGGCGTACATGTAATTTAAACATAAATAAATAATCCGTGTAGAAATCAACGTCAAATAAATAGGCGCCTTTATTTTAAATCAAATATACGTCCAAAAGACAATAATAATATGGCCCAGGGTCTATCCATCATAACATCCCATATAAATGTCCAACATATGTCCAAAGATCTAAATCACATCCCAATATAAAATATGCAGTCCATAATAAAAATCCAAATGATAATCATGTTTAATGACTCACATCACTGTCTAATACTATAGAAAAATGGTCTTCAGCAGCTCTCACGGCTTCTCAACAGCCTTGCCTTTCCTGTTATCGCGCTCGAGATCTAAGGCATTGCAAAACAAAGCAATGCCTCAGCAAGCTATCGCTTGTGTAGATACATAGACAATTAATGCAATAAATGAAAGAAATAATGAACAATACTGATGAAAAATCTAACATTTATGAAGATAGTGATATCATAATGCCATGTTCAATAAATGCCAATTTATTCCATATACTAAAACATGAAATTCACGGAGTTAAAACATGACATGAATCAATAAAATGGAGCATACATCCAGAATAAGGGCACCCTAAGGTAATGGGTCCCACCACATCGCACTAACATCACGATCAGGAGTACACGTAGTCAACCTCTGAGTGTCGTCACACCCAGGCATATCATCCATAACCATGCTCATCATACATGCACACATAATAAGAATATGGGTCATCATGCTGCAGTGGCAACCCTCCATGGGTATCAACCACCGCCGCTCCCCGTCGACACCATAATGGGAGACTTAGCGTCTGTCCCCATGGAAAGGCTCAGACCGGTAGTGTGGACTATCCATGTTACCAAACCCCTACCGAATGCCATCTATGGGCAGGTGTCTATCATATCACAAACTCATCACATCATAATCTCGGAAGGTGAGTGGCCGGCCCTATCCCTCCTAGCATGACGCCCACCGAGCGAGAGCACCCGTCATCAAATATAAAACATGGAAATCATATGTATATGCTAAAACTCAAGAGCACTTATAGCTTGCAATCCCCAAGACATTCCCCTCATCCTGGGGTTAGCCTATAAAAGGACCAAATTTAATAAGCCTCTATTCTCATTTCCATGTAATCCATGCATTTTCTATATATATAATAAGAAATAAGTCTCTAATTAAGCATAACTAATTAACATCATGCTGGTAAAAACATTTTAAATAAGTTTATTCAGTAAAAGATTTCAATTTGGAATGACCATACTGTACGCAATGTCGCATGAAATCCACGGTAAATAATAATTGCATTTTAAAACACAATCACACATGATGCTATGTTTAAACATGGTTTAAAAATCAAGGCAAAACATTAGTTGTCGTTACCTACCTCAGTGTGAGACCACTAGCTTGCTAATAACTCTCTTTAACTGGTATATTCACGTGCACCTGTACATGTCACATCACTATTTTAAAATTTTTCTAAATAAAAAGTGGTCATTTCTAAGTTTTTAAGTTAAAACTAGGTCCTCGTCGTCAATACAGTCACAACGCCTCTTTCGGATCGTGATTTGGACCTCTCTAGCTCCCAAAAATCAAGTTTTAGTGAAAACTACCCTCAAATGGGGCCTGTCGGACCACCATAAGGTGGTTTAAACCGGCGGCGCCTCTTTTCCGCCGTACACTGGCGCACGACGACGCACGCTGCACAGGACGCGCGCCATGCTTCTTCGGCACCACGCATGCGTCACGTCACGGTCGCCAGGACGCGCAGCGTCTCGGCCCCACAGCGCCCGCCAACTGCAGTCCGTCAACGCGCACGCGTGCGACGCCGATGTCATCCGACGTCATCTCCCTGTGCGTCCTGGCGTCAGCGCCAGGGCGCCGACGCCGTTGACGACGCCGGAGAAGACGACCGGATTCCGGTCGCCTCGGCGTGAGCTCTGAGCTCCGTTTTGCGTGATTTTTGCGCCATTTTCTTCAGAATTCTCTCTAGAATCCATTTATGCCCTCCTTTTGCACTGAATTTTCTAAAAACCATGGTTTTTAAACGATTTTTCCCAAGTTCCTAAAATCCTCCCTAGGTACTGGTTTTTGGGTTTTCTGGAGAAATCCACCGTTGGATCACTCCCAAATTTAAAGGGTATGCTCTTGGGTCTCTTGTGCACTAGTTGGACGGTGCGATTTCTAAACGGAAAAGGTTTGGTCCGTGAAATCACGCTCCAACAGTAGCGTGCCTAAAGTTCCTAAAAAAATCTGATTTTTCCTAATTTTTAAATGTTTTCCTAATTAATTTTCTAATTAATAAATACAGAAAAAACATGGATTTGAAGCTTACCTTGTGCCTGACTGGTGTTGCTCGTGTTGCCGGGGTTCCACTCGCCGGAAAATCCAAGTTTTTTGCAAGGCTAGGGTTTTGCGTAAACACTCAGAGAAAACGCTCAATAGTGGAGCGTTTTGGCTCATAGAAGAGCATAGATATAGGGTTTTAGAGTCTTGGGGAAGAGAAACTCTTCCCCACACGCCTCTTTCCACGTCTCTCCGGCGATTTTTCCGGCACTGGTAGAGACGTGTGGAAGACGGGGGTGCCAGTATCAATTTGGACCCCTGTCTAATACGTCTCTATCAAATGACCAATTTGCCCTTCCAACTTTGATGGCTCATAACTCCCTCATTTGAGCTCCGTTTCTCGCGTTCTTGGTGGCGTTGGATTCGTATCGACAAGCGCTTTCTAATTCTTATGTTTTCAGGAAAAAATTTCATCCATAAATTTTTATTTTTATTTATTTAATAATTTCCTATTTTATCCTAAAAATTAAGGATATTACAATAAGTGACTCCAAGAGCTGATACGGGCTGCATGGGATGGACCTAGGGATTAGTATGAGTACTCATTATCGGTGATTGAGTGTCGTGGAACACTCTTAGAGCTTGATTATGCACGATACCCTATTCATCATGACATGCATGTGTATTTGATATGAACCCGAATTCTTGTTGCTTTTGATGGATGCATATCCATGTATTACCCATACTTCACATGCCATGACGTTTTACTTTGATATTGCTTTGCTTCAGACTAAAAGCATGCTTTGAACCTAATTGTTTCATTCAAATTTATGAGTTTCATGCATTATTCAGCACGGATGCTTGATGATTTAAATTGCTTTATAAATGGTATATCTATTGATACTCGATATGATATTGGTACTCCTTGCAAAGTATTTATTACATGTTTTATTACTTGTAATCACCTACACAAGCGAAAGCTTGTTAAGTTATTGCTTTATTTTGCAATGCCTTAGATTTGGAGCGCAATAGCACTAAGCGTAAGCAGGTGGAGCAACATTGATTAGAGTGGGGACCTCAAAGTCCATCTGCATTTTGTATTCAGAGACTTGTATATGGTATATCTCTTGGGCTTGTGTTTAGATTTTTGGGCTGTACTTGAATGTTTATATTTTGGATAGATTGGACCCACACTTTGTATAGGGTACCTTTCTTGGTAATGTGTGTATGATATGGTGATCATAGATGGGCCCTGGGATAAAACAAATTATTATTATTATCATCATCATTATTATTATTATTATTATTATTATTATTATTATTATTGTATTTGAAAAAAGGTTTAGAAAACTTGGGGTGTCATAATAAAAAAAATATCTATTCAAGTTCTATCATCAGCTATAAGTTCGAATCTAAGAGAGATTCTAGATGCTTATAATAGCAAAATAGATTATATTTGTTAAGAAATGCAAAATGATATGGAACCATATCATTTATCCCTATAAGGTACCATGTGAAAGAGAACGATCTTAGAAGAGGGCCATAGTAGAAAATATGGTCAGTTGACTCCTTTCACTTTATTGATTTAATCCAATAGAAGTAGAAGAAAAAAATTTCACTCAATTAGGCACATCTAGCATATTTTTTCACAAAGCAAGATAGTTATTACTAATTCCATTGCATTTGCCACCTTGAGCTACCAAACACTAACCCCTAGAGAGGCTAGAGCAAGACCTAATTGAAAATTAATCGAATTATTGATTGTGTCATATAGACCCATATGTCCATACCCCAATCGACCTGTAGGAGAGATGTGAGTAATGGAAGGGTGAGAGAACGAATCACACTTTTACCAGTAAACTATACATGCTACAATATGATTATTGTATATGCCATGTTTTCTTTTCTCCTACTTGTATTAGTTTCATATTCAGTTTCTGAAACAAAAAACCCTTATTTTTTAGTTTAAATTTCCAATACAGGCCAGCGCTGCTTTAGTTTCTACAACTCCAATCCTCAAGTGCACTCTAGTATTTTTTTTATTAATTAAAACATCGAATATCATTATTTCTTTCATTTTCTACTACAATCACTTAAAGTCAACCGACCCATATTCCTATTCTTTTGATACTAACAAAACCCTCAAACTATTTGGTGAATTATGTTGATGGACCATATTTTGGATTAGCTTGGTGAGAACTGGAGCCTTTGTGATGTTCATTTTGCTTGGATAAATTTCCTTTTCTTATCTCTAAAGTTGCTTGGAATGTGGATTGTGGATTCTCTGTCTGTTTGGTGAAGTGCTCTTTCCTGATAGGAGGGTCTGAAGCTTAATTCAGCTGCGCGATTTATCTGGACCTTATGCTTTTGTAAGTTCTAGTTTCAACCTTAAATCTTCTATCGAGGGCTTTCATCCTTGTGCAATTGCCTCATTTGTCCAAGCTAGAAATTCCTACAATCCTTGGATGCTTGAGAATGAAAAATGCATTATACAGTTACTGATCAGTTGGGGGCATGTGCATTATCTTCTGCAAAATAGTTCTCTACGTCATTAAATTTTTTTAAAGGAAAAAGCTGATTCAATACTTTCAATTGATTTCAGAACACGGGCTTTGTCCTTCTTCCACTGTCCCGTTGTACAGTTCCCATACCCAGCGCATGATCTCCTCTTTGTGAACGATTGCTCACAACCATCTCACAGTCTCATCCATAGTGATTGGGTTAAACCTCAATTCATTTGCCTCTTGCTTGAACACATTTATCAGAAACATTTCTTTTGCAAATCCAAAGCGACCGCTCTCTCTCTCTTGAATTTTTTTTATTAGGCCCGACTTCTAAGACTTAATATTTCTCTTAATGGATTATTTCTCTTTTCCTTCTTTGGTTTTTTTCTACGGGCTGAGGAAGGCCAAACCCGACCAAACGAGCTAAAAGGGCAGCCAGCACACCAGGCTCCACGAAAGGGGCAGATCACAACGGCATCTACTACAGTCTTACATCACATGTTTTTCACACAACGACAACTCTAGTGTTGCGCAGGCCTCAACCAAGAATACTATACTAAAAAATATCTCTGTGCTCGTCGTAACTAGGGGTGCCAATATCAGCTTCCTTTTTTATGGTAAACAACTACTTATTAATTACAAGCGGGGCCAGATCTCAAGGGATCCAAAACATCATATTCTAGACCTTGTCATAGACGAGATAAGCACCAGAAAACCCATCCTTACAATGATCTTAGCCTGGGCTTCTTTCAGTTGTAAAACAGACTGCATGTGCTTAATAACTTGCCGAAGATACAATATCTTACCGCTGTTCCAAAGATCACATCCACTGAATGATTCTAACCTTACATACTTTTGAGCTTTTTAGTTGTAAAATATTTATACCATCAGTTATGACTTAAAGAGCCGCCCCATAAGACAAGGTTAGGATCATTCGATGAATTAGATATTTCGACATAGCCCATCAAAGACAGTAAGACGCAAATAAATGGCTGGGATCAGCTGAAAGGTTGGGCATTTGCTTTTACGATTGATACTGCAGTTACACTGGTGCAGGGAATAATGTCCAGAGAGAGAGAGAGAGAGAGAGAGATGTAGATGTCGTTGACAACGTGAGCATCCTTTAATCCGTTGGCCCATCTTTGTTTCCCGACCAAATGCACTTCCCTGGCAACAGTGGACTAAAACATGCAATATCAATTCCCTTTATCCAAAGGAGGAAAAAGGAAAGATTGGTATCTCAAAAGCAATTAATGTTCATACCTAAACCCCAACTGAAGAAGATGCCCCATTTCCATTTTCTCTCTCTCTCTCTCAGTAAGAACCCAATTTGACTCACATCACAGTAGATAAAAACGGGATAGCAACATAACCTGAAAAGCAGGAGGGAGAGCGAGAGGTGGAGGTGGACCTCAAAAGACACGCTGATAGCAACTTGTGTTGTCTCTTCTTGCTTCAATTCAAGAAAGATTCTTTCTCTCTCTCTCTCTTCCTTTGTCAATGATAGAATGGTACAGACAATCTTCAAATACACTCTCTATTCTTAATTTCTCCAATTTTTTTTTGCTTACTACTCGAAATACATGTATTATTTTGAGTTTATGTTAGCTGCCACAGAGGGTTGGCTAATAATAAGAAAACGCTGTGGAAATAAAAATTCCTTACAAGGGAAGATGGCATTCAAACAAGGCCAGTTCTTAAAAATCGATGGTCTTGATTTTAAACCTAAAGAATCATTGGCTAAGATCATCATCGCAATTTAGACATCTGGTATTAACATGACTCATATTAGTAAACACATTTCAATTTAAGACTAGTTGAAATATCATGGTTTTTCATATTTTCCTTTGCAACGTTGCATTACTATTCAACCTAAAGATTGAGTTTATAAGAAGTAGGCTAACAATATTTATATATCTAACACATCTCTCAGGTGGCTCTAAACACATGGGATCTCAGGATTCTAACTAACGATGTCTTCATAAATAAGGCGAGGGTAGGCTCAACTAAACCTTGCATTGGATTTTGATTTAATAAATGGAGATATCAAAATTCCAACTCCAACCTCTTAGTCAATAAGGTTCTGATACCATATTCAATTACCACACAACCTAAAAACTTAAGCTTATAATAAGTGGCCAACAATATGCATATGTCGTGGCTATTTTTCTAGTGAGTTATGGATGAGTATCGTACAAAATTAGTCCAAGCTAAAGGATCTTAAGATCTTAAGTATTTGATTTGTGGAGGCCTGTCAGTGGATCAAACCGTAGGCTTTTAATTTGAATCTTGATAGACTTTCAATTTTCCAACCTTCTTCTCAAAGTCCATAATTAGAAGCTTAGAATTGTGAGCGAGAATTTCTATGCCTGGCATATCCATAGCATGCTCAGATCAATGAAATCATTAATAGCTTGTGAGCGCTAATTTCTGTAGGCATGGCATGGTTTGCTGCCTAACTGAATTTCTAATGTACAGATATAGTAGAACAATGAATGGATATGCACGTGTGATGCATGCCAACATTTAGAGCCGGTAAGATAGATAGAATTCTGCCGAATTCATTTATCCATTTAAAATTCAGAGTTATGAATGGATCCGATAAATTCGACATGCAGATAAAAGAAGATGAAATCAATCCACTTTTGCCATCCATATGGACATATTCACGGATGTCCAGTTAACTGTTTAGATTTTTCAAAACAAGTAAACGTCTATAATTCTACATAACTTATGTGGAATGAACGGATAATTTGCAAATTTGTAATTTAGATCAGATAGAGTTAGCATTTTTTCTATCCGTGATCAAGCGGATCAAAAACCATGGTCCATATCCAATTTGTATACACCTGGACGGATTCAATCCGCTTATACATTTTGCTGGCAACCACCCTGCAGCCGTGAGGCAGCCTAGGATGTAAGCAGGTGCACCCAAGCTGTGTAAAGTTGTAATTTGAATGTCTACGACGTATTGAAATGAATCTCCTGTTCATAACTCTTCCTTATTCCCTTCTTTTGGTCTGCTGGAGCCCATGACTCCACAGCCTCTACCAGCAGTTAGACGGCCCACTTTTCCAATTTTTTCCATTTTCTCTTTTCCTTTTTCCTTTAATATTTTGGCGTTTCTCCCGTTTTCTCCATAAATACACGCTCCAGCCTTTTTCCCCCCACCTCTTCACTGTCCCTCCCTTACTACCATTTCCTCTCGTCTCTGAACTCCACAAACTAAACATTTTGATTGAGAGCCAGGAAATGTATGCATAACCATCAGTCAAATCCTTTTACCCATTTCCTTCCAACTTTGCCACCGTTTCTCTTCCGAAACATGTCTGAAAAGCCGAGCAGAAGAGTTACATTCAGCCCCGACATCACCAACAGGCCTCAACTCCCCAAACCCGACGCCAACCGGAAAACAGCCGGAAACCGGAGAAGAATCACGGGAAGCTGCACATTCCGGCTACCCAGAAGAACAGGGTTCTTGCCCGTGAAGTTTCTTCGTCGTCTAGGTGCCAGCATGATGAGGGCCATCCGTGTAGTCTCGGTACGGAGAGTTTCACCCAAGGCTGTTCCGAGCTCAAGATCTGGACCAGTGGTTGCTCAGCAGGTTTCTCATCGGACGGAGGCTATCGAAGACTGCATTGAGTTCATTAACTCATCTTCTTCTTTGCCGAGGTCCAATTCCACCAAAGCTGTGTAGCTAAAATGCTTTCCACATTGTATTATACGGCCAATGGATCTCAACTTAAAATGGGTCGGTAGTGTACTTAAAGTGATGATTTTTTGGTAATGACACTCTTTTTCTCATTTTACAGTTCTCTTGTTGCAGTTTTACCTCTTCCACAACCTTATCAACCTGCAACTCGGAAGCATTTTTACTTTTTGACTCTGAAACTTAGCTGCCTAACAGAGGATGCACCACCTTGCAGTGTCTTTTCTTTGGGTTCTATTGCGCAGTGGGTGATTTTCTAGAATCCTTAACGATTAAGTCATGCCCATAAACTGAACACGAGTTGAGTGACTTGACTCAGTCATCAGTATCTCTTTCATCAATTATCCCTTCCCAAGAAGAGGAATTAGACCGACCATGTTGCTGCAGAGGTGCCCCCGAAAGGGCTTACATACAGGGAAACGACACGCCCATGTCCCTTTAGACTAATGCCACACCCTCATTTTGGGGTCTTTGGTATAAGTACAACTCTACAATTGGGGTCCAACAATTCGATTGATCTTAACCATTCGCCCTAATGGTCTCGCCGTAGATAGTTCATGTGCTTCAAGTCATATACTTTGGAATATGGATTCTATTTTAGAATTGAAAATAGGTCGTAGAATCATTCAAAGTTTGTGATTCTTCGGGTAGGGTTCATCCGTAGAAAGATAATTGTTAACCTTTCAGATTATCAGACGGGTTGTGCCCACCCGTGTAAAAACAAAGGGCACGCCGGTGAACATGATTTCCATCTCCTGCCTGGAAATTGAGATTTCAAGAAGTTGTTTTACATTCTGTAGCGATTATCCATGACACCATACAATCTTACTATAGCTTTGCCAACAAGATCAACAAAATCACCAGTACTGCAACAGACGGCATTCTGACCACAGGTTCGAGGTTCTCGTTGCTGTGTTCAACAATTCACCAAAAAGAAACAACCCAGAAACATCATTCGAGCTTTTTTAAGGATTGAATTCCAAATGTTCAGTATTTCTAATTCAAGGGTGCCTTATAAAAGTCCAAAATTCTCTTCTTTTTTTTGCGTAGTGAATCCAGGAATTCAGAGTGGATGGCCTGTAATGGACGCAATCCGGGCTTGTGGAAGCCTATCCACGACCCTGAATCAAACACAGGTCAAAGATTCATTAGAAGAGCAAGAAATATAAACAGATACAGGTTTGCCAAGGCACATGATAAAGCAATGATGATCATAAGACGGAATTGACAATCATCTTACTCGATGTCCTTTTCATCTGACCAGGAGGAATCCTGTGCAGTTGGTGGTTCATACAATTTTAAAGGTTAGCATTGGATATGAATTTAGGAATTTGTTTCAGGAGGGAATGAATTATAACCAAGGTAGGCAAATCAATCCCTAGTTTTCCAGGGATTGCAAGGCTTGAGAACTGTACCAAGACTCAAATCAAGGCGAGGGATTGAATGTCAAGCCGGACTCTGTTCCTAGACAGGCAAGAAATGAATCAAGACTCGAAACTTTGTGGTCTACCCCTTCCCTGGGCCTGGAATACGCTAGAGTTTCGTGCACGGGACTATCTTTTTTAACTTAAACTTTGGGCTACAAGTTGAATTGGGAAGAAACCCTCAGTGAATTCCTGTCAAGTTTTAGAGTTAATAGATCTTGCAGGGTATTAAAAGACTTGCTATCCAAGTTGCACTTGTTTATGGTGGAGTTATTTCATTTAGCTCGACCAAGAAAATTAAATGGTCAAACAACAACCAGTTTTTCAATAGGAGTTACTAGGTGAAACAATTCACTCTACTATCAAAATTAACGTAACAGATACTTCATATCATATCATAGAAAAGGAGAGTCTTGGTGTAACGATAGAGTTGTCATCGTGTGATCTTGAGGTCACGGGTTCAAAGTGTGAAAACAGCCTCTTGCAAAATACAAGGTAAGGCTGCACACTATTGACCCTTGTAATCAGCCCCTTCCCCGGACTCCGCATATGTGGGAGCTTCCTGCACCGGGCTGCCCCTTTTTTATACTGCATATCATAGATCTTGTGGTAATAAAGGTAAAATGGAAGGAGAAAAACAACTCATAACTGGAATTGATCTTACTTCTTGAGGAAATCCAAGCTCTTTTCAACTCCTAGGCGGCCAACATGAACTAACAAAGGCTTTTGGGTTCACCAGCACTGTACAGAGAAAATGATAGATTTCAAAGGACTAGTTTCATCAATGAGTGTACATGGACATGAGAAAAAGAGTACTTGCTGCTGCGATGACGAGGATAGAAGCTCTCCTAATCGAAACCCTTTGTTCCAGAGATGTAACTCACTAGCTGAAGTAAGCAATCTCTGAGTAATACAAGCTGAAGCAACTTACTTTAAAGGATAGGCACCTTCACTATACGAGAAGTTTAAGGAGAGGAATGGTATGGGAGAAAACAAGAGGACCATTGACAAACACAAGCTGGGCGTACCATAGTTTATGGTTTGATTAACGACAGAGACCTTATTATAGCCATTTGCTGATAGATAACCATTTTCTTGTCATGGAATTAGCTGAGACCTTCTCAACAAAGGAACAATCCCAATGTAAGCACTTGACAAACACTTGGAGGGAGTTCTTGTTGACTCTACAGTGCATTCACATAGGAGTTGCCATTTAAGATTGTTTTATATTAGTTTTAATAGTTGTACATTATATGATTTCCTGAGGGACTATCATTCTAAATGTAAGTAGTTTTAGGGATCATGGGCCTTTTGGTTAAGCTATGCATACGTAAAAGTCCTGGTAAAGCATTCAAATTGAAGCAAAAAGAGATTTGATATGTATGGGGTGCTAATCTATTGTTGCTTATTCTTTTGATGTAGTTTGGATCCCGGCACTGTTCAAAGTTTTCAAGCCTGTCGTGAAGTATGATACCACTTAAAACTTGGAGTTCTTACGGCTCCATTAAGTTCTGTTTTCAATTCATGAAGTTTTGGGTTCTCGGATGACTTCAGTCCATGATCAAAATTTCAAGCACTCTCTTCTATGAGAGCTGGTAAAGTATAATTTATCAGCATTGCTACAAATTCATTTCAGAAGTTGTGACAACCTGGGTTTTCATAACACTTTGTAAATACAAAAAAAAGATATTGACTTAGCGAACTCGATCTCTAATAAAATCATTTTTAAAGAGTAAATAACAGTGGAAGAATCTTTTCTTTTAAATTTACTTTAAAAAACCCTGAGTGTTATTTTTCTTTTTCAAAAACAAGGATTCTCGATGAAATGAGCAGTCATTTCTACCGAAAATCCGGCAGAATTTTCTTTGTTTTTCGAACATATGATATTTAACGCATGTCATTGCTAAGTACATGATAAATATTCGTTGACAATTTTAAAATATAATTGGAGACTCTATCCCCTTTTTATACATCTAATAAAATAACACAAAATACTAGAACAAAACACACCCAGAACCTCCACATCACAACTTAGTCACATAAGCCATCCAAACTCCCTCAATTACCTACAATGCAGTCTTTTTCTCATTTCTAATACGATAACTTCAATTCAAAGACCAATTTTTACCTATCCCTTTTCAAAGCTTTTGTTAATGCACTCTTGTCAATAAGTATTCCTTAGGAGTCCTCTGTGCTGAGATACTATCAACATGCTAAACCTGCTATTATTCTCTGTATCTGAGGCATTGCAAACCAAAGCAATGCTTTAGCAAGCAATCGCTTGTGTATGTGGAATAATATGTAATTATACAAAAATAAATCATAATTTACCATATAAATCAATTGTTCACACTACATCATGCAAAACTATAATCATTTCAATGTAGTCTGCAATATGTCAAGTATTTACCACAGTAATGAATTCATAAGGCATTCCATGTAACAAAAATCCATTTGAGACATAATTTCAGCAAACTACTAATAAGAAAGCAATCTCAGTGCACCATACCAAAATAACTTTTCCTTAAATCACAAAGTATGTAAATACATGTCATTATAGTCCATTTTTTTGGGAGATGGGCTACCCACAGTCGACTTCCTCAAAACGTATCAAAATACTATCAACTATTCGGGAGATGGGCTACCCACAATCACCTGTCATGGCTTATGTTTCCGCCAGGAGATGGGCTACCCATAGTTATTGGCTACAGTCATAATATTATCCTCTTCCCAGGAGATGGGCTACCCACAGTCACTGGCTACAGTCATAATATTATCCTCTTCCCGGGAGATGAGCTACCCACAGTCGACCTCCTATGAACGCATCCTTCCATGATCAAAGTACACAATTTTGTCCTCTTTGGCGAAGATGGGCTACTCACAATCACGCCTCAAGGATTTGTTCTAGCCAGTAGATGAGCTACCGACAGTCACTGGTCTAGAACATGTCTTGTCATGAACAAGCAAATGAACTGATGCATCATAATATAACATAAGTGCTTATACATGAGCAATTTAAACATGATTTAATTTTAGCATGCACATTCATCTTATTTTTCGCATACTGAAAAGACTTACTTCAATTGCTTGAAATTCATATACAAATATATATAGCGAAAATCTCAGCAATCTTAATTCCACATACCTCAAATGGAGATCTTCTAGTTCACTGATGTGAATACTTTACTCAATTCTCGTATGCACTCCCAATCAATCACACCTTTGTAACAATACAAATACATATTTAGTTATATAATTCTATGACTTTTCCTAGATTCCCTAGCACTATTTGGCACAAGGCAAAGTGACAGTACTTATTACTGTGCTAAAGGTGTTTCATTAGCTATTGATTAATAGCTAATTTAATGACAAATAGTTACTGGATTTCCAATCCACGCTATTGGTCCTAGATTGGCTATCTACTACTCTTCTTAAATGACTTCAAGTCACTTTCACTATTCAGTGGTCTTAACCCTTAATTCCTATTTAGATCAACACTTGGGTTGGAGCTGGGTGTTATTTTACATGCTACATTCTTAATACAACCTATAATTGTATTCCCAAATTAGACTAATGTAATGAGCATAATGAACAGTTCATATCACCAAATTTTTTATATAAGTTTATCCAAATTCCATACTTTATATCATATCTAAGTTAATTCAAGGTTCAGGAATCCATCTGTGACCTCTAATCATTGATCTGACATCACAAGGTGTTTGTTTGAACAGTGACATATCAGATAGCCTAGATCATCCGATCTGTTTCACTTCAAATTCATATAATTCTAGTCATCCTATAATTTTTAAGGACAAGGAATTCATCTATGGTGTTTGATCATCGATCAAACATCACAAAGCTACTGTGTGAACAATGCACGAAGTTACTGTGTGAACAATACACAATCGGACGACTGAGATTGTCCGATCGGTTTTCAGCCTATATTTGAAAATTTAGTGTGATCCACAAAACCTAGATCTAGTATAAACAGTGCGGATTTTGTAAAATACCTTAAATCACGAGTAGGGTTTTGTAGATCTTACCTTTTGGTTGCATTTTCGTGTGTTTTCCACCCTTGGATGAGTCGGATTACCTCCCATTTCCAATGAAACCCTCCGATCAATGTCACACGCATTGCTCTCCTCCGATTGACGGTCAAGATCCCTTTGAATCTCCCAATAACCTTGGGGTTCTGGTTCTTTTTCTTGTACTGAAGAGATTGATTGGCTCGGATCATTGATCCGAGCCGTCAACTTGTTCGACGATAACCTAAACTCTGGCCACCCAAAGACTTCTTTTTTCCCTTCTCACCAGCATGGCAAAGATCTCCAGCAAGCTGGGTTCCTCACCTCCCTATCTCTTCTCCCTCTTTTCCTCCTCCTTCCTCTTCTCCTTCTACTCTCTTCTCCCTTCTCCCTTTCCTCTTCACTCTCCCCCGTCGGGTTCTTCTATTTGTTGGGTTCGGGAACATACTAGGTCTATTCTCGTTTCACTTAAACGAGGTAGGGTGCCCGTATCAAATACGGCCCCCCTGTTTAAGGCAACTTCGTTATCTTACTTTTACCAAAATGCCCCTCATATTCAAACATCTATATCTCCTCCATCTAAACTTCGATTTCTGTAAACTTGGTCTCATTTGAATCATCTTTTCAAGTACTATCCAATTATGGAGGTCTCCATTCTAGATTAGATGTATATCTAGTCTTTCACTTATAAAACTCTAAATATAGAAATTCAATATATTATTTTTATCCTAATTTAACATTTTCCAAAGTTTACTCAATCTGAGATTTAAAATTTTGGAATGTTACAGAAGTACATCCAGACAAAAGAAGAGAGAGACTAGGACTAGATAATAGCACCAAACCATCAATAGTGGCAGCTGAGGTTACCTTCATGACCCGATTAATTTTGCTCCATGGAACTCTTGAGGCAGTCCCTCGTGAGTTGTCACGAAAATGGCCTAAAAACCACGCATCAAGGAACCGACAGATCACTACATGGTCAGCATATTTAAGGAAGCAATAGATCACTACGTGAAAATCATTTGGAGTTCTGTATGATTAGTAAAGAAAGAAAATGATCCTATTGGATGATTTTATTGATGATTTTTATATTGTTATCTACAGTAGAGTCCATTAGTAGGATCTATTGATGAGTTCTGGAGTGTATAAACACTTCAGGGTTTGAACATACCCAAATTATTCAGCTTGTTCTATTCAAACTACCTACAAGAGCTGCTAAAAAACAATATAAGCAAGCAGAGGATCTAAAAATGAATGCAATTCATGCATGGATCAAAACATTATCCAAAAACTAAATGTTAGGCATATATATTGTTGGCCCACTTCCTATCAGTTTAAGCTTTTTAAGGTAATCTGTAATTCAACATACTACAAGTGCTCTATTGACCAAAAGGTAGTGAATATATTATTGACCAACTTCGTATCAGCTTAACATTTTAGGTTAAGTGGTAATCCAACACTAAGTAAATGGACCTTCCTCTTAAATAGGTAAATTGGGATTGAACTTATGAACACAAAATATGGGCATTGAGCGCATTAGTTGAGCTCCAAACTCAACCCTGAAAACAATGAGAGACGAAAGGAAGAGAATTGAGTGGAGCTATGATTAAGTACTAATGTTTTTTACCCCAAAAGATCAATGTTACCTCATCTCCCATTTTGCCCAGATAAAAGGGTAGTTCTGGTGCACAAAGCTCTTGCATATAGGGGATCCGTGAAAGGAGAGGACCACAAGAGTCAATAGTACTCAACTTTATCTTGTATTTTGCAAGAAGTTGATTTTATGCCTTGAACAGATGACCTCAGAGTCATGCAGTATTTCACCCCGATAGTTGATGAAATTCTGGAACCGACTTTTATATAAAGAGACAAGCAGACGGACCGATACCAGCTAAACTGGCAGTGGACTCTAAACATATCGTGACACTGAATATTAAATAAGAAAGAAACAAACGTGGCCTGCTCACCCTCCTAAGCAACCTAATACAGATTTTCTGGAACAATTTATTTAAGTAACGTCTGTCAAGGAAATCACACATCAGTGACCAAGCTTTACGTTTTCAAAGGGAAACTAATACGCATATTTCATTGAATACACATGGATAGACATAGAATATGTAACCTGAAATCCTCAATTGATTATCTATTTTAATACCCCAAAATTTCAAGTCCGAACTGCTTTAACTCTCCTGAATAAGTGAGAGCAGACCTTTGAATTTTGGCATACGCTGGGACGTTCAACATTTCTGGCACCAATTCCAAATTGATTCAATTGTAAATATAAGACATTACTACAGCACTTTCCTGATGGATTGTTTTACCATAAACAAACATGATACAATTAAAACATGTCCATCTTCTAATATCATTAACGAATATTTCAACAGAACTTCACACATCAACGTTGGTGTGAGTTCGGTGTCTGATATAATAGCCCATATTTTTTATTTGTTATCCCCTTACTGATGCTATAGACAGCTATATCTCAAAAAGAGCCTAGACTTCTGTAGATCCAAAAAGTTTAAAATGTTGTTCTTGATTTAGATGTTTCATGCTCCTAAATTCTCATCCATTTGGATGATCCTAGCCACTATTTTCTTAAGTTGTAAAATAAGTGGTCAAATGTGTGCCATTAATTTTTACAACGGGTAGTGATATGTGCAAACCTTGTTTTTCCTCATAAGCCCCTCATTAAATAGTAAGAATGGCTATAACTCTCAATGGACCCAGATTTTTGAAGATCTGAATTATTCATAATGTTGCCCTTGACTTGGATGGGATATGCTTTGTAATTCTCTTCCATTTGATGATTTTAATTATCATTTTCTTGAATTGTAAAATGCAGAATAAAAAGTTTATAGTCCATGTTACAACTAAAAGTGAAAGTTGCTAGGATTATCCAATGGTTGAAAATTTCGGAGAATTCCCCATCCATGTCAAGCACAACATTGTGAACAGTTTGAACCTTGAGCCCTTCGAGTTATGGCAATTCTTAGCAACTGGTAGTGAAAACAAAGGGCGTACATATCTCTGTCCATTGTAACTAAAAGTAGCAACTGATACCATCCAGTCAATGATAATTTTGGAGCACAACTTTCCAAAGTCGAGGACAACAACATAAATGGTTTGAATCTTCATAAATCTGGATCTACTTAGAGTTATAGCTGTTGTCCCAGTTAATAAGGCCGCTAATGAATAAAAGAGAGGAATTACATTTTCCTATATTTTATTATAGATGAATGCCAAATAAACACTATACTAGGAGAGCGTTTAGGTACCACTTATTTTGGAGTCCACCATTGTATGATCTGGCTCATTCCTGCAACTGCTATAGCTCTGGATGTCTAATAGGTTAAGATGATTTTAACATCACCGTTGATACACCGTTCTAATTTGTCTGTTTCCAGTTATAACGTTTTTGATGCCATAATTCTCCTATCCACATCTTTTTTTATCCACTGGACATACAAAGCTGGAGCAATCACATGAATTAGTCGACCTTTTAGATGCTACATTCCCTAATCCACATCCTCTTTTATCTGTTACACTAACATTCCTTAATCGACATTTTCTTTTGTCTGTTACGCGTATAAGTCAGATCAACAACATTTTAAACGCTAACAATCCCCAATCCAAAATTCCACATTCTTTTTCATCCATTACACATCCAAAGTTGTGAAGGACAGCCTAGGTGCAACAGTAAAAGTTGTCATCGTGTGACCTTGAGATCATGGATTCAAGGCATGTAAACAGCCTCTTGTAAAAATACAAAGTAAAGCTGGCTACTTATAAGCCCTTGCAGTCTGCCCGGACCCCGCATAGGCGGGAGCTTTGTGCACCAAGGCTGCCCATACACATCCAAAGTTGTAGCAATTACATTAACGTGTAGGAGCTTTGCTGCATGAATCCAGTTAATTTTCAAGTGGATTCTAGGTTCCCAGTTGAAACTAAAACATCAATTTTTCTGCTGCTCCACATCTCCATACCCAAACCCCGGTATCCCTTAAAGATTGACCACACAGGAAAAGAAACATTGGACTAGGGCATAAGTAAATAATGATTAGGACCAAACCCAAATTGTAGTCAGAATATCTAAAAGAATTCACTTAAACATCTGCTAACGATAATCTTTTTCATATAAATCAAATGATCATCTCAAACTGCTCAACATGGGACAAGGTGCTTCAGAAATGAACATAAAGAAGCAGGAAAATAAGCTAGCATCAGGAATCGAGAGAGAGCTTTTCAAGCTCCTTGGTTCCATGAGCAGAAGCTTTCTTCAGTTCCAGAGCTGTTTTATATGGGGGAGCTATTGGAGGCTGTACTGGGTCCAAGCTCTGGTAAGAAGTACCCTCTGCAACAGGGAGTGGATATGATCGGTCCGAATCATATCCACTAAGGTCTCCACAAGCCAAAAATGGAATGTAAACCTTGTTCGGTCCTTCTAGCCATCCGCTACGGCAATCTGGAAAGTTTTTTATCAGTAATGTAATCAGAGCAGAACAACATACTGGCTACATGTTAAGAATTTTGTTACCCTTCAAAGTGGAAGTTTATAGCTTGGTTGAGTACCCAAAAAAAAAAAACCATTCAATTTAGCACAATATGAGCCTCATATCGTGTCAAGAGAGCTTATAATAAATTGACAACCACTTGGTTAATTTCATTTGCTGGAGAAAACATTTTAACAAATTTAACTTATATCAGACTGAAAAATCTTTCCAAGTTGCCAGTATAAGTACTCATACTGACATCAACAATTTGGGACCTTTCCCCAAAATTCTTTTCTTCTAAACGTCTGTTTTCAGGAATATAAGCAGTCTTTTCTGGTGACTCTCTCCATCAACTTATAAGCAAGAATATCTCTTGAATCTATACTTGTAAATTGGTGCGAGGGTCACAGGCTAAGACCTCTGTAAGAAATGAAATAAGATTACTTTTGGATGGACAACACCGAAAGCAATGAAAGAAACAAAGTTGGAGCCCAGCACTGCCCCTTAGCATTGAGCTACACTTGAAAAGTCTTCCCTAGGAACATTGGAGTTGTGATGATGCCATAGTAGGACTACAAGAAAAGACATGTGAAACTCAAAAACATCGTCCCAGTCTAACATGGACGCTTAACAAAGCCATGGCGCATGCTGAGCTCATTTGAGTTCTTAAGTTTTGTTGAGAAGAGTCAGAGAACAAGCTAGCATGATAAAGCGAGCATATTATGTGGATAGAATGTTAGATATAAGAAAACAGTTTCTGATATTGAATTATTCACATTTTAAGGGAGCCAAACATGTTACATAATTGTTGGCAAAGCCATACAACTGCTTTGGCCCGGGTGCAATCCCCACCCCTTCTATGCACTATCATAGTTTCCACTTTTGTTTTCAATGAACTACTGTTCCTTCATAGCAAAGAAAAGGGGTATATGATGTAAGAGGATTTTTACCTAAGTCATTTTCTCCAAAAGGACTGCCAACCTTTTCCAGGAGGCTATACAAATCTTTCTCGTTAAATCCTTCCGGGGGAGAGTAATTCTCACAAACTGCAAACGCCTCTGCATAAAAAAAGGGACACAAATCTTTATATAAGATGCAAACACTTTTCTTTCTGAGTTGTTCACAAAAAAAAAAAAAACGCAAATATCATTCACTTGGGACCAAAGTCTCCACCCTAGGTTGGTGCAGGTGAAAATATCCATTCCTCCACCTCATACGTCAACTCCCATAACAAGGGGTGAAGGATTATCCTCCCCTTTGAGGAAAAGATAATAGCAATCCTTTTCAAACCAATATGCAGAAACTCTTCATTCCACCAAAACAGAGACAAATTCATTCTCTTTCGCAAGTCCCAGAGTACCAAATTTATTGTGATATCAGAAATGTGCCCCAAAAATTTTGGTGAGTGTAAATAAGACCAAGAGCTTTTCAGTGGTTAATCTGGATCGAATTTGGAAATTGTAAGACCAATTTCTGGGCCCACTAATGCTAAATATTGATTTACAAGTTCCATAACATCGAAAAAACTTGCTCAGTACTAGTTTACAAATGGAAGATAGAATAGAAAAGTAAAGATTTGTGTCATTTGAGTATAAATAAGAGCCAGAGCTTTTCAATGGTTCATCTGAATCAAATGTGGAAATCGTAAGACCAATTTCTGGGTTCATTAAAACTAATTACTTATTTACAGATTCCAAAACATCAAAAGCAGTTGGTCATTCTTAATCTACAAAAGATATAACAGAAAAGTAAAGATGGATGTACTCACCTATGCTGGAGTTGCGACTACTTTTTGGCTTCGCAAAAGTTACAACAGGAAAAAATAGTTTTAGCTGCAAAGGAACATAAGGTGACAGTCAATTCCATACCAGGAAACAACAACAAATCAGCCCAAGAAACACAAGTGCATGGCAACAGGAATATGACACTAATCTGGATAGACATTAGTGTGATAACTAGATAGGTAGCAATGAATTAAGTCTATCATGTCAACAGTATACAAGCTGTTTTAATTCATTTTGGAAAAAATCCAATGAGAGCAGTTTGATATCCTTCAAGCATTCACTGGAGACCTTAAAAAACAAATAAACTATAAAGGTATAGGCTCTTTGGGACAAAGCTGAGAAAGCTTAACACCCAAAAGACATTTCATGAACCAACTAATTGATTGTTTGAGGTTAAAATTATGACACCTGAATTATGAATAACAGATTAAGAACATTTATCTTATCAATTATCATTCTTTTTTGTTTTCCATGATTCTCCAGATTTGGGAAGATGTGGTACGTATCACTAACAATAATAAGAGGTCCAACAACAACTGATGCAGTGCAAATTCATAAGTCCCTCGAAGGAACTCTTAATTCTGGGATTTTTGTTTTAATCTTCAGATGGATAACATGGGTTTTTGAAAGTTTGAATTTAACATCCATGGAGAAAGAAAAATCCTTGCTGGAGGCTGAGGGTACCGGCACACTCTAATCTGTAGTGCGTTCTAGGTGAGGGGTATTTTGGTCAGTTGCCTTTTGCAATGAATACCTGTCAGATGTGTACACACTGTGCATAGTTTGTCCCCAGTCTGAATTAAGTTTCAAATTTGTAATTGAGATTTGAATCAAGTATCATATATGTAATTAAGGTTATCTTTCTAGTAGATGATGGAGATCTTCTTCAAATGCCTTACATCAAGTAAAAGCGGTTTCTACAGTATCTTTGTCTGGACTTTCAATATAACCCCAAAGTTTTTCAATTTGCAGAATTGGAATTCTCCTTCAACCTTGGAGGAAATTGATGCCTCGGATCAGAAATTGGGAAGGAGGCCCATTAAAAGAAGACAGGAGCATCAATTTTAAGAAGAAGTTCCATTGATTTTGTGATTTTTACTTGAATTATCAGAAGGACTTTCTGCAGATTTTCAAAGATCTCAGTTTTAACATAAGTAGAGATAGTGTTTTAGTTTGGAAGCTCACTTTTTAAGAATTTTAAGTGTAACTACAACCATGCTAATTTATGAGCCTTTGGATCTGTTTGAAGGCTGGAGAATGCTTAGGATTAGGAGAGTGTATATAAGGAAGGTTTAGGGCCGCATAGTAAAAAGATATGGCTTCCATAAAGGTCGCTGAACTTCTTTCATGAGCAATAAGACTTCAAATGTATGTACAATTTTTTCTTTGATGCTTTCTCTTCACGGCATCATCATATCTTGCTCTCTTCTAATTTTTCATCAAGGTAATTTGTTAGTTCCTCTAGGGGGTTGTTTGTAAGTTTTATATCACTCTAGAATAAGAAGGATTTGATATTAAATACTCTCATTGGATGGCTTATATGAACTCCCTATTTTGGTTAAAACTGAGTATTCAAAAAGCCTAAAACTACCTAGGAGGAATCAGATAGTCATTGTTGCTTATTAGGTTTCTTCTATTATTGGAGTGTGGAGAACAATGATATTCTTACGATTGTTCGTGCTATTTAGATAAAAAGGGGCAGCCTCGGTGCATGAAGCTCCCATTTACGCGAGGTCCGGGGAAGGGGAGGACCACAAGGGTCAATAGTACACAGCCTTACCTTGCATTTTACAAGAGGCTGTTTCTACACCTTGAACCCGTGACCTCAAGGTCAAACGACGACAACTCTACCATTGCGCCAAGGCTCCCCTTCGTTCATGCTCTTTAGATGTGGAAGAAAAATCTCATTTCTCATTCATCCTCAACAATTGCTTTTCTTGGTAGATTTGCAACTGGCTGCACTTCCCTTCTTTTGCTAGAGCAGGAACCAAGTGGATTAAGTCTCACGAACAGAACCACAAAAATAAAGCAGAAAAGGATAAAAGCATATCTTACTTGGCAATATAGGAGACTAGTATCTTTACCCCTAAATATCTTTGCAATAAATTTTCCACCCACTCGCAGTACATGAGTAACGATTGTTAGAGCCTGCATAGAAATTGACCCACTAACATATCAACAATGAAATAGATCTAAGAAAACCTCAACTAAAACTTTAAGACATATGCCACCTTTAGAATGAAGATCTCCAATTTAGATGTCACAAAGCAAATAAAAGGTCCCATTTAAAACGTTAACCAAGAAGCACAAAGACAGTATAATTAAAATAGCATGGAGATTCCAAAACCTGTATATTTAATTCCTGAAACTACCAAACAGGGAAAAAAATAAATAGTACAGGAGAAAATATGAAGCATGAAGGTGAGGGAGTGGTAACAAGTGCAA
Source organism: Warburgia ugandensis (assembly GCA_035236585.1). NCBI lineage: Eukaryota > Viridiplantae > Streptophyta > Magnoliopsida > Canellales > Canellaceae > Warburgia > Warburgia ugandensis. Next base: position 48,876,177 of record CP141138.1, on the reverse strand, counting down.
AATAAACTATTTTAGAAAGTGATGTCAAAGAACAGCAAAATCTGAAGTGGGAGCTGCAAAGCAAGTAGAAGCTTGATGACATATAACATTTTTTTTCCTAGTGGAAATGTTGAAAATTCATGTACAACACATATCTCCAGAAGTGAAAATCTAGGTCCAGATCATTCTTAAAAAGATAAAATTTCTTTGAAGGCATAAACTAGAAAACTTGAAGATGTAAATATGCATTCCCTTGCTCCAAATACTAACTAGCTTAGCTTTACCATTTACTTGGATTAAAATAGACCTTGTAGTAATATTCCAGGCTTAAAATTGATTCTCTGTCTCAAAAATCAGGCATGACTCTTTTGAACACTAAAATGGAATAAATTTGTCTTCTTGATTGTCAATGGCCTTAAAGTTAGTAATGACTAGTACTGAGTAGAGATAAAATGGAAGACAAGGAACATGCCAAGAGTGGCCTATTTCAAAGGTTGATGATTGTAATTCACTACACAGTTCAATCACTTAACCACATATGAATGTCATGGGAAACTCTAAATTGGCTAAGAGTCAACGCGAAATTACAAAATATTGCCCAAATTTCCCACAATTTTCAATGATTTTTATATTGCAAGAATATATCCTAAAGAACTCATATGCTTCAGAGCGTCCCAATGGATGTAGCAATAGAGAATTAATGGCCGTAGGAGTTTCATAAGAACCATACACTCACCGCTAGTATAAGCTGTGACTGAACAAATTCATCCATGTCATGAAGTCCAGTAACTGTAAGACCATAAGAACATCAGCAGCGAAAAGATCCAACCAAAATAACCTCAAAGTTAGGATATATCTTGGCTCACCATCAGGAGCGCCATCACAGACAACCAAGTCGGCCTTGCATCCATCAAAATGTTTGATCACCTGATAAATGGAATACCACAATGTCCAACAAAAAGTCACCAACAAGAAATTTTGAAACTAAAATGCAAAAAAGAAGAGGAGGAAAGGGTATCCATCCAGCGAGTCTCCAAGAAGCAAGCATTCCAATGTTAAGGCACAAGACAAACCAATTTTTCTCGTGTAGAAATGTAGATGACCCTACACACGATCCTACTGAGAAAATTTTGAGCAGTTGGATCACCGCAATGAAACCCTAGATCAGATAAAAAGGATGAGAATGAAACGAAAAACATGGTTTATCAACCGGCAAAAAAAAGAAGTCAGTTATCTATCCCCTATCACAGGGGATGACTGACGCCCTTTATTTTAGTAACTTCACAGCATAGCTTACATCTTATCAGCTGAGAACCATGTATGCCAAAAGCAAATCCAGTTTATACTTCATAAAAGAAGAAAAGGATATGGTAATCTGCAGGATGTCTAGAATCAACCACTATGGTTTAGAAGCATGAATTGACAGATGAAAAAGGATGAATTAATAAGCAGATAATGCATATGTACAAATTCAAACGAAGAGTTGTATATACAATATTATTACCACTTCAGCTGTTCTAGCATTGGTGATATCACCCTGCACTTGAATAACACCATCTATCGGAGCCATGGGCTGCAAATCAATTGCAACAATGAGAGGAACATCGCCATCTCTGTGTAACACAGACAAGTCAGGAACTAACTTCACCAACAAATCGACACAAAGATACAATTTACAGTAACTTAAACTCATAACACATCAGAGCACTTTAAAGAATGATATCTGGAGTAAATCCATCTTCACATCTTACTTATGATCAGAAGCCAACAGCATATTCAGTGAAAAACAGGAATATCCCAAGGAAAAATGAAAGAAAGCCACTAGTTTTACGAAAAGCCTAAGATAAACATTGAAGGGCACCTTGACTCCTGAGAAAATTTGGCTGGGAGATATAGCTTTCGGCTTAACACCTGCAGGTAAGCCACATCAAATCAGATATTGGGAAACCCTTTACTCAGCCAAGTCATCTAAGAAAATAATAAAACAAAAAAATCACCATATCAGAATAGGAAAATTTCACATCCATAATTATATTTGAGACGATGCAAAAGCCATCTAATGGAGTAACGTCTAGATAACAAAAACTGAAGCAATGTTGACAAACTTATACTCAGCCTGGATATCCATTCCAATTCTATTCAGCAGTAGGTAAAGGTGCAATAGAATATCCACTAGAGTGCCTATGTGACTAAAGTGATTGTGGGCCACTAAAGAATCATTTGTACGAAAACAACTAGAGAAACATTTTCGAAACTCAAGTTGTATGCCTTTAAGCGATTCACAACACAAGTATCACTTAAATCAACAATTCCAATGAAATGAAATTAAAATGAACGGCAATATGTATATGTAGCCCCAAGCTTCAGAAAATAGCTCAACTGGCAAGACATACAAGATATGCTTAAGTCACTAACAAATGATTCTTTTTAGGAGACTAAACATAGGAATGTCACTTGCCACAGTTACAATCAACCAAAGTAAACTGAATAAAGTAACTGTATTTATACACGAGATACAAATAGGAACCAGCAGTTGCATTGTAAGGCACCATACAATGAAATTTGTTCAAGTTAATCAATCTCAAGGAATGGTATAATCATTTTTCCCAGCTTCCAGATACCTGACTCCAGCTGCCAGGAGCTGCACAAAGATCAACAACACGCTTCACTCCTGCACATCAAGTTCGGTTGATACATAAGAATCCAGCACTTGGTAGATGAAATATTGTTACATGTATCTTGAGACAACTTGTAATGAGCCCCTGACAATTCTTTCAAATTTCAAGGAAAACATCAAAGATTCAGTTGAGTCCTATGTGAAAATTCAGACATGTATTCATTAGTAAGGGTTAACTTTCTATTGCTGAAGCGCAATAAATAGAATAGCATTTAACATCCTAATGTTGGAATCTTTCCTCTCGAGGGTGATGGACATCGGAAAAGATGCACAAATATACCTTCAAAAATATTGAATTCTTCATCAATCTGAAGCAGCTTGAAGGCACTCCGAGCCCGCCAACCTTCTTCCTTTGCTTTCCGATAATAGATATCCTGCACATGGAACGGTTACAGATAAAAACCCATTTGCATAGAGCATGTTGTAGGAACACCGAACCGCAATGGAGAATAACATAGAACAATACCCTCTTATCTCTGGAAGCTTTTCCCATGACTCCAACAACCGAAAGAAAGAAACTGGATCATGATAAACAACAACAACATCAAGAAAAATATATATATATATATATATATATATATATATATATATATATATATATATATCCAACTAAATAAGCTCTTTCAAGCATTTCATCGAACGACTGATGGGTATGCTCGGAAAACTTCTGTTTACCCACGCCCCTAAGAAGAACACTTTTAGAAATTATAAGATGATGGAGGCAAAGTAAAGAAAACAATATTAGAAACAAGGCAGTTGATCATTATTCGGAAGCTGGGAAAGTTCATTTTACATGCACGAGTTGTCTGAAAAGCGATGGAGAATAAAGCCCAGTTTTTGTTTTCCCTTTGGGTGCGCCGAGAACTAAAAGGCAGCAATGCGGAAGGAGTTCTGCTTTTGCCTCCGAGAGGAAACAAGCTTCTATGCCGGGGTGGGGAGACCGAAGAAGAGACTGTGACGATCAGACCAACTCAATTGCCTGGCTTTCCCACCTAATATCCAGCAGATCGGTGAAAGATGAATCGCTGATCCTAACATTACTCAGGCTTCCTTGAACCATATTTTTCTTCCGAAAGCATAAGCGAGCTAGAAGTACGACCCCTCACTACGATGATCACAACCGTTCGTTCTGATTGGACGAGCTATGGATGAGAGATATATAAAAGTTAACAACCTCGATGACTATAAACTTTGATATGCTTGGTCCCAGGTTCAAAGCGACATTTTCCCTGGATTTGAAGCTAAAACTGGCTGAATTATGGTACATTAATCTTTCTGGAGTGATCTCTTAACATCCACAATGCCCAATTAAGTCCTGAAACTCAGGCCCTCAATGAGTACCAATAGTTTAATTTACAATTCCAGAATCAAATATCCTTGCAAGTATATATTCTTATCATGGTAAAAGCAGAACAGTGCTAGAGACATAGAACTGTTTGGCTTGTAGACTGGTTCTCAAATTGGGGACTCTATCTTTGGCTTTCAGGTTTTATTAGTAGTGGGATGCTCCCATCAAAGAATAAGTTCTATTATGCATTCAGATGAAGATTTTGATGTGGGTTCTTTTAAGCAGTCTTCTGAGAATGCTACATAATGCAGAGTTGAAGTTTGTGATTTTGGGTTTAGGTTTGAGTAATCTTCATGAAAGGGAGCCTTGGAACAATGGTAAAGTTGTCGTCGCGCCTGACCCTGGGTTAAAAATTCTCTAGTCATAATTTAAAATTACAAAAGGAGAAAACAGTAGCAAGTAGAAGCATTCTAATAATTATGAATTTTTGCTGATAACCTAAATAGAAGAGGCCGAACAAAACGAATTGGTTTGATCATCCATACATGGGACCTGGTTAGAGGGTCATAGAGTCAATCTTGCATATTTAGTTTGGATAGAATTTCTCATAAAATAATAATAACTAATGCATGAACCAATGCAATTACGTTAGACAGTATAGCAAAATAATAAAATATTATATGAGATGGACTGCATTGCTTACACCTAGACCTACCTATACAAGTGAACTCGGCTCATTACCTATACATTGTGCAGGAGTTTGGATCCCCGATTTGGCACTTGTGCTTCTCAAATCTAAACACTCGTCAAGTCACACGTATGTGGTGATCAAGACCGTTGGATTTGATGAGTAACTATAAAGGGTAGTCCTGGTGCACAAAGATCCTACGTATGTTAGGTTCGAGAAAAGGACGGACTAGAAGGGTCAATAGTACACAGTTTTACCTTGTATTTTACAAGGGTAAATACTACTCACTATGAAGAATGATAATTATTTTGGTGAAGATAGTCTTTCCATGTAAGTCATAGATAAACAATCCCCTATTAAATTGAGGGCAGCCATTCTGCTTACGCTTTTTGCCTCTGCTTCTGCAGGGTTTTTAATTGATGAACTATCAAAAGCATGTTGTGTTGTTTCAGTAGGTGGATTCTACTTAGAGAATTTGAGATGCTGTGAGAGGAATAAGATTTGTTTGTTATCAATCATGTAAAAGTACTTTATTGTTCCAGATTATGTCAAGGCCAATTTTGTGCTGAGTTAATAAGGTCAATGACTCGAGTTCTCCAGAAACTGACGATCAGGTGGTCCTTTTGAAAAGGCCCATTTTGATGCACAAGTTTATTTGAAATCTCCAATAACCCAAGACGGTGTAAGCCACTGCTGCTGAGAAGAGAATTGACATCCTAAACTTGTTTGGCCCCCATAATTATTAACTGTTATTTATCATCTCTCTTTCTCTTCTAGCTTTAGCATTTCTTTGAATATTTTAAAGGGAGATGGATCACTTAAGAAAACAAGTCAAGTTATTGATCTTCCATTGAAGAACTATACAGCATGAAAAATAACAAGGAGAAGTGCACCTGTTTTCTTGAGAAAGAAGTACAAAATGAATAAGTGCCATGTGGCATTTTTTTTTGGAATTTATGCATTTTGTTGTATACAATTGGTTTAATGAAATAAAGTGCCAAGACCCAAAATGCAGACAGAATACAGACTTTAAGAAATATGAATCGATTTGGAGTCAATGCCAGTGAAGAACTCAGATAATGCAAAAAATATAGAATTATAATTTAATATTATCAACGGACACTCTTATTTTTGTCACATAAAGCTCCGTTATCGCAAAAGGAAAATTCGTTTGGCAACCCATACACCAAAAACAAGAAGCTAACATGACAGATGGACCATAACGCAGCAGTACGATGCAACAATCTTATCCTCAAATGCCCCAAGCTATAAGATGGCATGAAAATCAGTATTTTATTACATGGGCTAAAGGAGGCCATGACTTCCATTTCTAGAGCGGATCACATTGCTATCCTTAGAGCTTACCCCCATTAGCTTAGAAAAAAGTGTTTCCTTTGGGCAGCCCTTAGAGAGACATGCATTTACTGCCCCACTAATGAGGTGATCTCTATCACTTCATAAAGGATCTCCCAAAGATAAAGCATGACATCAATCTCGTAAAGTCAAGAAAAAAGAAAGCATTTTTTTCCATTTTAACTGATGGAATGGAGGCTACATAAAGTGAGTTTGTGCCACAAACATGCCACAAAAGCCTAGGGGGGCATTAAAGACGCCTATTTTCTCCTACTAAAAGAGAGTTCTCTCAAGCAATAGAGGACCCCATAGGCTGAGTCATCATCCATTTCTATAAAAAGAGTGATCTTCTTCAAATAGAGGAACTTTTTGGGTGAAAACCACGGTTGGCCATCAGAGAACTTCATTAGATTGCTTTCTCTGGTGTTTGCACTAAAAGCATTATTCAAGACCCTGCTAGGTCCCATGTCCAGCAAGTGAAAAGATACAAGGCTTTGCCATCTGAAAAGACGACTCTCCTTTCAGGAGCTTGTGAAAGTACTCCCCGGAGCTCCATTCCCTTCTCCCTGTCATCAAATTTGAACTAGACACCATGGAACCTTGCCATGGCACCTAAGCACCTGTGAAAAATATATGGCATGTCTAGATGACGACCTGATCCTCTATAAGTCCGTTGTTAGACTAATACCCTGTGTGCACAGGATAACTGGCCTGTGACCAGATGTGTAACTTCGAACAACTGTAATTTTCTTTGAATCAGAGGTTGCAATTATTTCAACTTTCACATATTTGTCTCGCAAAACATGAACACCCCTTTTCTTCATCTGTTTTTTAATCTTTTGTATTCACCCGCTTCAACCCCATCGCCATGAAGCAACAACGACCCATTTGAAGGGGAAAGAGCAAATTGCCAACTCACTCGGCATCATTCAGGCAACCTTGAAGCATGAAAGTGTTTGACTTATGTTTTCTGGTTAAGTTTATTCACATTGGTGTAATCACTCTTGTAAGGAAAGTACAATAGTATATTGGTTTTACAATCTCTTCTAGAAGCTTCACTTATATAGCCATTAACAATGCCAACGAATTAGTAGAGACCACTGTAGTGGGCCGGGTGGTTGCAACTCTAATAGTTCCTTTCTGTCCGGTAATCGAGGAACATACTTAATCTCTAGAAGGCTTGGGCTACTAAGCGCTCAAATGTGTCACCTTTTGCTTTTCTTAAGGTGGGCCTAGTTAAGGACCCATGTCCATAAAATATCCGTCCACTATGCCTGCTACCCTTTTTTGTTTGATTAATTAATTGTTAATATCTGCTCATCTACATCATGATCTATTAGAATGATTAGTGGATCCTTGGAGGTCATAGCCGCACACCTTCATTAGATGTTATGACCCTCTACATCACATGCACTTCACTTACTTTATGCTGAGTTAGAATGATTAGTGGATCCTTGGAGGGCATAACCCTCCACATTCATTTGCTGTTATGACCCTCTGCGTCACATGCATTTCGCTTACTTTATGCTGAGTTATACTTTTTTAGGAGACCTAGTTAAGGACCAAAGGCCTTATGGCTTGAAGGACTACTAAACCTCCTATCTGTGTAGAGCTTGAGCATCTGGTCAAGGATCCCACTCACTAAGTTTCTTTGGCCTAAAATCCCTAATTTGAGAGCGGATTTCCTCACCTGCCAGAAGGAAGACAAACAAGGAATCTACACCAACCATTCACCTATGAAAACCCTCATCTCAATGCCCAACCTAATGCCTCTTGAAATGTGTGATCAAGGTACATAGGATGGTCGAATAATGTAGACCAAAACAGTCAATATAAGGCTTAAGAATCAACTAGGAATCTTTTGTGCTCAACTTACATTAAATCTAAGCATAAACGCGGGTGGGTACTCTAAGAACCACATTTTCATATCTTCAGTGAAGCACCTTTATCGCAGGTACAAGTTGCGTGTGGTGTATACCCCAAATCCAGATCTCATGTACCTACATCAGCAGAAAATTTTCACTAGTAAAACTATTCTCTTTCCCTGATGGAGTATCTTTTGGTACAAGTTTTCCCTTGACTCGCCAAAATACAAAACCTAAGATGCAAAATGAGTAAAGTGGGCCGAGTTCACGGCGCATTTTGATAACGTGAAATGAAAGCCATGTAGAGCAATAGCATAGCAAGGAACCTCTTACTTAGGTAACCAAGGTTCTGAGGTTGTACAAGGGTGTGATTGGCTATCAATAAGAGAGTGCCAAATGACACTTGGTACTTTATAGAGAAAAGTGAAAATAGTACTGACCATTTTATACAAAAATGAGGATGAGAACTAATTACGGAGTAAATAACACTAATATCTCCCTCTTATGGAATAATAACACTGCTGCCCCCTCTAGGTCTTACCCATGCGGCTGTCAATGCCCTTTCTACTTCGAGAAAGACACAACTGTCCCTTGGATGATTATACACTTGTAACTTCAAATTTAGACTTGTTAAATAATATTTTTATTAAACTTTATAATTGGGGTTGTACAAGGGTCACTGCTTCCATATCAAAAGGAACTACAATTTGATTTTCTATTAAAAGAATTATAAAGTAAAATAGGCTTAGGTTAAAATGTTGCTTGAGATTTTTTCCAGAGGTAATTTTTTGCCAAATCCACCTGTAGCACCATGCATTACGAGGCAACAAAGCCAATGCACAGACTATTACAAAGGACTCTACCTTTGGATAGATCCTAACCATTGCAAGGGACCTAGTACTCGCACCACAACTCCTTTGTGACAGAAGCCACTCATTCAGCTCGCTAAAACTAATTTCCGTCCACTAGAGCGAACATGCTCGTCAAAAGTTTGAGATTCAGCACGTCCCCGGCATTTAGCAAATTTCATTTATGGATAGTACGATACTTGATCTGATAGGGTATCTTCCTGCAAGTGATGCACGAACCAGTGCAAGGGTCATCTCGTGAGATACCACCCCGAAAAGTACACCTCCAGCAGCTCTAATGAAACCAACCATTACATGTTGGAGCACACTACGCCAAGACATCTCATATATCAGACAATTCTAGCCCACTACTTGATCAAATGATTTCGTTGTCATCTAGCCATCTGTTTTGGGCCTCAACAGTGTTTGGGATCATACAAGGAGCATAACCGCACAAAAGCTTAGCACCAACAACAATTAGAACCAAAAGAAAGTTCAGCAAAAGCTAAATCAAGCGACCGCAGACAGTCTAAAAGCTGAAAAGACCATCATGATTAATATGTTGGAGGTTAAGGCGTGCTCGATCTGTCCTTGTAAAATATAGTTACGAAGACCTGAAATAAGCTTTTAAATAGAGAAAACAAGAGGGGCATCATGATGGACACAGATATCTCCAATCAATTAGCATACAAAATTCTCTGGCAAGAGCCCAAAGAAATTGGCTTGTGTCTACAATTACAGCCCCCGTGACAGAAACACCAAGCATGGTAGCCACTGTCCTAGCTCCCAGCAGCAGCTGGTATAGCAGTTGGCTTTGCATCCTCCGCTTTCTCGTGTTCTTTGTTGAGCATCTAACATCAAAGTTGCAGGTCAGGATCAGTTATACATTTTTAATATAACACCTACGTGAATCTGTAATATATTACACATTATTTGAATCCAAGGCAGAAAGCAATCTGCTTATGCACTGAAGAAGTATAGTTTAATACTCGTACAGAAATTCAATAGCATTAGTCCTATTTGGTCAACAGAACTCATCATAGAACAAAAGTAGTACGGATGCCGAAAGAAGAGGAAAGAAAAAATGAACGGTTGAGCAGAATTCAAACAGAATGTTTAGCAGATAGATACGAATTTTAGAAGTCCAAATAGGGCTTGTACAAGAGCTTAACTGCTGGAGTATTCAGAAAACTAAACAGCCACTGTTGTTATCAGGATAAAGAATATTACCTTGTTATTTATCAGGTTGTGCAGAGCAATTACACTTCTTATAAGGGAAGAAAGGTAAATGACCAGCATCATATCATTCGTTTTCACTGCAAAGACTAAAATGGTTAGACTTAACAGTCTGAATAATGTACCAATATACATTTAGAGCAGCCTTAATGAGATTACCTGCAAAAGCCTTGATCAGTTCGCTCACATTGAGATTAGGAAGCAGATTGAATATATCCTGCAAGAAAGGATTTCAAAGGCTCAAACATTCAGAAAAATAAAGGGAGGGGGGAAGGTAAGGAAATAGAAAAGAAAAAACAATTTCATAGGACCCAACACCACCACCAACTGTAAGGATGGCAAAGGGGCAGGTTAATTCGGGCAACGCCCCATATATTTGTGGTGGGGCAATAAAACTGTGGCCCATTCCCGCTTGGGTTAAGTTACTGTGACCCACGGTAGTGACAACAAAACCCAGCAACCCAACCCTGCACTGTGTAGTTATTTAAATACCAATGCCTATGCTTTTATTCTTCTAATTTAGTCAAAAAGGCATGGGCAGTTTTGTAGATTTATATTAGACATGTAGGGAAAAGCAGTAACAGGAAACTAATAATTTGTTAAAGATTTTCTCTGATCTTTTTCTAGTGCCAAACTCACTATTGGAAATGAGAACCACTTAGGAAGTTGTTTGACTAGGGATAGAGGGTTCTTTGTTAGTTTTTCGGAAATCCCTTTGAATCAGATAGTAAGTTTTACTTATACGTTAAAAAATTATTTATGCTAACAGTACTTGTAAGAATGAATTGTGCAAATTGTAACAGGGTGTTACTGGATCTTGAGATGGAGTAAGATGGAATGAGTTATCATGAGATCATCATCATCATCATCAAGACCTTATCCCATTTAGGAGTCGGCCACATGAATCTTACTCCTCCATTCCTCTCTATTAAGTACCATGGCTTTATTTAGTCCCAAAGTTTTTAAATCTTTCCTCACCACTTCTATCCACATTCTTTTGGGCCTTCCCCTTGCCCTTTTAGAACCTTCTACTTGTATTGCCTCACTCCTTCTAACCGGTGCTGTTGTTGGTCTCCTTTGAGCATGTCCAAACCATCTAAATCTAATCTCCCTCATCTTATTACCTATTGGTGCTACCGCTAAATTTCCTCTAATATTTTCATTTCTAATTCTATCCTTTCTTATCTTACCACTCATCCATCTCAACATCCTCATTTCTGCGACGCTCATCCTATAAGCATAATGTTCCTTATGGTCATCCTATAGAATTTTCCTTTTAGTTGAAGTGGCACCCACCGATCATACAAAACTCCAAATGCACACCAAAAGTGGTCTTTTACAAGGACTTCTTGATTATCAGTCTTGACTGGTGATCCACTCCTATTCCTCTCCTTGATAAAACTGCACTCCATATATTTTGTCTTAGTTCAACTAATTTTAAATCCTTTAGATTCTAATGCTTCTCTCCCTAGCTCTAGCTTTATGTTTACACCCTCTCTTGTCTTCTCAAGTAAGACTATATCATCTACAAATAGCATGCACCAGGGAATCTCCTCATGCAGATGTTTTGTTAACTCATCCATAACCAATGTGAAAAGGTATGAGCTCAATGCCAATCTTTGGTGCAATCCTACAGTAACAGGAAAATCACCAGTCTCGCCACTAGTGGTCTTAACATTTGTTACCACTCCCTCGTACATATCTTTAATTATGTCTAAATACTCCTGCGAAACCACTTTATCTCCCAACACCCTCCATATTAACTCTCTAGGGACTATGTAATGACTTAATATGTCTTAAGATGGGATGTTATGTGATAAGATGGCTTGATATGATGTGAAGGTTTCGCTTGAGATGGAGCTGTGATATGGTATTAGATAGAATAAGAAGGAATGAGATGGCATTATGGTCTAGAAAGAGAGAAGTACCATTAAACTATTACGAGAAGGAAAATGATATTCCCACCCCCTGGATTTCCCTTACTCTCGCCCCTTGCTGATTTTTTGGGCCTTTACTATTCTCTTTTCAGTTTTCAAACCGGAAAATCAACACTTGGAGCAACTAAAACCCAAAGAACATTAAGGGGCAGGAGTAAGGCAAATCCAAGGGGTGGGGATATCATTTCCCATATGAAATTTTATATTCTCATGTCCCTTTCCAACTAATGGAACCCCTCATTTCCAATTTTGTTGGATGTTTTTCCTGTAGGGCCCACCTTTTGTATAGTCTGAATTGTTAAATGAATAAGCTCACTTTGCATACTATCTAAACATATACTTGTGTATTTGGTCTCACCCAATATGAAATCTGCATATAGGTCCACTTTGTGTGAAACCTATGTGTAGGCATTGTAACAAAACATAACATAAAACCTATCTATGGGACCATTTCTAATACTACGTAAATAGAAACCTGTGTATCTGGTCTCACTCAATGTAAGATCAGTGCATAGTCCACCTTGTATGAAACCTAAATTTGGAATCATTTTGTATGAAAAAATTTGGAGCTCTACTCTATATAACATAAAATAAAAAACTTAAAAAAATATATGGGCCTGCTTTAAACGAATTCTGTGCAGTCTCATTCTGTCAACTTGTAACATGATATATGCATGGCCCACTCATAGCTTGTATGGGCTCATTTCTCATCAGTTGTGCACCTATGGAGAAACAAGATGGAAAAGAAATGCACCAGTGTACTTATAGAGAAACAAGATGGAGAAGAATGAGGGATCTCTCTCTCTCTCAACCAAAAACAAGTTTGACTTGAATTTTTAAGAGAACAAAATTTTATACTATAATTGTCTCCACATGAGGATGTCATGAGATTATATTCACCTTCTAAATATTCAGTCATCAAAAAACTAGTAAATGAGATGAGAAGTATAAAACTCAAGCCATCTCATGCACCACTAACAAGCAATTGAGAAGAGAAATTTTAAACACAAGCCATCTCAATTACCACTAACAAGCAGATGGCTTGAGAAATCTAACACTTAAGCCATCTCACTCGATCTCGTGATCCACTAACATCATGTAAGATATTTGTATGAATTGGCTTTCTATTTCTTTTTGGGTATGTTGTAAATTAGTTACTTGAAACTCCAGTATGTTGTAAATTAGTTGATTGAAACTACAAGTGCTTCCCTCTTGACTCAAGAAACACTTGGGTCATGGATGAATAATTTTACAAGTTGTAGACTTCGTAACTCTATGATTGAGATATATGATGTCCCAAAAATAAAGAAGACATGCCTTCATATTATTAAATGAATACTGTGTAACTTTTTTATCAATGTGAAATTGACTCAATAGGTAAATATTATTTTCAGGAAAAATTTTAGAAACAGCCCTTATGGATTGGAACAATTACAAACAACCCATTTTTTTTATCACTATGAAATTGACTGAATAGGTGAATATTATTTTCAGTTTTAGAAACACCCCCTGTGGTTTGGACCAATTACAAACACCCCTGTGTGGTTTAATTAGAGTAGATTAGACCCCTGAGGTTCAACATATTAATGCAATCAGTCTTCCATTAACAGTAGTGGGTACAGAACAATTTTGCCCTCCTTATATGCTTTCCTTTTTTGCCCAGAAAACTATTTAATTGCGATGCTTTGAAGGACCATTCTTGAGCAGCTTGGTAGAGACTGAATGGCGCAAGGAGGTGGTAGATCCAGACTTACCCCCCAAATGTGAGAACGTGAGTTTAGGTTTTCTGAAGATGGAAATTAGGAGTTTAGATTTGTATTTAAGACTTTTGCTGCTTCACTTTTAAATTTGCTTTTAGGCCTTCTTTGCAATCGAGACATTGACCTCTCAGTACCACCACCCTTCACAAAAGAAATAGCAGTTTTAGTCTCTTTAAACATGTTCACCAGTAGACGTGAAACTCCAACCATGTCACGAATTTGTCAATGACAAAATATAAATCTCTAGGCCCCAAGAATCAATCGGGCTGTTTGCAATGGGAATAAGAATCACGGATTAAACCATTCCAACCTTCCAGGGATAGTAAAAGCTTCTCTTTATACTTTTACAGAGGAAAATGTTTACTATTCCAGAACAGCCAAATACTAGGCGTACCTGAGCACTCATGCCTGCAGTCAAATCGATATAGAAAGCTTTAAAGTAAGTTGTGCAAGAGACTTTGCTTAAGTGGGGGGGAACTAGCAATCCCGTGCAGATCAACCCCCGGATTGAAATTTTATGCTAAGCTTACCTTAGGTAAGCATAAGTAGACCTAACACCTTAATTGATCAAAGATCTTCCCGTTCAGTTGCTGAAAGAGAGATGCTAATAACGTTTCCAAATGAGAAAGAACTCCCAATGCGACTCTATCGATCGCTTTCTAAGCTACGACAGGGGCCAGAAAGCAAGTGAGTCAAGCTAATTCAAATTTTTCTAGTATGGCTGTCCATACCCAACAATCTCAAGAGCCTGTCCCGCGAGACAGCTCTAAGGTCAATAGGTATTTTCACTTCCGATCCAAGAACAAAGTAGCTTGACTGGTAAGATTCTTGGTCCATTTGGAACAATCCCAAATGAATAGACCAAACTCAAGAAGCCACCCTCACTGATGAGCACGTCAATAGTGTCCACATTACTTTTATTAGACACCAACCTAATTTCCACTTTCCCAAAATACCCACCTCAACTTTATGATCCCAGATTCCCCTTAACTACCATCAACATGTACAAAGGTAATATGTGAAACTCCCACAAAATAACGAATTTGTCAACATCAAAATATCATTTTCAAGGCACAAGACTCAATGAACAGACCAATCTTAAGAAATCTCATTTATTGATGAGCACAAGCATAGCGTCCAAATTACTTCCATTTGACTCCAACCTCTCAATTTGGCAGAATACCTAGCTCATCTGTGACGAGGAGCCTTGGCGCAACGGTAGAGTTCTCGTGTGACCTTGAGGTCACAGGTTCAAGGCGTGAAAACAAGCTCTCGCAAAATGCAAGGTAAGGCTGTATACTATTGACCTTTGTGGTCTGCCCCTTCCCCAATCTGCATGATCCAAGATTCCCTCAAATTTTCATAAATTTGGGCTTACAACTACTCACTAGAGGCTTTCCCACCTCATCCAATGTTTCTCTTTCTTCTCCAGATGAGATTATAACAGATTTAATTTTCTTACAAATTACTAGAAAAAGATAATGACTTACAATGGTACTACAATCTTATCCTCCAACTTGACCTCATCCCTATAGATAACTGCAAAGAAAGTATTCACCACTAGAAGAACTCATACAGCAGCCAAGTCTGTAGTTTTAGCCAAAGATGGATCATTCACTGTTTGCCATTTCAACAAATCTTCACTTACCAAGATATCTTACACCTCTTTTCCTAGTGACCACCTTGTAAAAAAAGAAAGTGGCCGCAAAAAGTTTCAAACTACAAATCTTCCATAAAACAACTCAATCCGCTACACTATCCTATGAGTTCTGTTTCCAGAAAGCTTACTTACCATCACAAACAGGGCCCAAGGGATATATACTGACCCCTGTATGTTGAACCCTGATTTTGAAGAAACCTTCCATGTATTAGTATCTCTTGATGATCCAAAAGATAAAGGAAAATAAGAACCAATTCTTATCAACTATTAAATCAGTGGATGATGCCACATAAGCACTATTACAATAAACTTCACTTTCAAATGGATATTTAAACACAACACTGGCTAATTTAATTCAATACCCATCTCCAAGCAAGTTGAAGTGGAACTTCCTACATAATGCATATTCCATTGAGGCCATAACCTTTATAAGACAGAAATATGTGTGATAGGGACAGTATGGGGCAACAAGGATCAACAAATTTCCAGGCAGTTGACAGAGAATCAAGTAATTATAATTTGCTGGTTAAGGCAGTTGTAAGAGGATCAGGTGGTTACACTACACTGGTTAAGGGAGGAGATAGAGTAACATCCAATATGTTGAGAGAAGGATTACAAAATATAGGCAGTTACAGAATCAAGTAAGGAGGTTGAGAAAGGAGGATAAAGGGAGTGGATTGCCTGGAGTTGAGGGAGGGAAAAAAGAAGGGAAGGAGTGGGAGGAAGTGTAGGGAAGGAACTGGGGTTCCTTACTTCCTATTTGTTTGCTTACATTTTATCAGATTTTTAGCTTTGGTTGCCATGAAATCCATTGTAATTCTCACCCACCATGAATAAAACAAGTTTCATTCCGTGTTGAATGTCATCTGCTACAGAAATTGAACCAGTACGCCTATCAATGTGCTATTAAAATGTCACTTTTCTTTCCACAATTCACTGTCTTCCAAATATCCAATTGATTTCTTGCATTTATGGTTTCTGCAACCAAATTTCACCATTTTCCAGCTAACACCCTTCAACTTTATGCATTTATGGTTTCTGTAGCTGCAATTTCCATAATTCCTAAAATCCCCAATAGCCTGCCCACCCAAAAAAATTTCTTTAGTTTCAGAAGGATGAAACATTTTCTATCCTCTAATGACTGTAATTTAGTTGACTCCAATCCAAATTTAAATGGCATCATAATAGGTTAACATGCCAGCAGAATGCATATCATAGAGTTGAACTGGAAAAGTCTTATACCTGTAAATGATACAGAATCTCATGATTCAATGGGAGCTTCCCATCAATGACAAGATCTAGATAACCACGTATCTCTCTGAGACGGGCATCCAGGCCCTTCAAGGCTGCAAGTTTTCCAGTAACCTGTTCAGATAAAAATGGAAGTATATATAATTTTTCATATGCAAACTAAAGATAGAGATAACAAGCTCTTTAGTGAAAGTACCTCTGTTGCAAGGGTGCTAATAGTAGTATCTTTGACATCCCTGAGCAGGTGCTCCACTCCTACAAGCAAGATGCAACAAGATATAGGCAATAAACCAGTTACATATCTAAAGGACAGGTGAAGCAACTCATTGGCCAGATATCACAATAAGTATTGTAGTCAAAGAAAACTTAGAAAGCAAGCTAGTTCACATCTTACAGAACCAGAAAGTAAAAAATAAAAAATAAAGAGAGAGAGAGAGAGAGAGAGGAAAAACATACCAATTTCCTCTACTTCATGAGCAGCAATTTCTGAAGGCACATGCACAAACACCTTCTGACTTTTTTGAGTGGCATTCTGTACCAGATCCAAGTATTAGATTAGTGCTCAGTAACACCTTAAATATAAAAACCTCAGAACAGATGGAAGGCCAAGCTTACAATAGATATGGTCAGAAAGATCTGTTACAGTTCAAAAACAAATTGTGCACTAGAAATCTAGAAAATTTAATTCAATCAAGTCTTAAATAGACTTTATAGGCACGAGATCACTCTATAATTCAGTGGAGCAGGGAATTTCTACAATGCTTCCCACTGAGCTTTTAAAAATTAGAAAAAAAAATCTTCCAAGTACTAGACTGAAAATATAAATTTGACATGAGTTTGAGGCTAGCCATGGTTTTCTCCTGTACTAGTACAAGTAACAAAAGAAAGTACCTGAATTTATATCCAATACTTTTCTATAGCACATTTTGTAAATATTATTTTTTTGTTTCCCATAAAACTGCTTTTTTCTCACCTCTTTGACCTCTTCAACAGCATAGTAAGCTTTGGTAGGTATTCCGAGCTCTTTTGGTTGGACATCAATAATCACCAACACTGGATTTGGAACATAGCTGCAAGATGTGAATTGAAGCATTTTCTTTCAGAATATTTACTAAAATTTCAGAGTTAGACTTTGTTGGGACTGGAGACTAGAAAAATACAAGACTATCCCTCCTTCCATCAACATGTATGTATGTACTTTTATGATGCACAAAGAAATCATTTGTGATGAGCAAAGGCTTTCCAGCAAAGTGGCCCAAGTATGGCCTCTGTGGTGGTAGGTCTCAGATTCAAGGTACTCATGGGCACTTGTATTCAACAGCCAAAAAAGGGAAGAAGAAGAACAGGAGGAAGGGGGGTGGTATTGTATGGAGAAGACATATGAGATGGTATTAACATAATTTTCTATCAAAAAGGGCAGAGATCAAGTAGAGGCAGAAGAGAGTACATTGGACAGTGTATAAAAAAAGCTGGCTGAAAGATGGACCAACACCACCAGATACAGAATGGGGAAAACTACAGTCATCCACCAGAAAATGACCCAATAAGCTAAAAATCTACACGTCCAACACCTTACTCGCTACAGCCAAGTCAAAGAACAGGAAATTCAAATTAAAAGATTCTTCCCAGCAGGAGAAACTTGCTTCATGCTGCACCAGTTTCCCACGATGAAAACTGGTGCAGCCTGACCTTGAGCAAAGAATTATGTATGTACTGACAGAAATAACAAGATGATTGGGAAAAAGGTTGCATAACACAATAAAGTGAAGAACGCAATGCACTGCTTCAATTAAAGCAAGTTCATAAGAAGTAAGAATTTAAGATCTTACTCATGAAACAATCCATGGACATCCAAGTCATTTTCCCGAAGTTTTGGGCCAGTGCTATACCATCCAACCACATGTTCTTTGGCTGAAACACAAATATACAAGTGTGAGCAAAAGGACATAATAGTTCCTCATGGCAACATCATTTACCAAAGCGAATCTACTGAGAGATGAAGAATGTAACTAACCATTTATCCTCTTAAACATGGCAAACATTGCTTCATGGTAATTATGATCCAAAAACCAGATACTGGGATCCTTGTCATCCTCTTCAAAAGGGACTGCAAGTTGACAAGTAGAGTTCAGAATTAATATCTAAAGTACCTTCAATGCAAGTTGAGAGTTTTACAGACCATATCTTAGTAAAAGAAGCAAACCTATAAAATAAGACCCTGAACTGGTAATCCAAGAACACAAGAAAATGAACAATAAAGAACTGAAAGTTGAACCAATCACTATTTTTCTCTAACTGAAGGAAATCCATCATTCATACTATGAAGGTCCAAGTTTTTCTTCTCCAACTTTGTTATATAACTGCCTTATGACATTTCACTACATCATATGAAAGAGCATGTCTTGAAAAAAAAAATCAACCCATCAAGCAAAAAGCCATGCATTTATGAGTAATTTTGTGATGGCCAAGATGTGACTTACTTCATTTTTTCAAACAACAAACAAGAACATACTAGCTCAACTTGGTAATAGCTTGCACAGTGAACTACAGATGATTAATAGATTTAGCCACTGAAGTAGCACCAGCATGAACTGATTATATTGATTATTCATTACTGTCTTATTATGGACATGCCATAACCAAAAAAAAATGCCATGTCATTCAAATGCTGGACAAGTTAAATCCTATGTGCTGCAGTTCTTCACATAGATGTATACTTGTGTTGCTCAAAAATATCAAAGAAAAAAACAGAACATATACACAGATAAGCATGGCAATTGGTATGCAGACGTAATAGCTCATTGGAAGTCTCTGCAAGCTCTTAACTAATCGGTTAAAATCAAGCTTTTAGAAGTACACAGTTTCAAATGCATTAATTGGAAATAAGCTTGGAGAGCAAACCCATTTTTTTAATCTTTGGCAACTACCCTCACTGCAGTCATGGGTTCACCCACTAAAGTAAAACTATAGACTTCTGGACCATTCTCTCTATACCCTCTCGCAAATATTATTCCAATCTAGTCTGTAATATCTAGAGAAAGATATTTTCTGCTTCAATCATCTCTTATTTTTGGCAAATTGAAATGAAGAGGATTACATAAGAAAAGATTATGAAATGGGAATCATGTTTGAATATAGTGCTTCACTTTGGACTCTCCCTCTTTTACAAGAGCGCTTCTTGGAATAGAAAATAAAGAGAGCATTACAGCAATACAGCCACAATTTCCCATGTTTTCACAATAATTGGTGCCAATCTCATGGTCCCAAGCATGACTCCTACCTTATGAGTTGTGTTAGAGATTCCTCCTCACCATAAAGAAGCCCCCAACAATGAGCAAAAGCTTAAGACCAAAGGTGTTAACCAAGTTTCACTTTATTAGGATATTTGTTCCCAATTGGACTGGAAAAGCCAGGATAACCTCGCCAAAGAGAATATGGAAGACATCCTTAATGCCTAAAGGATCCAAATTATTGTACAAGGCTCTGTTAGTCTTAGACAACTCAGTGGTCAGAGTGATCAATTTTCCTCTCTGCTTTATCCAGTATATCGATTATGATGGTGTTTTAGTTTCTATTGAAGTCTTGATCAGTAAACTATTCTTTGTTACACTATGCCCAAGGAAATGGAAGACTCTTACCTTTCAAGAAAGGTTGTGACACTCACTTTTCCTTATTGATTATTATCAAACATGCTCTCACTCCTCTTAGATGCAACACAAAAAATACCAATGGGATTGCAAAAGTTCAAGTCCTTCTCAAACAGACATTTTCCAATAATTAAGAAGATAGGCAGACAAGAGAGGCAACTGAAAACACTCAGAAGACCGTACAGCCTCATCTGAGAAGCCATCCCCTTTGATGAATGAGATGACGCAAGAATCCACCTCATTATTGTACCATGATGCCAGAATAGCTAGTTGGCAATTTCTTCATAAAGAATAAGCAGTAACAATGTTTCAGCACAAGCTGCCCAGTAGAATGCCCAAACTAGAAAACCAATAACTTTCTAACATTTTGTCCATGTAGATTGCTCCTAAGGATGTCTTGATCCGAGTTCTAACAAAGGAATGCTAAACCTATTATCCTAATCAAAATCAAAACCATGATGTTCTTCAACCCCGAGCGCAAAAATCCGGGTCAAAATTGTTAACATATGACATGATTACCTAGCAAAGCAAACCTTAAATTTAAAGCCCAATTCAAATTCCTTCACTAAGGAGCTTCAAACCCTAGAGCCGATATACTGGTTTGACTATAGCAGCTAGCATCAGACCCCAATGTCAATCCATAAATCTAAAATGCGAAACACTAATTTGGGTACCAGAGACCCCTGAACCCTATGAGATTATCACTAGTAATAACCCCCGAAAAGCTAAATATAAATCCTAAGCACTAGAGTTCTTTATCAAATGAAATAACTTAATCTCAAGTTCCAGTACGAAACTGCACAGAATCAAACAATAACCAACCCTAAACAGCACAAAAGTATATATCCAACACACCCGCAACTTAAAATGTACACAATAAAAGAAAAAGAGAGCTCCTAGAGAAGGTTCGAAGATCTAACCAGCATAACTGTTGGTCACATCAACCGTGCCCTTGAAAGATGAACCGAGAAGAACTCCGATCACACGTTTCCTCGTATCCCTTGCAACTCTGTTGTAGTTATCAACGATACTCAGAAGAACCAGTGGATGAACAATAACCTTCTCGATGGGTCTAGCCGATATCTGCTGCGTCTTGATTACATCCATCTTTCAATTTCTTATCCTTAATTGCGCTAAGAACCCTTCACCGTTCTAGGGTTTTGATCTTTCCAGCAGCCTCTGTACTAATACTACCCATTTTGTACATGGGTAGTTGATTCAATAATAAGACCATTCAACTTGAAGGGGTTTATTTAACTGCTTTTCTTGGGCCTTTTTTAAATATCATGTCATATCACAAATGTATAAGTTATTTAACAATGATATCTTACGCATATGATAGATATTAGGTTTATTTAACTCTGATATTTTGGACATATGTAAAGGGGAGCCTTTGTGCAACGGTAAAAGTTGTCATCATGTGACCTTCAGGTCACGGGTTCAAGGCATGGAAATAGCCTTTTGCAAAAATGTAAGATGAGGCTGCCTACTATAGGACCTTTTGGTCCATCCCTTCTTCGGACCCTGCATAGGTGGGAGCGTCGTGTATCGAGGCTGCCCTTTTATGTTAGATATGTATAAGATATCAGGTTTATTTAACTACAATATCTTGGGCATAAAATATTAGATTTATTTGATATTATCATAGTTGATCTCAATCGTTTATCTTCTAGGTCTTCTTTCTCATATCTCATCATGTGATATAGATTGTTGGCAGATAAGTAGGGCCCACAATCCAAGTTATCCAAACTATTTCGTCTTCTAAGCCTATGTTTAAATAAACAATGACCCAAAATCCCATTCATTTGATGCTCCTAGATATTCCTTTTCTTATATGAAAATGGACATTCAATTTTGTTTCCATATAGTTGGGCCCCTCTCTTTATCTCTCTCAATTTTGTTTTCATATTGTAATTACTCTCAATCAATTAAATATAAGATCTGGAGTGCAACTACAAGCAAGTCTTCCCTTCATTTGGTCCCAACTCAGCCACGTTTTATCATTCTGCCAATCACAATTACCCCCAAAATCTTTTATCTCCTCGCTAATCTCCCCATCTCCACCATGCAATATTCTCAAAGCAAACATCCAAGGAATAATGCAACCTTACCATTACATCCCTGTCTTGGGGGACCCCCAAACTAAACCCCTTTTGCAAGCCAAAGATTCTCTAGTTGGAGAGATCAATATGGGCAATTCAAAGCTTAGAAATTAAAATCACTTGGCTTCACACACATACTTAGGAGGGTCCCACATTTCCTTTAGAATTTCAAGTTATAAGTAAGGCTAGGACTTACCAATAATTGAACCATCTATCACTAAATTAGATTCTATCTGTTTTTTTAGGCCTTTTATTCATGGCCTAGCTCCAAAGGATGAACAGAGAAACAAAAGGCAGCAATCTACATTCATCTATCGTAAGGTATTATGTCAAATAGTAGCATCATTATTGCATTCTGGCTGGTCAAAGTATCTCTCAAAACATATCTCAAATATTACAAAAAAATATCACAGAAGATATCTCACATATCCCAAATATTACAGAAGATATCACATAACATATGACATATATCTCATATATCACAGAAGGTATCATAGGAAATGGCACAAAAGATATGTTGACAAAAACACTCAAGATACACTGTTAAATAAACCCCTCTTAAGCATCTCATTATATAATGCTTGTTTTTAATGCCCTTGATTATTATTTTTTATCATTGATTTTATAACTAAAAGAAACAATAATATATTCATCCAAATGTATGTGATGTTTAGGTTAGACTTCATCAACTACAAAACATCTAAGATGAATGGTTTAAACTATCATAAAAAGTGGACCCTTAAATAAAAGTATGATAAAATTCTAAAATAGCGCATGGATTTAGTACTAAAGAGAAGTAGGAATATAAGCTCCCAAAAAATAGAGAGAAAAGGAAAAGAGAATGCACAGAAAATAATATGAATACTTGTAAGTAACACTCTATATCATATTGATCCCTTCATAATCGAGATCATCATTAACACCTACCATAACTACCAACTTTCACTGCAAGGACCCCTTTCTCTCAATTGTCCATCAAAAAGACTAATGGTTTTTTTGTAGTTATAGTGAAAATATAAATAAATAAAGAGAGAGAGAGAGAGAGAGAGAGAGAGAGAGAGAGAGAGAGAGAGAGAGAGAGAGAGATTTTCACTAGACAAAGATGAAGGTTCAACTGCAAATTTTATGGTCTACTTCTCTTCTCCCTCTCATGGATCTTCTTCTTTGACACTAATTATATTGCCATCTAATTCATGTGACTCAAGTTTCATCTCTTTTTTCTTTTATCATTTCTAGGGGTTGGGTTTAATGGCTTTTGTGAGACCTTTCAAAGGAAAGTGCTATGAGATATTTTAGTAGAATTAGTGGGTCCTTGGTGAATGTTGTTCATGTGGGGCTTGCTGTTGGATGGATTTGGAGGCTGAAATGGGAAATTTTGGAGAGTAAAAATTGGATTTTGCATTATCAAAATCCTCATCTTGACTATATGAGAGGTTGGACTTTCCCACTTTGAGTTTCAATCTAGTGCAAAGTTTAATATTTTAAAAGGCACAGTTGCTGATTTTTGTTTGTTGGATTTCGCATAAAAAGGTTGAAGAAGAGAATTTTGGGCAACACTTGTAAATTCAAATATTTTGTTGGTAGGAATGCCATTGTGATGTCTTGTCTTATTTTCTGTTTATGAATACTTTTGGGTTAGGTCTTCTTTTGTTGAGAAGGAAAAGTTAGATGTGATAAGGTAGAACTTACATGTCTTTGGGTTGTCTAGATATTAACACACAAATACATGCTTGTGTTATGTGTCTTTATGATCTAAGTTCCCCCATCTAGTAAGATTTTTGCAAGGCCAAAATGTGACTTTGTACTCCTTTGTGTGTGCTAGAAATTACCTTGTGAACAATCATGATTGTGTTCGGATTTTTCACCATCTATCCCTGGATCTGGCAATTCATTTTCTAGTTCCCTCCTAATGTTCCCTCCTCTCAATTCTCCCCAAAAATAATCCCTAGTTTTTTCACAAATTCTATCTCTCTCTTTGCCTTCTTGTCCACTTCAATCTTTGTCCCTATGACCTTACTAGCCCCAAGAAAAATCTTGCCCAAATGGCTTTACCAAGGTGGTCACTGTTATCTATTTCCCACAAGAGCTAAATACTTGCCAACTATCAGAACATACATCAATTACAATAGCTTATGGTCTTTATTATGGTTCATCTCTCTCTCTCTCCTTGTCATCCATTGTTGTTGCTATGAACATACATTAGTCACATTAGCTTATGGTCTCTATTATGGTTCATCTCTCTTCTGTTCCTTGCCATTGATGTTGCTGCCAATTTGGCCAACGACAAAGGTTTAACTTTTTTTTTCTATTTATTATCTGTGTATATTTTTCAATAAAATTATTAGAAAACCCTTAAAACTAAATTAATGGTATGTGGGTCCTAAAGGGCACTCCCATTAGCTTTTTATAGACAACTAACAAGAGGGGTCTTCATGATAAGAAGTTAGTAGTTATGGTAGCACTACTAATGACCTCATAATTTCATGGGTCAATTTGATATGAAGTGGTAGTTTGGGGGTGTCTATACGATTTTGTCAAGAGAGAGAGAGAGAGTGTGGTGTTTGGATGCCATGATTCTTATAGAAACAGCCTTATGGTGCTCTACTTTTTAGAGGAAATGCTATTATATTGTGTTGATTGGAAGACTTGGGCACAATTTTAAGGTAGGTGTAGACTTCTAGAACTAACCTACTTTAAGACTTAGGATTGACAACTTCTAACTTACCTAACTTCTCACTTGTTAGGACTATACTTACTCACCCACAAAAGTAATGAAAGGAACTTAGAAATGAGACTTACTCAAAGAGAACCTATTTTCCTTTATTTGAACTTGTCTACAATGAGCTTATCTGAGTTACAAATAATGAGCTAACCCTTATTTACACTTGCCCTCCTTAATGGATGGCTATGATTAATATATATGTCAACCATCTAGTGGTTGAGGACCATTCTAGAACATTCTTTAGAAGTCTCTGCATAATATCTAAGTTTACCTCTTTCTAGATATTTACAAGGACTCTTCCAGAAACTAGGCCTTACACCACAGATCCAGGAACATGGGCTTAAGTGTTTTAAGCCATATCCATGAGTTGAGCATACCTCCCTTAAAGCCTGTGTACCTTGCTCACGGGTGTTGCAAATTAAGTCCATGAAATTCTCCTCCACCTGATAATGTTGACGCCCTCGTCAACATATCTTCACTGGTGTCTTAAGCTTCTCCCTTTGGCACATCCCATGCTGCCTCATGATCCTCATGAGATGCCCTATAGCATCCCTCCTCTTGCACATTGGCACACAGCCATTATTGTGCTCCACGAGGACTTTCTTTGTCTCTTTCATATTGTGTGCACTCTTGCACACTTGTGCACCTTTACACTGTTAAGAGCTGTCATGCAAATTGCACCCTTGCACTGCTACCCTTTGCTATTGTGCTTCCTTCACATAAGTGTGGCAGCTACTAATCACCATGCTCCCTAGACATTTTTGCTTGGTCTTGTTCATCTTGGAGTTCCCTCATTGTGCCATCAGTTGTGTCAACCTCCTTGTTAATCAATGTTTTCTCTTAAGACTCATTAGACCCAAGCACCCTCATAGCACCTAGATGTGGTAAGCCTAGTGGTGCAGTCTCTACACTAGTCGTGGATTCCCTTGCTAGTTCCAAACTAGTTACTTCCTCATGCAGATTGGTTATCTCGCCTTCCATAGAGTCAAGGCTATTAGACATGCACTTCACTTCTTCAATAGTCTCAGCATTTAGAACCTTAGACACCTCAACTATATTTTGCATGATGTCTTTGAGGCTATGCAAGGCATTTATGAATACACTAGATTTGTTTAAATAGTCGAACAGAGTCTATTCGAACTTATCGAACTGAGCATCTAAAGTAGAAAGTCGAGCGTCCAAAGCTAATTTCCATGATAGGTTTCTGGACTTCTCTCACCTCAACTTCTACTAAACTTCCACTACCATGTTGGTCACTTTTGACTCACTTGCGATGATGTTGCCACGAGATTTCAACAATACTCGATAAGCAACATGCCCACTTCGACCTACTTTGGTATCACTTGTCATGGGGTTGCAGTTTCACTTTTACTAAACCTGTGTAGCACTTGTGCACAACTCCTCTGCAAATTACAAGTTAGTCTTCAACTCTCACTCTCACTTGTTAAGGCTAGACTCACTCACCCACAAAAGTAATAAGAGAAACTCAAAAATGAGACTTACTCCAAGAGAACCGATTATCCCTTACTTAAACTTGTCTACAATGAGCTTGTCTGAGTTACAAATGAGGAGTTAACTCCTATTTATACTTGCACTCCTCCATCCACCTCTTCAATGGATGGCTATAATTAATGTATATGTCAACCATCTAATGGCCGCCAAGGATTATTCTAGAACTTTCTCTAGAAGTCTCTACATAATATCTAAGTTTACCTCTTTTTAAATATTTACAAGGACTCTTTTATAAACTAGGCCTTCTAGAATCAAGTCTTGCACTATAGATCCAGAAACATAGGCCTAAGTTCTTTAGGCTACATCCATGAGTTAAGCAGACCTCCTTTAAAGCCCGTAGGCCTTGATCACGGGTCTTGCAAAGCTAAGTCCCTAACAGTAAGCTCCCACCAAGACTCCTAGTTAGCTATAACATCGTACGAGAAACAACTAATTTACCACATCCGATGCATGGGTGATCTAGTGGCCAATTTATTTATAAAGGTTACTTGCATACTATCTCCAGTAATACAAGCGTGGACATAAACACAGAGAAAATGCATCCGGGGATGGTCTGCCAAGTGCTCATCCACACGAGGAAAATTACAATTCAGAGCTCGCTAAAGCAAAGGGCTAAAAATGGGCATGCAAATTTAACTAAAAGCATTTCTGGCAAAATAAATACAAATCGAGCCGAAACCATCGTTGTTATAAGCCCCCAAAAGGTCCCATATATTAATTTAGAGAGTAAAAGCCCAGTTAAAGACTCCCTTAGCTCTAATGATATCATCCCGCAAGAGGAAGCCAACTCAAGCCACCGCCCCCTTACCGAACGCGTCTATGGCTGATAACCAGAGGCGAAACCCACACTCCCAAGAAAGACTCACTGGAGATAACCCAACTACCACCACCTCTCATAAGCAGTACGACAAACAAGAACTTAGAAAGTGGGGGCGCAGCGCACCCACCAATGGTTGAGATCATCACAATTTCATCTACGTGCCCCCAACCTGGTCATATAACTCGGAAGACTCCCAACTCCAGGTCAAACATCCAAACACCTCTGTCTATGCCGTCACCCTGACCCCCCCACAGTAATCCTCTCCCCCTGCAAATCCCCCCAAACATGCAACCATTTGGCATCCATAACGAGCAAATGCACCCTCCTCTCATTAACACTCACGCCACAACACCAATAATCACTTCTTTCATCCCATCCATATGCACCCAAACCTATCGAACCCACAGGAAGTACAATTCGTGATTCACAACGGACTGCTGTATCCGGCGAACCAAGTTTCCCCACCTATCTCAGAGGAGGAAATAGCGCTTCTTGAGATCCAGGCAATGGAGACACAAAGTCAAGCAATGCTACACAGCAAGCTAAACCTGAACCAAACCCCTCTGATTTATGGAGCTCATTATTTGGAATTGCTTAGGCGCCCGTAGAAATGCATTCTAGCGGGTACCCTAGAATATCATATCCCAATATGATCCTCATATGTTTTTCTTAGCTGAAACTAGGATTGATAATGAAAACGACCATATGCTACTTCGACATCGTATCAACTGATACGACGGAACGATGATTGTTCCATCTGTTGGTTTATTGGGTCGTCTTTTCGTTATGTGGAAGCATGAAGACATTCCCGTTGAATATCAGACCACCCGACAAGCTATACACATGAAACTTAAGGTTAGGCAAGAGGATACAGAGTTATGCTGTTCCCGCTGGTGTACGCGAGTACGGACCCGAATGTTAAAAAAGAGCTGCGAGAGTTGCTGTCAGCTGTCCTGCCAAGTACTAAAACACCCTGGCAATCGCTGTGAATTTTAATGCTCTGTTGAGTGTCCCATATAGGGGTGGCAAAATATGACACGACATGATAACACGACACGAACCCGACATGAATTTAGTGGGTTCAGGTCGAGTCTTATCGTGTTCATGTTATTTTTGGGTCAACCCGAAAACGACATGCCAAAAATCGTGTCGTGTTCGGGTCAATCAACATGACCCATCGTGTTGACCTGTTTGACACGTGACCTATTTATTTATCGTGAACTAACAGTAATATAGGACGGTTCATCTGGAACTGTCTTATATGTAACATGTAATAGAGGACGTCCTCCTATACAAGTACATCGTAACATGTAATATAGGACAGTTGCTTTGGAACCGTCCTATATTGCAGTGTCATAAGTAAATTGTAATACCTCCTATATGAGTATATGTTACATTACAATATAGGAGAACCGTCCTATATTGTAGTGTAACTACCTCATATATGAGTAATGAGTATAAATAATATTATAGTGTAACTACCTCATATATTGTAGTGTAAATAATATAGTAATATAGGACGGTTCCATTGGAACCGTCCTATATTGTAGTGTAACTACCTCATATATGAGTTGTCACAGCCCCGTCGGGCCCCCAGCAACGATATTGTCTCGTGCGCACGCGCACGGGTTTTGGTCCTTCCCCCGCGTCCAGGGGAAAACGCGTCGTTGCTGTGAAGGGAGAGAACCCCCCTTATAACCCAGGCCCATCACCCCCCTAGCCGATGTGGGACTAACTCTCCTGCATCCCGCCCTCAGACCATCTTGGGTCCCCTCACAAGGCCAACCCTCAGGCCATCTTGGCACGGTAGCCATCTCCCGCCTACGGGACACACGCCCCCGTGTGTCACCACACGAGCGACGGTGCGACTAGCCATCCACCCTCGGGGTCGGGGTTTGGCTCAGACCATCACCCCCCTAGCCGATGGTCTGTGGGTTATAAGGGGGGTTCTCTCCCTTCACAACAAGGAGGCCTTTTCCCCTGGACGCGGGGGAGAACCAAAACCCGTGCGCGTGCGCACGGGACAATATCCTTGTTGTGGGCCCGACGGGGTTGTGACAAATGGTATCAGAGCCAAACCCCGACCCCGAGGGTGGATGGCTAGCCGCACCGTCGCTCGTGTGGTGACACACGGGGGCGTGTGGCCCGTAGGCGGGAGATGGCTACCGTGCCAAGA
Source organism: Warburgia ugandensis (assembly GCA_035236585.1). NCBI lineage: Eukaryota > Viridiplantae > Streptophyta > Magnoliopsida > Canellales > Canellaceae > Warburgia > Warburgia ugandensis. The sequence goes on along the minus strand of CP141138.1, from coordinate 48,846,656 downwards.
TGGCCTGAGGGTTGGCCTTGTGAGGGGACCCAAGATGGTCTGAGGGTGGGACGCAGGAGAGTTAGTCCCACATCGGCTAGGGGGGGTGATGCGCTTGGGTTATAAGGGGGGTTCTCTCCCTTCACAGCAACGACGCGTTTTCCCCTGGACGCGGGGGAAGGACCAAAACCCGTGCGCGTGCGCACAGGACAATATCGTTGCTGGGGGCCCGACGGGGCTGTGACAAATGGTATCAGAGCCAGTCTCCTCGTGGTGATGGGTGGCTAACCGCATGCGTGCCTCGGTCACACGAGGGCGTGTGTCCCCTAAGGGGGAGAGATCTAGCCTTGCCGGCTCAGGCACCGTGAGGTACCATGGCCTTGTGAGGGGTGGCGAAACGGAGAAGGCCGAGGGGGCGATGGTTGAAAGTTAGTCCCATACCGCCTGGAGAGGGGAGCTGGGCTGGGTGATAAGGAGTGGGAACACCCACAACAAGGATATTGTCCCGTGCGCACGCGCACGGGTTTTGGTTCTCCCCCACGTCCAGGGGAAAAGGCCTCCTAGTTGTGAAGGGAGAGAACCCCCCTTATAACCCACAGACCATCACCCCCTAGCCGATGTGGGACTAACTCTCCTGCGTCCCGCCCTCAGACCATCTTGGGTCCCCTCACAAGGCCAACCCTCAGGCCATCTTGGCGCGGTAGCCATCTCCCGCCTACGGGATACACGCCCCCGTGTGTCACCACACGAGCGACGGTGCGGCTAGCCATCCACCCTCGGGGTCGGGGTTTGGCTCTGATACCATTTGTCACAGCCCCGTCGGGCCCCCAGCAACGATATTGTCCCGTGCGCACGCGCACGGGTTTTGGTCCTTCCCCCGCGTCCAGGGAAAAACGCGTCGTCCCATTTAAGGTCCGAGATTGTCCACGGTCTTGGGTCTCCCCTCAGAGTATCTTGGGCTATTGCTCAGAGTATCTTGGGTCCCCTCACAAGGCCAACCCTCAACCCATCTTGTGCACCCTCAACCCATCTTGGTTCCATCCTCACGGGTTTTGTTCCCTACGAGTGCACAGCGGAAGCAGATGCCTCTCAGGACGCGTCGTTGCTGTGAAGGGAGAGAACCCCCCTTATAACCCAGGCCCATCACCCCCCTAGCCAATGTGGGACTAACTCTCATGCGTCCTGCCCTCAGACAATCTCGGACCTTAAATGGGACGACGCGTTTTCCCCTGGACGCGGGGGAAGGACCAAAACCCGTGCGCGTGCGCACGGGACAATATCGTTGCTGGGGGCTCGACGGGGCTGTGACATGAGTAATGAGTATAAATAATATTGTAGTGTAACTACCTCATATAACTACCTCATATATTGTAGTGTAAATAATATAGTAATATAGGACGGTTCCTTTGAAACCGTCCTATATTGTTGTGTAACCTCATATATGAGTAATGCTAATGAGTATAAATAATATTGTAGTGTAACTACCTCATATATTGTAGTGTAAATAATATAGTAATATAGGACGGTTCCTTTGGAACCATTCTATCTTGTAATGTAACATTTAATATGGAACCGTCCTATATTACTATATTATTTATTTAATCGTGTTATACGAGTCGTGTCGTGTCGACTCGTTTAATAATCGTGTCGTGTTTGGGTTACGGATTTTTGACACGATTATTATGCGGGTCGTGTTCGTGTCAACCTAAACTAGAAGCGTGTCGTGTTCGTGTGGACACAAACACGACCCGCCAACCCGAATTGCCAAGCCTAGTCTCATATAACATGAGAGGGGAATACTCGAAAGCCCTGGAGCTTTCGGACCTCGCATTTGATCTAAATCTAATGGAACTAGGGTCCAATAGTCCAAGATTTACGTGGAGCGAACGATAGACACAACCAAGCCTTGATAATGCAGAAGCTTGATAGAATACTGGTGAATCAAGAATGGGCCAAGGATTTCCAAATTCATATGCTATGGTCCTCCAACATGTAACATTTGGAGATACCCAATACGACCAAACAGTAAAGACAGACTTGGAGCCAACACAAGCCAAAAGAAGATTCAAGTTTGGAAACATACGTGCTCGACATCCAACGTATGAAAACTTGGTTAGCGCAGCTGGGGAACGTGAGTTTGTGGGATCCGCAGTCTTTGTGCTAAATAAAAACTTCAGTTCCTCGTAAAGGATCTCCTAAAATGGAACAAGGAACAATTTGGAGAGAAAGTAGATGACCTTGCAAAAGAATTATTAGATCTCCAAACATCTGATCCAGGGAATCCCACATCCTAGTCAACCTTAATACCGCCCTTAATCTCCAGGAAACACATTGGAGGCAAAATCTAGGCTCCACTAGTTACAAGAAGGTGATTTAAACCCAAGGTATTTCCATGTCACTACAAATAATAGAAGAAAGAACAGAACACTCACAATAAAGGAGTGACAGATACGGAAACCTTGTCTCGGTTCAGGAGAACATAGAGAGTTCCAACAGCACTTTACGGCAGTCTACACGCCGGAAAACACTACTGAAGACCTATCGCTCATCGAGAATATCCTGACTAGACTGTCCCGTAACCGGAAACACTTGTTGACCATACCGGTGTCAGTTGAGGGAGTACGAAGGGCTTTTTTCTCCGCCAGTGGTAATAAAGCACCGGGAGTTGATGGCTTTAGTTCATACTTCTTCCAGCATTCATGGGATCAAACGGGACCTACCCTGCATAAATTTGTAGCTGAAGCATTTATCAATGGGTTCTTCCATACAATCCTAAATCAAACACATATCGCCTTGATCCGTAAAGGGAAAGGGAACCCATCTGTGGACGCGTACAGACCAACAAGTCTGTGCAATGTCACCTAAAAGGTCATAGCCAGGTTCTGGTTAATAGTATCAGACCCTGCATGCCAGGTCTGACAGATAGGCGCTAAGCAGCATTTTGTGCCTGGCCGGCAGATCACAGACAACTCGCTCATAGCTCGGGAAGGCTTAGAACACCCTGAAATGGGAGTTCTTATACAGAAGCTAGATAAAAATGGATTTCTCACAACCCAGTATTAAGTTAATCATGTTTTGCGTCTCGCCTCAACACAATTTCTGTGCTTGTGAATGGAAACCCTTCAATAACTTTCCACCTCAAATGTGGCCTAAGGCAGGGTGACCTTCTATCACCATTCTTATTTGTACTTGCCATGGAAGCAGTGTCTGCCATTAGGGTTAACCAAAACCAATTCACACCTCTAAATCTCACCGGAGGGACCCCACCCATTTCCCACCTTTTGGTTGATAACCTTCTTGGTATGCTGTATAGCAAATTTGCAAATTTGCAGCACCTCTCATGCTGTCATGAATGACTTGCATGCCCAAGCTGGTCTCCAATGCTAATAGCAAGCCTGTAGTGGCATTTTCCTCCAGCATATACCCTAGATGGAAAAAGCACCTGAAGATTCCCATAATTGGATAAGAAGCCAAATGAGAATGACAATGAATTCTTAACAGAAAAAATTGAGAAGAAGCTACAACGGTGGAAGAGTAATCTGCTCTCAAGGGCAGTTATCCTCATTAAGTCTGTCACCGCAAGTGTGAGAAGAGGTAAAAATGATTCCTGTGGGCCCATAGTGGAAAGAATGATGGAGTCCACCCTTTTAATCGGAAACAGGCGTGCAGGCCTAAGAACCGAGGGTGGTTGGGGGTTCGGGAATTGGCACATTATGACCTAGCATTCAAGGCTAGGGGGGTTTATTTAACGGTGCATGTATAGCGTTTCTGAGATATCATGGCATATCTCAAATGTGCATGCGTTTTTGAGATATCACGGCATATCTCAAATGTGCACCTTATTTAACTGCGATATCTTTAGCATATCTAAGATATCAGGTTTATTTAACTACGATATCTTTGGCATATATGAGATAGCAGGTTTATTTAACCGCGATGTATTTAGCATATTTTAGATATTAGGTTTATTTAACTTTTGTCATGTTGATATGTTTGGTGTTATTTCAAATATGACAAATGTAGACTCAAGTGTAAAGTTTGCTCCTCTTTTAGAGAGAGAAAAATCAAAACAAAACAACGTTTTTTAGAGAGAGAGGGAAAAGGGTGTCTTCAACGTCCCTTAGAGGAAGGTTGCTACTGTCTCGACAAGCAGGGTGGAAAACCAGCTTGCCAGCACTGGATCTTACTCCCGATAAGCAGGGTGGGAAAAAATTTGCCAACACCAGATCTAGGCGAATGTAGTCGCGTTGCTGGAAAAACAATCCAAGAGCAACTACTCCATGAGATCTAAGTCGCTTGCAAAAACCCACTTCGCGTTAGCTGGGAGAAAATCTAGCATATGAAAATCCTAGATTTGTTTGAGCGCAAAACCCAATTTGCTGAGGGTAAAATCCAACTTTCCTGCAATCTCGCACAAGTGGTCTCTCTCTCTCTCTCTCTCTCTCTCTCTCTCTCTCTCTCTCTCTCTCTCTCTCTCTCTCTCTCTCACGTCTGCAAGATATGTTTTTCTTCTGTGAAATGTCATTTATTGTGGAATGATTTGTATTATGCTGTTGTTGGTCTGCAATTTGTTGTGCATTTCACCATTTTTGTTCTGATTGAAGGGTAAAACCACTAGAAATTATGCCGGCTTGAGTCTTTCAGCTTGCTTACCTTGTTAAGAATGTTTTCACATAATTTTATGTAAAGCTGACAAAGGGGTGTGAACTGATATGATTCCACATTGCTGGTATCAATATGTCGATCAATATGGACCTTTATTGAAATTTTTATATTTCCTTTATGTTTTTATCTTCTAAATATAATTTAGTTGCTCCTTGTCATTTTGTTTGCATTGGTCTTGGTTGATCTTAGACTCTTCCTTGGATCTGTTCTTTGATAGTTTTGGGTTAGTTTCATGATCTAGAGGCACAGTATGAAGAATGTAGATACATGATAGTTCTAGATTAGTTTCAACATTCACCTGACTGGTTTAGTCAGTGAAACATTTAAGAAACTGCATCAAGAAGTAGTTATGCTGATTGAGCTGGGGACTAAATGACAGTAAAGTAGCTTTAGTTTGCACAAAGTCAATAAAGAACTCATTTCAACAACTGAATACCACAGGATACTAGCAGTTATTTGGCATAGTACAGAATATTAAAGTACCATAAGTGCATAATAAAGGAGAAAATTAGGAGACCAAGGAACAAAGTTGGACCATCTGATGGGGTGAATAAAAGATGCCTCATATGACCAGGCCACAAGACATCACTGAGATGAATATTACTAAACAATTACTAGAACGATTTGATATGATGTGATATGAGTATCAACCTACAAGCAAGTATTTATATGGTAATGTTGCCACTAGCACGAGTGAAGGAAAGGATTTTTTGTATTCCTTGGATTCAAGAAACAGCTAACAAACTATCAAGTTCTCATGGAAACATATATGGTTTTAGTAGTCCAAGACTAGAATCTTCACTTGCATAATAAAAGAAGAAAACTAATTGACATATCAAAAAATCCTTTTGGCATTAATAGAAGTACTCACACTTCAATTACAAGTTTCGGGAATGGAATAGCTTTTTCAATCCCCTCAATGTTTGCTAGAGACTGTACGAATGCTATGGGGATCATAAAGAAAAAGGTAAGAAAGAAGAAAGCAACAACGATTATCAACCTCCTAACTGTGATGGAAACAAATGGAATTGCCAAGTTATGCCAATATACATCGCATGGCTCCGGAGCCCATTCAGTCAACCATATTGTTGGATTTCTAGGTCTGAGCACAAACAGCAGCTCCCCACCGAGTTTTGAAGGAAACACAAGCCGCTGGCATGATAGACTTAGGGTTGCTTTTAATCCTCTCTCGTTCGCTATCTGTAAAATAAGTGATCAGTTATGCAGAACCAAGTGAATCAACAAAAATGCATAGACATTCTTAAGGCAACAACGTAGCATTAAGGAAAAAAGTAGAGAACTTATATTATCAAAGTATTATGTGCGCTGCACAATTTTATGCCCCAAGAACGCGTTGATGATATGTGGTTGGTAGAGGAGATGGCAGACAATCCTGATTCTCAAAGCGACAATGACAATGACAGCTGCAACTTAAGCAGTGATTCAGAGGATGAAATTGTCACTGATGTAAACTTGGAGAAGGTGAATGCCGGTATGCAAGTGTTGCATCAGGATGAGATGGAGATGCAGGGTTTACAAACAGTGATGATGAGCACCTACAATTCACAAAGCACACAGTTACTGTGACGACCTGGGTTTTCTCATGCATTTTTAAATGCAATATCTAATTTCTAAGGCGGGATGCATCCCTATTTGAAAACCATTTTTATGAAAACGATGCAATGCAGTGAAAAATCTTTTTAATTAAACTCATTTTGAAAACCCCGAGTGTCATTTGCTTTCACAACAACCAAAGTAGTTTTTGAAAATTTTAGAAATCATAAATGTCTTCCCAGGTCTATCCAGTCACAGCTCACACCCGAACTGTAAATAAATACAGATACATGTCCAAAGCATAGTGTTTACTTATATTCATACTTATCTCTTCTTCATTTACTTGATCATAGTACTAACATTTCTTAATGCTTCTTCTACTCGTGAGTGGAGCTATCCTGAAAAATAATATATTTTGGTGAGTATTTCTCATACCCAGTAGGTGATCTAATATTATTCGTGTTTTAGTCATCGCTACTACTTCTCTACTTCTATTTAGACTACTTCTTATTTATCTTGGTTGTCTACGTCCTTGGACATGCTGGGTTGGCTGTGAAAGGATAAAACTAAGCTATGATACTAACTGTGATGACCTGGTGCAATGAGAGGAAGAAGGGGGTTGAAAAAGAGAGGGAAGGACGGTCGGCCAGAAGGGATGACTTGGCCATGCTGGAATTTGCAAAGAAGCTAGAGGAGGATTTTTTGCTGAAAAAGTTGTCGGAACCCTAGTATGAAACAACCGAAGAAGATGGGGAAAAAGATGATTGGAGAGCGAGGGGGAAGAGGGGTTTTATAGCCCACAAAGGCGGTGGTGCCGCCATTGTTGCTGCCCTACAGAGGCGGTGGTGGAAACCTCTGGAATGTCGGCTAGAGGAGGAAGAAGATAGGTGGCGCCGTTATCAAAACGGCCTCCTGCATTTTTTGTCTTTTTTATTTTTTAAATGTAAATGACAAAAATGCCTTTAATCTTTAAACGCCCATAACTTCTGCATACGAACTCCGTTTTCGGCGTTCTTTGAGGCGTTAGATTCCATTTTTCGAGTAGAATCTAATGGTATTAATTTTTCTTACAAATTCCTTTGTTTACTATTTTTAATAAAATAAAACATTTAACATGGTTAATTTCATATAGAATGTCCAATTCATGGATGCAAAAATAGCAAAAATGCTTGGGGCATTACATCATGACAGAATGCCCTTAATCTTTAAACGCCTGTAACTTTTTCATACGAACTCCGTTTTCGGCGTTCTTTAAGGCGTTGGATTCCACTTTTCGAGTAGAATCTAATGATACTATTTTTTTTATTACAAATTCCTTTGTTTACTATTTTAAATAAAATAAAACATTTAACATGGTTAATTTCATATAGAATGTCCAATTCATGGATGCAAAAATAGCAAAAATGCTTGGGGCATTACATCATTATAATCAAGGGTTTGACTTTTATCAGTCATATAATTGGAGGACACATGTAATATCCTTAATTTTAGGTATAAATTAAGAATTTATTTAATAAATTAAATTAAAAATTTATACATAGGATTTGATCCTCAAAACTTAAAAATTACAAAGTACTTGTCGATAGGATTCCAACACCATAAAGAATGCAGAAAATGGAGCTCAAAAGAAAGAGTTATGAGCCATTCAAGTTATAGGAGTATTTTGGTAAATTGGCAAAGACATAAAACATAGGGGCCTAAATTGATAATGACATCTCCTTCTTCTACATGTCTCTACTAGATCCAACAAATTCTTCGGAGAAAACGTCGAAGGAGAAGCTTAAAGGGGGAAGAGTTTCATTCCCCCTCCCAGCTTGATCCTCAATCACCTCGCTCCTCTTCATCACACCGTTCCTATTCCAAAACCCTAGCCTCTGAAAAATTTCCATTTTTTTGGCGAGTTGGGCTCTGGCAACATCCACAAATGCATCATAAATCAAGGTAAGCTTTAATCCCTTAAAAAAAATTATATTATATATGTAAATATATAATAGAAAAATCAGGAAAACAGGAAAAACTTTTCTTGGAAAAATCCGGAACGTTACTGTTGGAGTGAGAATAGGTGGGTAAAAAAATATTAAAATGGAGATCCAACCATTCATCTAGTGCATAAGGGAACCACAAACAAACCCTTTAAGTTTTAGGAAAATTCAACAGTGAAAGACACCGAAAAACCTGAAAGACCGTATCTAGGGAAGTTTTAGGAACATAGGAAAAATGGCATAAAAAAACATAGTTTTTGAAAAAATCAATGCAAAAGGAGGTAGAAAAAGAAATCTAGACAAAATTTTGAGAAAAACGGTGCAAAATTTGCAAGATTTAGACGCCTATGGGACTGCCGGAGAGGACTGGAATCTGGTCTTCTCCAGCAACGTCAATTGCGTCAGCACCCTGGCGCTGATGCCGAGATGCCCAATAGGACGCCCCAACAGAGACGCCACACGGGCGGCCGTCATCACGTGCGCACCCGGCGTCCGTGCGTGCGGGAGAGTCGGCAGGGGCTATCGCGGAAGGTCGGGATGCGTGGCGTCTTGGCAACCGTGACACACCACTGCATGCGTCACGGTAACGAGGACGCATGCGGCGTGCCCCCGCTGCGAGACACAATGTCAGGCGTCTTCGTGACGCCAGTTTACGCTGGTATAAACTGGCGCAAACATCCGCCGCCGATGCAAATAGGTTGAAATGGTCGGTTAGTCCTATTTTTGGGGTATTTGCATTTAAAACTTGATTTCTGAGAGCTATAGAGGTCCAAATCGTGATCTGAAAGAGACGTTGCGACCATATTGATGACATGGACCTAGATTTAACTTAAAAACTTATAAATAATCACTTTTACTTTAGAAGAATTTTAAAATAGTGATGTGACATTGACATGTGCATCTGAACATATAAGTTAAAGGGATTTTACGAGCTAACTGAGTGATCTCCCGTCAAGGTAGGTGACAACAATTAATATTTTATTTTAATTTTAAAACCATGCATAACCCTAGCATCGTGAGTGGTTGTGATTTAAATTGCATTTATTCTAAACCGTAATTTATGAGATTTAGAGTTACGCTAGGATTATTATAAATTACAATCATGTATTGAATAAACCTATGACAAATGATTTTATGAGCATGATATTATCTAATTATGAATAGATATCAATCTCTTTTCTTTTTTACATTATTGATATAGATGGGTTGGGATGAGAAAGAAAGATAGGGGCTTGGTGGCTGGTCTTTTTAGAGGCTAATCCCGGGATGAGGGGCGTGCCTTGGGGATTGCGAGCTAGGAGTACTCTTGAGTTTTGACATATATATGATTTTAGTGTTTTGTGTGTTTATGACGGGTGCTCTCACCTAGTGGGCGTCATGCTAGGAGAGATAGGGCCGGCCACCCACCCTCAGAGATTTGTAATGTGATGAGATTGTGATATGATAGACACCTGCCCGTAGATGGCATTCGATAGGGGTTGGTAACATGGATAGTCCACACTACCGGTCCAGGCCTTTCCATGGGGACGGTCGCTAAGTCTTCTATATGGTGTCGACAAGGAGCAGTGGTGGTTGAGACCCATGGAGGGTTGCCACTGTGCTATGATGATTCATACTCTTATTATGTGTATTTGCATAATGAGCATGGTGATGGGATGGTATACCTGGGTGTGACGATACTCAGAGGTTGGATATGAGTACTCATGATCAGTGATATTTGTTTATATGACACTTGTGGGAACCATTACCTTAGGGTGACATTATTATTTATTATATGCTCATTTACATTGATTTGTATCATGTTTTAAATCCGTGGAATGCATGTTTAGGCATACTTGATAAATGTATATTATGTCAGCATGAGTTATAATGATTTTATAGTCATAAATTATATATATTTTATTTTGTTATTACTGTTATTTCATTTATTGTCTATGTACCTGCACAAGCAATAGCTTGCTGAGGCATTGCTCTATTTTGCAATGCCTCAGATCTTGAGAACGACATCAGGAAGGGCAAGACTGTTGAAAAATCGTGATAGCAGTGAGGGATTCCTTTATTTGATTGATAAACAATGATGTGAGTTAATAAACATGATTATCATTTAATTTTCTTTATGGACTGTATACTTTATTGTATGGATTTGATTAAAACAGTTAAACATATGATGAACATTTAATGAGATGTTATGATGGATAGACCCTGGGCCATATTATTATTGTCTTTTGGATATTTATTGATTTGAAAATAAAGGCGTCGATACATTTTAATGTTGATTGAAATGTTTATTATTTCAGTTCTATTATCACGAAATTATACTTATGTTGTGAATGAAATTGCGATGTTTTGGAAAAAGAAAATAACACCTGGAGGTTTTCAAAAAATGTTTTAGTAAACAAATTAATAAAAACTTTTTCTCATGGGATCCCAAATACCATTATTATTATATGTATAAAAAAAAATGTCAAAAAATCCTGGGGTGTTACAACACATGATACCATATCAGCTATTGATGTATCTTGGGGAAAAATAGAAAGCAAAGAAGATAAGAAGCAAAATTAGACACAATAGAAAGAATGTAATTTTTTGGGACTCTTATTAACGACATACAACCAACCATTAGAAGGAGATGTTGATGATGAATAGATCACTAGATGGAAGACAAGAGGAAAAAAGGATTATCCTATGCTATTCAAAATGAAATAAGAGGAATAAGATAATATGATCTCAAAGAAGTATGAAGTAATTTATATACGAATATGAGAGTATGGTCATCTAAGGAGACTATCCTATACATGATTAGAGGAATATGAGCATTTAAGGATTGGTAGCTATACAAACTACAGCTATACATCGGTATTGTTAAACTGGCAAATATGGGACTATGAATCAGAGTACGCAGTGAAAGCGACCCTTATACACTTAAAAGTAAACAAATAAGGTATATTGACATTTTATATGTAAGGCCATGTAGAAGGAACTATAAAGGTGACAAATTGAGAACGTGCTTAGGATTAGTTAAAAGATAGAATGAACAGAATTTTAAGGACAACATGACTCTAATTATTAACCCAAGTGGGGAGTAGTGGATGACGGCATCATGGACTATTAGACAAAGGAAGTATGGAATGAAAGGACTTTTCTTAGTTCGAGTTCGAAGAATATGTCCTTCAAGGAGACATCTAACTTGAAGATAATAATATGTGGAATTTCGAGGACGAAATTCTTTTAAGGGGGTAACGATGTAATGCCTCAAGCATTTCCACTATTTTTGCGTCCATGAATTGGACATTCTATATGACATTAACCATTAGATTCTACTCGAAAAATGGAATCCAATGCCTCAAAGAACGTAAAAAACGGAGTACGTATGAAGAAGTTACGGGCGTTTAAAGATTAAGGGCATTTCTATCATTTACATTTAAAAAATGAAAAAGATAAAAAACACAGGGGCCCGTTTTGATAACGGCACCCCCCGTCTTCTTCCTCCTCTAGCCGACATTCCAGAGGCTTCCACCACTGCCTCTGTAGGGTGGCAACAATGGCAGCACCGCCATAAGCAACACCGCCTTCGCGGGCTATAAAAACCCTCTTCCCCCTCTCTCTCCGATCATCTTTTTCCCCATCTTCTCCGGTCATTTCTGTAACACCCCGAGTTCGTTTCACATCCAATTATATTGTCCGCTCTGGGCCATGGGCTAGGCTAACCCCACGTGAGGTCTCGCGGCCTCTAAGGAGGGGAGAGGGCTAGCCTTGGCCGATGAGGGCGGGCTGATGAGGGCGGGCTAGGAAGGCTGACATGCTTCTAGGTTGGCAGGCTTCTAGGCAAGGTGAGGCACTAAGAGTTAGTCCCACATTAGCTAGGGGAAGAGTTCCTGGCCCGTTGATAAGGGTTCGGAGGACTTTTAATCCAATTATGCGTTTTACCCCGTCGTGGGTAACAACAAAACCGTGCGGGCCCTTGGCCCAAAGCAGACAATATAATTGGATGTGAAACGAATCCGGGGCGTTACAATGGTATTAGAGCGGGACCCCGACCCTGAGGGTGGCAGGCTAACCCCACGCGAGGTAGCGTGGCCCCTAAGGAGGGGAGAGGGCTAGCCTTGGCCAATGAGGGCGGGCCAGGAAGGCTGACATGCTTCTAAGCTAGCTGGCTTTTAGGTAAGGTGAGGCGCTGAGAGTTAGTCTCACATCGGCTAGGGGAAGAGTTCCTGGCCCGTTGATAAGGGTTCGGAGGACTTTCAATCCAATTACGTGTTTTACCCCGTCGTGGGTAAAAACAAAACCGTGCAGGCCCTTGGCCCAAAGCGGACAATATAATTGGATGTGAAATGAACCCGGGGTGTTACAAATGTGAAACGAACCCAGGGTGTTACAGTTTCAGACTAGGGTTCTGGCAACTTTTTCAACAGAAAACCCTCCTCTAGCTTCTCTGCAAATTCCGGCATTGCCAGGTCATCCCTTCGGGCTGGCCGTCCTTCCCTCTCTTTTTCTCCCCCCTTCTTACTCTCATCGCACCAGGTCGTCACAGTTACGCCCTACCTAGGAATCTGCTCGTCGAGATGATGCTACTTGGCATACTTCCATAGCACACAAACTGTGGTTTGATTATGTTCATAGAAATAGCCAGTAGTTGTACGTTCATGTCAGAGAAAATGTTGTATTGAAACTCTTGTTTAAGAATGTATTACTTGACTGCTTGATTGTTTGCTTGAGTGCTTATATTAATTGTATATACTTCTTATCGCACAAATTATATGCACATGATATCTTCCTATAGGAATGGAGCAAAATCCCCACCCCTTATGTGCATGTGGCCGAGGGCCTATGCTGCTGCTGCTGCTGCTGCTCTAAGTATTGTCGAAGCCCAATCGTAACAAGTGGTACTTACGTTGTCTTGCCAATGAACAACATACATGATGGTTTATCTAGCTTGATGAGTACATGTAGGTTGAGCTACCACCCTTACCACCAATTGGGATGACAATACGCCCAATGGAACAGTGTGATAGGGGATTCGATCAAAATGTGGCATCGATGCCCACTATTGCATTACAAGATGGAGGTTGCGACCATGTCTCCCTTGTATTTAATTCCCACTCCTCATCATTTAATGTAGTATCATATGTCCTTGGTGGACTTCTACTTGTAATTATCATGCTTGTGATTGTGCCTTTGTTTATGTAAAACTTATCTTCTAACTTTCCTGCAATTACTTTTGCTTGTAGTCATCTACCTTCTAATTGTGATTTCTTTCTCTCACTGCCACCTGATGGATTTGATTTCCAACTATGTTTACATACAGTAATGTTTCTATCTCATAGAATGTATTTGAGTGTGTGTGACCATATGAATATTGATTGGTGCTCTTCTATGAACTCCATATCGGGGTCCTTGACATGGTTGAGAGAGGAAGTTGAATCCAAGTAAGTGGTACTATCTTTCCTGTTCTCATTCAAGTTTCTATTATTTCTTTAACTTTATGTCTTTGAAGCTAATGGATCCTTATTGTATTTATTCAGTTTTGTTGAGTTCTACGTGATTAAGCTCATTTAAAGACATATGTTTGGGATTTTCTGATGAAGGGGCACACCATTTTTTGCTTCTTGGATATTGTTCTTGCATATTTAAGATGAGACTTCAGTTTGCTAACTTACAAATGGTAGAAGTGGTCTGATTGGAAATTATTCATCTCTATAGACATTTTCAATGGCACATTGGTTTTACCGCTCTTTATTACCATGTAGTAATGAATTGACCAATTGACATGTCTTATAATTCATTTGAAACTGCTACGCTATTAGCTTTATCATTTTGTTGAGAACTACTGGAAATATCTGTGTTGCATACTATCTTGTTCTGTCCCTGTTAGATATAATAATCTCTATTGGTCCTGGTCCCAAACACTGTCAAAAGCTTGTTTATATCATGGCTACAAGTTTCAGTTTCCAGATGACCATCAATTGTGTGAGTTGCAAATTTGATGTTTGTGGTTGTTTACATCTTGCCTTAACATCAAGATAGGTCAATTTCCCACTGAAGGTAACTTTTATTTTGTGGCATAAAATTTTCAAATGATTTTTTGCAGACCATCTTTCATAGACATTTCTACTAAATCTAAAGTTGGGTTTCAGAATCTTTAATGGATATTTACAGGAATCACAATTTTTTAGGAGAGAAAGCTTTGAAGGCCTTAAATTTTCTTTTTGTGTTTATCCACGGATCAAAGTTTCTAATTTTGCACTTGTCAGTACTTTTATGACCGAGCTGGAAGCTGATTCACCTATTACTCCGGTTGGATGTTCTATTCATTATTTGAGAGCTTTGCATCTTATTTGTCCCTTCACTCATCTCATCTTTAAAAATTCCAATCCATTCATGGAGAGAAATGTGGAATTTTTAATTGAATGCATGTATGCTGTTTCAATGGAACAACAAAAGGTTTGTTTATCTTTGTGTGAGTTGTCTTCGGTTCTTTTGATTGAATGGTAGCTTGGTGGTACCAATAAGTAGTGATTTCTATTTTAGTTCCAATTCTATTACCAGAACCTTTCACAGCAGCAATCCCAGCAGCAGGCATGGCTTCAAAAATGAAGGTAAGTCATTGACGCGTAAAGGTGATTATGTAATGACTCTGTTGTGATATTTTGTAATTCATATTTTTTTGTGATTATCTATTTTCAAGTTGATAGTGCTGAAGATGCTTGTCAAGTAAAAATTTCTGTGAATTAGGAAATCTGGTGTAAAATTTAACTGGTGCCATTAGGACAAGCCATTTGGTTTCAACCATAACAATTTGAGTTTTCCTCTCTTTTCATAGGGCTGAGAACATGGCATGGAAGGCCGCAGGGGAAGAACCATTGCATGAAGAGGATCCATCAAATCCTATTTTTAAGCCAATCCCAGAGCCAGCACGACTGGACAGCTTCCTCTGAACCAATCAAATTTTCAACTACTGCAACCAAATAAATGGGCAGGGTTGTTGGGTAGAGTTTCAGCAGATTATATTTAATGAAGGCCTTGCAGGAGAATTGATTTGATTCTTGGTTTGCATTCCTCCATGGGCAGCGGGTATATGTTTACGAACAAATGTGAAATGAGACACACTTTTAGGTTTGACATCTCTTGTAGTAGCTGTCAGGCAATTTTGAAGATTTGTAATGACTGGGAATGAAAGCTCAGTGACCTGTAAACTTCGACATTGTTGTTTATATTTTTCTACATGCAGATTAATGCCATTTTTTCACATTGAGACCTTGCTTATGGGACCAAAACTGTTTACTGTCGTGTGGTAATTGCGCCTATTTGATTTGGTCGGACCAGCCAATAGTATGGTGCTAGAGTGTTGTGTACAGACAGTCAGTTAGGGCTAGAACTGATAGTGCAGAAAACTGAGTAATGCAGTACTTGGGTCCAATGCCCAGTTGGATTGATCTTGGTTTTTGGGTGCTCTAATCAAGTAGAAGCACAAAAAGATGAAACTCAAATGTGCCACAAATGACACGCCATTACTAATTCATCAATTTAGTGAGCTATTTGTACCTTTTGATTAGACAATCATGGCCGTGACTAAGGCTAATTTGATGTCGCAGTTGAATGAGAATGGGAGATTCTGCTAGTTCCCTGTGAGTATGCAGGTCCCTTGGAACCCTCGGTTGAGTTCGCTAGAGACTGTAGATGGACAAGAAAGAAAACAGAAATAAATTGATTATAACATTACACATGTTGCCATGATTCTGTTTATCGAACAAACAGTGGGCACTTGTGAATGTTAGTGTACATTGCTTTATCTCCTAACAAAGAAAGACACATGATAACTTGGTCCCACAAGAAGGCCGATCTGATGAATCTCCTGAATCCATATACTTAATAAAAAAAAGTCAGCTGTAGTGCATGAAGCTCCCTCATATGTGGGGTTTAAGGAAGGGGCAGACAAGTTCAATAGTATGTAGCCTTATCTTGTATTTTGCAAGAGGCTATTTTCACGCCTTAAATACATGACCTCGAAATTACACAACAACAACTCTATCATTGCGCAAAGGCTCTTCTTAATACATCTACTTGATACATCTGAAGTATTAGTAATTTTCTTTTAACGCGGATTTGGAAAGAAATCAAAAGAATCAGCAAGGCATTTATATTGTACATATAACATTATAAGAAACAAGTTCACCAAGAAAGAATAATAATATGGATTCAAGATGCACTCTTGCTAATCAATTTAACTCTTTTGCTAGTCACAAGTCAATCTTTCAGTCTCACTCTTACTTGCTAGGGCTACATATTACTCACTAAAGCAATGAGAGGAATTTACTTGCTAGGGCTGCAAGTAACCCTTGCACTTCAGCCTGCCTCGATTATGAAATTCTTCTCATGATCTTTTGATTATGTCATTTAACAAGGAAATGAGAGTATTTCACATACAATTTTATAGCATTTGGTGCCCCAAAAATGCATATAGAGGCCCAGTACCATAAAATCCTTTGGCCTTCGGAATATCATTGCATAGATGAATGACCCTGATCATTAGTAAATATCAAGGTGCTAGTTGATATCATGACATATGACAGAAATGTTGCTTATTTAAGTGTGATATCTGAGAGGTATATGTTTTTCATATCTGAGGCATATCTTAGATATCATCAAAAATATCACCAGAGATATCGCAGGAGATATCACAGAACAAATATCACATATCTCAGACATCATACAAGATATCACAAAACATATGACATATATCTCATATATCATACAAGATATCATCGGAGATATCATAGGAAATATGCCAACAAAACGCCAAACATGGGCCGTTAAATAAACCCCCCTAAGCTAGTATGGAGGATACTTGCGGAAACCAACTAACCATGATACAAGCGACGAAATCTAAATAGCTAACGGAGTTGCCTTTCCTTCAAGTTAAAAGCAAACCCAATGACTCTCCCATGTGGACAAGGGTATTGGAGGCCAGAGATGTCCTGCAAAAAGGAACCTAGTGGCTGGTGGGTGATGGAACATCTATTAAAGCCTGGAGTGACCCATGGATCCGAAACAGGTCGCTACTTCAGATGGTAAGGCTCCCCCGCGCAGGTGAGAACAACCTTAATCTGGTCTCGGATTTGATGAAACCACACGAAACAGGATGGAACACAACAACCATTTACAAACGGGGGGAGGACATTGGTGATCAGATTAACAGCATTGCAATATTCCCGAATCAAAAGGATGAACTAAAACAGTCACTTGATCGAAGTGAAAACTTCACACTAGAAACAGCTACTACATCATTGATACGTGCAGACGGGGAGGTGGATAGGGAATTTTGGAACAAAATATGGTCATCGGCTTGTAGTTCAAGGGTTAAATCATTTATATGGCTAACATCCCATGGGAGATTACCAACAGAAGTACTTGCAAAATGGGACGAGAGTGGGGATGCCGTATGCCCGAGGTGTAAGGAGGAGGAGGAGGAAAGCATAGACCACGCTATTCTGCTATGCTCAAAGATTGAAGGAGCTTGGATTAGGTGTACCTAGGAATTACAGTGGCAAGGCAAAGACAGAAATTCGTAATGCCATCAAATCATGGTTCCATAGTGGAAGTAAAAAGCTGAGAGTCAGAAGCTTACAAAAAATAGACATGGTTAATTAATACGGCAACACCGAAATGAAACCGTGCATAATAGCACAACCCCCAATGTGGATTCAATGATTATTAATGGAGGTTACTGGTCATGAAAGTGCAAATCCTTCGCTAAATGTCAACTTATTTAGGGAGAGAGATGCTACAATATTACAGCAGTGGAACCAGCAAAAGGCCTGTGCAGCAAGAATAGAGGGGTTGCAATGGACAAAAACCGATGAGTGGATCCGTCGTGCTCAATTTTGATGTTGCATCAAGGGGTAAATCCTGATAATGTCCATCTCCATGCGGATAAATCTGCCAACAAAAGGAGATGATTAGTCATGGATAAATATGGTCAGAGGAGTCTAAATCTGATAAGAGTCTAATATGATAAGGTTAATTAGATAGAGGTTGAGTGGAGTTTGAGTTACACTAGAACTCTCTCTGTATTCCTATAAATAGGAACCAAAACCAGCTACGAAAATCATCCCATGTAACTCCCTCGAGATAGTAAAAATCGTGTTCCCCCTTCTTCTTGTGGATGTAGGCCAAACTTGGCCAAACCACGTAAATCTTTTGTGCTGTGGAGCAGGTGTTATAATCAGATATGAGAATAGGAACTTTTTGGTAGGAGCCTGCTCTTTCCTGGGAGGAAGGACCAATAACTACACACAATGGGCCAACCTAAGACTAGGTTTAGAGCTCGTTTTACACCTCTCTAATGTGCATATTTCAGGGGATTCCAGCCTCGTCATCCAGGCAATGTCTTCCCGCTGTGGTATTTCATTGGAGTTCCGCAGCAGCTTTCAACAATGCATTACACTGTTGAACCGGCTGGTTAGTTCTCCATATTCCACTCCCTAAGGTAAGGGAGCAGGGCTACAGATTTTTTGGCTGCTCATGCAGCAAATTATGTCAGTACTAAGACTGGGGTGGGCAACCCACCGGACTTCTTTTAGGCATGATCTAATACAGGATGCTAATGGCACAAAAGTGCCAAGACTATATCGTATGTGATGGTTATCAAGTAGTATAAGTAGAACTTTATTTCAAAAGAAAAAGAAGAGAGAACTACAAAAGATCAACAAAAAGCAGATTCAGTAACCTTTGAAGGAAGAAGATATGTACCTTATAGAGGAGCCAAAAATGTAGCCCAAAGCTAGCTTCAATGTAAGATACATACTAATAAGAGTTCATCACTTAAACTCTCGAAATACTGATTCTAAATTTACCTGACTATAACTCTGTATATATATTTTTTAATCAAATGTTGACACCTCGAGCTCGTGACCTACTAGGTATCACAGAAGAGGGCCTTCTTGACCCATGGCCCATAGAAGAGTAGAGTGAGTCCAAAATCCAGAGGAAGTTCATGGCTAAAGCTAAAGATAAAGATGTTAGAATAAGAGTTATTTTGAAATATACCAATTGTGTCCGAAATGGTTTCAATTCCAGATAGGATCATGGAATCTAATGAATACCATGAATGAGTAACTTCAATTTACATATATGAGTCCGACCCAATCATTACTACATTGGTGGCCCTTCATCAAGATAATAATTCACCTTATAAATTGAACAAGCTCACTAAATTAAGGGATGAAATCTGCAAAGGCAGGACTGGCAAGCATGCCATTCGCTTGTCAGATGACCGTACTCGTCCAATAGGAGAGAAAGGTGTACATGTCATTTCTTGACGCAAGTATAATTTCTTTGGTGAATCTAAGACGTTCATCATGTTTAGAATGTCAAAAAATAGGTAATCACAGAAAATCAATGCATCTAGATTATCTTAACCATTTGTTTTAAGTCTTTGAAAATAAAAATGAGTCATTATCTAAATGAACAGGCGCAATTGGTCATATCGTAACTTGTGAAGGGTAATTCTGTCATAGAAAAATCCAGAAACGATGAACTTGAACCACGCCCGAGGGGGGGAATTTAAACTTCAAAACAAAAACCTGAAAATTGCAGAGGGAGGTGTACTGAAGTTGTATGGTCCGCAACATCAACGGCCATTTAGTATTACGAACAGTATAACGGTAAAGTAGGCCAGTATTTCTCTTTTCTCGACAATTTGTGACGAAAAGTGGAAGAAGTGACAAACGAAAAGCAAAGCATTTTAGTTTTTCGAATCTGTTCAAGGAAACTACAAACTGTAAGGGGAAATTGTGCATTGCAGTTGGCATTCAACATCTTGGTGAGAATTTTAATTCTCAAAGGGAGCTGTTCGACGAAAGAAGTAAGAAGGAGAAAGTTTCGCAGGTATGTTTCTTCTTCTTCTTTTTCCTTTTTTCAGTTGAATGTATGTAATGAAAAATCCTTTCTGGTACTTATTTTTTGGGGTTTCTTTTGTTGTTGGAGACCAAATTGAAGCCTAAAAGATTTAGATTGGGGTATCTTTTGGATATCTAAGTCTAGTGTTTTGTTCTTTCATAGGGCTAGCCAAGAAACCCAGATAAAATAGCCGAAACCCGACTGAAATTCGTCGTGTTTTTCACTGTTGATTGGTGCCGAGATGAAGTGTTTCTTTTTGATGATCATGGATGGTTTTTTCTTGTCAATAATGCGACACGAAAATCAAGAAGAGAGCAGAGATTAGCTATATTGACAGTAAAGAGTTCCTAAATGAGCATTGAGTTGCAGGCTGAGTTTTGAAAATTATTTTGAACTGCATTTCCATGGATGTTTCTGGGGCGCAGTTACATATATTTGTGAGGAAGAGTAACAAATTCAAAATTTTACCTTTCTTTTATGTGTTACTCCTAAAGGATATGCATAAAAGTGGCATAAACAAATTCCTTTTGCATCTTCCTTATTTATTTATTCCGTTGGAATTTCTTCTCTTTCTGTGGTAGTCTTTAATTTGCTCAATTTCATCTTTACTTTATGTTTGGAGGAGAATATTAATGAGGGCTTTTATAAAGTAAATACTAGCACTGCTATAGAAGGATTTATTTTAAATATGTATATATGTTAGTGTGTGTATCTGGTTCTTAGATGCCCTTACTTATTAAGGGACTTAGTTGATTTTCTGACGACAGCATCAAATTTCTCTCATAACTAAGGCTGCAGTTTCCTCTATGCTGAGCAACAATCAGAATGCAATTCTTACAGTTAAAACATAGGGTGGCATAACACCAGAATTGCAATCTGGGTGAAAGAAATTCTATTGAATTACAACTCAGGAATTCGTTCTAACGAAAGAATTAAATTCCAACTGAACTACCCTCACTCCAAGAAAATGAAGAGGAGACCCACTGGACTCGATAAGAGTTTCTTTTCAAGGTAACTACAGATGGTAAGAAGCATTACCAGACAGAAATGTGAAATATCTGAACAGGCCTTCTGGATTTTGAGCAATGAAACAAGCATTTGTAGGATAGGAGATTTTTCTTTGTCTCATTTATGTGTTTCTATTTATATTTTGAGCAATGAAACAAGGCTCTGAGAATATAGGGATTGAAAATAATATAAGTCTAAATAACATTGAATATTATAGATATGAACGTAGGATTAGAATACCTGAAGTAAAAGAGGCCTTGAAAAAGATGAAATTAGGAAAGGCCATGAGGCCTGATGGTGTACCAATACAGGTTTGGAAGCATATGGGAGATATTTGGGTAGTTTGGTTGACTAAGTTGTTTAACAAGATTATAAAATCAAAGAAAATGCCTGATGAGTGGAGGAAAAGCTCTATTGTACCAATCTATAAGAATAAAGGTGACGTTCAGAGCTGCACTAATTATTGATGGATCAAACTTATGAGCCACACCATGAAACTTTTTGAAAGAGTGATTGAGAAGAGGCTACGATAGGAAACAAGTATATTGGAGAATCAGTTTGGTTTCATGCCTGGGAGGTCTACCATGGAAGCCATTTTCTTGCTCAGACAA
This sequence comes from Warburgia ugandensis, assembly GCA_035236585.1. Taxonomy (NCBI): domain Eukaryota; kingdom Viridiplantae; phylum Streptophyta; class Magnoliopsida; order Canellales; family Canellaceae; genus Warburgia; species Warburgia ugandensis. Next base: position 48,824,959 of record CP141138.1, on the reverse strand, counting down.
TTAATAGAGAAATATAGAGAGAGGAGGAAAGACCTACATATGGTCTTTATCGATTTAGAGAAAGCTTATGATAGAGTCCCTAGAGAGTTAATATGGTGGGTGTTGGGTGGTAAGGGGGTTTCTCAAGGGTATATAGACATAATTAAAAATATGTATGAGGGAGCTGTAACAAATGTTAAGACCACTAGTGGCGTGACTGGTGATTTTCCTGTCACTGTAGGATTGCACCAAGGATCGGCATTAAGTCCATACCTCTTCACATTAGTTATGAACGAGTTAACAAAACATTTGCATGAGGAGTTCCCCTGGTGCATGCTATTTGTAGATGATATAGTCTTACTTGATGAGACAAGGGAGGGTGTAAACATAAAGCTAGAGTTATGGAGAGAAGCATTAGAATTTGAAGGATTTAAAAATAGCCGAACTAAGACAGAATATATGGAATGTAATTTTAGCAAGGAGAGTAGGAGTGGAACACCAGTCAAGATTGATAACCAAGAAGTCCCTGTGAAAGACCTCTTTCGGTACTTAGGATCATTGATCCATGAGAGTGGAGAGATTGAGAGGGAGGTTACGCAGAGAATCCAAGCGGGTTGAAACAAATAGAGATGTGCATCTGGAGCTTTATGTGATCAGTGGGTGCCACTCAAACTAAAAGAAAAATTCTATAGGATGGCTATAAGGCCGACCATGCTCTATGGATCAGAGTGTTGGCCAGTTAAGGAACATGATACTCATAGGATGAGCGTCGCAGAAATGAGGATGTTGAGATGGATGAGTGGTAAGATAAGAAAGGACAAAATTAGAAATGAAAATATTAGAGGAAATTTATGGGTAGCACCAATAGGTAATAAGATGAGGGAGATTAGACTTAGATGGTTTGGACATGTCCAAAGGAGACCAACAACGGCACCAGTTCGAAGGAGTGAGGCAATATAAGTACAAGGCTCTAAAAGGGTAAGGGGAAGGCCCAAAAGAACGTGGATAGAAGTGGTAAGGAAAGATTTAAAAATTTTGGGACTAAATGAAACCATGGTATTTAATAGAGTGGAATGGAGTAATAAGATTCATGTGGCCGACTCCTAATTGGGATAAGGTCTTGATGATGATGATTTGACCTTCAGTTTTGTCTAGACTCTCCTGCATTTAGTTTCTTCTATGTAAAGTTGAAATGAGTGTCAAGTACTTTGAATTCTTTTTTGTTAACTCTTGACTTGGATTTCGATTGCATTATCTTGAAATAATAGCGAATAAAAGTTACAAGCAATTGTGTTATGTACCTGAGTAAAAAAAAAAAACAAACCAAAAAGCAAATCTAACTATAATATTTCATTGACATAGCTAGTTCAAGGGGGCTGAAACCTCTGTGGATGCCACTTTGAGGGGCAAATCTCCTTACAAGACTTAAACTCTCGTGTTATTCTATCATCCCTCAACCAGATTCCCACAACACTTGTTTATACATGATTTTGGAACTAACTCTCCTAATAAGTAGCTTTTCTACAATAACTACGCAATCTACTTTTAACAACTGCCCATAATCATTATCCTAAAATAAATACCTAAATCATACTTATTTTATTATAATCACATAAAAGGGCGTATGCGGGTTTTGGGAAAAGGGTAGACCACAAGGGTCTATAGTATGTAGCCTTACCTTGCATTTTTGCAAAAGACTGTTTCCACGCCTTGAACCTATGACCTCAAGATCTCATGATGACAACTTTATCTATAATCACATACAATAAATAAATCATGTAAGTACATAACACTCTATCCCCCTTAAATCTACCTTGTCCCCAAGGTTGAAGTTCAGAGATTTGGAGCACGATCATCTTTGGTAACTAGGAGCCATCAAAGAAGCATCATCTTAGATAAAGTCAACTGCTTTGAGGGGGTCATCCTTTGAATGATCACTTTGAAAGGATATTACTCCAAACTTTTGGCTGCAATTTTCTTTTCTTTTCTTCCATAACACCTACAATCTGCATTCAGGAAAGTGGCTTTGATACCAATTGTTATGTACTTGAATAAAACCAAAGTACAAAACACAATCTAACAATAATATTTCATTGACTCAGCCACTTGGAGGGGCACTGAAACCTCCATGGATGCCACTTTGAGGGGGCAAACCTATGTGCAAGACTTAAGGTCTCATGTCATTTCTCTTTTCTCTCTACAAGACTCCGACAACACTTATTTACATATGATTTTAGGACTAACTCTTCAACAATAACTACCCACACTACTTATAAGAACTGCCCATTTCTAAAATCAATGTTATCAATATCAATACTATATTTGTGATATTTTGCCAAAAGATCGATATTGGCCTAAATTCCGATACAATATAACACCTATTGCTGTATCAGTCAATATCTTGACCTTGTCACGCAATACCACGAAATATCGTTGATATCGTATGGTTTTCTAAATATTGTGGTATTATTGATATTTGTTAAATAACTTATTTTATTCAGTGTTAAAAGCTACTTAACGCCTTTTCTACAACTGTATATCTTTATTGATAGAGCATGAAAATATCTTATTTTATGTTTCCTCTATGTGATTGAAACGTGACATCCCAGCTCCTGCAAGTTTCTTTTTAGTTGAATTCCTTCTGAATTGGAATGCAGAAGTGTATGACTCATTGATAATCATATGAATTGCTCAATTGCTGATGGTGAGTTTAAGACTAGTTTTTTTCTCCAGATTGTTTAGCCTCTGTCGCACACCCTCGGTCAGATGGTATGTTATCTAGACCTCGCATGGGTATTTTGGCCTTTCTGACCATTGAGAATAAATCATGACCCCATCTGAGCAATCGTGGTTTATCTGGACTCTACAATGGGTTTTTTGGTCTCACTTGATCATTGAGGATGTTTCATGCCCTATTTGGTCAATGAGGTATTGTATGAGCCTCTGACTATGCACTTATGTTTAAACCATCGTTTGATTCGAACCTGGCTAAGATGTCGGCAAAGGTTATTTGGACCTCCAGCATGTGGTATAACTGTAACCTCATTTGAACAAGGGTTCCAGCCTCTTCTGAACTGTCAGAGAGGATGAACTATTGTGTTTGAACTCAAGAATTGAATTTTATTAAATTTGAATCCTGAACCAAATACTTTTCGGAAAAATTTTCATTCATGTATGGCCTCTCTATGAAGTATGTCTGATTGGTTTTAAACAACAAATTTCTTCTTTATTTTTCTGAGACTGATATCTTTTGAAGTAGTGGACTTTAAATGTTCTGTGAACTCATGTACTTTTAGTGTGCTTTTCATTCTTGTGTTAAACATTTTAGATGGCAATTAGTTACTTGTTGAGCTGTGAAGCTCATCCCTCGTTTACTTGACTATGTTCAGAGTAGAGGTGAGGTTGAGATGAATCCTGTGAGAATCGTGTCTTAGGTTCAGAGTTATGTCGGACATTTTGTTTGCTTCAGTTTTGTATTTACATGCAAATGATGTTCTAGGAAGACTATTTTGTAAATATGTAAAGACCCTTGTACAGTCTGGTCCTTTTATATGTAGTATTATATTTTGGAAAGGATTTGTAATTATGTGAATCTTGATATGGGCTTGTAAATATCAAATCTTTATATTACTTGTTACTCTTAGCCTTTGCTTGAAATCTCTGGCCTATTTACCTGTTTACAGGATATTCTTCCTACTGTGACAGTTTAAGGACCTAGAAATCTGTTTCATATCAATTACCTTCAATATCAGGCTTTGGGGCATGATAGTCTGAACTTCACATGTGAGGCTAGTTCTTCAATTAGTAATTGCTACCATCACGGGTAGCAGAGTAACAAAAACAAAGGATAGCCTCTTGACAAGATAGAATCTTTATTGTCTGCCTATGGTATAAATAACCTATCCAGATAGTTCCACCTTATAGCATGACTGCATAAGGGAACTGGGTTATCTCTTGCTTTTGCTAATGATGTCTTGTAACATGGAAAAATGGAAAATAGTTATTATTTGACCCATTGCTTCCTCCCATTTCACCTTTCCTTCCATGGGTCCGCTGTTAATCATTATGCCAAGGACAAGCAGATTATTTTGAAAAGGTCTCTTGGTTCCATACTTATTTCTTTTAAAATACTTAAAAATATAGATCCACCATTGATGACATATGAAATCTGCCCATTAATTATGGGTGCTCTTAGCTATTGGGTAATATTAATATCAGAAGTCAGCTTCTGTTCTCGTTAGTTACATAATTCCACAACAAGAAAATTACTGAATTTGTCTCCTAAAAAGATCCTTTCGCTTGAATAATTATCTCTAAATGTACTATGCATTCACATTTTACATAATTTGAAAGCTAGATATTAAGGGTTCTTATCCTATTCTTCTTCCTTAAGGAGCATTAAATAGCTTGAGAGGGTGAAAGGATTCATGCCAACTTCATTAATAAATGCAAAAGTTTCTATTCAATATTACGAAGTTACATTTCTGTTTAGCAATTAAAAAAGGAAGGATTGCAGTTACTAGTAATAATATACTTCAAATTGAGCTATCTCCATAAGTTGTGGAGTCCACAACCAAGAAATTGTGACTTAAAGGAGAATGAGAAAAAGGAAATAACCCTGACTTCACCTCTATGAGCTCTTTTATCCACCTTGTTCAACTACTAAAACATAATTTGACAATTATGCTCTTTAGAGATTGTCGCTCTGAACGTACTATCTTCTGGACCTGCATGTGAATTCACGGGGTGCTGAGGCTTGCACGCATTTCAGATATGCTAAGATATTCTTGTTTGTGCTTAATGACGAACGTCTGTTGCAATTGTCAGAGGATATGACTTGAAGACTGATTTCTAGGTCTTGTTCAGGTGTTTTTCTTTCTACAAATCTCTGTTCAATTGTTTGCCTTGTTGCAGTGTTAGCTTTTGAAATGTTAGAATGAAACCAGTCATGCCTCAGCAACCCACATCATTATCCTTTTTGAAAACAAGTGATAAAAGCTCTGCTATATTCCTCAACGTCTCATCTTGTTTCCGCCTCTAGATTACATCAGTCCGCTTTCAATAAACTGGCTTTGTTAACTCCTGGCTTTAACTCAAGGAATTGCTTGTTTCGACTAGTTCAATTGTGATGGGAGGACACACTTTTCTGCAGTTTATTATATTCTCGAACTTCTCATCTCATTTATGTTCACATGCCTGCATTAATGTTTCTGATTTGGATAAACTGGCCTTAATAACTCCTGACTTTAACCTAGGAAGTTGTTTATTCGACTCCTTTGATCATGATGGGATGACAATGTATTCTGCAGTTCCTCAGAAGTTGTTGGTGAACAACAATAGAGTCTAGATGGCCTATCAAACACCTGCTGCGGTTCAGAACCAGAATCTATCCATCTATTCAGGTATGTTTATTTTCACACTTATATCTTTGAAATATGTGGTTCTGAATTAGAGCTGTATCATGTTCTGACAAGCAGGAGCTTCATGCACTGGGGCTGCCTTTTTTTTTCTTTTTTTTTTATGTTCTGACAAGCACTGATTTATTCCAAATTCAGGAAAAGATGCAGCTGGTGCAAAGATCAACGTGCAGAAGACTGAGCAGAAAGGTCGTAAGGACCGAAAAGCATTAAGAGATATTTCGGTCAAACAACCTTCATCTGTTGTGGCATCAAAGCCTTCTTCTTTGAAGGACAAATCTTCTTCTCTGAAGGAAAGATCTGCTGTATGCAGCAGTGAGGATCCCAAAATCATCCCAAAAAGTGGTGATTTGATTGATGAGGAAATGACAGATATCAATGAATGGGCTAAGCAAGGCATAAAGTATGGTTTGACTGAAGAGGCAATGAGGCAATGCCATGAATGGGCTAAGGAAGGCATTGAGCAGATGCATTTCTCCGGAAATGATGAGCTTGCTCTCAAGAAGGAACTTTCTGAGAAATGTAAGTGGTTTCTCCTAGTGTCCTAGTGACTAGTTTTTCATATGTTTTCAAGTTTAGTTCTTGCAAGCTTAAAAAACCCCTCAACCCCCTTTCATTTTTGGAAGGAATTCCCAATTCCATTCTGGTAAGAAAACTGAGACACGGACTGTACGGAAACATACCAGCCTGTGTTCTGGTATGTTCCAGTTCAGTATTCCCTTTTTTTTCTACTTCTTCTTTACCATTTCTCCTGGAAAATTTGGATGCTCTTAAGCTCCTCTTCTGCTGGAAACACATCTCTAAGCAAATAGTAGGCTTTTTAGCAATGGGGAAAGAATCTCTCTATGGATACGAATGGATGGTGTATTTGAATATGTTGATTCTTCTAGATGTTCACAACAACAATATGGGTCTAATAGAGTATGTAATGTACTTTGCATTAATTTTCTCATTCTCTTAATATATTGAGAGTGGTAATTTCAGCAAGGAGGTAAGTGTAAAGAGCAGGTGACATTTGATTGGCCAGGGAAAGTTTCTAAATTCCATTTTCTCTTAACTTTTTTTGTTTTTTACTTTTTCCCAGCCAATCAGATGTCATCTGCTCCTTCCACCTACATGAAACAGCTGAAACTACTGCTGCTCTATATACATATGTATTCTTATTTAAAGCTATTAACTTCTAAAAGCTTGCACCTGGTCTTATTTGTTATTAGAATTGAGATTGGTTTTGCAACACTGGGACACCTGACTAATTGATAACTAGGCTGACATCTGTTTGAACAATTGGAAAAGCATCTCTCTACGAAAACCAATAGATGCTATACTTACATATGTTGATTTTTCAGATGTTAGTATAACATTATAGGTCTAATAGAATTGTAATTGTAATTTAGTTTACTTGTTCTCTTATTATATCTTTTTCCTTTCATTCTGTTAAAAAATGAACACCTGGACTGATTGACAACTGCTCTGGCAGTTGTTTGAGTCAACTGGTAGCGTCCCAAAGCTGGCATTAGTTACTATAGTTGTTGTGGTTTGATTTGATGGATTCATATGATTCTTCAGATGGATGACTTCATTCAACTGTCTTTTACTTCCTCTGAAATCACTGTAAACCACTTATTAAAACCAAATCAGGAACCTAGAATTTTTGTGATATGTCCGTTTGTTAAGATTCTTTATCAGCTAAAGTTTCCAGCTATGAGAACGAAAAATCTTTCTGCCTTTTTTGATTGAAAAGATCAAACATGATATGGAATGAAAAATGCTAGACGGACACGAGCATATTCTGGACCTCTTTAGAGGTTTGTTCCACTCTTTGGAGTCTGTATTTGGGGAAAGGTCAAATGGTGGATTCCCCATTCATCTTACTATTGTCCACTAAGAGGCATACATCGCTTCATATCTCCTCTACCCCTCCCTGGTTTTCCATCTTTCTCTCTCTCCCTCTCCCCCCCCCCCAACCCTCATCTATGTATGTATGTACACACCCACGCAAGGTAAATAACACATATATCTCAACCTTCCTCTTATCTTGGTTTAATGGTCAAGTTTATTGCTCCTTTCACAACCCTTCAAGGGAGCTGATTTGATTCTTTAACAAGTTGAATTCTCATGTATATACTGCATTCAAATTTTGACTCAGTTGTGGAGAATGAAGTAGAAGAAGTGCTGTCTGGACTTGGAGCATGGACTCAGATGTGCTATGGTCTGGATTATCTTCAAATGCCTACAACGGTTTGTGACTGAGTGTTTGTACTATTGTTGCTTAAACTCCCAAATGAAACTGTGTTGTATGCATAGTTGGGTGGAACTCGTACTTGCTTTGTTTTTATGCATGCAGGAAGGCAAACATAATGCTGCATGTAAGTACTGTACAGAAAAAAATATGAGTTATTCTGCAGGGACTAATTCCTAGAAGATCAAACTTGAACAAAAAGTTGGTTTTCAGTCTATATAATTCAAGAAATCAGGGGATTGGTCTTCTCTCCACACCTCTAAATCAGCTGGTTCTGTTCTTAAAGTCAGTGGCTCTGATATTTTTCCTCAAAGAAATTTACAATGCCATCGGATTAGTTAAGAAGTTCTGAAATAACTAGGACAATTACCGAAAATAAAACACGAGATATATAGGATATCTACAAAAGGATAGAAACAAGAAAAGACATCAATAGCTTTATAATGAATGTATAGAGGTTTGTTAGCCAGTTATCGGTTGCCTGCTTGGGTTTCTGGGAGTGCTCTGATGATTGATTTCATTTTAAGACTAAAAAGAGCAGTAAGGAAAGCATAATTGAAGAGAAAAATAGAGAAAGTTAACTCGGTTTGGCTGTTTTTCTGGAGGACAAAAACAGAAAAGGCAAATGGAATATAGATATATAGGTTGTTCTACTTCTCTGAGAGCAAACATTAGAGACTGAAATTTCTAGTTGTTTACCTCCTATAAATAAACTCAGTGCATGCTTCTGTTGGGCTTGGCATTTACTCCCTAGCCAACCTGATTTACTCAACCATGTATAAGGTTTGAATAAGTTCAAAGTATTAGCATTGTGTGTCTGCAACAAGGCCTGCAAACTACAGCTGCATACTGCATTATTTCAACTTAAGTGATACGGAGTGGACCATGAGACATACTACTGAATGCCCCAACCTTGTAGTAATTCTAACCTGGTTTATCGAGGAACAAAGGAAAGCTGCTTCCATTTTGGGAGCCTGTCTCAATCCCATCAATTACTTAAATTCAATAAGCCCAGAATTTCAGCGTCCTTTATCTGGTGAGCATATTGCCCCTGTCTACCCTTTGGAGCTGAAACTCCATGTTCTAAAAAATTTGCTGCATTTTCATGAACACAAAGCACTAGGTGGGTTTGCTTCATGACTTGGCAGACGTTCTACACTTGAAAACTGACGGGTAGAGCTTGGTGTGTTTATATGCTGCATTAAATTTTTATCACATATACTGGGAATGCTTTTGCCTTTTAAAAAGAAAAAATATACCGGAAGTGCTTTGTCCCATCAATTACTTAAATTCAATTAGCCCAGAATTTCAGCGTCTTTTATCTGGTGAGCATATTGCCCCTCTCTACCCTTTGGAGCTGAAACTCCCATGTTCTAAAAAATTTGCTGCATTTTCATGAACACAAAGCACTAGGGGGGTTTGCTTCATGACTTGGCAGATGTTTTACACTTGAAAACTGACGGGTAGATCTTGGTGTGTTTATATGCTGCATTAAATTTTTATCACATATACTGGGAATGCTTTTGCCTTTTAAAAGAAAAAATATACTGCAAGTGCTTTATTTTCCTAATTGTGATGAAACTGTGTTGGCATGCTGGAGATTTTTCATGCTTACTATGTTTTGTTATCTTGTGTGTATGTCAAAATTAAAAACATTTTTCCTTTTTAATGATTATTGCTGTTTTGTTATTTCTCTGACTCCTGCTCATGAACACTTGATTCATTTCTCCTGCACCACATAAACATGGCGTACTCTTTACTGCTACTCAGGATAATTTCTAACTTATAGTGTGTTGGTAGATAAAGATTTAACGGTCCTAGTAAGGTATAAAGGGCAGCCCCGGTGCACGAAGCTCCCGCCTATGCGAGGTCTGGGGAAGGGGCGGACCATAATGGCTTAAAGTAGGCAGCCTTACCTTGCATTTTTGCAAGAGGCTGATTCCACGCCTTGAACCCGTGACCTCAAGGTCACATGACGACAACTTTTACCGTTGCGCCAAGGCTCCCCTTCGGTCCTAGTAAGGTATGAATTGACATATTCTTGACTTTTCTACTCTCAGGAAGTTGGGAATAACTTCGAAGATTGTAAGGTGGAGTATGACCTAGAAGTTCTTCTTTCCTCACCAAGTTCACTGTCAACTCCAGGTCTCTCTCCAAACTCAGTAATATATATCATTGTTCTCTCTTGACGATCACAATGGTCGTAGGCAACATCTATCTTTCTTTTTGTCCGTCTGTCCGCTTCTCTCTTTTTCTGTGTTTAGGAAGGCTATTGTGGCTATGTTATTATATTACCAGTTCATATCCTTGCAGGTAGTAGGGACATGATGGACCAGCTCACTAAGGAAGATGATCTATGGTCATTTCCAGATGACATGCTTGATGATCTCAAGTTGAAGCAAGAATATGACATTGATGTATAGCATGGCTATGAGATGGGTGCTGTGCTGCAGTTGAGTTCTGATGCAGCATTTACTGCTTGTAATGCATTCTGTTTTGGTTGGGTAAATATTTTATTTTTGTTCCTCAACATTATTAGGAAATAGCGGCAAAGTTTATAGACTCTGTAGATTTGTGTGGTACAGTGGTCTTGATACAATGTATGCACTTGAACCAACTTACACTTTTGGCTGGCCAAACAAACTTGCACTTTTGTGATTGAACTAGTGTCTTGTAAAATTTCATAGCCAATTAACAATGATGTGGAAGGGTAGTGTGACCTTGAGGTCACGGGTTCAAGGTGCGAAAACAGCCTCTTGCAAAATGCTAGATAAGGCTGTATACTATTGACCCTTGTGGTCTGCCTGCTCCCCAACCCCTGCATATGCAGGAGCTTCGTGGACCAGGGCTACCCCTTTTAATTAACGATTATGGACAGAGAATTGTTGAATTCTATGAATAAACCAAAGGCCTTCTAGCTCAGTGGTGGCTGAAGAAGGCATATCTCACCTGTTCTATGCCCCGTTGCAGGTTCGGGTTTAAATAGATGCGATTTGAATGAAGAAATGATACTTGAAAGAAGTTTTAATTCTCAAAATCAGCTTCCAGTGACAGTGCACTAACAATCACTTAAACTGAATTCTATTCTGAGGAGGAGAATTCCAATTTTCCTTCTCTAACTAGATCATTTTTCACAGGAGAAGATAAATTCTTACATCGTCAGGTAGGAATTGAATTCTTGTATTTATGGAGATTCAAAGATATGTGTCTCGCTTGAGAAATGAATTCCGAACTCACAAAACCCGCTTAAAGTTTTCACATTCAAAAGCTGAAAATACTAAATTTTATAATTGTAATCTTTGGGTGCACTTCGCCCTCTGATGCTTCTCATAGATGAAGTTGTCCAGATTATAGGGGCAGCCCCCTCGGGGAAGAGGCAGACTATAAGGGTTAATAGTATGCAGTCTTATTTTGTATTTTGTAAGAGGTTATTTTTATGCCTTGAACTCATGACCTTAAGGTCACATGATAACAACTAAATAGAGCCACTTGACCAAAACTAGGTTACTACTGCACTGTTGAACCTGTTTTTCTGAGTTCTTAGAAAATCACAGATATATGGGCCAAAACTCCAATTGAGCCGATTTATCATAAAGGATAAAATATCGTCAATATCAACCGTTATTTCCGATATCTTAAGTTAAAAATTGGATTTTTTCTTTTCTTTTTCATTGTGGTGCACTTTGTTTGGGATGTTGATATGGACACTCCAACAAATCCTTTATTTTCCTTTTATACTTAAAAGACTGAGTGCACGAGAAACCTTAAAATTTTGGGATCGTTTCGTTTATTGCCTGCAAGTTTGGCCCAAAAGAAATGGGTTTTATTTTATTGTTCTATGTCCTAAATAATTGGGTGCATTTAAATTTTTTTTATTTAAAATTATAGGGATTCCTTTCTAGAATTTCTAAAAGAAAAAAGAAAATCTAGCACATTGGTGAAAAGGAGGAGCCTGTTGTGCATGTGTCTCTAGATTTTTTTTTAAAAAAAAAGGGGAAAAGGGATTGTCGCAAAATAAATTCTAAATTTTATTTACAAGTTAAAATCATATGAAGCACTAACATAAATTCCATATTTGGATGTCTCTCAACAATATATGTGGGGCATGATGAGGGCCTACCTTCTGAATGATCCCATCCGTCCACCAGACTTCTATGCATGGTATTGTTTCTTTTGGGATCAATAAAATATAACATTGAATTCCGAAATGCTCTTGACAATTTACCAATCTTATGTGATGTGCCCCCTAAGAAGGGGAGCCTTGGCGTAACGGTAAAAGTTGTTGTCATGTGACCTTGAGATTACGGGTGCAATGCGTGGAATCAGCCTCTTGCAAAGGCTGCCTACTATAGACCCTTATGGTCTGCCCTTCCCCGAACCCCGCATAGGTGGGAACTTCGTGCATTGGGGCTGCTCTTTATGTGATGCGCCCCTAAAGAGTTTATTACGGTGAGACCCACATTTGTAAGATATCTTAAATAATAATCATCAGCAAAATTAGATAATATTAATATCCAAAAAAATCTGTGTTCAACTTGTTCGCTTTAAATCTTTCTTTAAATAGTGTTTAAGACTAAAATAATGTGCTTAATGCCTGAATCAGAATTCATACGTAATAAATAAATTCATCTAGATGAAATAAATTACTAAGAATATATATTCATGTAAATGAAATAAATATCTTTCATTTTGTTCTGGTTCTGAAATTTTATGATTAGCACATATGTTATGGTTCTTGTTCTATTATATCTTTAGAACCTATTTTGAAATAAAAAGAAAACAGACAGCTGACCTAAATAATTCATAGAATAACAAAACATTAATAATTCATATAAAAAATAGCATATAAAACTTTTAGGTAGAAATAGATATAATAGAAATCACATAAAATAAATCTTATCCTAAATTATACAATATTGCACTATTTTTGGAAAATGTGATTTCACAGAGGGAAATTTAGCCCCATTGTAAAGGTTTTAGCGCCCACTGGACATTGCTATTTTATTCCATCAATTTTGCATTTTTAGACTACTTTTTATTTATTTATTTATTTGTTCAACAAAGAGTTATAAAGTAAACTACCTAGAACCTATTATCCTAGTTTTTAAATATATTTAAAAAATGTTAATAAAGAGAAAGTGCCACGTCAAACCTCGCCCAAGCCAAACATAAGAAGAGGGGCCTTGTTATTAGTGACCACTCAGCGCCTACACTGCTAAAACTAAAGAAATGCCAGGCTGAATGCCCTATATCATCCACCTACGTTGATGGCAGTCCTGGTGCATGAAGCTCTTACCTATGTAGGGTTTAGGAAAGGAGTGGGCCACAATGGTGTAAAGTAGGCAACTTTACCTTATATTTTTGCAAGAGGCTGATTTCACACTTGAACCTGTGATCTCAAGGTCACATGACAACAATTTTTACCTTTGCACCAAGGCTTCCTATAATAAATTTATCCACATATTATTCTATAATAAATGCAAGGTAAAATCTGCCTCATGAAAGCAGCTTATCTTCGAAAAATAGGATTAAATTGTTCTTCAAAAGCAGTATCTTATGATATAGAATCTATTTGAGAACAAGCATCCTCAAATTAAATGATAAGCGGGATAAGGAATTATTGACGAACAAACTAATCCTCCAATGAGCATAGCTGATTGAATAAATTCAGAGAGTAATGAAATTACAGAAGAGAGAGGAGAGAAGGATATGGGTTAAGCGGTTGGTTGGTAATGAGAACCTGGAAAATGAAGAAGGAAGATTTTTGAGTCATTTCTTTGCGAAGAGGCCTCCAAACCCGCCGTTCTTCTTCTTTGGTGGGACCGCGACAGAACCCTTCTTCGTGGATCCATTCTTCTCCTCAACCTTCTTCAGAATTGGATCCGTCTCCAGAAGTTGATCTTCTTTCGCCAAACCTCCCAGAATCCAGTCCAGAAGCGATTTCTCTTCGCTTCCCCCTTTAGCTGCGGTCGCTGCGAAAACTCTTCCGTTCACCGCCGGCGAAAAGGCGATCGTGAATGCAGCCATCTCTCTCTCCTTCTTGCACTCAGTATTTCCTTCTCTTTCTTATCTTCTCGGACTAGTTCTGAACCTTTAAAGAGCAACGTGCCATGGGTAATATCTTGTTTTGTATTTTTGGAGAGATCGAGACCGTTGAGTGGAAGATGAGATTTAAATCGAGAGAGTGGCGGACGGTCTAGATGGATGTGGACCCTCTTTGTCACCACGGGAGTGTTTCTAGCACAAGCCCTCCACAAGTGTCTTATCTCGAAGCTTTCATTCTCCGTTTTGTTTTCCATTTGCTTTTTTCCTTGTAGGAAAATAAATTAATTAAAAAATAGATAAAGTTATAAGACGTGGAGAATATTTCCGGTGGTGTACGAAGGCCTCATCCATGTGCTGATTCGGGACCTCAATTGGACACGTGGAAGCTTCATGTCCGTTCCTTGCTGTTTATAAGGTGAAAGATTATGCGTGGCCCAATTAAGAGAAAGTTGCAAGTGGTAGGAAATAAAATTATATACTCAATCCTTTATTTTGATAATGACACTCAATGAACGCAATGGTTTATGAGATGAGAATTAATTTCCTATATGTTGTATTAATGGCCACGAATTGGTCGTTTTGGAATTTCTGGATGAATGTCAGTTGGGATGCGCGCATGAGAAAACTCGTTGTAAGACCTGGCGGATGGATGGCTTGGATCATCATACATGCGGGTAAAACTACTATTTACCGGGGGCTAACGAATAAAAAGTGAAGATGCATATATCATCTCTCAACTTTTAGTTTTAAGAATTAATGGTCCTAATTTTTGACCCACAGAAAAACGTTGGCTAATATCCTCCAATCGGTGTATTGACCATTGTGGTCCATACCTTTTCTAGACTCTACATATGCGAGAGCTTCGGGTATTGGGGCTGCCCTCTAAGCCATCTATATATGGGAGGTCAAACAAGGTGAATAGCTTTGATCTTCTAACATATAAAAATCAGTATTATTTTGTGCCATAATTAGAGGCAATTTGAGAAGAGGAGCCTTGGCGTAACGGCAGAGTTGTCATTGTGTAACCTTGAGGTCACAGGTTCAAGGGATGAGAATAGCATATTACAAAATATCAAGTAAAACTGTGTGCTATAGACCTTTGTAATCCACCCTTTCCAACAGGAGCTTCTTGCCCCAGGCTAACCTTCTTAATTAGAGGCAGTATGAGCTATCACTTACTACTAGAAAATTTTTCTTGGATTTGGCAAAACTTCACAAGTCCAAGAGGCAAAAAGCAAGAAGCTTGAAATCAAATTGACTCGTCAATTTCTGAGTTGAGTTGACCACTTTTGGTGCCATGGATGCAAGAACTATTTGTTAAAGTAATTCTCGAGTCCTGGAAAGTGTACATGAGGAGCATAGGAATGCATGTATGCCTATTTTTTCATGCAGGGCAATTTTCTTTTTGATGGATCTAAGCTGTTGATTATGTTTAGAATACCAAAAATACATAATGCGTTTGAATGATCTAATCACTTGCGAAAAATTAATAAAAATAAATGATTGTTATTTTTACCTAAAATGCAAATGCTACAACCATTGACTATCATGAATTTTGAGTTCTACTATTTATCCCAATCCTAATATTATAAATAGCTTAGATCTGCAATAAATTTTTTATCTTGCATGAAAAAATGAACATGTACTCCTTCCTCTACTCTTAAGCTTGTACGCTTACCAGGAGTTGTACTCCTTTAATTGTCTCGTGATAGACTCTGCATTAACTGCCCTTCATCTCAAAGCACATTTGGATTATCATAAAATTGAATATATATTTTTTACTTTGATTTTTCAAAACTAAGGGATATGTCTCAAACGTCAATTAAAAGAACTCATTTTGGTGGCAGATTAACTATTACGAGGGGAGAGATATTATGTGAAGACACACTAGTGGTGCAAATAACTAGCTTAAATTTCTGTAAAAGCAATTATTTCTCTTGTTTTCAGCACAAATTTTCTAAATTCTGTTCAAGTTTCTTCTAGTGTCATTCTGCTATATTTAAGCCTAGCAAATTAGAGTCCAGTGATGGGTTAGCTCGTTAGTTGAAAAAAAACGGCAGCCCTGGTGCACAAAGCTCCCACCTATGTGGGGTCTGGGGAAGGGGCAGACCATAAGGGCCTATAGTACGTAACCTTATCTTGCATTTTTGCAAGAGGCTATTTCTACGCTTTGAATTTGTGACCTCAAGGTCACCCGACGACAACTTTTACTGTTATGCCACGGCTCCCCTTCATGGGTTAGCTGGTTAGTTGCTTTGACAAATTCATATTGGCATTTAGTATTTCTAAATGGTTTCTGAAATAATCCCATAAGCAATCTCTTTGTTTGGAGAGTAAAATAACGCTTAAAGGAAAAAAAAAAAAGTTTAAAGAAACTATAATATTTTCAAGTTCATTCCATTCTTTCTCCCCATATTTTTCCAGCAAAAGAAACTTCTGTAAGTTGGATGAGCGGCATCGTTCTAGCAAGCTAAAAGTACATTTAGGACTAGAACATGCGGTGATCAAAATTCCATAAGCCAAGCACTGAAATTGCTTCGCCATTGGATGATCTTACCGTTGCTATTCCAAAATATTAATGAAAAGCCTAAAAATTAATAAAGGACGATTATAAAGAGAGGAATTATAAATCCAAGTGCACACTTGGATTTATGATGATTCAAATGTGCTTTGCTTACTTCTTACTTGCGATTTTGTATACCTAAGTCATTCACCATGTTGGAAATGACTTAGATAGGCTAAGTACTAAATTTTATGACAGTTAGATAATTTATCCCATATTTCTTTGAGTTAAAAATCATAACTGTACTTTATCCTATACTTTCTCAAGTTAAAATTTACAACAAAAAATTAAGATGAAGTATTTAGCGTGTATGAAATTAGTATTTAACCTATCAAAGTCATTTATGGCGTGGCCTTACATCACACCCACCCATACGAATGATTGTGATAATCGGCGTAACGAGTCCTACTTGTATCTTAGCCGGCTGATAATTTGCAAGCTTAAGTGAAAGCACAGAGGAATCCCATATGAAAAGATACAAAAAAAAATATTTAAAAAAAAAATAAAGAAAGGAAAAACCGTGAGCTTCCGAGCCATTGATTATTTTCGGAGACTGATTAAGCTGTTTAATCCATCCTTGTAGTGTCAATCTATTGTACAGTCCAGTCAGGAGGGGTCTGATCCGGTTAACTTTTTCCATTGCAAGTAAAAACTAATATAAGTTTTATAAATTGCTTGGCAGTCTCTTGCAAATGTAAGGTAAGGTCGTATACTTTAGGTTTTTATAGTCCGCCCTTTCTCCAGACCCAGCATAGCATAGTCCAGAGCTTCATGCACTGTGCCTGCCTTTAGGAGGAGATGAAAAACACCTGGTTTCCTGTTTACTGACTCAAGGAGAAGGTGAAGATAAACAATCAATGGGTAATGTATTTTGCTGTGGCATTCGTAATCCAACAGATATGATATCTGACGGACGGTTTTGATCAATCTTTTGTGGGCGTCCTGTAAATAGCTTCCAGAAGTGGGTAACGGATTTTGTACTCTTTCCAGAGCATTCATGAATGAAACTACAAGCTCTACAACTGAGTCTGACTCATGGTATAACTTCTACTGACCTTTCCATCTGTTAAAATCAAGCGAATCAAACTCAAAACTGAATCGGAGAGAGAGAGAGAGAGTTCAAAGGAAGCTAAGTTGGCAATTTTTCTACACGTCCGAAAGGTTCTGATTTTCAGAACCTAAAGAAAAACTGTATTTGAATGTCTACTATCTTCTTAACCCTGGCATCAAGAAATATC
This sequence comes from Warburgia ugandensis, assembly GCA_035236585.1. Classification (NCBI taxonomy): domain Eukaryota; kingdom Viridiplantae; phylum Streptophyta; class Magnoliopsida; order Canellales; family Canellaceae; genus Warburgia; species Warburgia ugandensis. The sequence continues at coordinate 48,807,478 of CP141138.1, read as the reverse complement.
TGGATGATTCATGTTCTTCATCAGATGACTAGATAGCAACAAGTAGTTTACAGTGAACTCAAACGCAGGTCTAATGGCGGATGATCTTTGACAGTTGCAGGAGAAAAGACCGTTTCCTTCCATTCGCTTCTCATCAACTTCACCCGCTCAGCTTCTTCATAGGAATTCAACGGGAAAAGCTGCAGCGTCTCGATCGCTCGTTCCTGCTCGAGAACAAAATCCAAGTCCGTACAATCTGGGCGGGAGCAAAAGAAGAAAAAGATTAGGAAAAGAAGTTCCAAAAAGAATGTGTTTTTGTAATGAAATTTCGATTCGGCGTACGTTTTGGTGGTGCTGGTAGATCTCGTTCCTGAACGGATATTCTCCGGCGCTTTTGCCTCTCTCGTGCTTTATGGTTCTGGAACCAGTAAAACACGTTTTTGCTCTCGATCTTGCCGTAAAAGCTCAACTGCGACGAGATCTTCTGGATCTGATCCGTGCTTGGAGTTCTGAGTCCAGATCTGAACAGATCCGTCAGAACTTTAACCTGTTCTGCCGTCGGACTCCAACGACCGCATTTCGCTCCACCTCCATTTCCACTCGCTCCTTTAATACAAAAACCACCACCTGACATTCCTTCGTCCATATCTGAAATCTCTTCTCCTTCCTCTCCAACTCTATTCTCAGTTTCTGATCTTCTTTTTGAGCTTTCTGAACTGAAAGATCCGATCGAGTCTCTCTATACATATAAAATAGGAATGAGAAGAGATGTCTGTCGGTCTTTCAATTGTTTACAGAATGCCAGATTACAACAGAATCATTGTCTTTGTTTATTTCAGAGCTTTGATTTTGAAGCTGTAGATAGACAGAAAGCGTTTTGATTGTGTTTTCTTCTTGGTTTTTTGTGTAGTCACTCCCAGAGAGAGAGAGAGAGAGAGAGAGAGAGAGAGAGAAGAGACATGCGCAAAAGCTGCCATTGTTCAACGTTTCGGACTGCGGGCGTGATTGTGAGTGCTGTCTTGCCCCGGAGTTGGTCTGGTAAGTTTCCACTTGTCTCCCTAGTAGATAGTTTTTAATTAGTTTGCCATACGAAACACAGTGAGATGGAAGTACAAAATGCAAAGAATGGGTCGAAATGTACAAAATATGCAGGTTTCAGTTCCATTTTAAAGTTGCATTATTTAATGTTTGAGATTGGAGAAGAGGAGTTCCGAGCAAAATAATGATTCCAATCAATGTGCTGCAGTTCATAACTCCTAGGTGGGAGGATTAACAGCTTAACATGAACCTGGTCTAAAGTACGCACAGGGCTTACTTTTGCTTAAAATTAGAACCATGATTGTTTCCATAATTCTCTTCATTGTTAAGCAGAGGTAGGACTTTCGAGTTGTAGTAATTATTATTCCAATCAATAGAAGGCAAATTTATTAGCACTTATTATTCCAATCAATGGAAGGCAAAGTTAAAAAAACTTATTAGAAGGGAAAGTTACTAACTTGCATTCATATATCACAGTGAGGTAAACAACTGACATGCACTCACTCCTTCAACACTCGCGGTTCATAATACCAACAACTAACGTGTCAGAGTTCAACTTCTTCTCTCTAACAATTTCTTCCTCTCATTGTATTTATATAGAATTGTTTTAGCCATTGCCGGAATTTCTCCTAATATTTATAACTATAATGAAATTTAATTTCTAGGACAGAATCAATCGTAGCGAGCTACTATATGAAGCTGTTATACATTGTAAGTACTCTGTAATATTATTCCAGTTAATGATTAACCACATTCTGACTCACAAACAAGAAGCAGCCGGTAAACTCAATAGATCAGATTGTTCCTCATAGTGTGTATTGTTTTTGCCACAATCTTTGTAGAGAATCTCATGTAGAAGTTAATGATATCCTCCTAATTTTTTTCATTTCTAGTCTCACTTCTTTATTTATACTTCTTATTAGAGAAAGAAAGAACAAATTTTCTTAGGAATAGCAAGTCTAAGTGTATGGTTGATTTATGTGTGTGTGTGTGTGAGGCTTGTGAGTTGTGGCTATTCTGAGATGGTACCATCCGCTGTCCTTATTTTTCTCTTCTAGTAATAACTTTTCGGAAATTGTAACTGCTGATAGCTAATTAGTGATATAACAATTAAAGGTAAGGAGAGCTACTATAAAGCCAGAAGTGTAGTACCATTTTAAAAAGAGGAAGTGTAATATCGTCTTCTATAGGAAATACAAGCAAACATAATATTCTTTCTTAGAATTAGAATAAAATTGCTTTCAGCACACAAGTTAATAGAGATTGATTTTAAATTATACCAGCTAAGTAGGACAAAACTAGAAAAGAAAACAATATTCTTAGAGCCCACAGGACTGATCTGATGGAGGGAATATCTCTGCTACCCTGACTCCTGCGTAGTTAGTTTGACGGCGACTTTGGGAAGAGGCCAAAGCTGCTTTCTTTCTTGTTTTGGCAAAATAAACCTTTTCTTTTTGAAATACTGGTTCATTTTAACAGGTCGGGGACTTTTCTCATTTCTTTTCAACTTGTTTTGGGTGAATAGACCATATTGAAGGCCTTTCCTGCTGTTTTCAAAAAGTAATTCTACTTCCCTCGTCGGTCGATCAACTTCTTTACTTTATACTCTCTCTCTCTCTCTCTCTAATGGGTTTCAGGCACGGAAAATCCGTTTTGCGTGCTTCTACAATTCCCAACGCATGTTCTTCTAGTTTGTCTGGTGCAATATGTATTTAAAATTTTGTTAGTCACTGAGAGAGAGAGGACACAATCGCACCTTCCCTGATAAAATCTCAAATTTTGTTGAGATAAACATCCAGAGAAACCATAGAAGTGATACTTTCACCCCCTTTGTGTCCGTTACTTCAGTGTGTTCATCTTTCTTATGTTTACTCATTATTACTGAAAATACTATGAAAAGTGGCCGAAAATGATAGGTAAACGATGAAATATCATTATCCACCTGCAAACTTGGTAGTAGTATAGTAGTAGCTGAACCTTTTCTTATGATCTTTATAGATGTTATAAACTGTAAAGAGAAAAGTCTGAACAAACCAAGCATCCTAGGAAGGAGGAGTAACATCCTGAAAGCAAGCTAAACATTGGTGATCAACACTGCTCCTTCATGGAAAACGGGTTTCACATAGTTTGACTTTCTGGTCATGGGATCTAATTGGGGACCCAGGATCTTTTTTGTTCTCTTTATGCTAGAAGCGTGCAAGAAGAGGAAATAGATCTGCAGCACATGGGATGGGAGTGCATCAGAGACAGTGAATACGACGTTAAACTTACTGATATAGAGACAGGGAGACCAAATGAACTAGCAGACTAAGAAAGAAACAGTAAAGAAAGGGCTACGAGTGAAAAAGGTCGTCTTATGCATCCGGCTAAGCCGTGTGTGGTTGGCATTGCTGTCTTTTGCCTTGTTTGGCCGTGGATTATCGACGGCTCTTTAGTGTAAGCTTTCTTTTTCCGTGTTTTGATGGATTCTCTGTCTCGGGTTTTGAAAAGATTGAGAAAGAGAAAGAGAGAAATGTTTTTCAGTGAGAGTCGCGAAGACTTTCTGGGGTTTTGTTTAATCGCACGCGTGAATGCAAGACGACTCAGCTTTCCGTCTTTCTCTGTTGTCATCTTCGTCATCCTTATCGGTCTTTTCATTTCATGGCTACGTAAAACCGGTCGGTCGGGATCTGACTCGGATACATCGAGATCGAGCAGGAACCTAAAGATGTTCAAAATAATATCGAATGTAGAGATTATATGGTGTGTGCAGGTCTAGCTGTTTGATTGTTCTGCATTTTTTTGGGACCGGTAGGCGTACACGCTCTGAAGCTTGAGATAGAAGTCAGACGCACTATTTTTCATGCTCCTTCTCATGTTGAAAATAACTTAAATAGTTTGGAGATCAAATTTTATATTCAGTGGATGTTATTTATGTGCAAAACAGAGAGACGATTCATCTTTATTAATTTTTCTAAAGACCCAAAACAATTAATTAAGAAGTACATGCACGAAAGCCATTGATAAGATTGAGGCACCGGTCCCGCAAGTAGGTCACAGGTTTTAGGCAGTGCACTGAATCTCTTTAAGAGAGCTAGGAAAGGGTGTTTGCATGTTTAGAGAGTTTTGAGTTTACATTTTATAGGCTGTACATATCAAGATCCATAAGGTGTATGATTTACTTGTTAAAAAAGAAGAAGCAGTTAGATCATTCAAATGCATCTATTTCTTACAGGCTACCCATTTTTAGTATGAATTCTTACAGGCTACCCATTTTTAGTATGAAGACTATGTCAAACGGCTTAGGTTTTGAAGAAAAAAATTAGGGGATGCAGGAAGGGACTTTTGCATGTTGAGGTAGTCCCAAAGATATGTTTGTAAGGGTGTATATGTCAAGGCCTATGGGGGAAGGATGTACACATCAAGGCCTAAAAGGTGCGTGAGTTACCAATTAAAAAATAAAAATAATAAACACATTCAAATGCATTGATTTCTTGTAAATTACCTATTTTTGTTATGGAAACTATGACAAAATGCTTTGTTCTAGACAACACAAAACTATCACGTGTAGAAAAAGAAAGGGGTGAACTTCTTCCCAAGCTCAAGAATGTGTATGCCTATGAGGGCTTCACTTTTTTTATACAACCAAAAATTTACAAAGCAATTTTCTTTCGTACAAAGTAACAAAACCATAGACTCTCCTTAGTCAAATCCCCACCCAAAGGGGAAAACAGTTACTAAAACTTGTAAGCAAGCACATTTTAGGAGAGATGTCGATTGTCAAGCTGTCTACAACCAACTACACTAGACATTTGCTGGCTCGCTTATTTTTAAATAAGAAATGCTATCGAGATAGTATCAAGATTGACTCCAAGACCTACTAGCTAAGCCCCTCTTTTTGAGATCTAACCCAATTATCTTGTTTGACTTTCCCTCTTCAGGTGATTTGTAGAAAATCATGCCCATTGGGTGTTTTTTACTAGTAGTTTTTCTAGTTAAAAAACTTACAAACTCAAAATGCATAGATAAAATCACCTAATCATGAATTTTGATATCTAACACTTCAATCCAATAGTATTTCTCTTGTAGGCCCCTTACTAAATAGAGGGCCACCTATCAAGTAGGCCAGATTTTTGAAAATATGAACTGTTGAAAATGCTAAACCTAACTGACATGAGGCAAGTTCAGAAATTCTAACCCATTAAATGCGGTTAGCCTCCATTTATTGAGTTGTAAGCGTCCTTAAAGGAGTGGACCTGTCCCTAGAGCCTGTTCTTGGAAAATCAAAGCTGTCTCCACTGTTGAAATGGGAAATCACTCTCACTAGAATGGAGAGTATGTGAGTGTTTATATATGTATCTGAGGGTTACAGGTGAGTGAAAGGACTGAAATGTCCTTGTTATCATATATACAATATAGTACTCTAATAACCCCCACAAGATGAATGAGGAATAGAAACAACATTTAGCTTGACTTACATGGCCATAAAGCAGTCGGTGCTTACAGATTGAAACGAACTCTTAGACGACCCATGGCCACTTGATCCCTCATAAACTGGAAATCCACCTCGATGTGTTTTGTTCGTGCGTAGAAAACAGGATTTTTGGACAAACAGGTGGCAACTATGTTATCACACTAGAGGTATAGAGAACGGAGCCAGAGGATTTTCGTTGTAGCATTGATGAGCACACGATATTCAGACTCTGAGGATAATGAGAAATGGTAGATTGTTGAGCAAAGACCACGAAACAAGGTTTGAGCCAAAGAAGATAGCGTACCCATTAGTGGACTTACGATCTTCCGGGCATCCATCCTATTCAGCATCTAAGAATGTGTTAAGCAGAACAGATGCGGACTTATTCGGCGGATTTGCTAGTGACCAATCTATATGAAATGGTGTGCTTGAGAAAGCAGAGAATCCGTTTGACAGCAGCCCAATGTTCGGTAGTAGGTGCTTGTATAAATTGGCATGCGCAGTTGAAGGCAAAAGAAATACCAAGCCTCAATAATTTTAAAGGATATATGGGTCATCAAGAATGGCACCCTGAAACTTGACAACCAACACCATCCATTTTGGTGCGACGCAGTAAATTGGTAATATACTTCTGTCTTGAGAGGATAAGTTTATCTGAGTATCGCCTGGCTTCGATGCCAAGAAAGTAATACAGAGAGCCGAGGTCGTTGAGTGTAAATTGAGATTGCAATGTAAACCAAATCTCTAATATGTTTACTGTAAATCAGATAGATAAGTGGACCAAAAATTAAATGAACTTACTACCAGCCATAGCAAATGATCTAGTAAAGTTTAAGTGATCTTCTAATCCTTTTCAATTCACTGTGATGGAGAACCAAAAACTGTTGCAACATTTACTCGAATTGTAGGATTAGGGACCTTAAAACATAGATCTTCATGACAGTCATCCTTCCATCAAGGATACCAACTGTCTAAAATAGTTATTGACAATACACTGTCACTACCAATAATATTTAGACTAGTAATAGGACATCTGTTGTCTCCATAATGCCATGTTCATTTAAAATGCTAAAATGTTTAGGACCACAAAGGAATGAAAAATTCTAACATTCTCCCACTTTGTCCAAACATTTATAAATTCAAAAATCTTAATATACTAGTCTAAAACACTTTATGCTCCAACAAAGAACTAAATTACATAAATCATGACCGTAATTTCTTTATAAACAAGTATTACCTTCCATGTATTATAATATAAATTTTCTTCTTTGGAAAAGCTTTTTATATAGTGTTTTATTTTTATGAATGAGCCTCAAATACTTATATAGGTCTAAATATAATTATTTGTCATCCAATCATAAATGTATACAAACAAAATGGAGACAAATTAAAAAATTCAGAGTTTCATTACTAATATATGCTACAAGTATAGTATCATAATTCAAATAGAAAGGGACAAATGAGAACAAAGTGTAAAAACCCCAAATTTTGATAATATATTTGAGTTATTAAAAGTGAGAAATTTAAAATTTAAAAACGAAACTAGAAATTGAAGTTCTTAGAAAATTAACTTTTTATAAAAATAGAATCATGAGTTGAAACATAGATATTTGAAATATACTTGAAAAATCAAGTCCAACAACTATAAGCACTCTAAAATTAGAGTTTAGATGAAAAATTTGTATTTTTCTTGATTTTTAGAATTTAATTTTACCTGTAAGGGTAAAATGATAATTTTACCTTTGTGTTGGCTTGACAAAGTTAGATAATATATGAGTGAGAAGTGAGGTAAGACATGCATCAACTAGCACAAAGCTAAAAGTGGAGAAAATAAAATTTCCACTTTCATTAAATTAATTTATTGAATAAAAATGAGAAAATATTTAAAATTAATAAAATAATAAAAATTAGGCTATAAATACCCCCCTAAAATTTGCAGAAAATTTCAAGATTTTCAAGTCTCCCCAACCATTTTCCTTTCTCTCTCTCTCTCTCTCTCTCTCTCTCTCTCTCTATTTCCTTTTCCATTTCTTTTTCTCTTCTTTTTCTTTTCCCCTTTCAGCTATCTAAGGCATTCATTGACACGCTCTATGACAGAGCCCCAGGATGACAACGAGCGTGTCCATAGATGTTAGTCCCCGAACCTACTTGGGTTCCACCTGACTATATTCACCCATGAAATCCAACAAATCTCTCCGTTATTCAAATGATCAGAGCTTATCATCTTCTCAGGCATAATCCATTTCATCTTTTCCCTATGTTCTCTATCAATCTCTGGTGACATCACCAATGTTTTTCTCCACTGCTTATCTATTCCGATGCAACACATTTCTCCAACAAATATCTTCCCCTCTGGCACTTTTCGTCTCTCTTGCTGGTCCAGGTAGGCCTTCTCTCTTCTCCTTCTTTCTTTTTTGGCATGTCTTTACTATTTTTCGGCTTCCCCTAGTCTCCCTGGTTGGTGATTTGTCGGAGAGACGGATCCGATGGCACATGTCAAGACCCACACCATAGATGTCTCAGATGGAAGATCTGAGTCATTAGATAGAATTTTGGAACCCCAAAACCCTAGAATAGGTAAAAATAGTCAAACGATAAATGGTCTAGATTAAAGATCCAAACTGAAAACGGTCAGATGGTCAGGATTGCACCATTCAAATGATTTCGGTCTGATCCACTACCAAGATACACCCTGGAACGCAACATGGACACGCAACCTACAGGCCTGTCTCCACGCTTGCAACGTGGTCATAAGTCTACCATGACACCACAACATCCCTGTGACAAAGACGCACCCCAATGCATTCTGGAGTCCAGGGTGCACCATAGCATTTTAGAGTGCATATTTCACTTTAGTCATCCTGGTATGTCATTTTGACATATTTTCAATTCAGAAAATTTGAACTGTTAAATTTATCAAAAACTTAGAATTTCTATTCATAAGTCAATACAATTCCAAATTTAGATATGAAACATTCATTGGAATTACATTGATAATTAAAATCTAATGGAATGATAAAATGTAAGATTTGAGGACTATTTATGTTGATCAAAAGTAAAAAACCATGCAAAATGTCTTTGATTAGCTAGATCAAAGATGATCAGATTATCTGAAATTATTGAATAAGTGATGTAGTGATGAAATGAAACAAATAAACTGGTCAGATCTTTCATACATGTGATTAATTATGATTTGAACCACTAATTAAGATCAAAACCCTAGATCTAAGAGATTAAGATTACATTTGACCGTCATATTAAAATAGAAACTTTAGATATGTACTAAGATCATTGAAAGTGTTACATCTTAGTATAATTACATCTAATCTATTTATAGATTGAATAATTAAACTTAATCAATGGTCAGATTTAGCATAATATGAAATAATTAGTGAATAACTTAGAAAATAGTAAAAAATTCAAGATGTGATTAATCTGAAACAGATTTACATTTCTGCATATTTACAACTTTATAGTGGAATGAAATTAATGTTAGTAAGGCCCCCATAGGAACCTTAATGAGATAAAGACTGGATTTCATCATAAGATCCTTGGCCCACCTAAAAATCAATCTACATACTTAAATGTCATGATGACAATTTTTGGATATTAACTTAAAGTTAAGTAGAAAGATACTTAGGATATCGAGCTCATAGGACCCTTTTAGATTGATGTGATCTATTGTCACTTCAGTGGCTTCTGAACATTGTAGTTATAGTGGGTGCCTTAAAATTCAAGTCATTTTCCCATACCTTCCTTGATATTAGATGAGTCTAAATGCCTCGTAACATGAGGATTGCATTAACCACTTTTAGAGCAGGACCTAATTGGCAAGCAGCAGTCAAAATCTAAATTAAGGAGGAGCTGTTTAGGCTTCCATCGGGAAGGGTTAATGCGGGCTGCACGTGAGGGACCCAAGGTTGGAATGTATAGGGTGAAGCGGGGTAAGTTGGGTTTGTACTGATTTGAGGGCGAGCTAGTAATAGCTGTTAGGCTTTTGTCGAGAAGTGTTGATGCGGGCTGCATGTGAGGGACCCAAGGTTGAAATGAGTATTCATTGCCATTGATACAAGTGTAGTTGAAACACTCTTAGGGCTTGTTTTTGCACGATGCCCTATTTATTATGACATTCATTCATATTATGATTTGGACACAGATTCTTATTGCTTTTGATGGATGCATATCCATATTTTGCTCATGCCTTGCATGTCATGATGACTTGACTTCATATCGATTTGTTCAGACTTATGATTTTCATGTGTTACTTATTATAGACGTTTGATTACTTGACGTGCCTTGTACATGTTTTTATTCCATGAGATTTGCCATGACATTGTCATTTCGTGGCCCATGATTCCACTGTATTTCTTATTGAGTGTGATCACCTACACAAGCATAGCTTGCTGAGGCATTAGGAAAGCAGGTGGAGTAGCGTTGATTAGAGCGAGGACCTTGAGGACCATTTGCATTTTATATTCAGAGACTCATTTAGTGTACGTCTCTTGGACTTGTGTTTAGACTTTTGGGCTGTACTCAGATGTTTATATTTTGGATAGATTGGACCCACACTATTGCATAGTGTACATTTACTTGATTATGTGTATGATGTGATGATCATGGATGGAACCCTAGGCTTTTGGACTTATTATTATTATTGACTTTCCACGGCTTGTGTTGATTTATCATGGTTTTGAATTGAACATGCCCAGAGTATCGAAGATTTGATTTTGGTCATAGGTTGTAGTTTTGTGCATTGGATGACCCTCAGAGTTTTATTTTTTGTATTATATTTGAACGCTATGTTTCTTTTTATGTAATTTGTGAGTTTTTATTTTCAGGGATCCCATCTATTTTATAAAAAAAAATATTTATATTATATATATTAGAAAAAGGTTTAGAAAACCTGAGATGTCATAGTTTGGTATCATAGCCAGGGTTTATTCCATCATCACCACTTTAAGGGTCCAATTAGATTGACAGCCCATGAGTTAATGATTGAGATTGTGATGGGAGAAATACTTATATGATGTGACATTGAATTCTTAACATATGGCTCCTCGACGGAGGACTAGGTCCACCAGTGCTCCACCAGTGGCTACCCCTATCGCAACACAAAGGTAAGGGGATCATGAGGCAGATATAGTGGCCCGCATAGTTCAAGACCTCATGCTATATCTCACATAGCAGATTACCTAGCAGGTTTGGGCAATAGTACAGGCTACACACTCTGCCTACTCGGCGATGACTACGGCAGCCCAGGGGGACACCTCAACATAATCATCCCACCAGGTACCAACAACTCCAATGCCAGGAGCTACATAGGGAGGAGCCTCAAGCACACATGATTCATCGGTTAAGCAACTAAGAGGTTCCAAAGGATGGTACCCTCCTTCTGCGAGGAAGGATATATAGCAGTGGCTGAGAGATGGTTATTTAAGGTAGAGAAGGCCTTTGAGAATATGAAGGTCCCACTTATGGACCAGGTTAGACTGGTTGCCTACTTATTGACAGCAGAGGCAAAGTTTTGGTAGAAGACTTAACAGCAGATGCACCCTCCATCCTCAACACCACTCATAGGAGGACTTTTGGTGTGTAGTACTTCCCTCATGCCCTATGGCCTATGAAGAGGGAGTTCTCCACATTAGAGCAAGGGAGTTTGACGGTTCAACAATATCTAAATTGGTTTATCAGACTACGGAGATTCGCATCAACTTCTTTTTCCTTAGATAAGGAGGTGACTGATAGATTTGTTGATGGATTGATGCCGCAGTTGAGGCATGAGGTGCTTAACTCCCACTCGACCACAAAAATTAAGAAAAATAGAAAATTTTCACTCGAGCTCAAATTTTAGCGTGCTTACAATCATTCTGACCCATTTTTCCAGTATGATTCCAAATATCTATGTTTCAAGATTTGAATCTTTTTCTAAAAAAATAATATTATATTAAATATAATATTCCACCTAGATTTTTATAAAAATTCCAATTAATTTTAAATAATTCTAGAAAATTTGGGGTTTTCACATTCTTCCCCCTTTATAGAAATTTCATCCTCAAAATTTAGTATAACAACTCACTTATGAGTTATCATCATCTCATTTATAATTTTTCTCTTGTAGCTTGTTCTGTGAAATATGGATACTTAAGGAAATCTTTTATTCTCCTTTTGATTCATCAATCATATGACCTTTTCCTTAAACGTAGAATTTGTCAAAGTCATAAAACTTGTTAGATAATTTAGCCATCTAGGCTAAATCATAACTACTAACTTGACATTTCCTAACATTTCAAAATGATTAATTCCTTTAAGAAATCCTCTTGTTCATATTTCATATTTCCTTTAACTAGTGTCATCAATCTTTACTTTGCCAGTCAGTAATTCTCATGATATATTTCTATCATATTGTTACTCCCCATTTCATTCAATAGAAATATCTTTAACATGTCTTTCAAGGTATGGATAGTTCTTTAACTATCAACCAAAGATGAAATGTTGTATTAAATCTCAATTGAATTAACTAATGATCTCTGTATAACCTTCCAATATTTGGAAGTAAATATTTCATCTTAATTCAAAATACCCATACTTCTATATCATTTTCTTCAAAAAAAATCCTTCTAATGATATTTTTCCTCAAATTTCCACTATCATCTTGTCATAACTTTTGTAAAATCTATTCTTTTAATATTGCTGAGTCATGTCAATATTCTTGATATTCCCATAATTAGTGATTTACTTTTTCACTGTATAGGTAACACTATTATTACAAATTCTAAAATGTATACTTGAAAATTATTATGAAGCATCCATAATAACTTTTCTATATCCTTTCTAAGTTCTTATATGAAATAGTAACTCTCTTTACTCCAATTAAGGATCAATATCAATATTATCCTCCAAATTTGGTAAACATTTTACTTCATGATGTTTCAAAGTAAATCCATATATCTTCAATACATACTCTTTCTCATTTATCCAAGAAAACTTTCCTTCATCAAATTAATAAATATCATTTATCCCAAAAGCATAACTCAAAATTTATATTGAGTTTTGAAAGATGTCCTTCATTTCTAACTCACATTTTATGAGAGTTGAGGTAACTTAACCTCCTCAATATCATTATTCACCATTTTAATTATTGCATAATTACAATAATCCATCCTTTTTCTGATAGTATTTGGTATTCTCCAAAATAACTTATTTGTCAAATAAATCCTCTATCTAATAGTCCTTATAATTGACTTTTCAACTTATTGAGATAATCTTATGCCATCTTCTAAAAGTAATGATTCAATAATAACTCAATCTCATATTAGATTGAAAATCTTGAAAACTCCTCAATATATCTTGAAAATTTCTAACTATATCCTTCTCCATAATCTTGAATTATTCATCCTTTATAATCACCACCTTTATCCAAAATGCTTAACTTTCAAAACAATGTGTTTAGCTTCCTATATTTGTTTACATGATCTTATTCATGATACACCATGACTGTTTCCTCATCAATGTAAAAAAATGTATTTTTTTTTATAGTCCATAACTATTCCAATATACCCAAAATCTATTATAGCAATAGTACAAGATCAATATCCATCTAAATTCTAATGAACTCTTGTGTTGACTCATTAACTAAGTTATCTTAGTAAATTCATATTTGATGTACAAAATGTATGGACTATGATCTCATTGTGAACCATATACTATCATGGTTAACTTATTTTTCTAAAAATTTTGAAATTGTAATTTCCCACTTTCACTATTCTTCTTCGTATGATTTATCTCTAAATTTTCCTTAAGTTTAAAACCATTCCTTCTTACTTCATAAATTAATCATCTATTTATCAAAATTCTTCTCCTTTATTGATTTAGAAATACTCACTATTTCCTTGAATTATTCTCAAGTAATTTCTATTCTTCACAAATTTTGGTTTTACCTTTCCTATAAAGGTTGTAATTTTTCTTACCCTTACTAATTCACTGATTGGAGTTATCACATATAACTTATACCTCAAATCTTTCAATGGTAGATTTATAATTCATGTAAATTCACAAAGAGTGTGTAGATCCATAATCAAATGGTACTATTGCATAGTTATCAGTTATAAGCAAAGTACTTTCAATCACCGCATTTGAGGTTTGAGCTTGACCCTTAGTAATAGCAAATACTCTTCCTTGATGTCGAGGAATATTCTCCAATTTCTCTTCCTTGATTACCAGTTGTTTATTGTAGTTATTTGCCATGTGTCCCAATTCCCCACATTTATAACACTGGATTGGAGGTCGTTGTTGTATTAGATTAGGGCACATATTCCCAGGGTGAAATCTTCTATATTTGGGACAATGCCTCTTATTTTGTCCAAAGGTGGGATTTTCTTGAATTCTTGGTGGCCTGAAATTATTCATGGCCCCTTTGCCTTTCTTAAAAGATCATGGATTAAAGTTTCTCATCTCCACTCTTTTTCCATTTTTCTAAAAATCTTCCTCAAATCTGGAGGTTATTTCTCGCATTCTGCTAGGGTCATGGGTTTGGTACCCAACAACTTAGTTCTCAATCCTGGTTAAAGTCCTTCTAGGAATCTACCAGTAGCTGTCTATTTGTACCACACATATGAGGTGCAAACCTCTTCAATTGTACAAATTTATTTTCATATTCTACAACAGGCATATTCCCTTGTTGTAGATTCAGGAATTCTTTTTCCTTTCTTGCTTGAATATGTAGAGGAAAATATTTGTTGTTAAAGACCTCTTTGAATTCTTCCTAAGAGATATTTTTTGAGTTTGAAAAGAAATTCCTCTTTGCAGATCTCCACCAGAAGGCAGCTTCATGTTTCAAAATATTGGTGGCCATCTTGACTTTTACCTCTTCAAGAGTTCGTAAAACATCAAAAGTTTTCTCAACATCATATATCCGTTCTTCTACTTTTTTGGCATCACCCTTTCCATTATAGCCTATCACCATTTTCTGGAATCTTTCCCTAATCTTTTTCAATTCATCACTATTCCTTTTGAACTTCTCACTATTACACTTGGTTTAATGATCATATACTAGTATTAGGATATTTTATCTCTAAACTGATATCTTGGTTAAGACTTCAGGTTAAATATTACACCATTATATGTTGTAATGCTATTTTATTACTTGATTCAATAGTTTGTTATTTCTTATATTGGAATCAGTAATTTACTGAGCTGCCCACCTGGGCGTGTGCTCATCTTTAACTATTTCTATATGAGTTAATTGCATTAACTCATTCTATCCTAATACTTTAACTAATGCTATCCTACTCTTATATTAACTTATTGTATCCTAACCTATATTAACTTATGATATACTTAACCTATATTTGGATTGTCACCTTCATATTGGACATATAGGGGTTGTAAGTGACTGGATTAACTGCTCTGATAGTAACTATGATGATTCAGGTTTTTAAAACATATTTTCATAAATATTTGCAAAGGTAGGGCCCTGAATTTGAAAATTTTAAAAAATCAAACAGCGAAAACTTATTTTCTTTGAAATTGATTTGTCAAAAACTCAAGTGCCACCTCAAATTACTTATCATACATAGGTTTTTATATAAAATAAAATTTTCATTGAATAAACATAGAAATACTTTTATTAAAATTAGGATCAATATAGTGGTTCACATACACAGCCCCGGTAGTCATTACATACTTTGTCCAAATATTACAATCCAAATTACAAAACAATCAATACAATCTTCCTCAAAGTAAATACCCTGAGTAGTAGTTCAGTGATGATTATCCTCAAGTCTTGAGCTTTCAATCTTCCTTAACTGTATTTGAGATATTGTAAACATTCAAACATTTACAATATCTTAGCAAGCTATGCTTGGTAGGGGATTTAAGAAATATAATCAATATATCTCAAAATCAATAGTTGTTTATATCCATGATATAAATCAATTATACAATTGGATAACCATTTTATCCTTCACTCATCATATGAGTTTTATGTATATAAAGGGCAGCCTTGGTGCATGAAGCTCCGGCCTATGCGGGGTCCGAGGAAGGGGCGGACCACAAGGGCCTATAGTAGGCAGCCTTACCTTGCATTTGCAAGAGGCTGATTCCACGCCTTGAACTCGTGACCTCAAGGTCACATGATGACAACTTTTACAGTTGCACTAAGGCTCCCCTTCATGAATTATATGCATATATTACATATAAATAAAACCAATGAAAATCATGAATGTAGTCACTATCATTAATAATATCTCATTTCTAAACTGATTTCAATATTAACACTAGATAATCATACCGTATTGGGAATGCTCCTCCAATACAACATCAGTAATAACTTTTTCCAAGTATCTCATCATGCCATAAAATAAGGCATCTCATCAAGCCATAAAATAAGGCATTTCATCAAGCCATAACATAATGCATCTCATCATGCCATAAAATAAGGCATCTCATCAAGCCATAACATAAGGCATCTCATCATGCCATAATATAAGGCATCTCACTATGCCATAACATAATGCATCTCATCATCCATAATATAAGGCATCTCATCATGCCATAATCAATTGCATTATAATGCAAAATAATCAAGGACTACCATGCTTGTAGTCTCAATCCGTACAGTCCCCAGATAACTGCTCAATAATTCACTGACACCATGGTGGAAAATACAGATCCATGTTCGTATGGGGGGACTATGGCTGTCATAATGGCAGCCTTCCCATAATTGCCCCACCTAACATTTTGCCTCTCTTTGGGCACGATATCATTATCATAATCAATTTTTTCAGAGAGCGGGTGGCCAAACCCTCATAACTCTCCTAGCATTGGCATTCCTAGGCATAAGCTTGTCTTAAAATAAAATCACAAGCTTCCATGTTTATATGGAAAATAATATTTCATACTTATAGGTTATGTGTCTCGTTATAATAGGACATGCCTATAACTTCTTTCCTTAAGATTTTGGAGTCCAACTTATGCAGTTCAAATCTTCTTATTCTACCCATTAAGTAATTTCATAATTACTTAATCAATCACTTTATATTCATTTCAACATCATTTGTTGATTCATAAATAATTCTAAGGCAATTACAATCAAACTATAGTTATCAGGATAAGATCATGTATAAAATACATGTATCTTTTACATTGAATATATTCTTAAGGTCCACCTACCTTTACTTTCAACAATCCATCATCCCATTGATCTTGATCATCATATCCTTTATGTATATGTCAAATCATATATATACAGTCATTTCTCAACTCATTTATACTTCATAGTTGTTCTTTTGATTATCCTTACATAGGATGATTTGGATCTTTTTCCTTGGATCATATTGATCAAGGTCTAATTTATTGATCTACATTTAAATCTAACATCTATTCTAATTAAAAAAAAATACAGACTTACACAATATCATGATTCTTATTATTTTTTATCATTTAAGATCTCATCATGGATCTTGTTTGATCTTTAATTATCTTAATTACCATTTTTATTAGGATTAGATATTTTACTATTCTTTTATGATCTTATTATTATTCAACCAGTTAATGTTTTACTAGTTGAAGATAATATATGCACTCCTAATTCTAGATGGTTTCCAATTGACAAAGGTTTACTAGTTAAAAGCTACTCACATAGTAGTTAATTCAATCCTCATGTAAGGGGGCATTTAGACCTTAACAAACATAGCCAGAAGGTGGGGGAAGAGTGATGCTTTATTAGAGAACCCTCTTAATGACCATGTTCAGCATTTACTGGAGTGACCTTAGCTCAACCTTTTATAAGGTTCCTATGAGCTCGTATACTCTAAGTACTCTTGATATTTGATTTCAATTAAATCCATGAACATTTAAAATGTCATTCATTGGGTTTATTATTCTCTTAATTTTTGCCAAAGATTTATAATCCTTATATTGTCCGATTAACTATAGCCCTTATTATTATTAAGTCTATATCCATCATTTATTGTAAATGTCCATTTATATTTTATTAATTATATTTTTCATGTAATTTTCATAATAGGAAAGCATAAAGAAGTAAATTTAGCAAGCAAATCTACTGAGCAAATAAAGATATTCACAATAATAGTAATTCCAATGCTCATGTTATGCTTCATCATGATCCTCTTGATCTTTCATTAGATCTAGGGTTTTCATCCATCAAAGGCCTAGATCTTGATCTTTCATATTTTTGTTACATCATCTCAAATAATCTCATCTCTAGATCATTGATTGATCTTGTCAAATGATTTGATCTTTCTT
This sequence comes from Warburgia ugandensis, assembly GCA_035236585.1. Classification (NCBI taxonomy): domain Eukaryota; kingdom Viridiplantae; phylum Streptophyta; class Magnoliopsida; order Canellales; family Canellaceae; genus Warburgia; species Warburgia ugandensis. The sequence goes on along the minus strand of CP141138.1, from coordinate 48,789,744 downwards.
GATCGAACCGATCAAGAAGATTTTAAGCCATTTTATTAAAATTAAGGGCTTAGATCTCAATCTATCCCAAATTAGCCGCATCTGGCTATTCATTTATTATGATCTTATGATTAGATCACTATCCATATTGATTCAAAGTTCTTAATCAATTTGATCAAGGATATTATTATGTATTTTTAAGGATTTTGTTACTTTTAATGGTCAAGATCTTAAGATCTGGCAAATTAGTTAATCCAGTCCATTTATTCAAGTTATCACATCATTAGATTGCTAACGGATCAAAATTCAAGGTCTAATCATGTCAGATTTGACTGATCTTGGGAATTAGTACCACTTTTGTGATTTATAAAAATTTACTATGAATAAAAATTAAAATTTATTCTTCCATTAGATTCTACTCTTCACCAAAAATTTGGAGCTTCTTTTCGATCTTGATTTGGAGTTAAAATGAGCTCTGAATTGCGATTTGAAGTTTCAGATCAGTTTTGACGGTCCAGATTTGATCTGGACTCTTAGAACGCGACAAAACTAGCCGACATGCGTCACCGTCATCGGGAAGTAATGGGCGTCGTCGCTTGTCAACCAACGCCTCACACACATAGCACGCGCGGAGATGAGCATCTCTCTATGCATCGTTTTAGTGCACCTCAAAGTTAGATCTTCGGAGATTTGTTGAGACGGTCCGATCTAGATGTCAAATCAATAGCTCCCCAGATCAATGTCCAGATCTAATGGAAATGTATATGTGATCTTATACCCGGGGGTTTTGGGACCCTCTGAACCAATCCAACATTTCAAAATTCCCAAATCTTATAAATTATTGGTGTGCCCAATTAGGTCATCAGATTCTAGTTCACCAGTTATCCAGTTGCTAGTGAACCAAATTCAATGGTGATTTGACCTAAAAATAGAGGGGAAATGAAGGGAACCTACCTGGATCCCATTTGAAGCAGAGAGAAAAGCCAGAGAGAAGAGATTGTTGCTGGAATTAAACCTTTGGCCCATCAAGCTAGGGTTTTTATGATATCCCCTGGAATGGTGCCACTGGAGTGTTTGTCGGTGCTGAAGAAGATAAAGGATAAGGGGGAAATCACCACAAGGGAAAAGGAAGAAGTTCTGAGTCATTGCCGTTGCCGTAGGAAGCCAAAAAAAAGACAACAACGACTATGGGTTGCCGAAAAACTATACAAAGTAAGTTTTTCGATAATCTAACTATCAAATTCTTTCTTGAATAGAGGGCTATTGTAGATGATGGAATTAAGAATCCAATTAACGGTACAGATCTTGGAAAATAGATATGAATTGGGATGGCAATTGCAAATAGGGATTCCGAGTGGAAAACCCTCCTCTGTCGGGACAACGTGTTCATGAACACACTCGACAGGTTTTGAGGGAATATTCTATTGGGTGCATCCACCAACATGCTTTGTTGCTGGAAAGAGCAAATGAGAGAGAAAAGAAAGAAAAAGAAAAGAAAGAGGGAGAAGGAGAGAGGAAAGGGAGAGGGTCTTGGGGATCTATACAATTTCGTGCTATCTATAGGAGGCTATTTATAGGTTTATTTTTGCATTAATTTAATTTAATTTTAATTATTTTTAATTTAAATGATTTTTTCACCTTTCTTAATAAATTAAAAAAGAGATTCCTCATCCTGTTTATTCTTTCATCATTGATATTCCTTGTTCTGGCTGTCCCCCAGCTCAACCAACTTTTGTAGACCCCACACAAAAGTGAAATGACCATTTTACCCCTATGGGTAAATATAAATTTACAAAAATAAGAATTTTTCACCCGAGCTCAGATTTTAGCGTGCTTATAGTCATTCTGACCCATTTTTCGAGTATGATTCCAAATATCTATGTTTCAAGACTTGATTCTTTTTCTAAAAAATAATATTATATTAAATATAATATTTCACCTCAATTTTTATAAAAGTTTCAATTAATTACAAATAATTCTAAAAAAATAGGAGTTTTTCCATACATAACCAGTGCCACAGAGCCAAGGACGCATTTTTACCATTACTTTAGGGCAAGTACAGGCTTCGAACCAAGTCATGGAAGGTACTTTTCTTATAGCTGATAGGCATGCTAGAGTTCTTTTTTACTAGGGGTCTACGCATTCGTTTACTTCATGTGCATTTGCATCCTGTCTAGATTTATGCACTTGTGAGTTAACGTTTGGATTAGACATACTGATGCCAACAAGAGAGATAGTAGAGGCCACTTAGTATCTTGAGAGTGCCAGTGGAGCTAGCAGAGGCTAGAATGGATGCTAACCTCATCCTGTTAGCCATAGTGGATTATGATGTTATTTTGGAGATGGACTGGTTGACAATGTTTTGGGTTACTATTGACTGCCGTAAGAAGTAGATTATATAAGGTATATCGGGTCGATCAGTGGTCGTAGTCTAAGACAGGAGGAGTGTTATTGGCCCTTGTATTATCTCAACTATGAGAGCAGCTCGATGTTATTGAGTGTTTTTGGCTTGCATCATGATAATTGACAATGAGTAGCCACAGATTGAGGAGATTGATGTAGTGCAAGATTTTGCCGATGTGATCCCTGACGACCTGCCAGAACTACCCCCACGTAGAGAGATTGATTTCACCATCGACTTGGTGCCGAGTACATTGCCTATCTCTAAGGTGCCCTACAAGATAACCCCTGCAGAGTTGAGAGAGCTTCAGATAAAATTGCAAGAGCTTATGGATAAGGGCTTCATCAGGCCGAGTGGATCTCCTTGGGGAGCATCAGTCCTCTTCGTTAAGAAGAAGGATGAGTCCTTGAGGTTGTGCATAGATTATTAGTTGCTAAACAGTGCTACTGTGAAGAACCGGTACCATCTACAATTGAAGTAGTACTATAGCTTCATATGGGTTGATGAATACATCCCCTATGAACATCCTTGTGTTGGTATGACTGAGCCTAGACTAAGAATCAGTCTATGATTTGCTTATAATGATGCCTTCATCTAGGTTAGGAGCTCAAATCGTCTTACTGTTGTTTACATGTTGTGTCTTCTCTTAGTTATGGTTGTAATTAGGATATTCACAACTACGTTGTAGGAATTCTTATATTTTCGTAATACTACACTCTTTGAACATAGATCTACCAACTTTAAGTGGACCATAATTTATTATAGTTGAAACAAGTTTATATGCATTGCCAAATTTGGATCTATTAACTTTAAATGGAATGTAATTATTCTAGTTAAAACATGTTTATATGCATTAACAAGTTTATGTATGCAATGATAAATTTAGATCTATTTGCTTATTCTATTGATTTTAAATAGACTGTAATTTATTCTAGCTAAACCAAGTTTATATGCATTGATAGGTTTTTATTTATCAACTTTAGATAGACTTTAATTTATTGCAGTTGAAACATATTTATATGCATTGATAGGTTTTATCTATCAACTTTAAATTGATTGTAATTTATTCTGAAACAAGTTAATATTGTTTAGATAAGTTTTATATATGCGTTAATAGAAATATATATATATATATATGTTTATATAATAAAATTAGTAAATTGTTACATATGCATATTAATTTATTATATAAGCCATGCTTATATCATTGATAGAAAATATCACTTTATTATAAAATTATTATAATTTATTCCAAATTGTGGAAAATGAAATGTGACAAAATGCCAAATTAGAGACCTTGATATCCACATGAAGACAAAATCTCCATCACCATAGTTAGAGCTTAGACAATGCTATATCTTCGTCCACAAATAACCTATTGACAATGAGAACTGGCGTAATACTAGCAGTGGTGTGGCTGCAGAGTCTATACAACCAAAATGGTTACAACAAAAAATGGCCACCACTAATCAAATGATCTCTAACTTAAAAAAGGATCTTTAGGAAGAATTGCTTCAATTCACAATATAAATCACAAGCAACATGTGGTCGTGAGGGAAAATCATTAATTGGTTTACATCTTATTGTTACACAAGGTTGGTCTTCCCCTTACCATGCATGCTCTTCATTTTCTACCCTTCATTGGCTAGCTTGTCTCTGCTTTGTCGCTTCCTTCCCTGAAGTAACGCTCTCCTTGCCCTGTTTCCATGTACATATGTTTCTATTTCATTTTGTTTTTTTGATCAGCAAGAGGGGTTTTGACAGTGCCCCTAACCCGAATCTTCTGAAGAAGGATTACAATCTGGTATACAAAGGATTACAACCTCCTCTATAAGGGTTTCTTGAGACAAAGGAAGAGTGGGAAATCAGCACAGGTAATCCTAGTGGGAGGAAGAAATTAATCACATCTTCATTAGCCACGTTTCTTCTCGGATGTATCATAAAACCGAAACGGCATTGGATAAGTCAGAGCTCTCCCAAACTTCAACCCCTTCAACGCCTTCCCGACTAACAAACAACCGGTTTCTACTCCCTTCCATCCTCTTTATAATACCTTTCTGCGCGTTCTCTTCCTTATCCACAAAATTTCTCCTATACGACTTTTCACAAACACCTTGCGTTCTGTCTCCGTCTACCTCTTGCGCTTGTGACCACACTTCCAATCCCATTTCTCTACTAACAAACACCTGTTTCTCATAACAATGAATTAGGCTACTTTCACCTCCTCCCGAATTCCTCAAACTCGGATTTTTCTCTTCCAAATACACCCACGGATCATCCCCCAATTTACGCAAATCTGCCACACCCACGTCGCCGGACTTGGAACATACCTTGAAAATCGCCGATTCTTCTACATCAACGTCCACGTCAGCGAACGAGTCTCCGAACCTGCTGCTTCGGCCCGAACCTGGCTCGTTCGTTTCCCAAACCACACCCCCCGAACGTAGGTCCCATAGCCGAATATAGCCGGAATATCCAAACGCGCCAGAGTGAATGGCGCTTCCGAACAGCACACCCTGCTCCGGCAAGTATTTCAGTTTCGCGGGAACCATCACTTTCGAGGAGTGGCCGGACTGCCGGCCGATCTCCGACGAGATCTTCAAGGTCGATTTGTTGACTGATAAAATGCAATTCTCCTTGTGCCGGCACTCGAAAGACGCGAAGATGGAATCATCAGAATCTGCGATTGCGGCAACCAGCGCCTTGTACACGCGCGGATCAGACGGATCAGACCAGTGCACGGATCCGACGTGGCGTCCCCCGGAGAAATCGTAGAAATGGAGCCCCGCGGATTCCCGCGATCCGATCCCTGCGACTTCAGGCCATACGCGACGGAGAGAGGTGATATGCTCGATATGCGTCCGTATCGTCCCGACATGAGTCAGATTCCAATCGTATCCGGAGATCTGACCGCCATGAGCGATCCAGATCGATCCGTCGTCGGGTGCGGCCGAGAAAGCAGTCGGAAATCCGTCGGCGGCGGGGCAGATGGTGGCGATGATTGAAGCGTCGATGCCGGCAAGGGGAGGAGGTAGCATAGCGGATCGGAGGCGTGATTCGACGCCGTAGTAGAGGGCTTCCTCGGTCAGTTCTTGTTTGGAGAACCGGCGGGCAGTGGAAGGAAGGCGATTGCAGCGGAGGACGGAGAGGAGGACGGAGAAAATTTCTGGATCGCGATCGATGAAAATAGGGGTGTTATCGTTGTTGGATCGGCGAGTTGAGAGGGCGGCCAGGAGAGAGTCGGAACCGCCGGTCTGGATGGTTGAGACGGTGGTTTCGAAGAGCTTGCCGCCGACGTTTAGTTTGATCCGATCCTGGAGACGGTTTGCAGGGGCAGGATGGGAATCTCCGCCGTCCATGTTGTCTCCGGAGATGGAGACGACCACGATGACAATCAGATGATGCAGTCGCGAACAACAAGGACGGAGTTAGAGCAGCGCTGGAGAAGAGGATGTCTTCTTAGGAAAAATTACGGTCGTACCCTCGGTACTGACAGAGTAGGAGTCCACTCTGGCGGGCTGGTTTCATGTGCACACCAACTGCACCGTTAAATTATGTTTCTTGATCTACACCGTTAAATTACAGCCCAAAAAAGCCAACGATTTACGTTTGCTGCAGAATCCATCCTAAATAGGGCAAAAGTACAAGACGAAATCGACCAGCGACACTGAGATAGACTTCTTGCAGGCCGTCGTCGCACAGTTCTTTGGCCTGCGTCACCAGGGTTCGAGGCTGTGCACGGGTATGTGTCTAAAATGGAGAATTCAGGGTTTTCATTTTTAAACAAGAGTAACAGGGTTTATTTAACCCCCGTATGTTGGGCATTTCTGCTGGCACAGTAGAATCTACCGTGATATCTTCCATGATATCTTCTCTTCTTTCATATATAAGATGTGTTATATGTTCAGTGATATTTGAAAAGCTGCTGTCATGTTTATCACTACTATCATAGTATCACAGATTTGAGATGATGCAGATGACATAGATCCAGCAATATATGAACCTACCTCTGATTCCTTTAATTATTCTCCTAAAATGAAAGAATGCATTTTATGATTGAGCTTGAACTTTCTACTCGGGATTTTTCTTTTGTCCCGTTGATTTCATCAGCTCTCTTATGATGTTTGCTCCATCCCACCTCCTTGCTTCTACATACATGCTAGAAAGTAGGATATGATAACCACAATGTCTGGTTCAACAGGGAGTTTTCTTATAAAATTTATCCGCCTCTTTCATAAGACCAAATCTTCCAAGCAGATCGACCATACAGGCATAATGCAGGGCTTAATATTTTGAGAGCACATGCGATTGAAGTACTTCCTAAGCCTAGCAATTCGGGTTGGCGGGTCATATTTGTGTTAACATGAACACGACACAATTAAAGTTATGGGTTGACATAACACAATTAATAGTCGTATAAAAAACCTATGACTCAAACACGACCTGGTTCTTAAAAAAATTGACACGACACGACCCGTGTAACATGAGTAAGTGACTGAGTCGTGTTTGGATGACACGACATGAAACGACGCGACATGATTCGTTAACATGATGGTTCTAATTCTAAACTGAATCTCTGATCACCTGAAAAGTTGGCCCAAAATGAATACTTCTGATCTTCTAAAGTGGATGATGCCTTGATGCAAATACTTTATCGATTAGGTTATTGGAGTTGTCAATGTTGTTTGCTCTTCCTCAGATGCAGCAATGAGGTTATGTAGCAGAAAATCAGAAATTGCATATACTTGTTTGAGTTCAGCACAATAGCACATGACATGACACTTAAATGCTTAACTTGGGTAAGATGTCCTCGTTCAAGAACTTCATATTCATGCTTTCTTGTATAGGGTGAAGAGCCAGCTAAAGAGGCTAGCACGACTAATGAATGGAATTGTTGCAAATGTTGTAGAGGACCCAACAGTACACTTTTTAATGAATGGAAAGAACAGAAGAGGACCAGATGGGTCTTTTAGTTATGAACTAAAAATTTTAACCCCAACATGAATTGTCAGGATGGAATTCATTTTCTCAACTCCTTTCATGCTCCACACGACAATTACACAATCAAACATAGAAAGCAATAACATTACCAACTAGTATTGGTGAACCTTGATCCATATCAAATTACCAATAAAGTTCCTGTAATATTTTATTTAGAAGCAACACAGTACTTTATACCACTCACATAAGGTCTAAAAGAGATTCAAATGAATCAAATAACTGTAGTAATAGTAAATAACTAGGGATTAAGTAGCACATGAGAGAAATCTATTTCCATCAATATATCAAACACAACAAATTAATATAAGTTATGAAAATTATACAAATTAATCAAAATGAATTATTCTAGAGTCTTCAGTTGGTTGAGGTGGTCCTGCATTGTTACTTATGTTTACAATAGCCTCAGCAAGCTCATCCATGGCAACTGTAATGGTAGAGTCTATAATCATATAGAATAAATATGCATTAGTCATTACTAAGCTCACATAAAATATAGTTTAAATATAGAATCATAAATTAGTACCTATCAATCCATATAGCCAATCTCTTACACAAATCAATGCTTGCACAATATCTGGCTTTAAAGCAGATCTATATTGGTCAAGAACCTGACCATCAGCACTAAAAGCATACTCTGATGCAACTGTAGATGTGGGAATGTTGAAGACATTACGAGCCATAGTAGCAAGTTCAAGATACCTAAAATCAACATTTGAATCAAATATAAATGTAAATAAGATTATAAAAAATATTATTTTTATGAGACAAGAGATTATTAATCAACCAACCTGTATTGATTGCCTTTCCAAAATGCAAGAATGTCCAACTTTGACACTTGCAATCTTGGTTCATCCAAATAAAGCTCCAATTGTGATTTTTGCATAGCCAAAGAGCATCCTTTACTTTCAAATGAATCAAATTCCTAATACAAATGCAATTATATTATTCAACCTAAAGTGAGACAATTCATAGTAAATTTTAATAGGCTAAGCGACATATACTGAAAGATATAATTATAAATATAATTACCTTCATGACATCTAAAACTTCTTAATTATATAACAAGTTCTGTCTATCATCAGCATCAAGAGCACTACCTTTAGCCATTGGGGAAGATGAGGAAGGATTAGGGGAACTCTTAACCATATGTTCATTGAAGAGAGAGAATAAATTTTCCTAAACTTGAGCAAACTCCAAGCAACCATTACCAAACAATTTCTTGTGTGAGAATTCCACAAAGGAGAGCTTATATCGAGGATCCAAGTGCTGAATTCAAACCAGTACTTTGAAAACTTGGCAAACATTTGGGTGGACATACACTTCATATAGTTATCGTCACTTCTCATGTATTGTGTTATAAAAAATTGCCAAAAACTTCAAAATTTTTGTAGCCTTTTCCCATTCATCTATAGAAGGACAATGCTTATAAATTGAGTCACTTAGTTTTAAGTGACAAAATGCATGTTAGTAACAAAGAGCACTTTTATGCATCACATAAGTTGAATTCCATCTTGTAGGACAATCTTGTCTTAAGCCCTTTTTTGTCTCAATTGACATGTGATTCACACACTCTAAAAATTTTTATTTTCTACTTTGTGATGCTTTGAAATACTTGATACTCTCTCAAATTTTTTGAATAGCATCATCTATTTCTTTCAAACCATCTTGCACAATCAAATTTAAAACATGACAACAACAACAACGAAGATGAAGAAACTCTCCACCACAAACAAGAGTATTTCTGATGTTTAATTGATGCCTTAACATCTCAACAGAAGAATTATTAATAGAAGCATTGTCTAAAGTGATTGAAAAAATCTTTTTCTCAATCCCCCATTCTTCCAATAATGAGTATACCTTTTCTGCTAATGATATTCCATTATGTGGAGGTGGTAGGAAACAAAAATTTAATATCCTCTTGTGTAAGACCCACTCACTATCTAGAAAATGTACTGTGAGACTTATATAATCATTAGTAATACAAGAAGTCCACAAATCAGATGTCAAACTTATCCTACAAGGTGCCAACTTTAACATCTCTTTTATGTTTCATTTTTCTCTTTTATACATTCTCAGAACATCTACTTTTACTGTAGTTCTACTAATTAAATTCAAATATGCATGCAAATATTTTAGTAGAGCTCTAATTCCAACATATTCAACAAATTGGAAAAGCAAATCATGCATAACAACTACAGTTGTTACTAACGACAAACTTCAGGATCAAACTTATTATTTGAACTTAGTAACATACTTCGCTGACTTTGAGATAAAAATAATTGGCCTATATCGCAAGAAGAGCTTTGTTGACAAGTCTTTATATGATATTTTAAGTTACCTATACCAAATTTGATGTCGCAAATATATATCGCAGAGCACTTCTTGCATTTACACCTTTGCCTTCCATCTTCTAATATTGGAAGGTGTTCAAAAAAATTTCAAACTGAAGACATTAGCTTCTTATGCTTTTTACCTCTATTGGATTTTAAAACTAACTCTACGTTCTCCAAATCAACAAGCTCATCATCGTCGTTATCGTGCAACATATTCAAATTATTAAAAACATCAGTGCTCCCAACTTGTGCCTATATTGCAATTGACAAGCAAAATTTAGTTCATAGTAAACACCAATTACTAATAAGGGAGTGATGAATGAAAAGAGAAACAGAATGATAAAGAAATAACAAAAAACAAACACATACCTGTGGTGCTGTAGGTGTGCTACTCATTGTGTGAGAATCATTGAAGATATCTTGCAAGAAAAATCTAAAAGAGATGTAAAACCAGTTAGGGCTTTCACCAATTCACGCAAAAGATCTAAGTGTAAATGTATTATTCCTCTCTCTCGCATCGAGTTAGTAAATAAAAGGTAAATTAAAAACCTAATACAGGATAGTTCGATAACAACAGTCCTATAATACCACAAAATAAAGGATGGTTATAACATAACCATCCTATATTGTTGGAAAGTATAAGACGGTTAATGAATAATGGTCCTATTTTAATTAAAAATATAGGATGGTGAAAACATAGCAGTCCTATATTTGGTAAAACAAAGAGGATGGTTAATGAGTAATGGCTTTATTTTACTTAGAAATATAAGACGGTTAAGAAATAACAGTGATATAATTTTACAAACATAAAGGACGATTAGAAATAAACCGTCTTATATATGTTTAAAAATATAGGACTGTTATTTCGTAACCATCCTTTAAGTTTGATAGCTGTAATATAGGATGGCTTTGACACAACCGTCCTATATATATAGACAATATAGGATTGTTATTTGAAACCTGTCTTATATTATGTATTTTTACTATTGTATAATTTATCTCATATAGGACCGTTATGTACAAACCGTCCTATAATGTTAAACATACAAGACGGTTAGTTCATAACCATCCTATATGTTATAATATTTGTTTAATAAAATATAGGACTGGTATTTTTGAACCGTCCTATATTTTAAAATATGAAGGACGGCTATTTTGTAATTGTCCTTTATTTATGTTACAAGTTACAACACTTGCCAGTTGCCACTTACCAGTGTCCGTGGGAGTGAGTGGGATTGTGTTTGTGCCAGTCTGCCAGACCGCTTAGCCATTGGCTTGCCGGTGCTGGACAACCTCCTTCAAATCCAAATTGGCAAATTGTAATTAATGAAACTTCAACTTCAATCATGTTGTCAAACATTTTGAGTCTTTGACGTCCGATGTGTGGGGCCCCCCTTGCAATGGTGGGCCTGTCGATGGGAAAACAAAATCAAAACAAAATGCGGGAAGCGAGATGGGAAAAAATTGTCATGGATGTGGTTGAAGACCTAACCTCAACTTTGACATGTTTAATTGGGGACCACTTAGCTACACTTGGCTTTGTTCAATACTCTTGTACATATACTCTACATTTACTTACACAATTACACTTGCTAGATAGTTAACAAGTTTTGTAAGTGTCATATATTGTATAAATGCTCATGATTTTCTTATACTAATTCCATATGTCATCATCAATTGATCTAATATATCTCATTTTCATCAAATTCATGAATATCATTTATCTAACTCATATAACTCAAGATTTGTTTTGATTTCTTACTGATGTTTCTCATTTCTAACTCCCAATTGATGATAATAAATTGGGAATAACTCATTCATGTATGTAGAGTAAAAGGTAGTCACCCTTAGTAATATCATTCAACATTTTTATTTTTTCATGACCATTTTACCATCAATGCCTGCCAAATGTACTTCTTTTCGCTATAGACTACAGTATAATCTATAATTAATTTTAGTTTCACTAAAGTTATCATATAAATATCCTTCTTATTCTTAATAAGCTTTTGTGCTAATTCAACAATTAAGTTATTATACCAATATAGTTTATACCACATGACTCCTTTCTATTCTGATTCTCACCTAATGAGTTAATTACTTAATTACGTAACTCTTCTCTTTCTATATTCATTATCAATTAATGAGTTAATTACATAACTCTTCTCTTTCTATACTCATTATCAACTAATGAGTTAATTACATAACTCTTCTCTTTCTATACTCATAATTAACTAATGAGTTAATTACATAACTCTTCTCTTTCTATACTCATTATCACCTAATGAGTTAATTACATAACTCTTCTCTTTCTATACTCATTATCAACTAATGAGTTAATTACAGAATTCTTTTTATACTCATTCTCAACGAATGAGTTAATTACATAACTCCTATTCTCATTCTTACATAATGAGTTAATTACATAACTCTTCTCTTTTTATACTCATTATCAACTAATGAGTTAATTACATAACTCTTCTCTTTCTATACTCATTATCACCTAATGAGTTAATTACATAATTCTTCTCTTTTTATACTCGTTATCAACTAATGAGTTAATTACATAACTCTTTCTATAATCATTCTCAACTAATGAGTTAATTACAGAACTCCTCTTCTCATTCTCACCTAATGTGCTAATTACATAACTTTCTTTACTTATCCTCAACTAATGAGTTACATACTCATCCTCAACAATGAGTTAATTACATAACTCTTTCTTTACTCATCATCATCATCAACGTCAACGACTAATGAGTTACTTACATAACTCTTTTTAAGCTCATCCTCAATTAAGATTGTTTATGCTTTAAGGCTTAAGCAATATCAATTATTCAATTTAATTGTACACAACTGGCTATAACCTGCCTAGTAGCCTACAGTGACTACAGTTTGTTGCTATATCAATTATTCAATTTGTTATATTTAGGAACTATAGGACGGTTAATAAAAAATCATCCTTTATAACATAATGATATAAGACGGTTATGTAATAACCGTCCTATATTTTATATACCGCTTGTTAGTTTTAGGACGGTTATTTATAAACCATCCTCTTATTATTACTAAATAAAGAACTATTAATTAATAACTGTCTTATAGTTATCATAATATAAGACGGTTTTCGTAGAATGGTCCTATATTGTTTGATAATAGAGGACCATTATGTTAGAATTGTCCTATATTTATCTTTTTGTTATACATTATGAATCTTTGTTTCTCTTACCTTTCACTATTTCCCTTCACATTTCACATTTATGCCCTAACCTAAGGAAATTCCTTCAAAGTCCAAGCTCTTAAGTCAACCAAACCCCCTTCAAGTTCAACCAGAACTAGGGCAAAAACCAGAAGAGTGTTAATTGGAAGAAGAAGGAGAGAGGGAGAGAGAAAGCGTGCTAACCGATCAAGGGGAGAGAAGAACTAGAGAGTGAGAGAGTAAGGGAGAAACTCAGAAACCAACCACAATGGGAGGTTCATTAAGTACTTGGTTCTACTCTTGGAAACTCTATGTCGCCATTTTTTGCCTTATTTTTGTTATGTAATAACACTCTTATTACAGTACATCTCACAAGATAGGGTTAAACAATTAAGGTTAACAATATTCTTCATCTGCAATCTGCATGACTGCAAACTTATACAACTTTAATCTTCATCTACATGATTCATGATTGCATCTGACACGAGTTATTTCACTTAGACTTTCCAGTTTTCACTTTTCTAATTGTAGTCATTTCAATTTTCATTTGTGAAGCAAAAATGGAGCATAAAGAAGTAGAATTGGAATAAGAACATGAAGAAGTAGTACAAGAACACTTAGAAGAGGTAGAAGTAGAAAAGAACAACAGTTACAACACACAGAAGAAGAACAATTGAGGCTATCGAGCACATGTTCACCAGTAACACCACTTGTTAGTGTCAAGAGAAAGGCTAGGGGGTTAACAAAAATGGATCATATAAATAAGATATCATCAAAGGGAATGAAAGAAACTGTACAATTCAATAGTAGATGCCAACCCATAGGTGGTATTGCATATGCTTATGCTAGCTTCATATGTTACACTCTTAGAAGACTTGTGACAGTCAGTGACTGAATGGAGAATTGTATTGCCATAAGTCAAAGATGCAATATGGGAAATGGTCAAGGTATGTAAATTCTTCCTACATATAATATAGTATGTTCCTTATATATATATATATATTATTTTTGTTTGCATATGATACACTAAGTCACTAAGTCACTATTCACTAATCAATAGTTACTAATCTGCTTCTTTTGTTTTGTAGTCTGCCTTTGGCATATCTGATGAGTGCAAGAAGCAAACATTGCTAGGAGTTACTGAGCAATGGAGGAAATGGAAGAGTGAGCTTGTAAGGAAGTACATAGTTCCAAATTCCAATGATCCTTCTACGCTTAACATGGTCCCTCAGTTGTATTCCTGCTTCATTGACCAAGAAGCATGGAATCAATTTGCACAGTATAGGCTATCTCCTGATTTTGAGGTAATCACAACTTGAACTAGCCAAGCTAAATTTTGATTCTTATAATTATTATAGTTGATTGTATTTTGATTACATTACTTTGATGTTCAGGCAAAGCGTATAAAAGGACAAAAGGCGCGTGCACATAATTATATGCAGCACCACCTTTCAAGGGTTGGCTGCGCACAATTAGAGGTAGATGAAGTGAGTATATCATGTGACATTTCATTTGTCTAATCATAGTAGATTTTTATTTTATTAACTGTGACTTAGTGTCTTTCTTAACAGCAAAAGAAGGTTTGGACAACGGAGCCTATTAACTGTACTCTTCTATGAAAAATAGCACATTCGAAAGGGCGCAACTCCCAGACCTTTACTAACGAGACAATTGCAGTAATTGCATCAAGAATTGTAAGTGGTTTAAGACTTTAAGTTTTATACTTTTACTTCATGTGCCTACTACCTAGTTAACTAGTTTTATACTTTTATACTCTTGTATTATATAAATATTACATATATAATAGGGATTTGATCATGTTATGATATTTACATGTGTAGGAAGAGTTGACCTAAGAAAGTGCAACTACAGGGACTCTTAGCAGCACTGCTGCAAAGGGGGACATCCTGTATAGGGCAATGGGAAATAAGGATAAGCACCCTGGCCGGGTAAGGGGCCAAAGTAGCATTGTTGTTCCTTCCAAGTTTTTCCCTAAACAAAAGGATCCTACGCTACTAGAATTGGAACAATGGAAGAAGCAAATTGTTGTGGAGATATATAACAAGGTGAAAGATTAATTGTTGAAGGAACTCCAGAGTGGCAGAAGAACCTCATGTTAGGATGTTGGCCCTCAAGCACAACCTCAAGTTCAAGTTTAACCAGAACCACCCCAATATGACAATAGCTACACTCTTAGTCCTTCATTAGACAAAGAGGTGGCAAAGCAAGTACTTGAAGGTGATGTCCCGATCAGTGAGGTATGTATATTAACATGTTTACTTTTACAACGTTTAATTATTTAGTAACCTTTTCAGTTTACATCACTAATCATTATATATATGTTATTTCTCAAATGCAAGTGGGTCAGTGCATGTTGCAGCTACATACATCTTAGAACTATGTGGTTGTAGCAACAGTATACGAGGTTTGGCCCATGACTTTCGCCACCTCGCATGTCAAGTTGATGCCTCCGCACACTGTGCGCGTGTGCATTATTGCTGCCATTCAACCAAATGCTCCCCTTCCATTTCCAATACAAGGGGATGATATTGAAACTATTGCAGATACAATTGGATATCATGTGAGTTAGCCAAAGGAACTTATCAAACCAATGATATCTAATTCCAAGGTACATATATTTTAACTATAGTCATGACATCATTTTTTGCTACCTTTTTTAAGTCATCCTAAATTGTTAATTGATTAATATTGTCTGCTACATGTCAGATCACCAGAAGTAGCACAAGGCGCAATTGAAACGAACCTCCCCACCAGCAAATTCTGGCATAGTGGCAAGTGTAGCCCCATCCCAGCCTTCCTAGGTAGTTCTATATATTTGCATAGTTGTATCATGTTACATGTGGACTTGAACAATGCAACAACTAACAAGTTCAAGGCACTTGTTAGGTGCCTACAAGCTCATTGTAAACATTTGTTAGGTGCCCACAAGCTCAAAAAGTTTTGTTATTTTATCCTAGGTTAGAATTTGTGATCTTAGATTCTTACTTGAAGTAATGATTAGAGATAAAAAAGTTTTATTATCTTATCTTAGGTTAGAACTTGTAATCTTACTTAAAGTAATGATTAGAGGTGTTTTATGGAATTTATGTGTTTCTTTTAACTTTCATCATCATGATCATCAAGACCTTATCCCAATATATGATAAAATATTAAAATTTGATCTCACTGTCTTTGTTCTTTTATATATGCTAGTATACCAGTAAATGTTGTATAGACTGGCCAATGAAGATAAGGAAATGAGCCCCGTAACAATAGAGGCAGGTGTGCTTGCAGACGATGTGGTTGAGGTTCCACTCTTCAAGGGAGACCTCTCAACTATATGTAATATGGCTTAATTGGAATACATGGACATCATAGTCTATATAGGGTATGTCATCGTGTAACTGCTCTATTAGAGTTAGACTATTACAAATCAAAGTAACATTACTTGCTTTTTTAATAACACTTGCTAATTATTTAACGTTAACCCAAATTCTTAATGCAGGTATTTGCATGATAAGTTGTAAAGATTAGAGGTCAAGGACATTTACAAGTTCCTTGACCTTTTTCTTGTCTTTCAATTGGACTATTTGCCCACAGACAAACAAAGTGAAGATATCATTCCTAGGCTCAAGGGTTGTGCGAAGGGGCAAGCTTTACTAATTTCCTACAATAGTGGGTACATTGTAACATATGTTGCAAAATTATGTCATTTCAATTTCATAATTCATACACATGAATATTTATATTAGTTAAGATTTGAGAACATACAATTGAATTATTGTTTTTATAGGTCCCATTGGATGCTGTTAGCTTTGGATGTGCATAGTGGCCATGGAATGTTTTTCGATTTGTGTGGAGCACACATTTAGGAACACCTGATGGAAATTATAAACGAGTCTTTATTATTCCTTTCATTATAATATAACTACTCAACTGATAAGTGGCAACTATCATAATATTCATAATCTAATGCTTTTCAATTATATATGTGTAGTGCTTGGCATAAATGGGCTGAGCGGGAATGTATTGACCACCCAGCAAAACTCAACTGGAAGAAGGCCAAGGTTAGGTTTACTAATTACTGCTCTTTAGACTCTTTACTATAATTTTAAACCTGAACTTATTTGACATGATATTTGAACCTTTTCTGTTATCTTTGGTGACATTGGTCTACAGTGCCCTAAACAAAAATCTGATTGTGAGTGTGGTATTATGTTCTCAGATACATGAGAACCCTCGTTCACAATGGAGTTACAATCTCACAATTGAAAAAGGTAAGACTTACTGACCAATGTTACATTTTTGTTTTGTACATATCCTGACTGAATACAAGATTACATGTCTAAACTAAGTTATTATATGTTTCTTGCAGGAGGATTTGGGAGGGAAGAGTTACTCTTAGTTGGATCTAGATAATATAAGAATGGAATGGATAGATCATATTATGAATTTTAATTTGTAGTTCAGTGATGTAAATGAATGTATCAATCATGTATATAAATTTTACTCAAATATAATACAAAGATCAGTTCATTTCTATGGATGTGTTTTATTTTTCTTTTGATTGAAGTACACTGTTTCAATGCATGTGCTTTCTTTGTTTCAAACTTTCAATGATGGGATTGCGAAGTTGGTGTCTTGAACCAGACATATGATATATGGGATGTGGCTGTCCATGAAGAAGAGTGAATGTATCATGTACCGTACGGGTGATTGGGTGTGCTTGTATTTGTTCAATTCAATGTGAACTGAATGGAGAAGTTATAGAATGTTGGAAGTGAATGTGTACGATGATTATAAATATAACAAGTTGAATGTGAATGTGTTATTTTGACACATCAGTCCATTACTATGGATGTATTACATTTTTTTTATTTTGATTCAAGTATGTGTCAATGTGTGTTCTTGCTTTATTTCAAATTTTTAATGATGGGAGGTTGGTGTGTTCAAGGCTTCAAGAGTCAAGACAGAGTTTTGATATGTGAGGTTGTCTGTGTATAAAGGGAGAGAGAGAATTGTGCGTGGAGTCACACACTAGACACTTAGTACTTGCCACTTGGTTGGACAGTAATACAGGTTATATATTTTAACTAATATAGGATGGGTATTTAGTATCGGTCTTATATAACTAATTAAATATATGACGGTTAACAAATAACAATCCTATAGAATTTTAAAATATAGGATGGTTACTTAATAACTGTCCTATAGAACCCTAAAATATAGGATTGTTAACCGTCCTATATAACATACAAATATAAGATGCCTACTTATTAACAATCATCTTATAGAAAGTATAAAAATATAGGACGGTTTTGTATTAATCGTCCTAGACCTGCAAGCCCCATTTGAGGGAAAAAGTAGAGCCTTTGAGCAACATTGACTTTGAGAGTAGCCCACAATCATTGTGTTATAGGATACTTCATCTCTCTCCAAGATGCCAAATAGATTCTCGGCAAGACTTAACTATCCACATTTTGCGTGCACGTCAGTAAATGCATTTGAAACAAGAAATTCGAAATAGGATCCAATGTAAATTGAACTAGCATAAATTTCCTTCCCCGCTTGAGGAGAAGCTATCTGTGCACAAGCTGGGAATAAGTTCTTATAATTAATTGAATTTGGGTTTCACCATGAAATTACAATTTATTGACAAGTGTGATGGCATCTAATTCTAGCCCATTCTATGCAAAGTTGGTGACTATTGTATTCCATGAGACAACATTTCTTGTCTGCATTGTGTTGAACAAATTTCCTCTCTTACACACCCTACTTTTGTATACATATCAATCAGAGAATTAGCAACAAAACCATCTGATTCCATGTTGGTCATTATGCTAAAACAATGAATTTCCATTTTGGCCTTCAAACTTTAGAATTCAGTCAGTGCTGATAGCAAATTAGAAATGGCAATCAGATTCAACCTCTCCTTTACAACCAACATTGCTCAAAACATATCCATAACATATTTAAAACATTCCAAATGAGCTAGAGTATTGATAATTGTATTCCAAGAAACCTCGTAAAAAACAAGTGCTGAAGCCTCCAACTTCCCACACTTCTGATATGCATCAACCAATGCATTACAAGCAGTCACTTCAAAATTCAAACCAACCTTCATGACATACCCATGAATTTGCCTCATAACCACTTCATCCCCCAAACCAGCACAAGCCAGCAAAACACTAACAACAATAACTAAATTTGGCTTCATACTTGTAATATCCTTAATTTTTACTTCTAAAAATTAGTAATAAAATGAATTAATAACTTAACATTTTTATAAATAGAATTTTTACTTTAAACCACAAAAATAAAAAAGTACACATTGATAGGATGCCAACAATATAAAGAACTCCGAAAATGGAGTTCAGATGAGAGAGATATGGGCATTTTAAATTATGAGGGCATTCTGGTAATTAGCAAGAGACCTGAATTAGAGGTAGTCGTTTTGATAATGACACCCCTTTCCATTTTGATCCCGTTGCCAACAGAGAAAGGCGGTGATCCTCTTTCCCTGCTAGGAAATCAGATCTCCAGCTACAAAGGGTATGTTTTCCCCTTTTTCCTTATGACAAATAGCCCAAGAGCCCTTGCCTTCTTTTCTTTGTTTTTTAGCAAACACCACTACATCTTCACACACTAGAGGACTCCGATCTCTCCTCTCTGACTCAAATCAGGTAGGTCACATCCTCTATCCTCCTCTTTTCCTTATTTTCCAACTTTTCCCTCATAGATCCAGGCCAGATCTAGTCTCAAAGGCCATTGGAAGGCCTAGGAAATCAGAATTGTGGATTATGGTTAGACACATATTAAGGACAGCTCGGATGATAGATCTGGGACATCCAATGTGATCTTTGGACCCAAAAACCCTATGAAACAAATAAAAAATCGGATCATGTGGGGCTTTGATCGACCAAAAACAGCATGGATGGTCCGCACGCATCGTCCCTGATGGACGTCGGTGTAGTCCGATGTAAAGGAGTTTTGTCGGTGTAGTCCGGTGTAAAGTTCTGCTAGTTTAACTTGGAGTAAAATGAGTTCCATCGGTTTAAACTGGTGTAAACCATTCCAACGGTGCAAATAGGTGTAAACTTGGAATTCCGTCTAGATTTTGATCTGAATCGTTGTTTGTGATTTGAAATAGTTTTTTTGAGATTTTAGAGGCTACAAAAGCTCGATATTCTATCCAAAAGGTCCGTTGGAATCATCTCGATGACGCGAACATGAATTCAATTTCTAAACCTTGATCTGAGCATAGTTAGTTGATCAAATCTGAAAAAATGTACTCAATTACTGAGATCAGGCGGATCAGAGGATAATCAAGCCTTAGAACTTAAACAATTGAATGATTTAAAGGATGAATTGATGAATATTAGGAATGGATTAGGGGTATTCTACTTAAAATTGACCTGGACCATTTAATTAAATAATATCTTACAAATTGTTGATCTAAGAGTGATTTGACCATTGTTTCTAGGTGTAAACTTTAGATACACATTAAAATGAGTAGATGAATATGAAATGACACTAATTAATGAGGATTAAGGTTAAAATTAATGATCTAATTATAAATAGAGGCCTTAAAGAATGATCCAACGGTTGGATCACCATAGATTTCATTGAGGAGACATTAAATTGGCAATCCATAGCTCTGATTAATGATTAGATGAGACAGATGGGCATTAAATGTTATGAAAACTAACTTAATAAAGGAAAATCAGACGATCTAGACCGCTGATCTAGATCAAAAGCTAAATTAGGAGGATCACTATATAAATGGATACATAAATCGACATAACTTGAGAGAAAACTTATAATAGATTTGTGTTGAGGGAAATAAATAACATGAAATAGTACCGTAATACTGACAGGTACATCAGAGCATGTGAGCTAAGAGGATTACACACTTGATTCAGTTATCTTTTATTGAGGTAGGTGAGACATTTAATGTTGCATCTTGTTTTCTAAATCTTGCATCATCATAGCATCATGATTGATTGCGATTGATTGTCACATGTTTATTCATTTCGAATGTCTACAAATTTCAAGGTTTTATGCCATAATTGATATGAGATTTTGATAGTACATTGAATGGGTTTTCATGATCGATTGTTTTATGGTATTGATACCGCATATCTTATGTATGATTAGGAAATATCTTTCTTTATTTATTGCATCACTGAGATTGGTGATTTTTCATTCAATTGGTGGTAGAGGCTTGGCGGCTAGTCCTTTGACCCCAGGATGAGGGGTGTGCCTTGGGGATTGTGAGCCATGATTGCTCTTGATTTTACGAGATACGTATTTTCATGTTTTGTGATTTATGATGGGTGTCTCACTCGATGGATGTCATGCTAGGAGGGAGTAGGGCCAATCACCTACCCTCTGAATTTATGATGTGATAGGTACTTGCCCACATATGACTTTTGATAGGGGTTTGGTAACATGGGTAGTCCACACTACCAGTCCGGGCATTCTCATGGGGACAAATGTTAAGTCTCCCGTTATAGTATCCATGGGGACCGATAGTGGTTGAGACCCTGGAGTGGTTGCTACTGCAGCATCATGATCTATACTTTTGGTCCCTATGCTTGCATGATGAGCATGGAGATATAGTGTGTGCCTGGGTGTAACGACACTTAGAAGATTAATATGAGTACTCATGATTTGTTGTAGAAGTACATGGGATACTTGTGGGACCTACGTACCTTAGGGTGCCCTGTTTTATTATTATATGCTCATCGAGATTGGATCATATCATGTTGTACATCCATGAGATTATCATGTTTTACATTCATGAGATTCATGTTTCATCACACATGATATCTTAATACTATATTGATATTGCTTATGATACTTATATTCCATGCATATTATGACCTACACTTATATCAACATTGTTATTCAACTTTGCTTTTTATGTTTCAATTGTTATTACATTAAATGTCTATGTAATTGCTTGCTGAGGCATTACATTATTGTTGCAATGCCTCAGATATTGAGAGAAAGACAAGACTGATGAAGAGCTAGACAAATAGTGATCGAGATATACCATATAAAGGTATGTTTCTAAATTCTACCTGGACTATATATGTGCATTTAGATTATTTGGACTTGATTTGATTGTTGTTAGGAATGTGGCTGTTGATTGGATTAGTCTTGAAGAAGTAAACTAGTTTTAAAAATATTTACTTGAAAAATAAAAAATTTATTTAAGTTTTGAGTTGATGGTTGACACTTGGGGTTTTTTTAAATGAAATTAATTAAAAAAAATTCTCACTTTTTGGTCTTAAAAATTGGGGCTTCACCTTTCGAAAAGTTTTATTAAAAAGTGTTGGAAAACCCGGCATCTCTCACTCATTTTGAATAGGGGTGGTAAAATATGACACGACACGATAACACGACTCAAACCTGACACGAATTTAGCAGGTTCGGGTCGAGTCTTATCATGTTCGTGTCATTTTCGGGTCAACCCGAAATTGACACGGCAAAAATCGTGTCATGTTCGGGTCAATCAATGTGACTTGTCATATCGACCTGTTTGACACGCGACCTATTTATTCATCTTTATCACCTGACCTTGATGCTTGATCCATCTAACCTACGGTTGAAAATAGGACAGTTCCGGTTCATTTGTAACCGTCATATATTCTTCAACATGTCATATAGGACGATTCATCTGGAACCATCCTATATTCTTCAACAGGTAATATAGGATGGATGGTTCTTCTGGAACCATCCTATATTTAAGTTTCAACAAGAATATAGGACGGTTCCAGCAGAACTGTCCCATATTCAATTAGTAAAAGAAGAACCATCCTATATTCAGTCAGTAATATAGGATACTTGTGGTTACTTATGGCAAAAGTGATGCTTCAAACAATGGTCTATGGTGCAATCTCTACATCTTATTGTGTTCGAAAATGTCAGAGTTTCTTTGTAGCCAGGAACCAGACATCGCTTTTTCTTTATTGCTTCCTCATAATTTGATGGATCACAGTCGGTGTTTACATGTGACTCCCAAGTAATATAATAATCTTTGAATCTTTGTCAGGAACCACTCGTACTCCTTTGCATAGAGTTGGCAGATCAGTATTGAAACAAAGATAGCACATACATTGAAATAATGTACTTCAATCAAAAGAAAAATAGAACACATCCATTGAAATGAACTGATCTTTGTATCATATTTGAGTAAAATGTATATACATGAATGATAATATACATTCGTTTACGTCACTGAACTACAAATTAAAATTCATAATATGATTTGTCCATTCCATTCTAATATCATCTACATCCAACTGGGAGTAACTCTTGGGTCCCAAATCCGCCCACAAGAAACATATAATAACTTAGTTCAGAGATTAGACATGTAATCTTGGATTCAGTCAGGAAATATACAAATCAAAAGTGTAATAACATTGGTCAGTAAGTCTAACTATCCAAGTGTTACTTTTCTCAATTATGAGACTGTAACTCCATTGCGAATGAGGGTTCTCATGTATCTAAGAACATAATATCCACACTCCCAATCTGATTTTTGTTTAGGGCACTGCAGAACAATGCCACCAAAGACAATAGAAAAGGTTCAAAATATAATTTCCAATAAGTTCAGGTTTAAAATTATATAAAAAAGTCTAAAGATCAGTAATTAGTAAACCATACCTTGGCCTTCTTCTAGTTGAGTTTTAGTGGGTGGTGAATGCCTTCCCTCTCAGCCCATTTATACCATGCTTTACACACATATAATTGAAAAGCATTAGATTATGAATATTATGATATTGACAGGTAAGTAGTTATATTATAATAAAAGGAATAATAAAGACTTACTTGTTTATAATTTTCATCAGGTGTTCCCAAATGTGTGCTCCATATGAATAAAAGAACATTGCACGGCCACCATGCACATCCAAAGCTAGCAGCATCCAATGGGACCTATAAAAATGACAATTCAATTGAATTTTCTCTAATCTTAACTGATATAGTATTCATGTGTATGAATTGTGAAATTGAAATGGCATAATTAAGCAACATATGTTACAACGTACCTGTTATTGTAGGGAATTAGTAAGGCTTGCCCCTTCGCATAACTCATGAGACCAGGAATGATATCTTCACTTTGTTTGTTCGCAGGCAAATAGTCCAATTGAAGGACAAGAGAAGGGTCAAGGAACTTGTAAATGTCCTTGACCTCTAGTTTTTGCAAGCTATCATGCAAATACCTGCATTAGGAATTTGGGTTAATGTCAAATAATTATTAAGTGTTATTAAAAAAGTAAGTATTAAGTAATGTAACATTGATTCGTAAGTCTTAACTCTAATAGAGCACAACGTACCTTATATAGACTACAATGTGCATGTACTCCAATTCAGCTAGATTACATATGGCTAAGAGGTCTTCCTTGAAGAGTGGAACCTCAACCACATTGTTTGAAAGCACACCTGCCTCCATCCTTACAGGGTTCATTGCTTTGTCTTCGTTGGTCAATCTGTACAGTACCCTTAGGAATGGAGGTGTGTTAGGTGGAACCTCCACCTGATCCCTACATTGTAGATATAATCATGTAACATTTTAGAAATTAGTAATGAATATATACAACATATACTGGTATATTAGCATATATAAAAGAAGAGACACAGTTAGGTAAAATTGGAATATTTTATAATACAACATTGTGATTTGTGAGTAGTGAAGTGAGCAGTGAACACCTAACAACTAACAAGTGCTTTGAACTTGTTAGTTGTTGCATCGTTCAAGTTCACGTGTAATATAACATGATACAACTATACAAATATATAGAACTAGTACTACCTGGGAGGGCTGGGATGTGGCTACACTTGCCACTACGCTAGAATTTGTTGGCAGCAAGGTTTACTTCAATTGCCCCTTGTGTTGCTTTTGGTGATCCGACATGTTGCAGACAATATTAATCAATTAACAATTCAGGATGACTTAAAAAAAGGTAGGAGAAAATGAAGCCATGACTACAGTTAGTATATATGTACCTTGGAATTAGATGTCATTGGTTTTATGTGTTTCTCTGGCCAACACACATGATATCCAATTGCATCCCCAACAGTTTCAACATCATCCCCTTCAATTGAAAATGGAAGGAGAGCATCTGGTTGAATGGCAGCAGTGATGCACACGTGCTTAGTGTGTGGAGGCATCAACTTACCATGTAAGTTGACAAAAGTCTTGGGCCGAACTTCGTACAGTGTTGCCACAGCTACATAGTTCTCATATGTATATAACTGCAACATGCACTGACCCACTTGCATTTGAGAAATGACATATATATAATAATTAGTGATGTAATGTAAACTAAAAAGGTTAGTAAATAAGTAACATTGTAAAACTAAACATGTCAATATACATACCTCGCTGATCAGGACATCACAGTCAAGTACTTGTTCTGCCACCTCTTCATCTGATGGAGGAGTAGGAGTGTAGCTATTGTCAAATTGGGGTGGTTGAACTTGAGGTTGAGCTTCAGCTTAAGGGCCAACATCTTCACATGAGGTTCTTCTGCCAACCTGGAGTTCCTTCAACAGTTGATCTTTGATCTTGCTATATATCTCTACAACTGTTTGATTCTTCCATTCTTCCAATTCTTGTAGCGTAGGAGCCTTTTGTTTGGGAAAGAACTTGGAAGGAAGAATACCCCGACCTTGGCCCCTTACCCGGCCAGGGTGCTCATCCTTGTTGCCCATTGCCCTATACAGGATGTCCCCCTTTACAGTAGTGCTGCTAAGAGTCCCTGTACTTGCACTTGCACTCTCTTGGGTCAACTCTTCCTGCACACATAAAGACCATAACATGATCAAATCACTATAATATATGTAATATTTATATAATGTACTATGCAAGAGTATAAAAGTATTTAACTAGGCAGTATGCAGATAAAGTAAAAGTATAAAACTTAAAGTCTTAAACTACTTACAATTCTTGAAGCAATTGCTGCAATTGTCTTATTGGTAAATGTGTGGGAGTTACGCCCTTTCGAATGTGCCATTTTCCATAGAATAGCACGGTCGATGGGCTCCGTTGTCCCAGCCTTCTTTTGTTGTAATAAGAGACACTAAGTCAGAGTTAATAAATAAAATCTACTATGATTAGATAAATTGAATGTCACATGATATACTTACTTCATCTACCTCTAATTGTGTATAGCCAACCCTTGAAAGGTGGTGTGGCATATGGTTTTGTACACGCGCCTTCTATCCTTTTATACACTCTGCTTGGACATCAATCAATTATAATAATTACAAGAATCAAAATTTAGCTTGGCTAGTTCAAGTTGTGATTACCTCAAAATCAGGAGATAGCCTATACTATACAAATTAATTCCATGCTTCCTAGTAAATGAAGTGGGAATACAATTGAGGGACCATGTTAAGCGTAGAAGGATCATGGGAATTTGGAAGTATATACTTCCTTGCAAGCTTACTCTTCCATTTCCTCCAAGCTTCACCAGCTCCTAGCAATGCTTGCGTCTTGCACTCATCAGATACATCAAAGGCAGACTACAAAACAAAAGAAGAAGCATGTTAAGTGACTAACTTACTAGTGAGTATTGTAGCAACTTTGTGTATCATGACATGATTCATATGCAAACAAAAACAAAATATATAAATATAAAGAACATATTATGTTATATGTATGAAGAATTTACATACCTTGACCATTTCCCATATTGAATCTTTGACTTGTGGCGATACAAGTCTCCAATCAGTGATTGATACTGGCATAAGTCTTCTAATAGTGCAACATATGAAGCTAGCATATGCATGTGCAGTACCACCAATCGGTTGGCCTCTACTGTTGAATTGTACCGTTTCTTTTATTCCCTTTGAGGATCTCTTATTTATATAATCCATTTGTGTTGGCCTCCTAACCTTTCTCTTGACACTGACCGATGGTGTTACTAATGGACATGTGCTTGATAGCTTTGATTATTCTGCTTCTGTGTGTCATAATTGTTCTACTTCTACCTCTTCTACTTGCTCCATGTTTGCTTCACAAATAAAAATAAAAATGACTACAGTTAGACAAGTGAAAAGTGGAAAGTGTTTTTACAATTTGATCATAGAGAAGAATTTACAATCTCAGTTTATGCTTGATTTGGTCAGTGTTTTTAACAGCTATCCATGAAGATGTTTAGCCCAACAAATAATAAAGCCAAACAAAGATTTCAACGTAAGTATTATAATTATACCACTTGCATGCCAATATTATATACACGAAAATTCACACATAAATACATTCTAACCTCAGAAATAATACTAAAGATGTTTTAGGTTGTTTCTAAACTACATGTGCGTGACTTAAGTTATAATCAATTTTAGATCATTTAGAATTACAGAATTAACAAGTTGATTTAACAGTGGAATTCTGTTACAATTATACAATATGATGGTTGAATCTTCACCATTTGATCCCAAAAGATTATTTAAGTTCATATTCATCTCTGCCCTCTAAAACAAGTATATCCATAAAATAGACTGGGTAAGGGCAAAACCACACTTTGAAACAAGTTGGATAATCTTAACCACCTTAGGAGGTAGACCGTAGATGATAGTTTGGTGTCTGCATGTTCATCTAAACAAATTTACATAAAAAAGGGCAACCTCGTGCACGAAGCTCCTACTTATGCAGGGTCTGGACTCCAGGGAAGGGGCAGACCACAAAGGGCCTATAGTACATGAGGTATTAAAAGTGGAGGCAGGTAGGCATTTTCTTATCCAAATCGTTCATCAGATACACACATCTTAGATAGGCCAATGCTTTCACTGTTTTACAAATCAGACTGACAACCCTCCAAATGATCAAGTTGCAATTATCATTGCTTTTTTCTACATTGTCTAATTTATTACCCTATGGTTATAGTGGTTAGGGTCTTCAAAGGGAGAAAGAGCTTCAGTGCATGGCCTATCTAAAAGGGAAGTCAAGCAGATGAAGCCCACATATAGTTCTAAACTGCCAGCACCTTGCTCATACATCCACAAGTGCCAAACAAGATTTCATGTTTCCTACTAAATCTATGAAATCGAATCTGGACTCCTCTTATCATCAACCATTCAACCTAGTGTGGAGAAAATTAAGAACTAAAATGCAGCCAATTTTGTGTTCACGGACAAAATTGGCAGGCTCATAATGAAGGATAAGTGTTGCTGTTTCCAACAGTTTATCAAAGTTCAGATCAACTAGAAAATGAAGATTAGTAGTGCAAGATTTTGAAATTATAGCTGGCAGAAGACCAGGACTGACAAATGTTAGTGTTCATCTATGATGAGTGTTTGCACTTAGCAGGATAACAAAGCAGGTAAGAGAAGCTACAACAGGATTCCCACTTGGAAGATTGCCTAGACCATCACTACACAATAAATCACCATAGGTGTAGGGATTACACAATTGCACACCAAGTCTGCAGGAATAATTTCGAATAGAATTTGCCATGCTGAAATGGAGGAAGAGAAGGTTGGAAGACAACTTGACCTTCTTGTATGTGATGCATCGGACCATCGGTTGGTAAAAACCACTGCTTTAGTTTGTGTATGTCAAATATCATTCTTAATCTTTTATTTTATTTTTGTTTCAGTAAGTCTAATCCACTACTCAAGACTAAGTGCAGTGGACTGAAGTCAATGCCAAACATTGACAACTTATGGGAGGAATGAGGAGATGTGCAGCATAAAAGAAACCCATTGTTCATCTTGAATTTGATTTTGAGATATATTAGCAGTGGATAATGAGACTTCAAATGAACTCATTAGGCTTTTTAGGTATAGGAAGGAGTGCCGAACTTCTTATCTATCCCACTAAATATGAAAATTCAAATAACAGGATTAAATATATTCTATTTGCTCATACAAAGACTATTTCCCCTTTTCTCCCAATAATGATGTTCTACATTCTACAAACAAAGCACATCTTTACTACGCACAATTCTGCTGTTCTTGGCTATCTTCAGTTCCTTCTTCTATTTACTTCCTTGAACGGCTTACTAAATGAAGTGAACAATTCTGCAAGACATCAACACTCTAACATACAATTTATCTGCAGTACTACAATGAAAAGGACTACAACCAATCTCAATTCTTATAAGTCCAACAAAAATATTGTAACAATCACAAACCAGAAACACAGCTATTCTCTTCCAACAAAACCCATTTTTGTTATACAGAGAAGGTTGTTTAATCACTTAAAAATCATTATTACGAAAGACAGAAAAATTAAGAGCAATAACGATTCTATCGATTCTCTCTGCTTGCCTGCTTGGTAAGGGAAAGGGAAGACCAAGTAGAGTGTCACTTGTTTCTGATTAAATGAATTAACTTTACATGTTCATGGTTCAAAAACATTCTTGACAACCCAAGAAAACCTAAAAACCCCATTCCAAAGTGGATAATCCAGCACAACCCAATACTTCAACTTAGAACATTAATCAAGCTATATCACCCAATAGGATGAAATGGGTTCTCTTCCAATCCAAATTTAGAGAGACCCAATAACCCAAACCCATAAAAAAAGCAAGCAAATAAACAGAAATCAATGAATTAAAAACAAAAAGAGAACATATTTTTAATGGAAACTTCTAAAATCGGCTACAGGTCAGGGTGGGTTGAGGAATATAGCATACCTTGCTAGCTGAAAAGATGTTGATATTGAGCCAAATAATGATCATATTACAATGGCAGAAGGAACTACAGCAGCATACTTTTTCCTTGCTGGGATTGTTCAGAGAGAGAAGAATAATCAACTTGGCAACAAAAAGAAAAGAGACGAGTTAAAGTTTAAGAAACAGAATGAAACAATGTCAGCTTGGAATAACCGTCCTATAAGGCTATAAGTAATTAAATATAGGATGGTTATTATATAACCGTCCTATAATCATAGAATAACAAATATATAGGACGGTTATAAAATAACCGTCCTATAATATATATAGAAAAATATAGGATAGTTTTTATATAACCGTCCTATAATATATATGAAGATTTTTTTATAACCGTCTTATAAGTTATAGCCTATGCTTCTTTATTATAAAGGTATAGGACGGTTGTTGCATAAATAACCGTCCTATATTAAACTATGAGAGTTATGTATTTAATTAATTGTAGTTGATGATGTACTTAAATAAAAATAGTTATTAAGTATAGAGTAAAGAAAGAGTTATGTAATTAACTCATCTTAATTTCCTTAAGGATGAGCTTAAAAAGACAGAGCGTATATGTAAATGTAATTAACTCATCTCATATTCTCAATTGAGGATGACTGGGTCACTGGATGAGTAAAGAAAGAGTTATGTAATTAGCTCATCTTAATTTCCTTAAGGATGAGCTTAAAAAGATAGAGCATATATGATATATGTAATTAACTCATCTCAGTTGAGTATCAGCTTAAAAACAAAGTTATGTAAGTAACTCATGCTGTCATACTCAATTCAATAGTTGTTGAGGTTGAGGATGAGTAAAGTAAGTGTTATATATTTAACTCAGCTGATCTCAGTTGAGGATCAACTTAAAAAAGCAAAGTTATGTAAGTAACTAATGCATACTCAATTCAAAAGTTGTTGAGGATAAGTAAAGAAAGAGTCATGTAATTAACTCATTAGGTAAGAATGATTGAATGAGAATACAAGCAGTTATGTAATTAACTTAGTAGCTTGAGAATGAGTATAGAAAGAGTTATGTAATTATCTCATTGGTGGATAATGAGTAGAGTATAGGAAGGGAATAGTTATTACTTATGTAATTAACTCAATAGGTGAGGTGAGAATGAGAATGAGAACAGATAATAGGAGTTAATAGTTATGTGTTGAATTAACACAAAAGCTTATCAAGAGAGAATTAAAGGGATATTGATTTGATATGATGACTTTGGTGAAACTAAAATTAATTATGGATTGTGGTCTATACTTTATAGTGAAAAGAAGTGGCATTGATGGTAAAATGACTAATAATCATGAGAAAAAAACAAATGTTGCATGATATTACTAAGGGAGTTACTAAATTTTACTCTACATGGATCAATAGATCATGGATGAATGAGTTATTATTCCCAATCTATTATCATCAATTTGGGAGTTAGAAATGAGAAACAAATATTGAGTTATATGAGTTGGATACATGATATTCATGAATTTGATGAAAAAGAGGTATATTAGATCAATTGGTGATGACATGTGAAATTAACATAAGAAAATCATTAGCATTTATAATTTTATACAATATATGACAGTTAGTTTGTCTCTCACTTGTACTTGTACAAGTTACAAAACTTGGTTAACTAATTTTCTACTAAGTGTAACTTGTAAGTTTGTAACTGAGAATGTGTAGCTAATCTTAAAATGGTTGGTAAGAAAATTAGAGACAATATGTAGGTCGTAGCTAAAACTAAGTCTTAGGTTATAACTTATAGTTATAGTAAACAACCAGCTAGGAGATAGTGCACTTTAGTTTAGCATAAGACTTCAAGTTCAATTGGATAATTGGATTTGGGCCTACTTACATACAAAAAGACAAAACAATTGCCTTATACTAGATTCACTTAGTAGACTTAGATAATTATTAATTAGTTAAAGTTAAACCTTTATGTTTTTAGTTTTCATTTTGTTTTCCCGCCACTACAATCTACAAGGGGGCCCACACATTGGATCTAACATCAAGGACTCAAAATATTTGACAAATGATTGAAGTGTAAGTTTCATTAACTCCAGTTGCCACTTGCCAGTTTGGAACTGGAGGAGAGAAGGCTATATGTCCCTGTCAGGCAAGCCGACGCCAAGGCTGGCCGTTTGCCGTCACAGGTAGACTGGTTACTAGATGTCTAGCAGATCACAGTCACTCACACTCACAGATTGGTAAAGTACTAATAAACCATATCTATGTGTAAAATAGGACGGTTAGTCCTTAACCGTCCTATATTCTTATGTAAATATAGGATGGTTAGTGAAAAACCGTCCTATATTCTTATGTAAAAATAGGACGGTTAGTACATAACAGTCCTATATTTAGACAATATAGGACGGTCATGCACTAACCGTCCTATTTGGTTTTCTTTTCTATTATAGGACTATTACGTCCTAATCGTCCTATTTTTTAATTAAAATAGGACTATTATTCATTAACCGTCCTGTAATATTGACTGTTAGTCTATTATTAACAGTCTTTTATTTTTTGCTATATTATAAGACTATTGCTATCGAGCCGTCTTATATATATATATATATATATATATATATAGCATCAATCAAATACAGAATCGCATGAATCAGTTAAAGGCTCCTCAACCCCAACCTAAGCACCCAACCCAACCTAAGCTGCTTTTATAATTTACAATTTTGTAATTACATCTGTTTCATATTTTCCTTTCCAGATATCTTCTTCAAGTTCAACCCTTCTAACACGATGAGCAGCAGCACCCCTACTACAAGTACAGCACCACAAGTATGTGTTTGTTTTTTGTTATTTCTTTATGAAATTATGATTCAGCAGATAAAGCTTTTCATGAGCTCTAGAGTTATTTATTATATGTCCTAATGAGGATGTTTCATAGAAAGGCAGTCCAATGTTTCGTGGAGTTTTGATTGAAGAGGAGTGAGAAGTTGCAGTGTGTTTGAAGGTGGCGCAGGTTAAAATGATAGCAATGCAAAATACGGGGCTGTGGTGGAGCAGTCCCTGGATGGTGACTATGGCATGGGCTTGTTTTGCTTGCTTGAGAGATTGTGCAGAAGCGCGCTGGTGTAGGATAACAGAGGGGGTGTAGGATAAGAGGTTCCATGTTACTGTGGGTGGCTCCTAGATGGTGGCTAAATAGACGCCATGAAAGAGAAGCTTTAGCCATAGAGTACCCAGATGCTAGGGTGCGTGAGCTTCTCTCCAACCAAAACCCTACACAGCTCAAAAATGGCGAAAATTTATCGAGGGAGAGAAGAAAGAGATAAAAAAGGGGGCCTTGCTTCTTCTCTCTAAAAAAAAAATGTGTTAAAGTTAATTTTTTTCTCTCTGCTAACAAACAGATTTTACAATATAAAGAGAGTCGGCATATCTCTTCGTCACACTAAACATATCAACTGTAATAATATTAAATAAATCTAATATCTTATATATGCACAAGATATTAAATATATCTTATATCTTATATATGAATAAAATATTATTGTTAAATAAGATGCACATTTGAGATATATCATGATATTTCAAAAATGCCAAAGAAATGCAATTAAATAACCTCGAAAAGTCAGTTTCTTCGTTTATAAACCCTAGAGCCCCAAAACGAGCAAAAGGATCAGAGCCCGCTAGTTTTGATGGAAAAGGACTTACAAGGATTGAAAAACATGCAAAACTGACGAGTTTTCTCTTGGTTTGGCAGCAAATATCAAGTTTGACGAGTTTTTTTAGCCAAGTTTCCAAGAAGACGAGCTTTACTTTCGGATCAGTGAGAACGACTGACGCCATTGTTGACCAGCCGCACACATGCAGCAAATGAGAACGACTGACCCCACCTTTGAGGCAAATGAGAGCAACCGATGCTACTCAAAGTCAATTGACATCAATTTCTTCCCTGAGATACATCGTCTGGTGCCATTTTGGGTTCAAGGCCGTGTCACCGGCACTACTATGTGGTGTGATGACTATCTTCTGGGCCGACTTTTTTTTCTGTAAACAGTAAGCAACTACAAGGATGGAGCGTTATCCTTCCAGTCCTCCGATCTTCTAAGAGCCGATGCTCTAGTTGCCAAAATACTTGGAGCTTCATTCACCGCCCTATAGTTATGCTCGAAAGAAACCACCACATTTTGGAGAAGCCTCCTACGTTCACTTTGCTCCATCACTGCCGTCCTGTTGTTCTTCTTCATTGCATTGATGGCCAATAATGAATCTCTGTAAATCTGCAAGTTAGTAAAAGCAAGGTTAGCAGCACTATTAATACTATAAAGAAGAGCATTCCACTCTGCTTCATTGTTGGTCTTTCTCCCTATATAAATACTATATTCAGTTATGAAGCCACCGTTCTAGTCCCTTAGAACTCCTGCCCCTACATTTCATGGATTACCCATAACAGAATTATCAAAGAAAATTTGAAGAATTCCTGGCTTTGGGGGAAACCAACTATCTTTAGAAACATTCCGCTTCATTTGAATCAGACTTTCCTGATTCTATTTTTCCAAAATAGACCGTTGATCAGAAGAAAAGCGACAGCAATCCTTAGAGTGTTTAATTATTCAATCACCCTAGATCTCCAACAAGCAACAACCAATCTCCATTCTCCACCATGCAAAACTATTTTTCTTTCTGTCCAAATAATATTAACAGGCGTAGTACACGCAATGATAATCAGACTGATGATCCTGTATTTCTTTCTTCCTTGATTCAATCAGCTTTGTGAAGCTTCTTTAATGGAAACAAAGGATCTAGGTTTCAAATCAATCAATCCCCATAAAAATTTAACATGCTTACACTCTAGCGTGCCTCTTACGGAATACGCAAGACCTTTCCTCTTCTATAATCCAATGAACGGTAATCTTTACAGGAGGCTTATTAGAGCCATTTGCCAAAGCAACATCTTTATCCATATGCTTTTCCAAAGATGAGAATTTTCATAATCAGGTTTGCATAGAAAATTGTATGCAGACTTAATTGTGAATTATCCATCTGAGGAAGATGACTAAATCACATTGTCTTCAAGATGAGGGAAGCAAAAGTTATAGTTTTTGAAGCCGTGGGTTCAGGTGGGGTCTAATTTTAAACCACTAAATCACATTCTATTCAAGTTTTAATTTTAAAAGTTTGAATAATGGTGGCTTCCACAAGTAGAACGCCAACGTTCGCCCTCATTTTGCCTCCGTCTGATGCAAGACAAGGTAAATAGTAAGCGTTTGTTTTTTCTGGGCCCCACATAAGCAATGAGGTGCCCTAGGAGATCACCAAATCAACGGTAATGATTATCCAATAGTAGATTAAAATGGAGTTTTTACTTGATGCTCTTTATGAGAAAGATGAATTTGGAGGAGGTGGATGATTAAAAGGAGGGAGCCGAATACTATTAACAAAATTAACGGCTTATTAAGGCAAAATCATGGGGATTCACGAAATTTTAAATTCGAAGAGGAATTTGTACAGTGCACGTTATAGCAGCCAAGTGCACCCAACTTTTGATTAGTGGGTCCGAGTTTGGTTGATTAGATCCCCTTCATCGAATTTTTCTATTTTTGATTACTGTTCTAGAAGCATTAAGAATTGGATGTGCCTAGAATATGAAAGTGTACGTAGCTTTTGCCACAACATATGGATGGTGTGAAATATTGTTTAAAGAATTGTTGGTATCGACGAGTGTAGATGTCATATCTCGTAATGCAACAGGTTAAATTGAAAAATTAAGGTATGTTTAGTTATTCAATTGGAATTGACGGTGCCATATTGATTTTTATTAAAGAATTGAATATTATTGGTATAATATAGTCAACCTAGAACAAAAAAATATTAATTAGCATATAAAAATGCATTTATAATGTTATATTAAATTTAGTAATTGTGGCTAATATGGTAATTTAATTGTAATAAATTTTATTATTAATTAGTTAATCTTTTTATACTATTTTTATATTTAATTTTGGGTTGTCACTCTTTTTTTTTAATACTTCAACATAACCACT
Source organism: Warburgia ugandensis (assembly GCA_035236585.1). Lineage (NCBI taxonomy): Eukaryota > Viridiplantae > Streptophyta > Magnoliopsida > Canellales > Canellaceae > Warburgia > Warburgia ugandensis. Next base: position 48,754,164 of record CP141138.1, on the reverse strand, counting down.
AGGTTATATTTACTTATTTGTAAGTTAACACCTAATATAGTTACTTAAATATAATAACATTCATTATCAGTTAGTTATCTTTTTATGCTATTTTATATTTAATTTTAGGTTATTACTTTTTTGTTGGAATCGATAACTCACACACCTTGTAGATCACTATTCATACAACCTTCCCAAAGGTATCCCGCGGCACCCCCTCAATGTGCAAATACCCCTTCTAAATCTCCTACAAGATGGGATACATTACATCGAACCTATGATCTTCTTACTGGAGAGGTGTCTCCGCCAAATCACTGGGCTATATTATTGGCTTATTTGTATGTTTGCACTTAATATGGAGATTATATATTAATTGTCCATTGTAATTTATCTATAAAAATGAATACTTAAATAGGCATAATGATTATTGTAAAAGGGAAAAGCAAAGCCCAAAACTGTACTAATTCCCCCAAAAAGTTTAAAACCACCAACAGTTTCAAACTCTTTCTTCATCAGAAAATTAGAAAAGAAATGAAAAACCCTTTTCTTCTTCCATCTTATAACTCTCTCTTCTGGCCTACATCCCTCTTTCTTCCCCTCTCATCTTCTTACTCTTTCTCAAACATCTAACTCTAATTCTTTGCTTATAAGGTACATAATTGATTTTTTGAGCCATAAGGTTGAAATCTTGAGCAAAATATGTTAGTCTTTTAAATATTTTCCATGTTAATTCTCTGTGTCTTCTCAAGTATAGTTGTTTGCTATTTTGAATTCATGTCATAGTTAACTTCTATATACTATATGTATTAGTATAATTTATATTTTTAACTTTTTGGTTGTGTATTTTGTTGTATTCTTACTTGCCTATATAGTAATTAAACAACAAATACATAATTACATGCTATATAGACAATTAAAGAAATAAAAATAATGTGCAACCTAACTTTCAACATCTTAATTGTTTGACTTTTACAATTTTCTCTTTTATGCATTAGAACCACTAACTGAGAACCATATTGGAATCAGTACTATAGGAGTTGACTGTACAATGGAACAATAGTAAGACATACAAAATCTTAATGGTACAGTTCTAGTTTTCATTAGAACTAAACTAAAAGTGGACCATTTATACCCTTAATCATCAAGAAAGAAAATAGATTTTTCAAATGTTAATCACCTCGATGCTTGTGATAAAAGATGTATGAAACAAAAGAAATCACATGGATAAGTCTTGACCAATCAAATATGGGGCATAAGATGCAAAAGTGGGGAGAGAAACTGGGCATAATGTTTCGAACTATACAATATATACTTGACATTTAAAAAGGACTAAGAGTGTAATTTTGTAATAAAGTTGTCCATTTCTGGTTTAAAAAGTGAGAGGAGGCGACTTATAATGTGTTTTCTACAGAGGGGGTGCGGTGTAATTTAATGATTAAAGGGGGCTACAGCACAAAATACAAGAGTCGTAAGGAGCTTTATGTAAAAACCTCCTCCAAACTTAAAGAAATTCAGGATAAAATATGTTACGGGAATAAAAATTTCAACTTAAAGAAACAATGGATAAATTATTTTATGGTATAAAATTTAGTATTAGCCTATCCAAGCACTCCTTATCCCTTCCTCTAAGGTCATAATAGCCGTAGCCTTAGCGTTGAAAGATATCAATGGAGATTCAAATCTCCAAGGAAATGAATCTCCGTCAAGGTTATCTTCTCTATGCTGTGGCCGCCAAGTTTTTTAGAGAGAGTTTTCTTGCTAATGAGCCAGCGAGCGAATAAAGTGACTAAAGGAGTGACTATGTTTTCTTCCATTCTAGTGACACTGCACTACTAACTCAGGAGTAGGCAGTAGTTTGACTAAACCGTCATTGTCGGTGCAGGCTTGGCAGCCCTTGCATGAGAATAGGGTGACCGCTTGGCTGGAGGCTTGTATGTTTCATGTGACACCCCGAATCAGAAAATCTTTTCCAACATACATAAATTAATAGTAAAAAAGTTTATAATTACAAAATAGGCAGGATCCCTGAAATAACTCAAATAATTAAAAATTTTACTCGGCGTCAAAGAAAATGCCTGATAAAGAAAATCTCGAGGGTCATTTACACCCCAAAACTACGATGCTGTGCCAAATTACTTTAAGACACACTGAGTATGCTCAAATGCAAAACTACGAGAAATACTATGACATCAAGAGATAGAGATAATAACAAAATCCCAAAGCTCCAGGTCTATCCATGATCACCACATCATCCATGTGTGAGTGTATGCACACTATACAATAGTATGAGTCTAATCAATCAATATATACCATATCTAGATAGGGAGCCAAAAGTCTGATATCAGCCTCAAAAGGACACTACTGTCTCCGACGACAAAAGTATGGGGTCCTCAGCTCTGCGTCCAGGTCCACGCTAATCCACCTTCTTCCCTTTCTGGCTGTCGTGCTCCAACTCTGAGGCATTGCAAGATAAAGCAATGCCTCAGCAAGCCATGCTTGTGTAGGTGATATACATTCAATATAAAACAATAAGAAATAACATGGCACAAAATCTCATGTTCATACAATGCAGAACACACCAATTCCATGATATAAACACGGCAACATATGTCATAGTGTCAGGACATGATAAATCCGAAAAGATATGCAGATACAAGTAAGTCATAACCACGTGAATCAATATCCAAAGAACCACATGAATGCATACCAAGAGCATCGAAACATCATACATAATCAAGCCCTATGAGTGTCTCAAGTACACTCACGGCAATGTGGGGTCAGCTCTCTGTACCAGCCGCTTTCACCCTTTCACCCTTGTACGCTAACGGGCACTTAGGCACTCACGGAAACTACGCATTCCACTTTCGCTTTCACCCTTACACCCTCACGGCACTCAGGCACTCACGAAAAGTCACGTTGCATGCCCACTTTCACCCTTTCATCCTCACGGGCACTCAGGCACTCACGGGGTGAAGAAATGCATCCTACCACAGGAGCAATAGTCTCAACATCAAAATAGAGCGACTCCCACATGTCAAATGCCAATAATCAAGGGAATATCATGAAATATATCCGAAACAGTGCATGCAATAATCACCTAAAAGATAGTATACACATGAGACACTACATGCTGAAATTAATCTCATGCATATGGTAAGGCATAAATCATATGCTTTAAAAACTCAAATAACAAAGTCATCCTTTGAGAATCATAGAAAAATCGTTAATAAAATCACCTATCTCAATAATGTTGAACTCCAGTCAAGCGCGTAGGCGATATCAAGTCGCACGCTTTGACGTACCTGTCACATTATAAGTCATTATTGCTAGTTAGACCTCTCATTTTCATCATGACCCATAAAATTCCTATTTATCTAGTGTGTCACATGTATCTCTGTGATCATGCATTGATCTAACGGTCAAATCACTCTTGATCAGCACATCCTAAGGTAATTGATTGAATTAATCGTCAAGATCATTTTTCTTGGCAATTACATGAGATCTACCCTTCAAATCTCCTAGATTATCTCATGTTTGATGTGTACAGCTAAGGTGTAAGGCCTGATCATGCACTGATCGGCTTGATATGAATCATCTAATAACATTTAGTAGTTTGGTTATTAAAAGGTTTCTCTAAACTAGATTTTTATCTTAAATCTACGTTCGCCTTGTTGAGACGATCACAACGCCTCTTTCGGATCGTGATTTAGACCTCTATAACTCCCAAAATCATGTTTTTTTATGAATAAAGGGTCAAAAACCCTCAAAATCAAGAAAATGGGCCTGACGCGCTTTGCGCATGGGGGCGGAAACAGCGAGCGTGGCATGCGTTGAAAGCACTACGCGTTCCTGCTGCACTGCGTGGGGCGCGCGTGTCGCACCACGTGTCTTGCGAGTGGCGCATGCATGCTGCACCGCGTGGCGTGCGCATGTCGTGTGGCCTGTCCTGTGTCCCCTGCATGGCACGCGCCTACGGTGCGCATGTCGCACCACGTGTCGCACCTGGCTAGGACGTGTGTTAACGCGGGCCGCGTGTCGTGTGCGTCTCTGTCCCATCGCAAGTCGCCGTTGCCGGGGACGGTGACCGGACTGGTCCACCGTCGCTGGAGACAACCCTAGGTGCTCCGTTTTTTGTGATTTTTACCCCCATTTTTGGCTAGTTTTTCACGTACATTCCATTTTTACCCTCCATTTTCACAAATTCATTCACCTTCTAATGTTTTTTCACGATTTTTGTTTCATTTCTAAAAATCCTTTCATACTGTTTTTGGGTATTTCCAGCGTCTCTAGAACCCGATTACCCTAAGATTTTACGGGTGTGTTCGTTCAGGATGAACGGTGCAGATCCCCATCTGATACCATTACATTAACCTATTCTTAAGGCAACAATAACCCACGAAGCGCATCGTAAAACGGCAGTTTGTGCCATTTCCGGCGCTGAACAAAGGGACATTAGGAGAGGGGAAATAGAGGTGGCCTACCTGAGTTGTCCCGTTGCCAATGCACGCAGGGGCAGCGGTGTCCACGTCGCGGATTGTCGCCGGGTTCCCCACAAATCAGAACAAACCTTAAAACCTATTATAGGACCAAGGATCAGTTTAATAAACTGTGATATTTATAGTTATCATCTGTCTCTTTTTCTGTGTTATAAGTAAAGAATTACAGAGCAAATTACTTGCATACTCACACAATACACTCAACCTAATTCCGATCAGAGTGAAAAGTGACAACTCAAGCCTATGGCTAAGCCTACTTTAAGGGGTTTGAGCCCAACTGCGCTGGACAGTTTTCAAAAAAAGAACAAACCTTAAAACCTATTATAGGACCAAGGATCAGTTTAATAAACTGTGATATTTATAGTTATCATCTGTCTCTTTTTGTGTGTTATAAGTAAAGAATTACAGAGCAAATTACTTGCATACTCACACAATACACTCAACCTAATTCCGATCAGAGTGAAAAGTGACAACTCAAGCCTATGGCTAAGCCTACTTAAGGGGTTTGAGCCCAACTGCGCTGGACAGTTTTCAAAAAATTGTAGATCTACGCCAAAAACAGATATATTACGGCACTTAAAATAAAATTTTCAATGAATGGTAAAAAAATATTTTTTTTGAAAAATTTGATCTTTGCTTGTATAAAAAAAGAAAGAAACATTTTTTTTTTTCAATATTCGAGAGCTGCTACTGGGATATTAATTTTGTCCAGGCTTGTTATCTTCTTGCCAATCAACCTCAAGTTATAGACTGTACACTTGCGTGGTATCCGATCTGTTCTATTCTATCCATTGTTCGTGGACTCAAATATATATTTTTTCCTTAATCTTTTCTTTTAATTATTTTTGGTGGCTTTTAAATGTTTGAGACACAGAGAGGATAGGGTCCTTACTCGAAGGCCTTTGCTCATTAATGCACTTAAGGCACCCCCCCTCTTAGTTTCATGCATATATATTTTCAATTTTATTTTATTTTAGTTTTATTTTATTTCATATATATATATATATATATATATTTCTCAAAAATATATATTTTATTTATTTATTTTTTCCAAAATGGTGAATGTTACATTTCAGGAGCCGGGTTAGCCACAAATCGGAACAAACCTTAAAACCTATTATAGGACTGAGGATCAGTTTAATAAACTGTGATATTTATAGTTTTTATTTTTATTTTTTTTGTATTATAAGTAAAGAATTACAAAGCAAATAACTTGCATACTCTCACACAATACACTCAACCTAATTCTGAGCAAAGTGAAAAGTGACAACTCAAGCCTATGACTAAGCCTACTTAAGGGGTTTGAGACCCAATGCGCTGGACAGTTTTCAAAAAATTGTAGATCTACGCCAAAAACAGATATATTACGGCACTTAAAATAAAATTTTCAAAGAATGGTAAAAAAATATTTTTTTTTGAAAAATTTGTTCTTTGCTTATATAAAAAAAGGAAGAAACATTTTTTTTTCAATATTCGAGAGCTGCGACTGGGATATTAATTTTGTCCACGCTTGTTATCTTCTTGCCAATCAACCTCAAGTTATAGACTATACACTATGCGTGGTATCCGATCTGTTCTATTCTATCCATTGTTCGTGGACTCAAATATTTTTTTTTTCCTTAATCTTTTCTTTTAATTATTTTTGGTGGCTTTTAAATGTTTGAGACACAGAGAGGACAGGGTCCTTACTCGAAGGCCTTCGCTCATTAGTGACTCGATCAAACACTTTTTTCTTTTTTTTTCTGATAATTAATATGCATTATGACTCTATAACAATCTTGATCACATAATCTCACTTATTAAATTCTTGTGGTGTATTTTAATTGGTAATTTAACAGGACGGTAAACATATTTTTAATCATTTTATGTCCAAAAAATATTTGGGAAAACGGATTACACAAACTTGGTTGTGGTGGAATCAAGAAAGTTGGGTTTGCTAGGAAGGTCGCTAAGAAATGGAAACCGGGAACGACCATAAATATCATATCTACTACAATTTCACACTTTTAAGCACAATATGACACATTTCTTTCATTTCCCTTTCCTCATGCACAATGGCTGCATGTCGCTTACAACAAAAGTATTCTCTTATACAAATTTAAAAAAAGAAAAAAGAAAAATAAAAGACTCAGATTACGAATAGTACTAAAATAAAATACCCCCACGTGGGACCCCCATACATGTTTTGACCAATGCAATTGACAAACCAAATGACACACTACCCCACCACTAATGATCGAAAGGAACGCACGAGCGGTTCAAGCAGGCTGTGTACTGACCTTGAAATGACGAAAACACCCTCAATGAAGAATATTATTTACTCTCACCGAAAGTAAGACTCTCAAGGTCCCTGTGATGAACGTAAACGCGAAGGCCATTCTTCATGAAAAGGGTCAAGGACATCTTCTGCGCAACCCGGTGGCCGGGAACCAGGGATAGCCGGTGCCGGAGAAGTACTGCCGATGTCACAGATTTCATCTGTAAATACGCCAAATCCTTCCCCAAGCAGATCCTGGGGCCCGCATTAAACGCTATAAACTTGTAATTATCCTTGGATGGCTCAAACTGAGCACCACCAGGCGCTAACCACCGTTCAGGCTTAAATTCCAAGCAATCCTCCCCCCAGATGGCCTCCATCCTCCCAACAGAATAAATCGAATAAGTAATGGACGAACCGGCGGGCACGACAGTCCCGTCCGGCAATACATCATCCGATACGACATATTTGGAGTCCTCCGGCACGGACGGGTATAACCGTAGCGTTTCTGCCAGAGCAGCCTTCAGGTAGACGAGTTTCTCTAATTCCTCGAAATTCAGCGGTTCTTCAACCCATTTGGTCCGATCTTCCCCACGCGTCTCTCTTAGAACCGTTGATATTTCTTGCAAGATCTTGTCCTCGACGCGTGGATTGTTCGTGACGAGCCAGAAGAACCAGCTCATCGCGACGGATGACGTGTCTCGTCCAGCTAGGACGAAGTTGAGTGCGATTCTTTTGAGGACGGAGCTGGGAAAGTAGTTCCCGTTTGCGTCTCGCTTTTTCAAGAACCGGGAGAGGAGATCATCGGACGGCGTCAGTTTTCTTGCCGTGATGGCATCGGTCATGTAATTGTTCACGATTTGGAGGCTCTTCTTCAATCTCCCTTCCGTGCCAAACCCAAACAGTTTCTTCAATCGCCACAGGAATTCCGGGTACAAGAATCGCTGGAGAGTTGACTCGGTAGCAGCGTCGAACGCGTTCGCGAATCGGTTTTCGGGGAGATCCGGAGAGAGCGTCTCGGGATCTTTTCCAAACGTGAGCCCGCAAATGTTGTCGAAGGTTAATCGGAGGAGCAAGTCCTGCAAATCTACGGGGGTGTTTTTGGTAGCGGCACTCCCTAAAATGTTCCAGAGTCGTAACTTGATAGACCGGTTCACCCACCGAGACATGGCCTGGCGGAGGGTCCGGGTTGTGAATTCCAAAGCTGCTGTCTTCCGTTGGATCAGCCACGTGTCTCCATCTGAATTGAAGATGCCTTGGCCGAGAAGGTCATGGAAAGCCGCTTGCCAGAATGGGCCTTTTGGGTAGTTATCGAACCTGGAGCGGAGAACGTGTTCGATGTTTTTGGGGTTGCATGTGACGGTGACGAAACCTTGTTTCCGGCCTACATAGGGGAGGGCGAGCGTGCAAGTTTGGTACGTGAACGAACCGCCGGTTTTCCTCAGGTTGGAAGCGATCCAGTCGTGCATTCGGGAGCGATTCACAATTAAACCGGGGAGGCTGCCGACTAGGGGCCATACCTTTGGGCCGGTTAGAGTTCGGGCAAGGAGAAAGAACCAGGCGAGGTAGGCTGAGGTAATGGTGGTTAGAGTGAGGAGGAGAGTCAAGGTTTCCATTTGAGGGCTGTTGTTGTAGGAAGTGCGAGTGACGAGAGAGTGGGGAAGGGATATATTTATATTTCGGAGGGAGACGTTATGTTGTGTTGTGATGAGCGTGGTATTATTTATGGACATACGAAAAGAAAAACTCGGATTTACTAGGTTTGCAGGAAGGGTTGTTGGGAAAATTACGGTAGGGGTTTTGTACACGAAAGCAATGGGATTTTTTCTTTACTTGCTGACTTCTTCGAATCTAGACGAGAGAGAGAGAGAGAGAGAGTAATTAATAGTCGTCCGGACAGTGAAGTGGGGTCACCAAACCTACATGTGGGACACAAGTTTGGAAGATCAAAATACGGTACAAGTTACTGTATTAAGAAGGGCATTAGGGTTGGGTGCCAATGCACGCAGGCTTTTGATCCATTGAGCGAGAGACCTTCCACGCGGGAGTCTTGGATCACTACAGCCGACTTTTATCTTCTTTTGACCAACTATTTTATGTCCAAGGTTTAATATTAAAATCATTTTAGAAATTTTCTCTTACTTTGTCCGTATCAACAAACAATTTGGAATACCTCTGCTTTTTCCTGGCATAATCTAAAGATTTGATGCATGAGACAGTCCTAATCCAATGAATTATCAAGCTATATATTCTATATAGTATATTTGTCAAAGCTAGCTATAAACTCTCCATAATTTTATGCCCCAGCTAGGATTATCCAACGGTCTAGATTTCTAAAGCATGGACCTATATAAAGACAACAACCAGGTCCGTAATGGTTAAGATCATCACAATTGAGCCCCATTGAGTAATAGACAACAAGTTTTCTGATGGGAACTGTTAATCCACTGATTAATGTGACTATTAATACAGAATACGAAGAGCCCAAAGCAGAAAGCAAATGATTCTACATACACAATTATAAACAAACTCTTATAGAAAGCCTTAAATACAAATAGGAAGCATGATTTGCATAGGAAATCTCAAATTAATATCTTTCCTAAACTCGCTGGAAAATACGGTCGAAATTTGCAGGAGACGGGCTACAAGTTAGAAGGATGAAAACACGTTAAACATGTGATTCCCCTTCCGATGAGCGCATACGATGGAGTAAGTTTTGTGGTACAAATTATTAATTCTTTCATTGATGAATACGAGTGTGTGTATATCAAGGTCACACTACGACAATTTTTACTGTTGTGCCAAGGCTCTCTTTCCTGTGTGTATACACACGAAATACAAAGAGCCCTGGATTGGAAAGCAAGTATTGATAAATGCACGACTATAATTGTTTAATACAATCAGAAATCCAGTTAAGTACCGAATTAGTATTTTTCCTATTTTCTAACCGTGTGACTACATTGTGCAGTCTACCCGGGCGACTACCATCTACTTTTGAGAGAGAGAGTTTACGCAAGAAGGAGAAAGAAGGTTGGTCGTTTTCTTTACTTGTTAACATGGAGAAAATGTGTATCAGAAGAGAGACTGCACGAAGACACGTCTAGAGGGAAAGAGCCAGCGCACCGGAGTGAAAGAGAAACCACGGAAAGGCAGACCAATAAGACTACTTCTAAGTACCTAACTGGTGACATGAAAAGCCTATGTCATGTTGTTGGTCCCTACTAATATGTTAAGGGAAAAGATTAAAACACAAGCAGGCCACTCTCCTTTGCCAATAATATGGTACAGAATGACACAAAACAATGTGTGATGATGGGATCTGATGGCGATCCACCCTTGAGTACATATTTTTTTTTTTGGGTGAACAACCCTTGAGTACATAACTGTAGTAGATATGTCCCTTTCATTTAAAGTGGATTAGACATGTGGAGTGGTCAACATTTGCAGGGAATAAAATACAGATTCTACATGATATGATGACTGCATACAAAGTTACCAAGGACTCAACAGAGGGCACTATTTATTCATTTATTTTCTCTTTTTTAATTGATTTTTGAAAACACACACTAATAAATGACCACCTCCATGGGTTCAGACCACTTTAAATGGAGAAATGATATATATGGCGTCTGCAGCCCATGTAAAACGGACGGTTATGAGCAAATGGAAGCATGGAAGTACCGGTTGGTGTCCATTTGGTGATCCCAACGATCCAGCATCGACAGCTAAATTCACGTAGGCCATGCCCTCCCATGCATCAGACAATCCTAAATCTCAGATTCGATCAAGATTTCACTGAGATTAGTTCCAAATCTTTAGACATCTAGATTAAGGGGAGTCTTGGTGCAACGGTTGAGTTGTCGTCGTGTAATCTTAAGATCATGGGTTCAAGGCATGGAAACAGTATCTGGCAAAGTGCAAGGTATGACTATGTACTATTAACGCTTGTGGTCCACCCTTTCTCCAAACCTTACATATGCGGAAACTTTGTGTACCGAGCTGCTCAAAAAAACAAGAAAAAAAAGTCTTCAACATCTAGATTACAGCCACAGTAATATTTTTTGGAGGACTCGTCTCGAGAAGACTTATTTATGAACAAGAAGCCATCTATACAGGGTCCAAATTAAAGTTGAATAAATTAGATACCAAACAGAAGCCGGCCATTCCGAGCACAAAGTAGTATAATTCCTCAGCAAATGGTGTCTGCACGTTTACAGTTCAAGCATTTACATGCATGTGCAGGTGAACATACAAACCCCCATAAGTTCCTGTCATTTTGACATGCAGGTGAGGCCAATGATATTCTCTACTAGATGATCCTATCAATTCCTACTCTAGGGGATTACGTGTTGATGTTCTGAATGGTTTCTAGGCCCATATGCACATTCAGCATAATTTTCCCATTTTACACATATTGGAGACCGAATGTGGTGCGTAATAATACAATAATATTTATCAATAGATGTAGACCTTGTATTGGTGTGTGAGAGAGGGTGGGTTGGTAAGAGACGGTTTACCCGCATTGGGAAGTTGGTATTGATGGGTTGCTTGGTCATATTGGGGACCTTGGAATATTGTCTCAGCGTGTTGAACTTAGTGTGCCAGTGACTGATACAAGAATGCTTGCCACGGAGAGAAGAAACTCCAAAGAAACAGTAGAGAAGAAGTTTTCCTCTTCAGACGCTTGCCATTGTCAAGGGATCGATTGACTGCTGATGAAGGCCTTCTAAAGATGAGTTGAAAACCTAAAATTACTTGGACCAATTTCTGTGAGACGTTCAGACTGTTCCATACCAGGCTTACGCTATCCATAATTTTATGCATATTCTGTAGAGGATTATGTGTCGTGGCTGCACGTGTAAGAGCTCATGAAATGCACGCGCAGCTAGCTTCCTTTGGGGACACGGCCATTTGGTGATCCGAACTATCATTTGACCCATTCTTAGTTAAGTATGCCTCAAAATGTTGTCCATTAGATGATCTTAATCATTGTTCTAAATCTAGAGCGTAAAATTGACGTCTCTAGAAAAATGAAAAATAAAGACGTCTCTAAAATTTTAAAGTAACTATAGAAAGTATTTGAAGAAATAGATCTACAATTTGCACTGCTTGATGAACACTTTACACTCAGAGGTCTCTCTCTCTCTCTCTCTCTCTCTCTCTCTCTCTCTCTCTCTCTCTCTCTCTCTCTCTCATGTATACGAGAGGGGTAATTTCAGCAATGAATTGCAGGTGTAAAGTGTAGGTAACATTTGATTCGAGAGAAAAGTTTTTAACTGCCATTTTCTCCAGCTTTTTCTGTTTCTACTTTTTTCTGGCCAATCAAATGTCACTTATTCCTTGCACTTGTATAAAACAGTTGAAATTAACACAACCTATATGTGTGTGTGTGTAATATCTATCTAGATCTCGACATAAAAATTATGAGGTAAGTCATGCAAGTATATCTTTGGATTAGTAAAATGTAAGATGGCAGGATTTTGGTTGATCTAGACCATTCATATTCTAGGCCTTGTCCTTTAAGGAATTTGTTGGTCCAGACGCTCTTAGTATTGTAAATTTGTAATAATTGTATGATTTATTATTATTATTATTATTATTATTATTATTATTATTATTATTATTATTATTTGCATGTACTACAATTTGGAGCTTCTGGGACCAACAGATTCATGACATATTCCCTAGTTCCAAGGATCAACTCGTTCTATTAAATTGTTTCCAACAATGATGGCCACATCCAAACAACCTCATCAACTGGACAATTGGAGCCTATATTAGTTTGGGTGACACATAGATGTTGGACTGTATTTTACCATATTCATTTTAAGAGTCAGAAAAACACTGGTTTAGTATCACTGGTGGAAGAGACTTTTGGGACATAGTCCATCTATGACAGGGTCTATAATATGAATGATTTGAATTATCCGAATTCTCGGCTTATGTCTCTCTGTGTGTTTGTCTTTTATTTAAAGGTAATCATATGCATATTTTTTGTAAGCAAATAATTATCTCTTGGCAATTGTGTTTTTGTTTATTTTAAAGGTAACCATGTACATATTTTTTGTAAGTAAGTCATTATCTCTGTGTGTGTGTTTTTCCTTCATTTTAAAAGTAATCATATACATCTTTTTTGTAAGTAAATAATTATCTCTAAAAAGAAATGATATTTTTACCCCCTCTCTCAATACGTCCTCCCTCTTTTGTTTGCCTATTTTTAGAAATCGACTTTACTTAACCAGAACACCTATCTTCATTATATACTGTAGAACCCCATTTAGTATCGAGACTGGAGGCTTTCTATTAATTTAATGATATTTTATTTTATTAAATTTTCAATAAAATTCTACTAAGTTATAATATGCCTATTAATTTAGCAGAATTTTATCCTTTTTTCGGTGCTAAAAGAAATTTATTAAAGGCAAAACAAGATTATATACATCTTCATACAGTAATGGCAACAACGGCTTTTTAGATGCTTTTCTCTCTTTAACAACTATAAAATTTCTCTCTTTCTTGCATGTATTTCTATTATCTTTATTTCTTTGAACTTTTTAACCTTTTCCATGTTTGTTCTAATAAATAACACATCTCCCCTATTCAATATTAATAAAATTTGTCTTGCCTTTGTATATGTATTCCTATTTTTGCTACATTCTCTCTTTCTCTAGGAATTATATGATACAACCAGTTTCATTACATTTGCATTATAGGAGTACAAAAAAGTGAAGGGCAGGCCCATTTTTTGAATTTCTTTCCATGATCTAAATTGTTCATTGAATTTGCCTCATCTCATATGGGCCAAGTACAAAATCTCATGTGCATTGAATATGTTAAGGTTCTTCATTTTTTTTTATGTTTTGAAGCAAAAAAGAAGAAGAAAAGAAGCAATCTACAATGTTTTGGGGCTTTTTTATTTGTACCATCCTTTCTTTTTTTTTCCTTGAAAAGGTAAATATATAGATCTAGAGATATCCAATGCATGTAATGTTTTGCATCAAGCTATAATACTAGAATTCAGGTATCAGTGATGAAGAAATCTATCACTAATGATTTTTTGTGACCGAATATTGATGAAAATTTTTCATTTCTAATAATCTCCCTATAAATACAAATTTTGTCACTAATCTTATGACAAAAAATTTCATCACTAATTTAGAAATAATGTCAATAAAACAGTGACTAAAAAAATAAAAGAATTGGGCCTAACATACATTTTTTTTCAATGAAAAGCTATGTAAAGCTTTGCATGATCAAAATTCCTCTCTTGCTCTCTCTCTCTCTCTCTCTCTCTCTCTCTCTAGAATTTCTTCCATACATGAAAAACTTGTATGGAAGTAAAATATGGTTTGGGCTTACTTTTTTGTATATATATATATATATATAATATGCCACTTCTTTCATTTTTCAGTCATGCCAGCCATTATTGAATTCAGCTTGCTTAATTATTTGGTCTTTTATGGTTTATAAATAGATTGTGCAACATAAAAACAACTCAAAATTGTTAATTTTACAACCACAAAAGCCACAACTAAGAATTCTTAGATATGTCAAGTAGATGAGACACTTGGTACCTTGGCTTTGGACAAGGCGAAGTCAATGAATGTCTCGGACCACCAAAATATAAAATAAGTGGGACAAACATAATATTTTGTCAATGCAAAGCTTTGCATTAAAAAGAAATTTCCCACTCTTACTCAAATTTCTTCCATAAATACATATTTGTGTGTGTGTGTGTGTGTGTGTGTGTGTGTGTGCGTGTGTGCGCCCACACACCCACACACATTTAATTGGCTTAGAAAAAGTTTCTAACTGACATTTCCTCTAACCTTTTCTATTTTCTACTTTTTTTCAGCTAAGCAAATGTCACTTGCTCCTTGCACCTACATATGTGTGTGTATTGAAGAACAAGAGGGTTTGGGCTTACTTTTTTGTATTTTCATAGATTTAAAATGTTCATATGGCACATATTATATTTTCTCTATCATCTAAGCCATTCATTGAATTAGGCTTGTCTCAGATATCCTAGGTACGAAACATCTCATCTTTTCGATGCAAGTAAGATCTCTTTTGTGGTTTAAAAAAAGATGGTGTAACACAAAACAACTCAAAATAATCTTTTTTAATTATAACCATAAAAGGTGCAAGTAAAAGAGTCCTAGATGTGTTGTTAGATGAGATATTTGGTACCTAGGTTGTCTCGAATGAGGCAAATCCAATGAATAGTTTGGATCATGGAAAGAAATACAAAAAGTAGGCCATCCATCCACTTTTTTGTACACCTATGATGCAACCATGATGAGAGCAATTGCATCATATAATTTTTCCTCTTTTTCTCTTTCATTTCTACCATTTAGCCTCTCTATGGGTTATATTGAAGAAAAATAGGGTTTGAGCCCACTCTTTACCATTTTTATGGATCCATGGATTCGAAACATTCATTTATTTCTATATCAATCAGATATCCTTGGTACCAAAATTCACAATTATTAAGAATCTCTAAGTCCTTCATTTTGGCTTTCTTATGCTTGTCTAATGGATGGTGCAAAACAAAATGACCTTATTAATGTAGTCCTTTGAACAAGCATAAGAGGGTTAGCATGAAGTACTTAACGAGTTCCTATAGTTGTGGATTTTGGTATTAAGGACATTTGATCAAGGCCGAATCAGATAAACGTCTCGGATCTATGAAAAAAAATGCAAAAAAGTAGGGTTGCAGCCCATTTTCTTTAATACAACCTCCCTCCCTCCCTCCCTCCCTCTCTCTCTCTCTCTCTCTCTCTCTCTCTCTCTCTCTCTCTCTCTCTCTCTCTCTCTCTCTCTCTCTCTCTCTCTCTCATGGGTAAATAGATCCCCTTTGCACTTGTATTTTTCCTTTTCAGCTCCTTTCTCACTGAAAGAGATCGTCAAGTATAATAATATTAATTTATGTAATCAAGGGACCTTTAAGAAAATAGGGTTTGGGCCCACTCTTTACCATTTTTTTATGGATCCATGGATCCGAAACGTTCATTTATTTCTATATCAATCAGATATCCTTGGTACCAAAATTCACAATTATTAAGAATCTCTAAGTTCTTCATTTTGGCTTTCTTATTCTTGGCTAATGGATGGTGCAAAACAAAATGACCTTATTAACGTATTCCTTTGAACAAGCATAAGAGGGTTAGAATGAAGTACTTAGAGATTTCCAATAGTTGTGAATTTTGGTATTAAGGACATTTGATTGAGGCCGAATAAGATAAACCTCTCGGATCTATGAAAAAAATGCAAAAAAGTAGGGTTGCAGCCCATTTTCTTTAATACAACCTCTCTCTCTCTCTCTCTCTCTCTCTCTCTCTCTCTCTCTCTCTCTCTCTCTCTCTCTCTCTCTCTCTCTCTCTCTCTCTCTCTCATGGGTAAATAGATTCCCTTTGCACTTGTATTTTTCCGTTTTAGCTCCTTTCTCACGGAAAGAGATCCTCAAGTATAATAATATTAATTTATGTAATCAAGGGACCTTTAAAGAAATTCTAAAAATATATTATTTTATTATTCTAGCAAGTTTATTAGTTTATGACATTGGCCCTATACGGAACCAAAAACTTTGTATTTATCTTACCAGGTTAATTAACTTATTGGATATTAATTTGAGGAGGGTTCTACCAAGAGATATAAAAATAGCGTAAATGATCTTAGCCAATATTTTGTTAAGTTGTAAAAATGAACAATCCAAAGTTTAACCGTCTATGCTAAAGGAAGCAAGAAGTAGGACTATTCAATAGATGAATTTTGGAACTTGGCCCATCTAAGTCAATATTGTGAATCAATAGGATATTCATAAATTTGAGTCCATCTAGAGTTATTGTTATCCCATCATTTAGTAAGGCCGACTACTAATTTTGTGTAAATTATGATAATTTGTAATATCCTTAATTTTTAGGATAAAATAGGAAATTTTTAAATAAATAAAAATAAAAATCTATAGATGGAAAATTTTCCTAAAAATATAAGAATTAGAAAGTACTCATCAATACGAGTCCAACGCCACCAAGAACGCGAAAAACAGAGTTCAAACGAGGCAGTTATGAGCTGTCGAAGTTGTAAGGGCAAATTGGTCTTTTGACAGAAACGTGTTACACAGGGATCCAAATTGATAACGGCACCCCTGTCTTCCACATGTCTCTACCAGTCCGGCGAAATCGCCGGAGAGACGTGGAAAGAGACGTGTGGGGAAGAGTTTCTCTTCCCCTAGGACTCTAAACCCTATATCTATGCTCCCCAGGAGCCAAAACGCTCCACTTTGAGCGTTCCTCTAGGATTTTTAGCTTAGAACCCTAGCTTTGCAAGGTCTGAGTTTTCCGGCGAGTGGAACCCCGGCAACACGAGCAACCCTGGCTAGGAGCAAGGTAAGCCTCAAATCTATGTTTTTCTGTATTTATTAATTAGAAAAATAATTAGGAAAGCATTTTAAAAAATTGGATTTTTTGGGAACTTTGTGCATGCTACTGTTGGAGCGTGATTTTACGGATCAAACCTCGTCCGTTTGGAAATCGCACCATCCAACTAGTGCACAAGAGACCCAAGAGC
Source organism: Warburgia ugandensis (assembly GCA_035236585.1). NCBI lineage: Eukaryota > Viridiplantae > Streptophyta > Magnoliopsida > Canellales > Canellaceae > Warburgia > Warburgia ugandensis. The sequence continues at coordinate 48,736,863 of CP141138.1, read as the reverse complement.
AAACCCTTTAAATTTGGGAGTGATCCAATGGTGGCTTTCTCCATAAAACCCAAAAACCAGTACCTAGGGATGTTTTTAGGAACTTGGGAAAAACCGTTTAAAAAACATGGTTTTTGGAGAAATCAATGCAAAAAGATGATAGAAATGGAAACTAGACAAAATTTGGAACAAAATGGTTCAAAAACCAAGTGATTTGGACACCTATAGGGTCACCGGAGATGACTGGAAGCCGGTCGTCTTCTCAGGCGCCGGTTTCCGCGTCGCCGGTGTAAACCGGGCTGCCAGTGTAATCGAGTGTAAACTGGGTGCCGGTGTAACCCGGTGTAAACCAGGGCCGTCGGTGTAACCCAGTGTACACTGGGCGCCGGTGTAACCCAGTGTAAAGCAGGGCCGCTGGTGTAAACCAGTGCACCCGCCAAACACCCTATAAATTAATAAATATTAATTTATGAAGTATTTTCACTTAAAATTGATTTTTGGGAGATAGAGGAGTCCAAATCACGATTCAAAAGATGCGTTATGATCGTATTGATGACGCGGACCTAGTTTTAACTTAAAAATTTAGAAATGACCACTTTTTCTTTAGAAAAATATTAAAATAGTGATGTGACATGTACATGTGCACTTGAATATACCAGTTAAAGGGAGTTATTAGCAAGCTAGTGGTCTCACACTGAGGTAGGTGACGACAACTAATATTTTTCCTTGACTTTTAAACCATGTTTAAACATAGCATCATGTGTGATTGTGTTTTAAATTGCAATTATTATTTATCGTGGATTTCATGCGACATTGAGTACAGGATGGTTATTCCAAATTGAAATCTTTTACTGAATAAACTTATTTCAAATACTTTTACAAGCATGATGTTAATTAGTTATGCTTAATTAGAGACTTATTTCTTATTATATATATAGAAAATGCATGGATTTACATGGAAATGAGAATAGAGGCTTATTAGCTGGTCCTTTTATAGGCTAATCCCAGGATGAGGGGCATGTCTTGGGGATTGCAAGCTATAAGTGCTCTTGAGTTTTAGCATATACATATGATTTTCGTGTTTTATATTTGATGACGGGTGCTCTCGCCCAGTGGGCGTCATGCTAGGAGGGATAGGGCCGGCCACCCACCTTCCGAGATTATGATGTGATGATTTTGTGATGTGATAGACACTTGCCCATAGATGGCATTCGGTAGGAGTTTGGTAACATGGATAGTCCACACTACCGGTCTGAGCCTTTCCATGGGGACAGACGCTAAGTCTCTTGTTATGGTGTCGACGGAGAGCGGCGGTGGTTGATACCCATGGAGGGTTGCCACTACAGCATGATGGCCCATATTCTTATTATGTGTGCATGTATGATGAGCATAGTTATGGATGGTATGCCTGGGTGTGACGACACTCAGAGGTTGACTACGAGTACTCCTGATCAGGGATGTTAGTGCGATGTGGTGGGACCCATTACCTTAGGGTGCCCTTATTCTTGTTGTATGCTCCATTTTATTGATTCATGTCATATTTTAACTTATGATTGTATGTTTTAGCATATGGAATAAATTAGCATTTATTTGAACATGGCATTATGATATCACTATTTTCATAAATGTTAGACTTTTCATCAGTACTGTTTATTATTTCTTTCATTTATTACATTAATTGTCTATGTACCTATACAAGCGATAGCTTGCTGAGGCATTGCTTTGTTTTGCAATGCCTTAGATCTCGAGCGCGACACCAGAAAAGGAAAAGTGGTTGATAAACCTTGAGAGCTACTGAAGACTAGTTTTCCCTATAGTTTTAGACAATAATGTGAGTCATTAGAGAGGATTATCATTTGAATTTTATTATGGACTGCATACTTTATATTTGGATGTGAATTGGATGTTTGGACATATGTTGGACATTTATATGGGATGTTATGATGGATAGACCCTGGGCCATATTATTATTGTGTTTTGGATGTTTATTTGATTTAAAATAAAGGCGCCGATTGATTTGACGTTGATTTATATGCGGATTGTTTTATTTATGTTTAAATTACATGTATGCCATTTTGAGAAAGGAAAACTAACACCCGGAGTTTTTAAGATAGGTTTAGTAAAATGTTAAATAAAGCTTTTCTCATGGGATCCCAAATGCTCTTATTTAAAATGGAAAAAAAAAATGTCTTAAAAATCCGGGATGTTACATAATTGGAGTGCTAATATGTTACCTTTTCTTATAGCCTTTCTTTGTTTTTTATTTTTGAGTGGCAATTGAATTGAAACCATAGTCTCAATCATATACTATGTTGAGTGAATAAGTAAAGAGAGGACTGGAAATGGAAAAGAGACTAAAATGGAAATGGAGATAGAATCTAGTGAAAAGAATCCAAAATGTTTTAGTTTTAAATTTATCTTATTTTATGACCTCAATGGGAGGCTCTAATCAAGGTAGGGGTGGCAATTCGGGTTGGCGGGTTGTGTTTGTGGCAATATGAACACGACTCGATTAGAGTTATGGGTTGACACGAACACGACATGATTAATAGTCGTGTAAAAAACCTACGACTCATACACGACCTGGTTTTTAAAAAAATGACACGACACGACCTGTGTAACACAATTATTGACCAAGTCGTGTTGGATACATGACATGATACGACATAAAACGACTTGATTTCCCTATTACGACTTGGTAAAAAAATTGCTCCCAAGGGGATGGAGCCATTGAGCGAACACAACCACAAAACATAGGACGGTTATTTTACAACCGTCCTATAAAACATAACATATAGGACGGTTATGCCATAACCATCCTATAAAACATAACATATAGGATGGTTGTCCCATAACCGTCCTATATGATATGGGTTTTATACTTTTATAGGATGGTTGTGAAATTACCGTCCTATATGTTACGTTTTATAGGACAGTTGTGAAATAACCATCTTATATGTTACTTTTTATAGGACGGTCATAACCATCCTATATGTTATGGTTTACACTTTATAGGACGGTTATTTCACAACCGTCCTATATGTTGCTTTTTATAGGATGGTTGTAGGATAACTGTCCTATATGGTACCTGTTTTATAGGACGGTTATTTTTTAACCGTCCTATATATTTTATAAATTTTTGAATGATCTTCTGATTATAACTGAACTGAATCTTTGATCACCTGAAGTAATGACAATGAGGTTCTAGAGCAGAAAATTAGAATTCAGAAATTGCAGCTACTTGTTTCAAACTTTCAGTGCTTGAGTTTAACATAATCAGCACATTACACTTAAATAATAAATTCAATCTAAATGCTTAACTTGAGTAAGCTGTAAGATGTCGTCCTTGAAAGAACAAGAACTTCATATTCATGCCTTCTTGTGTAGGGCGTGTGAAGAGCCTCAGCCAGCAAAAGAGGCTAGCACGATCAATGAATGGAATTGTTGTGTTGTCGAGGACGAGGAGTAAGGATAGATGACCCAACAATACACTTTTCAATGAATGGAAAGAATAGAAGAAGGCCAGATGGCATGGGTTTTAGTTATGAACAACTAAACTTTCAACCCAACCCCCACATAAATTGTTAGGATGGAATTCATTTCTTAAACTCCTTTCATGCTCATTGTCATCGATTAGTCATTGCTCCATCCACTGATCCACACGACAAGTACATAGACAAACACAGAAAAGCATTACTAACTAGTATTGGTGAAAATTGAACTACACCAAATTACCAATAAAGTTCCCGTAATATTTTATTATTTTATTTAAAAGCAACATAGTTCTTTACACCACTCACATCACATGATATATAAAGTAAAAGAGACTGAAATGAATCAAATAACCACAATAGTAGTAAATAAATAGGGATTAAGTAGCACATGAGGGAAATCTACTTCCATCAATGTATTAAACATAGCAAATTAAAATAAGTTATGAAAATTATACAAATTAATCAAAATGAATTGATCCAAAGTCTTTAGTTGGTTGAGGTGATCCTTTTCCTACACTGCTACTTATGCTTACAATGTCCTTGACAAGCTCATCCTTGGCAACTGTAATGGTAGAGTCTACAATCATATAGAATAAACACGCATTAGTCATTACTAAGCTCATATAAAATATAATGTAAATATAGAATCATAAACTATTACCTTTCAATCCATATAGCCAATCTCTTACACAAATCAATGTTTGCACAGTATCTGGCTTTAAAGTAGATCTATATTGGTCAAGAACTCGACCACCAACACTAAAAGCAGACTTTGATGTAACTGTAGATATGGGAATGATCAAGACATCACGAGCCATAGCAGGAAGTTCAGGATACCTAAAATCAGCATTTGAATCAAATATAAACATAAATAAGATTATAGAAAATAGTGTTTACATGAGATTATTAATCAAACAATTAACAACCTGAATTGATTGCCTTTCCAGAATGCAAGAATGTCTAGCTTTGACTCTTGCAATCTTGGTTCATCCAAATAAAGCTCCAATTGTGATTTTTGCATAGCCAAAGTACCTCCTTCACTTTCAAATGAATCAAATTCCTAATGCAAATGTAATTATATTATTCAACGTACTATATGACAATTCATAGTAAATTTTAATATGCTAAGTAGTAAGCGACATATAATGAAAGATACAATTATAAATAAAATTACCTTCATGACATCTAAAACCTCTTGACTATATGACATGTTCTGTCTATCATCAGCACCTCTAGCCACTGGGGAAGATGAGGACATTGAGGAGGAGGAAGGAATAGGATAAATCTTAACCATATATTCATTGAAGAGAGAGAGAATAACTTTTCCCGAACTTGAGCAAACTCTAAGCAACCACTGCCGAACAATTTCTTGTACGAGAATTCCACAAAGGAGAGCTTATACTGAGTATCCAACATACATGCAATTGCCAAAATGGTGCTGAATTTAGACCAGTACTTTGAAAACTTTGCAAACATTTGGGTAGACATACGCTTCATATAGTCATCATCACTTCTTATGTATTGTGTTAAAGTCAAATAAATTACAAATGCTGCACGAAAGTAGAGATTTGTAGTGGGATACTTGGATCCAGAGAACATGCATGTGGCATCATAAAAAACTGCCAAAAACTTTGAAATTTTTGTAGCCTTTTCCTATTCATTGAAAGAAGGACAGTGCTTATAATTTGAGTCACTTAGTTCTAAGTGACAAAATGCACGTTAGTAACAGAGAGCACTTTCGAGCATTAAATAGGCTGAATTCCATCTTGTAGGTCAATCTTGTCTTAAGCCCTTTTTTGTCTCAATTGACATGTGATTCACACACTCTAAAATTTTTTGTTTTCTACTTTGTGATGCTTTGACATATTTGATACTCTCTAATTTTTTGAATAGCATCATCTATTTCTTTTAAACCATCTTGCACAATTAAATTCAAAACATGACAACAACAACAACAACAACAACGTAGATGAAGGAACTCTCCACCACAAACAAGAGTGCTCATGATGTTTAATTGATGCCTTAACAGCTCAACAGAAGAATTATTAGTAGAAGCATTGTCTAAAGTGAGTGAAAAAATCTTTTTCTCAATCCCCCATTCTACCAATAATGAGTATACCTTTTTTGCTAATGATATTCCATTATGTGGAGGTGGTAGGAAACAGAAATTTAATATCCTCTTTTGTAAGACCCACTGACTATCTAGAAAATGTGCTGTGAGACTTATATAACCATCAGTAATACAAGAAGTCCACAAATCAGATGTCAAACTTATCTTGCCAGGTGCCAACTCTAACATCTCTTTTATCTTTTCTTTCTATCTTTTATACATTCTCAAAACATCTGCTTTTACTGTATTTCTACTAATCAAGTGCAAATCTGCATGCAAATATTTCAGTAGAGTTCTAATTCCATCATACTCAACAAATTAGAAAGGCAAATCATGTAGAACAACTACAGCTGCTACTAACTCACGATAAACTTCAGGATCAAACTTATTATCTGAAGCTGCACTTAGAGACATACTCCCCTAACTTTGAGATAAAAGCAATTGACCTATATCACGAGAAGAGCTCCGTTGACAAGTCTTTATATGACGTTTTAAGTTACTAGTACCAAATTTGCTATCGCAAATATATATATATATATTGTAGAGAACTTCTTGCATTTACACCTTTGCCTTCCATCTTCTGATAGAGGAAGGTGTTCAAAAAAAATTCCAAACTGGAGACATTAGTTTCTTGTGCTTTTTACCTCTACTGGATTTTGAAACTAACTCCATGTTCTCCAAATCAGCAAGCTCATCATTGTCGTTGTTGTGGTGCAGCATATTCAAGTTATTAGAAACATTAGTGCTCTCAACTTGTGCCTATATTGCAAAATGCAAATGATAAAAAAAAAAAAAAAATTAGTTCACACTGACAATAAACACAACAGACAACACTACACCAACCAACAATCAATTACTAATAAGGGAAGGGAGTAAGAGTGAGAAATGAAAAGAGTCAAAATCATAATTTCATAAAGAAATAACAAAAAACAAACACATAATGACATACCTGTGGTGCTGTAATAGGGGTGCTGCTGCTCATAGTGTTAGAAGGGTTGAACTTCAAGAAGATATCTATAAAGAAAAATCTGAAACAGATGTAAATTTGTAAATTGTAAAAGCAGCTTGGGTTGGGTTGGGACTTGGGAATGGGGATGGAGCCTTTAACCGATTTAGGCGATTTTGTTTTGTATATATTTGATTGATGCTATCTGTAAGTATAAGACGATTCGATAACAACAATCTTATAATATAACAAAAATTAAAAGATCGTTAATAACAGTCGATAACTCAATATTACAGGACGGTTAATGAATAATTGTCCTCTTTTAATAAAAATATAGGACAATTAAGACGTAATAGTCCTATAATAGGAAAACCAAATAGGACGGTTAACACATAACCGTCCTATATTTATCCAATATATTGATATAGGAGAATAACCGTCCTATATTGTAAACATATAGGACGGTTAGTGCATAACCGTCCTATATTCATACAATATAGGACGCTTATGCACTAACCGTCCTATTTTTACGTAAGAATATAGGGCGGTTATGTACTAACCGTCCTATTTTACAAAACATAGAGGACGGTTATAAATTAGCCGTCCTATATATTTTGAAAATATAAGATGGTTCTCATATAACTGTCCTTTATTTACACATATGGTTTTTTACTTTACCAATATGTGAGTGTGAATTGTAACTGTGATGTGCCAGACTTCTAGTGACAAGAATGCACTGTGTGGAAACTTGACTTAGCTCAGCGCCGGCACCTTTGGACGAGGGATACTGCTTTCCTCCAATTCCAAACTGGCAAGTGGCAACTGGAGTTAATGAAACTTACACTTCAATCATTGTCAAATATTTTGAGTCCTTCATGTTAGACCCGATGTGTGGGCCCCCCTTGTAGTGGCAGGAAAACAAAATGAAAACTAAAAACATAAAGGTTTAACTAATTAATAATTATCTATATCTACCAAGTCAATCTAGTCTAAGGCAATTGTTTTGTCTTTTTATATGCAAGTAAGCACACAAATCCAATTATCCAATTGAATTTAAAGTCTTATGCTAAAGCCCCTGTGATGCGGCAGCGGCTGCCTTGTCGCAGGCTGGTTGTTTGCTAATTGCTATAACTATATGTTATATTGTTATAACCTAAGGCTTAGCTACACCTACACATTGTCTCTAATTTTCTTATCAACCATTTTAAGATTAGCTACACATTGTCAGTTACAAGCTTACAAGTTACAGTGTTACACTTAGTAGAAAATTAGTTAACCAAGTTTTATAACTTGTACAAGTACAAGTGAGAGACTAACTAACTGTCATATATTATATAAAATTATAAATGCTAATGATTTTCTTATGTTAATTTCACATGTCATCACCAAGCACCAATTGATCTAATATATCTCTTATTCATCAAATTCATAAATATCATGTATCCAGCTCATATAACTCAATATTTGTTTCTCATTTTTAACTCCCAATTGATGATAATAGATTGGGAATAACTCATTCATTCATCCATGATCCATTGATCCATCATTCATGTAAAGTAAAATTTAGTAACTCCCTTAGTAATATCATTCAACATTTGTCTTAATTCAACACATAACTCCTATTCTTTGTTCTCATTCTCACCTCACCTAAATACCTAATGAGTTAATTACATAACTAATAACTATTCCCTTTGGATCCTTCCTATACTCATTAGTCATTATCCACTAATAAGATCAGATAATTGCATAACTCTCTCTTTCTAGACTCATTTTCAAGCTATTGAGTTAATTACATAACTGTTTCTATTCTCATTCACTCATTCTTACCTAATGAGTTAATTACATAACTCTTTCTTTACTTATCCTCAACAACTTTTGAATTGAGTATGAGTTACTTACATAACTTTGGTTTTTTAAGCTGATCCTCAATTGAGATCAGACGAGTTAAATACATAACACTTACTTTATTCATCCTCAACCTCAACAACTATTGAATTGAGTACGACACTAACATTATGACTGTAAGAGTTACTTACATAACTTTGTTTAGTTTTTAAGCTGATACTCAATTGAGATGAGTTAGTTACATATATGCTATGTCTTTTTAAGTTAGCTCATCCTTAAGGAAATTAAGACCTGTTAATTACATAACTCTTTCTTTAGTCTATACTTAGCATATTGAGATATCTATTGACATCCATTGTTTCTTAGTTAGGACGGTTATATAATGCAGAATCTTTTTATTCCGGAGAAGGAAGTTGGTTGTTTTAGCAAGTGAATTCTTACTCAAACCAAAGAGCTTAAAGTCTCCTTGATGGCTTGATGTGCCAGTATGTGTTATTTGTGATGAATGACAGAACTAAGATCAGAAGAGCATGGTAGTAGTTCATATATCAATAAACAATACTTTTCCTTCGGTCAAGATGATGATCACCATTATCTGATTTATCTTGCATGGGATACTTTCCTGGATAATGGCTTAATGCTCACAGTTTACCATCTATCATCTATCTTCCTACTGTCTTGTTATTAATTGGTAGTCGCCAGTTAGAGCATACATTATAGACTAATGCGTTATTAACCTACAGTCCTCCTTTGTTTGATGAGTCTGTACTTAGCTCCATCATCTTGAATTCTTGATCGCCCCTTCACTTTGTGTCCTTTCCTTGTGTTGTGAATCAAGACATCTCATCATTAATATATATATATATGAAAAAAAGAACTGAAGAAGAGAGGGTTGAAGATTGCATAAGAACTAAGAAGTTGGAGAAAATATCAGTTGTAAGAAAATATCAGTTCTTCAGAATCTAGAGTTAACATATAACATATTCTAGTTACAACTTACAAGCACGGCTTGTAAACCAAAACCGGGAACGAACCTATTTGTTACTCGGTCCAACCACTGCCAAGTGCCAAGGGAGACTCACAAATGAGGTGAATCCCACAGAAAACCTGTGCGCCCCCAACCCCATGGCTCGCCACTCGCCAAGGCTGAGGGCCCAAGCCCCAAGGCACGAAAGTTCTCTCTTGTCTCTTCTTTGGCCTCAAACTCAAAGGCTCTCAAAGCTCTGCAGTCAAAAGTCAAAACCCAAATCCTCTTTCTTCTTTCTCTTCTCAGATTTGCCTTTACGCTCTTGCTCCTGCTCCTACTCCTCCACCAGTTGTTTTCGTCAATAAGAATACTAGAGTTATTTGCCAAGGAATCACAGGAAAAAATGGCACATTTCACACTGAACAAGCCATTGAATATGGTACCAAAATGGTATGGGACGGTTCTAACAATGATTGTTTGTTTTTGTTTTTGTTCTATGTGGTTTGATTTGATGGAGTTTGTTTGTTTGTTGATTTATGATGAGAGTGCTTTTCAGTTTTTGGTCTGCATTTATTTGAGTTTTTCATTTTTTGTTTTTTCTATAATGATCCTAGTTTTTTCAATCCAAGTTTGATGCCTCCATTCATACAGTTTTGATTTTCATATGTTGTTTAAGTTTCGCTCATCTGGTTGAAAGAAAGAAACAGGGAAAAGAAATAGAGTCTCAGTCTCATCACACCTTCTCATAGTTGCAGAAATATATAAAATGCTCTACATTGTTGAGTATTTGCATCCTATAGCTATGCTCTCAAATGTGGATCTAGACCGCTCTTGTTTGAAGGCCTCTTATAGTTATTGGAGTTGGAAGTAGCACAATGGATCAATAGGACACTGCCCACAAGACTGGTGGTGAAGTATGGTTCATATCTGGATTATGTTTCTCTTGATAGTCAATGGGAGGATTGCTTGGTTGCAGAATGAGATACTAATGAGTAAGAAGTTTCCAGTTAAAAGATGCTTGTTGTACATGCAAATAGTTGGTGACTGCTAGCAATCAGCTCAGATTTTTGAGTTTCAACTATTGTTCATGAGTTCCTTTTGGATTTTCTTATATTTCTTTGATGACATGAATGGTTTTTTCCAGTTCTAAAAGAGTACCACAAATGTTTCAAGCTGCAAAATATAAATTAGTAAGACACGTTTTTTACACATTCTGTGGGATTATGAAGGGGAAGCAGTGGCCACGTAACACATCAGGGAAAGGTTCTAACTTGTTTGGTTAAATGATCATGTGATCTTGTAGAGACATGTCTCTGTTATAGAAGTAGAGACATTATGACCACCCAAACAAGCAACCATTTGTTTCTAGAGAATCGGTTAATCCATCATTACGTAAAATGTCTTAGAGTTCTACTAATGGAATATAAAGTCATCAATTTCCTCACAAGTTAAAAGGTTGATCTCAAAGAGACATTAGGCATTGAGTTTTTCTGTAAAGGACAGTTTGTTCAAGCAGAATACTTAATATTGTTCTGTAGTTCTGGACCATACATTCCCCTTATACAAGGCTGATGGACTTGGGTGTTTGACTGTTGAAATTTTGGGAGGAAAAAGTTCTAACGAAGAGGGTGTCTGAGTTGTTCAATTTTTCTTGCCTTCTTTGCAGATTGGGATCTAGAATTAGTATCGATCAGGCCCTACTATATGAGAAGCTGGTTTATTAGCATATTCAGAGATTCATTGAGAAGTTAGTGCCTACAATATGACATTACTAAGAACTGATTTATTGGCTATACGTCAATAATTTGTAAGTTCTGTCTCCCCCAATTATGATACTCCCTTCTCCCACTCAACACCTCGAATTCCACTAGTCTTATAGAGAGAAATTCTCTTCCACATCTTCTTAACCTCAAATGTGGATGCTGTAGTTGGTAACGATAGATAATAAATTATAGTAACATTAAAACACCTATAGTGATTATTATAGATATCTCACAAATAGCCTATTATAGTACTTTTGTCTGGTTAGGGTAGTTGCTTTATGCTATGATATATTGAAAAGCTTGTGACTGCTAGTAAAACTAATAGAACTACGCTGTTATCTCTGTGACTTTGTAATTGTTTTTCCTCAATGCTTGATTTTGTGTATACAATTTGTATTTAGCATGAAAATTGAATCCATTAAATAACCTAGTGGTCCCCTTCAATTGGTTCGGGCCCATGCAGGCGCACAAAACACAAAAGGCAAACATGGACATCTATAATCTTACCTCGTGAAATGTGTTTACTAATGTTATATAGGGGACAATGATGATTTCTCTCTCAAGACCCTACTCTATCCATCGTCCTATGAAGCACGAGTCCAATACCAACCTTTGCTTGTAATGGCAAGAGGCTTCAAACAGCTTCAAGGAACTCTCCACTCTATTCAGCCTTTTCTATGATGAGTTTCCTCATCATGGAAGACAATGATGAGAGGGATGATAAATGCAATGCAGGACTGCATTTTCCAAGGTCTAAAAGTACTACTGAGATGTGGATTTGGATCATCCAAACAGTTCATATGTCCTGTATGGCTATAGACTATGTCCAAATCTTATCCATATGACAACCCTGGCTACTGTCTATCTAGAGAGAGTCCACAAGATGAGTGATTTGGATCCTCCTGAAATCTAGACCTCAGTGTATTTTTAGCAGTCTAAAAATAGACTCCCAGGATAGTGGTATGACTATCATGAGTTTGCATTTTTCTGAAATTGAATTCTTGGGTTCTACTAGAGGGAAACATTGCATCATATTCTTCTAAGCACCATCTCATCTGCTTTCAGATGGACAGCTCAGATCATAACACCAGGCTCTAGACAAAAGCTGATTTTCCTCGTAGCATGGGGTAACCAAAGCTTGTTTGGGAAATAAAAATGAAGGATACAGATCTTTTTAATTCTACTTAAATTGGGATTGTCATATTCTTAAGCCTACTTAACATTCTTTTAACATTTTCCCCATGCTTGTTGGAGCATAAAGCAACACAAAGACAAACAAAAGGCATCTATTTGGTACATCTATTGGGTCCATCTTTTGCTCAACTAACGCACTTCCCCATAAAGATGGCTCTGGTTAACCAAATTATCTCTCTTTGCTAATTATTGATTCCAAAGCTAAACTACTATGTGACGCATTCGGGTGACTAATATTTTCAGTAGTGAGAAAGTAGTTGAAAATTAGTTAATAAAACAAAATTAAAGAAGAAATCAAGTTCATTAAATGATCCTGCATGAGTGTTGTGATTCAATCTGCTAATGTATTATGCTTTTCATCGTATTGATTCAATCTGCATTAGTGTACTTGAATTCTAGGTCCTGTTGATACATTTTGCAAGGTGTAGACTTCATAAAGTATGCTGTGAGATAAATAGGTCAATACTAGGTCCCTTGGACATGTATCGATAGGAGACTACAGACTCTTGTTTATCTGTACCTCACTCTTGTTTTCACCCATTCTCCAAGTGAATCAATTTTTAATATGGCAATCAACAATACTTATTCTTCACTCTGAGGTGATTTCCTTGTAATACGATCAATATTTGCTTCTAATTAGATGTTTTGCATTGTTTGATACGTGCAAGAACTTTGGTTTAGTTTAGCATGAGATCTGATCTTGTTCTTTTGTTTATGATTAAAACAGGTTGGTGGGGTGACAACAAAGAAAGGTGGAACTGAACACTTAGGGCTGCCTGTTTTCAACACAGTTGCTGAAGCAAAGGTTGAGACAAAGGCAAATGCATCAATCATCTATCCAAGACTGATCCGACCCTACTAGGCAACTACCCTGGCAAGTTAGCAACCCTGATCAGCTGAGGAATTGATTGTCAATTTTGTTCGTAAATTGAGATTGTAAATCCTTCTCTGTGAATCTATGATCAAACTGTAAAAACACTTTCCACTTTTCTTATCTAACTGTAGTCATTTTCATTTTTATTTGTGAAGAAAACATGGAACAAGTAGAAGAGGTACAAGTAGAACAATTACAACACACAGAAGCAGAACAATCAAGGCTATCAAGCACATGTCCATCAGTAACACCACCGGTCAGTGTTAAGAGAAAGGTCAGGGGGAGGGGGCCAACACAAATGGATTGTATAAATAAGAGAACCTCAGTTGGAATAAAAGAAATGGTACAATTTAACAGTAGAGGCCAATCAATTGGTGGTACTGCACATACCTATGCTAGTTTCATATGTTGCACTTTTAGAAGACTTGTGCCAGTATCAGTGGCTGATTGGAGACTTGTATTACTACAAGTCAAAGATTCAATATGGGAAATGGTCAAGGTATGTAAATTCATCGGCATATAACATAATATGTCCTTTATATTTATATATTTTGTTTTTGTTTCCATATGAATCACGATACACGAAGTTGCAACAATTCAATACTCACTAGTAAGTTAGTCACCTTAACATGCTTGTTCTTTTGTTTTGTAGTCTACCTTTGACGTATCTGATGAGTGCAAGAAGTAAGCATTGCTAGGAGCTGGTGAAGCTTGGAGAAAATGGAAGAGTGAGCTTGCAAGGAAGTACATACTTCCAAATTCCTATGATCCTTCTACACTTAACATGGTCCCTCAATTGTATTCCTGCTTCATTGACCAGGAAGCATGGAATCAATTTGTATAGTATAAGCTATCTCCTGATTTTGAGGTAATCACAACTTGAACTAGCCAAGCTAAATTTTGATTCTTGTAATTATTATAATTGATTATATTTTGATCACAGTACTTTGATGTCCAAGCAAAGTGTATAAAAGGACAGAAGGCTCGTGCACAGAACCATATGCTGCACCACCTTTCAAGGGTTGGCTATGCATGATTAGAGGCAGATGTAGTAAGTATATCATGTGGCATTTCATTTGTCTAATGATAGTAGATTTTTATTTATTAACTCTGACTTAGTGTCTCTTATTACAATAAAAGAAGGTTGGGACAACGGAGCCCATCAACCGTGCTATTTTATGAAAAATGACACATTCGAAAGGGCGTAACTCTCACACCTTTGCCAACGAGACAACTGTAGCAATTGCTTCAAGAATTGTAAGTGGTTTAAGACTTTAAGTTTTATACTTTTACTTTATCTGCATACTGCCTAGTTAAATACTTTTATACCCTTGCATAGTACATTATATAAATATTACATATATAATAGTGATTTGATCATGTTATGATCTTTACATGTGTAGAAAGAGTTGACCCAAGAGAGTGCAAGTGCAACTACAAGGACTCTTAGCAGCACTGCTGCAAAGGGGGACATCCTGTATAGGGCAATGGGCAACAAGGATGAGCACCCTGGCCGGGTAAGGGGCCAAGGTCGAGGTGTTCTTCCTTCCAAGTTTTTCCTCAAACAAAATGCTCCTTCGCTACAAGAATTCAAAGAATAGAAGAAGCAAATAGTTGTGGAGATATATAGCAAGATCAAAGATCAACTGTTGAAGGAACTTTAGGGTGGCGGAAGAACCTCATGTGAGGATGTTGGCCCTCAAGCTGGAGCTCAACCTCAAGTTCAACCACCCCAATTTGATAATAGCTGCACTCCTAGTCCATCAGATGAAGAGGTGGCAGAACAAGTACTTGAATATGATGTCCCGATCAGTGAGGTATGTATATTGACATGTTTAGTTTTACAATGTTACTTATTTACTAACCTTTTTAGTTTACATTACTTTACAAATATATATATATATGTCATTTCTCAAATGCAGGTGGGTCAGTGCATGTTGCAACTACATACATCTAAGAACCATGTTGTTGTGGCAACACTGTACGAGGTTCGGCACATGACTTCCACCACCTTGCATGGTAAGTTGATGCCTCCACACACTAAGCGCGTGTGCATCACTACTACCATTCAACCAGATGGTCCCCTTCCATTTCCAGTCGAAGGGGATGATGTTGAAACTGTTGGGGATGCAATTGGATATCATGTGTGTTGGCCAGAGAAACACATAAAACCAATGATATTCAATTCCAAGGTACATATATACTAACTGTAGTCATAGCTTCATTTTCTCCAACCTTTTTTTTAAGTTGTCCTAAATTGTTAATTGATTAATATTGTCTGCAACATGTCGGATCACCAAAAGCAACACAAGGGGCAATTGAAGCAAACCTCGCTGCCAGCAAATTTTGGCGCAGTGGCAAGTGTAGCCACATCCCAGCCTTCCTAGGTAGTACTAGTTCTATATATTTGCATAGTTGTATCATGTTATATGTGAACTTGAACAATGCAACAACTAACAAGTTCAAAGTACTTGTTAGGTGCTCACTACTCACAAGTCAGTAGTCACAATGTCATATTATAAAATATTCTAAAGAATATTTTACCTCACTGTGTCTCTTCTTTTATATATGCTAGTATACCAGTATATGTTGTATATATTCATTACTAATTTCTAAAATGTTACATGATTACATGTACAGGGTAGGGATTAGGTGGAAGTTCCACCTAACATACCTCCATTCCTAAGGGTAATGTACAGACTGGCCAACAAAGCCAACACAATGAACCCTGTAAGGATAGAGGCAGGTGTGCTTTCAAACGATGTAGTTGAGGTTCCACTCTTCAAGGAAGACCTCTTAGCCATACAGAATATGGATCAATTCGAATACATGCACATTGTAGTCTATATAGGGTACGTCGTGTAACTGCTCTGCTGTATTAGAGTTAAGACTTACAAATCAATGTAACATTACTCAATACTTATTTTTTTAATAACACTTAATAATTATTTGACATTAACCCAAGTTCCAAATGCAGGTATTTGCATAATAGCTTGCAAAGACTAGAGGTTAAGGACATTTACAAGTTTCTTGACCCTTCTCTTGTCTTTCCATTGGACTATTTGTCAGCTGACAAACAAAGTGAAGATATCATTCTTGGTCTCATGAGTTATGCGAAGGGGCAAGCCTTACTAATTCCCTACAATAACGGGTACATTGTAACATATGTTGCTTAATTATGCCATTTTAATTTCACAATTTATACACATGAATACTATATCAGTTAAGATTAGAGAAAATTCAATTGAATTGTTATTTTTATAGGTCCCATTGGATGCTGCTAGCTTTGGATGTGCATGGTGACCATGCAATTTTTTTTATTTATGTGGAGCACACATTCGGAAACACTTGATGAAAATTATAAACAAGTAAGTCTTTATTATTCCTTTTATTATAATATAACTACTCACCTAACAACTATAATAATATTCATAATCTAATGCTTTTCAATTATATGTGTGTAGAGCATGGTATAAATGGGCTGAGAGGGAAGACATTCACCACCCACCAAAACTCAACTAGAAGAAGGCCAAGGTACGGTTTACTAATTACTTCTCTTTAGACTCTTTGATATAATTTTAAATCTGAACTTATTAGAAATTATATTTTGAAACTTTTCTGTTGTCTTTGGTGGCATTGTTTTGCAGTACCCTAAACAAAAATCAGATTGGGAGTGTGGATATTATGTTCTTAGATACATGAGAACTGAGAAAGGTAATACTTAGACTTACTGACCAATGCTACACTTTTGATTTGTATATTTCATGACTGAATCCAAGATTACATATCTGATCTTTGAACTAAGTTATTATATGTTTCTTGCAGGCGGATTTAGGAACTAAGAGTTACTCCCAGTTGGATCTAGATGATATTAGAATAGAATGGACAGATCATATTATGAATTTTAATTTGGAGTTAAGTGATGTAAATGAATGTATATTATCATTCATGTATATACATTTTACCATACCTTAGTTTTTTGGTTTGGTTCCTGGAGGACTATTTACAGCCTTAGCTCTATTCAATTATTTAAGTAGATTATTCAATATGCTTGAGCACACTTGAATGCTGGCATGAAATGCATTGGTGGGTTGGACAATGCCAATCTAATTCCAAGACGTAAAAGCTTACTCTTCCACATGATTAGTTTTTTCTTCAACCTTCTTGGCCCAGAGATGAGATTAGGTCACAAATGAAAAAGGATTCTAGGAGGAGATTACGAAATGAATGAAAAAGATATGTGCTTTTGACATACTGTAGAAGATGTAATAATTGAAAATAGAACTTTATCATATTAACCTCCACAACTATCCTTTTTGAAGTTGGCCTGGTCTATAAGGATTGTTTTAAACTATGTAAATTGTTAAAGTGGAGCCAAGGGAGAGAGATAGAGAGAAACCCTTAGAATGGGTGAATGTGTGTTGGTTGTTTTGCACCTCACACTTAACTCATATATATACTAAACAAGGATAGTTACATGCTCCTAACTGTATAATGTGGGACTAAAAATAAAACAAAACTAAGACTAAGGCTAAGTAAAGCTATACAATATAATGCTATATTCAACACTCCCCCTCAAGCTAGAGCATATAAGTCATATGTACTATAATACAAAGATTAGTTCATTTCAATAGATGTATTCCATTTTTCTTTTGATTGAAGTACACTGTTTCAATGTATGTGCTTTCTTTATTTCAAACTTTCAAATTTCAATAATGTGATTGGGAAGTTGGTGTTTTGATTAGCAAATGGGTTGATCATCAATTTTCAATGATGTCAGTAGATGGGTTGTATCATGTGCATATAGATACAATATGGGTGATACAGAAGCAGATAACTTTGGAGAGGGAGGCAGATATGGAGGTTGAAAATTGAAATTACCAATACTTAAATTGTAGATATGATTCATATCAATAATAAAATATGATACGAAAAGACAAATTTATTCCAAAATAATGACAAATAAGACGGTTCCAGAACAACCGTCCTATATTACACAATATAGGACGGTTCCCCAGAACCGTCCTATATTACCTGACCAATATAGGACAGTTCTCTAGAGTCGTCCTATATTCATTGAACAATATAGGACAGTTCTCCCAGAACTATCCTATATTAGATGACCAATATAATACGGTTCATATTATCTCTAATATAGGATGGTTCTTGAGGAACCGTCCTATATTTTCGACCATTCCGTAGTTTAGTTACGTTAGTAGACGGTCAAGGTGATGAGTTAGGGTCGCGTGTCAAACAGGTCAACATGACGAGTCAAATTGATTGACTTCGAACACAACATGATTTTTGGCGTGTCATTTTCGGGTGACCCTAAAATGACACGAACACGATAAGACTCGACCCGAACCCGCTAAATTAGTGTCGGGTTCGAGTCGTGTTATCGTGTCGTGTCATATTTTGCCACCCCTAAATCAAGGCATATATTTTATGGAAGATCTATGCAATTTATCACATTTCGTGACCCTTGGATAGGCCACCTTAGAAAAACTTGACCAATTTGATGAACATAAGCTATATTATTTTGTGTGAATTCTGTGAGCAGTAATTTTAAAAACTAAAAAAGAAAACTTGTGAATTATTCGATTGGCGTAATTTTTTTACATGTAGCCTAAACAAGACTAGAATAATAAGATAAATGGAATAGATCTTCTAGAAACACATGCCTAGATTGGAGTCTCCATTGAGGCTTCTAAAAGAAAAAGCCTCACTTTATCATTCTTCATAAAAAATATTATTTTAATAATGCAGCTACTAAGCAAGACACTTTTTCAATCAAGGAACAAGTACATCTTTTGTAATGTATCTAAAAGAGTATAATGTATCTAAAAGATCTAACAGAATTAAAACATGACTTGGATATAGCAAGTTAGTTTGAGGGATCTTCACTGGATCCTTTTTGTAAAATATAATTTATTAATAAACTAATATGATCAAAGGACATAACCCACTAGATGATCCAAAAGCATGTGAAATTGATATGTCTCCAATTTCATACATGGTGAAATTATTATTTTTTAGATCTAACCCATGCATCATGTTTATCGGGATGTGTGTGTGTGTGTGTGTACACACACACACATGCTCAATTCTATTTTTATTTTTTTCTCATCATAAGTAATTTCTACTATCATTGTGAATCAGGATGGACTTGGAACTAAACATTAAAGATAAGATCCAGAGAATTGACCCATTGTGATACTAATGGATTGCCATTGTAACATAAGTGTAGTCGGCCTGATTCCAACCAATACTTACACCCCTAAATAAACTTGTACACCATGACTAACTAGCCCAAATAGCTTTGATCCCATGCCAAACTAATATTACATCAGCACCAATAATTAAAAAACAACTAATGGTTCACATTTTCCAAGAAAAACTCTGGAGGGCACTATTTGGATGAAGGGTCTAAGATGTCCAATTAAGAAAAAATCCTTGTTAACTGTTTAGGCTTGACATTATTGGCTAAATTAATGGATTGCATCATGCCAACATAGCATATATGGGGCCCAAAAATGTGCTTCTTTATTGAGTAAGCAAGCGGACTTCTCCTTATCGGTTTTCTTATTTTCATGGTCTCCTCTATTTTAGATCCTTTTTATACTTCTATTAGAAAGAGACTCCTTGAAAATTGTTTGCTGAATATAGAATGTAATCCCTTCCCGAACCTTCTTAAGATGCTAACATTCCAAGAATAAGACAAAACTTTTTTCTTTTTTTTTGAAAAGTTGGAGATCAAATTAGAAAAGAGAGTATAAAAGAGGCAAAAGGAGGGATGGGGGTCCATGATGGGCTATCCTCTTTAGATTAGAGCCCAAAAGAACATGAGATGGGTTCTAGGTTGAAGTGGGGATATTAACATCTCAATAGGGGATGAAAGTAAGACAATGAGGTTCACTGTCCAAAAGCTCCTCTTTTTGCTAGTGATTCAACCACTTGATTAGTACTTTTGGGGATATAAATGAAGATGATGCCTCTGTCCTGAATCCAATCATCAATTTCCATCAAGATCAACTAGTCTCCAAGGGACCTTAGAAAGATTACGAAGCCATGATATCACTAGAGAGGAGTCTACTTCAATGACTATGTATTGATGAAGTTATGCCATAGAGAAATACCTTGATGAATAGCTTTGAACTCAACTTCAATAGAGTCTTGGTGACCAATGAATCTAGTATAAGAGAAGATGAATTGACCTTGACCAATGAGTCTTGGGTTTTCAAGGCTAGACCCATCAAAATTTAGCTTAACCCAACCATTTGGAGGTGGATTCCAACAACAAGAGGGCTTAGGAATAGTAGCATACAATGTAGTGATGGTGTGAAAGCATTGATATAGCTTTGACGTAGAGTAATCTGGGTAGAGGTTGAGCACTCTTGCACATTGAAGGATTGAAGATCTGTTGTTGTAGAATAGAGAAGAGGAGCTAATTGCTTGGTCTTTGAAGAAAAGTTTGAATCTATCTTTCCAAAGTGATCAAACAACTACTTAATAAGCAAATTTCCATAGAGAAGTATGCAGTTTGGTGCCTTTACAAAATGTGACATGGATCATAAGTAGAGAGATTGAAGAAGGAAGAACCCATTTAACTCTAAAGAGTAGAAAGATGTTGAACCAAACTTTTTGTTTTGATTTTTAGTAAAGGAAACAATTTGAAGGGCAATATGTAAGGAGTATTGCTAGGATGACACAAAAAAGGATGTATTAGAAAACAAAATTTAGATAGGCCTTGGATTTGGATGATCTAACAGATTCTTCTTGTTCAGTATACCCTACTTAGATTAATTATGAACATTCACGCTTATTAGATACTTCTAACCACTAATTTTTTCAGATGAAAGTTGTAATGGTTAGGATTTAAGAAACCTAAAATCGCATAACTGGAATTATTCAACAATCAAGAATTTTAGTAACTAGCCAATCTAAGGTAGGTCTACGTGATGCCTATATCAAATCATCCAAATATGAGGCCTATTTTGGTTGCGTTTCCAAAAGGTATCATCTTTGGTGTTCTTAAAGCATTTCTCCTATATAAAAAGCCATCAATCTAAATGTACTCCATGGAGTTTTTGAAGTATACTGACATAGTGATATGTAAATTATTACCTTTTGTTGCAAGTTTTATGAAAGTTGATGGGAGTATTTGGGGATCCCCTCTTCAAAAGTGAGAAACAAAATACATCCTTATAAAATAGATGCCTCTTGGCTATTCTCTCTTGTACCTACTCATCCTCTCCCTAGGTTCTCATTTCTAGTTTGCTTCTTTCTTTCTTTTTCTTTTTTTAGTTTTTTAGGTGTGATATTTTCTTTAAGTGTTCTTCTTTGTTAAGTTCTCTATATTTTATACCTGTTTTAATATGCTCTTAAGAGTTCTTCCTTATGCGTACTCTAGTTTCCAGAGTTCTTAGCTCTTTGCTAGATACAATACTAATTTGTCTAGAAAGATCTTTACACGTTGTTCTATTGCTTTGGCAAACAGCTTTGATTTTTAGAGTTCTTCATTTGAAAACTTCTTTTTTGGTTCCTTCTTTGTGTCTACCTATTGGTATTATTTATTTTCCCTAATTATTTGCAATTTTAGTCTATTTCTCTTTTGTGAGATGGGACATTGTCTTGTCTCTTATGATATTTTAAAAATATCAATTTCTCTGTAAAACTTTGAATTTGTGATTCATTGATCACTTATCTAGAGGATTAAGAGTTCAGTGTGTCTATTCCTCTGGGTGATTGAACATGTATATTGTAGAAGAGGAAGAATGAAACTTGATGAATGAGTTTTGACAATATTCGTAGACATAGTTTTGACATATTTTAGATTGATTATTGTCAAAGCATTCATTGTTAGAAACAAATGTACAACCTAAACAGGAGATCTTGGCTTGGTTGACTCCTAGAGATACGACTCCCATAAATTCTTTGCACTAGGAGGATTTGACTATCTTCAAGAAGTGCATTCTGATGTGTGACTCTAAGATAGGCTTGTTAAATATATTATAGTGTAAGTAATACACATACAGACATACATATAGTGTGGCACAATGGTGTATGATAACAAAGTTCATATTTAGGAATAAATCAGCAAGCATGAAAAATTTAGAAAAAAAATTGGAAGAATATATATATATATATATATATGTATATTTGAATTTATCACTATAATTACAAATACTATTTGAGAATTTGGCAAATTATTAGTAAATTAACTTTGAGTTTTATTAAATAAATTCATGTTAATTTTTAAATTTTATTTTGTATTTAAAAAATGTGGAAAACAAGCACCAGTTTTTTTGGCTCCTTACATGCAATTTCGGTCTTCTTCATTTTGGATGCAGAAGGAAGACGATGGAGGGAGAAAGAAAGAAATTAAAGGGCGCTTGTATCAAATGATTCTAAAACTAGTAAAATGACTAAGAAACCACCTTTAAATGACACTTATACGTATCTCCGAGGTGCATTTCTGTCCAATAAAATATTGTAACGTTAATTATCAACACAAATGTGTTGTAGTTTTTAAAGTTACAAAATTATGTTGGGCATAAATGCCCCTCACACACAGACATATTTTCCAACACCTTCCCGACCTAATCTTAGATAAACCGCGCCAAATATACCATGTATTAAAGGATGCTAAGACTCAAGGGAGGCGATTCTGTAGCCAAGTTGATGCAAATTTCCACCGAGGCAAGATAACTCAAACAAATTACCTTGTGTAAGTTCTTAAACTATGCCAATAACTAAATAGTACGGCACACACATATATACTGTTGTGTGTGAGTGTCTCAGGGAGAAGGACAAAATTGACCATATACACATCATTATTGTTAAGATTTAGCCAAGGATAAACTTCAGGCCCACGTATTAACATAGATATGTAATCAATACCATTGAACTTGCAGGTAACAAGACGTAATAAAATTTGAGTGATAAATCAAAGTGGGCACTTGGATCTTCCCAGTCCAAGTGCACTTTATTTTTCTCTGGCTTGCTTCTTTTGTAAGATCTAAGTTATTGACTATGTTAGAAATAACTTAAATAGGTTAAGAACCAAATTTCATATCTATTAGATAATTAATTCTATATTTCTTTAAGGTATAGTATTACTTTATCCTATATTTCTTAAGTTAAAAATTATAAATAAAGAAAATGATGGTGGTTCCGGCATTTTGTTGATCATGCATGTTCATCCAATTTCTCTAACTCCCAGTATCTTGTAAAATGAACATTACCAATATTTGACGATTTTAACATCTAAAACTTGTGCTTTCAACTCGTTCATTTTGAACTATTCTTTTAAACAGTATTTATGATTATCCATGTCTGTATAATTGAAAGTACTGTTTTCGGTTTTCAGAATCAATCAATTATCACTATTTTAGGATAATCTAATAATAGAAATTAGATGAATAAGTTTGATCAATCAAAAGTAAGCTCACAATGGTGACACCAAAATACACATGTCAAATTATATTATAGGCACAGAGACAATACACTAATTAGACTCTTCCATGGAAGCAATTCTCCGCCGTTTGTCCTTTTCCTCCTCCAACATGACCCAAATATATCGGGAAGGACTTTGATCGGAAGTGCTGCAATCATTAGTAAACCGAAACCCAATTTCTGCTTATTTTAGGGAGGGTTAATCCAACAGTTTTTCGAAAATATCCATCTCCCACAGTGACACGCGTCGGAACGAGCACCAATGCTTGACAGCAGTCGTTTCTCCCCTGTTTTAAGGCTCTCCCGCAGAGAACCGAAAGATATCCCGAAAAATATCATGAATGCGGGAGTTTTCCTCCTCCCTCTGCCTCCCGATTTCTCTCCTCTCCCCAAACGGAACACTTTCCAATCTGGACTCTCCAACGGGCTTTATTCGAATTCCAGTTGCACTGGAAAGCGCTCTTGTTTCCTCTGTTCCACCTGGAATACTCATTTTCGGATTTTATCCCGGTCTCCAGGACGGCTTGAAGCATTGCACCGACGGTCAGTATGGAGAATTCGTGCAGAAGTGAAATCTGAGCCATTCGACATCACTAAGTCGGCCCCAGACTCTGTCAAGTTATCCGAAGGAGCTATTTGCGAGGTTGCTCTGCCTGAGGAAGAGTTGGGGAGTGAAATTCCTTGGTGGGAGCAGTTCCCGAAGAGATGGGTGATTGTCATTCTTTGCTGCTCGGCGTTTCTTCTCTGCAATATGGATCGAGTAAGCTTGCTCTGATTCTGCGTAGAAACTGAAGCTTACTTGGGTGCTTGTGTTTTAGTTTGTTGCTTGTCGAAGAGCTCTTGGATAATAGCTCCGTTGTTATTTTTATTTGAAATGACTTGCTTAAACCAGTTACCAATTAATAGCAACAATTCATCAAAGAGGCATGTTGGGTGTTCCCAAATTTAGCTGAAAATGACTTTGTCTTCTTTTTTAGGTAAATATGAGCATTGCCATCCTTCCCATGTCAGCAGAGTTCAACTGGAATCCTGCTACAGTTGGCTTAATCCAGTCTTCTTTTTTCTGGGGCTACCTTCTCACCCAGGTTGGTTTGTAAATTTTGAAAGAACTTCATCTTACTATGCATTTGCAACCTTGACTCGGTGTTCTCATATTATCATGCTCACCAGATGAAAATGATAAGCACAGCATCCTGTGTCTTTTCAACTCATTGATCAAGTTTGTGAAATATGTTGTTGCTCTAATCTCCAACTTCAATCCTAGGAGACAGGAAAAGTCGTTCCATGCTTTGTTCTTGAGTTGGCTTACGACAATGGTATAGGGGACCCGTCTTTTAATTTCTTTGCTAATTACGATTGAAATCCAGGGCTTATTTATATTTTTGATCAAGGATATAATTAACACTCCATCATGGGTCTGGCCCAGCAGCACTTAAAAAATCCTCTACAGCCATAATGGTGACAGACTTGTGTTTAAAGATGCCATTACCTAGGTAAATAGGTTCGTGTTTGTAATTCTATTGGTTTTATGGCCTTGATCAAGAGGCTAGTCCATTTCTGCAGAAGACTATTGCTAAGGCATGAGAAAATTAGTTCGTGAGAAGGTTATTGTTAAGGCATGTTATATTTCTTTATTGTGGTTTGCAAAATCCAAGTATCAATGGCAGCTGTATTGGTAGATACGAGTAGGGACTGAGACTGAACTGATTCTCGTTCAGGTACATGCCAATCCTAGAATTGCCAATTTAATTGCTGCACCCTCTCTGTGGGTGGTAATCCTTTGTTCCTGTACTGACTGCTTTTCAGTTTCCAATGTTTCAATATTTGCTGTTACATATTTATGCTTGTACATATTCATTGCTCTTGTTCCAAGACTCAACGTTGTGAGAATTTGCGGATTCAGATACAAAGTTTCTGTTAAGCTCTGGGACATCTAACACATAACAATCTCATGTTCTATGCTTTAGCCTTGGCTTTTACATCTTATCTGTGACAAGCAGATATGTTGGTCAAAATGTATAACTAATATTGGATGTTCTCAGACATGTTTCTTCCATAAATCATTGTTTTACAAGTCAGTCACTGGTTTTTAGCCAAACCTTTTTGTCTCTGTGACAACTTTAACTGTATCCATTGTAAGAATCCATGGATTTTAGGTTTTCTGCAACTCCTATTGTTTATCATACACGTAGGAGAAATTTTGTCCTTTGTGTTTTTTTATTTGGTTGCATAAAAAGTGGGCTTTGTCGCGAGATAAAGCTTCTGAACGCTAGCATACGGAGTGAAATAAAAGTTTAACTATTAAAGCTGTAATCATTTTTATGTTGTACATTGTACCCTATCATGCTTGTCTGGCTTTTGTTCTAATTATTTATTTGAAATAATAGATTGCTGGAGGTATATGGGCAGATACAGTTGGCGGAAAGCTTGTACTGGGTTTTGGGGTAGTTTGGTGGTCCATTGCTACGGCCCTGACTCCAATTGCTGCTAAGCTTGGACTTCCTTTCTTACTTGTCACACGGGCATTTATGGGGATTGGTGAGGTTAGTGCATTTCTTGATTTAGCATTCAACCTGAAACCTGTTTCTTTCTCCTTCTGGGAACAGACAAAAGGTTTAGATTTGCTTTTTTGGTGATTGCTTGCAAACCATGGAGTTATTTACGTAGTATATATTCTTCTGTTTTTCCTTTCATCAAAGACTTCATGGAGAAGTTTTGTCATATTCTCTTGTTAGCTGGGACAGGCCGTATGGGCAGTTGCCTGTAAATTGGTTGTGGCTTATGGGAGATGGCTGATTTCTCTTTCACTGTAGAAACTATGCATACATTTTTCCTTTATGTCTATCAGTTTTGTCTTCTTTTCTTCTACTTCTGTTGAGATCCTATGTTCTTTCAGGGTGTTGCCATGCCTGCTATGAATAATATTCTGTCAAAGTGGGTTCCTGTATCCGAGAGAAGTAGATCATTAGCTTTGGTCTACAGTGGTATGTACCTTGGATCAGTAACTGGGTTGGCGTTTTCACCATTCTTGATACATAAATTTGGCTGGCCATCAGTCTTTTACTCCTTCGGCTCTCTGGGAACCGTTTGGTTTGCAATATGGATAAGTAAGGTAATATCTCCTATTACCACGGATCATGCAGTTCTAAGGGTTTGGCTTTCAAGAAAATGCATCTTTAGAGTTGGTCCTGTGGCAAAATCACTAGGTATTTTTGTCTGTATGTTGCACAAAAGGCTATTGAGCAAGATTAGTGTCACACATATTTTAATTTCCAACATTTCAGTTAGCACCTAAATGGGTCATCGTTCCACTTCTGTCTTGCCTTCTCATTTAGTGGACAACAGTGCATATTTTGAAGCATTCGTACTTCTTTCATTTTTCTGGTTTCTTAACTCGTACTGCCATTCCAAAAGAAAAATTGTTACATCTGCTGCATTTAATGATAAATTCATCACAAGAGGAGAGCTTTCGGTTTTAAAATGATATTTAAAGGTCTTCTTGAGAGGGGCAGAATGCAAGGAGCCAACAGAGTGCTGAAAGAATTGAACTAAGGCCTAAGATGCTTGGATTGTCAGATCCACTTTTTACTTTGATGGGATAGATTTAACTAGTGCTCTTCCAAATCACCATCTTCAACCATTTGTGTCCCTGAAAATTGACAAAACTTTCACCTCCTTAATAACATTAGATTTCATGGTGCAACTTTTGATGGGATAGATTTAACTAGTGCTCTTCCAAATCACCCTCTTCAACCATGTATTTGTCCCTGCAAATTGACAAAACTTTCACCACCTTAATAACATTACATTTCATGGAGAAACTTCCTCAAGGACTCAATGTGAGGTTGTCTGAGAAGCCTGATTACTGTGATTCTGTTAATGCTTCAATGCGTCCTGTTTCAACTCCAAAGCAAGAAACTCCTACTTGTTACATTATTGTTCACGTTAACTACATGGTATGCAATATGGAAAGTTTTGTCAGATCAGCATTAATTTGGAGCCAGGGGATTAAGGATTTGATAACAATCGTGCAAAAGTTGAAGGTCAAAATAATGCCTTTGACATTCAGTTGTGCCTGAAATATTCCTAAACAATAATAAAGAAACTAATCTACCTGGCATATTACACCTTAAAAGTGAGTGTACTAGAACCTACAACCTCCCGACTAGGCTAGGTGCTCAGGTCCAAATAGTATCTGGAGTTGTGATGGTTCCTTTGCTACTTCGTTTTTCCTAGGCTCTTCCTGATTCTGCAAGGTTTGTTCATCCAATGATATTACCAGTGACAAAGATACATATATGAAAATAAGAAGGCAGGTAGTTGAAGCTCATAGGCCATTTTATTTATTTTAGCTGTGACAAGATGATCCTGCTTAGTAATCACTGTGGGACAAGGGATCTCACTTCTAAAATGGGCTGACTGGTGATGTTTTGCTAATTGTTGGAACTTAAATTAATTGGGATACTGCGAATTAAATGCACTGAAAGCAGATAAAAATTTTCTCCATTAGAAATTCTAAATTACTTCTTCACTTCTTATGTTAACCCATCTTTCTGCAAATTACAAATGAATATGTAGAAAAGGGAGCTTGAAAATGGCTATTCAGCTTTGAACAATTTCTGCTTGTTTTCTCATATCACCTCTTCTTCCTTTATTAAATGATGCATAGGCACACAGTTCACCTCTTGACGATCTGGAACTTCGGTCTGAGGAAAAGAAACTTATTGCTGGTAACAGTGTTCCCAAGGAGCCTGTAAAAACTATCCCGTGGAGATTAATCTTATCAAAGGCACCTGTTTGGGCCCTGATAGTCTCTCATTTCTGCCACAACTGGGGTACTTTCATTCTTCTCACATGGATGCCAACATACTACAACCAGGTAACAATTTTATTTATTTTGCTTGTTACATGTTTTATTTCTGTACCAATAAAAGTGTTTCTTGATCCTTATGATGTTGGGTTCTCGATTGGTAATCATCCCCTGATGGATAATAAGAATCATATAATTTTTCTGTCCATTGATTTGCAACTGACCTTCATCTTACTTGAATGTAATAACTTGGGATGCAATCCATGACATCACCTTTGAAATATGACATGCTACTAGACCACGAAGGTTGTCATTTGTAATCCACTAAATGAAAGTAATGTCAAGATTCCAGTCCATCACCCTGTAGAGAAGGAACAGAATGGGAACTGATCATGCTTCTCCAGAACTGTACCAAATGTATTATTTGTTCTGTTTCACCTGATTTTGGGTAGTTGATGATATGCACATGGTGAAATCCTGGGTGTAACATACTTCCAAATAGCATGGGCTGCAAATGATCTTTGGTAACTGCAAGTTGAGAAAATGATCCAAGACTATAAAGATGGCCTGCAAATGCTTTAAGTTTCTGACTGCATAAAGGTCTTCGTGGTTTCTTGAAAAGTTGAACAAGAGATAACTATAAACAATGAGATGTTGGGAAGTATACTATTTTACATATGCTCCATTTGTTAACAGTTGCTTAGTAGCTAAAAAGGGGAGCTGGAACTTGACATGCAGGATTGTGTCACACATGGTATGTTAGTTAACGGTGGCTGTATGAGGGCAAAGGGTGCCAGAACTTAGTACACAGGACTAAACCATACGATATATGACCAATATTGATAAAAGTCAACATATAAAGTCAATTTATATCTGTCAAGCACCACTCAAAGGATATAGAAAATCGTATCATTTATCTTTTCTTCACTAGTTTCTTGGGTATAATTTACAGTAACTCTTGTTTGATCTTTGAACTTCATATGGTCATTTAGATGTGTTAAAACCTATTGATAAAAAGCATGTCATAAAATCTACAGAAGTGGCCAGCTTTTTAATTTGGAAAGGTAGAGGAAAATCCTAATTTTAGGAGAAGATATTGAGCCAATATGTATTCAATGAAACTGCTTGATTTTGTGCTTACATTCAACTCTGAACTAGGTCTTAAAGTTCAACCTCACAGAATCTGGGCTTTTCTGTGTTTTGCCATGGGTTACAATGGCATTATCTGCAAATGTTGGAGGGTGGATTGCAGACACACTTGTCAGTAAGGGGCTATCTGTTACAGTGGTTCGCAAGGTACAAACTTACCTTTTCTCCTTTCAATTGAAGAGATGGTTAGCATGTTATTTTGGATGTTACCTCATTAAAGAGTTTTGATTTCTGTTCAGACAACAGTGCATCATTTTTTAAATAATTTTGAGGTTTCCTGAAGGAAAGATATAACTTTTCCACAAGCACCTGGTTGGAGGAAATCGAAGTCTTTTGCATTTCTGATGCTATTGCTTAGTTGTTGCACTCTCATCATTAACCTGAATTGTTCATGATGATATAAAAGAAATAATGAAATATTCTATGTTCAACAATAAGGAAATTTTGAGTTATGAAATACATGCGCAAAGTTCTTAAAGTCTGTGACCAAATAATAGAAATGTAATGTTACCTTGAGATCAAATTACACCAAGGAATCTGTATACTTCTATCGAAATCCAATAGACAGGCTCGGCATGTTTCGATATACAATCAAACACCTTGTTACTTATACCCACAGTTTCTGCAGCACTGTATAGTCTCATGGTATCAAAATGATGATAATGTGGCTAATGCAGACTTTCCCAAAAAATGAGCCCACGCGGCTTAACGTGGGCGAATACTCCACTGACACAGATCAAATTGGCCACCTTTTGTCTCATTATTTAGTGGAGGATTCACTGGTGGATACCTATGGCTAAAAGTACCCTTTTCTTGGACTTGGCAAAAACTTAGAAGTCCTATGGGCAAAATGCAGGATATGACTAAACCACATAGCTCAGCCACCGATGGTATAAGTGGAATACAACTGTTTATCATGATTTACCAGTTATTTTGTGGAAAATGTTTTCGGCCCTCAGCAAGAGAGTGGTCTAAGAAAAACCAGGGTTATTTTCTTTGGGTTTCTAGAATTAGAGGTTCTGAGTTGGTGAGGTTCTGGATGAAGTCTGCACCCTAGTGGTGCTGCAAGGCATTGAAGAAGGGTGAAGAGGATAACATGGTAAGTTATGATAGGGAAAGGAAGTGAGGTG
This sequence comes from Warburgia ugandensis, assembly GCA_035236585.1. Taxonomy (NCBI): domain Eukaryota; kingdom Viridiplantae; phylum Streptophyta; class Magnoliopsida; order Canellales; family Canellaceae; genus Warburgia; species Warburgia ugandensis. Next base: position 48,706,147 of record CP141138.1, on the reverse strand, counting down.
GTTGTCCTTAATGCTTGTGTGATATTTGAAGAGTTTGGGTGTTACATTTTCATGCTTTTGCAATGTTGTTCAATTTCTATGTAATCATTGCCTTTTCTTGCCTCTCCAAAAAAAAAAAAAAAATGCTTTTTAAATTTTAATATAATTTTTATGAATTTGTACACACACATACACTCATAAGTGGCCTCAAACCCATGACATACTATGAACATGCTCTTATTTACATCCACCAAAAGATCCTCCTGGCCCTTGGTAAAACCCATATAGGAAAGATCTTCAAATGCCCAACCACAAGTGTGACCAGAGGATTCTCAACCCATGGGTTGCCTGATAAGTTTCACCTCTGTGTATAGCTTAGAATGTCATTATCCTATAATTCTTTTCTTGTATAGTGCCTCTTATCATATGTTTCACACGGTTTTTTTTTGGGAGTCAGACCTGAGCATGTTGTGGTCAGAACATTGGACATTGGGATAATATCCTGAAAAAGTTCATAGTCATGCCCACATGTTAGGAATCATAGGAAGTGGGAACAGAAAAATAGATGCAGCTCATTCTGTGAAGGGAATCATGAAATTCTTAAGCAAAACCAACCATCCATTTGCAATTGTAGTTTACGCTACACCCACATGCTGGTAATAAATATGTAATTGTCTTGATAACCTGAAACTTTGACCCTGCATGTGTTTTTTGTGTTTCAAACTTTGTCAGTGAAGATATTTATTTATTCTGCTGATCTATCTTGCTTTGTCTTGTTGTCCTGCAGATCATGCAGTCAATAGGGTTTCTTGGTCCAGCATTCTTTCTGACTCAGTTAAGCCATATCCACTCTCCTGCTATGGCAGTACTGTGCATGGCATGCAGTCAGGTTCGTGTGTTCTTCACATGCAGCTTTCTAACTGCTGTTTTGCATTCAGACACAAGACTTGCTAGTCGCGCACACCCAAACACTCTTGAATGCCAAGTGTTGAACTTTTTAGAGATATAACTATTGTTTGCCCACTTCCTGTCAGCTTTAGCTTTTAGGTCGATTGGTAATCCAACATAGTATCAGAGCCTTATTGACTGCCAAGTTGTGAGTTCGAATCTTGAGACCTTCCATTTATCAAATCCACATGTAAGAGCCCAAAAATGGCCTTCCTCATGAGGGGGCATGTTAGAGATGTATTGTTGTCCCACTTCCTTCTATACACATTGCCAGGGCTTAGATGCAAACTATCAGGGAGGCTAACCATGTGAATGCTTCAAATAGGGAACTGATGCATTCTCACAATCTGGTCTTTATTCCAACCACCAGGACATTGGCCCTCGATATGCTGTAAGTACTGTTTTTATCTTCATCAACTTCATTTTAGTTGCCATTTCAAGAATAACAGCTTTTTGCAAATTTTCATTGTTGAATATACAAAGATTCACAGAAACATATAACTGTAGAAAGCTAATGCATTCTATTTCTGGCTATGTGCAGGGAGTACTTCTAGGACTTTCAAACACAGCAGGGGTGCTGGCAGGGGTCTTTGGCACAGCAGCAACGGGTTACATCTTGCAGCATGGTTTGATCTTGATCCTGGATCTTGATTGTTCACTCTATAAATTTGATGTAAACATATTCATCAATGCTACAGGACTCTATTATTATTAGAACATACTACACGCATTAGATCATTTACTTACTGATTTGTCAGATAAAAACTGTTCCCTGCATTATCACTCCGTGATGACCTTCTCAGAATCTCTCTTGTTTCTCTGCTTTCCTCTCTCCTTTTCTCTTTCGGCTGTTTCCATGTTGATGCACAGCCTCAATGGCATGGGAGTTGAGTGTGCTGACCACTTACGTGGCAATGGATGGTAAAGGGGTTTGTTAGACCTCCCATACACCACACGTATTCCAGAAAGAAGATATAATTGCAAGGAAACAGAAATTCACTTGTTGGCAAAAGATTTCTCCAGAAGATGATCCAGGGCAGTAGTTGGTTAGGATATAATTAGTTGTGATATAGTCAGTTAACAACCAAGTCAGGAAGTCAGTTAGGATATACAGATATCCAGTCTGTTACAAAGTTAGGATATACAGATATCCAGTCTGTTACAGAAGGGGACGGGAATGGAAGGAAAAAGAAAAGATAAAAGGAGGTGAAGAGGGAGGGAAGAAGGGAGGAAGAAAAGAGAAGGGAAGTAAAAGGGAGTGGGAAGTGCAGAGGAGGAACTGAGGTTCCTACTTCCTACTAGTTCCAGTAGTTTGTGTTTTGTTCGATTGAATTGTAAGGTTACTTGTAATTTCTCCACTTCATCAATAAGGAACTTCAGCTTCTTCTGAAAAAACTGCTTATTATCAAGTCCCAATTCTTCCTGGCTCAACAGGGTTGTATAACCAGCTAGCCTGAGAGGCTTGCCTTTCTCCATAGCAAAAATAGCGTCCTTTATCCATCATCTCTAAAGGCCTCTCATTGATTGTAGAAATGGAAGAAAATGAAATGCCATTCTTGTCTGTCTTCTTCGCCCTTCCTTTAACAAAGATTGGAGCCAAGCTTGACAACAGTCTCCTTCATCTCCTTGCTATATTCAAATATCTTGCAAGCTTAATTGCCTTGGTATATATAATTTATACGTTTACAAGGGCTGCCACACCAAGGAAGAAAAGCCATATTTCTAAAGCCAGTTTACCCTGCTATGTTCTTTTCTATCTCCTTTTCCTCTACTTATTTCAAGAGGCTTCTTCTCCTTTCATCCACTTCACCATCAACCAAAACCACCATTAGACCATATTTTCATGCATTTTCTGGAGTATACTATGAAACCAAAATTGTCAGAAAAGGCAGTAAGCAACTCTCTGTTTTTACCATTTGAATAGCACAATCCTGAATTATGAAATTACCCTCTCAATTGTGTTTAAATTCAAAAGGTACTAGTTCTAACTACAATTTGACGAACTGTAGTATGTTGAACAGCAAGAATGTGTTTTGTCCTTCTTGTTGGTGGTAGTGACAGGACCAACTGACATTGAATGGTTCTTTTTGTATTAAACTTAAATCCTGTCTCTTCCACACTGGAACTCAGTGACCGTAATTTTCGTCTTGCAACTGAAATTGTTTAAAAGAAAAATACTAAAATCAAGACAATGATAAATTGTTATCATTATGGTGAGAAAGGGGTAAATTATATATCATTTTCTTGCCTTTGGCTTCATTAGCATTCTGGAATTGTATTTAAGATAATGGTTTCTGAATATCTAAATTGTTGAACGCCATACGGCTATACTAAATATGAGGAGATATTTTGTTGAGTATAGATTCCTTAGTGTATGGTCCTTGTGACATGCCTATTGGTTCTGTCAATCATATTGCGATGAATTTCGATTTCTCACAATTTATTGGTATATATTCAGGTTCTTGGGATGATGTCTTCAAGGTTTCAGTTGGCCTCTATCTGGTTGGGACTGTGGTCTGGAACCTCTTCTCCACTGGTGAGAAAATCATTGACTGATAGCTGGTGCAGCAACTAATCAGTGGGCAGCCTAAAGTATTCCTAACCCCCCTGCCAAAACTTAGAACAAGAGTCAGCGAGAGACTGAGAAACAGAGGAGATTCCTGGAATCTAGGGGATTGTGTCATTCTGGAACCAGATCACAAAAGCTACAAATTCTGTCACACAACACATGGTTCCTGCATTGGGTGATCATTCTTACAAAAGCAGTGAAATTCTTTAGTTTCCAGATTTTTGAGGTGGATAAAATGCTCAACACATTCCATGTTATTAAACATGAGATGGAGGGGTCACAGAGGAATGCCATGTTATCAATTTTAGGTCTTCATTATTAAGGCAGTGGATGGAGAGAAAATGAGGAATAGCCTTGAGGCATCATGTGATATATGTAAATTCAACAGTAAATTCTGTCATTCTTGCACCAAGGTATTTTATTTTACTTCTCTAAATTCACATGTATAGCATAAAAATTGCTCGTACAGGCATGTCTAGTGGGCATGCTTTATCTTGCGCATAAGTTTCATGAACCAAGAAACAGAGTCAATTTTGAGATATCTAGTTTTCCTGTAAGTTGAAATCTTAAGAAAAGCCACGGATTTTCTGGTCCAAGATTTCAGATATTTTTGGTTAATTGCCTAACTAATTTTTTTTTCTTCTGTTTTTTTGAGAAAGGCCTGACTTGACTTGTTACTGGATTGGAAAATGGTTGAATATTTGTATGTACTGATTTTATAAAATCTGATAGATACATAATATCCACTTGTGGTCACCCTTTTTTATTTCTGGTGGGCTCTACTACTGTCACTTTTTCCCTGTTATTCGTTATATCCATTTTCTATGTCACAGTAAATGACTTTTCCATGTAATCAAACATGAGAGATTGTAAACCGTGGGGTTTTCGCTTACAGCAAATGAAGACACCCCTAATGTACCTCCAGAGTCAGGTAAGCTGGGGGCAGCTTGCCCTATTGGGTTCAGACATATCTCATGAATGCCCCAACCGGGGAGCTTTAGCTGAAGTCGAGGTTTTACAATCTTCCTCCAACTATGGGGAAGGGAGAATGGAATCTACAAAGGTTGAGACTAGCTTGGAGTTTACAAAATCTACATGCCATTATTCATCTCTTAATTAAGAAACGGAGTATTTACATGCACTAGATTGCAACAATGCTGCCCACAAGCCGGGGGTCCTCATACTTGTACTCTAACGTGATTACACATGAGTGTCCTGTTTGTCAGTTATGACTTACTGAAATTTCCGTATTAGGCCACTTTCTTCTCTAAATTTGATTAGGATTTATTCCTACAATCCATGCTCGACATGCAATTCATGTAACAAGTTAACTCGTTGATGTAAAGGTTGTTGAAGTGCTTTGTTATTGTTGGTCACACATCTTCCAGAATTAGCCATTTGCCACAGAGCGCCCCACTTTTGCATGATAAGAAACACCTTTGATTTATCAGACCCATTCCATCCGATTTCTCGACTTTGAATCCTAAACGTCAGTGTAATTAGATAATTTTGATTTCTAGAATAATTGTGCTTCTTACTCATTGATGGTGGACTGTAATTTATGTAGGTTTTGACCGCTCAAGTGCTGTGATAGAAAGTACATCTTTTCATATTTCGAAATCATCTTATGTTTCTGGAACAGTTATCATCCAAAATCTGAGAAATGAGATAGATGGGTCTGATCAACCAAAAGGGAGGGGCGCTCTATAGCATCTATTCTACCAGTTACTGCACGTGTAAGCAACGTGATTTGCTTTGATAACTGAGGAGGTTATTTCAGGAAAAAGGTAACAGAGAATGAGGAGGATAACTGAGCCAACCCAACAGAAGACAGAGGAAACTCCAAAACAGAGTTTCCTCGGCTCTGTGTTTCTCGACTGACCCAATCGTTATCCTCTTCACACCGTCACGAGTCACTCGCATGTGACTTTACTCTCTGCAGTCACATTGAGGCAATCCTAAGTCTCACACTGCTTCACATTTTACGAACAGCTTCACAAATTATATGGTGTCCGTGCGTGCTGTATCAACTGATGTAAGTGTGGGGCCCAGATGAATGGCGGTGCAGTGGTCCATCTTCTGGGCCAAATGGTTTTTTATTGGATGATTTTAGCTAGCCAACCGGTAATTGGGATAAGATTTTAATGATGATGATGATGATGATGATGATTTTAGCTCTTCTTTGGGTAAGATTGAACTGCAATTATTTTGTCTATGCAGGAGCATAGTGGCGCAATGGTAGAGTTGTTGTCGTGTGACCTTGAAGTCATAGATTCAAATAGTGAAAATAGTCTCTTGCAAAATGCAAAGTAAAACTGCGTAATATATAAATCCCTGTGATCCACCCCTTTTCGAGACTCCTCTGTGTGTGCAGAAGATTCCTGCACCGGGCCTGCCCTTAATAGGAGCATAGTGGCAAGGGTCATTCAAGTGGCAAAATTTGTGCTCTTGAAAGTTAGATGTGACTGTTTTGGATAGCCAAGCTGGGCCGTGCAGATTAGTTTATTCTTAGTAAGTCCCTCTGCTGACCTTACGGGGGAGATCGCTTAGTGTACATTGGAGGACATCCGGAGCGGGTCAGATTTCTCGACAGGATACATGTTAAAGCATCAAATATACACTGAATTGCTGATTTGTTCCATAAAGCCACATAACACTTCCCAAATATTTTCTAGTTTTTATTCACCCTATCGCCATAAATAAGTATGTACGATATGTATAGAACTTGTGGTCCGCCCTTTTTCAGGACCCTGCATATGCCGGAGCTTCATGCACCAAGCTGCCTCTAATATGTATCGAAGAAAAATGAGATGCAGGTATATATTTTTGTTTTTAGTCATGGTTCAAAAACACCGGTCTGATTCGCCTCAATCAAATGCCCTTCTATCAAAAGTGGCATCTATTGAAAATCTTTGATGCCTTCATTTTTAGGCCTCTTATGGCTGAAAAATGATAGTGTAAAAAAAAGCCTTCTTAATGTCCATTTTACTACTATAAGAGATTGAAAATCTTTGATGCCTTCATTTTTAGGCCTCTCATGGCTGAAAAATGATTGTGTAAAAAAAAGCTTCTTAATGTCCCTTTTACTACTATAAGAGGCTCATAAATGAAGGCTTTAGATATTCTCAATGGATGTACATTTTGGTTCCAATATATCTGTTTGAGGTGGAATCACATGAATGTAGTGGATTCATGAAAAATGCTAAAAAGAACTCTATTTTCCTTCAATATATATTATACATACTTATGCATGGAAGAGGAGAATTTCTACCATAGAAAGCTTTTCATGAGAAAAAAAATGCAAGTTGGGCCACCCTACTTATTATATTTTTCAGAGACCCAAGCTGTTCATCTGATTTGAACTATCCTAGATGCTATAGATATAAATTCTTATCTATTGGATACCTGTACGAGAATAGCCATTCTTCTTATAGATTTTGGGGCTGTAAAATGGATGGTAACAATGGCGAAGTGCTTAAAACGGTCCATTTTACAACCAAATAGTACATGAAGCATTATCATATAGGTGTCTAAAAAATATGTTTTTTCGGTACGCATGCCATCTAGGATGGCCCAAATCAAATGAATGGTTTAGATCACTTAAAAATACAAGCACTGGGCTCAATTTGCATTTTTTCCGATGAAAAAGTTTCCATGGTAGAAATTCTCCTCTCTCACTCAACACGTTCCTTTAGTGCATCACTGTAGAAACATGTATCCCTTACATGTGCCATTTCCAGCATGTGTGCACCGACAGTCTCTCATTCATGGCAGGATCTCCAGTCTCCTCTTCAATGAAGGCATGAATTGTGAGATTCATGCATCTGAATTATCACGAGGAAAAGTGGTATCCTAAGCACCCTATCCCTTCTTACATATAGCACTTGTGAGGTAGCATGTCACTTCCAACTGAAGCGTCCTTGGGTCACCAGGCCCTCAATAATATCAGGGAAAGAGGCAGGTGGAGGGCAGACTGATGGTCACTGTCCCTGCAAAGTATACTGTGACGCAAAGCTAGCATCATGTTCTCTTTCCCTTGCGTAGTTAAATGAATTAACAACTCAGTGAAAGTGCCTTGTATGATTCCAAGATCAAATTACTCAAATCCGTGTATTTTAAATTTCGTCTTTTGCCCGCAAAACCAAGGACCACAGTCAGTTTTATAGTTAACATAGAGTTTTCTAATGCATATCGAATATTTGGGTAGCCAGAAGATACAAAGCCCACCCACTTGCAGGTATGATGCTCGTCTACTGCAATTAGAATGTTAGTGCCCTTAACATATCATAAGTATAACAGACAGATGAAGAGGATAGGGATTAAAAATGTGTTGTGAGTGTTGTTATCTTCATCCCAAATGATAAAATAGATGTGCCCGTGGCATACCATGTTGCTCACTGTGCATACAAGATCTCGTGAATGAATGTCACAGAGCATAAAAGTCGGAAAGCGATGCCTTAAGAAACAACATAAAGATTAGCAAAACAAGCTTTGCCAGATAAGGAATCAGTAGAATGATGTCCTCCGGAATCTCTGGTAGCTAAGCGGTGGAACTTTTGGTTTGCTGCTGGGCATTGGTGGAACTGGGAGCCAGTACGAATGTGTCGCGGATCGTTATTCATTTCTGACCAACTCGTATTGGTGGGGAGGCCAATGGCTAAGGGGCACTGGCATCGTCGTTAGTGTCATGCATCCACTTATACATGGTTGGCTCAACCCATGTCTATCTACTCTGTCATATCTGATTGCTTCCAGCAGGACAATTCTAACATCCAAAGAGAATGATGTGTGGACTCTAAGAATCTGAACCCTTGCTTATCCAATGTTTCTACTTAATATTCAATGTGGAAGAAATCCGATCAACTGTGGATCGACCACATGGGGTTCCATATTGTATAAGTAACTACAATAAGCTGGCCAGCTCTTGGAGCATTCCTCTTCTTGTTCCTACGGAAAAGTGGAGATGGATTTGGACTCAACTTGGGTTTCTATATGCTTTGCTAATAGAATGATTCGTGGACCCTGTAAATGACGGGGTAGCCTGTAGTTTATCAATTTGGACATTTTTTTCTTTGGCCAAAAGAAAGTAGAAAATGATGCATTGGATGCCAGTGAAGGGTGTTGTCATGATCAGTGCTTTTCAGCGGGCCCTCGTGCATTTCAGCTCTTTATAGGCGTTGCCAAGGACCTTCTTAATGGCACCTAAAGGATTGCTTCGGAACATAATGAGACACCTCCCTTTATACACTTGCATCACCTTTTGATTTGGTCCTGATCCTTGACTAAGCAGCCAGCCACTTTGCCTTACCGCAACAAAATTCCTCCGCATGAGATGACCCTAATGCTATGGTTTCTGACTCGTTCATTATACAAGTAAAGAAAGTAACGGCTAGGATAAGCGATTGGAGCAGATACAAGATGGGACCTGCTGGATGAATTATTTGAGACCCCCTAAGTATGGGTCTGACAATCATGTCTAAATAAGAAACTTAGGGTGCAATTGGGGGTGTATCGCTTCTTCAATGTAGTAATTCTTACTAATTTCTTTCGTTTTTCTCTATTTTTCCTTCTTACATATTTATTTTTAGCTACAATAAGAAGCTTTGTTATAGTATTAGCAGCCTGTTTCTTCTTTTCTAGTTGCATATCTATTTAATTTTTGCTACGTAAATTGTCTATAGAGTAATGCTAAACTGATAGCAATTTAAGTTGTCATGAAGTGACCACATCATCATAAATCATTCTTGGGATCATTACTTCAAAATTGGATCATTCTTCGTACAATGTTTCCCATTGTCCATGTGCCGTGATCTACGGTACACTTTTTTCACATTCTTAGCTCATCCAACTGATCCAAGCTTCATTATTTCTGGAGTAACAATGATCCAAAGTTTGGAGAAATTAGATTACGGGTTTGATCGACCAAAGGTAGTCCTCTCATGAGACTGGGACACTCGTGCATTATACTATCGTTCCTCTATAGTGATGTAGATTCTCTCATATAATCGTTTGAATCCACGCTCGAAGTAAATTCTTACCAAACACTCTATGTAAGCTACTTTACTTATATAAATATTTATTCGTCTTTTTATTGAGAGAGAGACAGAGAGATTAGGTAAAACATGTCTCTTTAACACAAACTGGTTACCGAACACCATTCTGTTTTCAAGAAATGGTAAGTAGATTTTGTAAATAGCCTATATACTATACAGCGTTGTTATTTTCAAAAACAACTATCAGACAACAACTTATGGGGTAGCAGCCTATAGAAATAAGTGTTGCCAATTGTTAACTTAGATTTATGAGGCACAGAAAATAGTTAAAGATGGGTCCCCTAATTAGTTGGCTATATAATCTGTAATTACTTGGCTATATAATATGTATCAGCTCAGAACGCAGTAGGTCGATGACGTTGGCAGGAGACCCTGATCAGATGATGTGGTCATCATTTACCACCAATTCCGGGATTTGTTATCGGTGAACAGTAGTTGCGTCTGACCTCAGTGTGGAAGGATTGAATTGCCAAGTGGCGACCAGTGAACAGTAGTTTCGGCTGACCTGAGTGTGGAAGGATTGGGCTTGCCAAGTGGTGAACCAGTGAACAGTAGTTTCGGCTGACCTGAGTGTGGAAGGATTGGGCTTGCCAAGTGGTGAACCAGTGGTTGCGAAGGTCACTTTACAGCTGTTTATCTTTCACATTTGCTTCTGCCGTAAAATGCGCTGAGTCTCTTCTAGTCACATTCGGCTGAAGAAATTCTGTCTATCCGTGTGTTTTTTCTCCGACGCCAGGCCAAACAGAAAGCTAGGTGCACTATTTTCAGTGTCCATGTGATGGGAATCAGGATTTACTTGTTTTTATTGTACTCTAAAATATTTCAAACACTAATTTCTATTGTGAAATGTTATGGAAATACAATAAAAATAATTAAATCCAATTTCTCAAACAAGCACTGAGTCGGTGCAAGAGACTTTTCCTCTTGCGGTGGGGAAAAGGAGTTTCCAAAGCTAAAAGGGCTTGTGTAAAAAAAGAAGCTCGGATTCTTTTCCTTTTTTGTATCAACGACTTCAAAGTCAATGCTCCAAATTGACTCCAAAGCAAAATTACACCCACAAAAGCTTAATTGAATGTGAAACCAAATCACGTGATGCCTGCGACGAAAAGAAAATGTGGGCTCCCTGCTCAGACCATTCATGGCCCTAAAATCTCAAGCATCTGACAAGAGCAACCATCCAAAAGCTCAAGGTTGATGTTGTTACCTTCATTTATTTGAGAAATCAAGCTAGGAAAGTTATTAGGGCTTTGGTATTAAATTACAGGCTTTAGTTGGTCATATAAATGTTGAATTTCGCGCCGCGTAGACACTGTTTACATTCACAACCGCGCTGATTTTCTCCAGCAGAACTCATAGGAAGGGGAAGAGATTCTAGTAGAATTCGTTTATGTAAGTGGATCCAATTTGGCCTCGATCATTAAGCAAAGGGATATGATTCGAAAGTGAGATAACACAAGCAAAGGGAAATCTAATGGATTTTTGTTTTTTTTTGGGGGGGGGGGGGGGTTGGTTCCTACAGTGCGTCATGTCCGAGAGAGAACTGCTCTTATAAAATCTTGTGGATTGACCTTCTTGAGCACTTCCTTTGTTTCTCGTTATCACTTACTGGAGAGCAGTTATTTTAGCGGGAGAGTAGAAGAGTGGGAGAGACAGGGAAGAGAAAAGGAAACTCTCCTCGAATCAAGTGAAGATTGCAGAACCCCACATGGCGAGAATTTCATTGTATTCCCAAGAGGATCAGTATGTGGGTGTTGGAGCAAAGGCCCAGCCCAAACACTCTACTTCACATGAAGCTATGCCTGTCCCTGTTTTACTTCAGGATATAACCAAATAGCACAGATCTTGTATGCTGGAAATTAGGTCTTATTTTAATATTTATGGTCACCCTAAGAAATCTCCGGTGCTATTTTAAAACGTAGGAAAGAAGAAAAACAAAAATTGTTTACATGGATTTATAGTTCGTGAGATAAAATTAGCTGACTTGATATGAGATGATATAGAATCTAACTTAAGATAACTGAACATGGCTTGAGATGACCAAATTTGACGGCAGCTCTGGTGCATGTAGCTCTGTATATGCAAGGTTGGGAGAAGGGTTAGACCATAAGGGTCAATCTTACGCAGCCTTCTCTCGTATTTTGTAAAAAGCTATTTTTGTGCCTTGAACTCGTGACCTCAAGATAATACAACAATAATTCTACCGTTGCCCCCAAGGCTCCCTTGTCTCAAGCACCGTTAATAACGAAACGAAGAGTAATACATCTGTCGGAGATTTTGGACTATCGGGCCCGTCAAGCCCATGCGATCCGCAAACGAGAAATTGTAAAACGAGAGAAAATGGTAATTGCTAAGAAATTTCGGAATACCGTCTCTAACTTTATTCTTCCAAAAGACCCACCAGCGTCATCATCCCAAGTCACCCTGTTCCCTGCCGTTCTTTCTCATTCGCTTCAACTCTATACTACCTTTCGTCGATCAATGGCCTTCCAGTTTTTCTTCTAACCATGGCATCCATGCGCTCTTTCGTCAATCACTTCCTCTCCATATTCCTCCTCCTCTTCCATCTCGGCTGCTTTTTCTTCCCCAGCAAATCCCCTCCCTCACCCAAACGACGAAAACTCTTTCATTCCCATCCCAAGACCCAGAAGCTTCTCTCGTACATCAATCCTTTCTCTTCTCTCAAACCCATTTTCTCCTCCAAGAAACCCAAACAACAACCACAACCACAAAGAACCGAAACCCACACTGAACAGCCCACTCTCTCCTCCGGTAGATCTTCCCTCCAATCCACCCGATCTCCCAATAAACCAACGGTCTCAACTCCCCCACGCAAACGCCCAGTAATTTCTCTCACTGAACCGGATGCATCCCCCGATCTAATACCCAAACATCCTTCCTTCTCATTCCGAAGTGATATATTCCCCTGCCCCACATGCGGCGAAGTATTCCTCGAAAACACACTTCTCGAAGGCCATCAATCGGCGAAACACGCCGTGTCGGAACTCTATGAGGGAGATACGTCCAAAAATATCGTCCGGATCATATTTCAATCCAGCTGGGCCGGGAAGGAAAACCGGGCACCCACCATACACCGTATTCTCAAAATCCACAACGGCCCGAAAATCTTATCCCGGTTTGAGGAATACCGGGAAGCCCTAAAAGCAAAAGCCTCGAGAAACGGCGGAAAACAACACGAACGGTGCATCGCCGACGGGAACGAATTGCTGAGATTCCACTGTTCCACCTTTTTGTGCTCGTTGGGACAGAACGGTACTTGCGGGTTATGTAATCACGAGTTTTGCAGTGTCTGTGGCATTATAAGAAGCGGGTTTTCGCCCAAGTTAGATGGCATTCCGACGCTTGGAAGTAGCAGGAGAGCCCACGAGGCGGTCCCTGAAGAAATGGAAGAGGAATTCGCATTTATGAAAGTGAAGAGAGCCATGTTAGTTTGCCGCGTTGTGGCGGGTAGGATTGCTCGAGATCAAGGGGTTGTGCTTGCTGCCGATAAGGAAGATGCAGGTTTTGATTCGATCTTGACCGTTGGGTCTAGCGGGTCCCATTATGCAGGGTTGGAGCAGGAGCTTTTGGTTTTCAGTCCTAGAGCGGTGCTTCCTTGCTTTGTTATTGTGTACAGCGTGTGATGGTGAGCTTTCTTTACTGTTTTGCATGGAGCACATATACCGTATACATCATGTATGTTTACCCCTCCCACCCCTCTATCGCCGTTTCTCTAAGATTTGTAACTATACTTTTTTTTTTGCTTTTCTTCTCTCTTTTGCTCTCTGTTTTGAGTTACTTTAGGGTTGTTAATCTGTAATGGAATATGAGGATGTGGACTGCAAACTCACAAGGGGTAGTTGTGAGTTTTCAGTCCAGGAGTTTCGGTTTTTTGGATTGAACTGTTTTATCAATTAACAGGGTTGTAAGTTGTAACTTTGCAGTGTGTCTGAGAAGGCATTTTGATAATAATGTTTGCGTATTTGATCAATGACGACTCTCGGTATTTTGAGAACAGTGGCATGAAATCCAAGTGCATTATGGATGTAACTGGAGCCGAATCAATTGACACTGCCATGCTTAGTTGCCTCTAGATAGAATTCACTGCAGAATTCAATTCCGTCTTGACTGGTCCCATTAAAATTAATCCTGGCAAATTCAATTCCGGCGCGTTCAGATTTCATGTAGAATCCACGCAAATTTCTTCAAGAATATCCCTTCTGTATTCTTTGCAGTTGAATTTGACATACCCGTGAATTCAAGAGTGCTCTTCACGAAATGATGTTAAATGGTGAACTCCACCAAAGAATTCGTTTCTGTCTTCACCGGGATCCTTCAGTAGCATTTAGTGAGTGTCATGTCATTCTTCTCTGAGAAGGGTAAAATGGTCATATGATTACAACTTTACATTTTTCAAGTGCAATCGGCTGGAGCTTTTCGAGAGTTTGCGAGATAATATTAGGCTATCTAGGGAAATAAATGGTAAGTAGGGATGTTGATTAATGGCCTTTGGTTTTCATCGTGAGCCCCTCACTGAATGGTGAGAAAGACTATAACTAGGCTAAGGAAGATTTTAACCGTTCATTATGTTGTCCTTAGACTACAAAATTCTTTTACAACTCCATTAAACAGTGGGTAAGGTCATTCAATCGATACGAACTTTAGAAGTTGACCCATCTAAGTCAGGGGCAACACTTTAAACCATTCAAATATTCAAAAATCTGAGAGCAGTTGGAGCTATAGCCATTATTACCATTTAGTGAGGGCCTCATAAAAAAAAAAAGGGTGCATATATTTCAAACCGGTAAGTAGGGTTCCAATAAACTAGGACCTTTTATTTGGAGGCTATCAGTCGTAAATCAATCCCACTCAACCAATGAACATTAAGATGTTATCAGCTTGTAATCTAGCGAAGACGTAGTCTAAGGGGTGAAAGGTTATGATCCTTGGACACGTGTGGCATACTTACACCTACAGTCACAAAAATTCTCTAAATATTTAAAAAATATTTTGAATAGTATAAAAAAATCAATTATTCGGAGAATTCCATGATTATGGTAACACCTAAACATTTGGATCTTGAGTTATCTTGGTCCCTTATCATACTTATTTCCTTGAAAGATAAAGTCCCTCAGCATAGTGGGTATAGAAGAAAGGATTGGTTGAGAGAGACAAATTATATTACTTGTGTAAGATCTCCATCTATGCATAATTTTGCTCTTTCATTATAAAAAATTTGCAGTGCCTTCAGTTGTTCATAAATCCTAGAGAACTGTGTGCCTTCAGCCATGATGAAGTATGCTGAAGTGTTGTAAAGGATGGAAATAATAGGAGGATGAAATTGCCAAGTGATAGGTTTTCTACGTGGGCCAAAATAGATTGTGGGTAAAAATGTCGAAAATGAGATGGATTGAAGTGTAGGTTTGATCATGTATATAAAGAACATATCCCAAAACTTGAGCAATTTCCAGGTTTTTATCTCGTATTTATAGCAAGTGATCAGCTCCTAGAGAGAGAGAGAGAGAATTAGAATTGAGAAGAAATATACTTTTCATTGATGCCTAATAACAAAAATCAAGGCTTCGTATAGCTTGGTACCACAGGTACTGAACTTAATCATTGCTTGAAACCAGTTTTATCCTGCCACTTACGCCTTGCCCTCATTCTATTGCTTTTCTCACAAAGAATGCTCTGCTGGTGACAACTCACCACTTTAGTTATTCCAACTGAACATCCTCTTCATGCCCATGCATATCATCACACTGAGCTGCCATCTAGTGTTGAATCTCCTCTTCCATTGCTTCTGTGTTAAATTATGTGAATTGGGTTTGCATCTCTCTCTCTCTCTCTACCTCTCGATCATATGTCAGTTGCTTGGCTAGGGGGTGATCCCAGATTTTATGGTTCATGCATCTTCTATCAAGTCAAATCTCATTTGTCGAGTAATCTCAATCCTCTATTTCTAAAGCTAGTTCTAGAACTTCTACGTTATTTCCTTGTTTAGCAATGACCCTTCTTTTCTTTTCTTTTTTTCCCTTTAATGATGGGAGTGACTTTATTTAAAAGTAAGGAGAAACTGCAAGGGAAACAGACGAGGTGTCTCAGAAACATGAAGAACCTAACCGTAAAACGAAAGGGTGCCGGGGGAGGGGGATGGGATGGGGTGATTATAGCATGACCTTTCTAAAGCCTCAATAACGTGCCCCGCATTGTCATGGGCCTAGGGTCGACCCTACCTCAAGGAGCAAAGAAAGGAGACCAAGAAAAGATCAACACACCAGCAGAACAGCTGAACCCAACATAACCAAGAGAAACAAAAACGTACAGCAGATCATCACAAAAGGAGGACAGCCCCAGAACAAAGAAGAAAGCATTTATCCAATCCTGGTAGTCAGTTTCCTCCGTTGTAGCAACAGAAGGCCCAAAAGGATGCCCTCTATATTCTTGGAGAGAAAAAAAGTACATGTTTTCTCTTTGCTTGTCTGAAGTCCTCCACAAAAGCAGTAGTCTTAGCAAGATCATCAGCACTGTCATTGGCTGATTGAAGAGTACGACGAGAGAGACGATTCTGGATTGCGGTTTCACAAGTGCCTTGTCCATCTAATATGAGGGCTTCCAAGGTGCCGTAGATGAACTGAACCAAGAGATTTCTGTGGTAGAATCTTCTTCAAGAATGACAATAGGAATTCCTTGAGGAACTGCTGCCACAAATAGTTCGATTTCCTGTCTTTGAAAAGAGTTAAAATGTGAATGTCGATTTCTTCTTCAATTTTACAAAGGGATAAGATATTTGCCTAGTTTGACGTTTTAACTCCATCTCGACAATGAAAAGAGAATAGCATCTACTACATAATATGAGCTTCTCGCCACAGAAACTTCAGTAACTTTTGTGCAGATCTTGATTAATTTCCGGATTTAAAGGTTAGACATCCTCTCTCAATAGACAATGGGACGAAGTCACAAATTTATCCCCTGATTTATAGAGAAACATCTTGATGAATCATGGCTCCAAATAAGTGAATCCTATTACCTTGGGTTTGATTAATGGGATCTTATAGATGTTTTGGGCAATCTAAAGACTACCTTAATGAACGATCTCTTCCTTCCAAGAGAAACACTGAGATCAAGCATAGATGAAACCTTCCCCACTGTCATCAATATTGTCATCTTTTATTAAGGTAAGGCCATTACCTGTTTGCGTGGAAATGTTCTTGTTTTATTAGAAAGTACAGAATAGAAAGGCAATGCATATGCACGCCTAAGAGGTAGAGAGATTTGGGTAGTTCTTGTGGAGGGAAAGGACCCAGTCAGCACACTTTTTGACCAATTAGATTTGCAAAGCAGGAACAATCACACGCAAGAATAGGATCATGCAAAGTGGGTTTATGGACGCCTTCACGTGGAGCATCCATTTAACATTCCCTTAATAAGAATGTGAAATGGACTGCACTATAATTACGGCCTAGCTACCACATTTTATAGGTTTCACATCTGAATGATGTGACTTGTTCATTTCATTGCTTTATATAGATAACAAATCATGTGATTGAAAGTCTTTAGCTTATAAAAATCATGTGCATTTTGTGCTAAAAAAAATGATAGTTTAAAACTGAAAAAAAATGCTCAATTTTAAGTGGCTAGAATCATAAAAATTACAGGCTTTTTTATTTATAAAAAATTTAAATCTAGAGCAACGAGATGAACAAGTTAAATCACATAGAGATGAGCCCTATAAATGATATTTGCCAGATGCAGTTGCGTTTAGCATTCCTCTAATAATTAATTGCAGTATATTTCCATGAGCATAAACTCTTTTAAGGCATATGCCAAAGAAACGCTCAGTTAATGGGCCACCAAACGCAAAGGCACGATCTCATCGATCAGTAATATCTTTAGATTGTTCGCATCTCATGTTAGACATTATTTATTGGTGTCAAAACCTAACTCACCAGTATGTACCACCTGGCTAGTGCATCTTCTGGTTCTCGCCAATTGAGACTTACAACTCTCGTATTGTACGCACATGTTTAGGATGTCCGACCCACAACAAAGCAAAAGCCCCATGAACGAGGTCTCATATGTCTCTTTCATGAGAAGTGACGTTTCCAATCAAGATATAGTTTCGAATGATTATGTGGCTAAGGTCCACACTAGTGGGAGAGGATTTTGCCACTTGGGACCTTGAATTATAAGTTCCGTCCATCTAATTTGAGCATGGAGATGTATTTTTAGGGGATTGTACCCTTGTGCGAGTACAGCAGATGCCTCAAAGACCGCTGGATCTCTGTCAAATTATCAGTCTTCGACTTTATAATTGCTCATAAAGACTGTACAAGAACATTCGTTTTTATTTTATTTTTACAAGCCAAGAATGGCATCGCAAATCACACACGCACACTCTTAAATTTAATCCCAACCCAAAGAAAAAGCAGCAACTCCAACCTGCACCGAAGCGTACTTCAGGCTCTGCGACCAACTGCGTACAAGAATCTTCCATTCACTAATATAACATAGCCGGCCTTTAGGGCTTTAACAGAGTCCAAGGCTGAAAAAGCTGCAGAACAGTGTTCGGTAAAATATAAATAGGCACAATCTTGTTTCACGGTCTGGATTTTAGTGTTCTAGTTTTGAAATTCGTGTTTCATGGGAAAAGGAACACAGCAAAACAAAAAATGTCATATCTGCCTCATACGAGAAGGATCCTTCACGAGCCAATTGATCCGGAGCCTCATTTGCAGATCGCTGGGCATGGGAAAACGAAGTGATTTGGAAGAATATTCTTCACCTCCTCGATCATCGATCGAGAGAGCAGTCACAATGTTACATTTCAGCCACTCCATTAACGATCTTCAAATTTAAGGACCCTGTAGGAGCCTCACTATCTTCAAAATTTAACGCATATAAGAGGCTGAGGCCTTTGCACATCATCCACTGGCCATGGGCCTTGGTATAATCTAATGGAATGGCTCTTTGCATAAGCCATGGCCTATAACGGAGCCTGCTAGTTTGTTGAATTTATCAAAAGATACCATCTTTAGGCGGTTGTCCTTGTGCCGTGTTCATTGGTGGAAATGCATTGGTGGAAATAGTACTGGGGCATCTCGCATCAAAGTGGGTTGGCGCTATTATCTTGTCATGGGCCGAGTTTCTTAACTCAAATTTTATTTCCTTGAAAGTAGTGGAGGTTTTCGTTTAATACAATTTTGGAATTTCAAGGTTGGGCCTCTCCGTATCTCACCTCCAATACGCAGACAATATATTGCTGGTCACTGCATACTGTACATATCTGGGTTTTTCTCTTTTTCTAGCTGGCTCAATACCTCGAGTTTGCCTCCGGGGATGGAAAAATTCCAGTATAAAGTTTTCTGCCTGGGAAAGCCCATGCATATCGACACTTATAAAATCGGCAACGGCAGTTATCCTCAGTACTATAGGTCTCTCCTTCATTGTCTAGAGCTGATACATAGACTTTCCATGGAAAGAAAGTGAAAAGAATGATAAACACCATGTGATTTCATGGGACAATGTGCTAATCTTAAAAAAGGAGAATTGAAGATTAGAACATTAAAAGAAATGAATCGAGCAATATTATGCAAATTCTTAGCATAGACAAGTACATGGGTGGTATTAATATTTTTGCCTTTTTCCTATTTTGTACATTTTAGCATGTACACGTGCCGCTCCAAATTAATTTTCATGCTGTTGTCATGTGAAACTAGTTGTTAAGGCATCACGAAATGTAACAAAGCAATTCAGAACCTGTCAAGGTATCAGAGAAGAATCCTGATTCTTGTAAATATTGTTTTTGTGAAGTCTTGAAATCATATTATTACTGACTTAATCCCTTCTCAGCTCTTCCATTCCTATGTTTCAAACACTCGACTGCTCGTTCATGGCTTCCGACTCCCAAGTAAACGAATCTACATTCAAGACCTCCAACAACTTATCTAGTAATAAATTTTCAATCCATATCTTCGTCCAATTCATGCGTTAACCTCGCAAACCTCACCTTGATGCGGCTCTAGTACATTTCGATACTTTAAATCTTTCCTAGAAAAGGGAATCCTACTCTCTTCAAGAAGTTCTCTAAGTTTAAGAGGTTATTGTAATTCTGATTGGGCTAGTTATCCTGTGAGTCATCGTTCTACTTTCAGGGTATTCCACTCTTCTTGGAGGTAGTCCGATAAGTTGAAAAACTAAGAAGCGAACTACCATCTTCAAGTCCTATTTATGGCCTCTCTTAGTTGTGAATTCGCTTGTTTTACATGAATTGGGTTTGGATCACTCTGCTCCAATGTATTGTGATAATCAAGCTGCTCTCCATATTGCAGCGAATCTAGTCTTTTGTGAGCATATAAACATAGTGAGCTTGATTGTCATCATATCTGTAAGAAAATCCAATCCTCTCTAATTCACACATCCTATCTGCATAGCAGTCAACAACTAGCCGATACATTCACTAAACCGCTTGGGCACACTCAATTCAATCTTCAAATTAGCAAGTTGGGTGCTCTAGGTTGAGGAGAAGTCCTAGCATAGACGAGCACATAGGCAGTATTAATTATTTTTTTCTCTTTCTTATTTAGTACCTTTCAGCATGTACACAAGCCGCTACACTGCACTCCTCTCATGCGGCCGCTATAGAGGTTTGCTTATGAAAATGATGGGCTATAGAAGAAGATGATCTCGGAGAGATACAAACTCAAAAACCCTAGGTGGCATTAGACCAATGAATTTACCTTCGGATCCATAACATGGAAAAACATCGCCCAAGCTTCGGAGTTCTTCAAATCTCAGGTAAGATTCAAATGTTACTCGGGTATCAAAATGCGCTTATGGCATGATTGGTGGATTGAGGATAAAACACTTATCTTCAGAGTCTCCTCAAACTCCTATGCGTTGGTCAAGGATTATGTTCAACGTGCTTCCAACCAGAGCCAGTGGAATCTTCATCTGAAAAGAGGAGCAAATGAACTCCCTCATTCATAAACTTAGTGAAATTTCGATGTACAGAAACAGAGTTGATGCTATCATTTGGATGCCTTCAGCACAGAGTGTATTTACAGTCTAGGTCCTTATAGCATGCTCGAAATCCAATGCAGAACATATGGGAGCTCGCATCCTTGATTTGGTGTACCCCAGCTCCTCCTAAGGTGGTAACCTTCTCATGGACAATGGTTCTCAATCAGATAACCACTTTTGACAAGTTTAATGCTAGAGAAAGAGCTGGCCCTTCAAGGTGTGTATTCTGTCACAAAGATTCTGAAACGAGAGATTTGTTGGGTTGGATCCGCTATGGTCTATGCCCATGTGAGTAAATAACAACCAACATTGTAGAACGTAAGCACCACACCGTGACTCAAGAATTTCAACACTGACGGCTAGTAAATGAAGACTATACTGCCGTCAAATTTGACATTCAAATCACTGTATACCCTATAAATACAGTACATTTGTAAGTGAGAGATGAGTGACAAGAGATGTAATATTTGTGTGAGTAGAGTTGAGAGAGGATCTGGTTGCCCGATCCATGAAAGATCTGGCACAACAAGAATACATTTTCCTAAAATGCTCCGTCTCTTCTACAATTTGGCAGCACATTCTCAATAAATTCCACAAGCGCTGGTTTTTACCTCAGTCAATGCATGAGCTATGTGTACAGGGGATGAGTGCTTGACTAAAATCAAAGGGAAAAACAGTGGTGTCTATGTTTCATGGCCACTGCACCAGTGCCTTGGATTGAGAGGAATGCTAGAGTCTTCAAAGGGAGGGAGAAATCATTGCACCTGATACTTCAACCAGTTACCAGGCATGTGGCAACTTGGGCTTCAGTCACAAATCAATTCACATCTCACTCAATTGCTACTATTATCAGAAACTGCAATCTATATGCATGGATAAAAGGGGGCAGACCCAATGCACGAAGCTCCCGCCTATGCGGGGTCCAGGGAAGGGGCGGACCGCAAGGGCCTATAGTAGGCAGCCTTACCTTGCATTTTGTAAGAGGCTGATTCCACGCCTTGAACCTGTGACCTCAAGGTCACATGATGACAACTTTTACTACTGCGCCAAGGCTCCCCTTCAATTTATATGCATGGATGTTAAATCTAAATCAATGTATAGGCCAAGATAGGGAACCTCCCTTCGGAATCACTTCAAATTGAACTTTGACGAATCGCGCTACGGAAATCCAGGGGCTGGTGGAGTGGGGGATTTTATCCTTGATTATAATGGCAAGGCCTTTGTGGAGTTTGCAGAACCCCTAGGCTTCTGTAAATCTACAAAAGCAGAAGTAAATGCCTTTCGGTGTTTGCATTTGGGCAAAACTTGATCTTCAATCAATCATTATCAAATGTGATTCAAGAAACTCCATGGTGTTATGTTAGATCATCTCAAAGTTTCCACTTTACGAGTTGAGAACAACATGGCAGCTATGTAGAGTCACATTTTTAGGGTGGAGGGCACTTCATGATGATGTCCATCCCCATAAACACTCGAAGACTCCTACAGAGAAAAGAAGTCTATTAGAATTAGATAATCTAATCTAATTAGGAGTCCCAACCAAATAAGGACAAGGAGATAGAATTTGTATTTATCTAGAATACCTCTAGCCTGCCCTTGATCTCTATAAATAAGATCCAGAGGCAGAGGTAAAGGCATCGATCGGTTGTACATCTCTCTCTATAGTGGATTGTTCCCCCTCCTCTCATGGATGTAGGCTATACATAGCCGAACCACATAAATCTCTGTGTGTTTTCTATGTATGTGTTGTGTGATCTCAACATTGCTGCACATAACAAGTGGTATCAGAGCGTGGTTCACACCAAGGACTATTCGAACAGAGCTGGCGAACACAGGTAGACTACAGAAACAGAAAGTAGATCCACATTCAGATCCGGGCCAAGTGCGGCCCAGATCCACATTTAGACTCGGGCCAGGTGCGACCCAGATCTACATTCACATCCAGGCCAGGTGCGGCCTAAGTTCTAGTCTAGACCTAGGCCAGGTACAGCCCAGTTCCAATCTAGGCCCAAGCAGGTGCGGCCCAAGTTACATTCAGACCCAGGTAGGGCTGACCCAGATTCTATTCAGATCTAGGCTGAGTAGAAGCCCAGATCACAGGAAAACCCTAGATTTGAGGGTCCAGATCATCTGACTAGAGAATGACCTAGATTGCTCGATCATATAACGATCCAGATCATCTAATCGGAGAATGACCTAGATCGCTCAAAGAACCATCCAGATCATCCAAACCAGATAATTTTTGGCAAAATTTCTTGTCAAAAAAACATGGAGAAGAGAGGGTTCTAGGGTTTTGGCCGGCTGACGAAAAAAAAAAAAAAAAAAACCGACCGAACCCCCATTTCTTGCAAACTCGATGAAAAAATAAATTAGCATTGACCTCATGATAGCAGGCCGACAAATGAAAAACTAACCAAAACCAGGAGATCTAAAATACACATAAAAAAGGGGGGAAAGAGAGAGGAAGAAAAATCCTTATCTGCATCATAATTCCAGAGAACGCTGGAGATCACCATGAAGGATGTAGGAAGCCGAAGTATCATCGCAAATCACCAAGGATCGCCTCAACCGGGGAAGCAAAATCCGAGATCGTTGCAAGTAGCCACCGCAGGCAAAAAGAGGAAAGGGAAGGGGAGAAAATCATGTTAGAGTTTTGATTGTACCCTTTTATACTGTGTTTAAAATATACAGATCTTCTTTTGATAACGACACCCCTAGTGCCTAGAATTAGTATGCTGAAGAACTAATAACAATAGCCCCTTTACAGCGTGAAATAATATTGTATAAAATTACTAAGACACCCCCTTAAGTAATTAGCCCCCCCCCCCCTAATTTGATAGTGACCACCCCTTGAATAGGAAAATTTAGGGCACCCCTCAAAATTATCAAAAATACCCTTCCTAAGGTTTTTTACTATTCTGGACTCATCAGTACACTCTATTTTTTATAATTTTGTTTACAAAAGGCAGAAATAAAGTTTAAGAATATGGAGGAGACTAGTTTTGGAAATATCGTGGTTGGAGCCATGATAAAATTAAATGCCACTAATTATACACTGTGGAGACGTAGAATGTAAGACCTTTTATATTACAAAGATCTCCATGACCCTCTAGATGATGAGGGGAAAAGACCTGAGGGAGTTTCTGAAAAAGACTAGATAAAGGTGAATAAGAAAACCATAGGTCAAATCTGACAATGGATTGATCACATCATACTTCACCACATTGCTCAAGAAGAAAATGCCTATATTCTCTAAAAAAAATGTTAGAGAATATCTATTAGGCTAAGATTGCTCAAAACAAGGCTTTGCTGATGAAAAGGCTTGTGAACCTCAAGCTAAGGAGCAGAATGATTATGGTTGAATATACTAGTGAATTTCAAAATCTGGTAAATGTGACAACCTAGGTTTTTGTAACACATTTTTCAAAGACAGGGCCCTTAGTAGTAAAAAAATTTCACAAAACAAAGCAGCAAAAATTCTTTTTTTTAAAACTTGTTTTGAAAAACCCAAGTCATCACTTCATATATAACATAAGTAGAATTTTTGTACAAGATAAAATTCCATTAAAGGAATATACTTTTATTAAATTCCAGAATCCATCTAGTGTTTCATAGTACATTTCAATTCCATTACAATACTTGTCCAAATTACATAATCCAAAACTCAAAGCTCACCATATAATGAAACTCTCATTACAATACAATACTCTCAAACAAAACAAAATACATGTCTTCAATGAGTATACCTTGATGATTATTTTCTCAAGTCTTCTTTAGTCTTGAGATCCTAACTCTCTTTCTCTATATCTGAGATATTGTAAGCATTCAAACATTTACAATATCTCAATAAGCTATGCTTGGTAGGGGATTCAAGAAGCATAATAATTTGACAGTATAATTCTTAATACTTCATAATCTTGTTATTCATAAACATACTCATCTATCAAACTCTTTACTTTGTAATATATGTACATCCTTATACATACATACTGTACATGGATAAATCCATCAAATTTATGAAATTAGTGAAATAACAGTCCCAAATAAGTTAATCAATTCTTTCTACTGTGAGAAATCAGTATTTTAGCTAGTCCTATACTAGAAATTTCCCTTCTTATGAAATACTAGTAATATACAATTACCTAACATTTTATCATGCCAAAATATAAGGCATTTCACTCTGCCTATCTCATATGCATCATAGTGCAAAATAATTGAAGGATTACCATACTGCAGCCTGATCCGTACAAGCGCTCTTGGATAACTGCCCTGTTCACCACTGATACCACGGTGAAAAATATTATGTTACTGCCCATATGAGGAGATAGGACTTTCACAGTAATGGCCTTCCTATAATTGCCTCACCCGACTTTTAGCCTCTCATAGGGCAAGGTATCATCATATCCTCAAATTTCGGGAAGCGAGTGGCCAAACCATCATAACTCCCCTAGCATAGCATCCCTAAGCTTATGCCTGTTTAAGACAAAACCACAAGCCTCTATGCTTGTCTGTAAAATAGGTTTCATATGTATCAGACAATCTGTTTGTGTACTCAGGGTTAGAATATCTTATAGTTCCATACTCACTTAGAGTCTAGTCCTCAATTCTAACTTAACCATTTCACATGTGTTTGGTTGGATCATAAGGGTTTCATGGGATTTAATACAAGTATTAATATTACACTTATCAACATTTCTAGATATAAGATCACGTATTCAACATGCACATCTCATGTATATGCATTCATAAAATCCTCCTACCTTCAAGTAGCAATTTATCTTTTCAAATCTTCCATGATCTTAATTGACGTATTAAATCTATAAATCCATACATACTGTCAAGATTTATACAATCTAAATAATCCTATATTTTTTATCCTATCTATATTCTTTTTTAATCTTGTCCTTTAACATAAAGGATCTAGATCTTTTGTCCTATCATGATCTATCTTCCTCAGATAGTGTCATCCTATTGATTAATAAATCTGATGGCTAGAATGATCTTCTAAGCTTTCAGATCTAAGTATTTTCTATTGTAAGTCTTTGTGTATTCCTTTCTTTGATCTTGATCTTTCATAGATCCTTTGATCAACAAGTTATACTTATTAATAAAGATCAAAGGCTTAGATCTTTTATCATTTAGTTCTTCTTTGATCTAAGTTCAGTTGTTGGATCATCCCTAAGGAGGATGGTCTTGGTTCTCTTCTTTGAATCATATTTTATTAAGGGTTCAGATCTTCTATTCTATTTGATCTAAGATCTTCAAGCAATATATATATATATATATATGCATATCATCAAGAAGTATTTATTTCTGTTTATTGTTCTTGATCATTCAAGATACCATGGATCTTGTTTGATCATCCTTATGTTACTTATAATTTTTATTAGGATTAAATAATTTACCAACCTTTTATGCTTTTATTATTATTATTATTATTCAACCAGTTAATGTTTTACTGGTTCAAGATAACTCATTTCATCCTAAGTCTAGATTGCTCTTCTTGTTTCCAATTGGCCAAGGTTTACTAGCTGAATGGTTGAACACAAAGTGGTTACTTCAATCTTCACATAAGGATGCGTTTAGACCTCATAAACATCAATGGAAGGTAGGGGAAAGTGAGGCTCTATTAGAGAATTCCCTTAACTGCCATGTTCAACATTCACTAGAGTGACCTTAGCTCAACCTTTCATAAGGTTCTTATGAGCATTTTAACCCTAAATACTCTTTCTAATTGATTTTAATTAAATCCATGAACATTTAAAATGTCATTCATAGGGTTTATTATTCTTCTAGTTTGGGCCAAGGATTTGATAATCCTTATATTGTCCTACTAACTATAACCCTTACTGATATTAAGTCAAATTTATTCACTCATTTTAATCATCCATGAATCTCTATATTCTATTAGTTTATATTTTTGGTGATTTATGCTCAATATATCTTAACAACTACTTAACATTTGAATCTACAAATAAAATTTGACAATAAATAAATCATAAACTTTAAAGCATAAATCCAATATAAATTTAACAACTATTTATACTAACATGCTTCCTATGAATGTAATTTAACCTAATGAAATAAAACTATACTTAAACTAGCATGATCCTAAGTTATGAAATACATGAAATTTACTACTAATCAAATGGAATCATGCTAAAATCTCAAATTTAAACTAACATGGCCTTAGGATAATTAAATCTACCAACCTATTATAATAATCTAATAACATATATAGCATAACATGTTAACATTTAAGAACTATACTATCGTGCTTCCTAATTTACAACATAAATCACATTTACAATTCTATTATCAAATAAAATACAATTAAACTAATTAGATTAAGATTATTAGAAACTTTTACTTATGATCCCATCATTAAATCTTAGATCTTTTTCTTTTAATCAAGGGTTTTATTTAATTTTAGGGCTTTTACTACATTAAGGTTCAAAGATCATATCTCTTTATTTTTGTCATATTTAATCCATGATCTCAATGGATTCCCTCATAATCCTATTTACTCAATCCATCCCAAGGGTCTGATCATGCTTGATCCCATTGATCAAGTGGGTCCCTTTGTATTTTTAGGATTTTTCTACCATAAAAGATAGATTTCTCATTTTATATTAGATTTGTCAGAATAAATCATGGATATTACTTGATTTTAACTTTATATCATCATTACAGTAGATCCCTAAGATTCGATTATCTCAGATCTTGAGGATCATGAAAATTAGAATCTTAATTCCTTAAAATAGAAAGTTTCTTGAGGATTTTTATAAATTTTATGATTTCAAAAGAAAATAGACATTATATGCTTTCCATAACTTTTTTCCCATCCTAATTTAGAGTTCATATGACTCTACAATTAAGGATTGAAGTTCATAGTCGTTTTGAGGGTCTAGATTTGATCTAGACCCAGTGGAATAGACGGTTGTGATCAGTTGAGCGGAGTGGGTAGGCGACGTCGTACGTGGAGATGCTCCTGCAGGGTGCATTTCCGTGTGGCATCGCAGGAGACCACTCTCTTAAAGGAGATCGGACAATCCATTTTGGACCATCCAATCAAATCCCTTTGAATTAATGGCTCTAAGATTAATAAAATTTCTGAAAATTCTACCCTAGGGGTTTTGGACCCTTTTGGATCGATTGGATAGCTCAAATTTTCCATCTGAGTCCTCCATCATCCAGAATTAAAGGTTTCTTATCCTTAATTATTTTTATTATTTTTAACCTAAAACTAATTTTAGAAAAATAAAAATTATATAAACTAACATTAAATGAGTGTGGAAAGAGTTTCCACCTACTTGATTGGACAGAAACATTGGTTTTGTAGTCCAATTTAAAAGAATATCCACTTGATGATAAGATTGCCCAACAACCGCGTGTTTTGTGATTTCTTGTTGATTGAACCATTGGATCTTGAAATTTCTTTGGGGTTTTGTTGATAGGGTAGTCTAGGACAATTTGAATGGTGGGATTTGTGAGATTTGATTTGGAACATAGTGCCTAATTGAATTTAAGTCTCTTGTTCCAATTAGAAAGAGGAGAGAGAAAGTGAAAGAAAAGAGATTTTTGGGAGTTTTGGAAATTTGGGAATGAATCTAGATCCAGTTTCGTAGGGGAAGCAAGATAATTTTATGGTAAATTTTATGAACAATTTTTGAGGATTTTTGGGGGTATTTATAGGTGTTTTGCATTTTTCATAATTACTTGTAATAATTATGTTTTAATTCTTTTGAATATAAAATTAACATTGGATCCTCCACCACCACCTCCTTCTCCACTATTAGCCGGTAGTGGTTTGGCCACTCATTACATGTTTTCTGGCCATTGGATTCTTTTGTAGG
Organism: Warburgia ugandensis; assembly: GCA_035236585.1. NCBI lineage: Eukaryota > Viridiplantae > Streptophyta > Magnoliopsida > Canellales > Canellaceae > Warburgia > Warburgia ugandensis. The sequence goes on along the minus strand of CP141138.1, from coordinate 48,677,723 downwards.
CCCCTTGTGGGCCCATAGAGGTGTGTAAAGACTATTTTGCCCTTTTATGGAGAAAAGTTTGTTTTATTTCCCTGAACTTATAATCAAGCATACTTAGTGGCGTTGGAATCATATTTCTGAGTACATTCTAAATATTGAAGTCTTAGATCTTGGTTATGGGTAAAATTATCATTTTACCCTTTTATTCATTAAAACAGAGAAAATTAAGGATTTTTCATTTTAACTTGGAATTGAATGTACGTAGTGTCATTTCGATCGATTTTTCAAGTACATTCATAATTTCTAAGTTTTAAATCATGGTTTTAATCTCTTAAAAAAGAGAATTTCTAATAACCTAATATTCTAGCCAAAAATCTTTGAAAATTCAAACTTTATTGATTTTCTCAATCAAATTACAAAATTTGGGGTTATTACAATAAATTAGCTAAGATTAGTGGCGTTACAACTAGGAGATGAATGGCAAGCCCTACTACTGCTAAGTTCACTACTTGAAAGCTGAGAGACACTGGTAATTTCACTCAATAACTGAACTCCAGAAGGAAAGCTGACCATGGTTGTGGTTAAAAACATAAGATTCAATAAGGAGGCCATAAGGAAAGAAGCTGGCACTGACCAGGCACATGCCCTGGTAACTGAAAATAAGCACAATGGGAGAGACAAGCACATGGGGAAGAATAAGAGCTGACAAAGGGGGAGATAGCAAACTCGTAATAGATAAAAAAAGTCAACTCAGAGGACAGTTCAAGTGTTTTCACTACAGCAATCCAGGTCACATGAAGAAAGGTTGTTGAAAAATCAAGAAAGAGATGAGATATACCTAACCAAAGGAGGACAATGGTGAGACATTAGTCACCACTGCTTAGGACATAGCGGTGCTTACCACAAAGGAGGAATCATGCCTGCACGTGGTCAAGAGTAAAGCAGAATGTATGATAGATACATCAGCTTCCTATCATGCTACTCCACACAAGGACTTCTTCATCACCTACAAAGAAGGAGACTTTGGCATTGTAAAGATGGAGAATGACAGTTCTTCAAGAATAGTTGGGATCGATGATGTACAGATAAAGACAAATATTAGCTACACAGTAGCACTGTAAAGATGGAGAATGATAGTTCCTCAAGAATAGTTGGGATCGATGATGCGCAAATAAAGACAAATATTAGCTACACAGTAGTACTAAAGGAGGCGCGACACATACAAGAACTCAGATTGAACTTGATCTCATTCTCGGCTCTTGATAGAGAAGGCTACACCACCTACTTTGGCAACAATACCTGGAAACTGATGAAAGGCACAATGATCATAGCGAAAGGACACATATGCAGCACACTATACAAGACTCGCACAAGAATATCCAGAGACAGCCTTAATGCAATGGAGGAAGAAGGATCGCCAAACCTTTGACACAAAACACTCAGCCACATGGGAGAGAAACGTCTGTTCACACTTGCAAAGAAGCAGGTCATCAAACTAGCCAAAGGTACAGCTCTTAATCCATGTAATTATTGTTTATTCGATAAACAACATAGGGTTGCTTTCTCTTCTTCTAGTAATAAAAGAAATGAACATTTGAGTTTGGTGTACTACAATGCATGTGGTCCCATGGAAGTAGAGTCACTAGGAGGGAATAAATACTTTGTAACCTTTATAGCTAATGCATCTAGGAATGTATGGGTATACTTTGTAAAGAATAAAGAACATGTATTCAAATACTTTAAGAGATTCCTTTGTAGCCTTTATAGATAATGCATCTAGGAAGGTATGAGTATACTTTATAAAGAATAAGGAACATGTATTTGAATACTTTAAAAGATTCCACGTGATGGTAGAGCAGCAAACTAGAAAGAAACTCAAGTACCTCAAAACAGACAATGGAGGAGAATACACCTCAAAAGAGTTCAGGGCATATTGAGTAGTATGCGGCATTCGACATAAGAAGACAGTTCTATGTAACCCACAACATAATGGAGTAGTTGAAAGAATGAACTGAACCATTGTGGAGAGAGTAAGATGCATGCTCAGTATGACTACGCTACTTAAGCCATTCTGAGGTGAAGCTGAGAAGACCGCCTGCTACTTGATCAACAGGTCACCGTCAACATCACTAAACTTCAAAGTTCCATAATAGAAGTGGACCGACAAGAAGGTGACTTATTCACACCTGAGGGTATTCAGGTGTAGAGCTTTCGCATATGTATCCGGATAGATGAGATAGAAATTAGACTTGAATTCCACTCCTTACAACTTCATCGGGTACAGAGTTGAAGAATTCAGATACAGATTGTGGGAACCTAAAACTAAAAGGATCATCCGAAGCAAAGATGTAATATTTCAGGATAATCAGTTCTACGAAAATTCAAGAAAGGCTAAAGATCTCAATACTCCAGATTTAGTATCAAACTCAGCAATCGTACAGGTTGACTCAGAAGTTGCACCAACTCCTTGTACATAAAGATGTTGGAACATTAGATGTCGAATTGTAACCTCAGCCAGAAGCAGAAGTTCAGCCAAAGATGTCAACAAGATGACGTATTTTGATTCCATCACAAAAATATTCAAAATTAGAATATATCATGCTCGTTGATGAGTGGGAGCCAAAGGATTTTCAACAAGCACTAGTGCATGCAGACAAGGTCAAATGGGTACAAGCTCTACAATAAGAAAGTAGCTCATTAAAGAAAAATTAGACATATGAGCTAGTGACACTTCCCAAGGAGAAAAGAGCACTAAAGAACAAATAGGTCTTCAAGGTGAAAAGAGGAAGCAATGGAGAATCAGTCAAGTATAAATCGTGATTGATCATTGAAGGCTTCGAGCAAATGAAAGAAATAGAATTTGATGAGATCTTCTCACCAGTAGTGAAGATGACATCAATCAGGATTATACTTGGATTGGTAGTGAGACAGAACTAGGAGTTTGAGCAGATGGATGTAAAGACAACCTTTTTACATAGAGATCTAGAAGAAGAGATATACATAGAACAACTAGAGGATTTCGAAGTTGAGAAGAAGAAGCATTTTGTATGCAAGTTGAAGAAAAGTCTCTATGGCCTTAAGTAAGTGCCAAGACAGTGATACAAGAAGTTTGACTCATTCATGATGAGTCAAGGTTTCAAAAGAACAATTGCAGATCAGTGTGTGTGTGTGTGTGTGTATCCAGAGATTACTTGAGGGTAAATTTATCATTCTACTACTATATATAGATGATATGCTGATAGTTGGATTAGATACGACTATGATTAGCGGGTTGAAGAGAGAGTTATCTAAGTCTTTTGACATGAAAGACTTAGGAGCAGCTGAGCAAATTTTAAGAATGAAAATCACACATGACAGAAAAGAAAGAAAGTTGTGGCTGTCACAGAAAAAGTACGTTGAACAAGTAATCAAGAAGTTCAACATGGAGAGCACCAAGCCAGCAACACTCCACTCGGCAATCACTTCAAATTAAGTAAAAGGATGTGTTCCTCAACACCACAAGAAACAGACATAATGACTATGATTCCCTACTCATCAGTAGTTGGGATTTTGATGTATGTGATAATGTGCACAAGGTCAGATATTACTCATGTAGGAGGAGTCGTGAGTAAATATGTATCAAATCAAGGCAAAGATCATTAGGAAGGTGTGAAGTGGATACTACGGTACATGAAGGGCATATCTAAATTGTGCTTGTGCTTTGGAAGAATAGAAACACTCCTAGACGGATACACAGATACTGATATGGCTAGAGATATTGATGGAAGAGAGTCAACATCAAGTTTTCTTTTCACTTTTGCAAGGGGAGTTGTATTTTGGAGTCCAAGTTGTAAAAGTGCGTAGCTTTATCGACATTAAAAGCTAAATATATTGCCGTAGCTCAAATAGGTAAGGAAATATTGTGGATAAAGCGGTTTTTCCAGAAGCTCGGTATCATACAGGAAGAATACAAGATATGTAGTAATAGTCAGAGTGCTTTAAACTTGAGCAAGAACTCAATGTATCACGTGCACACCAATTACATTAACATACGGTATCACTAGATACGAGAGGTGACAGAAGAACGAATGTTCAAGCTGGAAAAGATTCACATTGATGAGAATCTTGCATGCATGTTAACAAAGGTAATAACTACGAGAAGCTACTACTATGTAAAAACATAGTAGGCATGAGCTCAGACTAGTAGAGTATGGCATGGGTATGGAGGGAAGAATTGATGATGTCCATCCCCATAAACACTTGAAGACTCCTGCAGAGAAAAGAAGTCTATTAGAATTAGATAATCTCATCTGGTTAGGAGTCATAATCAGAAAAGGATAAGGAGATAGACTTTGTATTCATCTAGAATACCTCTAGCCTGCCCTTGATCTCTATAAATAGGATCTAGAAGCAGAGCTAAAGGCATCGATCGGTTGTAAATCTCTCTATATAGTAGATTGTTCTCCCTCATTCTCTCGTGGACGTAGGCTATACATAACCAAACCACATAAATCTCTATGTTTTTCTGTATGTGTTGTGTGATCTCAATGTTGCTGCACATAACACTTCATGCTCTAGCTGCAGAAACTCATGGATTAATATGTTTACATCAAAAGCCGCAGCAACAGAAACAGGGACGGTCTCACTTTAGACTTCATGAGGCTGAGCCTTGAGACGAGCGTACTCTACCTGCAGTTTCCTATTGTTGGGTTATTAACTGGGAATGCTTTTAGAACGTAAAGATTAAGTTTTGCCCAATTGCATATGTTTTTTCTCCGGTCCTAATTTTACATAGAGAGAAGACTAGGGCGGGCGTGTAATCACTTCTTGAATTATGGCTAGATCATCTTGTTCTTGTCCGTATATTATGTACCACCACGGCGAGGTTCCAAACAGTAAAATTCCTGTTCTTTGAAAAATAATAATGAAAGTTCCATGATTTACAAGTGCAGCTAAAACTGCATATGTTGAATTTATAAAATAAAGCAAAAACTTCACTAATAAATTGATAATTACTATATTGTCATATAGGACGTTCTCTTTAACCAGTCCTCCTAGCATGGTTTAAAAACTATGTGACCCGACTTGGGATCGACTGATCTGGATCCAATCGGTAGGAAACTTGTCAGATCGCCTAGAAAATTAGGATGACATAATCATAACTTTGACTTGGTGGATCGAAAAACTCTGGCTAGTTTTTGGAAAGATTGCCAAGTTTCTTGGTGATTGGGGAGTTTCAAAATTTTAAATTAAAATCTTGATTTTATTGGAAATATAAATCTTTTAATACCCAATTAAATAATAGCAACACTTTCAACTCTACAGAAAACTTCTTCATCTACGAAAAGCTTTCCTCTACTAGCCAAAAAATACATACCCATCTTTTCTTCTTCAATTCTTTCATTATAAGTTTTGTCCTGGATAGCTGGTTGGATCACCGATTCAGTGGAAAACTAAAACATTGCCTCAAAGTAAAGTTCTTTCTCAAGACGCGTGTCCGACTAAAGTCGTTAGTGCATTTTACCAGTCAAAGGCAGTTAATCAAAGTCTTGAGTCAAGTGAGACGTAGTGAGCTAAGAGAGAGCCTTACTTTGGTTGGTTAGCGAGTTTATCATTTTCCCCTGGGTCGTGCTTTTTGGGCCAAATATTCGACTCTCAACAAAGGAAAACAAGTTAAGAGGAAAAGGTTAATAAATCGCACAACCCCCCAATTCATCTGGACATGAGATAAAGAAGCTAGCAGGCTATTTTTAAATCGAAAGTCCTCATGACATCCATGATCTCTCACGTCCCTGCCTTAACAGTTGAGAGATGCTGGTCTAACATTGAGTTTATGTTAAATGCCTTTCTTCTACCTTTCCAAAACAACTAAGATAAATGCCTTTGTCCTTTCTATTCCTGATTCTCCTTACATTTTCATATTCACCTCTAGCGCTCACCTTTAACCTCACCATGAATACCAACGAAGTAATATTCCCGGAGATATTACACGCTGGATTCTTCCATTCAATGTGTCGAATTATAAAAATTACATCAACGACAATATCTGTATCTAAGTAGACATGTAGGTAGCTAACATGTTTGAATTAAAGATGCGTAATAATAGAAGTAGAATATCTGATCATCTGTCTAACTATGCTTTCTTCTTCAATGAAACGCGGCCATCGGTCCCTGCAAGCATCTCATACTTATCCTTCCTTGTGAAATTGGTGCACTCAAATCCAAGTGTCCCGGCAAGCACTCGTTGGATATAATTGGCGACTTCAATAGCCGATTTTCCCCCACTGCAAGTGAGCTCTTTTGGCAACTGACTCAGGAATGTGATTTCATAAGTTGGCATGGGGTTGGCGAAGAAGCAATATGGGTCCATTACTTTCCAGCCGCGAACAGTCGTGCCATGGAACATGCTTTGTTTAGTATTAATCGCAACTGGTACAATCCTGTCTGTGAGTTCGGCGAAAAGGGCACTGAATCTTAAGAGGAAAGGTTCTCTGCAGGTTGTTCCCTCGGGGCATATTACCAAATCCCCCTCTTCGAGCAATCGCTTGATGTTTGCGGCGTCTTTCTCCCTCTCCCTTGATAAGGCAACAGCTTTAATTGGTGAAATTAGTTCGGAGAACTTGCTTATACTATAAGTGACACAACTTATTTTCCGGCCTAGTGCTACTGCTGTAACAACGGGGTCCAGCATGGTTCGGTGATTGCAAACAAAGAGAACTCCACTCTGGCCCTTCTGAGGAGGAGGAGGAGGATTTCCCTTTACAATAAGTTGGATTCCAAGGATTCTGTACATGTGTCTCACAATTCGTTCTGGCAGGGGGATGTTGAGATACACCCTGAGTAGGGCGAGGATGAAGCCGATAGGCATCCATAGGAAGGTGAGAAGGGCAACCAATGGGGTGGGTCTTTGGACCAATCGCCCGTCGTGAAGAACAATAGGGCACAGGAGCTTGTTCCTTGGCACAGGTTCGCATTTCGTTGTGGGTACTATGAATGCTTCCTGCACAAATACAACAAACAAAGGTAGGCAACGATACATACGAATCAACAACACGCCGCCAACTACACGCATAATTTCGCCCTTTCGGACATGCTTTTGGCCATTTCAGTCAGAATTCTCGTGTAAAACTGAGGGCTTTTCCCTTTTAAAAGATATTTACCTTCTTTTTTTTTAACAGACAAAATTGGCTGGATCTTTCTATTCCCAATAACAAAAATTAACAAAAATGAACAACCACAGAACGAATCGACAACTATGGACGTTATCCATCCATTTTTCCATTTCAACCCAGAAGTCCCATTAGCCCTGTATAAGATTACTATCCACGAATAACAAATGATAATTTCCATTGCCGTACTAGGAAAGATTCAGATAAAATAGTAAAAATGACTGAGATAAAAGGAGGCAATAAAAACGAAAGGACGTCTTGGTTTGCGTTGGAGTAGATGTACCAAAAAAGATAACTATGATCAAACAATGAAACGGATATCTATAGCTTTCTCTGCGGAGTTGGCCCTTAGAGGTTAGTTGGGAGTAATGGAAAACTACCATGGTACTGGAGTGGTGCATAACATAGGAAATGACATCCGCACTCCCATATTTGATAGTAGCACTCCACTCTTTAATTACACTAACACGCCAGTTTATAAAACTTAAGATGAAAGCTATTAACATCTAATGTAAGTGTTTGCCAGAGGGAGTGGTGCCATTGTGCAAGTCTGCTCGTACTAATAATTGTAATATTATCCAAATTTATAAGTAAATATGCATCAACTAAGAAGAATAATTGTGGAAAAGTAGGCTGGAAAGCATGCTCTGTGACGGAGAAGGAAATACCTAGAAAAGTAAAAAAGAGAAGGAAAAAGCGGGGAATGCATAAGAATCAGAGCTTCTAAAGGAGGATTATAAGTAACCGAACGGATGCCAATCAAATGCTGGACTCACCTTTGATTGCTCCAGCTTTAGATGTCTACTAGGTCAAAAAGTATGTTTGGTAAGACCTTGTTTATTGAAATACATTACAACAACCTTTTAGAAGCTATAATCACCCACTCCACATGCTTTTTGACTCGGCCAACATCCAAAATCGAAGTAATTACATGAACGAGTCAGATCATGCAACGGTGCACTATTGCATTTGGATTGGCATTCCTAAACGCAGGAAATAATAACAAGAGTAAGATAGATTTTAAAATAAAACAAAAATCACTAAAGAAGTTTCCAAAGGGAGCCTATGGCCTAGACCCAAACGAGCTGAACCGTTCACCAACTAGGCCCATGTTAGATGGATAGTCAAATTGGATGAACCTAACCATCGTTAGTCTATAGAGGAAAATGGACAACTCAAAAAGCTCAAGGAAATAAAAAACATAAAAGAAAAATACAATCTGGACCAACTCGGAAACGATGTTTGGATTGTGTAACTTGTTCATCTTGTTTGGTGTCCCTCAAATAGGCTAAATTCCAATAATCATACTTATGGAATGATTTTAGCTTTGTGTTTTTCTTTTTAAACCATTCTATTCGAGTTTTTTAGTCTTTAATAGGCATGGTTCTTTTCAGATAGTCTACATAGGAGACGCCCAACAAAATAAGTGGATTAGATCATAGAAGGTAGGGTTAAGTCAGAGAGGTCGTGGAACTCAGTTGGCATAACATTTCTCAACATAAAGAACATTTTAACCATTCTGAGGCTTACTATCATTAAATGAAGAAGACCTCTGAGGCCCCACTCATCAATGACGTGGCCCACAAGATGAACAGTATAGATCACCGATAACCTGGACCACGCATACATTTATGGTGCTTAAATACGTGAATTGATTACAGGGGCAAAATCCGTTTAACAACCATTAAAAGGAGTGGATGCTATGATTAGAAATCAAACAAAACAAAAAGAACATCCGAATCTGTTGTGAGAATCTCAGTGTGCAACAGTAGAGGAATTCAGAATTCATCAATGGTACAAAACTGAATGCCTCTGTTCAATGCAGTTGAAAGAGTCATAGCTTCGGGGATTCCCGTCAATTTCTTTTGATCAAAGCACCAAATGAATGATCAACAGTTTTTGTAATACAATTTGTTCTAAACCCCAGAAAAGCTCATCAAAGCAAGTCAGAAACACATGACTAAGTACCCAAAACAGGTTTCATTTTCTCATTATCCTTGTCTTTAGTTCTTATCCCCAGCACAACCAATTCATCATTTCCAAATAGATCTCGAAAAAAAAAACTAATACGTAAATATCATCTGTTTGTTATGGGAGAAAAAAAATCCATGAATTAAGTTATCCAGGGAATAGTGATTTTTCTGCCCCTGCTATTTGCTGCCTTAGAGATAGATAAGATTCTTGAAAACAAACAGCACTAGTTTACCGTGTGTTTCAAAGGCGTCAATAGCGATGACAAGATTTGTATCCGTGATTAAGATTATCCATGATTTGTAATTCTGTAGCAACAGACCCATAAGAGCAAAGAAAACAAATCATAACAGGGAGGTAGGGGATCAAACCTTGCAAGTTGACATGAAATCAAAATCAGTCTCTCGGTCTCCTATCCCCAAATCCGGCACATTCTCACCGAATTCTCTCTCAACGGCATCTTTTTTCAACTCTCCGACAAGAACTCCGGGACTCTTCACAAACCCAGTAGCCCTTCCGCCCTTTGTGACTTCTAACTCCGTCCCCAGAACCTTATCGGCCCCTAAATAACTCTTCACGAAATGCTCCACCATAATTCTAGGATTCGCAGTCACAATATAACGCTTTCCAAATGCACTAAACACTCTCCAGCTCTCAGGATTAACATCTTCGGCATAGAATTTAGGCAAAACAGACCTGGAGGCCATCTCAATATCTCGTACTTTCAACCCAGCAAAGGAGATGAAAGTAAACATCTTGATTGCAGATGTTTCTGAGAAGAATATGTATGTTAGGTACACAACAGGGACTGATGCTAGAAGGAGCATTCCTCTTAAAAGGCTTCCTCCTTCAAGTGCCACAAGCATGTAGTAAGGGAAAGCGCTTCTAGAGAGAAGAAGAGTTCCATCTAGATCTGCTGCCACCGTCTGGTTTGATCTTCCTTCTGAGCTGCATTTGGAGATGGGTTGGAATCGGTGAGACCCCATTAGAGGACAGTTGAGGGAGAGAGAAGAGAGCTACAGAGAAAGAGTCTTGTTGATGAGAGGAAAGAAGAAAGAGAAGTGTGAGTTTTGTGGAGAGAGAAGGGGAATTTAAATGGGATGGAGGAAAGGTGGCGAATATTGTTATTAGCATGAGAGTAATTACAGGTGTTGAAATGCGGTGGTTTGTGTTTGCTGTGGCTGTTTAACGTATTGGGTTAATGTGGTGTTTAAACTTAATATTGGGCAGGTGGCGAGAAGGGTCCGAGTAGTTGAAAGTTGAAACTAACACATCCATCATTGAATTAGCCTACTTTATAGGCGCCGCGGTTTTAAGCTTCAGCTTTGTTTATGAAGTCTTTGGCTAAAGTCAAGAGGCCGGTGCTTCAGCTTGTGTCTTCGGCTTACGCTCATACAGTCGTACGAGCCTGTTTCCTTCTTATTTTCAAGATATAACTTCAACTGAGCCACCTACCTTTTGGAAGATGTGAACCATTCACAATCTTGGTTGTGGTCTTAGATGAGTCGTCCATAAAAAATTATGTTTATTAGATGGCTTTAACAATGCTCTCTGGAGTTGAAAAGTAGATAATGAACTGTTTACCATCCATTTTAAAACTCAAAGGAAATAGGATCGAGATTCAGTGCATAGCTCCTCTTGGACGTGGACAAGGTTGTGAGTGGCCAACTGGAGTTATAACTTTCCAAAGAGTGAAAACATCAGTGCCTTGCTTTAATTACCTTTGCTAGTGTAATAATTTGGTGTTAATGTGAATGATCTTACATATACATTAAAATAATAAAAGGTTATATGGTGTCCATAGCTCAGTAGGTTCTTAAAGACATTGAACCTGAATTATTGTTTAATTGGCTAGTTTGCAGCAGTTGAATTGTCATCATGTGACTTGGAGATTACGGGTTTGAGGCATGGAAATAGTCTTGCCAGAATGCATGGTAAGACTTTGTACTATAGACACTTTGTGGTCTATCTCTTACTAAACCTTACATACGTGGGAGCTTCATGCATTGGGCTGCCTTTTTAGCTAATGTGCAAACTCTCTTGCCAATATTGGTGTTAACAAAGCAGTTCACGAATATAGCAGAACCTCCGAGTAACATGTCTTTTTATTTCTTCAGATTATTAGTAATAAGATTCTAAAACCAAATTTTGTTTTAGAGTAAACAATACAAAATATGTAGATGTTACCTATAGGGGATGTAAGAGTAGTTTAAGATTACTTCTTTTGTGGCTACGAAAGAAGACAAGATGTACATTACGAAACGTGCTTGCAATTTACAAAATTCCTACTTAGAGGTAAGCTGAAGTCTAAAATTAGTGTGGACTTGTTGTCGGTTAGAAGCTCATATTAGATATCCTACGTGTAATTTCTAATAACAAGAAAAACGGCCTTGATGAGCAACGGACCAATTCGACTGATAGTGGCCTTCTTGAAAGGATGTGAAATCTGTCTATTGCTTATTAGCAATGATCCTACTTATCTTCACACTGTTAATGTTTGTTTTCTGCGAATTTGAGTTATGATTAGTCTCTTTTAATCATATTTATGATTGATGTTGAACAAGCATGAAAGGAAGGTCAGTCACATGATACAATTAAAGTTGCCTGTACTACTGTCTCCCTCGCACGATTCAAAGGATTAGGAATTTAATGTATTAGAACGGATGGTATTTTTAATTTTTTCTGCTTTCGTGTGCATTAAATGAACGCCATTATTGATTTGGTTAGGTCCCTTGGGTCACAATGTTCCCAAATGAATTTCTTTGTATGATATATTATTATATACATGCATATATATGCATTGGTCACGAATATGTGCAGCGTAAGATTAGAACAATATATATAACAACAAATTTTCACCTTTACCGCCTAGTAAAATTTGCCGATGAAATTCATTAGAACACTATATACATTGGGGAAACATCATTTTCACTTTCCTGGTAAAAATCAATCTTTTCTATAGGCTTTCTTTTTTCCTAAATATCCTTCTAACTGCTCACAAAATGCCTTCCAATGCTACTTGTTTAACAAAATACCCTTTCAGGTATTCCCCTTCTTTCACGCAAATATATAAGGAGTGTAGAAAGACATGAATATATATATTGAGCAACGCATCCTAGTATATCTGTCTACCATCAGCATGGGAGATGTTTGATTTATGTAGAGCATATATGTAAAGGTATGCATATATAGAAGTGAGTCATGGTAGAAGCCTAGGCTCAAAGGTGCTGAAAGATTTAAGCTATTCATCATGTTCAGAGAACAAAAAATTAGGATCCAAAAAATCAATGAATTTTGATGATTCTAACCACTTGCCGTGCTTCTTTGAAATGTTTTTAAAAATGATGGTTATGATTTTTAGATAAGACAAGATGGGATGAAAGCATCCAATGGGCATGAAACTTTATACTTAATCTATCTATGCCATTCCGAACAAGATGAATGGCTTAGATCTCTATAAAATTATCAATATGTAGCCATTCTGAGTAAAATGAATGGTATATATATATAAGAAAAAAGTAGTGGACTCTTTCAACACTTTTGGCCTTGGACTCCTAAAGGGATTTGTATATATGCTCTAGAGGAAAGGAATGTGTACATGCCCATTATTCCATGGAATATAGAACGTTTTTTGGTAGATATAAGCTATTTATTATGTTCAAAATGCTAGATATGGGTAATCCTTGAGAAATGAATGTGTTTAGCCCATCATAACTACTTTTTTTGGGTCTTCAAAGATAATGATCAGATGGTGGATGCACCACACCTACTTGCTGTGATGCACCCTACTTTTGCATGATGGGCCTCACAAATTGTTGATCCTTTCCATCTAACTTCTATGCCTCTAGATCACTATTGCTTTGAAACACAAACAAGGATTGCATGAGCTTGGAATCAAAATGAAAGTTCTTTTAATCAATGGTGGGAAACCTTGTTTAAAGAATTGTCAATATCTGACTAGTAAGAAGAACAGTTTTTATATGTAATACTCATTCAATAACTTTCATGTTTGGTATACTAGTTGCCTAGAGGTAGAGAAATCAGATGGACATGTCTAATCAATGATTTGTCGGTACCATCATGCAAAAGTGAGATGCATCATAGTAGCTTGTTGTGGTGCACACAAAATCCCATCATTCCTAGTGAAAATATTAATAAAAATAGATGGTCATAATTTTTACCTCAGAAGGGTAGGCTACATGAATATGAAAATTTTGTTTTATCCTATGCCATTATTAATATAATGAAAGGCTTAGATCTACAATAAAAATTTGAAAAATTATTGCCATCGATATCCTAAAATTTTCTTAGTTTATCACTTAAGGGTCTTAACTTCACAAAATTTCATATTGGTCCCTCAAGTACATTTAAGTGACTCAATGGGCATATGTCTAGTTTTCGTTGAACTTTTGAATCTAAGTGAAACATATGCCCAACAGGGGAAAATTTTAAAGGATAAATTGGTATTTTTCTTGCCTCCTCCTTCTCTTTGTTGTTAGGGGTTTGGAAGCAGCATTTGGAGTTTTGGAGCAAATTTGGAGTCCTACAGTCCTACATTGATTCGGTGGATATAATTTCACTTGGAGCAAAGGGGTTTTTCTACAAAGTTGAAGACTTTGGCATTGTGGTAAGAAAACTCATGTGGGGTTTAGGCAAGTCAAAGATGAGATAAAAAAAACCCCCCAACATGATAATAAATGAACATCATTTTCAAACATCATTCACTCATTTGCTATGCATGTAAATGTTAGGGATGATTTATGCATGGATACACTATATTTTCTTAAAGAATGATTAAATTTATTCATTATATGTTTATCTTTTAAATTTGTTTAAAGGATGGGAATTGTATTGTATTTTGTTTATTCTTTATTTTTTAAACCTTAGCTAATAGTGGCTTTTGAAAATGATGATTATGATTTTAAACAATGTAAACACTTGTCTTTGTTGTTAGTATAGGCAGTGCACTGCACATGAAAGTATGAGACTCTTTTTTCTCGTCTTAATGACCTTTTTTTCATTTTTTGTTTGGAAGGTCCTTGTGTCTTAAATTTTCACATAGCATGCCTTTGTTATTTGTATTTATTTGTTCCTTGTGCACATAATTAGGGTCTAGGTTGTTAGAATAAAGCTCCATTATAGGGGTAAATTTATAAATGTACCACAAAGAGTTTTACTCCTTGTTTTATCAATAGGATAGATGATGTTAATGAAGAGGAGCTTTCTTTTAAGGTTTGAACTTTTGCACATGGCAAAGGAAGCTTGATGTGATGGGTTTATAAACTTGTACTAAAGGATTCCTAGAAAGAGCTAGGGGTATGGATTAGTAAGGATAAAAAGTGACAAAGATGCTGCAAAAATATGTGATCTTGTTCCTTCAAATGTAAGGGTAATAGATGTTTTCTTTGAAGCATGTGAACCACATGAAGTAGATAGGCAAACAACAACTATATTAGAAAGTGTCAATACTAATAAGACCATTAAACCTATCAATGACATACTAGAGGAGTCTGTAGATGTTCACAATCTAGGCTTCCTAGTCACTCAAGCCTATCAAGTGGGCCAATTTAATCCTTGTGAAGAGGCCAAGAATGAATAGGGATTGGAAGAGGATGCTCATAAATGAAAAGAAGAAGAAGATGACAATGATGAGGATGATGATGATGAAGAATATGCCAGCATTGATCAGAAAGAGGAGATGAAGATGAATTTCCAAAAGATGAAGAGGAGCATGCAAAAGATGATCAATAATAAAGTTGAAGATAGTGACTCTTGTTACTATAAGAGTGACCCTAACAACTCTAGTTTTGAATAGCGCAAATATGCTTGCTATGAAGATTAAACCACTTTTCAATTAATGTGGATGGCAATGTGGACTATTTAGGGACCATCATAAGGGAAGGTGAGAGAGATGTAGTAGCTACTAATGAAGATGAGAATAGGAAGCTAAATCCATTAATAAAAGAAGGGGTTTGCTTGATGAATTTCATGAGAAGTTTCTATCATCTAATTTTGAGCTACGGGTTAGTGAAAAAAAATGGTCAAAGTACAAGCCACCAATAGAAGTTGAGCCGTTAGTGATCGAGTTGTAAATGAAATTCAGCACCAACACCCTCTTCAAAGAAGCTGTGGTGATTATTTTCATAATGCAAGGGAAAGATGTGGATTTTGTGAAGAATGGCAAGGATAGGATTAGAGCTAAGTGTAAAGATCGAGGATGTCCGTGGATGATATTTGTATCTGAGATGGGAAAGGAGCAAACACACCAAATAAAAAGATTCAAACATGATCATACTTGCTAGAAGATAGGCTACTTCAAGATGGGTAATCAAGAGATATGTCAACCAGATGAGACTTAATCCAAAGATGAATGGAAAGACCTTGAGAGAAAGTTAAATGACTACTTGGTAGAGTTGAAAGCCAAGAATCTTAGACACACTATTGCCATGAAATGTGAAGAAAAAGTGTCATTCAAGGTTGGCCAAGGGTCTAGAGATTATATACATGCCTAGGTGCAATAAAAGAAAGATTTAAGTTATGTAAAAAGGTTATTGGCCTTGATCATTGCCATTTAAAGGGACAGATAAGTCACAAGATACTTAATGCTTTGATGGTAATAATGGTTAGAATCCCATTGCTTGGCTAGTAATTGAGTCTAAGTGCAATAATTCAAGGGTATGGTTCCTTATGCTATTGGTTGAGGACTTTAACATTGATGAGGATCAATGTAGGTGGACAATAATAAATGACTAGTGGAAAGGATTATTGATGTAGTCCCTAACTTTGATCATAGAAAATGTGTCATGCATCTACATGCAAATTTTAGAGACTCAAGTGCACTGGGAGCAGGCATAAAAAATTGTTATGGGATGCATCAACATTAGCAAATGTGGCTTCTTTAACCATGCTATGAATGTCTTAATAAGCACAACCCAAAATCTTTTACATGGGTAGCTAATAAGCCATCGCACCCAATGGTCATGATCTCATCTTAATACTTTTTCAAAGTGTGATATCTTGTGCAATACCTCGTGTGAGTGTTTCAAGAGTTTGATAATACATCATAGAGACAAACCAATCCTAGCCCTATTAGAGGGTATAAGAAATGTGGTCATGTTACTATGGGTTAGTAAGAGAGAGATAGCAGAAGGAAAATGTATAAGAAACATATGCCTGAGGATCTTAATGATTATAGAAAGGAACAAGAATAATATTGGGTCTTGCATTCTCACACATTTAGGAGGAGGTAAATTCCATGTGATAGTGCTTATTGCTGCAACAAAAAATGGGATCTCCCTGGAATCACTTGTCCACTTGTTATTTCTTGAATATGGTTTAAGAGAGAAGATCTAGAAGCTTTTGTGGCGCATTAGTAAAGAGATTTGTACATCAAAACCTTCTTGCCTATAATCATTCCTTTTGGGCAATGCCAATGTGTGGGCAGCTAGTGGTTTAGGTCCTTTATTGCCACCACGTAAGCCTAAATAGAAAAGGACCAAGATGGATGAGGAGCAAAGGGACACAAGTTGAAGAAAACTGTTAGTTCAATTAAATGCATTATATACAAATAGCAAGCATTACAGAAGAGGTTGTCCTAACCACAAAAATAGCCCTATCCAATAGACCAACAAAGGGTTAAAATGCCAATAAGTGGCGTGATTCTCTTAATTGATGTATTTTTGTTCTTATGTATGGTCTATAGTAGTACTCTAACCCTTAAATGCTTTTTAGGTCAAAAGGAAATGCCCTAGCCAACAATAATGTCAGATGGAGTAAGGGAGGTTCTTCTAAGAAGATTCCCAAGGAAGAACAATATCAATGCTTAGGTACTAATCTTTGGGGGAGTATGCTTTTTCTTAGAATGGAGATTTACAATGACATTGTCTCTTTGCATTTCTTCATGCGCAATAACAATGTGAAACTTCAGGGGTTCATGTTGGGAGACTCCCAAGGAACTATAATGTCAATGTTTAGGTAATGTTGTGTAATTAATAGATACTATAGTTTTGTCAATTATTTGGTATCACATTAGTCGTGAATGTAGGTCTCAGCAGGGGGATTGCATCTGTTCTTCCTAGAAGATATTCAAGGGCTATTGGATGAGCAGCAAGCAATATGATGTAGGAAGGCCCAAAAGCTCATTTCACCAAACCACTCCTAACCACCATAGCAAGTTCACTCTCAAAGGCCACAACATCAGGGTCTAAGAACTAGAAGTTCAAGAGCCAATCAAGTTTTAAGCCTAAAGGTGGGGCTTCAAATTTCAGGGTTACCAAATGAAATAGAGGTCTATACAGAGTTCTTGAACAATAGTTTGGAGCAGAAGTTTGTATTTTGGCCTGTAAAGTTTGCAGCATAAGTGATATTGAACAATTAGAGGGTTTTATTTTGCTTATAATACTTTAATGCATCTTCAAGATTCATGCTATAGCTTTTGTATTAGATGTATAGAAGTTTAAGCAAAAGGATTGTAGCTTTTAAGTTGCATATGAATGGAATATTTCCTCTGTTTCATTTTGTCAATTAGTATTGCTATTTCAGTCTTTTATTATGTTTGGATGTTCCAGAATTTATAACTTGTTATGTCAATTACTAATGCTGTTTTTTAGCAATAGTGATTATAGATACTCATAACATGTATTCCATTAAAGACAATGTATTTGATTACTGCCTTTGGTATATAAATGATGGTTTAGGCGATAGAAGTACCATGAAATGGAAGCACATGAGCTGCATATGCTGTTTGAAACCCTTGTGAACTGAAAAACTGAGCCAGCTACAAATTTCAGCTCAAAAGATAGGGGATAAAAGAGATCCACCCAAAAGAAGGTATCATTGTCCGTTAGCAGGAAAATGTGTAGAAATATGTCTATCTATCGACGGATGGCCGAGGCTCACGAAGGACCGTGAGCACCCTCTAAGTCTAGTGAGCACCTTGCAAATCCATTAGTGGATGGACAGGGGCTCACAATAGATAGTGAGCACCCTGTAAGTTCATTGACAAAAGGACACAATTCATCAACGAATAGTCTGAAATTCAGTCCATTAACTTGATACATGTTGTACAATCACATTATCCACCAATCAACTCATACATAACTTTCTTCACAGCTCATACACTGACACTTCAATGACTCTATAACAAAGAATACCACTAGCCCCTATCTCAGATACATAATATGTTAACCAACTTGCTACACATGCAGTTTGACATCACATTCCTTCCCATTCAACCAAAAGAAAATGAAAAAAGCCCAAATACAAGACATGCCGCCAACTTCATCTTTCTTCCTCTTGACATTCTTCAACTCATTGTTGCTTTGGTTTGATCTGAAACAAAGTCCATAGACAATTAACACGGAGAGACATATAATATATATAATAGAGAGAGAGAGAGAGAGAGAGAGAGAGAGAGAGAGAGAGAGAGAGAGAGAGAGAGAGAGAGAGAGAGAGAGAGAGAGAGAGAGAGAGAGAGAGAGAGATTCTTACCTCGTTACTTTTACAACTGTAAAAAGTCTTCCTGGGATCTCATCGGTCTAAGATGTTACAGTTCTTGTTGTAAACAGGATGCACAATGGTGATTCCATTATAAACGATTCTTTTTTGCTCAAAAATACCAAACTCTGGTTCCAAATCCCTCGACAATAAAGAGGAGGAGAAAAGAAAATGACCAATTTTTCCTTTAAAATTCTCATGTGTTGGGCATGTGTTCTGCTAACAAAAACTGACAAAGACCCCACATTGAGTGATATGCTAACAAAAGTGAGGGTTTCGACCGGTTTTACCTACTATTGGATTTTGAACCAGTAATTCTAGCCAAACGTACTTGAGGGAAACAATGAGGTATCGGTATGATCATATAATTCCTAAACCTAGCACAACAATAATGAGGTCATGAGTGTGTCCTCCCAGCGAGGTCTGGCAACGTTGCTACATGATCTGATGGTGGAGAAACTACACATTGTCTGACTACGAGTTAGTAAGGCTTTGGAAAAGCTTTGCTGATCTAAATCATTAGTCTGCTAGATAGTACCTTGGGTTGGCCATGGCCAAAACTCTCCAATAATTCTGGCAAAATAGAATAAAACCCACGATACCCATTCTGACCCATTAAAATAGGGAACTGTCCGCAGATAGTCGTTTAAATGAACAAAATGAGGCATATCCAATCTGATTTGTGCCCTACAATATATGAATTCATTAGAAAAATCACATACAACGATTTGGTGCACAAATTGGTAGAAGTAATTATCTGAATCTACATTGCATGACCGCACACCTAAACTCAGCTATGTGTACATACACCAAACGACTAATATATATCCTTCAACATGACTTGCTGCCACTTGATTTATGAGAATAAGAAATCATAGTCCAAAGTCAATTAGGTAAAATCCATGAGTATAGATTTATTCCAAGTTATTCACATTCCTAAAACATGGACAAATTTGTATGAGAACAAATTTATCATGGTTTTAGAGCTATTTTATGTATATTTAAATTATATTATCTTCGTCTCAGGGCTTTTAATTGCACGGGATAAAGGTTCGGACAAGACAATTAAAAGTACCTGTGAGACAAAAATGATGATTGGTAATCTAGACGTTCAAGTTTTGTGTTGCATCTTAGGTAAGCAACACCTAAAGAGTCTCCTCTATTGGATCACATATGCTTATTTGTGGGGCTACCATACTCCACATATATGCATATTTGTAAAAGAAAAAGAAGAAGAGAAAATCGAGAAAAATTATATTATCAGCGAATCTGTTGCCCAAACTCAGATCGAGTATAGATTGAGATTTTCTGATCCATTTAAAAACAGATATAATGAGTCCAATCCATTTAAATCTGGATTCGTAATGGGTTGGATGGGATTTGATCCACTTATCTGTTTTGCCAGTACTCTATTATGAAGCATTTCTAATTTATCATTGACTTGTGCATAAATATGCACATTATATAAGAAATTTCTTCTTCTTCTTCTTCCTTTTTTTTTTTCGCCCTTTCTGCAAATAAGTTGCACCATTAATTTATCAAGTAGTCCCATATGTTCATGTGTATTTCTGCTGGATTATACCTAGTATCAAAATACAAGAAGCTGCAAGCGAGCTACAGTGATATTGGTGGGGCCAAGTAAAGAGCCAAGCCGAGGGAGGAGCTGGGCGGTGAGCTTATATGCATCAAACCTGTCAGCTAACTTGAAGGGCTTTAATTCTAGAGTCTGACGTTCAAATGTCCGCAGCTTGTAGAAAACGTAATTAATCTATCATATTATATCTTCTCTGGCGTATATTGGTCTACTAATGAAGTCACCCAAGTTTCAAACGGGTAGATATCAACGTCAACAACCCCCGCCTCATTCTTCCTCCCCACTTAGCCAAGCTACATTAATTTAAAGCGAACAAACCACGAGGGTAGAGAGACACATCTCTTATTAGTCTGATTTCATTGGTCACAAGTAGAAGCAAGTCTCTTTTAAGAGCTTTTCACATAAGTAGTTGCCCGACCAAAAAGCACAAATTAACTCTCAGGCCAATATATTAGGTGATCCATAGCACTCGTGGTCCCGCAACTTAAACCAGGCCATGCCCTAAAATTCATCTCTATCGAATGATTTTACATAGCTATTGTTTTTTATGCATGAAAATTATCGTATGTATGCTCGAATTATATTATGACAAACCAGCCCTCTTCTAAGAAAAATTCTGATATGCCTGCTGGATCGCCATAGAGCGCAAAAGAGCTGCCTGGTGGTCCCTAGGTTGCAGCACGTTTGGTTCAAGCTACAACCTCCATGTTGTGAGACATGGCACTGAACCAACTCGATCTGGCTAAGTGCTCTAACCATGATTCTAGTCGCTGCTGATCTAAATAAATTGATGGGTCTGAAGTTTCAAGAAGTAATGGTATAAAAATCTTTACAGACGAGGCACAAAAGAAGCATCATTGATTGCCGAAAATCTGGCTCTACTTGTCCTTTAACTACTGGAGCGAACTAGTAAATGGGTAATTCTGGTGCACGAAGTTAGTAAATATAGACCTCAAAATTGTGTATAACTATTAGACCGAAAAGCAGATTGCAAGTGCGCGCTCATTCTTGGGGGCATTTAGATCGAGAAATCATATTTCTTGCTAAGTTAATAGTACAATATTAAGTGCACAACTTACGCTCGCGTAGAGCAACCATTATTTCAAACGTATAGGTGTTGGTACTGTTAACAAAGATAGTGGGGGCTGCTGGTCAAGTCCTTTATATCCATAGTGATGTGCTGGATGCTAAATTTGGAGGTTTGGTATAGTTTAGTGGACTACCTTGCAAATATGACCCAGCTTTCTTAAATTTGGTGTCTCCTTCATTCGGTATATACACGAGACCTCGTCTGGTGTTCCACATCTAGGGCTACGTCAAGATGGAACTTTTAAAAGCTAGAGCACTAGGACAAGGCTTGAGTGGGGATGTTACGCTCATTTTGGTAGTGATATGCTGGTTCACTTAGTCACCCTTAGATTGTCGGTGTGGCTATTTTTGTGTCCCTTTGTAGGCACACCTTAGGGTAAGCGTGTAACTAAAGCGACGTGGCTAGTCTTTGTTTCACCTTACTTTATGGTATGTATAATTGCTTCCCCGTCATTAAGACCCTTCGGCATCAGAAAAATTGCTTGTACCATGAGATGAAACGTTTCCCATGCATGGTAAAAGATAGCAGTCAGTATTTAGAGGTAGACACATGCACAGTCTGGAACTTTGGTTACCCCGGTGAGAGACTCTCCATCCGACACTGCACCAGAAGGCTTTATTGCTAGTAGTTAGCAGTCCTTAGACTATAGCATACAATTTTTTGTCCAATTTATTTCCTTAGACTGTAGCATACAATTTTTTGTGCAATACTCTACATATTTGTTATTTCCAGGGACCATTAATAGGTATCAAGAAACCATGGTCAACTGAATGTGTTAATCATTTAATCTTATTCATTTTCGACCGTTTGTTTGCAAGAGAATGATCGATTAGGGTTGGGATTGACCGCCACTTAGATTTACAGATTGATCAATATTTAATTGATTGCTTCACTGTCCTTTAATTGTTTAGTTCTTGTATAGCTTTTTGATCTCTGGATTTACTACTGTCAGTGATTGGCTTTAAATTCTGCTAGTCAGACTTAACATGAGCCGAACAGCAGGCTTTTGGTCATGCAACATTCGTTGTCTGCACCATGTAGTGTGTATCCCGCACGTCAAATGACTTCTTGTGTACTTGTTTGAAACAGGTAAAGCTGCAACGTACCAGAGAGAGAGAGAGAGAGAGAGAGAGAGAGAGAGAGAGAGAGAGAGAGAGAGAGAAATTATATGGCAGTCTACAGAGTACATGGCAGCATGCAGTGATCGACCAAAACAACAAGTGGCGCCCTGATTGTAGGGATCCAACTATGTATTCATCTTCATCTTCTAGGTTCAACCGATGTAGCCCACTCCAAATCTCATCGACTGATGTATATTTTATATCTCGTAACAACATAAATGCTTGGCTCATTTAGTGAATGAATTGACAGGATCTAGAATATGAGTTGTTGGATCACTGAGCTCACTTATCCTTTTAGGAGGCAGTACCATATTCTCCCATTATTTATATAACAGTAGAATGCATGTGAGATAAGCGTATGTCTAAAACAGTAGCTTTTTTATTGATTCAGCAGGATTTTATAATTGCATAACCCCTTAAATCATTTTACATGGGACGCTTATTATTTTTTGAAGAGAAAAATATCCCTGCATTTCCACATTGAATTTTCATCACTTTGACCTCTCCATTTTAAAAATAACTTCTATGATACTGTTACAACCAAAAATCCGTCAAAATTACTTCGTCTGTTAAGTTTTCATTCGAACGATGAATGGAATTTTGTCAATGACCATGAAATTCTACAAAAAAGGAAAATTTGATTCTATTGTATCGTTATATATTACTTAAAATTTGTAATACATTTTTTTGGTTAATTTACTTAATGCTTGTTATTTTATTAATTTTAATAAAATAAAATAAAAAAGGGTAAAAAAAACAAATGTGAAAAGAAAAAGAATGCCCAACCTGCGCGCTGGCCAAATTTGCACATTCCAGCAGAGAGAGAGAGAGAGAGAGAGAGAGATTGTGGGTTGAAAATCCCATTTCCTCCACATAACTTGCAATGGGGCGATAGAAAATTATTGGTTTTGGCATCGGTGGTGGAGCAAAAAGGGGTTTTCAATCACATAAACACTCGCTGCACCAACAAAGATGTTGGAAGTCATGATTTCCACCAAAAGGCACAAAATCATGGCTTTTGACATCTCTGCTAGTGGTGGAGGAAAGATGGATTTTCAACTAACATAATCTCTCTCTCTCTCTACCCTTTCTCTTTTCTCTCTCACTGCAAAATCAAAATCAGGTGACAACAAGGTCGGGTTTCTTATTTGTTACCCTTTTTCTTTTTTTACCCAAAAAATAATGAGCCAAGAGAATCATTTTTGTAGGATTATGTAGGCCCAACAGTAATTCCTTTAGCCATTTAAACGAAAACTTGATAGGGGAGATCTTTCTAACATATTTTTAATAGTTATGGTATCACAACGTCATTTCTAATATGGTGGGATCAAAGTGATGAAAACTAAATGTAGAGGGGGTGCATAAACATTTTTCTCTTTTTGAATGGTATGTCCTTTCTATGTTTTTCTCCTTGACAACCATAACATTTCTGTCTTTGCTATGTAAGTAATCTCTTCCCTTTATCGCTTTCTAATTTTCTCTTATTTTTCTATTTTTTTCTTAAATAGTAAACAAATGTATCTTCTTTTTAATTTTTCTCCAATAGATAAACAAAACCTCTCCTTTCTAATTTTTCTAAATACAATATTCATTACCTTTGACTGTCCCTATTTTTTCGATAATATTTCTCTCTTTCATAAAATGGTCCTCAAAGCATAGTTATCAATTTCATTTCATATTGCGCAATATGGCCAAAATTTCTATTTTTGTGAAAAATTAAAATAAAAAAGATAATTTTGATTTTCGTCATTCTTGGCAGTTTTGGTAGCTTTTTCTGCTAATATGATATTTTAAGCCAAATTTCAATTGAAATGTTTGCTACTTTCCTTGTCGGTATTAAGATAATGTGAAAAAATGTTGGAAAATTTTTGGAAAAAGAATTTTAAGAATATAATTTTATCTTATAATTTGCATTTTTTATTAGATCTACAAATAACATTTGATAAATTATTATTCATATTTCAATTTAATATCACAAGTGCATGAATGATTTAAGAAGAAATCCACTTCTATACTTTAAAGTTTGTATTTCTTTTAGTTAAGGACCTTAAGTTTGAAAATGTCACATTCGTATCTTGAAGTACACTTAGGTATTAACTGTTAATTTCTTTGAACAAAATTAGCCCATGTGCCTCTCACGTTTTTTAAAAGTTAAATTATCCTGAACTTCCTGCCATCTTCTTCCCCCTTGTTCTTAGATTGACAGGTCATAAGAAAAAATTAAAGCTCCTTTAGCTACTTAAAAGGAAGAGGACCCTTTTTTGCATGCTTCTAAGTATGTTCAAATGACTGCACCACTTCACAACTGTTTTGTTTGGGCTAGAATAGTGATATCTTAGACTAATGGGAATCCTAGAAGGAGGTTTTACACTTTGTAATAGCAATGGGGTGAGAATTTTGTATCCAAATTGGTTGTATTTGTGAAGTTCCATTAAAGTTCATGGAACTCAAACTAATTTATTTTTCTTTTCATTTTTAGGACAATTGGTACAATTTTTGTGTGGCTCAATCCACTAATGTTCCCTAGGTTAAGGGAAATCATCCAGGGTTGTTAAGAAAATTCTCAATCCACTAATGTGACTTAGATCAAGGGAAATCAACCAAGGGTTGTTGAGAAAATTGAACAACCAATAGAAAGAGATTAATGATGGAGGAAGAAGAAGTTAGGTTTTGAGGTATTCAGTTGGATGTTTTTATCTTAATTTAGTTGAGTGGGAAGGGTTGTGAGCTGAAAGTATATGGTTCATGTAAAAATTATATGTAAGCAAAGAAAAACATGTATTTTGAGTTTCATTGATGTATTTTGGGTAAGAAAAGGGCCTAAATAATATTTTCTTTAGTTGAGTAGAATTGTGGTTATTTATCTTTGTGTTTTATATTGTTATATATGAGCAATAGATAAACATTCTTCCTATCATTTCAAATAAACAAAAAAGCAATAAAGAGATATCAGACATGCAAATAAAATAGAAGAAAACACTTGATCCTTCATTATGAAAAGAACAAAGTGACATCAGGCATGTAGAAAAGAGAAGTGAAGAAGTAGATAAAAGATAGGGTGTTTGGCCATACTTGAGATAGTAAGCAAAATAGATACAAAGAAAGAAATACCAAACAATCTTAATTTATAAATTTGTATCTAGCTACAATTTGAGTTAATTAACTGATGTGTGTATACATACATTTCATGCTCAAAGATAATTGGTACAAAAGATATACTTGTGTTTCACATAAGTTATTACCCAAAATCTCATTACAAAAACTTCATACTCTTCATTTAAATCTAAGAGATATGCATCATCCTTTATTACACATACTCCATACTGTTCATCCAAAATCCAAGTCACATATGTCATCCTTGAGTTGATATCTATGTTGGTTAAAGAACTACTAACATGCTTCAAGGTTGATAGCCTCTTAACTTTTATTAATGTCACCTCTGAAAAAGGACTCCTAACACTACTTTAGCTTGCAATTGCGGTAGTTGAAGTTATATCCTCATATGCATGGTGGGGGAGGAGGGCCTCTTAGAATTACATTACCTCTTTCTGATGAAGCAGGTGGCTATGCATTTCTTTGCTAAGATTGATTGCTTTGCTTATTTAGGGATCTTCTTAGGAGGACCTCTATACCTCTTACCTACAACCAAACATAGATGAAATTAGATGCCAATATACTTGATAAAAAAACATTTCTATCATCATTGATATGCCTCGATACCAGACCTTTGTTGTTATGCTTTCTAGGAGATCTCCTTGTGATAGCCTTTATGAGTCTATGTGGTTGTTGTTGAGATTTACTCCTTCTGACATGAACAAGAACACACATATACTTCATATATGGCTGCATATGTAGCATATGAGGATACCACCATATTTGCTCATTTATGAGAAATTTTTGTCCCATTTTTTGTATTTCTCCTTTTCTTGAGTCTCCCTAATTAATTTCCTAAAATTTGGTGATAACAAAGACCATAGACCACTATCGTGTCACATGTTTGTATTATTCATGGAGTTTATTATGGCAAATATGCACTAATCTATGTGTCTTTTATATATCAATGAGATACGTATGTCTTTGGTTCTTGTTTATTTGATCATAGGCATGAAATGATATGATGGCAAGGAGCTTCATCTTATATCCCATCTTCTATATGAACAATTGCCTTTAGGGATTACAATATATTGGTCTCCCTATGTGCATCTAACTTGGAATCTTCCTTCTCTTACATGTGTTG
Organism: Warburgia ugandensis; assembly: GCA_035236585.1. Classification (NCBI taxonomy): domain Eukaryota; kingdom Viridiplantae; phylum Streptophyta; class Magnoliopsida; order Canellales; family Canellaceae; genus Warburgia; species Warburgia ugandensis. The sequence goes on along the minus strand of CP141138.1, from coordinate 48,651,088 downwards.
GAAGTCATTTCTCATTTCCCTTCTTGTTCTTTCTTAACATTTTCCTAATTCTTGGATAGATATCCCCTACCCAATTGCAGCATGCTTTATAGCTCTCTTATTTACTCACTTTGTCATGATCAAACTCCTTATAATAACCTCCAATAGAGTTAGGATTTTGTTTGTTGTGATCTCTAATGAATTTGTTGAAGGACTAGCAAAAATTGTTGCAGAATATATCACACTTTTGGGAAAGTATTTTAAAAAGTGGCTCCTTGACCACTGATGTGGTGCTTTATCAACAAGCCACTTCATTGTTTCTAAATTTTCTTCTACCAAGGCCTTCATCAATTGTGTGAGAAATGCAACATTGGATGCTATTCCAAAAACTCCTTGTATCTACTCCCAAGGAACCCAAAATCCCTTAAATTATCGTGTAGGTGCATAACATAAGTTATGTGGTCATTGGTAGGGACTATCTCTTCAAAATATTTCATAAATCTTTTCTACTAGATATTGTTGAATGTCCACGTATGCAGATTATGTAGGGTGCCATGATTCCCGGTCAATAGCCTAATGAACCATGCCCATGTATCATAACACTCAGGTTCAATAATTGACCAAGCAAATGGGGTAGTCTCCATTGTTGCCATTAAGTCCCACTGCACTCAATATCTCACCACTTCAATGCCCTTTTAAGTTACAACCATCCAGCTCATCACCTACCGACACTACTTTATCCCCTCTATAATTGTACCTAGATATAAATAAACTCTCTAGAACCTAACCTTGCTTTCAATAATTTCCTTGTTCCTCCCTCTTTATGACCATAGAACTCCTTGAATTTTCCTCTTAAACTCTATCAAATAATCATCCAATCCCTTATAATGTGTCTCAGTAATACCCTCTATGGTCTTCTCCTCTTCTTTTTGGCCCTATATGCAAATTTAGTGGAGACAAACAAAGTCTAATATAGTGTCAAAATTTCCCTCGATATCTTCTCTTCAAGCTTGGGGTTGAGCCTCATTTGGTCAATATTACCATTTCTATTTGACAACATAGATGTTTTTTTTTTTTTTTTTTTTCTAAATATGCAAGAATTTTTTTTTGTTACTACCATAGTTAAGAAAAGGGACTTCTAAATTAGAAAGAGTTAATAAAAGGAAACCTATAGTTAAAAGTTTCTGTACCCACTTTTACAAAAAATGTCATCCTTTTACAACTAAAGTATAACAATAAATCTTGAGCACTTTTGGTATATGTTTATTTGTAAATAATGTAGGTAAATCCACCAAATTTCTTCACAGATCAGCTCTAGCCCATGACTCACCTCGAATCACAAACTTTTGCCCCACATTGAGTCACTTAAGTGTATTTTAGGGTGCATATATGAATTTTCAAATACTTAAGGACCTTAAGTAAAAAAACATGCAAAACTTTTAAGTTGCATAAGTGAAATTTCTTCTTTACTTAATAAATATGCTTAGAATGGAAAACATGTAATTATTTCTGAATTATTCAGAAAAAATCAGGAAACAAAAAATTTGCAACTTTTCAAAATTAAAAATTTCAATTATTAGGAGTTTTTTTTATAACTATGAGCTCAACTGAACGAATGAATTCACATGCGATCATCTAGTCGTGATAATAACTCAATTTAACTCCTCACAGACACCGTATCTCGTGCCATAATAGGCACCATTGACAATTGCCACAACGACCCCTTAAAAAGTGATCATGCAATCATCGGATTATCTTGGCAGTAATCCCAGATTCCAGTCCTAAACAACACCTACGACTAAAAACATAATTAGTATAGCTTCCTTCAACAACCAATACCTCGGCTAAGTGAAACAATGCATTTTTTTTCTCGCTTGACATTGACAGAAGGTTATAGAGCATCCCCATAAATGCCACATCTGAAGGAGCATAAGTAGGTGGAGGCGGGACAGTTGTGCATGGCAATTTCCTTGGTTGAATTGCTTCGCCACCGATTTGAAGAGTCCTACACGGTTTAGACAGAGCATTTAAAGCGAGAAAGTGAGTCCCAATCGCTGGAGCTGGCAAACAGCTACAGTTTTCACAAGAACATTGCTGACAAAGATCCAAGGGCTTGTAGAAGATTAAATAGATATGATTTTACCAGCTTTCTGAATGCTATGTCCTTCTGTGCTCCTTGCGCGCGTGGGCTGATAATATGCTGCTCATATTATCAGTCTTAGTTTGTAAACATCATCTTCAATCGGTTGAAATGGCCAAAAATTTGGATTTCGGTCAACAAAACGAAATGCAATATTGTAGCAGAAACAGCCAATATTGTCGATATTTTACTAAAATTCAGGCTGAAATCTTAATTTTTGGTTCCGACGAAAACTATGACGAAACGAATTTCACTACTATTTAGTAGCATTAATAGAATGTTAAAATCGAGAGTGTTGGTCTCTCTGTAGAAGTAGGAAGACTTATATGATGGATGCTCATGTTTCCTTTGCAAAAAATATGAAAGTACAAGTAGGTCCAGTTTCTTGATAATCCAAATCATGCTAGAGAGTGTAAGGACGAGCCAACACCAAAATTCATTCACCCCGTTGGACCATTATAAGCTCTAATTTGATGGCCTTTAAATAGATGGTTAGAAAATAAAAGAACGATATTCAATATACGAATCCCTAAATCAACCACTTAATTAGAAGCGTCCATGGAGGGAGAACTTTGGTTATCAAGACCTACGCATATCAACGATATTGATCATCACAAAAAACAAACAAATGTGCTTTTGAAAAAAGTATGTGCTTCCAGCATATAACTCTAATGAAGAAATCATGGTTTATTATCATAAACTAATATGATTTTGGGTCCTATTGATTTGCTTTCTAATGAAGAAGACATGCTTTATTTCTGAATGACGTAGAGAGTGCATGTCTGCTATAGGGTGTTTTGGGTAGGTGAGCTGCTAATAGGAATCCCTCTTAGGTCAATGGAAGAGACACACATACTTTTGATCTTAAACAATTATAAACACGTTTCTGAATTTAGTATGTTTTATCCAAATTTTTGTACAAAGCTAGTCCATCTACCATGATCACTTGTTTTGTTTTTTTCTGAATGGTGAGAGGAGTTGAACCCATAGATTCTTGGTTGAGAAGCAAGTCACGTAACCAACTTGGATAGGGGCTAAAGCCTAGTCCATCTACGTAACAGGACAAGGTAGTTTACATCTTAACAAGTCTAAATATTGTCTTCCTTCAGAACAGTCATTCAATCAGAGATAAATTATATATCATGAGCTTTCCTTCAACAAAAGTATGACATCTTGTAGCTCTCAAGGTGGAGCTAGCTTGCAAATGATGATGATCATTCATGTGGAAGTCAAGAAGATACAAACATGCTTAAATGTACCTGAAGGACTCATCGTTTTGATGATCCAAGCCGTTCATCTTACATGTCCTGTCTTACATAACACATAGTCCAAACATCTTGTTCACTGGACGATCCTTGCTAACATGTAATATAGAGGGCTAATTACGAGACAATCTAAAGAACACTGACCAATCAGACGATTACAAATGTAGATGAACACAGCAAATTGATGGTTTGGATAACCCTAAATCTTGGACCCTTTTGTACATTTCGTTAGGTCTACACTCGACCACCATATAATTGACATTTAGAAGATGGCAAAGACCCTGATGTCGTTGACTCCTTATCAACCTTTGGTTACTTGATTGATCTCCGGTTGTAAAGCAAAGATTATTACAAGTCACATTCGTCCAAATCCTGCAACTAGCTGCTCGACCGATCATCTAATTTCGTTACACAAAAAGAAAAGTAAAATGGAATATGAGTTGAATTTTGATCTTTCTAGCCGGATTGCAGTAATTGCTCCCTTTTAGAGGTTGTTATATATTGCTTTGACCCATTAAATTCATGCAGGTATCTTCCAACCATATAGATGAGCAGAGGTTGTCGGATGTTGCACTGACCCATGGGTGTCCCCATGTCATTGACTTTAGACGCTCATTAGCACCACAGAGTCTTTCTGCAATTCATATGGGGTTTAGCTTTCGTAGAAAGAAATTTGACCCTCCTGCAATGTTGCTGCTATACCACACAGCTTTCCTTTCTATGGTTGTGATCATATTTGCGTCATTTTGTGAAGGAAAAAAGCTCTCTTATAAATAAGAATATAAAACTAGAAAGGCAGGCTGTGATGATCCTTCATAACAATCATCTCTTTTGAGCCCTAATGTAGAACATGGACATGATTGAATCTGCCAAAAGGGGATCACAACTGTCCTTCTACTACAGATTTTACCTTGATTGGATGATTAAACCCCTGACCTAAGGTTCTGCCAGCAAAGATGTCAGTTAGACTTAATCTTGCCCCTTGCTCGATATATTAGGCCTTGCCCAGCCCAAGGTGAGGTTAGGCAAGCAATCCCGGGAAAACTTCCTACTAGATCAAGTCCTCACTTCTTGCCTTCAATATTCAGTCCTCTTGTGTACTGTCTGTGATACACAACAAGAAGAAACGGTTGCTCATAAAAATGTTCAATTGCCTGGCTGCAAGAAGGGTGTGAAACTGTGAATGCATGGGCTTAAAATGTGAATTAGTATGGCGTTAACTATTTCTCCTCTCTTGTAAGGAGTGCCGTCTCATATTCCTTCAAAGGAACAGTAAGGGAGTTAATTTTACTTATGGGCAGTGATATATGCATCTTTTGTTTTTTCTCATGATACTCTCACTAGATGATAAGAATGGCTATAACTCTAAGATGGAACATGGTCTGCAGTTATTGTCCACGTTTCTAGGAATCCAAACCTCACCATGTTGCCTTGACTTAAATGGAACATGGTCTGCAGTTCTCGTCCATTGGATGATCCTAACAATTTTTGCTTTTCATTGTAAAATCGTCAAGCAACAATTCTATTGTCCATTTTACAACTCAAAACAACAGTAGCTAGAATCATTTAATAAATGAGATTTTGGAACATGGCCCATCTAAGTCAAGGGGAAACCATTATGAACAATTATGCGCATCATAAATCTAGGCCCTTATAAAATTAAACCAGTCTTTTCAATTCTTCAGAAGAAGCGTGTTGTGATGAACAATTATCGGAACAAATCAAAGAACAAGTTATTAATGTAACAAAGCTGGAAACCAGTCTCTATCTAGGTAGCAAATCATGTATTCTTCAAGAACGTAATCGGCTCGGGCAAAGCTAGGACAGAAATTGGAGAGGAGCTGGATTAAAATTAGGATATATATAGGAAGACATGAAAACAAAACAGAAGAGATACTTACAGTGAGACTCTCATTCAAGGCAAATGAATGAAACCAGAGAAATACAGAAAGGACCCCGAAGGGATTTTATTCAAAGAAGATAAACTAGTACACGTAGAGAGAGAATAGAAGAAGGCAGCAAGCTCAGAGCGAAGAAGGCAACTGAACTAGCAATGCACAAACAGACTGAAAACAAACACATAAATAGACTCTCAGATTCTGGACTTCACAAGGTTTGGAATCCGTTACATGATAACCTTTAGACAAAAGGAAAGAAGATATGACATAAAGCAAAAAGAAAAGCAGATTCCTCAATTATTTTGAGGTATATTATTAAAAGAGATTCTCTTTTGCGTGATTGGTGGGCCCATCTTGTCCCTTCATGATTGAATGAGCTGTCGGTGGAATTATTAGAGTTCTTTGTCGTCATCTTGTGGGGTCGTCAATTTCCCTTTCATTTTCTTGTCATATTCGTTCAGGATATTTCTAAATTGATCTTTGGGAGAAGGAACTTCCTTCGACGAACCTTCCTTGGAATTTTTTGTCTTATTTTTGGCTTCCAAAAACTGTATTAACACGGTCATTGACGCGTCCCAATAGTCTTCAAAATTTTTGTCTTCATTAGGATCTTGAGAATCCTGAAAAATGTTGTCTTTTGACATTGCTTCTTCAAATTTAGCTGATGATGAGGCCGAAGGTGAAATATTGAATGACTGCATGACTTGATCTTTCATATAGTCTATACATTTGACAAAAATTTGTCCTTCGTTGTTGGTCGGATATTTCCATTGAAGCATTTGCTTGATTCCCTTGATTGAGGCAGAGAATTGTTGACTGGGTTTATTATCTCAAACAGCTTTATTATGCTGTATGACCTGTTTGATCTCACGGGCCTTTCCCTCAGTATCAAATTTTTGCCACTATTTGACAAACTATATTCTCTTAAGAGCTTGAATATTAAGCTCATCTTTTCCAAGGGTCATTGACTACTTCCAAATCCATAGAATATCAAATTTAATGAAGAATATTGCCTTGCATTGACCTGTTATTAATTGGTCAGGAGAGATATTATTAACTTCAGGTGCATATTCCACCCAAATATTATATAACTCCTTGAGCTTATCAGGTAATATTGCCAGAGATGGTCCGAATCTTCTCCACTAGTGATAAAACCATGGAGAGAGGTCCCTTTGGATTATTTCGGGATTTATTCTAACGAACCACAAGTGTTTCCTCAAATTATTCTTGAGGTACATTACATAATTCATTGAGTCCACATAATCCCACCAATTGTATGGATAACGAATGCCTTTGGCTTCAATCCATTTATATTGACCTGGATTGATATCCCATTCCTGGGGACACAAGACCTTGTTCACAAGGATTTTACTAAAATTTATGACCGATTTGTCATGATTATAAAAGTGGCTAATTTCCACTGTATTGATTTCTTGAAGGAATTTCTCCATGAGTAATTGGCTTCGCCCAACATGCAGCGGATAAGTATTATTCTACCAGTATTTGCAAGCAATGTCCCATGGATTCTGGGGGTTGTATCCTCTCAATATTTGAGAATTATCAAGATGAAGTATTATGTTGTGGTATTCACGGAGTAAATATTGCTTCGCATTCATAGTAAGAACCTCCTTAATTGATTTTTGTGGGGTAAATTGTTGGCGAGGTAATTCATCGTCAGCAGAGGAGGTAGCCGAAGTATTACTTGACTATGGGATATTACCCAAAGTGATCAACTTAGGCTTTGGAGTAACATTTGGAAGTGCAGGCCATTGGCTCTGCTTTCCTTTCCGGCCTTGGATATGATCACAAACTCTTCCACGACCCCTTTGGGTATTACTCAAGGAAAACCAGATATTTGGATCAGTTATGATCCCTGCAAAAATTTGCAAGTTAGTGTTAAGTATTCATTTTTTGCTAAAAGACCCCTAGTTTAGCATTCACTTAGATCATCTAACCGTCCAAATTGCAAAATTTAGCTTGATTGACCATCCAAACCTTAATTTTCCCAAAATCAAGGTTAGATGATCATTAGAGCTTATTAGAGGACTAATGTACGATTTTGGTGATTCTAATTTTGTCTTTTATTTTGCAGATCAACTAAAGGAGGGTTGGATTGATCAGATCTAATTTCAACAGTGCAGATTAAGTAGAGATCAAGAGGAATAATCCTAATTGAAATAGAAAAGGAAGAGTCCTAATTGAAATAGGATAAGAAGAGTTTTTTATGGGGATAAGAAGAATTGTTGGAGAAAAACGAGTGAAAAGGCTATAAAGAGGAGAGCCGCACAAGCTAAAAGGGGAGTTATGTTTTTAGTAGAGTTCTCGTTTACGTATCTATCTCTCTCTCTTTTACATAAGTAACACACTCCCCTTCACCTTCAACAATTTTTTTTTTCCTCTTACACTTCACGCACCATCTCCTTTGTCCCATCCATCTCATCTCCCAAGCACCTTGTTCTAGCCCTCTCTTGCCTTGCATCGCCGCCTTTCTCTTCACATTACATTACCTATTTGGGTTGAACCGCAGTCCTCTCCTCCATCGTTTTCCTTCATTCACCGCACAACCCACCCATCTCTTCTTTTCCAATTCATCACACGTTCTTCTTCCCCATAAGAACCATCTCCTTTATTGTTTTCTTCCCAATGCACCAACCCATCACCTGTCTTCCCAGGTCACAAACCCCATATCTCTCTCTGCAATTGCTCCGCACCACCAAATCCCTCAGCCACATTCATCGCACCTCCTTTTCCACTACCATCCTCTCCCCTGCTGGACCACCCCAGTCAGCCAGGCTCCTCTACTCTATACGAACTAGTGGGACACCCCATCCTCAGAAAAGGCGGCACTTTTTCATAGCCTAGCATCTCTCTACTTCGCCCGGAAACCCATTTGCTCCAAACGGTTGCGGTGGTTTTCTCGCTTCTGGACGTCTCGAAGAACTGGGTTTCCTCCCGCATCACTACCCTCTTCTCCCTCCTCCAGCTCCATCTCCTCCATTAATCGGTCTTCTTCTCCATTGAGTTTAAGTCTGGTTTTTCTTAAAAACCAGATTTTTCTAGAATTTTGATTTTGCCCTTCTGCTTTTACTCGTAATTACATGTCTATCTTTTTCCAGTAATTCCATCTGTGTCCCTGACTATTTCGGTTCTGGTTTATCCTTATTCTGCTTATCTAGGAACAGATTAATCAAGACAAATCAATTAAGGTCTAACCCAATCAACGGGTTAGCCTTAATCAATCAAAATCTTCAATTCCTCATCTTTTTATCTTCTGATTTCAAATTAATTTTACAGATTCATGGTGAGGACATCCATTGTCATGATTAATGTCTCTGATCTTTAATCTGAGTCCTAGAAAGTGATCTAAACCATCCAATGCCCAAAATTCTTATTTAGGCCAGATCTTTTAGAATTTCTGAAATCTGCCTAATCCATCCGGTGGATCATCAATCATGAGTACCAAAAAGATTCTAATGGAGTTTGATCGAAGTTTATACACTCAAATATGAGGAAATTGACAATAACCAGTCTAGGGAAGGGGAATTTTCTTATTTCTTTAGTTAATTTCCGTTATTCTTGTGTTGAACTTCTGTAATTCTCATTGATAAATTATATCTGAAGTATAAGATTTTTTTGTGCAATTTTATCAATTGATTGAATTTTAAATAATTAAATTTTATTAAAAACTCCAAATTCTAAAGCGAGTCCCTATGGGTTCGACTCGTATTTGCATAGCTATACTACAATATCCCGTACACTTACGAAAAACATCAACAAGTTTTTAGCACCGTTGCCAGGGACTTGCAAAGGAGTTTTTATAAAGTTTAATTAAAAAAATTCAATTTTTTTTAAATTCAAAAAAATCCAGAAAAAACCAAAAATATTATGAATTGAATTTTAGGTGCATTTTTTAATTTTTTTTTAGTGCATAACCACCTAATTTCCTGAAATTGGTACTTATTTCTAAATTTTCTTTTTCAGGGAAACAGGAAAGTGAGAAAATTGGCAATAAAATCTTCATCAACATGGAAATTTACCTCCTTTCCTAGATTAGGATTTTTTTTTTCCTTTTTGAGTGAAGCTTATAGTGAGGCCCCTTGTAAATTGCAATTTCTATTTTCATTTTAAAGGGTTGTAATAATAGAGGGCAAGTGTGGGATAAGGTGGCACACACTTGATCTTCATCAGAAACCCCATTGTAAGTCTCCTCACTTATTTAAATTCCTAGATTAGGATTTGCATTTAGACTAAATTAGCATTGTTTGGTAGTATAAATCATATAGAAAGCATCCTCTTATAATTGTTGAATTTTTAGGTTTTGCATTAGTTTATCACTTTTATTTGCATCTTAGGACACGATTAATGCTTTAAGGTGATATATATGCTGATCGAATTGCCATGGAGTGTGAAATTAATTAGTAAGGGCACCCCACCGCCATAAGATCAAGGGTGGATTTTATCACCACTGCTTGGCCCACCTAGGATAATCACCTCAAGCACGCTACCCTAGCCTTCAATTCAAATTAAAATTAATCAGAAGAGACCTATAGGGCTATCACATGCTCGTAAGACCCTCTTACTAAGACTTGATTTATTGTCACTCTAGTGGCTTTAGAGCACTGTGGTTATTGAGGGTTGTCTAATAAAGCCTTGCTCTCCCCTCACCTCCTATTAATGTTTGTGAGGTCTAAACGCTTCCTTACACAAGGGTTGTATTAACCACCTTGCGAAGAACCTAACTGGTATGCAATAATCAAGTTTAAAGGAGAGGAGGAGAGGAGGAGAGCAAGATTAGGCTAATTAAAAACATTGTCACCACACATACTCCAGAAAATCAATATATTGCTTATTAGCCTAAGGTGTTTGACTGTGCTTTTTTGCTTGGATCATATAGAGTTAGAGTTAGCATTTAGAAGTAGGACATTTTAGATTAGGTATGGTTCATGCAAGGGCGTCGATCTCAGAACCCCAAGCTACTACCGTTAAACCTAGAGATTCAACGCATCCAAAACCAAGGGGAAAGAAACCTAGTTCCTATCCCTATGGCTGAACCACCAATAGAGATTGAGCGCAAGACTATTAGAGATTTTTATGCGCCGCTCCAACTTAATACCCCCTCCTACATAGCATTACCTCCAACTAATGCTGACCACTTTGAGTTAAAGCTGGGAGTAATTCAATTACTCCCTCCTTTTTATGGTCGAGACTGAGAAGACCCATACTTACATATCAAGGAGTTCCTTGATATTTGTGCCACATTTTGGTTTTGAAATGTTTTGGATGATTTGATTAGGCTGAGGTTATTCCCATTTTCACTTAAGGACAAAGCCAAGTCATGCCTTAATTCCTTGGAGGTAGGTTCTATACATACATGGGACCAATTGTCTAAGAGGTTCCTAAACAAGTTCTTCCTCGTTCACAAAACAAATGCCATGCGTCGTGAAATTATAAATTTCCAACAAAGGGATGATGAACAATATTATGAATGGTGGGAATGGTGGATTGAACTATTGCAAAAATGCCCTCACCATGGATTTGAGAAATGGCACCAAGTTCAATACTGCTATGAGGCATTAACACCTCAAAATAGACAAATGATAGATGCAGCGAGTGGAGGGACCCTTATGTTAAAAGATGAAAGTGAAGCTTGGGAATTCTTTCAAACTGTAGCCAATAATTCTCAACAATGGAATTATTCAAATAGGAGAGAAAGAACTAACCAGCCCATTAAGAAAGAAGGTATCTATGAGATAGGAGCACATACTGATCTATTCGATAAGCTCAACTCTTTCTCTAAAAAATTGGATGGAAGAATGGACAAGCTTGAAACTATGTTTCACTCTTTCATGGTTGTTACATTATCCCAAAAACCTCCACAAGAGGTATGCGCTACTTGTTCTAGTCCAGCCTATTTAACCTCAACATGTCCATTTAATAAAGTATTCCCTGAATATCTTGTAGACCAAGCGAATGCATTGAATGCATATCGCCAACCTAGTGACAACCCATATTCTGAGACCTACAACCCTGGATGAGCTAGGCATCCCAATTTGTCTTGGTCAAAGAATAACCAAAAAGGGGGGCCATTTGTAAATCCCCCTGTCCAAAATTGTCCTCTTAGAACTACAGTTCCCCATCAGCTACTTGGCTTTCAACAACCTCTACAACAAAAGAAACCATATTCAGAGGAAAACACCCACACCATGGTGGACCAATTTGTAAAAGATAATGATTACATTAAAAAAGCCTTGCACCAATTGTAAAATGAAAGTAGACATTCAGCCAATGTCAACTCTCAAGCCATAGCTAAGTTAGAGGTGCAAATGAGCCAATTGTGTGCTGAATTACATAATAGAGGAAGGGGTCAGTTTCCTAGTCAACCCATCCCTAATCTTAAGGGTCAATTCGAGATAGGGTCAAGTTCTCAAAACCATAACCGTTATAAGCATGCCAAGTCCATAATCACCCTTAGGAATGGTCGTCAAATAGATAACAAAGAAGAGCAGGCTACGGAAAATGTAGAGGAAAAAGAGGCAACAAAAATACAGGAAAAAGAGAAAAGACAATAACCCTGTAGAACCTATAGTGGAGGCACCCTATGTGCCTAAAGCCCTTTTTCCCCAATTACTGAATAAAGCTAGAAAGGGATCAAACTTCAATGAGTTAATGGAAGTGTTTAAACCTGTACAAATCAATATATCATTGCTCAATGCAATTAAAGACATCCCGACCTATGCCAAATTCTTAAAAGAGTTCTGCACAACAAAGTGAAAGCTTAATGTGCAAAAGAAAGCCTTCCTCACCGAACAGGTGAGCTCTTTAATTCAACACAAGACCCCACCAAAGTTTAGAGACCTAGGATGTCCTACAATCACTTGTGTCATTGGAGATCATGTCATAGATAGGACACTTCTTGACTTAGGGTTAGTGTTAACTTGTTGCCATACTTTGTCTATGAGCAACTAAAACTCGGTGAGTTGAAACCAACCACTACCACGCTGCAATTAGCTGATAGATCTATCAAGATACCTCGTGGTTTGGTTGAAGATGTCTTAGTACAGGTGGATAAGTTTTATTACCCTGTTGATTTCATTGTGCTAGACACCCAACCTGTATCAGACCCTGGTAGTCAAATCCTAGTCATCCTTGGGCGTCCATCTTTGGCAACGTCCAATGCCATTATTAACTGTAGGAATGGTGTAATGAAACTCTCATTCGACAACATGAAGGTTAAGCTTAATGTTTTTAATGCCGATCAGCAACATTTAGACCTCGATGATCCCTATGATGTCAACTTGATTGAGAGTCTAATTAATGAGAGTCATTCACCATTGTCCATCTCAGACCCACTAGAGGCTTGTCTGATGCACTTTAATGGAGAATTTGATATAGACAAGTCTATTGAGGAGGTAAACAATCTTTTAGATGCTGCACCACTCATAGATACCTCTAAGTGGGGTCCTTATGTGGAACCACTCCCACTGTATAAATCTATCCCCATACCCTCAATAGAGCACCCACCATCTCTGGACCTAAAACCCTTGCCTAATAACTTGAAATATTCATATTTAGGCCCAAATGAAACCTTACCTGTAATAATAGCATCAGACTTAGATAAAGAACAGGAGGGTAAGCTTTTAGATGTTCTTCAAGAACATAAAACTGCTCTAGGGTGAACAATAACAGACATAAAAGGGATAAGTCCAGCCTTATGCATTCATAGGATACATCTAGAAGAAAATGCAAAACCTTCTAGGGAGACTCAAAGGCGACTGAACCCCCACATGAAGAAAATGGTTAGAGATGAAGTCCTAAAATTCTTAGATGTTGGCGTTATATATCCTATCTCTAATAGTACTTGGGTCAGCCCCGTTCAGGTTGTACTTACGAAATCTAGGGTCACGGTAGTAAAAAATGAGGATAACGAGCTAGTCCCCACCCGCATGACCACTAGGTGGAGAGTTTGTATTGACTATCGAAAGTTGAACGCGGTCACGAGGAAAGATCATTTTCCTCTACCATTCATTGACCAAATGCTTGAGAGGTTAGCCGGACATAGCTATTAATGTTTTCTGGATGGATATTCCGATTATAACCAAATTCCTATAGCACCAGCGGATTAGGAGAAGACCACCTTCACCTGCCCTTTTGGAACTTTCACCTACAGATGTATGCCTTTTGGGCTTTGTAATGCTCCAGCTACATTTCAAAGGTGTATGTTGAGCATTTTTCTTAGACATGGTAGAAAGATTCCTTGAGGTGTTTATGGATGACTTCTCAGTATTTGGGTCATCATTTGATGAGTGCCTGCACCACTAGAAGTTAGTCCTTGTAAGGTGTCAAGAGAAGAATCTGGTCTTAAATTGGGAAAAATGTCATTTTATGGTACGAAGTGGGATAGTATTAGGCCACATAATATCACCCAATGGTATAGAAGTCGATAAGGAAAAAGTGGATTTAATAGCTAACCTTCCTCCACTAAGGACGGTAAAAGAAATTTGCTCTTTTTTAGGACATGTTGGCTTTTACAGGCGATTCATTAAAGATATTAGCAAAATTACCAAGCCCCTATGTAATTTACTTACAAAGGATGCCACTTTTGACTTTGATGAAGACTGTAAGAAAGCATTTGAACGACTCAAGGCTGAATTGATATTTGCACCTATTATTCAACCACCAGATTGGAACACACCATTCGAAATAATGTGTGATGCGTCGGATTATGCCATTGGAGCTGTTTTGGGGCAGTGCATTGATAAACTTCCCCATGTGATATATTACGCTAGTAAACACTAAATGATACACAACTCAACTATTTCACTACTGAGAAAGAGTTGTTAGCTATAGTGTTTGCTCTTGATAAGTTTAAATCTTACCTGTTAGGGTCTAAGGTTATAGTATACTCGGATCATGCGGCTTTAAAGTACCTCCTTTCTAAAAAGGATACAAAACCTAAGTTGATCCGTTGGATACTACTGCTATAAGAGTTTGACTTAGAAATTAGGGACAAGAAAGGTTCAAAAAATGTAGTAGCAGATAACTTATCCCAAGTAGTGGTGGAGTACACTAGCGATCAAGGGCCTATAACTGAGTCATTCCCAGATGAACAGTTATTGCATGTTTCCCAATTACCTTGGTATGGAGATATTGTTAATTATCTTGTTACAGGTCAAATGCCTAATCATTGGACCAAACAAGATAAAAAGAGATTTTTAACCGATGTTAGATATTTTACTTGGGACGACCCGTACTTATTCAAGTACTGTTCTGACCAAGTAATTAGGAGATGCATACTCGATAGTGAACATAATCAAATCATCTCCTTTTGTCATGATCATGCATGTGGGGGCCATTTCAGCTCTAAAAAGATAGCTGCAAAAATTTTGCAGTGTGGATTTTATTGGCCTACCATATTTAAGGATGCGCATGCTTACTGCAAAGCACGTGCACGGTGTCAAAGGTTTGGAAGTTTAGGAAGACGACATATGATGCCCTTAAACCCAATCCTTGTCATAGAACCTTTTGATGTTTGGGGCATAGATATTATGGGACATTTTCCTAATTCTTTTGGAAATCTGTACATCCTAGTGGGAGTGGACTATGTGTCCAAGTGGGTGGAGGCTATACCATGCAAAACGAATGACCACAAGGTTGTGGTAAAGTTTTTAAAAGAAAATATTTTTGCAAGGTTTGGTACTCTAAGATCCATAATAAGTGATGGGGGAAAACACTTTTGTAATAAGGTGTTTGAGAATTTAATGAAAAAGTATGGTGTCAACCATAAGATAGCTACCCCATACCATCCTCAAACTAGTGGTCAAATAGAGGTATCCGATAGGGAAATAAAGCAAATTCTAGAAAAGACAGTCAATCCAAATAGAAAAGATTGGTCTCTAAGACTTATTGACGCTTTATAGGCTTATCGCACAGCATATAAAACCCCTATAGGAATGTCACCTTATCGCTTGGTCTATGGAATAGCCTACCACTTACCAGTAGAGTTAGAGTACAAGGCATATTGGGCTGTCAACAAGTTAAATTTCGACTTAGATTCTGCTGGAACCCACAGAAAACTCCAACTCAGTGAGTTGAAGGAATTGAGGAAAGATGCATATGAGTCTGCACATTTGTACAAAGACTGAATGAAGGCTATACATGATAGAAACATTCTAAGAAAATCCTTCACACTAGGTTAAAAGGTCTGACTATATAATTCTAAATTACATCTATTCCGAGGAAAACTTCAATCTCGATGGACTGGACCGTATATAATACGCACAATCTATTCTCATGGGGCCATCGAGATTGAAAAGGATGGAGAAATCCAAAAGGTCAATGGTCAAAGGTTAAAACCTTTCTTAGAACTGCCTGATCTTGAAATTGATGAGGCACTTTTACAGGTACTAGAGTATCATGATCCACCTTAGATTACTACTCTAAGAGCCTTACAACATATTATCAGTGCACTCATCATTATGTCTGACTGAAGACATTAAACTTTGCTCTTATTGGGAGGCAACACAAAGGTTTAGAGTCTACATCTCTCAACTTTCATATAGAATCCTATGTTTTCAAACATTAGGGATAATGTTTCATTCAGGTTGGGGGTGTAGATGCACTAGAGATTTTAAATTTTCTTGAAAAAAATGAAAATTTTTGAAAAAAACAAAAAACAAAACAAAAAGTTAAAAAAGAAAAAAAGAAAAAAAGTTCCCTTATTATGATGAGAATTAAATGTTCATAATTTAGTAAATATACTATTTTCACCTCTTAATGGGAATGCATATGATTAGTTTTGCATGTCATTCATGTGTCGAAGCATTTTATAAAAGTTAATTCTCGGAAACGATTTACACACAGCGCATAATCAAGACTAATATAGAGGGATGACTTAGAGACCCTGAGGAAAATCAGTGGAGACCTATAACCTAGTGAGAGATTGAGACTATATTCTTTGAGAGGGTTATAAGTAATTCCATGAATTCTCCAGCGTACATACATTAGTGTGATCCTGTTATTATTGTTTTGGTTAATCATCAAAAATAAATAGGAGTAATAGCTTTAATTCTAGAAATTTATTAAATCTGACAGGCTTTAGGAAACCTAGGAAATGATATAGGCCATCCTTGCTCAGCCTAGAGATATAAAGCCTACCCAATATAATATACCACTAGTTAGCCTTTTGAGCCTGTTATTAAGCCTTTTCTTCCTTAAACCCTATACACCTTAACCCAAAATAACCCAAAATAAATAACCACTACCCATCTTCAAAATGAGTAGAGTAGAAAAGGTTAAAAAATAGGACAAAAAGTCAAAGAAGTGAGAAAAAATTAAATGTCTTTCTTCCAAAGAAAAAGAAAAAGAAAGACTCAAGTCTGAAAAAAGAAATTCACTTTAAGAACAAACCGAAAAGAAAAGTTGTCCTATAAGATAATTATTGAAGTCATCTACTCAAATTTAAACCTTTAAAATCTTTATACCTTTCTTTTCTAAACCTGTCCTAAGCCTACACTTCATCCTAGTTAAAGACCTATTGATCTTAGGTGGACATAGCCTTAGAGAGGAGATAAAAAGAAAGAATTAAGGTAAAAGACCCCTAATATTCTTGGTGTTAACATCCACTTTTATGGATCACTTTCCTTTGTCACATGAGTGTTTAAAAGAAGTATGTGAACCATCAGCTTGTTGAATTCGGTCACATAATGAGAGAAATATGTTTAACCCTTTATGTGAGAGTTTTATTTCTGAGCGTATACCTGTGAGGATTTGAGGTCAAAGCATATTTTCAATGGAATGTTAGCATATCCAATTCAAAGTCAAGATTTATGTGACTGTACATACACATATCCACTCCAGGGAATAGCTCAAATAAATTGTCTTTACTATGTGTATGGTGTGTAAAATTGTCATATCCTCTTCATTAAGGTGAAAAACTAGTCAATTTGCTAATGAATGAAGATTCTCTGAGATAAAATAGGGGACTTGACTTTACTAAATTTTGTGGGTATATTCACTGCAAACCCTCATGAGGCCTAACTCGTCCACTAAGCGTAACCTAGCGGTTTAAGGGCTTGTTGCATTGGCTAAATGCAATCGTGAGTACCTACGAAAGTGGCATCTTGTACCAGTTTTGTATAAAATAGTTGTCTGCATGTTTTGCTCGGGACTAGCAAAATGCTGGTTGGGGGTTGTGTTAAGTGTTCATTTTTTGCTAAAAGGCCCATAGTTTAGCATTCACTTAGATCATCTAACCGTCCAAATTGTAAAATTTAGCTTAATTGACCATCCAAACCTTAATTTTCTCAAAATCAAGGTTAGATGATCATTAGAGCTTATTAGAGGATTAATGTACGGTTTTGGTGATTCTAATTTTGTCTTTTATTCTGCAAATCAACTAAAGGAGGGTTGGATGGATCAGATCTAATTTCAACAGTGCAGATCAAGTAGAGATCGAGGAATAATCCTAATTGAAATAGAAAAGGAAGAGTCCTAATTGAAATAGGATAAGGAGAGTTTTTGATGAGGATAAGAAGAATTGTTGGAGAAAAACAAGGGAGTGAAAAGGCTATAAAGAGGAGAGCCACACAAGCTAAAAGGGGAGTTTTTGTTTTTAGTAGAGTTCTCGTTTACGTATCTCTCTCTCTCTCTCTCGTTTACATAAGTTACACACTCCCCTTCACCTTCAACAAAATTTTTTTTCCTCTTACACTTCACGCACCATCTCCTTTGTCCCATCCATCTCATCTCCCAAGCACCTCGTTCCAGCCCTCTCTTGCCTTGCATTGCCACCTTTCTCTTCACATTACATTACCTATTTGGGTTGAACCGCAGTCCTCTCCTCCATCATTTTCCTTCATTCACCGCACAACCCACCCATCTCTTCTTTTCCAATTCATCACACGTTCTTCTTCCCCGTAAGAACCATCTCCTTTATTGTTTTCTTCCCAACGCACAAACCCATCACCTGTCTTCCCAGGTCACAAACTCCATATCTCTCTCTGCAATTGCTCCGCATCACCAAATCCCTCAGCCACCTTCATTGCACCTCCTTTTCCACTGCCATCCTCTCCCCTGCTCGACCACCCCAGTCAACCAAGCTCCTCTGCTCCATACGAACTAGTGGGACACCCCATCCTCAGAAAAGGCGGCACTTTGTCACAGCTCAGCATCTCTCCACTTCGGCCGAAAACCCATTTGCTCCAAACGGTTGCGGTGGTTTTCTCGCTTCTGGACGTCTCGGAGAACTAGGTTTCCTCCCGCATCACTACCCTCTTCTCCCTCCTCCAGCTCCATCTCCTCCATTAATCGGTCTTCTTCTCCATTGAGTTTAAGTCTGGTTTTTCTTAAAAACTAGATTTTTTCTAGAATTTCGATTTTGCCCTTTTGCTTTTACCCGTAATTACATGTCTATCTTTTTCCAATAATTCCATCTGTGTCCTTGACTATTCTGGTTCTAGTTTATCCTTATTCTGCTTATCCATGAACAGATTAATCAAGACAGATCAATTAAGGTCTAACCCAATCAACGAGTTAGCCTTAACCAATCAAAATCTTCAATTCCTCATTTGTTTATCTTCTGATTTCAAATTAATTTTACAGATTCATGGTGAGGACATCCCTTGTCATGATTAATGTCTCTGATCTTTAATTTGAGCCCCAGAAAGTGATCTAAATCGTCCAATGCCCAAAATTCTTATTTAGGCCAGATCTTTTAGAATTTCTAAAATCTGCGTAATCCATCCGATGGATTATCAATCAGGAGTACCAGAAAGATTCTAATGGAGTTTGATCGAAGTTTATATGCTCAGATCTGAAGAAATTGATAATAACCAGTCTAGGGAAGTGAAATTTTCTTGTTTCTTTAATTAATTTCTGTTATTCTTGTGTTGAACTTCTGTAATTCTCATTGATAAATTATATCTAAAGTATAAGATTTTTTGTGGAATTTTATCAATTGATTGAATTTTAAATAATTAAATTTTATTAAAAACTCCAAAATTTTAAAGCAAGTCCCTATAGGTTCAACTCGTATTTGCATAGCTATACTACAATAGCCCGTGCATTTGCGAAAAACATCAACAATTAGGAAATCAGGAAGAGAGTTGTATTCTCCCTTAATATATTCAATCTCAAAATCAAAGACCAATAATTGCGCTTGCCATCCGGCAAAAATTTGTTTTGAAACAATGTTTTTAACATCTTTTTCAATTATTTGTTTTGTAGCACTGCAATCAATTCGAAGTAAAAAAAAATTATTTGAAAGATCTTGGAATTTTGAAACACATTTAACAATTGAAAGCATTTCCTTTTTGATGGTTGAGTATTTTCTCTAGGTATCATTCCATTTTCCAGAGGTAAATCAAACAAGTTCTTCTTTATTAGAAGAAAGATTGATTTGTTTCAAAATTCCTCCATAACCTAAATCCGAGGCATCTGTTTCAACAACCTTAAACCATTCAAAGTTAGCAAGGTTAAGGCAAGGAAGAGTTTTAACTTTGGACTTGATTTTTCTTACCGTATTCTTATGTTCTTCAGACCAAGGTCTGGCATTCTTGCTAAGTCTATTAAATAGGATAGTAGTGTCGGCCGCAAGATTTTGGTAGTAATCAGAAATGTAATTCAAAGATCCTAAAAATCTTTGTAATTGTTTATTATCAGTGATTTCGTTTGAAAATTTAAAAGCAAATTCTATACTTCTCTAAATTGGAACAATTCGTCCTTGAAAGATATTATGCCCAAGAAATCTAACTTCAGATTGGAATAACTTCATCTTAGAAGCAGACAAGACTAAACCATTTTTCTAGATTATCCAACGAAATACTTCAAGATGCTTTAAGTGTTGATCTAATGATTTTGAAAATATTAACACATCGTCAATGTAAGATATGATGAATTAACTAAATTGATTGAAATTATCATTCATAATCTTCTGGAATTCAGAAGGAGCATTTTTTAATCCGAAAGGCATAACATTCCATTCATACTATCCAAACGGAACAGTGAAGGCAGCTTTATACCTATCAGATTCATGGATCTGGATTTGCTAGTAACCTGATTTCAGATCAAACTTAGAAAATATTACTGATCCTTGCAATCTATTAACTAGATCTCGTTTATTTGGAATTGGGTATGTATTACATTTTAAGACTTTATTCAGAGGCTTATAATTAATGACCAATCTAGGTTTACTTCTTTCCTTTTCTGCCGCATGATTAACATAAAAGGCAGTACAACTCCATGGAGAAGATGATCTGTGAATTAAATTTTTATTGGCAAGATTGGCAATCTCATTTTTATGTAACTCTATATATTGAGAGTTCATTTGAGCTGGTCTAGCTTTAGTGGGGATATTATTTTTAGAAAATCCTTCTATGTAAGGAAGATTGACACTGTGAATTTTTCTATTCCAGAAAGCATTCGAGAGATCATTGCAGAGATTCTCTAGAAATGTATGAAGAAGATTTTTTACCTTTTGTTGAAATATTTTGTCCTGGAGATTCTTCTGGACATCCTGATATGCTATTTCTTCTTTAATGAAATTTATATGTTGTTCCTTTAACATAATTTTTCTAGCTTCATTAAGCAAATGAGTTTTTGGATCGGTAATGAATTTAAAAGAGAATTGTTTATCTTCTTTTGTGAAATAGATACCAGTGGTATCTATCTTATCAATTGGCATAATGTTATGTAGAAAGGGAGTTCCCAAAATCACATGATGGTGTAAGTCCTTGACTAACAGGAAAGGAGTTGGAATGCATATATTGTTATTACAGACTACTGCATTATTAAGTTTAAAATTGATTTTCAGCTTATTACTACTAGCTAAAGTAAGGCTTTGAGAGGTTTTTTCAAAGTATTTAGTTGGAACTAATCCTTCTTGGATACAGCTTGTATCTGCTCTACTATCTACTAAAGCTATTAGATCAGTCTGGTACCATTCACCAGCAACAGATATAATAATATTGATGTACCATTTTTCAGAGGTGACTTGCCTAATTAGGTCAAGGTACTGTGGCTCTGGATCAAAAGCATCTACTTCGTTAGATGTTTGTTCTTCTATTGATTCTGGGTTTTCTAATTTAGTAATTCATTTATCTAGAAGTTTATTCTTATTTTTTAATAACACAATTTCTATTTTGAGATTATTAATCTCATGTTTTAAATCTTATGTTGAGACATTTGCAATTAAGATTGGTTTCTTGCCTAGTCGTTTTGTTACTTCAGACATTTTATATATATTATTTGTATCAATTATTTTGTATGGCTATTCTTTTCCTTCTTTATTATAAAGGGCCATGAGTTTTTCAAGAAGCAAAGTCCTAAGTTCTTTATCTTCTATTTTTGGTATTACATCAAGAAGATCAGATTAAGATTGAGATAAAACATTAATGGACAAATTATTCATGCCAACAATTGATTTCCAATACTCCGCATCTTTATTTAGTGTATTACACTGGTTACAACAGGGTTCTTCTTCCAAACTAGAAGAAGAGAATTCATATTCCGCTGTTTCGGATTCAGAAGAGTTAAGAATAATTTTATAAAGTTCTTGTTTTATTTCTTCATCAATTTGAAGTTTAGAAATCTTTCTTTGAGTCCAGCATCTATTGGCTGTGTGTCCAAGTTTTCCGCACTTATAGCATTTTATCTTGGATTTATATTTCTTATAAGAAGTTTTTCCTGTCTTAGGGTTTCTTACTTCTTTAAATTTCTCGTTATGTTTTTTAGTAAAAAATTTCTTCTTCTTAGGAATGTATTGTTTCCTTTCCTTTTTAGGAGTTTTTATTTTGGCCATGTCAATAGCAAACTGTTGACAGAATTCGCCCAGTTGGTTCTTTTCAGTTATTCTTTCTCTTTTAAGTTCATTTCGCAACTTAATTTCATTGCAGAGAGAAATTCCTTCATTTATACAGGAATGAACTAATTGTCCATATGACAGGATTTCATAGGAGATTTCCCCACTATACTGAGTTTTAAGAGAGTTCTTAACCCTGGTCGTAAAAAGATACGAAAGCCCTTCTATGAATTTCTGCCTTCCAATAGGTTTGTCCAGCATCACCCAGATGAAGGACTCTAGCTAAGAAAACATCCTTGTACCAATGAAAATGAGTAAGGGATGGACACCTAAGGTTTTGTAACAATGCCTTAGAATTTTCAAACTGTGATTGAATACTTCCTGTGAAGTGTTGTATTATGGTACAGACGAGTGTATATACTGCGTCTTCTCTAACCTGACTGGTATTAGGTTCAAGCTTAACAATATTAAGGATTTCTTCTTTCTGGGAAGTGGTCATTACATTGTCCCACCAACCTTTCATGTTTCCTGTGAAACCAGCTATGATCATTTGAGCTATTTGCTTGTCTGTATTTCCTCTAGCTTTACAGACCGTAGAATACATTAGGAATCTATGTACTGTTTGGTAGATCTGGTTCTCAGTCATTCCATCTATATTCCATTCGTAGATGGAGTTAGCCCGATATTCGTTCTGCAGATAGATATCATTTTCTTCAATAAGAACATCTACAAGAGTTGGTCTTTTATAATAGAACCTACTAAGATTTCTAGGTTCTCTCTCAATCTTATTAATTTTCAAAAATTGGTTTTGAATTTGAAGAATTTCAGGTTCACTTAATTCGTCTAAGTCTTCTAACTAAGACATATTAGTTGGATCTGGCTCAACATTTGATTCATGAGCCGAAAGAGTACTAAGGTCAAGATCTGACATTTTAGATTTCAGGATTTCAGGGATTTGTTCACTGGTATTTCCCATCTTAAATCCATTAATGTCAGGAGGTGGTTTAATGGATGGTTCAATCTTTTGAGGATCTAATTTTTCTTGTTTTCTTGCTTTAATTCTGTTGATATAATCAATGATCTATCTAATTCCCTTTTCAATTGCGTCAACCTTTTCTCCTAAGGTTTGAATGTATAGGTTGGTATAATTATTATGTCTTATTATACTGTTAAGGTCATTGAGTTTAGATTCTGAATCAAGATAACATACGGTTTTTAAATCTCCACCTTCAGTTGGGAGTTTTAATGGATAAGGAGGGGGATATTCGGATGATATTTTTTCTCCTTTTGATGTTGTCCAGATTTTTATAACATTTAATTCATTCTAAACATAGGTTTTGAGGAACCAAGGTACAAAACATTCTACCTTTTGAGTTTTAGTTAGATGATCATAGAATTGAGTCTTATATTGTTGGAGTTCGTTTTTATTAAATGTTTTAAAATACCATTGTTTGAAGGCTTGATGTTTTTCAAGCTAGAATTCTTCGCTAATTGCTTTCCTCAGTAGACTCCAGGGGGGAAAATCCATGCAATTTACAAATGAAAAGCCATCTCTGATGGAGTAGGAGTAGTGTCTTGAGAAGTATTTTTATAAATTGGATGGACAATATTATTATCCAAAATTTTTAATTCTTCAACTGAACTAGATTCGAGTTTATTTTTTGTTTCCTGTCTATTTTCTACAAAGAATCTAGATGAACTAGAGGAACAGTAAGTGATTCTCGGAAGTCAAAATGATCTCCTATTATCAAAACAGATTTCCACATCTCTGTCATCGGTTTGAATTATTTGATCAAGTCTCTGATCAGTCAATCTTCTGGGAGGAACAGCTTCAAATAACTGCCATGATTGAGGGAAATCAATTTCTTCCCATTTAAGAGTCTTATTGACGGCAATATCAGAGGATAATAGATTGGTTTATATTAAAACTGTTTTGACCTTTGGAGACTTATGTTTGGCTCTAGTATCTAAAGTTGGTAAGACTTTGAATTAAAGTCTGTAGGTGAGAGCTATAGTCTCAGATCCTAGTTTAAAATTATAACTGTGAGTCTTGATATAAAGACTCAATGAATCAAAAATATTGGGATCTATCAGTGACAAAGTAAAATCTGGGAAAACATTGATGTAGACTGGTCTATGACATAAACTAGTTTGTATTACACCCATTAAGGGAGCCCAGTCTAAACACCGGGTATCTCTCAAAACTGCCAAGATTGAGGCATTAAGACAATTAAGAGTTAACGGTTTAATTCCTATTTGAATTAATCCAACATGAATAAACTTGTATTTACCCGAATTTATGTAATGTCTTAAATCATTTTCAGAGAAAAAAATTATTATTTTCTCTGTATTATCAAGACTAATGGTTTGTTCCATGTTTTTTATTATCTTATTTGAAGAAAAATCAAATTTTTCGATATTATAAACTTCTTTCGGTTTTACCGAAGGGAGAGTCGAATTGTATAATGATTCTGTGTCGATGGGGTATTCCACCAGACTTGTGTTGTTAACATGATAATCGTTATTATTAGGCATATCAATCAGGCAAAAGGTGAACTAGTAGTATAGATTTAACAAACATAGAATAGGGCATGTTTCTGGTATAAGCTTAAAGAAGATTCATGCTAATCAACTGTAGCCATGCCAAAATAAGATCATTCGCGAATTACAGTAAGATCCTACCACATGCTACTATAGTTAAACTCCTAACTATCAACAATAGCCAAAGGAATCCCTAACTCAAAACTCATAGCAAACGGGGAAGAACGCCCATGTGACATACTAGAAGTATAACAAAATAACAAGTAGCATGATACAGACAGCCGCAATAATAAATCTTACCAAAATACAGAAGATTAAGCATGAAGCATTCTAAGTAATACCAAAAGCAAACAAGATCTTTGTTCTAAGGTGGACTAATACCCATTAGGGATGCCATTATGGCCAGAGCAGGGACAATAAAATCCAAGATAAGCCCTCCCTTTAACGAACTAAAGATCGGATCCGGCCCCATGCTTATAGTATCTATACTAGTAGCTCAAAAAATTTAGCCTAGCGCGCACGCACGCACACACATACACACACATAAGGTAAAAACTATATTTTACTACTCTTAACTATGATCTTCTTATAGTTTAGTCTCTTAACTTTTATTTTTACATATTAGTCCCTCAACCATTGAGAACATTTTCATCTTAAGACCCTGCATACAACTTCTATCAATAGGATCTCTAATTTGGGGCCCACTTATAATTTTTAATTTTTTTTACATTTTTACAATATTTGTTCAAGGACTAAAGTGAAAAAGCAATAATTTAGGGACTAAATTGTTGCAAATAGTTCTATATCTTGATAAAGAAGATGATTAGAGCTTTTCCCTAGTGATATTTAAAATCTCCATATGATATCCTTTTTTGTTAGAATTTTTTTTTTTTTTTTAATTGAGATATAGAATAGAGATCTCGATCTCTCTACCCATAAATTTTGTATGATTTCTAGTGAAAAAAAGGGATCCAAATCTCAGGGAAAAAGATTATCAAAGTTTTTCATCACCGAGACTCAAAATCTCCAAATGAGATCTTCTTGGAGTTTTGAAAAATGGTTTTTAAATATAGAATCTAAAGGTCCCGATCTATAAATCTTTAAAATTTAGATGATTTTCAGTGAGAAATGCATTTGAGGCTTCGTTAGAAAAGGATTGCCAAATTTCATGGGCAATAACATTGAAAATCTTAATTTTTATGCTTTTTGCTTAAACTTTTGAAAAATAAATTATAAATCTAGGTTACATTCAATCAAAATGTATTAGACCCTTAAATTTAGCAATATTTTTTTTGAAAAATAGATTTACATTTTTGTTAAAAAATGATTGCTATAATTCATTTTGATCATCTTCTCTAGTGAGATATAGAATTACCTACAACGAAGAGTTCAGTCCCTAAACTAATGTTTTTTACTTTAGTCTTGGAAAACCTCGTAAAATATTATTCTAAAAACATTATATTATATGTTTTAAGGCATGCATTAGAGGTTTGGTCCGTCAACATTCGTTGATTAGAGCAGGCCAAATGGATAAATAGATCAAATTCGATCCAACTGTCAAAACAAATAAATGGATAATCCGGTATAATCTTTTACAGAAACAAGTCTGGCGGATTGGAGACACTCAAATCCACTTATAAACAAATTCAATAATCTCAATCCAAGAACTATTTGCAACTAATAGTTTAGTCCTAAACTATTATTTTTTCACTTTAGTCCTCGGCAAATCTGGTAAAAAGTTATTATAAAAATATTACATTATATGTTTTACGGCTTACATCAGATATTCATCAACATTCGTGGACTAAGCTGGCAAAACGGATAAACGGATCAAATCGATCCAGCTAGCAAAATAGATAGGCAGATAATCCAGCCCGCAAAACAGAAATGGATCAACCCGATCCAATCTGTTACGATTCATAAATCCCAAACCAAATTGAATCCCCTTGGATTGGTGGGTAATCCGGAAGAATAAAATAATAACTTATAAAAATAATAAACTTTACTCGTGAATTCTCCCTATGAATTTCACATGTAATTCGGCCATAAAATTAGCCGAATAATGCTCATCTGTCCAATTACAACATTCTTTAGCACCCTTCCCCACCAAATTCATCAAAGTTTTCGGCTGAAACATCCCGTGATGATGTTTCACCCTCCAAAATGTGCTCCTGGACATCACACACAGGCACGATCAGGTGATCCTGCGGCATGATTAGGGGAAATTGAACTTCTATACAACTTCCATCCTAGGCACAATCAAGAACAAGTGGTCCACTAGATTGAATAAAGAACTAGATCGTGGTAAATGAAACTGAAACAGTGAATATATTGCATCTTACATCGGTAAATTTCGATCCATCGGCTTGGATGGATAGGCATTACGTGCATTCTCAACTGTAACAAATCATGATTTCTGTACAAATTAATCAATTCTGAACCTGCCTGATCTCCAATTAGTGAGAAAACCACAATGAACTGGATCAAATGAAGAACAAATTAATCCCAAGAAAACCCAACTTCAGCCGTGCAACAACCATTAAATGTGTATCTTCACCATAGAGTAATGGGTATAAGTTAATTGGGTTTTATACCAGAAAGGTTACCTAATAACAAGGTAAGGAAAAATGGGGAGGTAGACGTCTAGCACTCAAAAGAAATATGAACGAGTGTTTATAATTCACAAAATAGAATGTAAATGAACCTAAAGCAAAGATCGAGGAAGAGCCTTGATCGATCTGTTCATCCATAAGATCAATCACAAAAGAAGAATTTCTATGTAGAAAAGAAAATTCCCGCAGAGGTCTTATTCCTCTTCTTTGTTCTAATTTCTATAGCAACAGCCAACAATGCCAGGAGGAAGAGAGACAGAGAGAGGTCGGAGATCGTGAGAGAGAGGAGAGAACCGGCGATCAAGTAGGACAGAGAGGAGCGGTAGCGGCGGAGAGGCCGAGAGGCCGAGAGGGCAAGTCGAAAGGGGCTGAATGGCCGGTCGATTTGTCAGTTCTCAATAGAAATGTCACACACTAGCCATCAAATATATTTCGCCTCTACTAAACGGGTATCGGCGGATAAATCTGTTCGGGTTATGGACATCAAGGAGTGGATTATTCCGACTCGTACAGATCCAAATTATGAAATCCAAATCCGTCAAATCCGTATAAATAAATGGGTATCTGTGGATTTGATCAGCTTTGCCCGCTTTGGTCGACGGTAGTAAATGGGGAGTGAAAAGGCGAAAATTTTCTTAGTAGTTGAGAGATTAATCTGTAAAAATAAAAGTTTAAGTTACTAAAGTATAACAAAACAATGGATAATAAATTATACTTTTCTCAAAAAACAAATTTCAAAATTTGGAGGGCCATGGCCGTCACTGGCCCTAACTGAACAGCATCCTGCCTAAATTTTGCGAGTGCTACCTGAGAAGGTTTACTTTCTAATGAATCCTAATGGCTCAACAAAAAGAAACCCGAGAGATGCTGGTGTACATGGAGTTTTATTACAGCTTCAAATGGATCTTGCCTTGTGGTTTTTACTAATCTGCACGAGATTTACAAAAGCTTGCTGAGTGGGCTTGCTCTCAAGCAGGAGCTTTTGCTTACTGAAGGATTTATGCATAATCAGAAAGTGTAGGGAAGTTGCCACTTGGTTATCCCTTCGATGCAGGAGATTTTATTTCTATAAATCTGGCAATGGAATTCCAAATGATTTGGAGGCCCACTGTCTACCACTCACAGCAATGACAATTTTCTAGTGGTGCAATCCAAGAAGCATCAACAAAGCTCTTGAATTCAAAATAAAGAAAGGATTCCCTTACCACTTTGTTATTATGCTAAACGAGATTAGCCCTTCTCACAAGAAATTCCTGGCTCTTTAAAAACTGAGTCGAAATTTCCGTTTCGGATAAAAATCATAGTGATAAGGCCCATCATTTTGTGGACCTTTGTAATGATAAGAAAGGTCTCAATGTTTGCACCGGGAGTATATCCCCAGCTGATTGATGGTAAATATTTGCGCCAGTCATTTGCCTCACAAGTCTGTGTACAGATTCTCTTTGTTATGTCAGGCCATAGCCCACTCTTAGTGAGGCTTGTCCTTTTTGGACAGTTTGTATTGCCTCACAATGGGCTACCAAGCAGAGAGTTGATATTGTTTACCCGTTGCCCTTGGTTTCATGCTCCAAACATCTGATGCAGTCTAAATTCCTGTTATCAATAGTTGACATTCAAACGAGGGAAATGAAGATTTGAGGCCTAACAGGAGAAAATCTAAAGTTTCCTTCTTTAGGGACATGGAATTAGGAAAATTTCCATCTAATGCTGAAATTATGTCTATGCCTTTCCGTCTGACAGCATTTCAATCTGAATTTTCTGGCCGGGGAAAGGCACTCCCCTGTTACCACTTACCAGGTGAGGTTGGCATGTCCATACAACGGAGTAGACGGACAAGACTTCAAGGGTTTGGACATACACTGTGGCTGTACTTTCCTCTAGTTCAAAACCAAAAAAGAAAAATGCAAACATCATTTAAGTGAACCAATACACATCGATATCAATTGCTCTCCAGTAAAAGCAACTATAATAGTTTATTTGTGATAAAAGATAGGGATTTCTTGTTCCAACAGAAACAACAATACAAGAAAATAATGAGCAGAAAAGGAAAAATCTGTCAAGATTAAAGGGCTAATTGCCAACCAATAATTAGCTCAGTTGGTTGCATACAACTCAGCATCTCACTTGAAGTATGCTTGGAGGCAGAATTAAGTTGCCAGTTTCCCCTTTAGTTGGAGATTAGATTTAGAAGTGTGTGTATATATGAGTGATTTGCTTTGTACATAATTAACCAATTTGCATTGGGCATTTTTGCCCTCCTATGAATGTCTTAAACCCATTGATACATGCTATGATTAAACCAAAATTTAAAGGAATAGATTAGCATCCAATTGTATTATAGGAACAAAATTCATCCCCATTATTATACAAGGACTGGATTCAGTGATTGCCATACCAGCCTTTACCACTATCGATAGTTACAAATTTGAAGATCTT
The DNA here is from genome assembly GCA_035236585.1 of Warburgia ugandensis. Classification (NCBI taxonomy): domain Eukaryota; kingdom Viridiplantae; phylum Streptophyta; class Magnoliopsida; order Canellales; family Canellaceae; genus Warburgia; species Warburgia ugandensis. The sequence goes on along the minus strand of CP141138.1, from coordinate 48,621,422 downwards.
CGAGCTCTACATTTTCCTACGTCCATAGATTTCTAATAACATTAACGTTAGAGGACCTAAAGGTGGGTAGGGTTACCCGAGGCTGCCAATTGGATTTGAATATATGAAGCCTAAATTGGTTCAATATTCAAGTGGATTGGATATGGATTATATATCTTACCCATAGAATGGACTTAGATTTATTTTTAAAATCCAATTTGAATGTAGAAATGTAGTGAGATTAAAATGCCTTTGCAAGTATACTTTTAGAAATGTAGTGTTCTTAGATTCTTTTATCATGTTTTTTATTTCTTCATTTCTAAGTCCACATTCGTTGTCTATCTCTTTAGATTTCACTGAACTATTAGATGTTATGTATGTTTTTATTTATCTATCTGCCTTATCTTCTAATTTTTTGCTGGGTTATAGCTGAAATTTGGTATTAAGTTATATTTTGCCAAACTCTGGTTTTGGTGAGAAGATCTACAAGTCCTAGACAATTATCAATAACAAAATGGAAATGATCCAAATGAACTTTCTGTGGAGTGAAGGAGCAAAGAACTAGTTATATTTGGCGAATGGGAAAAGAACTAATTACATTAGGTGAATGGGAGGATGCTTGCAAGCCTATGGCTAGAGGTAGCCTGGGTTTGAGACAAATTAGAAGGAGAGACTATGGGCTCAATTTGTCAAACACTGAATGCAACAAGAATGGTTGGTTTCAATAGTCACAACGGATATGACAGAAAGTCCGAGTGGTTTGAAATAAAAAGTTCGTCGACTTTTTGGTAAACAGCAGAAGATTCAAAGTTAGAAAAGAAAACTACATCTTAATTTGAAAAGACGAATGGATTGGCCATTGCCCCTTGAAAGATCACTACCGAATGCTATATAGAATGGCCAATTCGAAACACCAGTTTATCCGAGCTAGATTTGTGTCACAGTGAAAATCAAGGAATAATATGCAATTTGAAGCTCCGCTCGTTTCGGCATTGTATAAAGGAAGATCCATTCCAAGACCTTCTAAGTAAATTGAAGAAAGTTCGGCTGAATAATCGCAAGGAAGATAGACGCCTACGGAAGGAAGATAAACTGTCTTTTCTCAATGGAGAGCTTCTACCAGGCCACTGTCACTTCCCATATGCCTAGTTTCGAGCTCAAGAAAATATGAAAAGAACATCTCGCTTCGAATATTGGCATTAATTCGCTTGCAATTAAAGACAAGATATTGACTGTTGATAACCTTCAAAGAAAGTGTTGGCAAATGTCTAATAGATGCTTAGTAAGGACTGTGAAGATGTTTAACCATCTTCTCTTACGGTGCCCTGAAACTGAAAAAGTCTAACGTGGGCTGTACTCTTGATTTCATCTTAAGTGGGTTGTGCCGCAAGAGGCGGACAGTTTCATTGCTTCCTGCTACGTGTGATTCACAGCAAGAAAGACAAAGCTGCTTTGGAACATCTTCACCTTCCATCTTTGCTAGAACATTTGGCGGGAGTGGAATGAGCGCATCTTCAAAAACAAGTACTATGATTCAAGATTTACTGCGCAGAAAATCAATAATGCAGTGGCTTTGTTGGCATCATACTCGCCTACTTTTGCTGGCTACTCCTGTCG